>OY728148.1:941986182-943380644 GCA_963277665.1 Viscum album
TTATTCCTAGATATTACATTTATATTGATATTATGGTTTTAATATTTTATCATTTTTCATAAGTTAATGTTATTAATAATAAAATATATGCATTTTTCTTTTGTTTACTTATAATAAATCAGTCATATAAATACATATATAAACATATTTATGTAAAAATGTATATTCTAATATATGTAAATAAATAACTATTCTAAAGAGGTATTTAAAATAATATCTAGC
Organism: Viscum album; assembly: GCA_963277665.1. Taxonomy (NCBI): domain Eukaryota; kingdom Viridiplantae; phylum Streptophyta; class Magnoliopsida; order Santalales; family Viscaceae; genus Viscum; species Viscum album. Next base: position 941,986,405 of record OY728148.1, read on the forward strand.
CATTTTTACATTATATATACGTATACATATGTGTGTATTAATAAAGAGAGACATATTTATATTTTATTCAATTATATATAAATGAATATAATATATAATATATTTAAATAAATATAAGTATATATATATCACACACACACATACATATTGTATAAATGCATTTTAAAATAATTATATAAATATATGTAAATATATATATATATAAACAGAAATATCATTAAATAGACATCAAAACAACATAGTGTAGTGGTAAAGGTGTTCCATCTTCAAAGGAGAGGTGTAGGGTTTGAATCCATGAAGGTGCACATAAGGATAGAAATTCATAAAGTATTGATAACAGGTGGAGGGTTGAAAAGCACTGATAAAGGGGGGGGGGTGAAGCACTATTAATGGGTTCAGGGAAGCGCTAATAAAGGGGTTAAAGCTCATAGGTTTCCAAAAAAAATATAATTTTACCCCCTTTAACAGTGTTGCCTTTATCATCAGTAAAAAAGTGTTAATAAAGGACCCCTTTAGCATCACTAAAAATGTGTTGTTAAAGGACCCTTTTAACAGTGTTTTTTTATCATTGTTAAAGGGGGACTTTAACAGTGTTTTTTAGCACTGGTAAAGTTTTGAACTTTTAACCCCTCTCATATTGTCAGTGTTTTATTATAATTGATAAAGGACTATTATATCACTTTTAGAGGCCTATTTTGTACTAGTGAACCCATTATTTTTACTCCACTCAATATTTTTTTGTATTGATATCATCTGTATTCTTCCTTTGAATGGTTTATTTTATGTTTTTCTAAGGATAGTATTCATATTCCCTTCCTTGAATTATTTGTTATTCCCCATGAAATATTCAATCTCCTTTGATCATTGAACATTGAATTTACCCCTCATTATCAATTGCATACATCATGGATGTTACTATTTCCTAAACCAGATACCATTTTACATATGATGTCTACTTTGATAGTTATTTTATTATTTCAAAAAATATTGATAATTTCATCTTCTTTATTCAATACAGATATTTGATAAGGCATATTATTTATTTTGATTATTAAATTTAAGGAATAATTTGGAAAATAAATGATGGGAGGAGAATAAACATTATATAGATCCTAAATGCATCGATAGGTTCTCATGAGACAAATTATTTGTGCAAATCTGAATATTTTAAATTGTCATGTGAAAGGTATTGACAATATTAGTTTTCATGTGCCTTAGACATGACTTCGATTAAGAATGAATTTAACAAATTTAGTTTCATTTATTATTCATCAATGAGATTTCGTGTCAACATATCTATGGATACATTTAATTTTTAATTATTTAGATTGTAAGTGTTTCAGTTTCATACCTTACCATATTTATTTATTCTTTTCTAGTTATTTTAATGTAATGTGTTTTCATTTATTACCTTGTCATGTTGTTTATACACCTCTTTCTCGGTTTATTGATTATATGGCATGTGAATTCAGTTATTCACCACCACCATCACCATTATTATTTTATTATTTGGCCAAAACTCTATAAGAAAATAGAACATCTAGGACCAATGAAGTCCGAAAGTAATGCAAGCCAAGGGTATCATCGTGAATAAAGTTCACCCCCTCAGGTTTAAGTAAGAAACCATCAGAAAGGAAACTAAATAGTGTACCAGGAGCAGCCAGGGAGGCCAAATAGTCTGCCACTTTGTTCCCCTCCCACCTAGTGTGGAAGACCAAAATGGTGTCTCTTTGGAGGGCCTTACATTGCTTAATGATGTAGGAGATTAACCAAGGTATGGATCCTTTACCAAGTAAAGAATCATGGATAATCATAGAATCAATCTCTACCTGGGAAATATAAATGTCACTTACCCTGCAGATGGACAGACCAGAGAGAATAGCTCTAGCCTCCGCTCGAATAGAATAGCCACTCCCAAAGTGAGTTGTGAATGCCAGGATTACACATCCACTAGCATCACAAACCACCCCACCGCCACGCATGTCCCACAGGACACAGGACCCATCTTTGTTGAGCTTGAGGTTGAACTCAGGAGGAACTCGTCGAACCCAAAGTCCCCTGGAAATAAATAGAAGAACTGCAGCCACAGGGACACAAAACAAACAAATGGACTCAGCCTCCTTCCAGTTACCAAAATGAAAAATCAGCTCAACCATCATTCACTGAACTCTTCCCATGAGGGACCCACCAGTAGAACTAGCCCCCTCGAACCTGACTCGATTCCTGGCTTGCCATAAGCACCACATCCCGTGTTATTGATTAAGGAGTGTGCCATCTTTTCCACCTTTGAACCATCGGACCCCTGAAACCAGTGCTCCAGGAAGACATCAATGATGGAAAACTGTAGAGAGTAATATGTAAACACCCCAAAGGTACTCCAAACCATGCGCTCCCAAAACCCTTCAAAAAAAATATGGCTCGTGTTCTCTTCTTTTCTGTCCAAACAACACTGACAATGGGAGGACATGGAGATACATAGGCATTTGATGTTGGAATCAGATGATAAAACATTGTTATGAATTCTCTAGGAGAGAAAGTTTTTTTAGCAGGGATTTTTTTGCACCAGATGATCTCATTTCATCTATTATATTGAGCTTGGGAGATGTTCATCCTACGATAGTCCTTTTAGTAAAATTTCCCTAAGACAGATGGAGTAAAAACACACCTATCCTGATCCGAGGTAATTATAATGGAGTCAAACAGTTCCTGCTGAAACATATTCAAAACTGATCTAAAAAACACTGGATAGTGGATCGATTCTTTAAAGGAGATCATAAGAGCAGGACACCCAAGAAAGGCAAACATGTTACCAGACCAGTTATGAAACTAGTAAATTATGTTGCCTTTACCAATGATCCATTACGAATGAGGAAGGATGTTAAGAATGATACTACACACATAGAACCATAAGGACAACCCATTTGTGGAAGGAGAAGCAGAACCGGTTCAGTGATTTTGGGACATAAGTTTCCCCCGCAAGGTACGCTCCTAGATAATCTCCCATGCGAGCCTCACATGCATGAACTAGATTGTGACCACCAAGCTATTGACACTGATCCCTCCCTCACGAACTGGCCTCGCCATCTTCCTCTATGAGACCCAATTTATCTTCTCCTCTGAATGGGAATCCCAGATGAAATGATCAAGGATCCTATCAATGGATTGTATGAATCCCTTCGACATAGTAGAAGCGGCAAGAGCATGCAATGGAATTTCCAAAAGAACGCTGTTGACAAGAGAGATGCGGTCGCCGAAGGATAGGAAGTGATTTTTCCAGTTGCGAATACGGCTGATGATTTTTTGCATCACTTTGTCAAAGTCCCTAATATAGAGTCTTCCTGGAGACACAGGGGTTCTGAGATACTTCATGGGGAAGACTCCACACTGCATGTTCAAACTGATACTCAGATCATGTACTCTTCATTCATAGCATGAATCAGAAACATAAAAGTTTCTCTTCTCTCTATTGATGATCTAGCCACTCCAACAGAAATATTCCTCTAATAATTTGTTAATTCCTTGGACAGAGCTCCTCCCTGCATTCATGAAGATAACTGTATCATCAGAAAACATCAAGTGCGATGTGGGATGGAGCCTAAACTTCCTACGAAAGGGAAAGATGACCCCATCAGATATACCCTTGTTGATCAACCTACAAAGGTTATCTTGCATGAGAATAATGATACTCAGAGACAGAGAGTCATCTTTCCGTAGACCTCAGACGACCTTGAAAAATCCATGAGTATGCCCCATGAACAAAACAACCATCCATGAGGAGCAAACTCATCTGAAGATGAGGTCAGAGGCCCAAGAAGAAAACTCCATCTTTCTAAAGACCCTATTGATAAAACCCCACTACATCATATGATACGCCTTTCTCATGTCCAACATAATGAGCATGTTGGAACCTAGAGATTGGAAGTTAAGATCTTTTTGCATTTCCTGTGCCAGTGCCATTACACCCTGAATGGAATGTTCCTTCACAAACACATGTTGCTCCATGGAAATCCACCTGGGAAGAAGTCTGGACAACTGCCTATTGAGGATAGATGAAAAGATTTTGTAATGGAAATTTCACATGCTTATAAGACGATAATGGTGGATAGAGGAAGGATCTTTGATCTTTGGGAGAAGCCTGAGGGTTGTAGATGATGCGATCCAAGGAAGGCCACACCCACAGAAGAAGTCTCGGATGGTGTGGATGATATCACTCCTAACAACCTCCCAACAGCCCCTACAGAAGGATCAGAGGAACCCATCAGGACCTGCTGCACTCTATGGATCTAGGCCCAGCATGGCCTCAGGAATCTCCTCCACCATGGGAATACCTTCCAGCAGGTTATTGTCTTGGGAAGACATGAGTCTTGGAATCCCCTCCCATAAAGAGGCTTCCCTAGAGGGATACCCTTGGGGAATGAACTCAGATGGACCAGCAAGAAGATCCTTAAAATGAGACAGAGCCAATCCCCCGACCACCTCTCTGTCATCTGTGAAAGATCCATCCACCAAATCCAAGATTGGTTTGATAACCCACCTCCTCTCCCGAATGCACGCATGGAAAAAAGCGGCAATCTTTTCCCCTTCCTTCATCCATTTGACCTGCAAGCTTTCCCTTGCCTTTCGATCCTTCGAGAGAACCATGACCGCCATGTTTTTACTTTTCTCCACAATTTCTCCAAAAACAGAGTCGTCCCAGAGCTCCTCAATGCTAGCCTCATTCCGATCGACTTCATGCTTGAGCGCATCCAACTCCTGATCCAACGAAGGAAGGTACCGATCCCATATTTGATGTTTCCTCTTGAGGCGCCTTAACATGGAATGAAAAGCCAGCCAGGAATGGCCCTGAGATGGTTTGGCCCAACTGTTCCTAACCAGCCTGTGATAGCCAGGGAAACTCGCCCACTAGTTAGAGAAGTGGAACCTCTCCTGCAAAACCTCCCTCCTACACAAGGATAACAATAGGATGGAGTGATTAGAGATGCTACGAGTCAAGTGGGACACCTTTTAATTTGAAAACAATTAAATTGCATGGACATTAGCGATACAACGGTCGAGTCTACTCTAGCTCCAACTGTCACCCTTGCGGTTTTTGCACCAAGTAAAGGGGTCTCCTGAATAGCCTAAGTCCGACAACCCTTTATGAGCCATGAATTGAGAGAAAGACATGCTAGACCTTATTGGAAAATCCCCATGACCCTTCTTCTCATTTGGGAGGGCAAAAACGTTAAAATCCCCCCCACCACCCAGGGCTAGTCTCCAGGATCGAAATCATTCAGCATGGACCACAAAACATCCCTTCTCTGAGTATCGCATCTTCCATAGACAATGGAGGAAAAAAGAGAGTCCCTACCAAACGTAATTTTCGTAGTGATATATTGGACTTCTAAAAGGAAAAATTCCAGAGTAACTTCCCTATGCCAGAAAAGCCATATATGATTGTTGATCAGGTTCGCATGAATGGAAGCATGCATTTTCACCTTACGAGTGAACTCTGATATCATGGTAGTGGTTTGTTTGAGTTCAAGGATCACTGCCATTTTGGATTTGTGTCTTTTTTATTCTGAGGATTTGAAATCTTTTTTCACCCTTGCCCCAACACCTCAGGCATTACAGATGAAAATTGGAATCATTACAACAAGAGAGGCCTGGTTTTGGCCCCAGGAACTGTGGTCTGTTTCAAGAGGAGTGAAGGACATTCCCTATCCAACATCTTCTTTAACATCAACCTTGTATGTACCCTCGAAATCATATTGGAGAGATCTGCGGATTTTGAGAGGAACCTAGAAGAGGAATTAGGGGATTTTCACCTCACCTCGCAGGGTGGCAACCCTGCCTCGGGACCCAGTTCAACTGGCACATGAGTGCCATACATAACAGAGGACGAATAACTAGCACTAGGAACCAAGGAAGCGGACTTTGCGAGTGCCCGATCACTGAATTATTTGCGAGCTCTTCTTGGTCCCCTACTAGGACTAGGGCGAGAATCCAAAGAATGGAGGCTGATTCCCTAAACCCCATCAACCTTGGCCCGCAGTGCATGGCGAGAATCCATAGATGATAAGGAAATGGGCCATAAAGAAGTAGTCAGGGCCCTCAAGGAGGACCGCAAGAAGAATTCCAGCAATGCCCCTGTGAGCAGCAACTGAGAAGAAGCCCATGATCGCTCAAGAGATACCAAAGAACACGACCACTTGCCACTCGTCTTGGGGGAAACCAGATCCAGACAAGGGATCACCTTTGAGACAGAGGATGGAGAAATAGTCTGCAGTAGAGGACATGCCACTAGGGTGAGGGAAGGAGATCTAGACACCAGGCAAGCGGGAGAGGGCATGCTGCGGGAGGGGAAAACAGGAGAAAAGGAGACATATGAGGTATTTGGATGAACTGAGGCAGAAACAGACCCCTCACAAGGATGAGGGAGCAGAGCACCATGCATTGAGCCGCTGGAACGAAAGAGGGGGCCACCGAGGTGATGTTTCCTGCAGCTCAGGGCCGAATGACCCTGGAGAAGACACGATGAGCAGGAGATGGGAAACACTGGGTAAACAATGTTCATGGGACTACTCTATGAAATCCTACACCATCAGATCGAGCTTATCTGGGATCGACAGAGAGAGATCAAGATCAACACAGATCTGAACCACCATAGTTTCCTCCCCGTGGCGGGTACGCTCATCCACACAGAGAAACCCCCCAGAGAATAACCAATGGCCTTGAGGAAGGTTCCATTCTGGAAAGGAAGAGCGAGCCCTGGAAGGCTAATCCAAACAGTAGCCTGAGAGCTTTATTTCCCTCTATGCGCCTCCATAGACCAGTGGGAAAGATTGAAATTCCATTAACCCATCACCCGAGGGGCATTGCAACAAGCCTAAACGAAATCTGCCTTAGAGGTGAGAACCAGACAGAATGACTTCGGATGAATCACAGAGATGAGATCCACCGTTTGCAAACCCCAGGAGGCCATGAACCTCTTGAAAGTCAGGAGGGGAGGAATCCCGCACCAAACCTCACCACAAGAGTCCATTTCAATCCAGCCGAAGCAAAAGTGAACATGGATGTAGGGGTGACCAACGAAAGGTGAGAACCCTCCCTCAACACCGAATGAGAAAACATATCAATATCCTAGAAACAAGGGAGAGCAGCGCTAGAGGCCTCTGCACACAGAGCCTCCTTGAAGGACACCACCGGGCACCGCTGACGAGGACAAGATCTCGGGGACCCCTGGGGGGAAGGGGAGGAGATTACTGCCTGAGGCCTCGAGCCCAGATTGATCACCGGAGCCAAGGCCGCCGAATGTCCGGGGTCGGGAAAAGCAACGGTCAGAAAAGCATCAAAAACTGCGAGCACGTGGGCCACATTCTTTGGGAATTCCATTTCCTTCAAAATTCACTTTTCAGTTATTCACCATTTCATAATTATTATTCTCATTGATTCATTATTTTGTCCACTATATTTTGACCATACTAATCATTTTATCTCACCCTTATTATAATTATTTACCTTGGAATCTAAGAAACATACTATGAAAGATATGTAGGGATTTACTAACTAGATTAGAGTTATCCTCAAAGCTATTTATTTAGAAAGAAGAAGAAAAATATGTAGTAATTAGTTTATTATTTTCTCGTGTATATTTAATTTTTATCAAGACTACTAAACTCTCAGTCCTTTGGGATTTAATTCCTTGTAATCATGTCAATGCAATAGTAGTAGACACCAGCTTTGGGCCTTCTAGGGTTGGGTCTCTACAGATCTCCTCTTAGAGATGCTTTGGTTAGTCTTTTGAGAAGACCAGAACCTCTAATATGTGTATATAGAAGTTAAGAAGATAAATGGGTAGGGATTGGTTGATCTAGAAGGTTCAAATTTGTGTAAGGATGTGAGGTATAAAGTTTCCTTTTATAATTTAGGTGGGGTATTTTAGGAATATCCCAAAATATTAAATTAATTTATATTATTTTTTAATTAAAAAGGTATTAAAAGTGAGTTATTTGAAAACTAAGATGATTATGGGTCTAAATCCTCTCAAAAACCTGTTTTAGACATGTTTAGGTCACAATGTTAACCTTATCATTGGTCTTTTACCCTTAGTTAAACCCTTTAACTCTTACCATGACAAATTGTTTTTACTCTTTATGAATAATATAGTTACTATAAAATGATAAACGAACCCCAAATGGATAATTGATGACATATTTAACCTTATTGAAGTTATTTGGACGAATTTATATTTTTCTGTATTTTATATCATTTAATAAAATATTAATTATTTTAATGTATAATTTATTTCATTTTTTATACTATTCATTATTTTTCTTTTTAAAAAATATCCTAACTTCATGATAACATCGAACCATAACTTATAATATATCACTAACATTTCTAAATTATCTATAAAATTCAGGGATGTCATTAATTAGGTCAATTTTTTATTTTAAAGTTTTTAATATCATTTAATTTTTATTTCCATTATTTAAATAATTACTACTTCATTATTATGAAAGCATTTAATTAAATTATTTATTCTCTTAAAATTTTAAATAAATTATCATGAGGAAGATAAATTTATAATCATTCAAATGAATATGTATAGTCTAATTTATCTTTTCTATAACCATGTATTTAAAAATGTAATATTTATTAAAAACATGATTATGAAATTTTTAACTGATCTTTAAATTAAATATAATAAATGTATTATTCTCATCCAAGTGGCTTAAAAAGAGTATAATTTCGTCCTAATGATGATTTTGGTAGAAATACACTCATTAAATGAAATTAGGATAAGTGTTGGGGTAATTTTATAATATCATTTATTTCCATAATTACCTAATTTACCCTTAACTGTGGTAACTAAAATATTGCTAAATTTTACTATTCATATGACCAAAAAAACCTATTTACATAATTTGGAACCACTAATTCCAAATATAGAATACATTTTTCTTAATTAAAAACATATAATTTGTAGTAATTAATTTAAAATTAATCTTCTTGACAGGATGAGAAAACGAGTTATTAAAGTTTAAACCTACAAAATATTGAAACATTTTTATATCTAAATTAATTGTAAAATTGATTCCAATAATCCAAATCGTATTAAATGAGAAAAATAATCTATTTTTACTTTAAAAACATTCAATAATATAATTTAACACTATACATTATTTTGATGAAAAAATGTTGTTTTCTATTAAAATTTAGTATTTTTTAAAATTAATCAAATCATGAAACTTATCAGAAAAATACCAAAAATTTTAACTAAATTAAAATTATATATTTATATTTAAAATATAAAAAATTATTTTTTCAAATAGAACTCATAAAATTGTCAAAAATTGGATTTAAAAACGGTTCTCCATTAAAAGAAGAGAAAACTGTTTTTATAAAAAAATAGGTTTTATGTGTAATATTGGGTTTGTTATTATCTTACACCTCTCCAATATATTATATGGATATAAAAAATATTTTATTTAATATATAATATATATATTTCATTAATATCATTCTATAATAGTAATTAATTTAATTTATTAGAATAATATGACTTTGTGAGCATAAAAATAGTTCTCTAAGAAAATATCTCATATATATTCAGTTGGTTACTATATTCATTTTTAATTAATTTAGAACCAATGAATTCAGCCATATATTTTCATAAGTTAGTTAATACTATTCATAACCACTTACTTAATGGATAGGTTGTATTTAATTATATTAAATAATAATATTTTAATAATATATTGTTGTTTGGTAAAAATTGGTCTTGCATGTAACGCAAGCCAACTCATTATTATGTGTAGCATAAACATATTTTTCTATTGAATAAAACATAATCTATAAAAGAAAATGAATTTATTTAAGAAGTGACATACTGTAAAATCTTGGGGTGTTACAGGAGTTGTAGGGACATCGGGTGTTTATGTTAATGCATTTCATCTACAAGGTGGAGATTTTTGAACTTTATTCACTCAATATTGTAAATTAAATGATTTTAATTCCATGCATTATGTGATGACCCGACCCCAGAAAAACCAGGAGTTGGTGCCTTCTAAACATGATGTGTCATTTTAAAACAAAAACATGCACTGAAAAACACACATCATGTCCCATACAGAGGATCGAGTTTGGTTCGGGCTCTGGGAAACCGGTAACTTCAGAAATGTTTCATCTGATAAAAGCTATTACCTGAAAATTTAAAATTCAAAATGTAGGGTGAGAATAAGAATGCCCATTAAGGGGTTTAAAATAAACCAATGAAACTTTAGAAGGTATTTTTTTAAAACTTAACCAAATAGAATTCTCTTATAGAAAACTATAACACATGTAACATAACATAAAAGTGCTCAACTAAGATTTTCAAGGAATACATGAATCAATTTGGACATTTTTAAAAAGGGGTAGTAAAAGATATCCTGAACATATATGACGTATGAATGTTTAAGCACAAATTAAACTGTTAAGAGTAATTCTTAATTAGAGTTGCGCGTGAAGGAAAAAACATCAATTTCATATGTTGGTTACTATTTTACATGAATCATGCCCCAAACGTTTACTTGTGACATCAACAAGAACTTGATAAAAACATAAGGGCAAGAGTAGTGAAAGAATAGGCATATCATCTTGAAAAGAACTTGTAACATGACATGAATATGTCTCTTCAACATTTTATTTAGACATTCAGGAACATATCACCGAGGTCCATCCCCAAGGTGTCAATAAGGAAAAATTACCGAGGTTATTCACCAGGGTATCATCAAACGTGTAATCTCTAAGGATTAATTCTTTACCCAATGCATTGGAGCGCTATGAGGGTGCACCCTTAATATGTATTTACATTCATGTGAGCCACATAAATCAATACTTTACTTAAATAGGGTTTTATATTCAAGATGTCCCATACCACCTTGAATAGTTCATTCATAGTTTGTCATTGTAGTTGAATTTTCATATCTTATAAGTGAGAAAGGCATCTAGATGATTAAAAACTAAGCTAACAATCATCTGTCCATTATTAAAATAAAATAACAAAGGCAAATTATGGCACATACATTGACATCTAAGGTACTGAAAGGAAAAAAACTAGAATTTATTACATGCAAGTTTGTTCTTGAAATTCTAAAATTTTACAATCAAATTGATTACAAGGTGAACCAAAAATCTCAAGTAGGGTTTTGATATTTCACATGATAAAACATTAATTATTGTTAAGCTTTTGTATAATACTGAATAATGTCCATGATAGAAATCATGAATCTTCACCATAAGAAGCATCATTTAAAACATATAGAAAACAAATAAGTTACTCTTAAATGTGGATACAAGTTTTGTTTAACAACCTATTTCTTATGTTTTTAAAACTCCACCTAAATTGGAGACATAATGTCTAAGGACCTTAACATCTGAAATCAAGGTTCAATCAACATATAAAATATATGTATGTACCCAAACTCAAACTGAAATATTGGCACACCCATGTGTGTTAATCCCCTATGAGTATTAGTTCAACAACATTTTGAATAGGGTTGGTCATTCCCTTAGTAATAAAATTTGTTTATGAAAGACAAAAAAAATTTATAAAAACTCGATCATATATATAAAATTTTTAAAATTTATTTATTATTTAAATATGAAAATAAGTGTATGTGTATATGTGAAGTGCATGAACAATTATAGACAAACTTACTACATATAACCGAAGTAGAAAGGTTGTGCACATTCCTGCATATAACCGACGTATATACATATAACCAAAAGTATATATGTATTTTAAAAAAAACAAAATGAGGCTAGGTATAATCCATACATTCTTTAAGCTATTTGAATAAAAGAGAACCTGAAGGCCTTGGTTCAACATTTAAGAACGTTTGGACTGAACCGTAAGGTTAAAAAATATATTTTTTTTCAAATATATAAGTGTATATATTCTCAAATAAGAAAAACAAGGCAAAACTAAAAACCCTTAATTTAAAAACCATGTAAAGAAGGACTTCAGGGATGGTTGGCCAGGCTCGCTGGAGACTTGAACGGAAGTAAAGAACGGAGTGGTCTTGATTATTTATATACAAAATCTCACACACCAACTTCCACGCAACAACGTACCCACTTGCATTGCATTTAATGGGGGTGTCGTGCTTGTAGAAAATGAGGAGACATGGGGGTTCTTGATGGTCAGAGGTGAAGAAAACGATTGTTGTTCCATAGGGTAGGGTTACTAGTGTTACCCATGCATGGAGGAAGAAGACGACATAGCTAGTGGAAATTACGGGAAAAAACAGACAGTCCATATCAATCCCAACGTCGATCCAAGGGATGAGATGCGTCTGCTGTTTTAAAATAATTGAGTGGCTTAGATTAGATCTAAGTTTCATCGGACAGTCTAAGTTCGACACGACAATTTAAAAAACTCAAACGGCCACAATTATATAGTTCCAGATTGAACAGTTGCCAAAAACTACAGAGAGAGATGCATTCGCTGAGGGTCGAGCACAGGATCAGAAACAACGGCCCAGATCATGTGCGACGCGATCCAACGGTCCAGATCACGTTTTCCCTGAAAAAATACTTCCAACTTCGAAACTAAGAGCGGTTTTCACCTCCCTTATAAACTTGAGCCTCCCAAAGAGTACTCAAAAATCGCAGAACACCCACGAAGGGGGCCCTATACATGGGCTCCCACCCACAGGCCTTGGCCTACCCAGACCCCGCCGCAGCCTCACGCCCGCACTAGAGCACCTATGCGATCTTTCTCTCTCCTGAGCGCCCTTCAGGGAACCTCTGCCTGAGCTCGTGTCGGCCATGGCTTGGGGAAGAGGGTCAACCTCCGCCACTTCATGTGAGATTCCTCTATCGGCCCTAGCCAAATAGGGATGGCCCTAGTGGGCCAAAATTTATTGAAAAAGATACACTAAAAAAATGTTTTAAGAAGAGGAGGAAATCCATTTATTAAAACTATATAGAATTTTATATTCATAAACATTAATGAATACAAATTAAACTTGTTTTAGTTAGAAGTATTTGTAAAATAAAAAAATACTAAACCCCTTTTTTTAAATAAAAAAGTTATTAAAAGGAAATTTTAATAAACCAACATTATAATTTATATAATAGTATCCACAAAAACATAGTTCAATAAAAACATAATTTAATTTGAAAAAAAAACATAGTTTATAACATTATTCAAGAAATGAAAATCGTTACATTTTATTTGAAAAATTCGAAAAGTGTTTTGAATTCCTTAATTCATTTCAAAATCACTTAAGGGTGAAATGAAGTTTTACACCATATCATTTTAGAGTTTATAAATGATGGTTTAATTATAACCTTCATCATAACTCGATTATTTGGAAACGAATTAATATTTAAATAAGTTCACTTATCCTAACAAGGTCCAATGACTATTTTTTTAAAATTGTTAGGTTCTAACAGTCACTAGAGAAATGGTCGAAAAAAGTGCCCAATAAAACCAAACCTTACGGTGTCCTAAAACTCAAAAGGAAGAAGATGGTGATTCTCATTCCGCTGATGCTCAGCATGGTTTTTATGATCACAGTGGTGATTTATTTTTTGCTTTATTTGACTTGAAGGATCTCCATTACATACTGGGCCTCATTATGGTGATTTTGGGTCTTCTAGTAGTTTTGATATGGTTTTTAATAGGTACATTTGGTTAGCATGATTACTCTTTTGATCTCGGTGTACTATAGAAACTACGATGTTCTTATTTAAATAAAGAGCATTATGTTTATCCTTTAAATTTTTTTTTTCTATTAAATGTGATTTAACAAAAGTAAATGCATAATTTCATCATTATATGATACCCAAAACTCGGGGTGTTACATTACTCCCCCCATCAAAGAATTGTGTCCCCGCAATTCCTTTCATACAAACTTTCTACGAGGAAGCTCTCAGGTTTTTCTACCATATCGTCCAACATAGAGGATCCTCAGGTGCGTCCTGTGGAACACCCAAATTGATGCACAACTCCTCTAGTTCTCTGATCCAGATACACTTCGGGCAGAAGGGGTTGAACTCATGCACCGCACACTTGGGCTTCCAGATGGAGGCTCGAATTGTACAAGTTTGGAAATGTCCATATGGACCAACGTACGAAGAACATTCCAAATTATGTCTCAATCGAGAACATCAATGTTATATACATTGTCGTACAGGATAACACTGAGGAGTTGGAACATGTAGGTCGCATAAACATTTCCCTCTAAAGCACCCTCTTGAAATTTTACTCTAGCCGTGTAGTTCCGGCCATGGGTGAAACTTAGGAAGATCCCTTCGTGGTATATTCCTCCCCACTTATGCTCGGCCAATTGTGCTGAGCCTATGCAGTAGTATATGGGAGCATTCCCATTACAGGTGCAGAGAATCGCTGGACCGTTTGTCACCTCAAAAAATTACCTGCACGTTCCTCGTAGGTTTTCAAGGAGACAATACTCATATTCAAAGGTTTTGATTGCAATAATATCCAGTATCTCGGTAGGAAGAGACTACATGTGGGTTTTTTCGTACATTTGAACATTTAAAATGAGAGTTCAATCACATGAAATCTGTACATAAGTATAAACAAAGTAAAGACATAAGAAATAATAGATACCCAAATATGATCTTTATATAACTACTAGTGCACAACGAAAAACAAGGATAATCATTTCCTCAGTTCCCTAACACACGAATTAGAAAGGCAAGCTCGAAACTATCTATCTCCGTAAACTATATGCAACCCGAGCAATCAGGTTCGATGACATGGGAGCAGTTATGGTATCTCCATAGTCTGACATGTGGGGTGTGCAACTATGATACATCTTTTTGTACATGTTGTCTATACACAAAATAAGAGGCTTTGTATTCAAGGATTCCAAAGTCCATCATTTGACCAAAATGGACATAGGAAAAGACATGACACATGTTTGCGGTGTGGGGATCTTCCTCTACAGCAGCATCTTGGAAATCCATGAGGGACGAGACACCTTCCGCTACGTTGAAGCATCTAAAAACCACTCATATTACTTCCACCATCATCTGTAAGATGGAAACTGGGATTGCATCATAAATATGTAATCCAGACCCACTCTTCGGTGGAGTTGAATTACTCGGGGAGAGTTAGACACATCATAGAGATGTCTGCATGACATACAGATATGGTCGTAGTTTATAAAAGGTTCATGGATGGCTATGGGAATTTTGATTTCTAAGGCCTCTTTGGGAAAAGAAAAAAGATATGTACCTTCATTTTCCATCTGAAAATTAAGAAAACTCAATTTTATTAATGCTGAAGTATATTTTTCATTGTTTCAGTTCTCGCTTTCTAGAGTTATCCAAACCAAATCCACTGATACCAACTGTGAAGACCCGACCCCAGAAAAACCAAGAATCAGTGCCTTCTGATCATGATGTGTCATTTTAAAATAGAAACATGCACTAATAAACACACATCACGTCCCATACAGAGGATTGAGTTCGGTTCAGGCTCTGGGAAACTACTAACTTCATAAATGTTTCATCTGATAAATGTTGTTATCTGAAAATTTAAAATTCAAAACATAGGGTGAGCATAAGAATGCCCAGTAAGGGGTTTAAAATAAACCAATTAAACTTTTGTTATCATTTTTTAAAAACTTATCCGAATAAAAATATCTTATAGAAAACTATAACACATGTAACATAACATAAAAGTGCTCAACTTCTCTTTTAAAGGAATACATGAATAAATTAAAACATTTTCAAAAGGGGGAAGTAAAATATATCCTGAACAAGTATGACGTATGAATGTTTAAGCACAAATTAAACCATTAAGAGTAATACTTAATCAGAGATGCGTGTGAAGGAAAAACATCAATTTCATATGTTGGTTACTATTTTAGATGAATCATTCCCCAAAAATTTACTTGTGACATCAATATGAACATGACAAAAACATAAGGGCTGGAGTAGTGAAATAATAGGCATATCATCTTGAAAAGAACTTGTAACTGGACTTGAATATGTGGCTTCAAGATTTCATTTTGAAATTCATGAACATATCACTGAGGTCCATCCCCAAGGTGTCAATAAATAAAAATTACCGAGGTTATTCACCAGGGTATCATCAAGCTTGTAATCTCTAAGGATTAATTCTTTACCCAATGCATTGGAGCGCTATGAGGGTGCAACCTTAATATGTATTTACATTAATGTGAGCCACTTAAATCAATACTTTACTTACAAGGGGTTGTATATTCAATATATCCCATACCACCATGAATAGTTCATTCATAGTTGGTCATAGTAGTTGAATTTACATATCTTATAAGTGAGACATGCATCTAAATGGTTAAAAACCAATCGAACAATCATATGAACATTATTAAAAGGAAATAAGAAAGGCTGATTATGTCACATACATTGAAATCTAATGTACTGAAATAACAGAAAACTAGAATTTATCACATGCAAGTTTGTTCTTGAAATTTGAAAATTTTATCATCCAATTAATTACAAGGTGAACCAAAAATATCAAGTAGGGTTTTGAGCTTGCACATGCTAAAACAATCAATATTGTTAAGCCATTGCATAATACTAAATAATGTCCATGAAAGAATGAATGAATCTTCACCATAAGAAACATCATTTAAAAGATAGGGAAACCAAATAAGTTACTCTTAAATGTGGATATAAGTTTTGTTTAACACCCTATTTCTTACATTTTTAAAACTCCACCTAAACTCAAGACTTAAACTGTAAGGACCTTAACAACTAAAATCAAGGTTCGTGCAACATATAAAATATATGTATGTTCCCAAACTCAAACTGAAAGATTAGCACGCCCATTTGTGTTAATCCCCTAAGAATATTAGTTCAACAACATTTTTAATAGAGCAGGTCATGCCCTTAGTCATAAATATTTGTCTATTAAATCCTACAAAAAAATAATTTTATAAAAACCTAATCATATATATAACATTTTCAAAATTTATTTGTTATTTAATTATGAAATTAAGTGTATGTGAATATGTGCAGTGCATGAACAATTATACACAAACATCATACATATAATCAAAGTAGAAAGCTCATGCCCATTCCTTCATATAACCGACGTATATACATATAACCAAAAGTATATATGTATTTTCAAAACAAAAAAATGTGGCCAGGTATAATCCTTACATTTTTTAAGCTATTTGAATTCAAGAGAACCCGAAGGCCTAGGTTGAACATTTAAGAACGTTTGTACTGAATCGTAATGTTAATATATATATATATATATCAAATATATATGTGTATATATTCTCAAAGAAGAAAAAAAGGCAAAAAATAAACTTACATTAAAAAACAGGGAAATGAGGACATCATGGAGGGTTGGCCGGGCTCGCTAGAGACTTGAACGGGAGAGAAGAACTGAGAGGTCTCAGTTATTTATATACAAAATCTCACACACCACCTTCAACACAAAAACCAACCCACTGGCATTGCATTAAATGGGGGGTATCGTGCTTGAAGAAAATGAGGAGACTCGGGGGTCCCCGACAGTCATAGGTGAAGAAAACGAGGGGTGTGCCATAGGGTAGGGTTACTGGTGTAACACATGCATGGAGGAAGAAGAAGACATGGCTAGGTGAAGTTTTGGGGAAAACGGATGGTCCAGATCGATCTAAACATCGATCCAAGGGATGAGATGCGTCTGTTTTTTTAAAAGAATTGAGCGGCTTGGACTAGATATATGTTTCATTGGACAGTCTAAGTTCTATGTGGAAGTTTAAAAACCTCGAAAGACTATGATTAGATCATTCTGGATCAAACGGTTGACCAAAAACACAGAGTGAGATGCGGTTGTTGAGGGTCGAGCGTGGGATCGGAAACAATGGCCCAGATCATGCGCGACACGATCCAATGGTCCAGATCGCATTTTCCTGAAAAACTGCTTCCCACATCGAAATAGAGAGTGGTTTTAGCCTCCCTTATAACCCAGGGCCTCCCAATGAGTGCTCAGAAATCACACATCACCCACAAATGGGGCTCTATACACATGCTCCTGCCCGCATGCCTTGGCCTACCTAGACCCCGCCGTGACCTCACGCCCCCACTAGGGAACCTGTGTGCTTTTCCTCTCTCTCGAGTTCCCTTTGGTGAACCTCTGCCTGAGATTGGGCCGACCTTGGCTTGGGGCTGAGGGTCAGGCTCAACCACTTCGGGTGAGATGCCTCCCTCGATCCTAGCCAAAAGGGCTGGCCCTAGTGGGCTAATTTTTTTTTGAAAAAGATACACTAAAAAACGTTTTATGAAGAGGAAACAATCCATTTATTAAAACTATATTGAATTTTATATTATAAATCATTAATGATTACAAATTATACTTGTTTTAGTTATAAGTATTTCTAAAATTAAAAATACTAAACCCCTTTTTTTATCACAAAAAGTTACGAAAAAGAAATTTTAATAAACCTACATTTTAATTTATATAATAGTATCCCCGAAAACATAGTTCAGTCAAAACACAATTTAATTTCAAAAACATAAACACAGTTTATTACATTATTTATGAACTGAAAATCGTAACATTGTATTTGAAAAATTCGCAAAGTGTTTTGAATTCCTTAATTCTTTTCAAAATCACTTAAGGGTGAAACGATGTTTTACACCGTATCCATTTAGAGTTCATAAATGATGGTTTAATTATAAACATAATCATAACTAAATTATTTTGAAGCTAATTATTTTTTAAATAAGTTCACTTATCCTAAAAAGGTCCAAAAACTATTTTTATATAACCATTAGCTTCCAATGGTCATTAGAGAAATGGTCAAAAAAGTGTTCTATAAATCCAAACCTTACGGTGTTCTAGAACTCAAAAGGAAGAATATGGTGCTTCCCATTCGGCTGATGCTCAGTAGGGTTTTTATGATCGCAGTGGTGATGTTATTTTCTTTAGTTCACTCGAAGGATCTCCTTTACTTACTGGGCCACATTGTGGTGATTGGGGGACTTCTAGTAGTTTTGATAGGGTTCATAATAGGTATATTTGGTTAGCATAATTAATCTTTTTATCTCGGTGTATTGTAGACACTACAGTGTTCTTATTTAAATAAATAGCCTTATGTTTATCTTTTAAATTTTCATTTGGTTAAAATGGATTTAACAAAAGTAAATTTATAATATCATCATTATATGATACCCAAAATTTGGGGTGTTACACATTTTTTTTTACTTGTCATAATATTCATTTTCATAAAATATTTAGTATTTATATATATTGGATTTATGTATTAATGAGATGGAGCTTCTTTTATTAGTTCATGTGGCCCTTTTGTTTGGTTTATACATTGGGAATGTGCCTATAGCCAAGGTCTACTTTCCCATTTGTTCTATGTCATCCTCATACCTGATGTTGATCCATTGATCCTTATAATCCTATGGTTTGCTATTCCTCCCTTTTTTCATTCTTCGTGAAACGGATTTGTTTGATCTATGGGTGACCCTTGATAGCTGATCCTATGATGTCATATATCCTTATTTTGTTGTTTAAGTGGTTATGTTAGGACACTTATCTAGATTTTTCATATCATTGGTTATATGCTCTAGTATTCCTCTACCCCTACTAGAATGACTCCTTGATTTGGAATTTACCTATCCACTTTTGGGAGATTTAGTTGGCCAAAAAATCTCCATGGTTTTGGGAGCTCTAGTTTTCCCCGAGGGAGAAGAGTAGATGAAGGAGAATTGGTGGGATTCCTTGACTTACCATAGAAGAAATAGTGATCTAGATAAGTTTTGATCATCTTCATCTATGCTTGGTGAGGAGTTCTGATGAGGTCCAAGGGTTCATTGGTGTTCCTTTTACATAGATGGAAATGATGATTATATATGAGTACAATCTCGATGACCATAACAACAAGACCTAATTACATAGAGGCTATATGTATACACATAGGAGGGATTTTCCCTAGTAAGGGGCCTTATTATGGTATTATTCTTCTTTTCAATCGGTTATCTATTCCTTGTATTTGATTATTATTTTCTTCTATGTTGCGTGTGTTGTTTGACTTTTTCCAAGGTGCACAGTATATGATGAATCCCCAACTTGGTTCTACTGTGAGTCCTGGCATTTCAAGAACCTAAACATTGTATATTTTCATCATGTGCCTTTTTCTTATGTGGTTATGTTCCACTATTTATTAAATATATTTTATAATACCATTTTTTCATAGTGGAATCTTGGTACCCCTGCACCATACATATAGGCCAAATAGATAAATAATGTCAAAAACCTGTGGTCCTCTTTATGATTTGATTACTACTTTATGTCAATCGTTTCTATTGATCATCTCGCATATGTTTGAGTCTCTTATCTGTAATTTTTCTTGGTACTTATTAGTATTAATATCAAACTGGTTATATATATTCTCATTAGCGTGTTATCTATTACAAATGTTTGCATGAATCGGTACTTTTTATTCTCTCGTTCTTTGTTTATGGCTTGTTAGAATCAGCATGTTACACTTCTGATTATGAGAATTCATTACAATATATTTATTATTCATGTTTTCTTGATTCTTTCTACTATTTATATAATTATAAATATGTTAAATTTTTGTTCTCTAATTTTGAGAAAAAAAATTATAGCCATACAACTCAATTACTTCATTGAAAGTGGGCTACCTCATAGCACAACCCAAATTTTTTTTATAGAATCTGATAAAAAAATATTTAGTAAGGCTGCTATTGGGATCAAATATTATTGCCCCTTTCATGATGTGAAAATTGTGAGATTAAAGTAAAGTAAAAATGAATAAAAATTGAACAATATATGTCACATAGAAAACCCCACAAATAAAGAGGGGTAAAAAACCATAGAAAAATAGAATGATATCACTACGGTAAAAGAGGTTAAACTCACCCTCTTTCTATTATAAGGAAAATATCCATGTAATTAACTCTCTTGATTAATGTATAATGCACCTCACAAAATACAACACTCAAAATGTTGAAATAGGAAGCTCACTACTTGAGGTGATGATGCTAAAACCGTCAAATCACTCTTCCTTTTATTGGCAAGGCCCTTACTTGATCGCCCTCCTATATTTAACTCCATGGGTTAGTTTTTTCACCCATCCCACTAACCAAACTAGCCCCCTTTGAAAAATAAAGGGGTAGAAACTGTTTGGGAGAAACAAATGCCAATATTTCACACTTGGGGATCTAATTGGGAACCAATAATATTTCCACAAACCTTTTTTATCTTCCAACAATGTTGCTCTTATATCTATGATTACGATTGAGGATTTTTTTTTATTTTAACTTAACTAAGTTAATAAACATCATCATTAAATTAACATAATTTTCTGCAATATAAATTTTATGCATATCCACTCTTCCTTCCTCCACCACATCTCTAACAATGTGATATTGTACCATAATGTGCTTTATCATGGAATGAAAAGATAGATTCCTTTTAATTTTTAAGGTGATATGATTGTCACAAAAACAATTGGATATACTTCTTTCATTGTTTGGGATCTCTTGGAAACCTTCACATCTAAATCACTTCTTTGCAAGTCAATGTAGTTTTCATGTACTCTACCTTAGTCGTTGATACATATATAACAGA
This sequence comes from Viscum album, assembly GCA_963277665.1. NCBI lineage: Eukaryota > Viridiplantae > Streptophyta > Magnoliopsida > Santalales > Viscaceae > Viscum > Viscum album. Next base: position 942,008,000 of record OY728148.1, read on the forward strand.
CTACAACTTTGAATTCCAGCTCACAACTCATCCTATAAAATTAAACACATAACCCAAAGTGTATTTTCGTAGGTCATAATCACATACAAAATCTGAATCTATGTAGGCTTTACTAGTGAAATTTGATTCTCAATAACATAATATTGCATATGAGATCTCTTTGATGTATCTAAGTGTCTTCCTTGATATGTTCCAATACTCCTGTATTTAATTCTCCACATACAAAGTAACTTCAACCACTACATGTGAAATTCATGGTCTCATATAAACCATAGATAATATCATACTACCCACTGCTGGTGCATAAGGTAATTGAGACATCTCTGTCCTCTACACATCACTATTATCACAGTCAAGATTCATCATAGAGGATAACATAAAATTAATAGTAAGTGGGGTCAATATAGGATTATAATGTCTCATGTGGAAGTATTTCAAGATATTCCTCAAGAAATTCATTTTTGATTGCTAAATCATACCCTTATTTCTATCCCATTAAATATATATCCCAAGACATTAATTTTTGGTCCTAATTCCTTCATATCATACTCCCATAAAAACTATTAACATGTCATCCACATACAGTAGAAGAATGATAAAATCATTACCATCTGAACCCATGAAATATGCACAAGTATCTGAATGAAGTATTTTTTGTCCAATACTCATGATATAGGAATAAAATCTCTTTTACCAACACCTTGGTTCTGGCTTAATAACATTAAAAGTTTTTCTCAACCTAAAAACCAAGTTCACTTTCCCTTATTTTGAAAAAAATTCCGATTAGAAAATATATATTTATTTATCAAGATCACCATGTAGAAATGTTCTCTTCACATCTAGCTACTCTAGAGTTAAACTATATATTGCACACATCCCCATAACTATCTGAACAATCATTATTCTAACAATGGGAGAAAATATGTCCTTGAAATCAATAACTTCTCCCAATGCATATCCTTTGACCACCAGTCTTGCATGATATCTTTACAATTATTCCTTTTTATCCCAATTGATCTTAAAGAACCTATTTTTACTGATAGTCTTCCTTCCATGAGGTAATGGATCAATATCTCATGTCTTGTTATTGTAAAGGGCATCAAGTTTCTCCTGAATTTCTTCCATCCATGTAGATAACTCTAAATTCAACATCACCTCCAAAAAAATAATATAGATCACCATCCTCCATCAATAATTAGTACAAATTATTTCTCTCAGTGATAAATTCTGAGTGCCATATTGGTTCTCTTTTATCGTGAGTTGATCGTCACAGTCCAAAATCAATCATAACTTGATCATCATGCTCCTAAAATGAAATTGGTTCTTCTATGGATTCTTCCTCCACCCCAACTATTATAGTATATGTGTTCTCTTTCTTCAAGTCCCCATTAATAATCACTAGAACCTTATCCTCTAGACATATAACATCCATGTTGATGATAATTCTATGAGTAGTGGGGTCCCACATATGATAACCTTTCACACAATCAATGTATCCTATGAATATACATTCATTGGATCTCAAATCCAACTTCAATATTTCTTGATCATTAAGCAATAAAGATACATGACCTCTATAAGTATGTAACGAAGCATAGTCAGTAGGTTTGACACTCCACATATTCATTAGTGTTTTCATATCAATCATCACAAAAGTAAATAGATTGATCACATAACATGTGATCTTGATTACTTTATCCCATAACTTCTTGAAACTTCCTATAGTCTTCAATATCTCCCTTGTTCTATCCAAAAAGGTTATGTTCACCCACTTTTCCACTCCATTTTGTCGATGAGTGTATGAAACCATTAATTGTCTCTTGATGCCTTCTCAATGAAAAAAAAGTATTAAAATCCTCACTTGAATATTTTCCACCTCTGTCAATCCTCAAACACTTGATTTTCATTCAAGATTCCATCTTCATCCTGGCTTTGAATGTTTTGAAGACTTTAAAAACACTCGATTTCATCTTGATTGGGTAAACCAAACATCTCATTGAATAATAATCTATGAATTATACAAAGCATCTTTCTCTTACCAAGGATATAAATAGTGCTTGCCAAATATTGGAATGGATCAACTCTAAGATATCCTTGCTCCCCATTGCCGACATCACAAAATTCAACCAATGTTGGTTGAAAAAAGCATAATTCTCCCAAAATGGAAAGGATACCTTTGTAATCTAAGAAGAAACTTATGTTCAGTAAGAATCTTCAAGCTTCATTCAAACATAAGACCAAGCTTTTGAAACCATGAATTCCTCAATGATTTTGTTGAGTTAGTTAACAGGAAAACTATTATTATATCTCGGAAATTCTATATAATTTTTATTAATTATATGGAATTATTTCGAGACAGCAAAATTGGATGGTGTGCAATTCTGAGGCCCAGGGTGACTAAAATGATCCTTCGATGTTTTGTTAAGCTTTAATTAGTGCACATAAGCAGTTTTCCTGAAAAAGTGGAATAATTCTTAAACGGTTACTCGAATAAAAAATATGAGGGAATTGTTGCACTCAGAATGGTCGGTTTACCCTAGGCACGACTTATGTTTTGTCAGTGTGGTCCTCCTGTAAGAAAACCTGAAAATGGAATAACCGTAAATAAAATAATTAAATAAAATTATTTTATTTTTCAAATGCTTATAAATCACGAATGGTAACTCGCATTAAAAATCCGAGACCACCGGTGATCTTGTGATGGTATGCCATCTTTAGGAAGATAATAACTTTTTCCAGTGCGGGACACCAGTGAAAGATAGTTTTGGGCCATAAATAAAATAATTATGTGACAATTATTTTATTGTAAAATCCATATCTTTTAAATAGTAACTCGGATTGTAAATCTGAGAGTACCGTTGGGTTCGTTGGGGGCGTGCTTCAATTAGGGAGATCCTAACCTCAACCGGCGTGGTTTGAGGGTGACTGTTAATAAATTTCAGAACTTTTCTTGGGTATATTCAGTAAACGCGTGAGTGGGGTTTTCTAACATTTGAACTATCGTTCGGCTAAAAAATCTAAGGGCATCGTTGAACCCGCAGTGCCAGGATTCGCTTAAAAGAGGTATATCTTTGACCGTAGTAGGTCAGGTGAAAAAGTTATTTTTGTGGAATTTTCAATGATTAATAAATTAACATGTTTTTTTATTTTATTTTCCTTCTTTCCCCCAACGAAAGAATGACGCTGGCAGGACCGACGATGTGTCATGCCAAAAAATGGCTTAACTCTTCTTTTCATGTAACCCAAACATTGGAAATTCGGGAGGATCATTAATTAAATGAACCTCATTAATTCCCCATGAGTTATACACTCCTTCTCCTCCCTTATGTATATGGATCTCGGGGAGGGGTGTTGGCACAGCTTCACAAAATGACGAAGCTCTCAAAAAGTACTGCAACGCCAACCACCAGGAGGACGAGACTGGTTTCAACGAACGGTAACAAGCACCACCGAGTCATGAACCGATGACAATGATAATTGAGGTTTCATTGACCATCATCAGCGGACATCTCTTCCAGGTAGGGGGTTATTTTCATTTGTTCTTTTTTGTTTCCCTCTTCCACATTCTTGAAATTATATGAAGAACGTGGGTCAACTGACTAACGTATTGACCCGCGATTCATCCATATTTGTGGGAGGTTATTTTGGGGAACCGTTTGGGGTTAATCTTGTGTTCAATACAACTGTTTATTGATGTCCATTGATATCCTTCATATTGAGAGCTAACGCGGAGTGTGCGGGCCTAAAAAACCTGGCCCAAACTGTCCGCTCTCTTGCTTATCCTTGCACCGCCTTAGAAGGCCACGAACACATCAATGCACGCTACAAGAGGAGAGTCACGACTCATTAGTCGTGGCGAACAGAGAAGGTGTCCGGCACAACGGCCAACCGTGGGAAGGAAGGTGACACGACCGCTTTTTCGCCGATGAATGGAAGTTGCGGCGGAGGCTGAAGGCACCTCCAGAGGGTTCCACAGCACCCACACAGTGTTGCAGTCTCACTAACCGAATGTTCTCCGGGCCTTTTGGGAATCTGGGTGACAGAGGGGTTACACCCCCGTGCATAGGACTAAACTGGGCCGCATCCCTCAGAGCGGGCCACCACCCTCGAGTCGGGGCGCTTCCCTCACACCAGGTCGTCACCCTCGAACCAGGCTTCCGCCCTCGGATTGGGGCGCCGACCTCGGGTCGGGCCACAACCCTCGGACCGGACTGCCTCCCTCAGAGTGGGCCGTCGCCCTCGCACTGGGCCAGTGCCCTCAGACTGGGCCTCCACCCTCAATGCGGACCACCTCCCTAGACAGGGTCGCCGCCCCACGCGGGTCGGGCCTCCCCTTTGCGGGCCGCCCCCTTGCGGGCTTCCACCCTTGCAGGCCACCCTATTCTGGTCGTGCCACCCTTGAGGGCCGCGGTTGGCTGCCCTTGCGGACCACCCCTCTTGAGGCTCAGACCAAACATCGGCCCATCGGGCCGAGCCCACCCTAGCCCAGCCCAGAGTGAGTTGGGCTGGGTCGGTCTTACTAGGTCAGACCGGACCCAGGCCCTACCGCACCCTAGAACACTTGAAAGAGCATATCATGAGAACTGGATGTCTGTTTCACAAACCATCTATAGTGTTGGGATTCATGGAATTAGACAGTCCTTTTAGTATTCTCCAATTGAGTTTTTTAGATACTTGGAGTAAGGCCAAGTTGGATCGAACCCGAATCCAACCGGGTCCCCAAAGCTAAAACTCTTATAACTCATAGAACATGCGTCTGATTGACACATCTTCTATCATGTTAGAAACCTTACGACATGTCGGTCCATTGAGTTATTACTTTGTGGATCTTAGTGGCGGTTGAGGTATGACTGATATCTCAAGGGGAAGATTCTACAGAACTTGACCATGCCAGGTAAAAGAAAACTTGTGGCAGGCTGCAATGTGAAGAAAGAAAATTGATCCTATGTGGGTCAGATCCTATGTGGGTCAGTGCTCAGCAATTCTGTGTGGGTCAATGCATATCGATCATGTGTGGGTCAGATCTTGTGTGGGTCAGCGAGGGTTAGTTACCTATCGATCCTGGGTGGGTCAGTAGTAGTGATTCTTAATAGAATAAGATGCTATATTTTATGACAAATCATCTATACTTCGGTACTTAAGTTATACCTGATTGTGAGATGAGTCTTCTTCCTGTGTGGTACTTATTTATTTGTAGTGTTACTTTTGTGGTACTTATACCTTTTTGATATTGTCTTTGTGGTGTTACATGAATGGTATTTCTCTCTTTGTGGTGTTACTTGCGTGGTACTTCTACCTTCGTGGAGTTACCTTCGTGGTTTTATCTTCGTGGTGTTACCCATGTGGTACTTATACCTTCGTTTTGTATTCCGGTTTCATTCAGTTGTATTGTACTACCAGCCGTACTTGTACTTTTACAGTTGGTCATGTATTCTGGCCCCTTTTTACTTTCAGCACTCTTTTACGACATCAGTTTACTTTGTGGTTGCATCTTATTGTCTTCTAGTCTGTGTGGTTATGTCTTGTTTTGTCCTTGGATTGTGCGTCTGTACAGGTTAAAAAAGCAATGTGTTCATGTTTAAGGGACACACATTTCTGGTGATAGTTGTCAGCCTCAGGCCTATGGAAGATAAGTTTGGGGTAGTCATGACATGGACCCTGAGGGACAGGTTGTGACAACTATCTCCAACTCCTTGTATGCTTCACCATAAAGAATGCATATATTCTTTGAGATCTTATATATCTTCATCACCACAAGCACACCCTTCACAGTCTTCCCCACTCCATTGTTAATGTGAGTCTTACACCTGATGTCATCAAATCCACCCAAAGAAAATAGGTTAATCTTTAGGATATTCGCATGGCGTACTGCTTAGGTGGTTTGAATTATACCATCATGCATCTTCAGTTTGTTGGTATTGACTCCAAAGATCTTCAAGGTGTGATTTTTCCCCATGTAAACAAGTCCTTTCAAGATATGTTCATACTGATCAAACCATTCCCTTTGAGCCATGTTTCTATTAAATCAATTATCCATGCGTTGTTGAGATGATCTCTACCTCCATCCATCATTGATGTTTCACTGACTTGTATGTCTCCATTTCTATAAGTACTCGTCATATTTCATTGAGAGTTGTTTCAACCACTCTTATTGTTCTAACTATTCTTTTTGGGGTGCCCCTACTTTCCACAATCGTAACATGTGATTTTGTTATTATTGATTTGGACCTTCCATGATTTTGGCTCCCACTTAGAATCATGATTCATCATCCTTCCTCTCTCTATTGACAAAGTCTTCGAATGGTGAAATGTTTTTTGTCTGTCACATTGCTCTTGCATTGACCTTTTTCTTCAGGAACCACAGCTTCAAAGTTGTTGAGCATAAACATTTCCCTAATGATATTTTTGGTAAGGTTGATGATCAACTGATCATATGGATTTGTAAATCTTTAGAGGATAATACCAGCACATTCAGTATCCCTAACTTTGTAGCCCAGGGTCATGAGTTGAGTGAATAGGGTATTGCCAGTGTTGATGTTATCAGTCACTGATGATGACTCTTCATTCGAATTTTGATGCTTTATAGAGCTATCCAACATTTTTCCGCCCGCCAGACATTTCAGCCTTGGCCTGATTTTATAGTGTTAATCTAAAATAGATGTGGTTGGACCTGTTAGGGATGACATTAGGTTATTTGAGATACGTTTGTTGTTGTTTCCCCAACCCAAGGCCACCAATGGAACGCACTGTTCTTTAACTATGATCTTGGCCATTGAAGAACTACCCAAGGGGTGTGACCTCAAGTTTTCTTAATTTAAAGAAGCTCAATTGTACCTTAATAAGGATGAATTACTTTCACAAGAGATTAATGCACGCCTGTCGCAGGGCATGGACAAAAACAATTAAATTTTTCGTAGTGCAGCGCAATGGCTAATCAGGGTCATCTCACATAAGGAGCCTTCTCAATGTAGTCCACTTACTTTATCTAACTCACATATTCTGTCTTTTTTGTGGTTTTTTTATTAAATGAAAGTGATGAAAATATTTTTTGTTTTTTTATTATTTAAAATAATGACATGTAAAGCTTGAATTCTAAATTTTTTCTAAGATACAAGTCTAAAAACAATAAATTAATAAGAAAGAACAAGGTTTTGGGGGTTGGTTAAATGTTCAATCATTATTCTCCTTTATTTGTTTTATTTCAGTTTGATAATCTAAACATGAAATCTCATTTTTGAACTACTATTCTTTATTTATAAATTGTGGAATATCATTGAATGTTTGAGAACTCTCAATTCCACCTCCTCCTTTAATCCCAGTTGGTGACACACCTTTTTGTAGAATGTGTCGTCTTGTAGGACCTGGTTTTATCGAAGCCGTTTCATCCATTGATTAGCTCAACTGAAACATATGAAGAACTAACCAATGGAGAGACGTAAAAATGATTAAATAAAGGAATAAATATAGGTTGAGTTGCATGCCATCGGAGAGTGTCACAAGATCGGGGACATTCTCCTTACCTGTGCATGATACTCAAATCTATCTACAAACATAAAATTAAACATTAAAGAAAATTCATGATCACCTTCACCTCCCCTTGGGCCAAGTCCCGAGGTCATCATTTAATTTCTGAGAGTAAGATATTACATGGAAGAGTGAGTGGAAGAAATGAGAGAGAGAGAGAGAGAAAAGAAGAAAGTGGATGGAGAAACACAAAGACATGGATTAATAAAACTAAAAATAAAATTAAAATTGAAAAATAATACAAAACTAAAATTAAAATAAAATAAAAATAAGAAATGAGGGGTAAATAGAGGAGAATCAGAGGCCCGTGCCCTGATGGGATCGCTCTTTAGCTGTGGGTGTCGAGCTGATGATTTGGGAAGGAGTCGAGGGCCTCCTTTTATAGAGTAGACCATATCCCCCCTTTACAATGAGGTATAGCATGCATGGTGGGGTAGGATGAAGTATGACTCATCCTCCTTATAGGTTTCTACTTGTGAAACCTCTTATTCTCTGTCCATTGGTTCCTCAATGTATGCTTTATCAAAATAATAGTCAATAGGAATGTTAGAATGTAATTCTATTTGAATAATATTAAAACATGAAGTTTCAAGATAAAATTCTTCACCGTCAATGTAAGAATATTTTATCATGATTTCCTTAGCTAAAATAAAATATACTCTCTTCATGAACATCCTTCAATAAATATTCAAGGTTTGCAGGGAGCTCCATATGTTCCTCAACATGTGCACATCCTGGTTCTTCTTCGTCCTCAAAGGAATAGCTGAGATTGTTAGATTCTGTATAATAAAAACCACAAGGAGAGATGTATAATTCAGATTCAACAAAATGAGAATGGATAGAGTCAATGAATGGTTCAACTACCTGAGATGGTTCAGCTTCAATCTCTGCCTTAGTGGTATGTGCCTCTTGGAGTAGACCCTTTGAAGATGGAGGCAGGTAGTCTGGCTCCTCCATCTTGACTTCAAACTCCACCACTTGGGCGATTTCATCCTTCAGTGGGGATGAATCTTCTTATTTTTATTGTAAGGTGAGGTTAGGTTGTTCCTCACATTTAATCAAGTATTCATCCAAAAAATTTTGATATCCCACTTTTAGTTCACCAGGTAAGTCTTCCTACCTTGACTCCTTAGGTTCTTCAATTTCAAATATATGTTGTGAAATTTCTTCCACCACTTTCTCAGGTTATTCCTTTGGATTAGGTTTGGGTTACTCCATTAATTCACGAACATAATCAAAATCTCTATCAGCCTTTCTAGTTAATTGTTCAATGCTTTTTCTAAGTTCATGCACCTAAGATCTTCTAAAATATTTGTCTTCTTCTTGTTGTTGTTACTGCTCATGTGATTTATTTTTCCATGCATAGTATTCTGAATTTAAATACATCATGGAATTATGTTTTCTTTTAGTTTTTTTTAAATGAAATGAAATCTTACTAAGATGTTAAAATAGAATAAGTAAATAAACTAATGATTCTCTCCTTAGAAACAACATTAGTTTTGATGCATGCCTGTCGGGGGGCGTGGAAAAAACTAATTATATTTTCCCTAGTGCAACATAGTGGATGACAAGAGTCGTCTCTCTTGAAGAGACTTCTCAATGTAGTTCACTTACTTCATCTAATTCCCCTTTTATATCTCTTTTTTTGTTTTTTCCTATTAAATGAAAGTGATGAAAATCTTTTTGGGTTTTTTATTATTTAAAATAATGACATGTGAATCAAAAATTCGAAATTTATACTAAGATGCAAGTCTAAACAGAATGAATTAATAAGAAAGAACGTGGTTTTGGGGGCTGGTTAAAAGTTCAATCATTATGATCCATTATATTTTTTATTTAAGTTTGATAATCCAAACATGGAATATCATGTTTGAACAACTATTATTTAATTATAAATTGTGGAATATCATTGAATGTTTGAGCACTCCCAATTCCATCTCCTCCTTTAATCCAAGCTGGTGACACACCTTTGTCTTGAATGTGTCATCTTCCAGGACTCAGTACAATCGAAGCCCTTTCATACATTGATTATCTCAAATCCAATGTGTTAAGAACTAACCAATGGAGAGAGGGAAAATTGATTAAATAAAAGAATAAAGATAGGTTTAGTTTCATGTCATTGGAGTCAGTCACAATATCAGAGACATTCACCTTACCTGTGCATGCTACTCAAATATATCTACAAAATTAAAATTAAACACTAAAGAAAATTCATGATCACCTTCACCTCCCCCCAGGCCAAGTCTCGGGGTCAGCCTCTCATTTCTGTGAGTAAGATATTACTTAGTGGAGTGGGTGGAGCAGAAGAGAGAGAGAGGGAAATAATTGAAGAAAAGTGGATGGAGAATCACAAAGGCATGGATTAATAAAACAAAAATTTGAATTACAATTGAAAAATAATTCAAAAATAATAATAAAATAAAATATAAAGAATAAATTTGGGGGTAAAGAGGAGATGAAGTGTCATGTTCCTTGGTGGGATCCCTCCTTAGCTGTGGGTGTCGAGCTGATGATTTGGGAGGAAGGTGAGGGCCACCTTTTATAGGTAGAATTCATTCCTCTGAATGTTTGCACATTTTTGTCCAATTTAATGTCAGATTAATGTGTGGAACCAATCATCAAAGTTATTCAATAATGTTTTTTCCATTCACCCTCCAAATTTCAGCTCATTTAGCGACAAGATTATAGAGTTATGGAATTTTCATTGAATTAGACTTTTTATTGATGAAATTTCAATGAAGTTGTATTCAAATTTATAACAACCAATGGAAACCTTACTGACATAAAAATCCCCCCAAATTTGTTTTAAAGTTGGTCTTATGTGTTCTAGGGCTATCTTAGGTAGATTCACCTAAATATGAGGTGAGGAGACTGATTTTTTCATTCATTATAGTGGTGGGGTCCATTTTATTTTCCTAGACAAATTTCCAACTTCAATGATTTTTTTGGAATAATAGATATTTGAATATACTCTGTGTCCTTAAGATAAAGTTGAATGAAATAAAATCATGATTCTAAGAAAAAGAATCATGAGTTTTGGAATTATAATTTTAAAAAAATGAGAAAAATACCATTGTTGTAAAAATCTTTTAAAAATCCAAAATTATGCACTTTTTTTAATTTTTCTCATAATCATTCTTAAATTAAAATTACCCATTATTTTAATTAAACATTGAAATAAATTTGTTTTATCATCGAATAAAATTAAAAAAATTTCATTATTTGATCAAAAAATTTCACATAAATTTGCTCTCTCAATTACCCCGACACTTAAACCAGGCTTGTCCTCAAGAATAAAATCTCAACATAGAAATTAGAGGACACCAATGTTACAAATATTCAAATTCCAATTCAATTATATCAAACAATTTTCAATGTGAAATCCAACTTTCAAAAAAATTCAAAAATATCAATTTAATTTACCATTTTTCAAAGAAACAAATAATTCACATATTTTACTTTTACCATTTGAAAATTGTTGGAACTTCTCCTTTCATTCATTCAATCTCCTTGAATCATTATTATTAAACATGACAAGTAATGATTTACCACACTTTTTATTATTTTCTCTCATTAGTCATCATACAATTCAAGTAGAGTTATGCTCATATCATGAGAACATGCTCCTTATCCATAGGCTTGTAAATAAACTACTTTCTACCCTTTGTAAATACAAAATTCACATAAAATGATGAGGACATGAAATTAAGGTCCTATTGACTATGAGGTTTAAGGTTTGTAGGATTTGATTCTTTAAAAATTAACACTCAAGGAGGAGGCTAATATATTATGTACTATGCATGAAATAAAAAGTAAAAATATAATGAAATTATCCCTTTCATAGCAGCAACACCCACTTCCCAAAACTCAAAGAAAATGTTATGATCAAGTAAGCAAAATGAATGATTTGTGCACCCTCTTGAATATTTTTTTATTTTATACTTTATTTTATTTTTTCGAAAGTTATTATTATATCAGACCTCACATCAATCACCAAACCATATTCGCTCATAAGATCGTCGGTCTAGAAAATGGTGATTTTGGTTAATCCCAAATAATAACCCATTTTTTCTCTTTTTTTTGGTTCTTTTTGTCATTTTTTAATTTTTTTTTAATTCTAGAGGGAAAAAATAGAGTATAATGACAGATTCCACAAAATTTTAAAATTACCACAATAAAACCCCTACACTTCTTCCTTACAATGTATATCATTCCATCCACCATTATTCTCTTTACCTGCACACTTCAATGTTAAACTATCATGAAAATACTCAGAGGAGGGTAGGAATGGATACAAATGGCTTGAAACATGACTCATTCCTATAAAGGTCATTCATGGTCTCTATGTGATAAAAGAAGGATTGATGTAAAGGTTGTCTTTTAAGGAAAATTAGCTTTTCAAACGATGCCTCAATCATTTTATTTGTGTTTCTGCACAGTCATAGATTTGATAAGTTTCAATACAAGTTATGGTTGGTTACATGTCCCATGATTACACATGAAATATGCTCAAGAATAAAAAGGAAGTACTTGGTCTAGAAATTTTCTTGGGAATGGGAAATATAACATTAGACAATCACTCATTGAATGACTAATAAATCAATTCACATGAACTTCAGAAATTCAAAGCATGAAGGATGTTATGAAAATTTCATTTAAATGAATCAATAAATTCCTTCAAATCATGAGTCATTACTTCAATATCCATGATTCATTTTAAAAATTCAATTTTCAATTTCAATTATTTAATCATATCAACATTGAAATCTAAAACATGGAATCATAGGATTCCTAAGAAACTCATGTCTCCTAAATAAGTCAAGTAAAACATGAATTCAAGTTTGGGTATGCAATTTTATCTTTAAAGCTCAAAATATATTGTGGACAAAAATGTGGAGAGTTTAAAAGATTAAACACTAAAATTGAACACCCTTTTCCATGAGACTTGGTCCTTCCCATTCACTGTCTGGGGATTCCTTCTTCCGTTATGATCCTGCAGAAAAAATTACTCAGTTAATCACAATGATCATTTCATTTAACCTGAAAATGAAAAGCGAGAGGGGGCCACATGCTAAATTATTTCAATGAAAATAAATTGACATCTGAATTCCTAGAAAATAAGTAAACATAAATCTTGGTATTATCCCCTAAGTCGGCCCTGAATTTTTACTACCTCTAGAGGGAAGTACCGGTTGTTATCCAAAGTGTGATGGAGGATGAAGCTTCTTTTATTTGAACCAATACATGTGGATTTTCACAGCTTCTGCATCATCCTTCTGGGTGAGTAATGATATAGGGATAGAGTACACCATATCCCCACCCCCTTAACAATGAGGTATATCGTGCTTGGTGGGGGTATGATGAAGTATGAATCATCCACCTTCTTGGTTACTACTAGTGAAACCTCTTATTTTATGTACATTGGTTCTTTGAGGCATGCTTCATCAAAATAATTGTCAATGGAAAAGTCAAAGTGTAATTATATTTGAATAATATTAAAACATGAAGTATTAAGATTAAATTCTTCCCATAAAAGTAAGAAGATTTTTTCATGGTTTCCTTTGGAAAATACACTAGTATCTCTTCATGAACTTCCTTCAATAAATATTAAACATATTGAGGGGGATCCATATGTTCTTCAGCATGTACACATCTAGGTTCTTCTTCATCCTCCAAGGAATAACTGAGATTGTTTGATTCTGTATAATCAAAACCACAAGGAGTGATGTAGAATTCAGATTCAATAAAAATTGAAGGGATATAGTAAATGAATAGTTCAACTCCCTGAGTTGGTTCAGCTTCAATCTCTACCTCAGTGGTAAGTTATTGGTTTAGACTCTCTGATGATGGAGGCAGGTAGTTGGGCTCCACCATCTTGACTTCAAATTCCACCACTTGGGTGGTTTCTTACTTTTGTGGTGTTGAATCTTCTTCTTTCTATTCGATAAAGAGGCCAGGTAGTTACTCACATATAATCAATAATTAATCCAATCTTTTTTGATCTCCCACTTATAGCTCAGTAGGTACGTCTTCCTCCCTTTCCTCCTTAGGTTCTTCAATTTCAAATATAAGTGGTGATATTTCATACACCACTTTCTCAGGTTCTTTCTCCATCTTAGGGTTGGGTTTCTCCACTAATGCATGAACATAATCAAAATATCTCTCTGACTTTCTGGTTAGTTGATCAATTCTTTTTCTATGTTCATGCACATGAGCTCTTCTAAAATATTCATCTTCTTATTCTTTTTTTTTTCTTCACCTATGAGTAATTTTTCCATGCATAATATTCAGATTTTGAATACATATTGGAAATAGTTTTTTTAAAATGAAATGAATTCTAAATAATATGTGAAAATAGAAAAGGAAAATGAACTAATGATTGGATCCCCAAAAAAGCCTCAGTTTTGAGGCACGCCTGTCTTGGGGTGTGGACAAAAATAATTATATTTTTCTTAGTGCAGCACAGTGGCAGACCATGGTCGTCTCTCTTGAAGATCCTTCTCAATGTAGTTCACTTTATTTATCTAATTCACATATTATATCTCTTTTTGGGGTTTGGTTAATTAAATGATAGTGATTATAATCTTTTTGGGTTTTTTATTATTAAAAATAATGACATTTGAAGCAAGAATTCTAAATTTATACTAAGAGGCATGTCTAGATAGAATGAATCACTACTGGAATTTTACACTTTACCAACGATTCTAAACCATTGGTAAAGGCCTGGAAACCTTTCATATATAGTATATCAATGGTTCACTCAACTGTGGCCAAGTAAGGTGTGACAATAGGCCTATACCAATAGTTCTGTGAAAACTGTTGGTATAAGTGTCAAAATAGAAGGTATACCAACGCTTTGCTACAAACTATTTGTATATGTGTGTTAAAGTATAACATATACCAAAGGATTAAAAATTGTTGGTATATGTGTGTTACACATATACCAATGGTTATAAAATGTTGGTATAAAGGGGATATGGCAAGCCATAAGGCTATACCAATAGTTTTGTTATAACAATTGGTATAAACATATACCAACGGTTATAAAAAACTGTTGGTACAGTTATATTATAGTATCTATACTAACGGTTTTGAAACCGTTGGTATACAATTTCTCATCTCCACAGCAGCAGGCCCCTCTCCCCTCTCCAGACCTGCAACAACACAACAACCCCTCTCTAGACCTGCAACAACCCCAATAAAAAAATCCCCATCCAAAGTATTCAAAATTTAGAATTCATTCCAGAATTTAGAAATTTATAAATTTACAAATTCAAATACAATAACACCCATTAGAGAAAAAGCCTACATGTTATAGGAAATGAAATAATACCCACAAGAGTATTCCAAATTTATAATTCATTCCTCACTTAAACCACAACACCAACACACATAAGAGTATTCAAAATTTAGAATTCATTCCTCACTCAAACCAAAACACCAATACACACAAGAGAAAAAGCCTACATGTTATAGGAAGAACATGGGATCTTTAGTCATGGTATTGGGTTGAGTATCTTAAAACCAACAGAAAAACTTGGGTAGAGTGAAAGGATCATGACACCAATAAGATAGAAAATGGTAGTGGTCATGTTCTTAGACCTATGATGAGTTATAGGAAGCACATGGGATGTTTATATTACTCTAATGATTATGTATCCATATATAAATGGATTCTGTTGTGTTAGATGGAAACATTGGCCAATATCGACATATGAGATGGGTTACCGGAATATCCTACATGTTTTTCATAGACTTTTCAATTAGAACAAGGGGGTATGTAGCTAATTGTAATTTGCTCTCCTGGGTGTGATGTGAGATGAATCCCCATCTTGGGTAGTGGGTATGAATATTTAATTAAGTATTTGGTATTGGGTTCCCTAAGAGACTTTGGTTTGGTCCTAGAACCCACTGTTTGAGGATGGGATTGAGGTGATCCATGGGGTTATGGTGTCACCATATGTATTCCTCACCATTGGGGTATTTGTATGAGACTTTGAAACTTATTTTTCAAGAATCTATGTGTAGCCTTGTTGACCAATTTGTTATATGGTATTCTAGACTGTTCATAGGTTTCATATGAAATCACTATATGATATTTATTTATTGTACGTTATTGTATATAATGAACGACCTATGATTGAGAATTAGAACATGAGTGTTGGTGTATGTTCATGATGGGATACCAAGACTCATTCCTAATATAATTCATGTTTTTTAATATATACTATGGCCCATTTTGTTTCAATCTATGCCTTTTGAATATTTTCTTCTAATAACATATGACCAATAAACCATATTTTAATTTTTATCCCTTAATTCCAAGAATATATGTGTATCGTTGTGAAGATTTTCTCTATGTCAGTTGTTGTTTTCACTTAAAATGTTGTCCATTTCAAACAAATGTGACACACTTTGACTGATACCAGTCACACCGTGCCTCAGATTGAGGTGGGGTTGACTCGTACCCATCCTAAATGTTGCGTGGATCATTGGGTGGGGGGCAGTCCGAGGGGTGTATGGGGCTATCCGAGGGTGAGGGGGGCTCTCCGGAGTGCGTTTTCGGTCGGTTTTGACCACCCCACACACGATTTTCAAGCACGCCAAACACCTAAAAACACATATTCTACCTTGTCGTGCAAACCACGTGTCCAAATGATGTTTCGTCTTTTTCTACACCTCACGAATAATAATTAGGGGGTTTTCATGTGATTTTATGTCATTATGATGTTGTTTGGTATGTATTTGACCATAAAACACATGTTTTCTCCATTTATGACATGCATGGTGTGTTTTTGGCCACCGTGGTCACACGACACCTCTGACCGCCATGTCGTCTATCCGACCATTTTACAATTCACCCACCCTTTGTTGTCGTCCGATTTCATGGCATTCTGAGGTCGTTTAGCCAATTTTGACTACCCCACGCATGCTTTTCAAGCGTGCCAAACACCTAAAAAACACATATTCCACTGTTCCGCACAAACCGCACATCTGAATGATGTGTTGTCTCCTCATAATCCTCACGAATAATAATATTGGTGTTTTCGTGTGATTTCAAGTCATTTTGATGTCGTTCGGTATGCATTTGGCCGTTAAATGCATGTTTTGGCCATTTACAACACGCCGAGTACGTTTTCATCCACCGCGGTCACACAACACCTCTGATTGATGTGCCATCTGGCCTACCATTTAACAATTCACCCACCCTTTGTGGTCGTCGGATTTCATGGCATTCCAAGGTTGTTCGGCTGGTTTTGACCACCCTATTCATGCTTTTCAAGCGCGTCAACACCTAAAAAACATATATTTTGTCGTGTCATGCAATCCGCAGGTCCAAATGATGTGTAGTATTTTATTACACCTCCAGAATAATAATTACGGTGTTTTCATGTGATTTCAAGTCATTATGATATCATTCAGTATGCATTTGACCTTAAAAAACATGTTTTTGCCATTTACAGCACGCAAAGTGCGTTTTCTGCCACCACTGTCACACGACACCATCGATGAATTTGTTGTCTTGCCAACCAATTTAGAATTCACCCACCCTTTTTTGTCGTCCAATTTCATGGCATTCTGAGGTCGTTCGGCCGGTTTTGACCACCCCACGCACGCTTTTCAATCGCGCCAAACACCTAAAAAACAAATATTCAGTCGTGTCGTGAAAAACGTGCATATGAATGATGTGTGGTATCCTTATACAACACATGAATAATAATTAGGGTGTTTTCGTGTGATTTCAAGTCATTATGATGTCATTTGACATGCATTTGACCGCTAAATGCATGTTTTGGTCATTTACGACCCGTGGAGTGCGTTTTCGGCCACCGCGGTCACACAAAACTTCCAATTGATGTGCCATCTGGCCGAAAATTTCACAATTCACCCACCCATTGTTTTCATCGGATTTAATGGAATTCCGAGGTCGTTTGGCCAGTTTTGACCACCCCACCCACCCTTTTCAAGCACACCAAACGCCAAAAAATCACATATTCAGTCATTCCGTGCAAACCAAGCATCCTAATGACATGTCATCTACTCATAAAACTCAAGAATATTAATTAGGGTGTTTTTGTATGATTTCAAGTCATGCTGATATTATTTGACATGAATTTGACTTTTAAATGCATGTTTTGGCCATTTACGACATGTAGAGTGCGTTTTTGGCTAGCGCAGTCACACTGCACCTCTGATTAATGTGTCGTTTGGCTGACCAATTCAAAATTCACACACCCTTTGTTGTTGTTTCATTTAATTGCATTATGAGGTCATTCGGACAATTTTGACCACCCCACGCATGCTTTTCAAGCGCACCAAACACCTAAGAAACAAATATTCTGTCATGCCATGAAAAACACGCATTTGAATGTTGTGTTGTATCCTCATGCACATCAAAAAAAATAATTGGGGTGTTTTCGTATGATTTTAAGTCATTCTGATGTCGTTCGGCATACATTTGACCGTTAAACACATGTTTTGGCCATTTACGACATGCGGAGTGCGTTTTCAGGAATTGCGGTCACACGACACCTCCAATTGACGTGTTGTCTGGCCGTCTATTTCACAATTCACCCACCATTTATTATCGTCCGATTTCATGGTATTCTGAGGTCATTCGGGCGGTTTTGACCACCCCATGCATGCTTTTCAAGCACGAGAAACACCTAAAAAACACATATTCAGTCGTGTCGTGCAAACTACACATCTGAATGACATGACGTCTCCTCGTACTCCTCACGAATAATAATTAGGGTCTTTTCAGGTGATTTCAAGCGATTCTGATGTCGTTCGACGTGAATTTGACCGTTAAACACGTGTATTGGCCATTCACGACATGCGGAGTGCGTTTTCGACCACCACGGTCACACGACACCTCTGATTGATGTGTCAGCTAGCCGACCATTTCAAAATTCACCCACTGTTTTTTTTCGTCTAATTTCATGGCATTCCGTAGTCGTTCAGCCTGTTTTGAAAACCCCACGCATGCTTTTCAAGCGCACCAAACACCTAAAATACTCATATTCAGTCGTTCCGTGAAAACTGTGCATCTGAATGGCATTCCGTCTCCTCGTACATCTCAAGAATAACAACTAGGGTGTTTTCTTGTGATTTCAAGTTATTTCGATGTCATTAGGCATGCATTTGACCGTTAAATGCATGATTTGGCCATTTACGACACACAGAGTACGTTTTCAGCCAGCACGGTCACACAATACCTTCGATTGACATGCCATCTAGCTGACCATTTTATAATTCACTCACCCATTTTTGTCATCTGATTTCATGGCATTCTGTTTAGCCGGTTTTGACCACCCCACTCACGCTTTTCAAGAACGACAAACACCTAAAAAACACATATTCAGTCGTGCCACGTAAACCGCACATCTGAATAACGTTAGGACTCCTCTTACACCTCCAAAAAATTAATTAGGGTGTTTTCATTTGATTCCAGGTCATTCTGATGACTTTCGGCATGCATTTGACTGTTAAACGCATGTTTTGGCAATTTACGACATGCGAAGTGCGTTTTTGGCCATCACGGTCACACGACACCTTTGGTTGAGGTGGAGTTGACTTTTACCCGTAAAAATGACCAATGTATCATTTTCCTAATGTATCAACACAATCAGAATGTGTTTGATCGGTTTTCCATATGACAATTGTTGTTTTCACTTAAAATCCGTTCCATTTCAAATAAAAGTGAGACACTTTGAGTGGTATCGTCCACATCATGCATCAGATTAATGCGGGGTTGACTCATACTCATCAAAAATATCCCAGGGATCATTTTTCTAAAGTATCAACAGAATCCAAATATGTTTGGTCCATTTTCCCTTTGTCAGTTTTTGTTTTCACTTAAAATGTTGTCCATTTCAAATAAAAGTGCGACACTTTGAGTGGTACAGGCCACACCATTCCTCAGATTGTGGTGGGACTGAGTGGTACACCTCACATATGACTCGTAGATAATTTTCCTAAAGTATTAACACAATCCAATTATTTTTGTTCAGTTTCCCTTATGCCAGTTGTTTTTACTTAAAAGGGTGTCCATTTTAAACAAAATAGAGACAGTTTCAGTGATACTAGCCACACTGTGCCTTATATTGAGGTGGGGTTTACTCGTACATGTCCCATATGACTCATGGATCGTTTTCCTAAAGTATCAACATAATCCGAATGCATTTGGTCAGTTTTCCATAAGTCAGTTAGGAAAATCGTGCAACAAAAGTGATAATATCTTATACTAAAACTACAGACATTGTTCATGATTTGCATCCCCTAGTGCATGGTTAGGTAAATTTTTTCACATTGTTTCTAATATATATCCCTATATGGTTGGTAGATACCCTATGGGATGGACTTCAATTTTTTACTAACCGTGAGGCATAGTGTATTTTTACGCCAACCGGGGTTTCGAGCTCCAAAAAATCCCCAGAAGCCTTATAAACCATTATAACATCATTAGGCTTCCATATATGGTAAAAAATAACGAGTTATACTGAATTCACAAATATCATTTCCAGAGTGAAAATCCCGGTTAAAAAATATAGAGTTATACAAAATTCAAAAATGTAATGGATCAATCTGCCCCTGATCCCCATCACCATCACCACTATCATCATCAGCCTTATCCTCTCCGCCATCATTGTTCTCGTCTTCATCATCCCATTCCTCATCCCCGACCCCATCCTCGACCTCAGCCCCATCCTCAACCTCTTCTTCATCCTCATCCTCTCCCTCATCCTCTTCAGCAGCCTCATCATCACCAAAAATGTTATCATCTAGACCGCCACTAGAACTACTGCCTGGTGCATAGGATAATGAACCCATCGACGACATATATTTCGGACAAGCCATGTTGGCCTCTAGTGGAAGTGATGAAGATAATGCTTTAATCAGTTTCATAAATTCTTTCTCCCTCATTTGAACTTATTCTTACAACTATGTGACCCTTTTATCATACTTTCTTGCATGATCCTTGACCTGTTCCAACTCGGTGGTTCTAGAATGGATACCTGGAGAGGACCAATACCTCGTTGGGACTATATTCTTACCAGGTTGACAGCGTAATCGTCCAGAGTGCTCATCTCCCAAAACCTGATATAAATAATCGTGTGGCCCTAAATTGTCAGGCTCCTGGGCATCAAGGGCCTCAAAATCAGCCTGTTAGAAATATTAATAGATTATTAAATTTCAAAATAGATATTAAACTTTTAAATAAACAAATTAAAACTTACAATCTTTTCTTTTGTCGGTTCATTAACCACAGTTCCTTATTTCTTCCTACGACTCGAGAAAACCAATTTTGCTCAAGGGAGACATCCTTAAATATTCAATTTGTGCTTCTGTATTGATATTAAAACAATATAATGTGAAATTATAATCATATTTTTAATATTCAATAAATAACATAATTTAAGTAGGAAACAATAAAAAGGGAAAGTCCTAAAGAAAAATTATAAACAACTATATCGTACCAGCTCTATCTCATGATCTGACGTAGTAGTGCACCCCAAATTGTGGAGGTATTGCTTTAAATCAATGTTTTTTAGAAGACTACTAAATAATGTTTAATAATAAATAAGATAATATTAATGAAAAATATGAAAATTTTCATTTAAATACCTCAAATGGGATTAGTACCTTAAATTTGGTCGTCGCCCCATGGGTAATCATTTGAAAATATTGCTCGCTCAGGCATTCATCCATGATAGGAACTGTCTCCAGCTCTGTGCCTGCTCTATCACACCATCCAACATACAACTCATGCTTATAACCTCTCCAAAGCTTTCCTAGCCCCTTTAAACGTGGTGGTTGTGCACCTTCACCATCTGGAAAGTGAAACTGAAGCTGACACCCAATAGATTAATTCACATAAATAAAAAAAATACTACATTAAATCTAATATACTTTTTACCCATATTTGTACCCACGCATTATCCTTGTCTTCGTGTGGCAGATGTCTCCAAGAGAGAGGGCTGACCGAAATGATGTCTGAGTATTTGGCCAGTGTCGCCAAAAACCCCTGACATTCCTGCCCAGATTTATCAATCATTTATCATTCATCATTGTATTCAACCATCAGCTGTGTCTAGCTCTTCCATTTTGTAGTCAAGAGAGTACGCCCCCTCCCCCGCCTCCTATTAGTAGATGAATCTGTTTTTAAACAAAAAAAATATCAGTACAATTTATAATAAAAATAAATTTTGGTATAAAAATTTGTTAGGGTTATATAAATATAACTGCGGTTGTCGGATCAATGGGCATCACTGGATGTGCAGAAGCTGAAGGAATATCATGTACAAGTAGAGTGTCCCTCATTGTACGCTACTCAGCCACATACTGTGTCAGAGCAGGAGTTGAAGAAGGTGGAATATAATAGCTCCATGATAATGATCCAGATCTAAAAGATGATGGAACAAATGTCAGTCCAACTGGTAGTGTAAACATGGGAGGCCTAAATATCTCATGTGTCCCTAAAGACACCAGAATCAAAATGGGGCATAGAAGATAAATATGTGGTAAGGGAATAGTCCAATCAGGTATGACCAGTGGATCATATAACTCTCGCCCCACAGGCCCTCTTACCACCGGCCTCAGTACCGAGATCACCAGACGATCGTCTAACTCTGATACCACCCCCACTCCTACAACCATCCTATGTACTGGGAGAAATATCAGGCTCCTCGTTAGATATCTCTCGTCTAGGGGGTCGATCCTGAAAAAAAATTAACACAAAAGTAAACACATGATATTTTAAGTTATTAAAATATATATATTTGAAAAAAATACTCACAACATGGATGAGTGGAGGAACTCCCATTTGTGTCATGCGACAATTATTTTCTGTCATCTTTTTCCGCCACATCTCCTCAATGGGTGTCATTTCCTGCAATGTAAACAAATATGGAAATAATTAGAAACAAATAACTAATCTGTAACCCAAAAAACATAATATAGAAAATCTATTCTGACAAAAAAACATAATGAAAAAGAAGATTTATGGTAGTTTGATGGTTAGTACTAGAATACACACTCTTAATGATGTAGGTGTATTAATTGAATCATGTCCCAATTGATTTTGGAGAGGGGCCTTCAATAGTTATAGGTATGGATTTTATTAGAAACACCTATAAAAAGGATATCCAAGAATTGTGACATCCCATACTAGGATGCCACTAATTAGTGACCCAAGCCCAGATGGCCACATGGCCTCCAGCGTATCTACCAAAATTCCAAATGTTGTTGACTAATAGTGAGAGCCTTTCTTGTGTCTGGGGGAGACTATTCCCTCATTACCTAAGTTTCACAATTATAATATTATCAGTTCAAAGTGGAAGAAAGATAACAATGGGAAAATATTGGAAATGGATGAAAATTACCAAACCAATAATTCCAACTAATAACAAAACCATAAACCGAATGATAGTAATGTATGTAATGTATCAAGAAGAAAAACATAGTTACAACTATAAAAAAGTAGTATTATACAAGAGGCTCAATCAATTCTAAAATTTGACCTAGCTTCTTGAGCTACAACCCAATCATCTGGTTCATCGGTGGATAGAGTGCGAGTCATGTCAATAACTCGAAATCCACAATCACCATTAAAGGTGCATTGCCTCTTCATTGAATTAAACCATTGGTAAAGGGAATATTTTTACCAATGGTTTCACACAACTGTTGGTAAAAGAGGACTTAAAGGGCCCTTTATAGGCATCCCAAATAGAGGCACAAGCCTCAGGCCACATTATGTGTTACATGCGTCCCAAATCATTCACTCATGTTTAATAAATCATTCTTTGCACCTCTATGGTCATACCATTCATACCCAATTAGTAGTTCAAGTCAAGCGCACCCATGGGTGGATAAAGTTTTGGATTCTACACTAATAGGTTGTTCATGGCTTGTAAAAAGGTTTAATTTCATAAAGTATAGGAAAAAAATTTATTTTTAAATTTGAGATTAATAATAATGTATGTCCATGATAACAAGATTACTGAATTAAACTTGTGACTTATCTAACATTGTTATGGATGTATACACATGCCAGCATGGCTAATGAAAATCACCACACCATCATAAAAGTGAGTATTTTCCAAGAAAAAGACATATGAATCATGGATCATTTTCCTAAAGTATCAACACAATCCGAATGAGTTTGGTCAGTTTTCTGTATGCTAGTGAGGAAAATCGTGCAACAACAGTGATAATATCTTATACTAAAACTATATACATTGGGCATGATGTGCATCCCCTAGTGAATGGTTAGGTATAATTATGTACATTGCTTCTAATATATATCCCTATATGGTTGGTAGATACCATGTGGGATGGACTTAAATTTTTTACTAACCGTGAGGCATAGTGTTTTTTATTCTGACCGGGGTTCCGAGCTCTGAACAAGCCCCAAAATCCCCATAAACCATTATAAAATCATTATGATATCATATTAGGTCAAAAATAAAGAGTTATACTAAATTCAAAATTATCAATACTAGAGTTAAAAACCAGGTTAAAAATTAAAGAGTTATACATAATTCAAAAATGTAAGGGATCAATTTTCCCATGATCACCATCATCATCACTACTGTCATCATCAGCCTCATCCTCACCACCATTTTTTTTCCTCTTCATCATCCTCATCATCGTCCCCATGCACATCCTCAGCCCCATCCTCACCGTCGGCCCTATCCTCTCCATCGTTCTCATTCTCATCCTCTCCCTCATCCTCTTTAGCATCCTCATCATCACCAGGAACGTCATCATCTCAACCGCCACTAGAACTACTACCTGGTGCATAGGATAATGCACCCATCAATGACATATATGTCTGACAAGCAACGCTGTCATCTGGTGGAAGTGATGAAGATAAAGCTTTGATCAGTTTCATAAATTTTTTCTCCCTCAATTGAACCAGTTCTTCCAACTCTGTAACCCTTTTATCAGACTGTCTTGCATGCTCCTTGACCTGTTCCAACTCGTTGGTACTATAATTGATACTTGGAGAGGACCAATACCTTGTCGAGACTATATTATTACTAGGTCGGTAGCGTTATCGACCAGAGTGCTCATCTCCCAAAACCTGATAAAATGATCATGTGGCCCTAAATTTTCAGGCTCCGAGGCATCAAGGGCCCCTAAATCAGCCTGCTAAAATATTAATAGATTATTAAATTTCAAAATATATATTAAAATTTTAAATAAACAAATTAAAACTTAAAATCATTTCTTGTGTCGGTTCATTAACAGTAGTTCTATCTTTTTTCCTTCTACTCGAGCAAAACAATTTTTCTCGAGGGAGACATCCTTAAATATACAATCTTTATCTTCAGTAATGAAATTGAAACAATATAAAGTGCATGTATAATCATATATTCAATATTTAATAAATCACATAATTTTAGTAGTAAACAATAAAAAGGGAAAGTCCTAAAGAAAAATTATAAACAACTATATCGTACCAACTGCCTCTCATAATCTGATGTAGTAGTGCACCCTAAAGTGTGGAGGTATTGCTTTGAATCAATGTTTTTTTTCATTGGATTACTAAATAATGTTTAATAATAAATAAGACAATATTAATGAAAAATATGAAAACTGTCATTTAAATACCTCAAATGGGATTAATACCTTAAATTTGGCAGTCGCCCAATGGGAAATCATTTGGCAATATTGCTCTATCCGGCAGTCATCCATGATAGGTACTATACCGAAATCTGTGCCCACTCTATCACACCATCCAACATACTACTCATGCTTATAACCTCTCCAAATATCTCCTAGCTCCTTTAAACGTGTTGGTCATGGACCTTCGCCATCAGGGAAGTTAAACTGAAGCTGACACCCAATAGATTAATTCATATATATATATATATATATACAACATTAAATCCAATAGATTTTTTACCCATATTTGTTCCCACACATTATCCATGACTTCGTGTGGCAGATGTCTCCAAGAGAGAGGGCTGACCGGAATGATGTCAGAGTATTTGGCTTGTGTCACAAAAAAACCCCGACATTCCTACCCAGATTTATCAATCATTTGTCAGTCATCATTGTATTCAACCATCAACTATGTCTGGCAGTTCCATACCGCACACAACCGAGTACACCCCTTCGCCTACATCCCATGCAAGTGAGTATGCCCCCTCCTCCCCCTCGTACCACTGGCCTCAGTACCAGGTTCACCAGATGATTGTCTAACTCTGACACTACCCCCCTTCCACCACTAGCCTCTGTACTGGGAGCAATATCAGGTTCCTCATAAGATATCTCTCATCTAGGGGGTTTATCTTGAAAAAAAGTTCAACAAAAAAGTAAACACATGATATTATAAGTTATTGAAACATATATATTTGAAATAAAATACTCACAACATGGATGAGTGCAGGAATTCCCATCTGTGTCATGCGATGATTATTTTCTGTCATCTTTTTCGACTGCATCTCTTCAACGGGTGTCATTTCCTACAATGAAAACAAATATGGAAGTAATTAGAAACAAATAACTAATGTGTAACCCAAAAAACATAATATAGAAAATCCATTCTGATAAAAAAAATTTAAATAAATAGAAGATTTATGGTGGTTTGAAGGTATTTACTAGGATACAGACTCTAAATGATATAGGTGTATTCATTAAATCATGTCTCAATTGATTTTGGAGAGGGGCCTTCAATAGTTATAGTTATGGAATTGATTAGAAACACCTTTAGAAGGGATATCCAGGAATTGTGACATCCCAAACCATGATTCCACTCATTAGTGACCCAAACCCAGATGGCCACATGGCCTCAAGCACATCTACCAAAATTCCAAATGTCGTTGACTAATAGTGAGATCCATTACTGTGTCTGGGGGAGACTATTCCCTCATTACATAAGTTGCACAATTTTAATATTATCAGTTAATAAGTGGAAGAAAGATAAAAATGGGAAAATATTGGAAATGGGTGAAAATAACCATAACAGTAATACCAACTAATAACAGAATCATAAACTGAATGATGGCAATGTATGTCAGGTATCAAGAAGAAAAACATAGTTACAACTATCAGGAAGTATTACTATACAAGAGGATCAATAAATTCAACAATTCAACCTAGCTTCTTGATCTAAACCCCAATCATCTGGTTCATCGGTGGAAAGAGTGTGAGTCATGTCAATAACTCGAAATCCACAATCATCAATAAAGGTGCATTGCCACGTCATTGAATCAAACCATTGTTAAAAGGAAGTGTTTTACCAATGGTTTCACACAACTGTTGGTAAAAGAGGACTTCAAGGCCCCTTTATAGGCATCCCAAATAGAGGCACATGCATCATGCCCAATTATGTGTTACAGGCATCCCAAATCATTGACTCATGTTCAATAAATCATTCATGGCACCTCTATGGTCATACCATTCATTACCCAATTAGTTCCTCAAGTCAATCGCATCCCATGGGTGGATAATGTTTAAGATTCTACACTAATAGTTTGTTCATGGATTGTAAAAATGATTAATTTCATAAAGTATAGACAAAAAAATTTATTTTTAAATTTGTGACTAATAATAATGTATGTCAATTGTAACAAGATTACTAAATTAATCTTGTGACTTATATAACATTGTTATGGATGTATACACATGCCAGCATGGCTAGTGAAAAGCACCCCACCATCATAAAAGTGAGTATTGGCCATGAAAGAGACATAATATACAACGTACAGTGAGAACAATATTTAATTGACCCTAATGTTATATTAGTACAGTCATCTTAAAAGCCAATTATCACTCATGACTAACCATGCCACTATAAACAACCTGGATTGTATAGGTTTTCTCTCTGATCCTAACAACATCATCACACATTCTTACCATGATGTGATTCATGTGTAATATGGATGATATTAACACAAAATTCCCATCAATACCAAGCCTTCTAAGAATTGAAAATTTATAGATGATATTAACACATAATTCATTTTGAATCAAATTTTATTCACTATCAAAGCCCAACACAAACACCCAAATCAAACAAAAAACAAAATTCATACACACCAAAATCAATAGAGAAAACTAAAATAGTAGATTTAGAACATTAAAATGAAAGTTTCACTTACAAATTAGAAGTGTAGTACTATGAAAGTTTGAAAATGGATCAGAATGAAGAATTTTCGTAGTAGAGTATACAGAATCCCACTTCTCCACTTCACCCAAATGAAAACATAAAACCAAAATAGTAGATGTAGTATCACTTATATAATACATGTGAAGAACTAATAAATTTTAAATATGGAAGGATTTCAGCCATAGGGGAAGGAAAATCCCCATTCTCCGTTCTGTTTAGGGTTGTAGTCGCGCAGAATGGGGGAGTTCGAGCGTTTGTGAATTTGGGGAAAAACATTCCCAACAGTTTGTAAAAACCATTAATAAAGGATGATTTAAACCTTTCTATACCAACATTTTAAGAAAACCATTGGTATAGAGTATACTTTTCTAAACGGTTTTGAAAAACTGTTGGGAAAAGAAGATTTAACCAGCTTTTACCAACAGTTTCCTTAAACTGTTGGTAGAAGTACTATACAATTGTTGGGAAAACCTCCCTTTCTAGAAGTAAATTAATATTAAAGAATTTGGTTTTGGTGGTTGGTTAGATGTTCAATAATTATTATCCTTTATATGTTTCATTTCAGTTTGATAATAATAAAATTAAATCTCATGTTTTAACGACTATTCTTTATTTATAAATCGTGGAATATCATTTAATGTTTGATAACTATCAATTCCACCTCCTCCTTTAATCCTTGTTGGTGACACACCTTTGTCTAGAATGTGTCATCTTCTAAGACCCAATTAAATCGAGTCCATTTCATCTATTAATTAGATCAACACCAACGTGTGAAGAACTAAGCAATAGAGACAAGGAAAAATGATTAAATAAAAGAATAGGGATAGGTTGAGTTACATGTCAACAGCATTAGTCACAACATTAGGGAAATTCTCCTTACCCATGCATTCTACTCAAATCTATCTAAAAATATAAAATTAAACATTAAAGAAAATTCATGATCCCCTTCACCTCCCCCAGGCCAAGTCTCAGGGTCAACCTCTCATTTCTGAGAGTAATATTTTACTTGGTGTAGTGGGTGGAAGAGGAGAGAGAGAGATGTAAAGAAATGAAGAAAAATTGATAGAGAAATAAAAATACATGGATTAATAAAACTAAAATATTAATTGCAATTTAAAACTATGAAAAAACAAAATTAAAATAAAATTAAAATAAGAAATTAGGGGGGGAAGAGGAGAAGAATTGGCTCGTGCCCTGATGGGATCCCTCCTTAGTTGTGGGTGTCAAGCTGATGATTTGGGAAGGAGTCGAGGTCCTCCTTTTATAGGAAGAATTATATCTTCTGAAATTTTGCGTGTTGTTGGCCCATTAAATGGTCGATTCACACATGGACCCCTTCATTAAATTTGTTCATAAATATGTTTTCCATTCACCCTCAAACCTTCATCTCATTTATCTATAGTATTAAGGAGTTATGTAATTGTCACTGAATAATGATTTTTATGGTCGAAATTTCCAAAAATATTCCTTCAAATGTATAACGATCAATGGAAACCTTAATGACTTAAAAACTCTAACAAAATTGTTTTAGAGTTGTTCTGATGTGTACTAGTGATGTCCCTAGTGTAATAACCTAAATGGGAGGTGAGGAGACTGATTTGTGAATCTGTTATAGTGGTGGGGTCCAAGCTGTATGCCCGGAAAAGCTTCCAACTTCAATGATTTTTTTGTACTAATAGATATTTGAATCAACTCTAGGACCTGAAGAGGAATTTGAATGAAAAAAAATCAGGATTCAAAATGAAATCATGAATTTTGGAATTATATTTTTTACAAAATGACAAAAATACCCTTTTGGTAAAATTCTTTCAAAAATCCAAAATTATGCACTTTTATCAAATTTTCTCATAATCATAATAAAATTCAAATTACCCATTATTTTAATAAAACATTTAAATACATGGGTTTTATCATTGAAAAACATTAAAAATCCTCATTATTTGATAAAAAATATGCTCATAAATTTGCTCTATCAAATACCCCCACACTTAAACCATGATTGTCCCCAAGTAAAAAATCTCAAAATGGAAATCATAGGACACCAATATTAGCAATATTTAAATTCCAAGGTAATAAAATCAAAAAAAACAATGTGAAATCAAACTTTCAAAAATCTGCATAAAATATCAATTTAATTTCGCATTTTTCAAAGAAAAAAAATAATTCACATATTTTACTTTTACCCTTTGAAAATTGATGAATCTTATCCTGTCATTCATTTATGATCCTTGATTAATTATTATTAAACATGAAAAGACATGATTTACCTCACTTTTGATTCTTTTCTCCCATAACTCATGATAAAATTTGAGTAGAGTTATTCTCATATCATGAGAACATGCTCCTTAGCCATAGTCTTGTAAATGAACTACTTTATCCACTTTGTAGAGGAAAAATGCACATAAAATCATGAGGACATTCAATTAAGGTTCTATTGACTCTATGGTTTATGGTTGGTAGAATTTGATGCTTTAAAAATTTAGGCTCATGTAGGAGGCTAATCTCTTGAGTACTATACATGATATCAAAAGTAAAAATATATTGAAATTATCCCCTACAAAGTAGCAACACAAAATTCCCAAAACCCAAAGAAAATGTTATGATCGAGTAAGCATAATGAATAATCTGTGCACCCACTTGATTTTTTTTATTTTTTACTTTTTATTATTTTTCCGAAAATTATGATTATATCAAATCTCACATCCATCATCTAACCACATACGATCATAAGATCATCGGTCTATAAAATGGTTATTTTTGGTTTTCCCAAATCACAGCCCATTTTTTTCTCTTTTTGTTGGTTCATTTTGTCATTTTTGTTATTTTATTTAATTCAAGAGGGGAAAATAGTGTATAATGAATGATTCCACAACCTTGTAAATTACCATAATAATACCACCACACATCTTCCATACTATGCATATTAGCTCATCCAATATTTCTCCCTTTGACCCCACACTTCAACTTTGAAATATCATGAAAATACTCAAAGGATGGTAGGAATGGATAAAAATGGCTAAACATGACTCATTCCTATAATGGTCATTCATTGTCTCTATGGGATAAAATAAGGATTGATGTAAAGGTGGTCTTTCAAGCAAAATTGGATTTCCAAAAGATTCCTCAATAATTTTAAATGTGTTTTTTCATAGTCATAGCTTTGATAAGTTTCAATACAAGTTCTTATTGGTTACATGTCCCAAGATAATCCAAGAAATATGATCAAGAATAAATAGTATGTACATGGTCTATAAATCCTCTTGAGAATGGAAAATATAATAATATACCATCACTCAGGGCATGACTAATAAATCAATTCACATGAACTTCAGAAATTCAATTCATGAAAGATGGTAGAGAAATATCATTTACATGAATCAATTAATTCCTTCAAATCATGAGTCATTACTTCAATATCCATGCTTCATTTTAAAAATTCAATTATTTATTTCAATCATTCAATCATATCAACATTGAAATCTAAAACATAGAATAATAGGATTCCTAAGAAACTCATGTCTCTTTGATAAGTCGAGTAAAACATGAATTCAAGTGTGGGAATGAAATTTTGTCTTTGAAGATAAAAACACATTGTAGAAAAAAATGTGGAGAATTTAAAGGATAAAACAATAAAATTGAACACCCTTTTTCAATGAAACATGGTCCTTAGCCTTTACTGTTTGGGGCTTCCTTCTACTGTCATGATCCTACAAAAAAAATTATTTAAATAATCACAATGATGATTTCATTTAATCTCAAAATAAAAGTGGGTGGGGACCACATGCTAAATTATTTCAATGAAAATAAATTGAAATATAAATTCATATAAAGTAAGTAAACATAAATCTTGGTATTATCCCACAAGTGGGCCATGAATTTTGACTGCCTCTAGAGGGTAGTACCTACTGTTATCCAAATTCTAATGGAGGATAATGATTCTTTGATTTGAGCGACCACATGTGGATTTTCCCAGCTTTTTCTTCATCCTTCTAGGAAAGAGTTCACTATATCCCCCCTTTACAATGAGTTATAACTTGGATAGAGGGGGTAGGATGAAGTATGAATCATCCTCCTTCATTTTCGATACTTGTGCAACCACTTATTCTCTGTCCATTAGTTACTTGAGGTATGCTTCATCAAAATAATAGTCAATGGGAATGTCAGAGAGTAATTCAATTGGAATAATATTAAAACATGAAGTATAAAGATCAAATTATTCACCATCAAAGCATATTTTGTCATGGTTTACTAAGGGAAATACACTATAATATCTTCATGAACTTCCTTGAATAAATATTCAATGTATCTAGGGAGATCCTTATGTTCCTTAACATGTGCACATCGAGGTTCTTCTTCGTCCTCCAAGGCAGAGTTGAGGTTGTCTAATTTTGTATAATCAAAACCACATGGAGTGATGTATAATTCATATTCAATAAAATTAGAAGGGATAGATTCAATGAATGGTTCAACTCCCTGAGTCAGTTCATCTTTAATATCTGCCTTAGTGGTAAGTGCCTCTTGGAGTATACTCTCTGAGGATAAAGGTAGGAAGTCATGCTCCTACATCTTGACTTCAAATTCCACCACTTGGGGGGGTTTCTTCCTTCAGTGGTGCTGAATCTTAATTTTTATATTGTGTGGGGAAGTTAGGTAGTTCCTCATATTTAATCAATAATTCATCCAAAATTTGTTGATCTCCCACTTGTAGCTCAGTAGATACATCTTCCTCCCTTGCTTCCTTGGGTTCTTCAATTTCAAATATAAGTGGTGAAATTTATTCCATCAATTTCTCATGTTCTTCCTTTGGATTGGGGTTGGGTTACTCTGTTAATGCATGAACATAATAAAATGCTCTATTAGAATTTCTGGTTAGTTGTTCAATTCTTTCTCTAAGTTCATGCATCTGATCTCTTCTAAAATATTCATCTTCTTCTTGTTTGTTTTTCTATACCTGTGAGTAATTCTTCCATGCATAATATTTGGAATTTGAGTACATCATGGAATTATTTTTTTAGTTTTTTAAATAAATATATATATATAATATATGTGAAAATAGAAAAAGTAAATGAAATAATGATTGGATCCCCGGAAACAGCGTCAGTTTTGACGCACGTCTGTTGTGGGGTGTGGACAAAAATAATTATATTTTTCCTAGTGCAGAACAGTGGCAGACCAAGGTCATCTCTCTTGAATATCCTTCTCAATGTAGTAAAATTAAAATTTTTAATTCACCTATTATATCACTTTTTGTGGTTTTGTTTATTATATGGAAGTGATTAAAATATTTTTGGGGTTTTTATTTTTAAATTAATGATATGTGAAGAAAGAAATCTAAATTTATACTATGATTCATGTCTAAATAAATTGAATTAATAATAAAGAACATGGTTTTGGGAGTTGGTTAAATATTCAATAATTATCCCCCTTAAAATTTTTTATTTACGTTTGATAATCCAAACACGAAATCTCATGATTGAACTACTATTCATTATTTATAAATTGTGGAATATCATTGAATGTTTGAGCACTCTCAATTCCACCTCCTCCTTTAATCCATGTTGGTGACACACCTTTGTCTAGAATGTGTCATCTTCCTAGACCCCGTTCAATTGAAGTCATTTCATCCATTGATTATCTCAACTCCAATGTGTGAAGAAATAACCAATTAAGAGAGGGAAAATTATTAAATAAAATAATATGGATAGGTTGAGTTGCATGTTATCGGTGGTAGTCACAACATCAAGGACATTCGACTTACCCGTGCATGCTACTCAAATATATCTACAAAATTAAAATTAAAAATTAAAAAAATTCATGATCACCTTCACCTCCCCTTTGGACAAGTCTTTGGGTTATCCTCTCATTTCTGAGATTAATATATTACTTGGTGGAGTGGGTGGAAGAGAAGAGAGAGATAGGGAAAGAAATGAAGAAAAGTGGATGGAGAAATACAAAGGCATGGATTGATAAAAATAAAATTTGAATTACAATTGAAAAATAATACCAAACTAAAATTAAATTAAAATAAAAAGATGAAATGGGGTGGGAATAGAGTTTCATCATCATCCCATGCCCTGTTGGGAACCCCCCTTGGCTGTTGGTATTGAGCTAATGATTTGAGAAGGAGGTGAGAGCCTCCTTTTATAGGCATAATTCGATCCCCTAAAAGATTGCGCAATGTTGGCAAAATAAATGGCCGATTAACACATGGACTCCTTCATACAAGTTGTTCCTAATTGTATTTTCCGTTTAACCTCCACATTTCAGCTCATTTAGATAGTGTATTAAGGAGGTATGGAATTTTCATTGAATAAGACTTTTTATGGCCGAAATTTCCAGGAAGCTTCCTTCAAATTTATAACGATCAATGGAAACCTTAATGACTTAGAAACTCCCCCAAAAAATTTTTAGAGTCATTCCTATGTTTCCTAGTGATATCACAGGTAGAATAACCTAAATTATAGATGAGCATACCAATTTGTGCATCCGTTATGGTGGTGAGGTCCATGCTGTCCTCCCAAAAAAGTTTCCAAATTCAATGAATTTTTTGGACTAATAGATCTTTGAATCAGCTCTAGATCATAAAGGTAAAGTTGAAGAAAATAAAATCAGTATTATAAAAAAAATTAATGAGTAATATTTGACTTATATTTTTATTAAATGAAAAAAATACCCTTTTGGTAAATATCTGTCAAAAATCCAAAATTATGCAATTTTCCAAATTTTTCAAATAATCATTCTAACACTCAAATTACCAATTATTTTAATAAAACATTGAAATACATGGGTTTTATGATTTAAAAAATAAAAAAATCCTCATTATTTGATAACAAATATTCACATAATGTTTTTTTGTTAGGGATGTCCCACCACCTTGTCTTGTGTTATCTTAATATGTCATGCCTAAATTGAATAAATGCTTAAATGGATCTTGTTAAACGAGTCGGTATACTTGTTAGTTGTTTTTAGATTGATTAAATTGTTTTTTGGTAATAATGATTAATGGGTGGTATATCAATGTGATGTGTTAAATGGAAATTGGTGATAAGTGGGTGGGTATAACCATGTGACATGATTAAATGGAAGTGGAGTACATGAGTGGATATACTCAAGAGATGTAATGGTTTAAATGAGTAGGTATACTCGTTGAATGGTTTTGAATGTAATTGTTTATATGAGTGGGTAGACTCATATGGTTATATATTGTTAAATGTATGGAATGCTTGATGATTTACATAGATTCCAAGGACGGATCTCCATGGATTTGGAATGCAGTAGTGGACACCTTGGTTGAGTATTCACATTGGGTCTTGATTCTGTGGGATGTCTCGGGCTTTGTTTTACATTAGATCCATCATGATTGGACTCACGTAGGACATGCTGGTACACATGCTCCAAGGACTCCTACCAATACCTATAATGAGTTTCTATCAAGATGATACTAGGACTTGATGATAATGCCTTGGCCTTCAATACAATGGATTCGGCCCTTCATTGTCTACACTTCATTATATGCCACGATCATGGGATATATGACTATGGTTGTATGACAAGGTCGTGGGTTTTTGATATGGTGTTCATTATAGAGTACGGCTGTGTGGACAAGATATGGATTGTTTTATGAATAGGCTGTGTTATTTGTTTATATTTACAATATGTTCCTTGTTAGTAGCTTCCACTTATTGTAGGGATCCACAAGAGGCTATCTGGTATAACATGTTTGCTTTGGTTATATGCCTTGGGTGTTCACAATTACATTACTGCTTACTTGTACATGTTTCGCATATTTCATAGTGCTGCTTAGAATTGTATATATCTTTGGGTGGAAACCTACTGGAATGTTTATCTCACACCTTGTTTGGGCCTCCTTAGGGACCCAAACAATTTATATGGTTTTAGGTGATAGTATAGGAAAGATCCCTAACACTAGTTGTTAATCATTTCTTTAGAGCATGGGAGCATGAGACCCAACTGAGGCTTGCGATGATACTGTGACACTTTTTGATCTTTTTGGATTTTGGATACTTGTATTTTACTTTATTTCTATGTATATTTTTTGGTTGTTTTCTAGATACATGTTTCATCTGCATCATGGTATATGAGACACTTATGGCTTGTTATATATTCTTGTCTTGCTTATCTATTTTACCTATTGTCCGCTTATTGTATTTACTTCTGCTATTGAATTTGATTGACTTCCACTATGATAAACTCTGGTAATGAGGGAATAGTCACCCTAATAACTCAACTAGGCCATAACCACTGGTTGAAAACATCTGGCATTTGAGGGGTGCGCTTGAGGCCATGTACCCAACCGAGAATGGGGCACTATTGAGTGGCATTCGAGTTTAGGATGTTACAAAGTGGTATGAGAGAAAATTTCTTTTCTAGTTTGATTTAATATTTGGAGACAATAGA
Organism: Viscum album; assembly: GCA_963277665.1. NCBI lineage: Eukaryota > Viridiplantae > Streptophyta > Magnoliopsida > Santalales > Viscaceae > Viscum > Viscum album. The sequence continues at coordinate 942,044,064 of OY728148.1, forward strand.
CATGGATATGAAGGACAATGGAATTTTTTAATGAGGTATGCTCGAGTGTAGCTAACTCGTGTACATGAAAAAACCAAATTACCCGAAATGAAATTGCTATTTTCTGGTTTTTGACTACTACAGTTGATTTGATTTCACCATTAGGCGGCACACATGATTTATGCCGATACTATTGATGCAATTTTGGGTTCTAGTTTTTTGAAACCAGATGAGATGAGGGTATTCCATTTCATGCATCATATAGTCGCTTGTTAGAAATCATATATCATGAATTATATCATTCCATTTAAGATGAATTATTTGATGCATGATATTGTGATAGGTGCTATAATAATTATTCCTAATTTTTTGACAGACTTTGGGTAGAGGATAGAGAAGTGACATCATATTTCAATTAATAAGGTGTATGAGCCCTTATGAAATAGAAAATGAAGTACCTATTAAATTGTAATTTTAATGTGAATTTGATGTGTCTGGATTATATGGGTATCAAATTTTGGTTCATGAGGTGTTATGGGTCCTCAAGGATCAGAACATGGTGGACCATTGGTTAAATCATGTCAAATAATGACAATTAAATGAAAATAAAGGGAAAATAGAGACATGACCTACACCAGGATTTTGAGTGGGTGAGGGGGAGTCTTTGTAGTTGTGTTGTGGTTGTTCTTTATACAGTCATGGATTTAGGATTAGGTTGTGTGTTATGACTTGTTTTTAGGAGGGTATTGATCTATCACATGCTATTGTGATGCGACATTGATATCATTCTTTTCTGAGGTGAGTGTTTGGCATTTTAGAGGCATGTCACCATGAAGACCTCCAATGGTATGCCAAGAGGGTGGCTATAACCATGCTTCGAAGGTGGTGGGCCATGAGATACTAGTGGATCCTCTTTTAGTGCTTTTTGTGGTAGAATAGACTATTTTAGACATAGGTGCTGAGGCATAGTTCCACGAGGAGTTATTTTTCTATATGCAGACTTTTCAAGGATCCCCACAGCCTACCATGAGTATGGCCAAGATGACATGGGTGTTCTAGAAGCAACATCCATTCACGTTTTTGGGGGATGATGGTCCACAAGCTTCTGAGTTGTGGCTTGAGACCACACAATCTATCTTTGAGGATCTGAAGACACATCTTGAGTGGAGGGTAAGGCTCACCCCTTATATGATACATGGAGTAGTAAAGTACTGTTGGGATGTTCTGAACCAGGATGAAAGGCTACGAGATATGGGTTGGACTGATTTCCACACCAACTTCGTAGACTAATTTTACCCCAAGACACTATGGGCAGAGTGATCTAGTGAGTTAGTGTGTCTAGAGCAGGGCACCATGACAGTTATAGAGTACTCAACATACTTTACAGAGTTTCATAGTTTTTCACTGATGTACCTTACTGATGAGCAGTCGAGATCGAGATTCTTTGAGGAAGGCCTCTGGTATATTATCAAATCCTAGGTCAACGTGTTCAGGCTGACATCTATCACTGAGATTGTGAATCATGCACTGATTATAGAGTGGAACCTAAGGGAATTTTATGATCTATAGCAAGGAAATGTTTCTTCTCAGCCTAGTGGTTCTACATATTTAGGCAATAAGCACCATTTTGATGCTTACCATGACATGAGCATTAGTTAGGCTATGAGTTCTAGTATTTCAGCGTTCTGTCACTAGTGTGGCAGGAGAGGACACATGATGAATCAGCGTGACTACGACCCAGTCAAGTGCTGAGCTTATGGAGGGATGGGCAACATGCAATGGTTTTATAGGACATTCCATCCATTTTTGAGTGGTAGGGGTCAGCTTTGATGTAAGGTTTAGGAGTAGTTTTCTAAGATCTGTGTCAATCAGGAAGCTAGAGCAATGCAGGCCGATCAGGCTGTAGATATAGTGGTCTTTGCTGAGGTAGCCATACACCAATTACTCTTATACATCGAAGGGGACCTACTCTGAGCATGATGCTGTTTCATAGGGTCATGGTATAGGTCAATTATATTATGTACAACCTACCCCTGAGGAGCAAGGTTTCATACTATCTACAGTTAGAGGAATGATCTTAGTAGCCTCTACTATTGCATCTGCTCTTTTTGATATAGGTGTATCTCATAGTTTCATATCTGATCCTATGGTGAAAATCCTTGGTCTTGGTGTGTGGTATTTTGAAAGAATTTTAATGCTATAAATACTCTTAGGAATCAGAATGGATGATGTGATCTAGTGTAGGGAGTACGCCCTTGAGGTTGGTGGGTGTCACTTCATTTGAGATATTTATGTCTTTGAGATGATGGGGGTTGACATCATTCTTGGGATGGACTGTTTAGTATATTATCGATCTTACATTGTCTATTATCACCTAAGGGTAACATTCACATCACTCGAGGATGCAGTGTTTACTCACAATGGTGAATGGGGCGTCTAGGCGAGTTGAGATGGACTAGATTATCATGAGTTGGGCAGAATGACAACCTAGATTGCTATTTTGAATTTTGGATGACCAGTGAGTGAGTCTGGTAGACTTTCTTCTAATGGTGGATCGTTTCAGCGACATGTTCCCAGATGAATTTTCTAGTTTACCTCTCAAGAGATAGGTTGAGTTATCTATTGAACTAGTGTTCTGAGCCGCACCAGTATCCATTTCTACTTACTAGGTGGCTACAATGGAGTTGTATGAAGTTAAGTTGAAGCTAGAGTATTTGGAGGAAAAGGGGTTTATCTGACCAAATACTTCTCTGAGGGGTTTTCCAGTTATTTTTTCAAAAAAAGTGTATATAACTCTTAGTATATTTGGGGATTATCGTAATTTGAATCAGCTAATTTTCAAAATCTGATATCCCTTTCCACAAATAGATTAAATGTTTGATAAGATTATAGGATCCCGAGTAGTCTTGAAAATTGAACTCCAATTAGGATATCACCAGGTACATATTTGACCCACATACATAAATCGTACAACCTTTCATAGTAGGTATGGTCTATATGAGTATCTATTTATACCATTCAGTCTCACAAACATGATAGTAGTTTTCATGGTGCTGATGAACCGAGTGTTCCATCCTTAATTTTTCACATCATGTATTGGGCTGGAAGTAGTTCTGATGTAGGGGGATAGAGTTTTGTCCTATGAGTCTCAGTTTCTAAGGCCACGTGAGAGGAATTACCCTATTCATGATCTTGAGCTATATGCAGTTGTTTATGCTTTTCACTGTTGGAGACATTATTTATTGGGAGATCATTTTTTGGTGTATACAGACTAAAAAATCCTCAAGTATATATTTACTCAGTATTATTTGATTATGAGGAATAAAGGTGGGTGGAGTACCTAGAGTCTTTTGACATCATGATTGAATACATGACTGGTAAAGGTAATGTAATGTTCGATGCACTGAGCACGTGGACTCAGATATATACAGTGCAACAGGAAAGTAGCAAGTGGAAACATATGGCCTTATTCTCTATGATCTATATGGATGTGCACAACAGTTAGGGATAGACATATCCAACATCTATAGTTGCGAATTCTACCTTATTTGATAAAGTAAGGATGATGCAGTTATCAAATTCATAGCATCTGATCCTATGAGAGAGTGTGGAAGGTGAGGACCCTCCTCCTGGTTGGACCGTAGGTGTTGATGAGATTAGACATTTCCATGGATGTGTTTGGGGTCTAGTGGATATACATGCAGATATGGTGGTGGAATTTCATGCTTCATATTGGGCACTACATCCCGGAGTCAACAAGATGTACCGTGACTTGCATCATCAATACTAATGGAGAAGCATGAAAAGTTAGGTAGCTAGTTTTGTTATGAGGTGTTACACCTGTCAGCATGTGAAGGAGGAACATCAACGACCAGCCATGATTTTATAGAAGTTACTTATTCCAAATTGGAAATGAGATGATGTCATAATGGACTTCATGGTGGTTTACTAAGGTCTCCTTGAGGTAATGATGCTGCATGGGTTGTTGTTGATGGGATCAAAAAAGGTTTATCATTTATTGCCGATAAAGGATACCTTTGATGTAAATGTTCTTGGAAGGTTGTATATCCATGAGATAATACAACTTCATGGGTTCTCATGCGATATCATTTCAAATAGGGATTCCCACTTTACATCTTGTTTCTTATAGAGTTTTCATAGGGCACTGGGTTCATAGGTGCTTCTTAGCACAGTCCACCACCCTTAGACTGATGGCCAATCAGAGTGTATGATACAAGTTCTAGAGAACATGAGGAGATAATGTGTCCCAGATTTTGGGCGATCATGGGAGAGACACATTCATATTGATGAGTTCTCCTACAATAACAATTATCAGGAAACGATATAGATGTCTCCTTACGGGGCTTTGTACGGTAGGCTATGCCAATAACCCTTGTGATGTCTAGAGGTAGGCGAGGCAGATTTACTGGGACCTTTTCTCAAGAAAGAGAATTATGAGTAGATCCAGTTGATTCAGAATCATATGGCTACTGCACAATCTTGATAGAAATCTTATGTCGATCACCGTATATGACCTCTAGAGTTTGAGGTCAGGGATCAGGTCTTTTGATGTGTTTCACTAAGGTTGGGACATAGAAGGATCATGATACGGGGTAATATTTCACCACTATATATTGGGACATTCAAGATTCTTGAGAGAGTCTGATCAGTAGACTATTTGTTTTAGTTACCTCAGATGTACTGATCCATGCATGACGTCTTCCATGTATCACAACTATGCCATTATAATTCAGACCCATCTCATGCTTTTCAATCCCTGGGGGTTGAGCTACAATTTGATTCATTATTCAAGAAGCATCTAATTAGTATTGTTTTTAGGATAATGAAGGTTATACAAGGCTAGTTAGTTCCTCAAGTACAGTTTCTATGGAAGAAAGACGGATCACAAGACGATACATAGGAGCGGGAGGCCGACATACGTGCTTAGTGACAGGAGTTTTTTCAAATGGATCTTGACTACCCATGAGAGGGAAATTCAGGGAAGAATTTCATTAAGGGGTTAATATTGTAAGATCCTAGGGTTTTCTTGAGGTATGAATATTTTACTTTCTTTTTTGGCTTACACCCTAAGTTGGGCCATGGGGTAGTTGGGTTGTTTTTGGGAAATAATAGGCAAGAAGGTTGTATACCGATTGCAGGCCAATTACACGATGTGTAATTGGATTACACACTGTGTAATATGATTTCATAACCTATAATGATTTTTCTAGGACCTTTCACGATGTTTAAGGGTTTTCCCCATTAAATTAAAACCGAGCATTACACACCGTGTAAGGAAATTACTTGTCTTGTAATTGCCCGACTATGTTTTTTAAAAATAGAGTCATGGACCTCAATTTTTTGGACAGAAGACTTTTTTCTCGTTTTTGAAGCCTAAAAACTTTCTTATATAGCATTTCAGATCTAGCACCCATTTGGATTCCATTTCTTTCCCTATCATTTTTGTTGGATCTATGATTATAAGATATTGATTCATTTTTAGCCATTCTTGATTCTTCCGAACAATAGTTGCATTGTTTGGATTTAGCCTTTTATGCCCTAATTTCTTGTTCTTCATATGTTCTTTAGATTTATTCCCAACCAGGATGAAATAGGACTTGATACTAGATGAGAAATCCACAAATGAGATATGGTAGGTGGTCTATAATTTTCTTTAGGATGTTTATGCTTTATAGAGCTATTGACATTTTTTCTGCCCGTTGGACTTTTTAGCGCGGGCCTGGTTTTAAAGTGTTAATCAGAAAAAGATGAGGTAGGGCTTATTTGGGACTCCCTTAGGTTCTTTGAGATACATTTGTGGTTTTTTACCCAGCCCAAGGACACCCATGGGGTGCACCATGCCTTTACTTTGGTTTTTACCATTGATGAACTACCCATTGGGTGTGACCTCGAGTTTTCCTAATTTAAGGAAGCTCGGTTGTACTTAAATGAGGATGAATTACATACATAGGATATATCTTACCTCCTTACCATGTTTTATTATAATATTCCATACCTAACTTGATTAAATACTTAAATGGAACATTTCAAATGAGTGGGTAAACTCATTGGCTGTTTTTAGATTGCTTAAATAGTTTGGTTGGTAATTGTGATTAATGGATGGGTATACCAATGTGATGTCTTAAATAGAAATTGGTGATAAGTGGGTGGATATATCCATGTTACATGACTAAATGAATGTGGAGTACATGAGTAGGTATACTCAGGATATGTAATGGTTTAAATGAGTGGGTATACTCATTGAATTGTTTTGAATGTAATTGTTTATATGAGTGGGTAGAATCATATGGTTTGAAATTATAAAAGGCATGGAATGATTGATGATTTACATAGATTTAATGAATGGACCACCATGGATCTGGAATGTAGTAGTGGACACCTTGGCGGATTATGCACCTTTGGTCTTTATTCCATGAGATTCCTTAGGCCTTGATACCCCATGGATCCAGCTATCTTGGACTCACATAGAACATCTGGTACACATGTTCCTAGGATTCCATCCAGTGCCATTGCCAATTTTCCATCAAGATTCTCTTGATACTCGAAGAGGATGCCTTGGTCTTCAACACCATAGATTTGGCACTTTGTGATCTACACTTCATTATACGGCATGACTGTGGGATATATGATTGTGGCTGTACGACAAGGTCGTGGGTTTTCGATATAGTTTTCTTTACAAGGTAAGGACGAATGGACATGATATGGATGGTTATGTAAAAAGCCTGTGTTGTTTTTTTATATTTCTTGTAGATTCCTTGTTAGGAGACAAACCTTGTTGCAGGGAGCCACAAGAGGTTTTTTAGTATTACTTGTTCGTAGTAGTTATATACCTTGGACGTTCCCACTTACATTTCTACTAACATTCACTTGTTTAGCATATTTCACAGTACATCAAAGAACTGTATATATATTTAGCTGGAAACCTACTGGGATGTTTATCTCACATCATATTTGGGCCTCCTTGGGGACCCAAACATATATTATTGTTACATGTGATAGTAGGGGAAATATCCCTAAAACTATTTGAGGATCATAGTTTTAGAGCATGGGATCATAGGACTAAGATGAGTCTTGCGATGCTACGGTGGCACTTTTCGGTCATTTTGGATTTTAGATACTTGTATTTTATTATATTTATATGTCCCTATTTCGGCTATTTTATAGATACATGTATCAACTGCATCATGGAATATGAGACACTTCTGGCTAGTTACATATTCTTGTCTTGATTGTCTATTCTATCTATTGTATGCTTATTGTATCTGCTTCCACTATTTAATGTGATTGACTTCCATTGTGATAAATTATGGTAATGGGGGTATAGTCTCCCAAATGAAACAAGTAGTCCCTAACTTCTAGTCATAAGCCTCTGGCATTTGAGAAGATGTACTTGAGGCCATGTATCCAACCGGGCTTGGGGCACAGTTGAGTGACATCCAGGTTCAGGATGTTAAATTTGTACAATGATTCAATGATTACATTTCAAAATTAATTGATGTAATATGATGTTATAAAATGATGTTGTGCATGTACATACTATATCACATCTAGGTGTGAATAAAATTTCTTAATGTTAAAAAAATTCCTTTGGGTGATAATTCTTGTAGTGAGATAAATTCCTTAAACTAATAAAAATACTATGTGTGAGAAAATTCATAAAGTGGGAAAAAAATTCTAGTGAGAGAAATCCAATTGTTTGAGAGGTTTGAGAGATGGTATTTCTTGGTGAATTTTATAGATTTAGAATCGATAATAAAATTATATATGTCACATTTAGGGTAAGATTCAGTCAAACTATGTTATTTAGAACTACAAAAAAGAGTGGTCTTAGTGAAGGTTTATTAGTTGCAGTTCTAATAATCACTTCTAAAAAAATTATTAATTATATTTTAAATATAGTGGTGGCTTCAATGAAACTACTGCTAATATTTTTAAAAAATAATGACCACACCCCGTACACCTGATGCACTAACCCCTTGCTCCATTGGTCATGCCTCTCCCCGATGATGGCGACTGCCCCTTCCCCTTGGCAGCACCTCTCCTCGACATCGACAATCACCCCTCCCTCTTGGCCTCGCCTCTCCCCAACACTGGTGACCACCCCCACCTCGATCACGACTCTCCCTGGTGCTAGGGACTCCCTCCATCCCCCTACCCCACACCGATCCCTCATCCCCACCTCTCCCTGACGTTGGTGACCACCCCTTCCCCAACATCGGTGACCGCCCCTCTCCCTCGATTGCGCCTCTCACCAATTCCAGCGACTGTCCCTCACTCTCGGTCATGCCACTCCCCAGCTCCAGTGATTACCCCCCCTCTACCAAACCTGTCCCTGAAACCGACGACTGTCCCTCCCCCTTGGTCGCACCTCTCCCCAATGTAGGTGACCGCACCTCACCCTCGACCCCACATCACCCCGACACTGACCACCCTTCTCTCTTACAACATACCTCTCCCCCCATCCCCCACTTCCCCCTGACGGCTCACCTCTCATCCTCAATGGTAACCACCCCTTTTCCTACTCTCACATATGATCCTCATGACCCCAACCCCACTTGATACACGATGATGACCCCACAATGACCCCCTGCTCCTTGATGGTGATCCCCAACGGCGACCCCTCTCCACCATTTCTCGGAGTGTGAAATCCCCAATCGTAAGGTGTAATTTTTTAATATTGTATGATTGGTTTTCTATATAATTATGTAGTATATCATATTGTACAATCAATTGATAAATTTTATCACTTAGGAATCCTATACACATAACTATCATTAATACCTTTTATAAATGGGGATCATGAATCATTTATATGATGAATTATTGTTTGTCTTTGGTGTTATAAATAGTCTGTAATTTCATGATTCATCTATGCCTCATCTATTCTTGGTGAGTAAGCCTTAGTGAGTTTTAGACAATGGTTGATTAGAGGATAGGAAACCATTTGGTTTTATTGATTATTCACTAAAGTTTTAGTATACTTCTTCCACACTAGCATGATACTTTCTAAGTAAGAACATACTGAGTGTACATGTATGTTAACCATGATTTTATATACTATATTTATAGATTTATAGGATAAATTTGGTAACCAATCTTAATGAAGTTAATTGATGTTTAGTTTTAATTGTACTTGTTTGATTAACCATTTATATCTTTATATCTGAATATACAGGGAGAATAGTAAAAATCCAATACTTATGGATAAAAGTTGGATTACTTTACCTCGAAACACACCTCGTTATGACAAGAGTTTGAAAAAAAGGTATGTAATTAAAAACTGACCAGTGGACGGTAGAATAAAAAGTGTATGTCCATATTGAAAATTCAAGTGACGGTTAAATAGAAATGATGTATATGATCATTTTATATAGAAACAATTTTCTGCTCAATATTTATGTAGGATTTGGCATGGTGAATATATTGTTATCGAAATTTAAAACAAAGATAATCCTATCAATGAAACACAAAGTGACCCTCTAGAGGGGAATTCAGTTTGAAATTTGATAAATGAAACATTTCTCATTACAGGATATAATGTCCAAGATTTCAACAGATCCAAAAAATCCTTCAATTGTCCCTGAGAATATTAATCCTTCTAATAATTTCAACGACAAAAAAATGAGATTAAATAATTATTTGAAGATGTGAAACATGAACTGTATGAAGGGTGTGATAAGTATTCAATGTTTTATTTTCCACTTATGTTGTATCATATAAACTGTCTCTGTGAAATTATTGACAAAGAAATGTACTTGATTTTAGAGTTTCGTCATGATGCATTTAGTGAATATATGATCATTCCATCATTCAATGAGATTAATAAAGTCATAAATAAACTTGGACTGTATTATACAAAGATGAATTAATTCCTTAATGATTGCATGCTTTAATAGAGAGAAGAGTACGACAAAGGATAATTCATAAGTTGTCATAAAAGTATATTAAATTCAGTGAACAACAATGAGAGTATAAATCAATACAACCCTATGAAGAAATAAAAATAAGAAAACTCTTTAAACATTATTTCATTACTTTCCTCTGATATGATGCTTAAAATTATTATTCATGGAATCTAAGACTACATACGAAATGAAGTGACATGATAAAGATAGTAATGATGGCTTGACGAGACATCCAAAAGATTAAACGTCATAGAAAATGTGGAATTTATTATATTTATATTTTTCCTCAAATCTTAGTAATTCACGTTTGGGATTGGATTCTGATGGTTTTAACCCCTTTTGTACTTTAGGTACTAATTATAGTATTTGTCCAGTTGTTTTGATCCCTTATAATCTACCTCCATAGTTTTGTATGAATAAATATTATTATTTTATTTAAATGATTATTTCAAGAAATAAAATCCCTAGAAACAGAATTGATGTATACCTTCAACCTCTAATCAAATAATTGGGAGAATTATGAGATGATGGAATGGAATCATATGACGCTTTAATGAGAATAATATTAAAAATACATGTTAATTTAATGTAGACAATTACTAACATTCCTGGATTAGGAAACTTATCTTATTGGAACACTCATACTAGTTTGTCCTATCTAGTATGTAATTTTGTTCATCAAAAATTACCTCATAGAATAAAATGATGTTTTATGTGTCATAATTGATTTCCTTATTTATTCTCATAAATCTAGGTTTAAAAAGACACAATTCAATAAAGATATTAAAGTGAGAAATCCACTAAAAGTGTTATTAGGTTCAGAAATCATGGGACAATTAATGAGTGACATTGAAGAATTTGGAAAATATAATCATTTTAAAGAAGGGTAAAAGGGTACAAGGTAAAATATTTGAAGCATCTGGAACACAAAAATAAAGGGTATATTTTTCAAAATTCGTCATTACCAGTTCAATTTGATATGTTTTAATCTTGACATAATGAATATTGAGAAAAAATCTTGTGGCAATGTAATTTTCAAATTGCTTAATGAGAAGGGTAAATCAAAGGATCACCTTAATGCTCATAAGAATGTGGAGTTATTGAATATAAAGCATGATTTTTGGGAAAATGAGAATAGAAAGTATCCTTTAACTATTTTTACAATGAAAAATCAAGAGAAAGACGTATTCCTTCAAACGTTAATGAATTTAAAAGTGGAAGATAGATATTCATGTAATATATCAAGGTGCATTGACTAAAAAAATTGAAAGTTACATGGATTGAAAAGTCACAACTCATGTATTTTGATGGGATAGTTGTTTTCATTGGCATTTTTTAATATGTTAACTAAAAAATAAAATATTTTACCATTTTCAAATATCATTGTAGAAAAAATCTAAATCCAATTGAGCTTGATAAAATTCAGGAAAGAATTGTTTTGACACTTTATTATTTGTAGATGTTATTTCCCCCTTCATTATTCAATGTGATGATTCATTTTGTTGTTCATTTGGTTGAAGAAGCTAAACATGGTTGACCAGAACATTATCAATTGATGTATCCAATTGAGAGGTACAATGATATTATTTTTATTTTTATTAGTGAATTTAATTTTATTAAATTATTGCATAATTTGTAATATATGTTTCCTATTTTTTTCATCAGGTACATAGGTCATTTGAAATCATATATGATGAATAAATATCAACCAAAAGGCTCTATTTCTATGGGTTACATATCCAAAGAGTGATTGACCTTGTATTCAAGGTATTTGGATGGGATTGAGACTAGATTCAATCGTGTTTAATATTTTGATGATATCTCCACTAATTATCATTTTGAAAACCAGTTTTCAATATTTCCAATTATTGGATAACCAATTGCAATGGGGTCAAATTTTAAACTGAATGAATTGGAGTTTCTATAAGCACATAGATATATACTGCTCTGTAGTCTTATTACAGATCCATTTTATGATGAATTGTAATTTCAAATAAATAAGTGATTAAGGGGTAGAAATTGAAATGAGATGGAATTAAAAAAAGATGTTAATAAAGAGATTCTCAAATGGATCACCCATCAAGTAAGTACATACTCATATTAATATTATTGACATGTTGTTATTTTGTCTATGTTAAAACTAAAACATTATATATTTATTTCTAGATAATGAATGTTAAGAATCAAGCTGAAATATCAAATGCTTATAAGTTTTTTTTGGCTTGAGGTCCTCTAAGAAAGTCTAAGATATTTGATGCCTACAATATTCATGGATTTAGGTTTCATACAATTTATCAGGAAGAAGACATAAAAAATCAAAATAGTGTTGTATTTACACTTACAGAGGTGGGATATTATGGAAATTTGGATGATATAATTGAATTAAACTATCATGGTTTGTTTTTGGTTGTCTTATTCAAATGAAAGTGGGATAATATTGATATGGTTACAATGAATGATTTATTACATTTCAATTCTATCAACTTCTCTCGATTTTTCCATACCAATGAGCATGTAGAGAATAATCCATTTATCTTGGATTCCTACGTGATGATAGTTTATTATGTGGATGATGAAATACATGAAGGTTAGAGTTTGTTTTACACTTAATGTAGAGAGACTTAAATGATATGAGTGATGAAGATCAATTGGTACTTTGTGACAGTGAACCTAATCAACCACAAAACATTGAATAATTTTTTACTAATAATATGGAAACAATAGAACTTGCAATAGAGGGTGAAAATGAAGCACTCTTCACAATGAAGGTTTATAATAATGAAGATAATGAATATGAAGATAATTGAATGTATAAATTGGTAATGAAAATATATTACAATTTCTCATTGACAAGTGGTTCATACATATATACATTTTTCTAGTTTTTTTTCTTTTTGTAAAAATTTATTAGTTTTTAATTTTTTGTAAATTTAATATATCTGAACCAATTGAATTGAAAGAATGATGAGAACAAATCAATTTCAAAATCCCAACTAGTTATCATCTCGGAGCACACCACAACTACAGTTAGCTTCAGTTGATCTAAGTGATTAGGTTATACTTGAGACTACCAGCGATCCAACCATTCCCCAGATGCTTTTAGTATCCCACCATCCAATTCACCTCCAGCTATGGAGAAGTTGTCCATCCCTTCATCTAGTGGATATCGGTGAGTTATTATTACTGGTATGTATGTCATTGTAAAAAAACAATATATTTTATTAATTGTTTAATTCATTTTTCAAATGGATTAAAGTAACAATAGAATATATATAAATATGAAAATAAAAGATATCTGAGACCTTATGGAACTAAATATTATCATTGCATTCGATGATTTTGGGATGCTTACTGATGATGTTTCCAGAATCGATGGGCAGATAATTAGGCAGCTTATTTGTGATACAATGAGCATTCCCATTAATTATAAATATTGGAGGCATATTTCTACAATTTTGAAAAATGAGGTTTTTGATACATATGTAAAGGTAATTTAATTTAATATTCCTTGATAACTAATTTACATAACATGAATAAAATTTTGTAATATACTTATACATTGTTATGTTTTTTATTTCTAGATGTTTTTTCATTTGGATGTCCCAGGCACTATTTCACGCCCTTGCACTATGAAAAAATTAGGAAAGAAATGGTGATATTTTAAATGAAAATTATGACATCAGTTTAATGAAATATCTTTGAGATCATGATAGATGTATGAGAAAGTGTGTGAATGAATTTCTCATGTGAAATGGAATTTGTTTTTCGATATTAAACGTGATTCATCTCATGAGGTAATTGCATATTTTAGAGTATCGTAATAACATAAACAAAATAAAATTATAATTTTTATTAATGTTTCTATTTTTTTTAGGAACTATTTAAACAAATACTATGAATCATGAGAAATAATTCATTCTTTATATCAGTGTGTCTTAGAGTTTTTTTAGAAAACGAATAATTTTAGTTTGTATTTTATTCATTATTTTTTATATCATTTTATTATAAGTCAAAAAAAATTTAACTTGTTTATATTTTTTATAAAGGCTAATGAATTAGGTTACTCTATTTTCCATAGTGCATAAGGAATCTGATGTCAGTTTTGTTACTGACCTACCAAAGACGTTACAGTAAGTATTTTTCATTATCATTTATGTTATTTTATTACTATACAAAAATAATAATGAAAAATATATTATGACAAAAAAAAATCCTTCAACCCAATTAAATGGGGCAGGATATATGGATAAAATGATGCCAATTTAGCACCGTTTGATACATCTAGCCAACCCCAATTAATTGTATTTATGTCATATTTTTTGTGATAATTTATTTTTCAATATTATGTTTTTATAGTAATGAAATAACAATACAAAGTAATAAAAAATTTATTAATTTGAAAATATTATGAAGTTCAAATATTTTAAAACATAATTGTTAATATTTCTTATTAACAGGTTCAAATTCAATAAATATGGGATGTGAACCTTTCAAAATAATCATCAGTTTCCCAGAAAGATGAAGTTCCAATTGTTTTAGGGAAGGAGAATCCCAGACATGTACAGGGGATGGGTTCTGGACATACTCCATTAGTTTTCTTTGGTAGGGATTCATCATCAGTTACTACTACACCTACTGGGGGTTCGAGTAGTGCTATTGATAGGGAATCATAAAGATAATTTTCAAGTTTCAAAGGAAAAGTGCGAGAACATGACTCTTATAGGAAAACATAGGATCAATGATAATAGAAAATGGAAAAGATTTAGTTATTATATTTCAATGGATTACTTGAATGATACCCAAGGAAATTTCTAGCCTTATATCTTATCCTATCATAGTAAATTCTAAATTTCATAGATCATTCTCACATTTTCAAAGAACACATACAAATTCCTTAAGTAAAAATAAAATGTCACTTTTATATTGAAAACATGAACTTCGAGTCATACCGACAACATCTTGCACCAGATTGATGTTAGTCTGATTCCTACACATAAAAAATAAAATACATATTGTTATCTTTATGTTTGAAAATAATTCAAGCTCACTTTCTTAGTTTTGAAACAGTAAATAATTTGTAACGATACCAAAGCTTTTAAAAACATGTGTCTTTGGGGGGAGGGGGGTCCAGATTAGGAATTAGATTCCATATCAACATAAAATAAGAGGAAAATGAATGTGGATTGATTTTTGAAATGTAGGAATAGATGACACATCATTTCAAGTTTTAGTTTACATGAGATGCGTGTAAATGTATTTTTAGTGTTTTAAAACACCAAAACATGTGTGTAATGGTTCAAACCATAGAAAACGATTTCATATTGACATGAAATCATGAGAAAACCACCATTGAATTATTTTTGACATGTACTCATATAAAAAATATCAATTAGAGCGGTGTAGTCAAAATTTCTTAGTAAATAGTTTTTAAAGGTACTAAATCCTTTAAAAATCCATGATAGGGGGTCAAAATTAGAAAAATGATGTTGGATTTCCATGAATTTAGAGGAAAATAACCATGGTTATTTTTTGAAATGTAGGAACCAACAACATGTTATTCCATGTTCCAGTTTTCCAGGGATTCCTATAAATGAATTTTTAGTGTTTTAAACTACTAAAACATGTGTATAATATTCCAAACCAAAGAAAAAACATCATATTGACTTGAAATCATAAGAAAATCACCACTGAATTAATTTTGACACATAATCATAGACAAAAAGTCATTACGACATGTGGTGTGGTTGGAATGATTTAGTAAATAAATTTTAAAGGCATTAAAGACTTTAAAAATATGTGTCGGGGTGTCACAACAAGGAAAATTTCATCATTTTTCAATAAAACTATATTGGGAAAAAAATTGATTTTTGATTTTTGAAATGTATGTGCCGAAGATCTGTTATTATGTGTTACAAATTTTTTGGAATGTTTATAAGTGGGTTTTTAGTGTTTAAACCACAGAAACATGAATGTAACAATAAAAACAATAGAAAAATACCACTGATTGACATGAAGTCATGAAAAACCATTGTTTAGTTATTTCTAATGTGTATTCATAGATAACACATCAATCTAATATGCAGTGTTGTCATAATGGATGGTACAATGTTTTTAAAGGTACCAAAGCCATTAAAAATGAGTGTCAGAGGGTCAAAACTAGGAAAACATTGTCAAATTCCCATGAAATTATATAAAAATGACTATAGATTAATTTTTGAAATGTAGGAACTAATAACATGTCATCATGATTTACAGTTTTATTTGGATGCCTGTAAACACATTTGTACTGTTTTAAAAGTGTAAAACAAGAATATAATGTTGAAAACCATAGATAAATAACTTATATTGATGTCAAAGAATTCTAAATTAACTATTGAGTTATTTTTGACATTTACACATAGACAAGTCATCAATCGATCATGTGGTGTGGTCAGAATGACTTGGTAAATGATTTTTAATGATATGGAAGCCTCTAAAAACATGTATATAGGGGTCAAAACTAGGAAAACATTAGTATATTTATATGAAATAAAAGTAAAACAACCATATATTTTTTTCTTTGAAATTTTGGAACGAACAGAACATCATTCTGAGTTATTATTTTCCCAGGATGCCCGTAAATGTGTTTTTTGTGTTTTAAAACACTAAAATGTGTGTGTAAGGTTCAAAAAAAGAGAAAATGACCTCATATTAATGTGAAATTATTGTAAATATATCAATTAGTTATTTTTTACATGTACACACTAACAACACATCAATATGATGTGCGATGTAGTTGGAATGGCTCAGTAAATTGTTTTTAAAGGTAACAATGCCTTTAAAAACATGTGGTGGGGGTTCAAAACTAGGAAAAAATCATTCGATTTCCATGAAATCATAATTCAATAAACATTTGTGGATTTTTTAAATCTATTAATAGATGAGATTTCATTTCTAGTTATCATTTTATTAGGATTCCCATAAATTCATTTTTAGAATTTTAAAACACTAAAACACGGAACAATCAAATCCATAGAAAAAAACATTAGATTTATGTCAAATCATGCGACAACCACCATTATTTTATTTTTGAAGTGTATGCGTAATGTCAATCTGATGTGAAGTGTGGTCAGAATGTCTTGGTAAATAGTTTTTAAAGGCACTAAAGCCTTTAAACACATGTTTCGGGGGGGGGGGGTCAAAACTAGGAAAATCATAGAAAAAATACCATAGATTTATTTTTGAAATTTAGGAACCGGCATAACATCATTTTATGTTACGGTTTTCCTGGGATGTCATTAATAGAATTTTTTGTGTTTTAAAACACATAAATGTTTGTGTAATGGTAAAAACCATAAAAAATTAATCCATATTGACATGAAATCATGGGAAAACCACTGTTGAGTAATTTGTGATGTATACACATTGACAACATGTCAATCTGATAAGTGGTGTGGTCAGAATGGCTTAATAAATAGTTTTTTAAAGGTATCGAAGCCTTTAAAAACATTTGATAGAGGGTCAAAACTAGGAAAAAATCATCGAATTACCATGAAATCAATGTAAAACAACAATATAGTGATTTTTGATATATAAGAACTAAATACACATCATTTCAAGTTACAGTTTTCCTAGGATACCTGTAAACACGTTTTTAGTGTTTTAAAACACTAAAACGTGCATGTAATGGTCCAAACCATATAAAAAGAGCTCAAATTGACATGAAATAATGGTACATATATATTAGTTATTTTTAATGTTCACACAGAAAAAACATCAATATAACGTGTAGTGTGATTTGAATGGATCGGTAAATAGTTTTTAAAGGTACTGAAGCCTTTAAAAACATGGCATCAAGGGGTCAAAACCAAGAAAAAATCATCTAATTTCTATGAAATCATAGTAAAATGAAAAAATATGTAATTTGTAAATTTAATAATTTATGACGCATCATTTTTACTTAGGGTTTACCTATGATTCCTATAACATGTTTTTAGTGTTTTAAAAAACTAAAATATGCATGAAATAGTCAAAACCATAGAAAAGGACTACAGATAGATGTGAAATCATGGTAAAACCACCGTTAAGTTATTTTGGACATGTAATTGTAGACAACATGTCAATCCGGCGTGTTTTTTGTTCGAAATGGATCGATAAATAGTTTATAAATGTATCGAAGCCTTTAAAAACGTGTATAGGGGGGTCAAAACTAGGTAAACATCATTATATTACCATAAAATCAGAGAAAAATGATCATATATTTATTTTTTAAATTTAGGAATCGAAGTAATTTCATTTCAAGTTAGGTTTTTCCTAGGATTCCCGTAAAGAGGTTTTTAGTGTTTTAAAACACATAAACATGTAGGTGACAATCCAAACCATAGAAAATAGCCTCAAATTGATGTGAAACCATGGAACAACCACCATTGATTTAGTTTTTAAATATAGTAAATTCTTTTATGTTAAATTCTTAAATAAAATTAAGTAAAATTTAAGCACATTGGAGATTGATTTAAACATCAATTAGAATTTTATATACTTATCCCTGTTTAGTTTCAAGTGTTGAATCATATTTTAAATAGGAAAACTTCTGTTTTAAAATTTTTTTCATGGTATATTATTTGTTTTATGTTAAAATTTCTTTTGTTTGATTAACAATATAACAAATTTTATGTGCAACATTATAAGTATATTCTATTTATTTTCACTTTTGTATTTCTTTTCTTAAATGTTATGTTTTTTATTGTAGGTGATAGATGTTAAGCGAAGGAAAGAGGTTGACCATTTGATTCACGAAATTATTTATAAGGTAGTGGTGATGGTTCTTAGTTTCTTTGGTATGTTTAAATTTTATCAATGATTCTACTATAATTCTGATTTATTATGTTTAGTTTTAATTTCTCTCTTTTTTATTACAATTGATGAGATTATGTGGCTTATTTCAATTGATGAGATGATGTGGAGGTAGAAGGATGAAACATTGGTCATGGGGTCGGAATATATTGGGCATGGGTTGTTTTTGGACATATTTTATATGTATATATTGATAATTGAGGTATGGGTTGACTAAGGTAATCGGTTGACTGAGGTTATGATGTCTATGAATGTATATGTATATAAATATGGATGTTTCATGTATGATGTATGTATGATGGTTTTATTGTGCATTTATGTTTTAGTTTATTATATGTCAATTTTTTTATGTTTATATTTTTTTTATTAAATATTTTTAAAAAGAATATTTTTTATAAATATTGAGAGGTGATTTTTAAGAACCAATGTCAAAAAAAGTAATTTGATTCATAATTAATAGTGGTTAATATTAACTACTAATAAACCTAACATCCACTGACATATTTATCATTTGTTAGGTTCATCTTATCTATTTTGTTTTCATGTTTTTTTTAAAAATCATCATTAAATAAAATGAAAATCATTGCTAAATTCAAAAAAAAATCAGATAAAAAACCAGTGCTAAATGAATCAAACTACTGTGAAATGACTAGAAAACATGCAATACAAGAAGATCTTAGTAACCAATGCTAAATAATTAGGAAAAGGTTTAAAATACTTCCACTAAAAGAAAAAACCACTACTAAGAATAGTATTTTTTGTAGTATGTAGTCTTTTTTAGTGGTTTTTGTAATGCCTTAACCTGAAATGACGGGTTCGAACTGGAGTGCTACAAGAACTCATGTAAGCCTCCCTGCACACAAGAGGTTTCTGAATTTTAGTGAGGGTCTAAGTCCATCAGCGGGGATACTATACCCATAGTATCATTTCATAATACAAATAATACATAATAAATAATAGAATAGCGACTACCGTAATTTTGTGAAAACTGAAAGTTGAGACACATGTCATATAATAATAAATGCGGTTCTAAAGTGGAAATCTAAACTAAAGTAATAATTGGAAGATAAATAAATAAATAAAACATCAGGGTCCACCTGAGTCCATCTCGATATACTACCATCTCCATTCTCATTTTCTCAGCCATCAACCATATGTCCCTTTTCCTTATCCAAATCCCTAAACATAAAGTCTGAATGTGCATCAATATTTTTATGCATGGTGTGAGTAATAAAATTCAGTAGGACACCACTAATTCATCCTTAAAAATTGTGATCATGTTTAACTGGTGTATTCAGTGATAATAATAAATGAAAAATAAATCATAAAATCAAAAATCACATAACGAGTGGTTGTGCGTTATCCAAGCCACTACAACTCCTGAATGTACTTTCTTCAACTACATGTTTAATGGAAAGTCAATATATCAAATATAATCAAGATATGGCCATGAGACTAGTGATCATACTTCTTGGAATTGTGTGTACGTACTACTCGACATCCACTGAGCTCGAACATTAGACTTCGGCTCCCACATCTCCTATTGGATATATCAATACTGCCAAAAGATCTAGAAAAGTTTCACCTTATGATGGTTCCAGGAGTACAGGAAGCATGTGGTGGCGGGAAATATATTAAAATTTCTTTTAATGATTATATTCTTAAAACCAATATTGAGGAGCTAGAACATCAAATTTTTAATTAATTTAATTAGTGTCATAAAACGGATTACCTTATCTTAGGAATATTTCTTCATTAATTATGTTAATCATATGAAAATACCATTTCATATTGCCTTCATTGCGCTATGAGAATACAATAATAGAATCCCTCTAGCGAAAATCCACACAGGCTCCATTGATATCCGATAAATGTAAAATGATCTCTATATGCTAGTGTGGGGAATAAAATGTCTTTCATTGTTCATTCATGATCAATCATTCATTAATCTTGAATAAATATCACAATCATTTATTTTTCATGAGAGGGAGAGAGATAGAGGAGTTAAAAGAAAAATCATTATTTGAAATAATTATCTATTTTCAATTACCTTCACAATAGCCATAACAGGCTATTTATTGAAGAATATTTTAGGTTAGGATTTTTTTTATTTCATTCTAGCCCTTAAATAACACTAAAACCTTTAATAAACCTCATTCCATATAATAATAATATTATTATAATTATTCTATGGTGCGCTCCAACTTGAGCATCGAAAAATATTATCTAACCATCTTTTTAATTAATATTATTTATTAGACATGGTCTTGGTCTACTCAAACTCTTATTTTATTTATTAAACACCTAAATAACTATTTAATTTAAATATTTCATTAAAAAATATATATTTGTGATCAATAAAGCATGAATAAAATTATACCTCAGTCCTGAGAATAATATTTATTCAATTAATTAAATTCAAATTGTATTTAATCAAGAACATCAGAAACATTTATTGTTTGACCCTCTAGGATTCTTTATAACTGGAATCAAGAGAGCTTGCTTAAAGTACAAAATTACTATCTAGAAATGAGTCAAGAAACCCATGATAAATAACTTAATTTAGAAATTATGAAAACCAAAAATGAACAGTCACTATATAATATAATATCTTTATCATAATATCTCATCAAGCAGGTTTCACATCTATGTCACCAACCTATTTTCTTGGTACATCTTTCATTAAATATCTAAAATAAGCACATCGTTACACCATGTACCTGGAATTTGATGCAATGGTTCTATTTCAATCAAATGAATGAGATATCACCTTCCATAAATATAGAAGGGATAAATATTTCATTAACATATTCATTAATGACATGCGAGTCATGACAAGAACAATGTAACCTAACATACCATGAATATATGTCGACATGGATTTCATCATAAAATCTTATTTCATGAGTTATAAAATTCATTAATGATAATTTTAAAGTCCAAGTACCATTACACATGCTCGTATATTGGAAAATATGATGACACCAAAACATGTGGAATTCCTACCAGTGATTCTTTCTCATAATATCCCATATTGGTGATTACCAAGTGAGAACTTCAAGATACTAAGACTCATCCTCTTATGAGTGATCTCACTTAACAGTCTATGAACTATGTGTCCCATCATATTACATTATCTATGAGAAGAACATTCTTTAAGAATTTCATCATAAAATGTCAATGTTCTCAATATAATAGAAAACTGATATGACCATATCAATGTGACATATACCCTAGGAAATTATTACATTAGAGTCTTACAGAACAATGGACAATATGTAATAATATGTTTTATTAATAATCAATATATAAAACATACTTGTAATTAAAGTTCAAATAGCTAATCCTAGGACACCAACTCCAATAAAGTCCCATGAGGACTAGATCCAACTACCTACAACTTTCTGTCCAATTGAACTCACTTAATCACCATATTTATGGTGAGTCAAGATTTTAGTCAAGGGGTATGACATATTTTCTTCTTTGGAAATACTTCTCACTTAAACCTCACCTCTCAAAAAACCATCAAGAGATGATACTCCCAAAGTACATGCTTCGTTCGTTGATGTGTACTTGGCTCTTTTACGAGATACACCACTACAAAATTTTCACAATAGATTCTAATAGGATATTTACTATTTTATACCAATTCAAGATCTTGGATGATTTTTTAATCCATAATACTTATTTAGCTACCTCAGAAGACACAATATACTTGGAATCTTCTGTAAAATCTATGAACATAGCCTTTTTTGAGCTATTCCAGATCACAATGCCTCCATTCAAAGTGAATATGTATGTCGTTTGTGAATTCATGTCATATTGATATGTTTGAAAACTATAATCTTCATCTCTTTTGATGACTGGTTCCCCATATCCAACATAAACTAGGAACATATCCTCAGTACACCTCAAATAATTAAAGATACTGTTGACTACCATCTAATAGTGGTCAACTAGATCATCTTGATATCTTCTTACTACACTTGATACATAGGAAACATATATCCTAGTACATATCATAATATACATGAATGAACCAATCACTGATGTTAATGAAATAATTTCCATTCTATTTATTTCCCCATGTATCTGAGGAAACATTTTCCTAGGAGGATGAATGCCAAGTGACATTGGAAATAATCCCCTCTTGGATTTTTACATACCAAATTTCATAAGAATCTTATCAATGTTTGTACTTTGACTTAGAATGAGAAAATTCTTGGATCTATCATGATAGATATTAATTCAAAATAAATATGTTGTCTCACCCATTTCCTTCATAGAGAAGCATTTATTCGTCCACATCTTAAAAAACTGTAAGACTGGTTTTTGATTTCCTATAAGTAATATGTCATCAACATATACTATTAAGAAAATGAATGTAATCCCACTAAATTTTTTGCAGACACAAGGCTCACACCCATTCTTTATGAAACCACATTCTATTATAGATTCATCAAAAATGAATGTTCCAAATCCTACATGCTTGATTTAATCCATAGATGGATTATTTTTTAATTTGTATATATTTTTATCCTTTGGAGTCACAAACCCTTCAGGTTGTTTTATATCAACATCTTCCTGATGGTTCCCATTAAGTAAGGTAGTTTTGACATCCATTTCTCAAATCTCATAGTCACGGTAAGCCTTAATGTCAAGTATAATTCTGATGGATCTCAACATTACAACTGATGAAAAGGTTTTATCTCATTTAATTTATAGATGCTATTTCAATCCATTTAAAACTATTCATACCTTATAGGTACTGAATTTTACTTCAATGTCTAGTTTCTTATTGAATACCCACTTGTAACCAATGGGTTTTATATCCATTTTAGGATCTACCAAAATACAAACTTCATTTTGGTAGATGGAATCCATTTTATAATTGATGGATTATTTTCAATTGGCCACATCTGTTCCACTAACTTCTTTCTTTTAGGTTATAGGATCATTATTATAAACTAATAATTAGTCACTATCCTTGGTGACAAGAAAACCACATCATTCTGGTTCTCTAACCTCTCTTGTACTCCCACACATTAATTGTGTTTCTAGAATAGTTTCTTCTTACATGGGGATTTATAGAACATGTTCCTATGAAAAGTCTTTTGTACCTTGAATATCAACTTCATCTAATTCTATCTCCATCCCACCAGCACTTTTAGAGTTGTTTTCCCTCTCAAGGAATATGGAATGACTTTCCACTATTAATTTTTTTCTAAGGGTTCACATTGGTAATATCCCATTGTTTCTTTGAGTTATCCTAAAAAGTAACATTCTACACCTCAAGGTTAAATATTCTTCCTAAAATAGGCCTTAAAAAATGCTTTCCGAACCCAAAATTGCAAGTATGGAAACATAGGTTTCTTTCCATTTCATAAATGGTATGGTATGTTGAATAACCTTCGTGATGTTTTTTTAAAATGTTTTGTATTTGTAGAGAACTAATATTTTGAAAAATAATGGTTTTTGAAAAACTGGTGTATGTTTCTAAATTTTCAAACCTAAACATAAATAGTGAGAAAAGTTTTGTTTAAGAGAAAGTTGTTTTCGAGATACAGATGATCAGACTGAGCTGCACCAAACACAAAGTATCAAACTGTGTAGCACCGATCAGATAAGTTGTTAGAATAATAAATTTGTTGATTAGACACATCATTGGTCTTAGATCCATTATCACGAAGTTCAATTTTCATTCGAATCAATGTTGGTTATAAATTCAGAATTTTGTAGATGATTTTTGATAAAGATAATGATGTTAGGAGTTAGATAGTTTTAAACGTTCTAACCTTCTGCCAGACGATGATTTTCTAGTTTTTAATTCTCAAGTATCATAAATTGTCTATAACAATTGTGATAAAATACCTATGAAAAAAGGGGGAGAATAAGTGAAACCATTCATATTGTGTCTTGGTTGAAATGAAACATGTTTTTGAAAGTAATAGAAGTCATAATAATTTTCTATGTAAGTCAGAATGTGCTTTTTTAATATTAAAGTTATCATAAATCATGTAAACTATCATGATAAAAGATTTTGATGAAATAGATGAATCATAATGATTTTCTTAGTTATAGGAGTCAATAAAAAGTTTGCATCGGATCTAGAAGTAACGATCAAAGAAGTGTTTAGAAGTATGAATGCGTTATAGATAGTGAGGTTTAAAGAATTTTAAAGTTGCGGAATTCAGTTTCCATCGTAATGTGAATTCCATCGCGATGAAGATTCTATCAGGCTGAAGCTAAGGATGTTACATCAGACTAACTATGAGGAGGAAATTCAATTAGACTAACTATGAGGAGGAAATTAAATCATAATGAATTTGAGAATGAAATTCAATCAATATTTACTTTGAGAACAAATGTCAATTAGACTAACTCTAAGAAAAAATTCAACCAGACTAACTCTGATGAGGAAAGTCAATTCAGAATGAGATGAGGAAGTTCCATCATAATGAGTTGAGGAAGTTACATCCTAATGAGCTACGTAAGATACCTCATAATGAGCGAATGAAGTTCCATCATACCAAAGAAAATTTAGGAAGTCTGATAATAATAATTACAAATAATTCTCATTAATATTTAAACAGATTTGTGAAGAGTTTATGTGGTCAAAATTCAAATTCAAATATGTGTAGATCTTGAAGTTATTGAATTTAATTATGTAGGAAAAGTTTTCCAGTTTCCTGCCTTTGTCTTTCTGGGATTCTTATTAATAGAAGCACAATACATTCATACATTACATATTTTTTATGTGATCGGAAAAGGTGGAGCACTGTAGAATTCATGTCAAAGTTATCTTTTTGGACTGAGACCCCCTTATAAGGTTGGACATCTTAATGATTTGTGTACCGAACTAAGGAATATTTGACTAAGAATTTGAGAAGATTTTGAGTAATATATATTGATAATGAGTTAATCGTAATGTTTTCATTAGACTAACTTCATTGGACTATGTCCATTGAACCCATCCCCATTAGAATGAGAGAATCAGGCCTTGCCACATTGGACTGAGGATTCCAGATAGAGAATTTGTGGAGAAGTTTCAAGAAAGTATTTATTATTTTTTTGGCTCAATTGTTTGTAATGAAATTTGTATGTGGATGGGAGTTAGTATAATAATTTCTACTGAGACTTAGAAGCTATCTATCAGGGGTTGGCATGAGTTGTATTCACTTATTCATTATAGTGATTTATACAGACCCACGGGAGTGGCTACGCAAAGGATGTAGGTTCTCACACCGAGGAAAAACCTTTTAAATCTTACATGATTTACTTGATTTCCTACATTTTCATGCATGGATATTTAATAAAAGAAAATAATGATATAAACTTTAATAGGTTTCAAGGTTTATGTTTTTTAAAAGTATTGCAACTTATAAAAGTGACCAACTAATTCGACCCCCTTTTATGTTGTTATTTAATACTTAGAAACTTTAATTGGTATCATAGGGAAGTTTCCCTTATTTAATCCTTATCATGGATAATATCAATTCTATCAATAGTATAGGAATTCCTAAATTTGATGGAAAAAATTATTATGGATTGAAAAATTAGATGATTCTTTATCTCATATATTTTGGCCTAGAAGTTGTTGATGCTACTACAATTGGTTTAACACCTATAATGAAATATTATCCAATGTTGTTTACTAATAAAATAAATATATAAGTTAATGGAAATGCTATAAATTCTATTCTTATGTCCTTATTAGAAAATGGTTATATGAAGGAGATGGGTTTCAAAACTTCAAAGAGTATGTGGGATAAGATGGAAAGTATATTCAATGGGAATACTAAAGTGAAGGAAGAAAAGATATAGATTAGGAATATTAAGTATGAAGAAATAAGAATGAGAGATGAAGAATCCATTGATGAATACTTCAGGAGAGTAAATGAAATTGTTTGTGTAAGATCCTGACCTTTCCTAAAGATGACTTGAGATTTATTTTAGGTATTTATTTTTTTCTTGTTTGAGAATACATGGGTTGGGTTTTATCTTGGGGTGTGTTTGGGAAACAATTTGAGAAAATTTGAAGGGATAAGATAAATTCATCGTTGGGGCACGGTTTTCCCTAACCATGTGCCCCAACCCATCAAACAGTGCAACACTGGACAAAGGAATTTCATGTTTAGCGCACAGTTTTTAAAACCATGCACCCTATTAGGAGAAACTATGCACCCCCATAATATAGGTTCATGGTTAGGCTCACAGTTAGGGGAAACCATTCACCCCTTACCAACTAAACATGCCCTACCTTTTGAATAACCCAAAAATTATATTTTTAATCACTCAGACCCCCATTTTAAATTTTATTTGACCCCTATTCAACACTAGATTATATTTCATGATTTTGGATCGTCCTAGATGTTTTAATAGTTTTCATGACCTCTTTTATTTGTTATTCAAATACTATATCAAATATATTCACCCTTCTTAGTCAGAGGATCTCATCTCACTTGTTTTCTAATTCGTTCTACCTTCTTCTCCTATTTTAGATAGGGTTTGTTTTTATTATTTTGATTGGATATATACCTTGTTTTTTGATCAAGATATATTATTGTAGATATATATATAGATTTAAGAAATCTTTATTTGTTCAATCTTGATTTATGGTTATAGATTTAGATCATGTTCTATGTTGTTGTGCTGCTCAAATTTCGGGGATTTCTATTAGACGAACGCTTGTCAATGAATCGAGTTAGTTGGTCTATAATCCAAATCCTGAAGACATTATTTAAATTATGTATATGTTATTTTATAATTTCTATTATAATTTTATAAAGTGTGTTCTTGACTGAATTAAATAATTTTATGAAATAATTAATTAAGGAAATGTGAAATGGGGGATTTCGGAAATTATAGATTGAGATAATTAATTGTAGAAATAATTGTGAGATATTGAGATTTGCGGATTGAAATATTTAATATTGTGATTAATTATGATCTACTGAGGTTGTGATTGACATAATTAATTGTGGAATTAATTATTGAATTTTGAGTTTGTGGATTTTAATTAATTAATTGAAGAATTAATTAATGTGATTGATATACTCAATTAATTAGGGAATTAATTAAGGGTATTTATTTGATAAACTAATGGTCGAATTAGTTATGAAATTTGTGGGATTAGTTAATTGTTCAATTGAATAATATAATTTATGTTATTAATTAATTGTAGAATTAATTAATTTACATAATGTGGTTAATTAATTTTTGAATTAATTAATGTTATTTATGTGATTCGTTAATTATTGAATTAAATAATGGAATATTTGTGTTTAAATAATTGTTGAATTAGTAATGAAATTTATTTGGATGTTTAACTATTGAATTAATTATGTGTTATGAATTCTAAAATTGAAATTTAGTTTAGAATTAAATAATGGGAACATGTTCATTCTAATGAGTAAGTTATGAATGGTAACATGGTTATTTAGTTGTGAAATAAATAATGGGAACATGATCATTATAATGTGTATGGTATGAATGGTAACATGGTAAATTAACTGTGAATTAAATAATGGTAACATGGTCATTCTATTGGGTGATGTATGAATAGTAACATGGGAATTCATATATGAATTAAATAATGGTATCAACGACATTATGCGATAAGATATTCATCGGACATACTTCCGGACCCGGTATGAGACAAAGTAGGTATTGAATGGTAAAAATGGAATTATGAGATATGAAATCCATTAGACATACTTCAGGCTTCGGAATGAGCCAAAACAATCATTAAGGTACGAGTTTCTATGAGAGATCGGGGGTTTATGTTGTTAAATAAAGATTAATTGATAATGTGAAAAATATTTACTTATGAATTGTAATTATGTATTTATACAACTTCACACACTTTATATTAACTATATATTGTTTTATACACCGTTGGTGGTGGCCTACTGAGCTGTACTCACACCCTACTCGGGCTTCCTTAATATTACCCCAATAGACGTTCTATTTTCGGAATATGTTAAGGGAAAAATCTGATTGTTATATGGATGATATGGGATAGAGCATGGATGAGGGAACTAGAAATGATTAGGGACCCAATTAGGGGTGTCATATGTGTATTTATTTTGTGTTTAATTTTAGACACTTGACACGTACATTGGCATTTTATATTTTCTTCTTTAGTTTTGATATTGTATTTCCACTTTCATCCATCTCGTGATACCGGTTATTTCAGGTTATGATTACATGTTATTTATTAATTGTTTCCTATTTTTTTTCTAGTGTATTTAATCCGATAAAAGGGTGTATAGTCTCCCCATTATCGATATTTCAGACCCTCGCTGCTATTCGGTATCCTCTAGCATACGGGGAGGCACACCTGGAGTCATGTGACTGAACGACTTGAGGCACCGATGTGTGGATCCTGGGTCAGGACATTACAAAGTGGTATCAGAGTCCATTTTTCTTTTATTTTTTATTTTTTATTACTATTTGGTAAAGGTAGACATGAAACTGGAATGATTCAGGACTTAGTTATGATCTCATTCATGGGAGTAGCTAACCCATGTATGGGGGAGAACCCATGTACCCATGGTGGGATTGTTTTTATTCCTATTTTATGTTACAATGAAATATTATTTCTACATGGGTGACACACTTGTTGTGTGTTGTGATTATTGGTGTTAATTTTTTCTATGTTTTGACTCGTGGACCAGTATGGACCAATATCTGAGTTACATGCATCATTCTAAGAACTTAGGGATATTGTGACATGCTTAAATTTAGGTGCACATAGAAAAATGGGTTATGGGTATGTTATTGAACTTGAACTGTTTTTCCTTGCTTGTGAAATTGAAATGAAAATGGCATCAAACATGAAATTGATAAATATTGTAGAATGATGTAATATGAGAATAAATGGGTGTCTAAATGAGAAAATTGAATAATTAGAATGTGTTTACCCTTGTTATCTATGAAAAAGGAGTAATATTATTAAGGGTAGTGATAACACATCAGTTTTGACTATGTGGTAGTGTTTGGGGAAATGACTTGTTGTGGAATATTGTATTTTACCTTAAATGTGTTAATTTTGTAAAAGGTTTTCTATGGTACATATTTATAATGGTATAGAAATTTCTCTATGAAGGCAGTTATTAAGAGGTTAACATGAGGATATGGCTAGAGATGATCTACCAGTAATAGGAACTAAGGCACCAATTGTGTCAGGTGAGGAATTCTGGGAGAAGTTCCAAGAGAACATTTCCCACTTCATGAAATTAATGGGAAGAGACCCAGGGTGGGTTGTGAATAGTATGTTTGATCTAAAAATGGAGTTACAAATTCAACACCCTCCTACTTTTATTGGAGAGGGTGGACCTGAGACAGATGATTTATAGGTTGAGTCCATCATGACTATAATTGACCACTTTGAGACTCCTGTAGAGAGGATGCTCATGTTGGCTGTTTACATGATATGAGGATCAGTGAATCACTGTTGGTATGTTCAGGCGTGGACTGTATAGGACAATGGTATGTTATGGAAGGAACTATTTGATAAGTTTCTATAGAACATCAATCCAGAGATACTGAGGTAGGAGAGAGTAGCTATGTTCATTAGGTTGACTTGGGGGAGTATTTATCTGATAGACTATGTTGGACGATCATGGGAACAATATCATCTCTTGGGCGTACGTACGGCCTACCGTCTCCACGATGTGATGCGACTCGTTCTACATGATCTTCATTGCATAATTATTCTATAAATGAATTTAATGAATAAATATGATATATATTACACTAATAAAATTATAGAAATTAGGTATCTATAACCTAAAAAGAAGAATATGAATTTATTCGACAAAACACGCATAAGAACAAAAAAAGAAATAAACACCCGAATATCAAGTAGAAATGAAATATTACTATTAAAAAGCTATGAATATGACCATATATGATATGATAACATTGATTACAATTCAGTAATAATTCAATAACAGTATTTAAATCTGTATACAATAGTTTCAGACACGTATGAAGAAAATCAGACCTAAGGTAAGGGAAAATCTCACAATCTCAATTTTTATCCGAGATTGTTTTTACTTCAGAATATACTGCGGAATATTTATCATCCATATACATGTTTCGTAAATATTTAATATTATTTCTATCCTCCTACAATTTTTTAAATCAAATATTACTTGTTGGTGAGTTTTTAGTAAAAGATATGAAAGGAAAAATTTTTTGTTTTTAGTATGAGGTACTTTTTAACTTTTTTGGCCAAAGTACGAGAAGAATGTTTTTTTAACTTATATGGAATGAATGTATTTTTAGAACATTATTTCTATGAAGCTTCCATTACAAGTTTTCAAGTTTATTTTTAATCAACATCTTTTTTTTAAAATTATATGACATGTTATGAACGGAAAATGTTTTTGAAGTAGAAATGATATTTTCCTCACGAATGGAGTTCAATTGTTCTATCAAAATTATTTTCCATCTAAGATAATATAGGGTTCTGTTTATATCTATATTTTTACATTGTTTTGATCATTTTATGATGGAATTATTTTTATGATGTGTTTTTATCTTATATAGATTGTGTTATGATGGCATGATGATCATGAATCCCATTTTTATTACATGGGTTATGTTATGATGTATGAATTATGATTTGTGGCACACATAAGAATGGTATCATTATGAGATGGGTGGGAGATATATCTACCTCCAATGCATTGGGTAAAGATTTATATCTCACGAGATAGACATGGCTGGAACGACAGGTTAAACCGGATCAGTGATACAGGACTGAAACGAGGAGTGAACTCGGTTCAGTAATGGACTTTGTCCGCTAAGATAGTCTTGGCAATGAGTTTTGACTAATATGAAATGATTCCCTATGATTATGTGTGTATGCCACAATGTTTCATGTTTTATGTTATGATTATTTGGGACTACATTTCACCCCTATGATTTATCCCATGTTATGATATTATGATCTCTTTTGTAGGTTATGTTTTCCAAAATGTTATGTTCTTATGAATGTGATGTGATTGGTATTTCTTTTGTTTACCCTTACTAAGAATTTGAGCTCACCCTTTTGTATTTTTTTTATTTCCCCAGGTCAGGAAAAAGGGTACTAAGTAGAATATTCCAAAAGGGACTCTAGATATGATGAAATAAATGGGAGACAACATAGATGATATATGAACCAGTTGTTATGTTTCCCAGTTTCTAAAGACACTATACCTATAAGGTCCTTTCATGGTTTTGTTATATGTTGTAATAAGTGTGCTTAAATTATGAAGTAATAACAATGTATGAAAAGTATTGGTCGTTATAGTTGGTATCAGAGGAAAGGTATAGTCAACCTTTAGAAACTAGGTTGTGAAATCCTTAGTAAGAACCCTAAGGATATGTCTAAGCATAGAACACAATCTTAGTGTTTTAGAAATGTCCATGAATAACCTAATATAGGAGCTTAAGTGTAAAATTTTATTCTTGATTATGTTGTTTTCCTATTATAATTAGTGTTGCTCACACTATTCTTCTTGGTTTTAGACAATGGCTGAAACCCGAGGGAACTGTGTTAATGTAGAATGCGACAGGCAATGCAATAATTGTCCCCTTGAGCAACCAAACATTATGGGAGCTAGATTTCAAAATCTTGTAGCCATGCTCACACAACTTTCACAAGCTCTGAATCATGAAACACTTCCAAACAAGCAAAGGAAGGAGCAACATTCTGTGGAATCCTTCATGAGGCAGCGTCCACCTTCTTTCAGTGGGTCTACTGATCCATTAGTTGCTGAACAATGGATCAGTACTACTGAAAAGATATTTTCAGTTCATCAATGATCTGAGCATGATAAAGTTATCTTAGCGGTATATCATTTGGAAGGTGAAGCTGATCAATGGTGGAATCTTATCAAGAATATGAGTCAAAGAGATGAAATTGGATCAAAGGAATGGGATGAGTTCAAGAACTAATTTTTCAATAAGTACTTCCCTTGTATTCTTCGAACAAAGATGGAGAAGGAGTTTCTTGAACTGAAGAAAAAGGATGATGAATCTATTCGTACCTATGATGAAAATTTTACATGACTTGCAAGGTACTCTTTTGGGATTATTATCCAACCCGAGAGTAAGATTGATCAATTCTTTAGTGGTTTAAAACCAAGTCATTGAAGGGCGTTAGACATAAGGGACTTTGTTTCCGACGCTTTAGACGGGGCGCGCGCGTCCGTTCACCGTGGAGGGCGCGCTGCTTGTTGCCCCGCATTCCCTCTTTCCAAAGGTGGGCGGCATCCGTTCCTTGTTCAGGTATGTCTGCTCCTTGATCAAAACCGGGATATTGGGATGTCGGTTCTTCTTTCCTTGGATTCCTCCTCGGAGCTCATCACCTAGTCCGGGTCTCCCACATAGATTTAAGACGGGTTCGTGAAGCTCATTCCCTGTGCCATATCTACATGGACGCCAATTAATTATGCTGCTTCCGTCAAGAGGCTCCAAGGGGTATTGTCGGGACAGCAACCTGCGGTGAGGAGAATGGTCATGTTGGGGCATCGTCGGCATGTCTGTCTTTGGTCCCTCATCACAGGGATTCTCGAGGGTGCGGAAGCCCGAGGCATCCCACATCGAACGCGGGGAATGTGTATCATCTGAGGTTTTCCTCAGCTTCGCATGTTTAACACGGGCTATGTCGCGAGTTTAACGTCTTGCGGAGATGGATCAGTTTGAAGGATCCCTAGGGGGGAACACCGATGTTGGGGCCAGCACGTGGGCGACTTCCCATATATCATGGAGTGGGAAAGGGTGGCATGATCTCACCAGGATGTGGCAGCCCGGGTAAGGATCAGGATGGAGGGTGGAGTGAAACATGGGGCTTATGTTCGGAGACGGCCCAAGAGGTGGGATATAGTTTAACGTCATGAGGGACGCAATACAGTTTAACGTCATACGAGACAGAATACAGTTTAACATCATGCTGGACGAAATACAACTTAACGTCATGCGGGACGGGATATAGTTTAACATCATGCGGGATGGAATACAGTTTAACGTCATGCGGGACGGAATACAGTTTAACGTCATGCAGGACGGAATACAGTTTAACGTCATGCGGGATGAAATACAGTTTAACGTCATGTGGGACGGAATACAGTTTAATGTCATGCGGGACGGAATATAGTTTAATGTCATGCGGAACGGAATATAGTTTAACGTCATGCGGGATGGAAGATTTGGGGCTTACGCTCTAAGGTGGCCCAAGGTGGTCAGGGAACCGACATGGAGAGGTTGAGATGACCGAGTGGTGGGCTTGAACCTCGTGGAGGATTCCTACGTACCATGCGTTAGCACGGATTAAAGTCCATGTAGTTCGCTGGGATGGGGCTTATGCTCTGAGGCAGCCCATATGAGGATATCATGGTCGATGCGCACTCTAAGCCCATGTGAGTCATGCTCGGTGTGGAAAACAAGAGGCAGCAGGGACCAGACGATCACGTCTCAAAGGGTGCGTTCGTGAGAAGTGGAATGGGGCTTACGCGTTGAGCGGCCCAAAGAGGAAACAGCGGCTTAGGCGTGGTTAGTGGCCCTTGGTGCCGGGGCTTACTCCAGGGTGGTGGCCCGTGGTTTGACAAAGCGCAGTGGGAAAAGGACTCCACTGGCCTCGGTAGGGGGAAGTACGGAGATGCACGGGTGAAATCATTCGTACGAAAGGCTAGGGGATTATGCTCTGAGGCAGACCTTCCCCCACGGGAAAACGCTGCTCCGACAAGGAGGATCTCATTCCATATGAGGAAGATCCCATTCTTGTGGATACGAGTGGGCGTAAAAAATGTTCGAGATGGGGGGACCCTACGTGTGAAGCACAGGGTCAGACCACAGTTTAACGTCTTGTGTTAAGGACGAGGTGCTTCGTAGTTTAACGTCCTACAGCTTGGATGAGGTGGGTTTTCTCCACACCCCTAGGGCTTACATGCCCAACGCCCTCTACCCCTTGTGAAAGGAAGGCATCAGCAAGGCCATGGTGAAGGGGGGCCATAGGGAGAACCTCCGGGGGGTCCACGTTAGCATGGCTATGTGAAGAAGCAATAGCCGTTAGCGTGCCTATGCGGAGAAGCATAAGGCAAAGAAACGCAATGGGAAACACGGACCAAGGGACCTTAAGGTTACTTCTCACGATCTTGGAAGGTCGTGCGGCAAAACAATGCATGGCGCGCATGCCCAGTAGGGGAGACACCAGGTGCCGGTGCGGGGGGCAGCCAAGGGGCATCAAGGTGAGGGGTCCTAGGCTTGGCACGCAATAGGGACGATTGGCGCGCAAAAAACTGGGACGACACGAAATTGGAGCAATGGAATTGCGCGCGAAGAGGGAATTACACACATGGTTTTGAGCGCACGGCAGGGTATTGCGCGCACGAACCACGGATTGCGCGCAAGTGGGGAAACTGGGGGAAGGGGCAAATTCACTGAAGCTGGTGGAGTTGCGCGCAAAGGCGAACTCTAGGGCAAGGTTGTGCAGAATTTAGGATTACCTGGATGTCATCTTTCGCATGGGGGGAGCCAAATTGCACACACGAGAGTCGCTTCGGATTCCTCAACCCCTAAACCGTTCGGGATCACCTTATATTTATAGGCGACATCCGGCGCGGAATCCAGGCGGCGCGTGAAGTTTTCCGCACCGGGAAGCGCTTGCGTGAAAAATCTCGCCGCGGAGAACCGGGGCGCACAATTATTGTGCGCCGCACTGATCCAATTCTGCGAATCCCAGGAGAACTTCGCGCACAAAACAATTTTACGCGCGGATCCTCCTTTATTTTGTGCACCACTTCCCAGGCCTCCGAATCAGGCCTCTGATTCCGAATATGATTTCTCTTCGTCATTCCGAAACATCCTCCAAGAGTTACGGGTTTTTTCGGCGTCAACAAATGCCCCCCTTGTAATTGGATCGGCGCGAGGTTGCAACTATCAGATTCCAAGGGAAACGCCGAAATGCCAAAGTGCGGTGCCTCCTGGTCAAGTTGCGCGCAAAATTTCGATGGGGCGCGCAAAATGCCGGACTCGCGCGGAATCCTCTTTCCGTGCGGCGCGGAACCCTGGCCTCGCCTATAAAAAGGGGAGCTGTGTCCCTACTCCGTACACCCACTTTTTCCGCGCGATAAGTTGTTCTCTCTCGTGCGCGAAATCGCTCCACGGCTGTGCGTAATAACGCACTAGAATCGTGGAATTCCTTCCGAAATTTGGCAGTCATTTCGCGCCAAACCGGGATCTTCCGCGCTTCTCGTCCGATTGTGCGCTCATCTCCAGGATTTCGCGCAACTTAGCCAGATTTCATGCCAAACTCTCCAATTCCACGCACTGCATCCTGATTTCGCCCAACTCCTCGAAAATTCGAGATGACCGCAAAGCGAATCGATGAGGGGGAAGCTGCTGCCTATAGGACAGAAATGGCGGCAAACGAGGAGGTTTATGGCGCCATGGTGATTGTCTCCAACAATCTGACCTTGTTCAATCTGCTGACTCCGACCCAAAAGGCATATCCCTTGTCGGACAACCTCCCGCTCAGGAATTTTGGCATCCTGGAGGAGGTACCACTGTCGGGCTTCGAGGTGGACACACCGCTGTCCAAGGTGACTCGGGAGGACGAACATCCTCGCTACAACATCACCAACAACGACCATCCTTCCAGGGAAACTAGACATATGGATGTTTATGTCTTGAACCCGATGACTAGGACCATTACTGGGGGCGAGCCTATGGTGGAGGATTCTCCGGCCCTCTACGCAAGCACGTTCCGTCAAAGCATCACGGATGACACGAAGGGCTGCCTGAAGGATTGGGACCTGCGGTCTGGGGATAACTTCACCAGCGAATGGGCCTCAGCGTTTGGGGTTCACCATACCTGTGACCAGTTCGGGGGTGAACTGCGGTATATCGGCATGTTCGAGGCGGTATGGACATCGCAGTTCCATTTCCACCGCCTACCTAAACTCGGACTGGAGCTATTCACCCGGTGGTCTCCTGACACCAACACGTTCCACCTTCATCATGGGGAAGTCGGCATCAGTCTCTGGGATGTTCACTACAACAGAGGTATCCCACTGGAGGGTTACCAATACAACGAGTTCGTTCCTCCAAAGAACACATGGGGAGACAGGTCGCGGACACCTATGCTGATGTGGCACCTATTGGAGCTGGCCAAAGAGAGGCTGGGGGTCAAGGACTTCTTGAAGGATGTAGCCTTCAAGGGCTGGTTCAACCTGTTCTTTACGAAGGATTCGGCCGTCAAGATGTCGGGACGGGGCAAACGGTGCCCAACCGCGACTTAGAGGAGCAAGGACGCGTCATACTGGAAGTCCCTGGAGGAAGGGAATTCCAATCATGGGGCTACCACATCATTGAGGCCCGGGACCCGAACTTCCGGTATGCCGGTTTCCATGCCGCCTTCCTAAGCGGGTGGCTCCTGCCGGTGCGGGACGCGAGGATGGGCGTCCATCCAGCGACTTTGGTGATGGCAGGATCCATGGCCGCCAACAAATGGTTCAACTCGGGCGTCCCTGTACTGGCCAAGCTGTATACCATCCTGGGGCGCATCTCACGAGGGGGGTCGCCTCGGAAAGTCTGTGGTCCCTTCCAGATCTTCCATGGCTGGGTGGAAGCACATCTCGGCGGGTATACTTTCCTAAATGTCGTCCGTCCTCCAGGCAATGGCTTGCGACCGTGCTTGCTAAACATTTTAGGGGTGGCGCCATTGATGCTCAATGAGGAGGGCGTGAGGATCCGCATTGGTAACCATGACAACTTTAACTTCATCCCGTTCCCCACCTCGGTTGGCCAGCTGGTGGATAACGGGTGAGGCTCTCTGGAACAGCAGGAATATTTCCAGAGCATTCGGGGCGGGGTGCTCGTGGCTCGGATCGACGGGAAGGTGATCTGTGATCCCTACGTGGCATCCCGATTCGCCAGGAAGTTCGATTGCCTTCAGTGAATGCCGAAGAAAGTATTCACGGCTATCTGGAAGGAGAAGAATCCATGACTCATGCGCCAGATGTGGTTGATGTTTACCACCTTCGGCTCTAGCGAGGTCGTTACTCTTCCTCCCACCGGGGTCGACGTCAGCCTAGCAACCGAATATGCCGAAAACTGGACCATTGCGTACCCTGAGGGGCTATTACGCAAGTGCGTCCGGCAACTCGAGGTTACTCACACAGAATCCGAGCGACGTGAAAGAAGGCACGGTGCCGTCGGAAGGGGAGAACCAAGGGCGCGTCAGGCAGCGAGGCCTGCGCAGGTCGGGACTTCGGCAGCGGGAACATCACATGGTTCTGCCACATCCTCGTTACCCGCAGAGGGGTCACATGAGGCGGCCAGGGAACTGCCCGAGAAGCAGATAAGATATCTTCTCGAACCTTCCCAAGATTCAATTCTCCCGGCACTGTGGTCGGCCTGGATGACCCTGCGGCAATCACTGAGCGTCGAAGCCATCTGGCAGAAGATAATGCAGAACGGAATCCAACTGCCGGAGGTCGGGCTCGTTCGGATTACTGACTGAGTGAAATTCCATCGGCGTCATGCTTATCTAACAGCCATGGATGCATACGCACACCAAAGGGGGCGGCGTGCAGAGCCAACTTTCCTAGTGAAAGTGATGCTCTGCCAGGAGCATGATCCGGAAGCGATGCCACCGGGAGAAGGCGACAATGATGGAGAGCCGGAGGGGGAGGAGGAAACCAGAGAGGATGAAGGTGAGGGAGAAGATGAAGGAAAGGAGCCCGAAGGTCAGGGTTCGCAAGGGGTGACCTACTAAGTGAGTCTCCGAGAGAGCGGTGAGATTGACGACTCTGATCTCGACATATCCGAGATTCTCGAGGTTTGTCTCTGTCTTCATTCATTTCCCTCATTAATCCATTCTACTTTCCAACTTCTAACTCACTTCCCCATCCTACTCAAGAGCAGTTGAGCGGTGGATGGGCATCCCCACCAGAGGAGGGAGGAGAGGAACCAGCAGGACATGATGGGGATCCGACAACCATCATTGAATTAACCAGCGCATAGGGGTCACCCCTTATAGCGGATCCCGCAGCGACTGTAACACTGGGGACTGACGCTCTGGATTCCTGTATGTCTCACGCTTCACTACTGGTTCTTGGTGTCAAAAGATCCCATCTGACCAGCGTATGCCCTGCGCAATGATCTCAACACTGGAGGCACGTCAGGCTGCGGAGCCCGGGCCATCCGTGAGTGGACCAGCGGCGGACATCAGCGGCGTTGTTCCTGAAACACGGTCGGAAGATGGTGGGGGCATCATTGCTGCTGGGGAGAGGAAACAAGGTCACCCGGATGTTGAGGATTCTATCCCTCATGAAGACATCACTGGGGCGGATCCTGCTGCCGATCTGCTGGCGGCCTTCCCTGTATACCGACCTGCTGACCCTGAGGAGATAGATGACTCAGACTCAGAGGCGGCCAAGGAGATCCGGATAACCTGGCGCAAGGGGTGGAAGTGTATCCAGCGCTTTCTCAGGCAGCCCCAGTCCGATTGGATGAGGTGGATGGGATTACTTCAGTCCTGGCTGCGCTTCCTGTGCGCCAGAGGGGCTGATGCTCAGCGCCTTCATCTAACGGTCCGTGATTACATGGCCGAGAAGATACGCGAGAGAATCCGGCGCACCGACATTTCCCAGCACCAGGAAGGATCGGCGAGCGCTCAAGCACTGCTAAAGGAGGAGCAGGAAGCCCGACACCTCGAAGGGCAGGCGTCTGATAAAGAGGCCTTCATCGCAACATGCTCTGAGCTCGTGGAGCAACTGACCGCCCAGCTGGATGATGCATAGGAACAACTGGTGGAGGTGAGTCACCAGATGACCGTGCTTCAAAGAGAGCGGGCATAGGCACAAGCTAGGGTTGATGAGCTACGCTCTGTGGTGGCTGATGAGGAGAGAGTATTCAAATATCGAAAAGCAGCGCTAGAGGCTACCAGCCAGAGGGTAGCAGCGCTAGAATGATCGCTTCAGTATGCTAAACCCTGAGGGCTTCATTTTTTCCATCTCATGAACTTTTTGCTTGTACTGCTCATCGTCTCAATCCAATATATGGCCAAATACACTCTTTTGTACCCTTGGATTAATGCACTCAACCATAGTTTCG
Source organism: Viscum album (assembly GCA_963277665.1). NCBI lineage: Eukaryota > Viridiplantae > Streptophyta > Magnoliopsida > Santalales > Viscaceae > Viscum > Viscum album. The sequence goes on from OY728148.1 coordinate 942,083,915, forward strand.
AAAGGAATAACAACTCACCCCTAGGCTCCTGTGGGACATGCCCAACGCAAGAAGCAAGAGATGCGCATACCATCATTCCGTTCAACTGTGGGGCATTGACCATGCTTCAGGCGTCCAAAATCGGGTTTGGACATTTGAAGAGACCCCTGGCCGATTGATGTGTCGACTTCTCAATGTGACTTAACACACGAGCGGGGCAATGCCGGGGGCATTAAAATCCATCCAAACACAGGGGGATGGAGAGAAAGGGTGCATCACGCGGCCCAAATTCGGAACCCAATGGGGCACAACCATGGAGGACAACTGTGAACCGTGGCGGAAACATAGCATCCATGTCACGTTGGCCCGTAATGGGAGGACGATAAATGAGGGCTGACTGCTAACCATGTTCGCAACACGGGGCCTAACTCAAATATCGTTGGTCAGTTTTTCGGAACGTTGGCCCAGGACAGCAGGCAGACCATAGGTAGAGCATCCATACTGTTAGGGGGTCCCTTCAAACATGACCAGTTCTCCGGAACTTTGGCCCAGGACAGTAGGCGGACCATAGGTCGAGCATCCATACTGTTAGGGGGTCACGTCAAACACAAAAGGAAATGAGGGTCTGAACAAGGGGGGACGCAAGGCGTGGAAGGTGGAGTGGTGGCTTGTTCGAACAGAGTCCAACAATATCGATATTTCGCCACCAGGGCGAAGGCGCATTAGGCGGATGTACTGACCAGATCACGGGTTGTCCCAATTTCCAGGCAGGACCTCTTTGGTGAGAGAACTTCCGCTTCCCATTATTACCATGGGGCATCCCGAACATGCTCGGGGTAGATATCCCGATTACACCACTTCTCATGAAGTCGGTCCGAGTGACCGACAATAAAGAAGGACATGGTTTATTAATCCCTGGGGCTGGACCGAAGACGAAACGTCCGGGCGGTCCTACATATCTCATGAGGATGAGAATCAAGCCACACATAGTTTTGAAAATAAAATGGTAAGATAATAGTGCCAAGGGAAAAGGTGAGTGCGGGCGTGGCCCTTGCACTAAAAGAAACGGAATTTGATAAATCTTGTTTTTCTTTTAAGGTGGGTGGTTTTTTTTGGTGAAGCGACAGACATAGAGTAGCAGGCCATGGTGTCTGCACAAGAGTCAAGCCGTGATAGGCATTGACAAATGTCATCTCATAAAACCAATACCCAAGGTGATTTCCTCTACAACGAGGTCACCACAATGCAGTGTTGTTTTTCTTCGTGCGACCGAGACGATAATTTCACAGTTTAAGGTCAAATGGTTTGGACTAACAACACAGTTGAGGGTCATATGGTTTGGACCAACAACACAGTTTAAGGTCATATGGTTTGGACCAACAGCACATTTTGAGGTCATATGGTTTGGACCAACCGAGAGAGGAGCCTCGGGAAAAGGAGCCTACGAGGGTTCAACAATCAGGGAGGGGCATCAGATGCTAGCTCCCAGGTATGCTGGGCCCGAAACGCAAGGTCTGGGTGACTCCTCACTCCCCTAAGGGGATGAAGGTCAAGCTTCACGCAACCTGTAAAAAAGTGACCCAAGCGCATACTCTAGCGCTCGGATCGTGGGAGCCCCAAGAGACACCATTACACGGCTTGGTATCTCTGATGTGCGGGGGCGTACCGAGGGTTAGTACAAGCATTGTCAAGATTCCACCTTGTCACGGCGGGGCAGAACATGACATGAACCATTCCACCATCATTCAGGGCCTGGGGGACCAGCGTGACGACTAAGGGTTACTGTTGACCTTGTTCGCAACACATCATCCTATCGTGTTAGCCATGGGGACAAACAAATGAGCATCAAATTCTGACTATGTTCGCAATGAGGGATTTGTATCAATTTGTTGTCTGAAACCCTCAGGGGCATTGTCCCATAATGGTAGGGGAGCCCTTGGGCGTTGTACCCAGGCCGTTCTTGGGGGTCCCTCCGGGTATGAAGGATGACGGGGGCCCGAATGAAGGGGAACACGAAACTTGGAAAGTGGATGGAACTTGCCTAAGTCGAATCTGGCACTCCATGTTCTAGACTAGAGTGCCTTGATCACATCAGCAGACCACTGGAAAGGGTTAGAGGGCTCAGTCCAAGAGCGGCCAAGAGATGGCGGATCCCTGGGAAAAAGAGGGGGCATAATTCCAAACACCCTGGGCACCGGGAGATCGTGAGATATCCTAAGATATGAGGCTGGACCTGACATATAGGTGTTCAGGAGGTCCTACATATCCCATTAGGATGGGAATCAAGCCACACGTAGTTCATGAAATGCGTCTTTAAACGCCATTGGACAGAGGAGGGCTAAACCCTAAGGACAGGGTGCGCGGGGTACAGCTATCGCAAACCTGACGTGAATGGGGACATAATCTCACACCACGCCACGCGACCCTGTGGTCGAAGTCCCAAAGGCGAAACAGTTGCGACAGTGGACCTCAAGCTGGACCCAAAGACGAAAGGTCTGGGCGTTCCTACGTATCCCATTAGGATGGGAATCAAGCTAGACGTAGTTCTGGAAATACAGTTTAATGTCATGTTAGACGAAATATGGGTCTTAGTTTTAGGTCTTAGAGCTCGGACCGTGAAAAGGGTAGAACCAAAAGGGGATCTTAGTTTTAGGTCTTAGAGCTCAGACCATGGTGCCCAGATGCAGGGCAGGGTTTAGTTTAAGGTCGTGTTGGACCATACAGTTTAAGGTCATGCATGACCATAGAGCCCCAAATGTAGGGAAAAGTGCAGTTTAAGGTCGTGATGGACTGTACAGTTTAAGGTCATATTGGACCGTACATTTTAAGGTCATACTGGACCGTACAGTTTATGGTCATGCAGGACCATAGAGCCCAAATGTATGGAAAAGTGCAGTTTAATGTCATGGTGGACCGTACTGTTTAAGGTCATGCTGGACCGTACAGTTTAAGTTCTTGCTGGACCGTACAGTTTAAGGTCATGCAGGACCATAGAGACCAAATGTAGGGAAAAGTGTAGTTTAAGGTCATGCTGGACCGTACAGTTTATGGTCATGCTGGACCGTACAGTTTAAGGTCGTGCTGGCCCGTACAGTTTAAGGTCATGCAGGACCATAGAGCCCAAATGTAGGGCAAAGTGTAGTTTAAGGTCGTGCTGGACCGTATAGTTTAAGGTCATGATGGACCTTACAGTTTAAGGTCATGCTAGACCGTACAGTTTAAGGTCATGTAGGACTAATCCGGCTAGGCAAAGTACTTCTTGAGGAACCTGGCGTTGGTGGGAGGAGTGATACGCTCACCATCCATAGTTACCAGGGAATACGCACCATTGGGATAGACCTTATGGACAAGAAAAGGTCCCTCCCACTTGGGTTCCAACTTGGGTGGTTTCCTGCTGGAAATCATTGGTGCTCTGAGAGCCAACACCAGGTCACCTTGCAAGAAGGAGCGGAGGCGAACCTTCATATCAAAATCTTGAGCCATCCTGATCTGATGCCTTTCCAAGTTATGTAAAGCGCGAAGCCTACTTTCGTCCAGCACTTCCAATTAGGCTAGATGGATCTCGGAAACTCTGTCTGGCGCATGGTGGTCGTAGACATCCGTGCACAATGAGGGCAGTTGGACCTCGATGGGAAGGACGACCTCATCTTCGTACACCAAAGAATACGGGGTCACCTAGGTGGAATTGCGAGTCGTCGTCCTATGATCCCAGAGGGCTTTGGGGATCTTGTCCAGCCAACTATTCTTGTTCTGACCAACCATTTTTTGGAAAATGTTAGAGAGGGTTTTGTTAAATGCCTCAATCTGTCCATTCGCCTGCGCATGATAGCAGGAGGTGTGGTTAGAGCGAATGTTGTACTTGGCGTACAATCTCTTCAGCTTGGCTGCTCGGATGTTGGTTCCGTTATCCGTGAGGATAGCAAGAGGTATTCCAAACCGGTGAATGATATTGGAACTCACGAAGTCGGCGATAGAACCCGCCTTGACTTCCCTAAGCGGGGCTTCCTCTGCCCACTTTGAGAAGAAATCTGTGGCGGTTAAGATGAACTGGCACTGGCGGGCCGTCACCGGCGGGTAAGGCCCTACGACATCCAAACCCCAGATTGCAAAGGGCCAAGAATACTTAGTAGTATGGAGATGCTCCAGTGGCCGATGCAAAAAAGTTACCATGAACTTGGAACGCACGACACCTCTTGGCGTACTCGATGCAGTCGTGGATCATGGAGGGCCAGAAGTATCCCAGTCTCCGAATCTGGTGGGACAACTTCAACCCATCCTGGTGGGCACCACAGGAGCCAGCGTGCACTTCCTGCATGACCTACGGGATCTCAACTCCTTGAAGACAACGGAGGAGAACACTGTCAAATCTGCGCCTGTAAAGGAGCTGCTCACGGCTAGGACCGCTTTAAAGGGTGAACTGCGGCGCATGAAGCCAGATTCGTTCCCGCTCCGTTCAGTCCATCAGAAGATTGTCGTGCGGGAGACATTCAACCAAGGGTGTCCTCCAGTCAGGGACTGTCTCGATCACCACGCCTGAAACCCCGGGGGGTCCTGACGCGGGGGCACCAGCAGTGAGATGGTTCACTCGCGGGCCACGACCGCCCTCCAGGATAATAGGAGCAATGACACTTTGGTGCACCACGTTTATGATTAGGTCATCCTGTTCGGGCTCTGCGAGTGATGCAGCCAGGCTGGCCAAAGCATCTGCTCGACTGTTCTGTGACCGGGGAACGTGAACGACATCTGGTCGGGAGGGGAACTTTGCCATTAGATGGGGGGTGCACTCTAGAAACGGCACGAGATCTGGATTCTTGACAGCGTAGTCACTGTTAACCTGCTTGATGAATAGCTCGGAGTCCCCTTTTACATACAGGTGGGGTACGTCAACCTCCAGAGCCAACTCGAGGCCGATGATGAGGGCATGATATTCTGCCTCATTGTTGGTGCAGCCCTCTGACAACAAGAATGAATATGGCAGAACGGCTTGCTCTGGGGTGATGAAGACGATACCCAGGCCCACTCTGTTAAGCCTAGGATCATTTAGCCTTCTACTAGTAGGGCTTCAGGAGGCGCCGTCAAAGTGCATCTGCCAGCATGGGGTGGCGTGATCGACTGAGAGGATTGCCACATCAAGAAAACCCAAATCCAGTGGCTGGTCTGCAGAGGTTAAATGAACAGCTAAGAAGTCTACAAACGCCTGTCCTTTGACGGCCTTCTGAGGTACGAACCTAATGTCAAACTGCTGGAGGATCACCGCCCAGCGTGCCAATCGACTGGTCAACATAGGCCGGTTTAGGATGTATTTCAACGGGTCTACCCGAGAGACCAGCTATACCTCATGGTGCTGCAAGTAGTGCCACAATTTCTGTACGACGAATACGAGCGCCAGGCAGCTCTTCTCGATGGGAGAGTATCTAATCTCCGCGTCGTGGAGCATTCCATTGAGGTAGTAGAGGCTATTCTCTGTTCCCTCGTTGTTTTTATGGGCGAGAAGGGCGCCGAGGGATCACTCCAGGGCGTTCACGTAAAGGACCAATGACATTCCGGGAATGGGTGGCATCAGGATCGGAGGTTGAAGCAGATACTACTTGATTTCATCAAAAGTGGTCTGACACTCTTCGTCCCACCCATAGGCGGCGCCTTTCTTCATGAGCCGGGAGAAGGGCTTACACTTTCTGGCCAGATTCTCAATGAATCGGCGTACATAGGCTAAGTGGCCTTGGAGGCCTTGAAGCTCCCGAATATTACTCGGGGCAGGCATCTGACTGATGGCCTTGATCTTCTTGGGGTCGATCTCGATACCTCGATACCTGACGATTAAGCCAGGAAACTTTCCAGAGGTGACCCCGAAGGCACACTTCAATGGGTTCATCTTCAAGTGGCGAGAACAGAGCAAACCAAACACTTTATCGAGGCCTTTGAGATGGTCTTGGCGCTGATGAGATTTGACCACCAGGTCATCTACATAGCACTCCACCAGTGTCCCAAGGATCGTCTTGATTATACGGTGCATAGCACGTTGATAGGTGGCACTCACGTTCTTTAGTCCGAAGGGCATAACCCAATAGCAGAAAGTGCCCTGGGGGGCCCTGAAGGCATTGAACTCTTCATCCTCGTGGGCCATCTGGATCTGGTTATACCCGATGTACCCATCCATGAAGGTGAGGGCTTGGAACCCGATTGTTGCATCGATCAACATTTCTGTCACGAGAAGGGGAAAGTCATCTTTCAGACAGTGGAAATTAATATCGCGGAAGTCGACGAAGACCCTGATCTTCCCGTTCTTCTTCCTAACGGGCACAATGTTGGCTAGCCACCTGGGGTAATAGACTTCCCTGAAGAATTTGGCCTTAATGAGCTTATCAACTTCAGCCTCAGCCATGGCACCGTGAAAGGGGTGCATTTTTCTGGGAGGCTGCTTGAACCCGTGATGGTTTGCTGGGAGGCCAAGGCGGTGGACGGCTACCTGGGGATCTAGTCCCGACATCTCGTCATAACTTCAGGAAAACACATCACAGTGCTGTTTGAGGAAGTCTATCTACTAATACCGTTCCTCGGGAGGCATAGCGGCACTGACCAATGTGGGTCTTGGGTCTGCCTCACTACCGAGGTTCACCTGTACGAGCTCGTCGACCGTGGTGGAGACGCCATCCTCAAAGGCAAGAGGAGCATCTTCCATGTCTTCTTCTCCGCTTGTGGAAGGATCGTCCACGGGGAGAGTCGCCTCGGGGCTGCTCGACCCTGATGGGGAGATATCACCGGCTTGGGCGGCAGAGGTCGTCACGATGGGAGACTCGTGCACCGCGGAGACCGTAGAGACAAAGGCGGTTGATCCAATCCTATCCGGCATCTGGCCCAAGGGGCCCCTCTTTACGACATCGAACAAGTGGTGTCATGTTGGCCTGAGTCGGTCGATCCCAGCTCGGCGAAACATGCACGTATGACTTACCGTCGTTGCCATAAGCCCAACGTCCCGATATCGTATGGGGTAGGAGGCTCGGGGACCACCCAGGCCTAGTTGGTGTAAGAGTACGAGGTGATTTCCCGCTGTCGCTTAGACCCGGATATATGAATTCCTCTGGTACCTGAGACAACAAATAATTCTCCCATATCGGGAGTCGTGGCCTCCAACTGATGGATTGAGAAGACATATGCGTCATCCAAACCTGCCTAGGGATCACTCGCGACAGCGGCAGGCTCAACCTCACCTGCCAGGATCTGCTTTTCCTTGCTCTTGTAATAGTCAGCGTCCAGGTAACGAGCTTAACAAGAGGCAAATGGGGATGCATCTCCTTGGAGTACGCCCACTCGACCCTTAAGGGAGTATTTGAGGCACTGATGGTATGATGAGAGAACCGCTGCGTGAAGATGGATCCACGACCTTCCCATCAACGAATTGTAGGCAGTGTCTAGAGAGACAACCATGAATTCAGTATTGGTAATTAAGCCACCGAACTGGGTCTTCAGACGAATCCTGCTGAGTGGAGTTTTCTTGGTCCTGTCACACCCATGGATTCTGAGGTCGAAGGGAATTAAATCATCCTCGGACAACCCATGTTTTCACAGTGTCCGAGTTGGGATCAGGTTAATCCCAGAACCCGTGTCGACAAGACAGCGACGGACCTCCACGCCATTGAATTGGCCGGTGATGTACATCGGGCGGATGTGACCCTGTATGGGAGGGTCTTCATCTTCACCGGAGAATGAGATACCCGCCTGACATTCGACGTCCTCAATCACCTCGGTGTGGAATGCTTCTGAGGACGCTACCTCCATTTAAAACTAGAGGGGTATCCTCAGAGCCTCGGCGAGTGCCTCACGCATCTCAGACGATATGCGGAGGGCCTAAAGGATGGAAAACCTCGCCGAAATGTCATTCAGATGCTTCAAGACATCATACTTTCACGCCAAACGCGATCTTCTGCTTATAGGAGGTTGATCTGCGATTGGCGGCATGATGGGCCCTGCTGGCGGGACTGGTGACAGACTGGTACTAGGCATGTCCCGTTGTTCTCCAGCTGAAGCCCGGGAGGTGGCTACCATGCTAGGACCGGAAGGCCGTAGTAGGCCAGCGGCAGGGCTGGGCTGGTTGCAACACAAGCAAGGCGATTCCGCCCGATCCAGCAACACAAACGGTGGTGGAAGGGAACCTGTTGTCACTAGATGAGGGAGTCGTGAGTGCTGCTTTCTACACCGGGCCTGCTGCCTGGTCTCGGTGGCGTGCACGTCCTGACTGGAGGTGACGACTGTCGTGCCCCGGTGATTCACGTAGCCATAGCTCCGTTGACGTTGGCGACGACTGGGGACATTGGGGAGGTTCACATAGTGCTCCTCGTCGTCGGGAGCCACAAAGGTATTTACCAACTCTACGGTGTTAACAGAAGCGTACCCCGAGCTCTAGGGGAGGTTCACCTGGCGCTCCTCGTCGTCGAGAGCCCCAAAGGGATTTACCAACTCTACGGTGTTAACCAGAGCGTACCCCGGGCTCTCGGGGAGGTTCACCTGGCACTCCTCGTCGTCGGGAGGCACAAAAGGATTTACCAACTCTACGGTGTTAACCGAAGCTTACCCCGGGCTCTAGGGGAGGTTCACCTGGTGCTCCTCGTCGTCGGGAGCCACCAAGGGATTTACCAACTCTACGGTGTTAATCGAAGCATACTCCGGGCTCTCGGTCGAGGAGTCATCCATTACCGGATGGGGTCTCGGAGGGATCCGCATTCCCGGGGGTATGAAATCGCCAAGCGTGCGAGAAGATGACGACAACGGCAGGGCGCGTTCTTTATTCTTGCATTGCCGCCTGCTCTTCTGGGAAGAAGTAGGATGGGACGACGGTGCCAAAGCATCGCTCGCAGATTCCGAGGGCTCTGGCTAGTCCAGGCCGGCACGGATGATGCCATGGGCATGGGCGACCGTCATGCGGGCCATACAGGCATTATACTTTCGGGGCCCACGGTCAGAAACATGTTCCCACCCATCCTCGTCGTCACTACTGCCATCTGATCCCACGAACACTCATGCCACCTGTGCCGGGGCTGGCCCCAACCTGACTATGTTTTTTTCAATCTGGTCTTGGAGCCATTCCTTGAACACATAGAATTGCTGGATGGTGTGTCCCAGGAATCGGTGATAAGGGAAGTAGTTAGGGTGATCCATGAGACATGCCTCTTCCGGCTTCCGACACTCAGGCAGCCGCACGATCCTCTGCTCCATGGAGCTACGGAAATAACAGGGGACCTGTGCCTTTCCAAACGAGTAAGCCCGATCCCTTCTGCATGGAAAGGGGAATCTTGGGGGATGACCATGGACATGGGTCAGTGGATCAGGCCGAGGAGGTGGATCCGGATTACCTCACCTAGGTGGTGGCGGTGCGTTACGCGGAGGTGCCTGCCGATTTTGAGGCGGTCGCTGCTGGGCTAGAGGATGTGGGGGTGGACCCCTATGAGCCTGCTGAGCTGGCCTCACCGGAAGCAACTCTAGCTGTCTAGGGGCCTCTATCTGCACCACAACAGCGGGCTCGGCTCTGGAGGCTCTCCTTGTAGAGATCACAGGAGGCAGCGGGCGTGCCTGGCTGGCCTGTTGCAGGGCTTATTCAAGGCGCTGAGCCTTGTTCGCGAAGTCCCAGAACCCTCCAGGGTAATTCTGCGTGATCAGGGAAGGAACCAACTCCGCCTTGACATTCCCCACACAAATCATTAGCAATTTCTCCTCAGTCAGTGGCATGTCAAGGGAGTACCTGAGCCCCTTCCAACGGGAGACGAAGTCCGCGACTCGCTTGTTGGGCATTTGCTTGCACCTGAAGAGGTCTGCAATTTTCATCTTCCGGGTTGTGGAACTAAACTGGTAGAGGAATTTCCGATGAAGGTCCTGCCAGCTAGTCACTAATCCAACAGGGAGCTGACTATACCAAACGAACGCTGGTCCCTCCAATGTCTGAACGAAGTACCGGATCTTGGCAGCCTCCTGCTGCGCCGAAGTCCCTAACATAGGCCCGAACCTTGAGTTGAAGTGGGCCAAATGTTGTGGCGGGTCTCTGGTCCCATTAAAGGGGGAAAATGTGGGGTTCCCAACTCCCAGCGGGGCCGGCATGTCATCCACCCATGCGGGGTACGGCATGCCATCCGGTGGGATCGCCACCTGCCGAGTTTCCAGGGCCTCCAAGCGAGCGATGAGTACTTCCATCAGATCATCCGGATGCGGATTCCTGTCCGGACGGGGATCTCTAACCACAAGCGCATTGTCAGGCTCTTCGATACGATAGTCGCGCTCAGCGGCTCGGGGGGCAGCTGGCGGAGCGACTCTCGGAGCGGCGGGAGGAAACCGAGCAGGGTCTCCCAGGTTGCCTCGCTGCTCGGGAGGGTTCGGCGAAACATATCGTGCCCTCTTTCCATGGGCTCCAGTGTCTCCCCAGTCGGCGAACACGACACGGTCACGGTTTCCCGGGGGGGGATCTCAACAAGGGGTAGATGCTCTTGCCCCTGCTGTCCTGGTCTAGGGTTGCAGTAGACATGCCGCCAATTTGCAATGCATTTGTCCAGGAGCTCATCAACCAGCCTCTTTTTCTCGGCTAGTTGTTGGCGCAACGTGGCCTTCTCGGGATCTTCTTCTGCCTTCTGCACTGAGGCAAATGGGTCGGTGAGTTTAACAGACCTGACGGGCTCTTTACCCTTACCGATATTTCGATCGTGTGTCGGTGCCTCCATGGGTACAGGAAGACCTAGGAGGCTCCTCTGTTGGCGAGTAATCCTCCCAGATGGGTCCAGTAGCGGCCTATCCTTGGGGGTTGAGTCCCCGTCGAGGGGATCCACAATGTTTCCCTCATCTGAAGGTTCATCCATGTTGACTACTACTGCCCTTGGAGATGTTCCATCAGGGTCTCCCAGTGGATCGGGCTGCCGTCGGATTGCACAGAAGAGGAGAGCGGCGTACTGCCCCCACCCAAAGACGTGCGTGTGCGGGGTGGCCTCCTCAATAACTTTGCGGAGTACTTGAAAACTCTGGACGCATTTTTGCTGAAGGGACTCGTGGAGGCCCAGTGACTCGGGGTGCCGGATCGCGGGGAGTGCTGCTAGGTCAACCCGGCGGCACTGCTCACCAATCTCCTCGAGATGCGCTTGGCTCCCGGGATAAGGTGCTAGCTGATGAAGGAGGCGGGAGTGAGTCACCAGAAGAATCTGACAGAAGCATTCAAACTCTCTTGGGGTGAGTGACTCTAGCACATCAAAACCTGATTCTGTGACCGGCCAAAACTTCTCAGGGAAGTGGCCCGCTGCAAGAACGATCCAGAAGCTCCACGGATCTGGCTCAGGGTCCGGAACTTGCCGCCCATGCTCATCCAACGAGGAAAGTAGGGGAATTGTCAATGGCGCTGAGGCAGGCCATCGGGGCGGTGGGCTGGCCGGTGGGGAATACAGCGAACATGCCGATTGGCCGCCGATCCCTGGGTCATCCTCCCGGGGTTTTAGTGCCCTGGCCGCCACGTCGTGATAGGTTGAGCCGGTGGATGGGCCTCCTGTCACAACGTTGGTGCTCGCCGACGGTGTGTCACCTTGCGATCCTACCTCCGGTCCCCAGAAAGGTTCCTTATCCTCCCTAACAGGGGTAGGAGGTGCTTCTGAGTAGGTTAGAGGCAATTGTGGGCTTGATCCCTGGCGGTAGGCCAAGTCCTCGTCTTCCTGGATATACCTTCGAAGGGAGGAGGGAATCATACGGATCTCGCATTCGGGGAGTACGAGACTGACCCGCCACGTCCCCATCCGTGCCCTCAACTCGAAAGGATGGGGGGGAGGTTCTATCATCGAATCGTACTCTACCTTAGAATCTGAGAAACATACTGGTCTAATTCCCGTACGGACTCCCCTAACATTCCTCCTACGGCGACGATGCCCGACCTTCCTGTCCCTGGGTAGCTCCTCGGGGTCAGGACGACTTTCGTCATGGGGTCCCCCGGCCACAATAGAGCTGGGGCAGAGGGGACCGAAGGACGGGGTGCGAGCAGCACCGGGACAGGTGTCGAAAGGGACATGGGGAGGACCTCCATGTGAGTGAGCGACTGGATACACGACCGCTCCATGCTCGCGACTGGCGGTAGGGAGAGTGACCTCATACCCCATTCAGTGGGTGCTGGAAGGAGTCATACCCGGAGCATAGTCGTCGCGAAGAAGCTTTCGGCTTCCCAGATTGGTGGCATGGGATGAGCCTTCATGGTGAGCGGCACTACCACAGATTGGTCCGCAGTGGCCATTGCCAGTGTCCGCGACCGAGAGATTCGACCCAACCTGCCGTCAGGGCGGTTGGGGTTTCGATCCAAGTCGGGCACGCGGCTGCCCCTGCTCAACATGCACAGGGATCTGGGAACAGGAGTCAGCAGTGGCTGGGGCCACGATGGTTGCTGATGCTGGTGCCCTAGGATGGGCATTCTCCCCCACTCACGCCCGACTCTGGCGTCGAGTCAGATGGGCCGGAGCCGGTGGTGCAGGCATGAAGATTGCCTACTCCTCGGCTCGGGGAGTCGGGCGGCGGCATCGACGTAGCCTGGCGGGGGTTCTTGCCGGTAACCCCTGTGATGGATCGCTGATCGGGTGGACCCGGACATCCCCCACCTCATTGGCATAGGGGATGGATGTGTCACATCGCTCCGGGGATAGGCTCCCTAAGCGGTTGAACGCCGGCGTGGGGAGCGGCGGCTCCCTGCGCGGCCCTCGAGGGCGGCGATGGTGGTGAGGCGCAGCCGCCTCTAGATCCATGCGGGCCATGTCCCTGGTGGGGATGACCCCTTCCTCATCATACCTACGAACCAGGTTATTGATCACCCACCATTGGATTATTTCTGATGGGGAGAGGGGGCGCAAGCGCCTGGATGCTACAACGGTCGAAGTCGAAGCGACCGTGGGATAGGTGGGACCATGCGGGGTAGCCATGTCGGTACTGCCCCTGCCCCTGCGCCAGTGGGCAGGTGGAGATCGAGCTCTGAATGCAGTGATCAGATTCTTGGAAACAGGGAGATGAACCCATTAGTATCAACAGGAAAGGAGATCAACAACCAAGTCCCAGCGTCATTCCATCTTCCATGGTCGGCGAGAGGGATCCAGGCTGATTACGTCACAGAACGGAGTAGTCAACGTCTTGACGGCCTCGACCCCTGGCGGGTTCACGTCCCGGTGGGGGTTACCCAGACCTGGTGACATGCTATTATTCCGATGCTCCAACGGCTACCATTCCCCATGTTGAGGAGAAGAGCTTCACATCGGGTTCACCATTTTTTGTTTCCGACTCTTTCGTTGGGGTGTGCGTGTCCGTCCGCCGGGGAGGGCGCGCCACTTGTTGCCCCGCATTCCCGCTTTCCAATAGCGGGCGTCATCTGTTCCTTGTTCAGGTACGTCTAGTCCTTGATCAAAACCGGGATGATGGGATTTTGGTTCATCCTTCCATGGATTCCTCCTCGGAGCTCATCACCTAGTCTGTGTCTCCCTCATAGATTTAAGACGGGTTCGTGAAGCTCATTCCTGGTGCCATATCTACATGGACGCCAGTTAATTATGCTGCATCCGTCAAGACGCTCCAAGGGGTCTTGTCCGGATAGCAACCTACGGTGAGGAGAATGGTCACGCTGGGGCATCGTCGGCATGTCTGTCTTTGGTCCCTCATCATAGGGCTTCTCAAGGGCGCGGAAGCCCGAGGCATCCCACATAGAACGTGGGGAATGTGTATCATCTGATGTTTTCCTCATCTTCCCATGTTTAACATGAGGTATGTCGCGAGTTTAACGTCTTGTGAAGACGGATCGGGTTGAAAGCTCCCTAGGGGGGAACACCGATGTTGGGGTCAACACGTGGGCGGCTTCCCATATATCATGGAGTGGGATAGGGTGGCATGATCTCACCAGGATGTGGCGGCCTGGGTAAGGATCAAGATGGAGGGTGGAGTGAAACATGGGGCTTACGTTCTGAGACGGCCCAAGAGGTGGGATATAGTTTAATGTCATGCGGGACGCGATACAATTTAATGTCATTCGGGATGGAATACAGTTTAACGTCATGCGGGATGAAATACAGTTTAACGTCATGCAGGATGGGATACAGTTTAACGTAATGCGGGAAGGAATACAGTTTAACGTCATGCGGGACGAAATACAGTTTAACGTCATGCAGGACGGAATACAGTTTAACGTCATGCGGGATGGAATAAAGTTTAACGTCATGCGAGACAGAATACAGTTTAACGTCATACGGGACGGAATACAGTTTAACGTCATGCGGGACGGAATACAGTTTAACATCATGCGGGACGGAATACAATTTAACGTCATGCGGGACGGAATATAGTTTAACATCATGCGGGACGGATGATTTGGGTTTACGCTCTGATGCGGCCCAAGGTGGTCAGGGAACCGACATGGAGAGGTCAGGATGACCGGGTGGTGGGCTTGAACCTCGTGGAGGCTTCCTACGTAATATGCGTTAGCATGGATCAAAGTCCACGTAGTTCGCTGGGATGGGGCTTACGCTCTGAGGCAGCCCATAGGAGGATGTCATGGTCGATGCGCACTCTAAGACCACGTGAGTCATGCTCGGTGTGGGAAATAAGAGGCAGCAGGGACCAGACAATCACGTCGCAAAGGGTGCGTCCGTGAGAAGTGGAATGGGGCTTACGCGTTGAGCGACCCAAAGAAAAAACAGGGGCTTACGCTTGGTTAGTGGCCCTTGGTGCTGGGGATTACTCCAGGGTGGAGGCCCGTGGTCCGACAAAGCGCAGTGGGAAAAGGACTCAACTAGCCTTGGCAGGGGGAAGTACAGAGATGCACGGGTGCAATCATCTGTACGAAAGGATAGGGTATTACGCTCTGAGGTAGCCCTTCCCCCGCGGACAAACGTCGCTTCGACAAAGAGGATCTCATTCCATGTGAGTAAGAGTGCATTCTTGAGGAGACGAGTGGGCGTAAAAAATATCCGAGCTGGGGGGACCCTACGTGCGAAGCACGGGGTTGGACCACAGTTTAACGTCTTGTGTTAAAGACGAGGTGCTTAGCAGTTTAACGTCATGCAGCTTGGATGAGGTGGGTTTGCTCCACACCCCTAGGGCTTACATGCCCAATGCCCTCTACCCCTTGTGGAAAGGAAGGCATCGGCAATGCTATTGCGAAGGGGGGCCGCAGGGCGAACCACCGGGGGGTCCATATTAGTGTGGCTATGCGAAGAAGCAATAGCCGTTAGCATTCATATGCGTAGAAGCATAAGGCAAAGAAACACAATGGGAAACACGGCCCAAGGGACCGCGAGGTTACTTCGCACGAGCCTAGAAGGTCGTGCGGGAAAACAACGCATGGAGGGCATGCCCGGCAGGGGAGACATCAGGTGCCGGTGCGGGGGGCAGCCAAGGGGCGTCAAGGTGAGGGGTCCTGGGCTTTGCACGCAATAGGGATGATTGGCACGCAAAAAACCGGGACGGCGCACAATTGGAGCAATGGAATTGCGCGCGAAGAGGGAATTATGCGCATGGTTTTGCGCGCACGGCAGGGTATTGCATGCACGAACCACGGATTGCACGCAAGTGGGGAAACCGGGGGAAGGGGAAAATTCACTGAATCCGGTGGAGTTACGTGCAAAGGC
This sequence comes from Viscum album, assembly GCA_963277665.1. Lineage (NCBI taxonomy): Eukaryota > Viridiplantae > Streptophyta > Magnoliopsida > Santalales > Viscaceae > Viscum > Viscum album. The sequence continues at coordinate 942,099,499 of OY728148.1, forward strand.
GAACTCCGGGGCAAGGTTGCGCGGAATTCGGGATTACCTAGATGTCATCTTTCACGCGGGGGGAGCTGAATTGCGCACACGAGAGTCACTTCGGATTCCTCAACCCGCAAACCGGTCATGGTCACCTTATATTTATAGGCGACCTCCGGCGCGGAATCCAGGAGGCGCGCGATGTTTTCCACGCCGGGAACCGCTTGCGTGCAAAATCTCACCGTGGAGAACCGGGGCGCGCAATTATTGCGCGCCTCACCAGTCCAATTCTGCGAATCCCAGGAGAACATCGCGCACATAACAATTTTATGCTCAGATCCTCCTTAATATCATGCACCACTTCCCGGGCCTCCGGATCGGGCCTCTGATTCCGAATATGACTTCGCTTCGTCATTCCGAAACATCCTCCAGGAGTTACGGGTTTTTTTTCGGCGTCAACAGACATCAATGTCTATGAGGAAATCATTAAATGTGCTCTCAAAATTGAGATGGATATTGGAATAACCCATCAGTCATATGCATTTTATAAGAAGGGGAAAATGGAATTCAAAGGAAAATCTAAAGACCACACTGAAAAGAAGATGAGTTTTCCCGTATGCTCAATGTGTGGAAAGAAAAATGGAGGGAGTTGTCTTAAAGGGACAAGTAAATTTTTCAAATGTTGAAAGGAAGGCCATCGTGCATTTGAATGCCACAATGATGGGAAGAAGATGTCTAGTGATGCAAACAAAGAAAAGGCGAAACAGAGTGCACCTCCTACACTTCAATGTTACAAGTGTAAGGAAATGGGGAATTATGCTAATCACTGCCCTAATCGAAGGGTTTATGATGATGATCGATGCCAACAAACTCTTAAGGCTAAAGATAATCGAATGTCATAGGAAATTTCTATCAGCGATGTGGAGTACGATAACGAAGTGGTGAAAGGTACACTTACCATCCACTCTAAAGTATAAAATGTTTTATTTGATTCTGGATCCACCCACTCTTTTATTTCTACTGAATTTTCCAAGGGTATCACCTTATTACCTCAACAATTAGATGTTGAGTAAGTTGTGACAACCCCTAATGGCACAACAGTTGCATGAAAAGTTTATAATTCTTCTCCGATTGAAGTTTGTGGGAAAGTGCTTCCTGTAAATCTTATGATCCTTCCTATAGTGGAATTTGATGTGATTCATGGCATGGATTGGATTTTTTTTATATGGAGCTCATATCAATTTCCAAAGAATGGAAGTCACATTTTATATTGCAGATCAATCAGTGATCGTCTATCGATGCAAAGATAAATATAACCTTCTAGTGGAAATTTCATCCATCTTATGGGTCTTGATTCCACTAAATGAAGATTATTTATCTCAAATGGTTGGTGAGAAACTCATGATTAAGAATATTCCCATTGTACAGAAGATTGATGATATCTTTCTGGATGAATTTCCAGGTCTTCCACCAAATCATGAAGATGAGTTTTCAATAGAACTCGTACCGGGTGCTTTAACTATTTCAAAGACACCTTATAGAATGGACCCGATTGAGTTGCAGGAATTGAAGAAGCAACTCCAAGATATTCTTGATAAGGGATTCATATGCCATAGTGCGTCACCTTAGGGAGAACTTGTTTGGTTTGTTAAGAAGAAAGATGGATCAATGAGACTCTGCATTGATTATCGAGAACATAACAAGATCACTATCAAGAACAAATATCATCTCCCATGCATTGAGGACTTATTTGATCATCTACGCGGAGCTCAATACTTTTCCAAGATTGATCTCTGTTCATGGTATCATCAATTAAGGGTCAAAAGGGAGGATATACCAAAGACGACTTTCTATACAAGGTATGGACACTATGAATTTATAGTGATGCAATTGGTCTTACTAATGCCCCTGGTATCTTCATGGATTTGAAGAATAGCGGCTTTAGAGACTAACTTGATTAGTTTGTGGTAGACATTATAGATGGTATTCTTGTCTATTCAAATAGCAAGGAAGAACATGAATATCACCTGAGAATTGTATTGAAGACCCTGAGAAAGGAGAAGCTTTATTAAAAATTTACCAAGTGTGAATTTTGGCTTCAAAAAGATGTATTTTTGGGTCACATAATCTAAAAAGAGGGGATATATGTGGATCTAGCAAAAATAGTGGTTATAGAAAAATGGCTGAGACCAACAACAGTAACTGAGATCCAATGTTTTCTTGGGTTGGTAGGATATTATTGACGTTTTGTGAATGATTTTTCACAATTATCTAATCCACTCACCAGGTTGACTCAAAAAAGAGTTATGTTCGTCTGGACATAGGAATGTGAAGATAATTTCAAGGAGTTGAAAAGAAGGTTATCCAGTGCACCAGTACTCACACTTCCTTGTAGTGGAGAAAGGTTTGTGATCTACAGTGATGCATCCAAAAAGGGGCTGGGGTGTGTTCTTATGCAAAACAATATGGTGATAGGTTATGCCTCAGTACAGTTGAAAATCCATGAGCAAAATTACCCAACTTATGATTTGGAGTTAGCTGTGGTAATTTTTTCATTAATGATTTGGAGGCATTATCTTTATGGTGAACGGTGTGATATTTATACAGATCATAATAGTTTAAAGTATATTTTCACATAGAAGGAGCTGAATATGCATCAAAGAAGATGGTTGGAGCTGATTAAGGATTACGACTGCTCAATTCATTACCACCCTGGGAAAGCAAACAAGGTGGCAGTTGCATTAAGTCGACTAGGACATGCTAGCTTATGGAAGATGAGGATCAGAAAAGTTCCAATATTTATCGATTTACAAAGGATGGATCTTGGAATTATAATGGAAGGGGAACAAATCTTATCTTCCACAAATGAATGTTCAACCATATATACATGTGAATATTAAATTGGCACACAAATAAGATGTAGAGTTACAAAAGAAGGTGTGAAATGTTCCTGAATTCAACATTGATTGTGATGGGATAATAAGGTTCAAGAATCGGGTTTTTGTTCCTCCCATCCCAGAATTAAAGAAGGAGATACTGGATGAGGCTCATAGTTCTTCATTCTCTATTCATCCTGGAAGCACGAAGATGTATAGGGACCTGAAAGAGTACTTCTGGTGGGATGGTATGAAAAGAGATGTTTCTGAATATGCCTCTCAATGCATGGTTTGTCAGCAAGTTAAAGCTGAGAGACAGAAGTCTAAGGGGATGTTACAACCATTACCCATTCCTGAATAGAAATGGAAAAATATCACTATGGACTTCTTCACAGGACTTCCTAAAACATCCAAAGGCAATAATGCTATCTGGTTTATAGTTTATCATATTACGAAGTCGGCACACTTCATTGCTATTAGAGAGGATTTCTCTCTTGATCAGCTTTCTAGGATATATGTAAAGGAAGTGGTAAGATTGCATGGAGTACCACTTTCCATTATATCTGATCGGGATCTGAGGTTTACCTCAAAGTTTTGGCGAAGTCTTCAGCATACTCTGGACACAGAGTTGAGCTTCAGCACTGCTTATCATCCTGGGATAGGCATTCGGTCTGAGAGAACAATTCAAACTCTAGATGACATGTTAAGGGCTAGCTCTATGGACTACAAAGGTGGCTGGGATCAACACCTACATTTTGTGAAATTTTCTTATAATAATAGCTTTCACTCCAGTATTCAGATGGCTCCTTATGAAGCTCTTTATAGAAAGAAATGTGGAACTCCAACTTGCTAGGATGAAGTTTGGGAAAGAAAGCTATTAGGACCAGATCTTGTTGATGAGATGGCAGAAAAGGTATGATCTATTCAACAACACATAAGATCAGCTTAGAGATGAAAAAAAAGTTGCGCCGATAACCGAAGAAAAGACCTAGAGTTTGAAGTGGGTGATAAAGCGTTCTTATGAATATCTCCTTGGAAGAGAGTAATGAGATTTGGAAAGAAGGGAAAGCTGAGCCCTAGGTATATCGGTCCTTTCAAAATACTGGATCGTGTTGGTAAGGTAGCTTACTGATTGGTGCTTCCACCAAATCTCTCCCAAGTTCATGATGTGTTCCATATATCGCTCCTGAGAAAGTACATACCCAATCTTTCACATGTACTCAGCTCAGAAGTTGTACCACTGCAGTAAGATCATTCATATGAAGAACAGGCGATAGAGATTCTGGATCGTAGATAAAATAGTTCTACAATACAATACCACTCGCTTGGTGAACGTTTTATGGAGGAACAACCAATTAGAATAAGCTACATGGGAGCTTGAGGATATGATGAGGGATAGGTATCCTCATCTGTTTGTTACGAAGTGAAGAATTTCGAGGCCGAAATTCATTTTAAGGGGGGTAGAATGTAACACCCGAGATTTTTATGAGAAATATTTTAATTTTATACATCATAAAAGGAATCATTCACTACATACAACACTAGTTTGGCTTTCTTTACATGTAATCGTGGTCTTCCTCAATAGCTTGCGTTGTACGCAATACCAATTTTCACTAAACATCGATATGCTATTAAAATATTATTAAAACTAGCCGTTATGAATAGTTATAACCAATTTTTGAAATTTTATAAATCTTATTTTTCAAAATGGACTTCATTTTTGGATTCGGAATATCGAAATTATCCTAGTGTGAAATTTTGGTATTTTTCTGAAAACTTTCATTTTTTGATGAATAGTGAAAAAACTGGGTTACTATTTAAAAACGGACATTTTATTTAAATAATTATTTATTTTATTTAAATTTATTTTAGGTCAAAATTGATACATAATACTTATATATTTTCAATATAATTAATAGGAGTCATTTTATAATAATTTTAGATATATAAAAAGTTTATTGAACTTTTGACCGTCTTTTACCCACCTCCTAGGAGAATTTGCAAATTTACATAAAATATAATTTTACCGCGTTTGTGATTGGAATTTCAAAAATCTTAGAGACATGGTTGATTTCAGTAAGTTAAATTTGGTTCAATGAGATGAAAACATTTTTTGGTGAATAGTAACTTTTTACTTTTATTTATCATGGTTAAAAGTAAATAGGGTAATTAAGTGTAAAAATGATATTATTATTACCCTAAAATGTGTACTAATTCTATTTGATAAGTGTAATTCGACAAAAAACAACATTAGGGATAAAATATTACCCTTTAGGTCCACTTGGATTATATTAGGACATTTAATACTATTTTTTAAAAAAAATAGTTAAAATAGTTAAAATCAATGTATAATAATTAAAACCTTTTTAATATAGGGTTATAAATAAGATAAATTGGACTATAAATATTAATTAGAAAGATACAACTATTTCCTACATAATGGTAGTTTATTTATAATTTTTAGAAATTAAATAATGTAATATATTTATGACACAATGGTGATGTAGTAATTACCTTATTAATGAAATATTAACATAATTGATGTTATAAATACTCAAATAAATGTAATTTGATACTTTTTATGAATTAAACTTATTTTATTGGTTAATATGACATGTTAGTATTGATTTAATTAACATTATTTTAAGTAATCATTCTGTTATGATTTTGAAAAAAATCAATTCCCAAATAGTATCAAAAATGACATAAAATAGTTTTTAAAACAAATAATATATTATTAAGTGTTATTTTATTCCTAAAAATCTATGGATAGGCCAAATGACATAGATAAGGTTATATATATTAATAATAAAAAACTTGGGGTTTGTTTGTCTTGGTATAGTAAGTTTATCAACCTTATAGTGTAAGAAAACAAGAAGACATGGTAAAAGTTAAATTATCTAACTTAAAGTTAAATCTAAATGATAAGGTTAAAATAGAAAACTAAACTTGTATAAATTATATTGGATGCTAGTATTTCAACCCATACCCACCTTAGCTTTGAAATAAATCAATTTGGAGCTATTAAAAACCGAATATGACTTTATAATAAAATTATATTTTTAGTTTTTCCAAAGGTGCCCCTCTCCTCCCTTATGAAAAGGAACCTCCTCCCTCTCCTCCTCACACACATTGATCCATAAAGCTCGGAAAACCCCAGACAAATACTATTCTACACTTCCTTAGAAACATCCTAGAGGCCCTGGTCTTATTAAAAGACCATCCCTAGTGCCCTAAGAGGAGGTTAAGAAGAGGCGCATCAAAGAAGAGATAATATCCATTATCGATCCTTTCCAATTTCTATCTACTTCAACTTCTTCTTCCTTAGTTGTTTCCGTATGATGTAATAACATCAGTATCACTCATATACTGATATTTTATTATAAATATGAAACAACACTATTTCACCTTCTATCAATCCTACGGAATATGAAATCACCACGCGTGCGTACGTACAGAATATCGTCTCTACGCCGTGGTGTAACCTTTTTTCCACCACCACCCTACTTGGATGGGTATAATGGTGTAAATAGTAATTATACATGATTATTTTAAAGTGATATTGATTCTTAAATAGTATAGATACACTTCAATACAATTCCACGATCATAGGAACAATATCATCGCTCGTGCGTACGTACGGCCTACCGTCTCCACAATGTGATGAGACTCGTTCTACATGACCTTCATTGCATAATGATTATATAAATGAATTTAATAAATAAATATGATATATATTACAATAATACCATTCTGGAAATGAGGTATCTATAACCTAAAAATAAGAATAATAATTTATTCGACAAAACACGCATAAGAATAAAAAAAATCAATAAACACCAGAATAACAAGTAGCAATGAAATATTACTAATACGAAGATAAGAATATGACCATATATGATACCATAAATATGAGTACAATTCTGGAAAAAGTCAATAACATTATTTAAGTCATTATACAGGAGGTTCGGACACGTTTGAAGCAAATCGAACCTAAGGTAAGGGAAAATCTCACAATCTCAATTTTTATCCGAGATTGTTTTTACTTCAGAATTTACAGGGTAATATTTATCATACATATCCATGTTTCGTCAATATGTAATATTATTTCTATCCTCCTACAATTTTTTTAATCCAATATTACTTGTTGGTTAGTTTTTAGTAAAAGATATGAAATGATTCTTTTGTCATTTTTAGTACGAGGTACTTTTAGTCTTTTTAGACCAAAGTACGAGAAGAATGTTTTTTATCTTTTACGACATGAATGGACTTTTAGAACATTATTTCTATGAAGCTTCCATTACAAGTTTTCAAGTTTATTTTTAATCAACTTCTTTTAGTTTAAAATTATATGACATGTTGAGAATGGAAAATTTTTTTTAAGTAGAAAGGATATTTTCCTCATGAATGGAGTTCAAGTGTTCTATCAAAATTATTTTCCATATAAGATAATATAGGGTTCTATTTCTATCCCTATTTTTACATTGTTTTGATTATGTTATAATGGAATTATTTTTGTGATGTCCTTTTATCTTATATGGATTGAGTTATGATGGCATGATGATTAAGAATCCCATTTTTATTACATGGGTTATGTTATGATGTATGATTTATGATCTTGTGGCACACATAAGAATGGTATCAATAAGAGATGGGTCGGTCCTATACCTCCCTCTAATGCATAGGGTAAAGATTTATATCTCATGAGATAGACATGGATGAAATGGAAGGTTAAATCGGTTCAGTGATACAGGACTGAAACGAGGAGTGAACTCGGTTTAGAAATGGACTTTGTCCGCTAAGATAGTCTTGGAAATGGGTCTTGACTAATAAGAAATGATTCTCTCTGATTATGTGTGTATGACCCAATGTTTGATGTTTTAAGTTATGATTATTTGGGATTACACTTCACCACTATGATTTATCCCATGTTATGATATTATGATATCTTTTCCAGGTTAAGTTTTCCAAAATGTTATGTTCTTATAAATATGATGTGATTGGTATATCTTTTGTTTACCCTTAATGAGAATTTGAATTCAACCTTTTGTATGTTTTATTTCCCCAGGTCAGGAAGAAGGGTACTAAGTAGAATATTCCAAATGGGACTCTAGATATGATGAAATAATTGGGAGACAACGTAGATGATTTATGAACTAGTTGATATGTTTCCCAGTTTCTAAAGACACAATACCTACACGGTCCTTTCATGGTTTTTTATATGTTGTAATAAGTGTAATTCAATTATGAAGTAATAACAATTTTTGTAATGTATGGGTTGTTATAAACACTTTTCTCCCGCATTGGCAGTGGATGAGATTACTACATCGATACATTTTTAGGATAGGCTTAAATGTGAGATTAAGTCCCAAGTTAACCATTTTTAGTTAAAGGAGTTTGCTGAGGTGGTAGATAAGGCTCTCATAGATATGGGTAACCTGAAGAGGCTTCCATTATAGGTAAGGTGGTTCCATTTGGATGATTAGAAGGTATGACTTCTCAGAGTAGGAAGCATTTCTATGAAAACATCAACCAGAGCAGTGGGAAACAAAGTACCTATAAAGAGGGATCAGTTTCATAGGACCTTAATCGAGTGATCTATCACTAGTGTGGTAGATTAGGAAACTATTGAAGATAGTTAACTCAACCACAAATATAGTTATAGTGTTTTAGGAATATGGAACTTCTAAAAAAGTTCTATAAGACCCAGTGATAGATGAGTAGTAAGGGTATAGCTAGTCAGAATCAGAGTGTAGGAAGTGGATATTCTGCACCATATCAGTCTTGCATCTGGAGTTCTACTGGAAAAGGTGGTAAAGGTAGTGTATGTGGAGATTTAGGGTAGGATCACTCATATTAGTTGAGTAGTGCACAATAGGGGACTTAGAGTGCATAATGGTGAAGTGGGGTAAGACTGTTGCATTCTATTCACCCTACACTTGTGGATATCAAGGCTGGACCATTGATCATGAGAGGTACTATTTTTATATCTTCTATGATATAAAGTGTCTTATTTGATATCGGTGCATATCATTCCTTTATTTCTACAAAACTTGTTAATGGTTTGAGTCTTGTGATGGAGTTCGTGAGTGGGGTGTTGACGACAAACACACTTCATGGAGTTCGGTCAAGAGAAATGTTTTTGTGAAAAGGGTGTACTCTTGAGGTCGAGTAGTATCAATTTCTATGGGATATTTATATCATTGACATGTCCGACATTGAACTAATTATGGGTATGGACTGGTTAGTATCATATTGTCCCCACATTGATTTTTATCATAAGAGAGTGACAATTACATCTTCTATGGGTTACAAATATATTCAATGAGGAGAGTGGGATATCGAGGGGTTCCGAGTAGGGCCAATTACTCATCAAATAGGGGAGATCACAACCCAGGTTTCTAGTTTATTTATGGATGATGGAGGTGAAAAATGAGATGTATTTTCACACATAGTGTATATGTTTTAGGATGTTTTTACTTAATTTTTCTTAGGTATTCTACGTAAGAGTGATGTGGAATTTTGCATTGAGCTCATATTGGAGGAAGATATGATTTCTATTCCACCATATAGAATGGATTCATAAGATAGTCAAGAGCTCAAGAATTGACTGGAGGACTTAGAAGATAATGTTTTTATTTATCTATGTATGTCGCCTTGGGGTTCACTAGTGTTGTTTGAAAAGAAGGATGATAGGAGTTTATGCTCATGTGTTGATTACCAAATGTTGAACCAGATGACTGTGAAGAACCAGTATCCTCTCCCCCATATCGATGACCTATTTGACCAGTTCAGAGGAGCTTGTGAGTTCTCAAAGATTTTCGTATGATTAGGGTATCCTAAAATGAGAGTTCCGACTTCTGATATACCAAGGGATGAATATAGAAGCAGGTATGGACTTTATGATTTCATCATAATATTGCTTGGGATGACGAACACACCAGTAATTTTTATGGACTTAATGAACAAAATCTTTAATCTGTACCTAGATCAGTTTGTGGTAGTGCTTGTGGAAGATATCATGGGGCACTCCAAGACACATGATTATTATGACCAATATCTTGATATCATCCTAAGCACACTAAGATAGCATTGGCTATACATCAAGATATCTATGTTCAATTTTTTGGATTGATCAGGTACACTTCTCGGGTAGTATCATCTCAGAGGAATGTGTGTTGGTAAATCTAGAGAAGGTTCAGATAGTGGTTTCTTGAGAGCATCCCAAGAGCATGTTTGATATCCATATATTTCAAGGATTTTCTGAATATTATTAGAGGTTCATTCAGGATATTTACCGATTGGAACCATTGCTGAAGGGCTTGACCAAAAAAGGGATAAAGTTTTATTGGTCATAAGACTGTGATAATTCTTTTTAGGAGATGAAGAAGATTTTGGTATCAGTACCAATATTGATCCTACCTGAGCAAGGTGAGAAGTATATAGTTTATTGTGACACTTCTGGGATTTAAATTGGAGTTGTGTTGATGCAAGTAGATCAATTTATGGTTTATGGGTCTTTGATGTTGAGGCCCCATTAACCGAACTACCCTACATATGACCTTATGTTGGCTATAATGGTTGATGTTTTAAAGTGTTGGGGAAATTATCTATTGGGAAATTATTTTACTATGTATATTGATCTCAAGAGATTAAAGTACATATTTTCACAGTGAGACTTGAATCTTCGATAACAGGGATGGGTTGAGTATATGCAGCCATTCAATTTTGGGCCAAAATATATGCCTAGAAAGGGGAACATTGAAGATGATGCTTTGAGCAGGAAGACTCAAACTCAGGTGGTTCAGGAGTCTAGTGCTGAGTAGAAGATGATGGAGTTACTGAACGAGATACACATCATGGTTTAGGAGAGTTAGGATTAGATGAATCTTGTAATAGTTTCATTGGAGTATACATATTTTAGATAGATCTAAGATAGGAAGTATGTGGATTTATAATGTATTAACTTATGGGAAAACCATGAATGTGGGGAGTCACCTTCTGATTGGAGAATAGATGAGGACGAGGTCATATATGTGAGGAATCTGGTTTTCATTCCTAAAATAATGTGAGACATGCTGATGTGTGAGTTTCATGCCACGAAGTGGGTGGTATATCCAGGTGTGACCAAAATTCAGTGTGAACTACAAAGAAAGTTTTGATGGTTGGAAATGAAAAAAGAAAATAGTACGGTTTGTGACATGATTCTAAACCAATCAGTAGTTGAAGGCTGAGCATTAATGACCTATAGGTTTACTATAGTTGTTGGACATTATAGAATGGAAGTGGAACAAAGTGACCATGGACTTTGTGGTGGCTCTCCCGAGGATTCCATAGAAGAATAATTCTATTTGGGTTAATGTGGATAGACTGAAAAAGGTAGTGAATTTCTTGAATATATGGGAGACTTTCTCAGTGGAGCAGTTGGGATATTTGTATGTTTGGGTGATAGTCTGTATGCACGAGGTGCCATAGAATATTATTTCAGACTGAAACTTGGGTTTCACTTCATTATTATTAGAGGGATTGCAGCAGGTTCTTGGTATGTAGGTTTTATTGAGTATGAATTTCAACCCACTGATAGATGGGTGGTCAGAGCATACTATACAAGAGCTCGAGGATACATTGTGAGCTTCAGTTCTAAACTTATAGTAGGTCGTGGGAGAATCACCTAGCACTAGTGAAGTTCACCCATACCAATAATTATTGGGAAACTATATAGATGGAACCATGTGAGGCTCTTTATAGTAGGCCATGAATACCACCTCTAGTCTAGACGGAGGTAAGTGAGTCTAAGTTGTTGGGACCGAGTCGCGTTTAGGACACATTAGAGCTTGTACAGTTGATTTAGAAATATATGGATACGATCAAAAGTAGATAGACGTCATACGCTGATAGAAATAATTGACACCTGGAGTTTACATAGGTTGATGAGGTATTCATTTTGGTGTTTCCTAGATTCAATCACTATATAATACAGAGACAAGGCAAGTGGGAACCCACGTTTGTTGGACTGTTTGAGATGGTGGAGAGAATCAAGCTAGTGGTGTACCAATTGGCTCTTCCACAGAGGTACACTACTATTTATGATGTTTTCTAAGTTTCAAATCTAGGTAGGTATCACCCCAAACCTTTAAATGTGATCGATATGGATGATGTTGAGATTGAGATAGATTTTTCCTTTGATGAGCATCTAATACGTCTGTTGAATAGTAGTGAGAAAGTGTTGCGGGGAAAGACCATGCCTATAGTTTGTGTATTGTGGAAACATGGGAATGTGTGGGTGGAGACATGGGAAAGGAAATAAGATATGTGGGATCATTTTTCTAATCTTTTTGACTCAAAATCTATGAGAATCTTGGGAGTGAGGCTCAAGGATAAGATGTTATAAGGTGGTGAGATTGTATGATCCCAACCTTTACAAAAGATGACTTGGTCTCAATTTCAGGTATTTATTTTTGCCTTGTTTTAGTTTACTTGGGTTTTGTATTACCATGGGGTGTGTTTGGTTGAAAAATTGAGAAAATTTGAAGGGAGAAGGGTATTGCATAGTTGGCTCACGGTTTTCCCTTATCGTGCGCCCCTGCCCATAAAACCATGCAACCTTGGACAGAGAGGAATTACATGGTTGACACATGGTTTGTCAATCTGTACACCCTATTATGAGAAACTATGAACCCCCATAATAGAGGATCACATTTTGACACACATTTATGAGAAACCGTGCTCCCCAGCCCAACTAACCATGCATGAATATTTAAATCACCAAAAAATTCAATTTTTAGTCACCAAACCCCCAATTTAACTCCTATTTGAGCCCCATTTAACCAAATATAATATTTCAGGATTTTGGAGAATCCTTTATGGATTAAAAGACTTAACAACCTTTTTAATTTGTTATTTTATTCCTGGATTGAAAATCTTCACCCCTCCCTGTCACAGGATCTTATCCGGATTGGTTTCCTATTCCTTATCGTTTATTATCCTATTCTAGAAAGGGGGTTTTCTTCCTATTTTGATTAGATGTAGACATGTTTTTGTGGATTTGTATCTAGTATTGTAGATCTATATCTATATTTAATAGATCTTGATTGATTTGATCTTGATTTAGGGTTTTAAATTTGAATCTCATTCTATATAATTGTGCTGCTCAAATTATGAGGATTTTCATTGGATGATCGCTCATCAACGAATTGAGGTAGGTTTTCTATAATTCAAATCTCAAAGTATTTATTTAAATTACATGTTTTTAATTGTATAATTCTTATTAGATGTTTATAAATTATGTTCTTTATTGAATTAATTAATTTGTTGAATTAATTAATTGAGGAGATCAGAAATTGGGGATTTTGGGAATTATAGATTGAGATACATAATTGTAGAATTAATTATGAGATATTAGGAATTTAGGATTGAGATATTTAATTATGGAAATAATTATGATCTATTGAGATTACCATTGAGATAATTAATTATGGAATTAATTATTTGATTTTTAGTTTGTGGATATTGATTAATTAATTAAATCATTAATTAATGGGATTTACGTACTCAATTAATTTGAAAATTAATTAAGTGGATTTATGTGATAAACTAATTATTGAATTAGTTAAAATATTGGTGTGGTTGATTAATTATTGAATTTATTAATAGAATTTAAGCGAATAATTAATTTTAGAATTAATTAATGTATTATATGTGATTAATTATTTTTTTAAATAAATAATTTTATTTATATGATTAGTTAACTTTTGAATTAACTAATAGAATTGTTATGTTTAACTAATTGTGGAATTAGTAATGGAATTGATGACGATAATTAATTGTTGAATTAATTATGTGTTAAGAATGGTAACATGGACATTTAGTTGTGAATTAAATAACAGGAACATGGTCATTATAATGTGTAAGGTATGAATGGTAACATGGCCATTCAGTTGTGAAATAGAGAATGTGAACAATATTATTCTAATGTGTAAGGTATGAATGGTAACATGGTCATTTAGTTGTGAATTAAAAAATAGAAACATAGACATTCTATTGTGTGATGTATGAATGGTAACATGTGAATTAAAATATGAATTAAATAATGATATCAATGGAATTATGAGATATGATATTCCATAGACATACATTAGGCTCTAACGTATTTCAGAGTACGTATTGAATGATATCAATGTAATTATAAGATATGATATCCCTCAGACATATATCAACCTCTGACATGAGTTGAAGCGGGGATTGAGGTATGAGTGTCTACAGGAACCGAAAGGTTTATATAGTTAAATAAATATTAATTTATAATGTGATAACTATTTACTTATGCATTGTAATTATTTCTTTATACAACTACATACACATGTTTTTGATTAGATATTGTTTTAGTTGTCATTAGTGGTGGTATACTATAATGCCTTAGATTTTCCATGCACTATTTTTTTGGATACTATATAGATTAGTTGTGAGACCAGGCACTGAGACGCTATGCGATTCTGAGGCCATTGATACTAAAATAAATGTTTGAAATATATTAAATAGCATGCATGGATTGTTTTCTTAAAAAAGTGTAATAACTTCTAAATGGGTACCCTGATCAGAAATATGATGGTACCATTGATTTCAGAATGTGAGGTTTACCCTAGGAATGACTTAACATTAGTCGGTATGGGTCATTTGTAGAAAAGTCATCACAGGTGTGGAAATGAAAAAAATAATTTAATAAATAATTTTATTTCATTTTTGATGACGCAATGATTGATGGAATTTGAATAGAATATTATGGAGAAATACTAGGGTTAGCTGTACAACACAGGAAGCGTTGGTGATCCATTGGAGATAGCTTCAGTGAATCCTATCAGATGAATGGCCATAGGATCTTTGATCAATGATCAATGCAAAAAATATTCAAAGGATCTCACCAAAAAACACTATACAGCCCCATTCATCATTATTGATTGATTTGAATCAAGTTATGGCATGAAGTTTTATTTTATTCTTCCCCATTCTTGATTTATACAGTGAACATGAATCAATCAATGAAAATATTGATATGTGGTTTGATCATTATGCAGGATGAGTTTATTTTATGAGGTTTTGAAGGGAGAATATATTTTTTATTTTATTATTCAGATTTTCATTCTAATAATTATGGATCAAGATAAGCGTGAACATCGATCAAGTTTTGTTACTCCAATATGTTCTTGTTATTTTCTCCCCCCATTAATCGTTTGTCATGACCATTCTCGATCAATCGATCATTGCGCACCCATTTCACGGTGCAATGATCTGATATCACAGATCTAAGATTGGAATAACCTGACAGAGTTGTGATGATGGAGATAAAGCAATTTAGATGAAAGAGGATACCCAATTTTCCATTCTTCAACACACAACAAAGAATGACAATTTGATTAATTTTTTGAGTAGATTTGATGGCGTAATGCATTCTTCATCGACAAAAAGGATTAGACGAGTTTGGATCATCAATATCATGGTGAAACGATCACTAGATCAAAATCTGGAGGCACTGGATCAAATACAGGAGTAGATATGGGATTCTAAAAAATCCTGAACAACACAATGTTTAATCTGGATCTATACGTTTTGTGGGGCCACATGAGCTGTGATTATGGTTTCCATAGGTAGTTAAATATCACATGGAATATTACCCCTTTCATATAGCATGTGGTATCACCTGGGTCACTCGGCATGTACTCAGGAATCACATGGGTTGTTTACATAGCAAGATGTTCACAGGATAGGCTATATATTGGTACATGAGAAGAAATGCATAGGATGGTGACGTTTACTAGCACATGGTTAGAGTAAATGGGATACATACTTGGTGTGTACTACTACACAGACACAATTTGATGAGATAATCCATTTACACGGGCAGGACCCAGGTTCAAGGGACATGGACTGTGACCCCTACTACACATTGTGTACTCTTTTATTCATGTCATGGAGACCTTTTACACTATATCTTGGGAATATTTTGTTAGGGTTTTCAACCTTTATCTTTTCCATGAGGGTTAGTATGCAATAATTTTTTACTCCAGGGACAACGATCCCTTCAGCAGTAATTCCTAGATAGAGTTGTTGGAATCCCTCTAAGAGGCCCAAAGTGAGATCCTCTATTCATATTCATGTACTAGGTGGAGTTCTTGGTATCGACGTGACCAACACTACATGGGAGCCAATCCTCTACTTAGCACATTAATCCAGATTGATTTATTGGTATCACCCCATGGCATTTCCAGTGATCCTCATCTGTGTACTGAATTCTATTAAAACTATTAATATGCTCTTTCTCATGAAGAGACCTAATAAGAAGTACCTATTGGATGGACATCATCAATTCTATCAGATTCAATAGTTGGTTCTCTCAGGTGAGTGCTTTGTGGAATATTCTATATGGAATCATATACCATTATAATATTTTTGGGACTTACCTCTAGAATGTGTGTCTTTGTTGAGTATATCTTGATATTCTTGTTATATGTGTTGTTGAAATATACCTGTGTAGAGATGAATGTATTTCGTTTGATTTATGTGAGGCACACCTATCATAGGGCATGTAAAAAGCAATTTAATTTTCCTAGTGTAGTATAATGGATCACCATGTTCATCTCACTTGAGGACCTTTCTCATTTGTTCAATCACTTAATTTAATTCACCTAATCTAATTCTTTTTAATTGTTTTTTTAATTTAGGAAGGTTATGAAATTTTAATTAATGAAAATATTAAACTAACATGCATTGAAAAAAATTAATTAGTGAATAAAGAACTTTGAATTTATGTGTTGGTTTGTGGGTTCCATCATTCCCCTTGTTGGTATTTAAATAAAGTTTGATAATTCAATTTTGAGATCTCATTATTGAATTATTATTATTTTATTAATTGTTGTGAAATATTGAATGCATTTAGAAATCTTAACTTATCATCCTACTTTAATCAAGGTTGATGGAACAACTCAATCGTGAGTGTGACAACATCCAAGACGTGGCTCTATCGTATGCCATTTCAACCACTGAATGGCTCAAATCCATCGTATTAAGATCATGTATTTATTATAAGGGAGGAAACAGATTTAATAAAATAATAGAAATGAGTTTGATTTTAGTTTGCTGGTGGGCTATCGCCACACCCGTGCATGTCACTCTTTCTAATAAAAAACTTAATAAAACATAAGAATTTTACCGTAGAATAAATGAAATTTTCACATACCTCCCTCAAGTTAAGGATTGAGTAAGTATATAATTTTTTAGGGTAATAGGTAATGGTGGATAGTGTGAGAATAAAAAAAAAGGAAATAAAGATAAAATATGGAGAAGAAAGGTGGGTGGTTGGGTGGAAGAAAACAGAAAAATAAAAAACATGCATGAATTTATTAAATGCCTAAATTACAATTGAAATCTAAAAAAATAATGAAAATTAAAAAATTAATAGTATGATAAGGGAATGATTTGTGAACGTACTCCCTCAGTGAAGATCTCCCCTTGGTTCCTTGGAATAAATGTGATGGAAAATGGGATGAGATGAGAGGTGGGAGCTCCCCTCCTTTTATGGGAAGAAATTGTCCTCCTCAACTTTTCACATTTATGGAAATATAAATGGATGGTTAACACATTCCATCCTTTATAAAAGTTGTTAATAAATAAATTTTTCATTCACATCAAAATATCATATTTGTTGGACTCTTCTTGAGGGGTTTATGTATTTTTTATTGATAATGTATTTTTTTCTAGATGAATTTTCCAGGAAGCTTCCTTCAATGTATAACATCACTTTTCCACTATAATGGGAGGAAAACTGCATGATATTTATTTAGGTAGTGTATATATGTGTGCTAATTCATATCCACTTCTAATCAACTCCATTATAGGTGTGTAGCCTGATTTATTCATCCGTTACGGAGGTGGGGTCCACGCTGTCAGCCCGGACAATTTCCAAACATCAGTGATTTTTTCAGGCCTTTAGATATTCAGATAAGCCTCTAGTCTAGATGAAAAGTTAAAGGAATTAAAATAAGTATTCTATAAAAATAATAATTCAATTTGGAATTATATTTTTATATAAATTACCAAAATACCCTTGACGTAAAAATCTATCAAAAATCCAGAATTTATTCACATTTCACATTTTAGCTCAAAACACACCATAAATCCAATATTGATCCATATATGCTCTAATTGATAAATTATGGGGGTTTAATCAATTGAAATGAATATAAAAAATGTGGAACATATTAGTTTTATCAGTATATTTTTTGGTTTCGGGGTGTCCTACTAAGTATTGTTATACTCACCCATACATGGGGTTTTCCTTCATGTGTCATGTCTTGTGTAGAAGATTGAAATTTCGATAGAGTCTTAGGAGGACCAGGACCATACGGTTCTTAGTGAGACATTAAAAAGTTATCACAAAAGGAGAAAGAACTAGTGGAAATATTTTTCAAGTTAGAGAATATAAAAACTCTTGTTATCTAAGAGCCAAAGAGGATAATAAGTTTTTGTGCCAAAGAATTATCCAACTTGGGAAGAAAATAATGAAAAAACTTTTTAATGTTTATTATGTAAATTTTTTTCCAAAATTGAAAAGAAGAGAGGAAGATTTTTGTGTTACTTGTTAGAAAGGGAAGATGACTAATAAAAGTCATAAGAAAGTTGAGATTCAATCTACCGGGCCTCTTTAACTTATTCATTCCAATTTATGTGGGTCAATGTGACATCAATAAAAAAAATTATGTTTATAATTTATCAATTTTAATGGTGATTTCACTCAAATGAAAAGCATCATGTTTTTGAAACACAACTTAGAGCCTATAGAAATGTTCAGGTTTTTCAAAATAAAAGTTGATAAAGAGATGGGGGTTTATATAAAGAAATTGAGAATGGAAAATGGTATTGAGTTTACAAGAAATAATTTTGGAAATTATCTTGGAGATCATGGTATTAAACATTAGTATTGTTCTCTATATACCCCACAACAAAATGGAGTAGTATAAATGAAGAATATAGGTCTGGTGGAAATGGGAAAAATTATGTGATAAGAATAAAAGAATTCAATGTTCTACTAGAGTGAAGTTGTTAATATTATTTTACATGTTTAGAAAAAAACTTAGTATAGAAACCAACATGAGTTATTATGAAATTTTCTATGAGAAAAAACCTTTATTGAAGTACATCAATGTTTTTGGAATCCCATGTTTTCTTAAAATAATAAATTTGGATTAGGGAAAGTTTGATGAAAAAGCTGAGGAAGGAACTTTTATTATTCAACCAATTGATGAAGTTACAAATTCTGGAAAAAAATGTTTATAAAAGTTGGTGGAATAGTATTATGTGGATGTTATTGAGAATCAAACATATTTAACAAAATTTTATGGTGATTTTGAGGAATAAAAACTGAAATTTTCCAATGAAAATGAAAGTGATAAAATTAATGTTCATGAAGATTCAGATGAATCATATGATGAGGAAAGTGAAGAAGGAATAGGAACTCAGAAATTTCCTACTTTAAAAAAAATTTGTGACTAAAAAACTTTTGGGTAATTAGAAGGCTCTAGTTTATGCTAGAAGAACGCTGAGAATGGAAAATAAAACTTCACTCATCTCAAAATTTGAACCAGAATCAGTCTCATAATCTATTCAGCCCAAAGAATGGGTGAATTCTATGAATGAAGAGTTGGATCAAATTGAGAAAAATGAAACATAGGAACTTGTTTTATGTCTAAAATATAAAAATTTTATCATAAACAATGGGTTTATAGATATATTTTGAAGGAATATGGAGATGATTCAAACAAAAATCTCATATTTTTTATAAAGGCTATGCACAGGTTGAAGGCGGAGATTTTGATGAAACATTTTCCCCTATTTAATAGTTAGAAACTATTATAATGTTTTGAGTAGTTCCTTCTCATCAAAATTAAAAAGTGTATCAGATAGATATAAATTTGGATAAATTGAATATGAAGTTTAAAATGAGTAACCTTTTGGGTTTATACTTGATAAGGATGAAAACAATGTTTTTAGATTGAAGAAAGATTTATATGGGCTAAAACTAGATCCACATTCATGGTATTCTAAGATTGAAAATTATTTGACAATGAAGATTTTTGAAAAGGAAAAGTTGACAGAAACCTATATATGAATGATGTTGACTTTGAAAGTCTAATTGTAATTGTTCATGTGGATAATATAAATTTTTCTGGGGATGAAGAAAATTTTTCTAAATAATTTTATTAGGAAATGCAAAAGAATTTTGAAACATCAATGTTGTGAGAATTAACTTTATTCCTTGTCTTACAAGTTCAATGTAAGGAAAAATAAATTTTCCTATCTTAAGAAAATTATTCAAGGGAATTGTTACAAAAATTTGGAATTTTAGAATATAAATATGTTTCTACTCCTATCTTAGTGATGATGAAGATGAGTAATGATGAGTCTGGAAAAAGTGTGAATTAGAAAGTCTTTTGGAAGATGACAGGAAGTATACATTACCTTATAACCTCAAGCCAGATATTTTTTATGCTATAAATTTGTGTACTAGTTATCAAAGTAATCTGAAAGTGTCAAATATGTTTTTAGCCAGGATAATTCTAAGATATCTCAAAGGAACAAATTCATAAGTATTATTATAAAAAATAAATTATGAGATGAAGATTCACGGTTATAATAATATTTATTGGGAAGGAGATTGTAATGATAGAAAATCAACCTTAAGAGAAAAATTTTTCTTAGGTGAATGTTGTGTAAATTTTCATTGTAGGAAACAATGTTCAGTAACCTTGAGAAAAGTGGAATTAGAATATGTTGGGACTATTCAAGTATGTACTCAGATATTGTGGATGAATGTTCAACTGGAAGATTTCAATATAAAGCTTTCTAAACTATTGATGACACTTTATGACAATCAGATTGTAATTGATCCTTCTAAAATCATTTCCAACATTCAATATCAAAACACATAAATATAAAGTTTCTATTTATAAAAGAAAATGTTGCTTTTAGAGATGTTTTGTTGGAATATATCTCAATGAAGTATCAAATTATTGATATCTTCACAAAGTCAATTCCAAAATAAATGTTTAATGAGTTGAGGTTGAATATTCATGTTCATCCTCCTATAATGACTTCCAAAAACTAATAACTAAGTCCCCAACCATTATTTGGATTATATTGACAAATGGGGAGAAAAAGGAACAACATTGTACTATGTAAAAAGTTTTTAATTATCATTATTTTATGAATATGAAGTTGTGTTAATCAGATAATGGGGGAGAGGAAAATACAATTTATAGAAAAATAAAAGTGATAAAATATAAAAGTTAGGGGTATTTTATCATAGCATGGCCATACAATTTTCTCCACACCAAGGGATTTATTTTTTTCAAAAAAAATACCTTATCTATTAGTGTGGTGTCTAAACACACTTTTCATAAAGGATGTGTTTTGGTAAAATTCAAAAATTGTGAAAATTTTCTTAGAGTTGAACAAGTTATTAATGAGTGTAGTTAAAAAATCAGAATGGAGAGATTGAAGAACCTTTGAGTTGTTTTTTTCAATAAATTTATTTATTTGTTGATAAGTAATCTTTTATAAACTTATTCTTTTGAAAAACAAGTGACCATTTCTGAATGATCGAACCCAAATATAAAGGGGGAGAGAAGTATTTTTTTGAGAAGGTTGTTTTATAGACACAGAGGATTGAACTGAGAAACACCAAATGAAAAGTATAAAACCCATCACCACCAGTCATAGAATTCATCAAAAAGTTAGAGTTTCTTTATTAGACACACCATCAGTCTCATATCTGTTGACAATATGTTCAAGTTTTATTGGACTCAATGTTTCTTAGAATGTTAGAATGTTGCTAAACAGGTTGAATGAAGAAAGTGATGTCATGAGTTAGAAATTTCATAAACATTCTATCCTTTATTCAAATATTTCTTATCTAGTTTTTAATTCTCAAATATCATAAGCTCTCTATAACACTTGTGATGTGACCCTTATGAAGAAAAGGGTGAGAGTATGTGCAACCAATCATATAGAGTTTTGGTTTGAAATAAATAAGGTGTTTAATGTAAGGTAAGTCATAATACTTTCCTACATAAGTCATATAGTACTTTGATAATATTGAAATTCTCATAAATCAAGAAAACTATAATGATAAATCTTTTTAAGAAATAGAGGAATCATTAAGATTGTATTGATTCTAGGAATCAAGAAAAAAGCTTTCATCAGATCCAGAAGTACTGAGCATAGAAGTTTTCAAGAGTATAAATGAGTTATAGTTGACGTGGTTTGAAGTATTTCAAAGTGGTAGATTGGAGTTTCCATCATAAATAAAATTCCATCATAGTGATAATTATATCATTTCAAGGATTCCATTGGATTGAAGCTGAGGAAGATCTATGAGGTAGAATATGAGGCGGAAAGTTAATTAAACAGACTCTGAGGAAGAAATTCAATCAAACAAACTCTGAGAAGGAAATTCAATCAAGACCGACTCTAAGAAGGAAATTCAATCACACTGAATCTGAGAAAGAAAGTTAGTCAGACTAACTCTTATGAGGAAATTTTATTTAGAATGAGATGAAGAATTTTCATCATAATGAGATGAGGAAGTTCCATCATAATGAGTTGAGTAATTTATGTTATACTGAATAAAAGTTAGGAAGTCTGAGAAGAATTATTATACAGAAGACATAAGAAGATTTCATAATATTTGGGAAGAGTTTCAGTGGTGAATCTTGAAATCAAAATATGTATAGATGTTGGAATTTTTTAAATTTGAGTAAATGGGAAAAGTTTTTTAGTTTCATGAATTTGTCTTTTTGGGATTCCTATAAATAGAAGAAATGTATATTCATACTTTTCAACTTTTTTATGTGAGTGGAAAAATAAGAGCACTACAGAATTCATGTAAAAGTTATCTTTCCATATTTAAATCTCATTAGATGTTTGGACTTCTAATTGTTTTGTTTATTGGACTGAGTAAGATCCGATTGAGCATTTTAGAAGAGTTTGAGTAATGCATATTGAGAATGGATTCATCAGACTGAGTCCATCAGACATAATTCATCGGATTGAGTCTATTGGACCCAGCCCTATTGGATGGAGATAATCAGACCCAACCACATCATAATGAGGATTTCAAGCTGAGAATTTATGGTGTAGTTTGAACAATGTATTTTTTTGTTTTATCTCAATTTTTTAAGAAAAATTTATAAACCAATAGGATTCAGTATAATCATTACAATTAGGATATATAATGTTTCTAATGGGAGTTTTCACAAGTTCTATTCACTTATTCATTTTATTGAATTTTATATAGACCCATAGGAGTGTCTATAAAAATGATATAGGTTCTCATAATGAGGTCTAACCCTTGAAATATCATGATATTTACTTTTTTTACTCATTTTTAATACATTAGTATTTACTAAAAGATGATAAAGACATAAACATTAAAAAATTTTAGTGGTTAATATTTTCAAAATTATTGAAACTTATAAAAGTGAACAACTAATTCAACCCCACTTCTGAGTTATTATTCGATCCTTTGGAACTTCATATATTGTTTATCTCTTTATTTGAAACTTTTTTTTTTAATATTTTTGCTAATTTATTTGTAATTAAAATCCCTAATAGAATATTTTAATACTCTCATGACTCATCATTGATATCACCAGGTCCAACAAGATGTGGTTCCTCCATTCACTAACATCATTCCACTGATGTGTATATGGAGGAGTGAGTTAATATAGGATCCCAAACTCCTATAAGTAATCAATGAACTAATTAAATCATCCCTAAAATTTATGAAGTATGAGAACCCACCCCTGCCTCAATAAGAAATGGTCCTCACACATATGTATGAACTAATTCAAGAATCTCTTTAGACCTTTCACCTTTTCTTCAAAATTGGGATTTATTCATTTTACCATATAAATAAGTATGACACATACCAATTAGTTTTAGTTTAAAAGAATATAAATATCCATTTTGGTATAACATAGTCAAGCATTTTTAATTTACATGAACATGCCAATGATTCCATAATTGGGTGTGGCATGAGTTATGTGAATTAGTTTCCTTATCAATTTCCATTACTGGGTTTGTGTAATACGATAAAAAAATTTGTTATTTAAATTCACCTTACCATAACAAATGTTATTTTTATAAAACAAGCAACATTAATTTATTAATATTAAAATAAATCCATCTATATCAAGTTTAGATATATAAATAATTTTTTTGTAATGGATGAAACATAATAACAACCTTTCAAAACCAAGATCATTATAAGATTCCATATTATTCTCAGTACATCCCACTCTGAGGTTTTCATTGAACATATTTTGTTTGGGTTTCCATTGTAATTAAGCCACAGTGAGTAAGTCTTATTTGATGATAGAGAGACTTTTTTGGAGAAAATAACCTTAATTTTAGGAATGTATGTCTGTCTAAATTAATGGATTCCATGTATAAATATGTTAAATTGGATTACTAGGGTTTTCTATGAGTTTAGAAGGATTATAGGTGGTTTGGTCACTTTTATAGAAGCTAGTATAAAAACTATTAAATGAAAAATTATATGTTGTGTACATGTCACATGACATGTAACTATTTCTAGATGCATTTAATCAACTAGTTTATGATGTGATGTGGTTACATTTCGTGAACCTGATTCACATCGTGTAAATGTTGATCAAAATAAATATTAACCCGGGGCAAATGGTTTTTCCAGCATAACATAAAAATGAGGAAATACATGACATAAAAGGATTACACATCATCTATTCCTCTTACCTAGTATTTTTAAGTGTGTCGTGTACTTATGACTCTCATTGTTTTTTATTATAGCCTCTCCTCTCTCGCTCCTAGGGTGAACTCTAGGAAATTTTGAATTATCTTCCCCCCTTCTAGATGTCCCACTTTCACATTCAATCCTTGGCAAGTTTATTCTATTTGGTTTCCCTCTTCTAACCCATCATTACTTTTCATTGTAGTTTATGTCTTTTGAACATGGATTTTGTTTTGGGAGTTGATCTTTTTTTGGTTTAATCTAGGTTCTTCTTGTGATCTTCTATGACTTCTTCTTTAATGGATTTTGTCATTAGAAGCATTGTGTTAATCGCATGTTAAAGGTATCGAGACTAAACCTAACCCTATGGTATATTTAATTGTTAATTATATGAAATATTTTGATTATGAACATGTAATTTGAACTATTCTTAATTAGTTGATTTATAGTAAATCATGGATTGGATTCCTTTAGATTCAATGGTTGATGCAACCTAGATTATGGATACCTATTGGGTGAGAAAACATTTGAGTAAAGAGAACTTGGCAAATTGTTTAAAGCATGGTGAGTATGACATGATACCTTAGGTGACTGGTTGATATATAATCCCTAGTTAATCTATTTTTGATTATTGTTATGACTGTTGATCATTTGAGAGATAAATGAAAGTTTATTTGAAAGAAAAATGGCAATTTTCATAATTAACCATTGAGATTTATGATGTGATATTAGGATATCCATACTATTATGACTTGTTAAGTTGGTGATGAAATGATTATATATAGGGATGTCATAGTAGTGTTTAAATTATTATATAGCAGGCTAGGCCCAGTGATACATGCTAAACTTCTTATATATACGGATTTTCTTGGAGGATGAAATGCTTATATTGTAGGCAATTCCCAGTGATACTTGATGAAATGCTTATATACTAGGATACTACCAGGGACACATGATGTAATGCATTTATATAGGGTGATGATCAAAGGATGAAATTATTATACAAAGAGAGCTACCTTTTTGTTTGATTTTTCCATGGTATATGGATATAGATGGAATGATTGTGTTACATTCTCAATGACATTTCATCATGGGTTTGAAATAAGTTAATTTATATATTATATTAATTAGTCAATTAATAAATCAATTTATCACTTTATTGTATATAATTGTTATCAGATTGGTTGTGTTTAGGGATGGTGGTGTCGACCTACTATGTTTTATTCACACCCTATTGGGAACCGTTTGGTAGTCGAGCAGATTACTTGGATGCATGTTTGGACAAGGGAAAGGGGCATTATTGTTGATTCTTTTGTATCTTACTGGATGGGATGGATTTTGGAGATGGGTCTGACATGGGGATAGGGACCAGAGCCTTTTGGGATTATTTAATGTGTGTATATTTTTTTTTGTATTGGTTTCAGTTTTACTTTTAGATACATCTTAGCTTTTCATTATTCATCATTATAGGTTCCTCCTTTTATTTTCCTAGATGTATGATATACTATTTCCACTATTTCATTATTACTGTATTTTTTATTACTATGGTTTAGTTCCACTATGTTTTACCAGGGGGTATAGTCTCCCCACTATAAATATCATAGCCTCGCTACTAGTCAATAGCCTCTAGCATATGGGGATTCATTATTGACGTCTAATAACCAAATCATTTTGACCATGTGAGAGAGTACCAGATCGAGGGACATTACATAGTGGTATTAGAGGACCAGCTTGTTATTTTCTATTGGTTTATTTTTTTTTGGAAAAATTAGAAAGGAGACTAGGATTTATTGGGACTTGGTAGTGAGCTTATTCATTAGAGTAGCTAATCCATGTAAGGGCAAAAATTTGAGTTCCAGGGATGGGATTATTTTTATGTTTTTCTCTTGTTACTATTCATGTTATTTCACCTTGGTTGATTTATGTGTTGTGTGATGTTATTATTTTGTGATGTTATTGTTTATTGATATTTACACTCATGGACTAGTATGGTGAGATATGAGTATGAATGCATCATGATAGGCACATAGGGATATATATATATATATTGACATGCATTGTTCATGACAGGGACATGTTTATTGCATGTGTTATATACTTTCCAATATGAATTGTGAAATAATATATCTATTATATTTGAAAAATGGAATGAAATAAACTATTATTTAATCATAAAACACTTATAATACATGGTTAGAGAGACACAAAGTAATTGTTATATATTATTATCACCTTTTAAGGAAGACTTTAGTTTTATCCAAAGTTTATAGAAGTGTGTTATTATTTTAGATAAAATGACTACTCATCATCTTCGAGTTGAGTTATAAGAGAGGGGAAATCAGTTATCTCCTAACGTAGATGAACTGGAGCTTCCTATAGCTCTTCAGGATCAAATGTATTTTCATCATCACAACAACTTCTTAAGGGTCATGCAATCCATGGAAAAGGAGACTATTTTCATCGTTCCATTGATGTATGAGTTGATGATAGAGATTCTGCTACAACATCCACCTATGTTCACTAGGGAGGGAGGCTCCAAGGTAGCTGAGTTCTAGATTGAGTCAATATATACAATCTTCAAGTATCTTGAGACACCCACAGATAAGAGGGAGAATCTTGTAGTGTATATGCACAGTGGACCTACCAAACATTGGTGGGATATTCTAGAGCAGGATGTGAAGAAAGAGGAGTTATCTTGTATGGAATTAGAGGTGAATTTATTGAGACACTACTATCCATAGATGCTGATGGATGATAAGGATCATTAGTTCATGCATATGATATAGGATATAATATCAGTGATGGACTATGTTGGACATTTCACCAACCATCAATGCTTGGTGCCATATTTAGTTACTGATGAGATCTCTAGGGAGAAACATTTTCATGATGGTATTCACTATGAGGACAGGTCATAAGTGAATATTTTTATTCTGAGTATCTTTTTAGATTTTTTGAATCATGAACTCATCACGTCAAATAATCTGATAGAGGACCCAAGAGGTAGCCAGGCTATTTCAATAGGGTATACTAGGATCACTTATTTTGGTGCCACGAAGTGATTCTATGACAGTTTTTTCCATGGAAATGACATGAAGATCAGTTAGGGTTGTTGGAATCCATCGTAGGATCATATTCCATTGTAGTACATGAGTGTAGAAAGTTAATCCACAATTAACCATAGTTTTCATACACCACTTTGGAGTGCCATGTTTGCAACAGAATGTTCCATCTTCAAAATCTTTTTTAGAACTTCTCTTAGTATAGTAGTGGTAGGCGAGTAAGATAGGTACTAGAGTCTAGGAAGGACTCAGCTACTCCTCATCAGATAGGTAGCTAGAGTTCTATAGTACATTTAGGTTGATGAGGGAGATGTGTTATCCCATTGTAATGACATAATGTTTATTAATAAAATTTATTTCCTGAATAAATGTGTGTTGTATTATATTATATATTATACACATAAAAAATATAGAGAAACCAATGAAAACTATATTAATAAATATTGTTACATTAATTATAAATGAAAATAATTAAATTTCCAAACATTAAAATTGGACAAAAATTATAAAATATAAAAGCTAAAATCAGAAAATATAGATCGACCTCATATTCTAGAATTATTGGCCCCACTACCAACACTATATAAAAGAAAACAAATTATGGAAAACCAATAAAAATTATTTAAAATGGAAATATAGAACCTTGAGATGAATTGATTTGAATATTGAATGAAATAATTGAGTTGTATATATAAAAGGTAATGTGACTATTGGAATAGTAATGTGACCGTTGGAATGGTAACCTGATCGTTGGGAATAGTAACATGACCATTGGAAGAGTGATTTTACCAAGAAATAATAAATTATGATATAAATAACATTTATCATGATTAATTTATATAAATAAAAATATTATAATTCAATAAAATAAATATCATGATTAAAAACCTCAATGAAAATAAAGCATATTTTTAATAAACTGTATTTTAAAGTATTTTGTAAAAATCCTTATTTTCCTATTAAAACTTTTATTTTTTCCTATTTTAGATATTTATTTTTATTAAATTAATTTCACTTTTTAAATTTTCATGTTAAAATTTTCCTTGGGTGAGTTTTTGGTAATTTTCTGAAATACTTCAATTTTTAGGTGAATAGTAAAAATATAGTTTTTCACATAATCGATGTATCTTAAGTTACATAATTCATGATGTAATAATGACATAATACATTATATAAATATAGTTTCTGCCATTATATATTTAATTTCATAAATGAGTCATTAAAATACAATAAAATTAATTATCAAACCTAAAAATCAATTTCCAAAACCTAAATTCAAAAGTGATTCCTTAAAATATCAATTTATTTTTTTCTTCACTTTTCTTTTTAATAAGTTAAATAATTAGAAATATAAAGAGGATTTAAAGTCATAATCCAATTATATTATATTTATATATAATTTATTACGTCAAAAATGCACTATTACATTTTTTTCCTTTGATATATTATTTTATTAAATATTTTATTCTAAAAATACCCCTCTCTTAAAGTATAAATAAGCCGTCTCCCTTCCCTTGGAAACACACTCCTCTCAAACATTCCAAAGTACAATATCTTCCCAAATACTCCCTATAAATCCCCTTACATTACTTTGGGAAATTTTGGAGCAATCCAACTCTAATCACCAAGGGTGTTATAACATCTTACAAGAGAAGCTACATTGAGGAGAGAGTATGTCTCTATTAACGTTTCCCATTTTTCTTTTTCTCTTTATTATTTTTACCAATTAATTTAAAAACCATATACAATAAAACTAATTATTCAATAATTTATAATTATATTATTTATGTTAACATGATGTAATTGTCATATTTATGACAAAAATAAATGCAATACTTATCTTTCCCTCTCTTTTAACAACGTCCCGTTAAAGGTTGATTAACCACCTACGGAGACATTTCTAAGTCAATTCTTATAACCACCTTCATGGATGGATATTATTAATTATATATAACATATAAATAATTAATTACACTTATTATAATCTACTGATGTTAATCATACTTTTCTATAAAAGAATCTCAATGAAAATTGAGAAATCAAAGTGAAACAAGAAATTTATAGGAAAATCAAGATATCAAAACACTTTAATTTCATCAATAGAAATTAATAAATATAATAAAATTATTATAATTGATAAATAATTGTATAAATGGATATAATTAAGATATTTATTAGTTTTTTAATAAATATAAGTTTAGTATTCAAGAGGTGCAAAAGTGTCAAAAAAAGGAATTAAGGTAAAGGGATTCATAAACCCAACACTTTTTCATTGGGTTATCCATATTTAATGACATATTTGGAATAAATAGTCCTCTAATGTTCCTTAAATATAATTTCTTTATTCCTCCATCTTCTTTTTTTGGATATACATGTTTTTTATTTTATTTTATAGAAAATACAATGATTTTCCAAAATAACTCTTTTTTCCAAAACACATCATGGACTCCTCTTGAGTTGTTTATTCATAACTAAAGAATGTTGATTATTATAGAAAATATGTTTTTAAATTTTTCATTTTGGAACCCGAAGTTTATTTATGAAATCATAATTTTTGAAATACTCATGAAACCCATTCCTTTCTATGGGATATTTCATGAAAGGATTGTTACACATTCTATGTGACATGCATGATTATGTGAATATTATGATATGATGACTAGACCAAAATTATATCGCCCTCCAATGCTTTGGGTAATGTGTTTTATATCATGAGATAATGTTTATTATATGTGAACCTGATGCTTGATTTGTTTACAGTGATGATGTTATGATTATTCACATATGTTATGGGTTAACATGATGCTAGATTTATTCACAACTATGAGTGGAATTTAACCACTATAACATGATGTTTCATTTTTATGCATTTCCACATTCAATGAATTTATCACATTTTTACCTCATGATATTGATAATGTTCCTAGGCTTATGATATGATGATTATTCTCACTCATGTTATATTGATTCATATTTTTTATTCATCCTCTTACAGGGATTTTATCTTACCCCTTTCATTGATGTATATCCTTAGGTAATTTCATGTACGATGGATAATGTGATATTTTAGAAGGATAACAAAGGATTTAAATAAATTTTTATGTTTTATTATGTAGAAGTTATTTATGAGCCTAATTTTTCTAAGACATAAACATTTGGATCCTATATTTGTAACTCTATTATGTTTTTTATCTTTAAAATGATTTAATAGTTATGTATGAAAAATTAGGGTCACTATAGTTGGTATCTAAGAATAGTTTAGTTAATTTGGGAATTATGATTAGAAAATTAGAGTAAAAACAATTAGTATAAGTCTATGTATAGGTCAAACATCCTAGAATACTATTTTTAGAATAGTATAGACATAGGGATCCCATAAGATATTCCTTTAGTGTTTATTTCATAAAAGAATAAATTACTCATGATTTATTGACTTATGTTTTTTTCTAACATTTTCTATTCTAGAAAATGGTAGGAATAGGAGAAACTAGGCCTAAAACCTGTGTCAGTGTCAATTAAAGAATTATCCATGTGAGATACAGAATTAAATGGGAGGTTGAGTTCAAAACATTATAAAAATGATTACCTAGTTGTCTTGATATTTGTATAATAACATGAAATATGTGGAATGTCCATATTCATCCAAT
Source organism: Viscum album (assembly GCA_963277665.1). Classification (NCBI taxonomy): domain Eukaryota; kingdom Viridiplantae; phylum Streptophyta; class Magnoliopsida; order Santalales; family Viscaceae; genus Viscum; species Viscum album. The sequence continues at coordinate 942,130,871 of OY728148.1, forward strand.
AAGGATCAATTATCCATTTAGTCCTTAATGAAAAAAATGACCATCGATGTTTAGTGGAATTTCCAATCCTCTTGATGTGGAATAGTGGGTTAACTCAATAAAGAAGATATTTTCTATGATCCATTTCTCTAATAAGGAGATGGTGAATCTTGAAATTTATCATTTATATGGAGAAGCTATTCAATAGTAGGAATTGATTAATAACCAAAATCCAACGGATTAAATGGAAGATATGGAGCGGTAAAAATTTATGATAATATTTCTTACAATGAATTTCTCTTGAACTCTTCAAAAAAAGATTGAAAGAGAATTCATATAGCTAAAGAAAAAGGAAGGTGAAGTTGTCACGACCTATGATGAAAACATCATAAGGTTTTAAATGTATTTATTGGGTTTTTATCAATAATGATATAAAAATAGATATGTTCTTTATTTTTAAAAAAATATAACTTCGAAACGATATAGAAATATACGAATTTGGGAGGTTTTTAGATGTGGTTAAACGTGCTCTTAAAGTAGATTTAGAGTTCAAAGAATGTTCCCATGGTTAAGGAGATAATAAGAGAAGAATGGGGTTTCAATATTGTCGGTCAAATGACAAATGGGGAAATAAGATCCAACTACCCACATGTCCAAAATGTGGGAAGAAGTATCACGTTACTTGCCTCAAAGGGATAGGGAAATTATTCAAGTGTGTGAGGGAAGGACACCAATCTAATGAATATTAAACATACATGAAGAATCTGACCAACAAGATAGAGGAAAGGAAGGAACATACTAATGCACCACCCATGGTTCAATGCTTCAAATATAGGGACTAGGGGAGTTATGCAAGCAAGTGCACTAAACGACATGTCCTTGAGGGAAACTAGTGTCAGTGATCAACAAATTCAAAGGAGAAAGGGAAAGCATATATCATCACTACTAATGAAGTGGAGTGTGAAAATGAATTCATACAAGGTATGCTTCCTATTCACAAAATAATAGAAAAATTATTATTTGATTCCAGTTCTACTTATTCATTTATATCATAAAAGTTTTCTTGAACTATTTAATTGAATCCCCAATACCTTTAATTAGAGATATCCATAAAAAACATAGTGGTGTAATCATTAAAACCCAAGCGTTGGGCTCTTCTCCTATAATCATATTTGGGATGATTCTTCTTGCAAATCTTATTATATTTTCCTTATTGAAATTTGATGATATATTGGACATGTATTGGCTTTCATTATATATAGAAGAAATCAACTATTGGAAAAAAATCTATTTTTATATTCTAAACCATCCCACGATCCTCTAAAAATGGAAGGAAGATCATGAAGCTTCTTTGGAAAATCCCTCAACAGTGTGGGTGTGGATACCCTATAGAGAAGCATACCTTTCCCAAATAGTTGAGTCAAAGTAAGGTATTAACATGGATGAAATGTCCATTGTTAGGGAATACATTGATGTATTTCTCACAGAGTTACTTGGAATCCCCTGATCATGAGGTAGAGTTCTCAATATATCTAATACCCAGAGCCACTCCTATCTCATGATTCTTATATAGGACGTCCTTGATTGAAATGCAGGAGTTAAAGATGTATCTACAAGAGCATTTGAAAAAATGGTTAATACTCCCTAGTACATCACCTAGGGGTGCACTAATGCTCTTTGTCAAGAAGAAAGATAGATCAAAACAAGTGTATATCAATTACCAAGATATCAACAAGATCACCATAAATAAAAATTATCCTCAACCAAGGATTGATGACTTGTTCAATTAACTACATGGAATGAAATAATTCTCAATGGTGTATCTTTTTTATGGATATCATCAACTAAATTTGAAGAAGGAAGATATTCAAAAGGCTATTTTCCTTACAACGTATGGGCACTATGAGTTCATAGTAATTCTCTTCAGACATACTAATTTTCCTACAATATTTATGGATTTGTTGAATATATTATTTAGATACCACCTCAAAAAAATTTGGTAGTGTTTATCGATCATATTTTCATTTATTCCATGATTATGTAGGAACATGATGATAATCTAATGATTGTGATGGTGATATTAAAGAAGGAGAAAAATTATTCTAAGTTCAAAAAGTGTGACTTTTGGATGCAAGAAGTAACATTATTTGGGAATGTGATCACAAGTGATGGAATTTATGTGGATCCTTCAAAGACCAAGGGAATTGAAGAATAACCTAGACCCACTAGTGTCATAGAAATCTATAGTTTTATAGATTAACTGGTTACTATTTACATTTTGTGATAAATTTATCATTATTTATTAGCTGAATAAATAATTTACCACAAAATGGGGTAAATTATTTATGGATTAAAGATATGAGGAAAGCTATAAGGAGATCATGAATAGGATCATCACTGTTCTTGTACTGTAATTTCCTAGTCAAGATAATTGTATCACTGAGAGGGGGAGAGAGTGAATCAGTGATATATTTTTCTTTTATATTTCCTTAATTATTTAATAATTGTAACACCCTGATATTTTATGAGAAGTATATATTTATTTATTTTATGTATTATGTTATACTCAAAGGAATATTTCACTGCACACAACACTAGCTTGGCTTGCGTTACACGTAATCGTGATCTTCCTCGATAGTGTGTGTAGTACACAATACCGAGTTTCACTAAACAACGATATATTATTATAATATTATGAACTAGACATTATGAATAGTATTAACTGAATTTTAAATTTTATAACATTATAAATAATCTTAAACATTTTCTAGAATGAGGTATGAAAAGAAAATCAGTTTTTCGGATAAAAGAAGTATTTTAAAAAAAATGCAGTTTTATCGCCTTTTGATGGCGCAGACATTTTAATCTAGTTTTTTACATGTTTAAAAGTTCAGTTTGACAGAATAAAATTATTATTTGGAATCAGGATATAAAAATTTAATTTGGATATATTTTTCATATTATTCTGGTAACTTTCATAATTTGATGAATAGTAAAAACATGCTATATTTTAATTAAAAACAACTTTTTTAATCGCAATAATTGATATATCTAGATTATCTTTTTAATTGGTTTTAAATTGTACTTAAAATATATTTTTACCATTTAATCTAATGTTGGTCATTTGAATTAATTTCACATTGAAATTGGACATAAACAAGTGATGATCTTTTGATAGTTATTGTTTCTTAAAAACATGCTATTTATTTTGATAACGGGAATTACATTTAAAATTAATTAATTCCACTTATATGTTTTGAATTTGAAAAAATAGACATCATTTTTGAATTCAGAATATCAAATACAGCATAGGCTGAATTTTTGGTATTTTTCTGAAAAACTTCAATTTTTAATCAATAGTGAAAACACAGAGTTTTTGGTTAAAACCGACTTTTTATTTAAATAATAATTTATTTGATTTAAATTTATTTTAGGTCAAAATAGATACATAATACTTATAAAGTTCAATGAAATTCATTGGAATCATTTTATAAGAATTTTAGATTTCTAAAAAATTGTATTGAACTTTTCACCGTCTTTTACCCACCTCCTATGAGATTTTGCAATTGTTCATAAAACTTAATTTTACCACTTCTGTGAGTTAAATTTTGAAAATCCGAGAGACACGGTTAATATAAAGTAGTAAAATGTGTTTCAATTAGATAAAAATAATTTTTGGTGAACAGTAACTTTTTACTTTTATTTACCACAGTTAAAAGTAAATAGGTTAATTCAAGGTTAAAAGAAAATTATAATAATTAAAAATTACCTTAACACCTTTACAAACCTTATTTGATGAGTAATGGCCCACAATGGGCATCCTTGGGTCTATTTTGGGTCCCCATGGAGCCACTAATGAAAGACAATGACATATTAGATTAATTAATTTAATGTAAAGACAAAATTGGAATTAACAAAAAGTCATTTAGTAATTAATTTTTATAAAGGGATATATAAATTATATTTTGGACTATAAATATTCATTGGAAATCTAAAAGGATTTCCTACATGTTGATATTTTTTTTATAATTTTTAGACATCAAATAAATTATATTATTTATGACACAATAATGATGCAGTATTTACCTCATTAATAAATGATTTAAATAAATAAGATTATAATGATTAAAATGTTTTCCAAAACATGTCCAATTCTGATTGGATGATTTTATTTCGACCATGAGTCATTTTATATTCATCTTTAATGATTTTTGGTCCTTTTGAAACCGAAGATAAGTTTATAATAAACTAATATTTTCACACTTTCCAAAGGTGCCCCTCTCCTCCCTTACAAAAGGGCACCTTCTCCCTCTCCTCCTCACTACACTTTGAGAATTCAAGCTCGGCCAACCCATTCCCATTTCAATTACCCACTTCCTTTGAAAAGTACTATTGGTACTGGTCTACTCAAAAGAACAACTCTAGTTCCCTAAGAGAATGTTTGATGGAGGCACTTCGAAAAAGAGGAAATACCCTCTACCATTTTCTTCAAGTTCCATTCATCTTCTACTATCTCTTATTTAGTTGTTTCATTATGAGGTAATTACATCAGTATCCCTCACATACTGATATGTTATTATAAATATGAAACAACCCTATTTCACCTCTTATCCATCCTATGGTAAACAAAATCACCGCGCATGCGTACGTACAGAATACCATCTCCACGCCGTGGTGTAATATGTTTTCCACCACAACCTTACTTGGATGGGTATAATGGTGTAAATAAATAACTATATATGATTATTTTAAATTTTTATTGATTCTTAAATATTATACATACATTTCAATACAATTCCACAATCATGGGAACGATATCATCGCTCGTGCGTACGTACGGCCTCCGTCTCAATGATTTGATGCAACTCGTTCTATATGATCTTCCTTGAATAATGATTATATAAATTAAATAAATAAATGAACATGGTATATATTACACTAACACAATTCATTAAATGATGTATCTATATCCTATAAAGAGGAATAAGAATTTATTCGACAAAACACGCATAAGAACATAAATCAATAAACACCCGAATAACAAGTAGCAGTGAAATATTACTACTAAGAAGACACAAATATGAACATATATGACATCATAAAAATGAATATGATTCTTTAAATAAGTCAATTAAAATTATTTAAACCATATTACAGCAGGTTCTGATTCATAAGAAGCATATCAGACCTAAGGTAAGGGAAAATCTCAGAATCTCATTTTTATCCGAGATTGATTGTAATTTGGTATTTACTGGGGTGTATATTTTAATACACATCCAAGTTTCCTCAATATTTAATATTATTTCCATCCTTCTACAATTGTTAAATCCAATATTACCCTTCGGTGAGTTTTTAGTAAAAGATATGAAAAGAATCATTTGTCATTTTTCATACGTGGTACTTTTTCACTTTTTTGGTCAAAGTACGAGAAGGATGTTTTTTTAACATATACGGCATGAATGTATTTTTAGAACATTATTTCCAAGAAGATTTCTTTACAAGTTTTCATGTTTATTTTTAATCAACTTCTTTTACTTTAAAATTGTGTGACATGTTACGAAATAAAAAATATTTTTGATGTAGAAATGATATTTTCCTCAAGAATGGAGTTCAAGTGTTTTATCAAAATTATTTTCCATCTAAGATAAAATATGGTTCTATTTCTATCCATATTTTATATTGATTTGATTGTTTTATGATAGAATTAATTTTATGATGTCCTTTTATCTTATATGGGTTATGTTATGATGACATGATGTTTATGAATCTCATTTTTATTACATGGGTTATGCTATGATGTATGATTTATGATTTTGTGGCACACATAAGAATGGTTTCATTATGAGATGGGTGGGACATATATCTCCCTTCAATGGATTGGGTAAATATTTATATCTCATGACATAGACATGGCTGGAACGACAAGTTAAGCCGGTTCAGTGATACATTACTGGAATGAGGAGTGAACTCTGTTCAATAGTGGACATTGTCCTCTATGATGGTCTTGGCAATGAGCCTTGAATAATATGAAATTATTTTCTATGATTATGTGTGTATGCCACAAAGTTTCATGTTTGAAGTTATGATTATTTGGGATTAATTTTCTTTACTATGATTTATCCTATGACATGATATTATGACCTCTTTTGTAGGTTATGATTTTCAAAATGTTATGTTCTTATTAATATGATATGAATGATATTTCTTTTTTTACCCTTTCGGAGAATTTTACCTCACCCTTTTGTATATTTTCTTTTCCCCGGGTCAAGAAGAAAGATATTAAGTAGGATATGCCAAAAAGGGACTCTAGATATGATGAAATAAACGGGATACAATGTATTTAATTTTATAAACCAGTTGTTTATGTTTCATAGTTTGTAAAGTCACAATACCTATATGGTCCTTTTATGGTTTTGTTATATGTTGTAATAATTATGCTTCAAATCTGAAGTAATAACAATGTATATAATGTATGGGTCCTTATAGTTGGTATTAGAGGAAATGTATAGTCAAACTTTGGAAACTAGGATGTGAAAGCCTTAGTAAGGTCCCTAAGGATAAGTCTAAGCATAGAACACAATCTTAGTGTTTTAGAAATGGCCATGAACAACCTATGATAAGACCTTAAGTGTGAAATTTTATTATTGATTATGTGGTTTTCCTATTATGATTAGTGTTGCTCACACTATGCTTCTTGGTTTTCTTCAATAGCTGGAACCCGAAGGAACCGTGTTAATGCTGAATGCGACAGGAAATACAATGATTGTACCCCTGAGCAACCAAATGTTATGGGAGCTAGAATGAAAAAAAAATCTAGTAGCCATGCTCACACAACTTTCTCAAGCTATGAACCATACAAGACTTCCAAATCAGCAAAGGAAGGAGCAACATTCTGTTGAATCCTTCATGAGGCAGCGTCCACCTTCATTCAAAAGGTCTTCTGATCCATTAGTAGCTGAACAACATATTAGTACCACTGAATAGATATTTCCAGTTCTACAATTTTCAGAACATGACAAAGTCATTTTAGCAGTGTATCATTTGGAAGGTGATGCTGATCAATGGTGGAATCTTATCAAGAATACAAGGCAAATAGATAAAATTGAGTCCATGGAATGGGATGAGTTCAATAACATATTTTTCAATAATTAATTACCTTTATTCTTCAAACAAATATGGAGAAGGAGTTTCTTGAACTGATTCCAAAGGATTATGAATCGGTCGGTACCTACGAAGCTAATTTTACAAGACAAGTAAGGCATGCTTTCGGAATTATTATCCAACCTGAGAGTAAAATCGATCGATTCTTTGGTGGCTTAAAACCATGTCTTTGAATGGCGTTAGCTATAAGGGACTTCAATAGCTACGAGGAAATTGTTCGATGTGCTCTCAAGGTTGAGATAGAGATTGAAGTAACCCATCAGTCATATGGGTTTGATAAGAAGATGAAAATGGAATTCAAAGGAAAATCGAAAGACCACACTGAAAAGAAGATGAGTTTTCTTTTTTGCTCAAATTGTGTAAAGAAACATGGAGGTAATTGTCTTAAAGGGACAATAAAATGTTTTAATTGTGGAAAAGAAGGTCATCGGGCAGTTGAATGTCTAAATAATGGGAAGAAGATGTCTGATGATTTGAACAAATAAAGGGATACACCGAATGCACCTCCTACACTTCAATGTTTCATGTAAAATGATATGGGGCATTATGCTAATCAATGCCCAAATCCAAGGGTTGTTGTTGATGATTGACGTCAACAAAATCTGAAGGCCAAAGACAAAGGAAAGTTACATGAAATTACTATCGGCGATGGGGAGTACAATAACAAAGTGGTGAAAGGTACACTTACCATCCACTTGAAAGTAGAAAATGTTTTATTTGATTCTGGATCCACCCACTCTTTTATTTCTGAAATAATTTCTAAGGGTATCACTGTATTACATCAACAACTAGATGTCGAGTTAGTTGTGACAACTCCTAATGGCACAAGGGTCGCATCAAAAGTTTATAAGTCTTCTCCGATTGAAGTTTGTGGGAAATTGCTTCCTGTAAATCTTGTGATCCTTACAATAGTAGAATTTGATTGGATTCTTGGCATGGATTGACTTTCTTTATATGGAGATCATATCAATTTCCAAAGAAGCGAAATCACAATTAATATTCCAGATTAATCTATGATCATCTATCAATGCAAGGATGAATATAACCTTCCAGAGTAAATTTCATCCATCTTATGGGTCTTGATTCTAATAAATGAAGGTTATTTATCTCAAATGGTTGGCGAGAAACTCACGATTAAGAATATTCCCATTGTACAGGAGTTTGATTATGTCTTTCTGGAGGAATTTTCGGGTCTTCCACCAATTCATGAAGTTGATTTTTCAATAGAACTCGTACCGTGTGCTTTGCCTATTTCAAAGACACCTTATAGAATGGCCCCAATTGAGTTTCATTAATTGAAAAAGCAACTCCAAGAGAATCTTGATAAAGGATTCATACGCCCTAGTGTGTCACCTTGGGGGGCACATGTTCTATTTTTTATGAAGAAAGATAGATCAATGAAACTCTGCTTTGATTTTATAGAACTTAACAAGATCACAATCAGGAACAAATATCATCTCCTGTGCATTGATGACTTATATGACCAATTCCACGGAGCTCAATACTTTTCCATGATTGATCTTCGTTCAGGGTATCATCAATTAAGGGTCAAAATGGAGGATATACCAAAGACGGCTTTCCGTACAATGTATGGACACTATGAATTTATAGTGATTCCATTTGGTCTTACTAATTCCCCTGCTATCTTCATGGATCTGATGAATAGAGTCTTTAGAGACTATCTTGATCAGTTTGTGGTAGTCTTTATAGATTATATTCTTGTATATTCAAAGAGCAAGGAAGAATATTAAAATCACTTGAGAATTGTATTGAAGACCCTGATAAAGGATAAGCTTTATGAAAAATTTACCAAGTGTGAATTTTGGCTTAAAAATTTTTCATTTTTGGGTCACATAATCTCAAAATAGGGGATATCTGTGGATCCATCAAAAACAGAGGTTATCGAAAAATGGTCGAGACCAACAATAATAAATGAGATCTTAATTTTTCTTGGTTTGGATGGATATTATCGATGTTTTGTGAAATATTTTTCACGATTATCTATTCCACTCACCAGGTTGACTCGAAAAAAAGTTATGTTCGTGTGGATGGAGGAGTGTGAAGAAAATTTCAAGGAATTGAAAAAAAAGGTTATCCATTGCACCTGTGCTCACACTGCCTTGTAGTAGAGAAATGTTTGTGATCTACAGTAACACATCAAAGAAAGGATTGGGGTGTGTTATCATGAAAACAATATGGTGATAGCTTATGCCTCACAACAGTTGAAAATCCGTGATCAAAATTACCCAACTCATGATTTGGAGTTAGCTGCGGTAATCATTGCATTAATGATTTGGAGGCATTTTCTTTATGTTGAAAGGTGTGATATTTATACTGATCACAAAAGTTTAAAGTATATTTTCACACAATAGGAGATTAATATGATCCAAAGAAGTTGGTTGGAGATGATTAAGGATTACGACTACTCAATTCATTAACACCCTGGGAAAGCAAACAAGGTGGGAGACGCATTAACTCGACAAGACCATGCTTGCTTATCCATGATGAGGATCACAAAAGATCTGATACTTATGGATTTACAAAGGATGGATCTTGTAATTATACTGGATGGGGAAAATCATATCTTTCTCAAATGAATTTTAAACCTTCTATACATGTGAAGATTAAAGAGGCACACAAAAAAGATGTAGAGTTTTAAAAGAAGGTGAGAAATGTTCATGGATTCAACCTTGATTGTGATGGGATAATAAGGTTCATGAATTGGGTTTGGGTTCCTCAAATCCCTGAATTAATGAACGAGTTACGGGATGAAGCTCATAGTTCTTTATTCTCCATTCATCCTGGAAGCACGAAGATGTATAGGGAACTAAAAGAGTACTTATGCTGGGATGGCATGAAAAGAGATGTTGCTGAATATGTCTCTCGATGCTTGGTTTGTCAGCAAGTTAAATCCGAGAGACAAATGTCTATGGGAATGTTACAACCATTACCCAATCCCGAATTTAACTAAGAAAACATCACTATGGACTTTGTCACAGGACTTCCTAAAACATCCAAAAGCAATAATTCTATCTGGGTTATATTTGATCGTCATACGAAGTCGGCACACTTCATTACTATTAGGGAAGAATTCTTTCTGGATCAGCTTGCTAAGATATATGTAAAGGAAGTGGTAAGATTGCATGGAGTACCACTTTCCATTATATCTAATTGGGAACCGAGGTTTACCTCGATGTTCTGGTGAAGTCTTCAACATACTCTAGATATAGAGTTGAGTTTCAGCACTGCTTATCATCCTCCGACAGACGGTCAGTCTGAGAGGACAATTCAAACTCTAGAAGCCAAGTTACGAGCTTGCTCTATGGATTTCAAAGGTGGTTGGTATCAACATCTACTTTTGGTGGAATTTTCAAATAATAATAGCTTCCTCTCTAGTATTCAGATGGCTCCTTATGGATCTCTCTATGGAAAGAAATATAGAACTCAATCTTGTTGGGATGAAGCTGGGGAAAGAAAGCTATTAGGACATGATCTTGTTGATGAGATTGCTGAAAAAGTCCGATCTATTCAACAACACATAAGAGCAGCTCAGAGTCGACAAAAAATTTATGCTGACAACCAAAGAAAATACCAAGAGTTTGAAGTGGGTGATAAAGTGTTCTTACGAATATCTCCTTGGAAGAGAGTAATGAGATTTGGGAAGAAGGGAAAGCTGATCCCTAGGTATATTGGTCCTTTTGAAGTACTGGATCATGTGGGGAAGGTGTCATATCGATTTGTGCTTCCACTGAATCTCTCTCAAGTTCATGATGTGTTCCACGTATCTCTCCTAAGAATGTACATACCTGATCCTTCACATGTACTAAGCTAAGAAGTTGTACCGTTGGAGCAAGAGCATTCTTATGAAGAACAACCGATCGAGATTCTGGATCGTAAAGAAAAATTTCTACAGAAAAATAAAACTCACTTGGTGAAATTTTTATGGAGGAACCACCAATTAGAAGAAGTTACATGGGAGCTTGAGGATATGATGAGGGAGAGCTATCCTCGTCTGTTTATTACGATTTGACGAATTTCGAGGGAGAAATTCATTTTAAGGGGGAAAATTGTAAAACCCTTATATTTTATGAGAAGTATATATATATTTTTTTATGTATTTTGTTATATGCAAAGGTATCCTTCACTGCACACAACACTTGCTTGGTTTGTGTTACACCCAATCACGACCTTCCTCGATAGCATGTGTAGTACGCAATACCAAGTTTCACTAAACAACGATATATTATTATAATGTTATAAACTAGCCATTATGAATAGTATTAATTGAATTTTATATTTTATAACATTAAAAATCAACTTACACATTTTCTAGAATGAGGTATGAAAAATAATCAGTTTTTCAGATAAAAGAAGTATTTTTTAAAAATGCAGTTTTACCGCCTTTTGATAGAGAACACATTTTAAATATAGATTTTGACATGTTTATAAGATCAATTTGACAAAATAAAATTCTTCTTTGGAATCAGAAAATAAAAATGTACTTTGGATAAATTTTTTATATTATTCTGGTAACTTTCATATTTTGATGAATAGTAAAAATACGATATATTTTAATTAAAACAACTTTTTTCATCGCAATAATTTATATGGCTAGATTATCTTTTTAATTGGTTTTAAAGTGTAATTCGAATATATTTTTACCATTTATTCCAATGTTGGTCATTAGAATTAATTTCACTTTGAAATTGGACATAAACAAGAGATGATCTTTTGATAGTTATTGTTTCTTAAAAACACGCTATTTTATTTGATAATGGGAATTACATGTAAAATTAATTAATGACACTTCTATGTTTTGAATTTGAAAAAATATACATAATTTTTTAATTTGGAATATCAAATATATCTTAGGCTTAATTTTTGGCATTTTTCTGAAAAACATCAATTTTTGATGAATAGTGAAAACACTGAGTTTTTGGTTAAAACCGAATTTTTATTTAAATAATCATTTTGTTGATTTAAATTTATTTTAGGTCAAAATAGATACATAATTCATATATATGTTCAATGAAATTCATTTGAATCATTTTATAATAATTTTTGATTTATAAAAAATTGTATTGAACTTTTCACTGTCTTTTACCCACCTCCTAGGAGCTTTTGCAATTGTTCATAAAACATAATTTTACCGCTTCAGTGAGTTGAATTTTGAAAATCTGAGAGACATGGTTTATATTAAGGAGTAAAATGTGGTCCAATTAGATAAAAATAATTTTTGGTGAATAGTAACTTTTTACTTTTATTTACCACGGTTAAAAGTAAATAGCGTAATTTAAGGTTAAAAGAAAATTATAATAATTCCAAATTACCTTAACACTTGTGAAAACCTTATTGGATGAGTAATGGTCGACCATGGGCATTCTTGGGTCGATTCAAAATTGGAATTAACAAAAAATCATTTATTAATTAAATTTTATGAGGGGCTATATAAATTATCTTTTCGACTATAAATATTCATTGGAAAGATAAAAATATGTCCTACATGTTGATATTTTTTTTATAATTTTTAGACATCAAATAAATTTTATTATTTATGAAACAATAATGATGCAGTATTTACCTCATTAATAAATGATTTAAATAAATAAGATTATAATGATTAAACTATTTTCCAAAACATGTCCAATTCTTGATTGGATGATTTTATTTCGACCATGAGTCATCTTATCTTCACCTTTAATGATTTTTGGACCATTTGAAACTGAAGATAAGTTTATAATAAAATAATATTTTCACACTTTCCAAAGGTGACCTCTCCTCCCTTATAAAAGGGAACCTCCTCCCTCTCCTCCTCACACCACTTTGATCCTTCATGCTCGGCCAACCCCTTCCCATTTCACATCCCCACATCCTTAGAAACCTACTAGAGGTACTGGTCTTCTCAAAAGACCAACTCTAGTGCCCTAAGTGAAAGTTTAAAGGAGGCACTTCGAAGAAGAGGTAATACCTTCTACCATTTTCTTCAAGTTCCATTCTTCTTCTACTCCCTCTTATTTAGTTGTTTATTTATGAGGTAATAATATCAGTATACATCATATACTAATATGTTATTATAAATATGAAATGAACCTATTTCACCTCTTATCCATCCTATGGTAAACAAAATCACCGCGCGTGCGTACGTATGGAATAACGTCTCCACGCCGTGGTGTAATATGTTTTCCACCACCACCCTACTTGGATGGGAATAATTTGGTAAATAAATAACTATATATGATTATTGTAAAGTGGTATTGATTCTGGAATATTATACATACACTTCAATACAATTCCACGATCATGGGAACGATTTCATCGCTCGTGCGTACGTACGACCAACCGTCTCCACGATGTGATGCGACTCGTTCTATATGATCTTCATTGAATAATGATTATATAAATAAAATGAATGAATGAATATGATATATATTACACTAATACCATTATATAAATGATGTATCTATATCATATAAAGAGGAATAAGAATTTATTCGACAAAGCACGCATAAGAACATAATGCAATAAACACCCGAATAAAAAGTAGCAATGAAATATTACTACTAAAGAAGATACAAATATGACCATATATGATATTGTAAAAATGAATATGATTCTGAAAATAATTCAATTAACATTATTTATACCATATTACAGGAGGTTCGGATTCATACAAAGAATATCGGACCAAAGGTAAGGGAAAATCTCACAATCTCATTTTTATCCGAGATTGTTTGTATTTTGGTATTTACTGGGGTGCATTTTATCATCCAGATCCATGTTTCCTCAATATGTAATAATATTTCCATCCTACTACAATTTTTTAAATCCAATTTTACCCTTTGGTGAGTTTTTAGTAAAAGATATGGAAGGAATCTTTTGTCAATTTTTGTACGAGGTACTTTTTGACTTTTCTGGCCAGAGTACGAGAAGGATGTTTTTTTAACCTATACGGCATGAATGGATATTTAGAACATTATTTCCAAGAAGTTTCCTTTACAATTTTTCAAGTTTATTTTTAATTAACTACTTTTAGTTTTAAATTGTATGACATGTTAAGAAAGGAAAAATGTTTTTCAAGTAGAAACAATATTTTTCTCAAGAATGGAGTTCAAGTGTTTTATCAAAATTATTTTCAATCTAAGATAAAATATGGTTCTGTTTCTATCCCTATTTTTACATTTATTTGATTGTTTTATGATGGAATTAATTTTATGATGTCCTTTTATATTATATGGGTTATGTTATGATGTCATGATGTTTAAGAATCCCATTTTTATTACATGAGTTATGCTATGATGTTTGATTTTTGATTTTGGGGCACACCTAAGAATGGTTTCATTATGAGATGGGTGGGACCTATATCTCCCACCAATGAATTGAAAAAAGATGTACATCTCATGAGATAGACATGGTTGTAATGGAAAGTTAAACCAGTTCAGTGATACAGGACTGGAAAGAGGAGTGAACTCAGTTCAATAATGGACATTGTCCTCTATGATGGTCTTGGCAATGAGCCTTGAATAATATGAAATGATTTTCTATGATTAAGTGTGTATGCCACAAAGATTCATGTCTTATGTTATGATTATTTGGGATTAATTTTCATTACTATGATTTATCCCATGACATAATATTATGACCTCTTTTCCATGTAAAGGTTTTTAAAATTTTATGTTCTTATGAATATGATATTACTGACATTTCTTTTGTTTACCCTTACTGAGCATTTGAGCTCGCCCTTTTGAATGTTTTCTTTTCCTCAGGTCAGGAAGAAGGATATTAAGTAGGATTTTCCTAAAAGGGACTCTAGATATGATGAAATAAATGGGAGACAATGTAGTTGATTTTATGGACCAGTTATTTATGTTTCCCAGTTTCTAAAGACACTATACCTATACGGTCCTTTCATGGTTTTGTTATATTTTGTAATAAGTATTCTTCAACTCTGAAGTAATAACAATGTATGTAAAGTATGGGTCCTTATAATAACCTTAAATCATATTAAATATTTCTTTCCCTATTGAAAACAAATAAAACACACATCTATAGGAACACATTAATTTATAAGTGTCACTATTCCACAAGAATAGCTACATCCTTTCTATGATTTTGAAATGGTCTAATACCACACAATCTGTTAGAAAATAATCCTTTTATGAGGAATACAATGAGTATGATATTCCCTTTCACTCATGTATCTCTATATAAACAATTATATTGTGAATTTTATCTTTATATAACGAAAGATGAAATACAACGTTTTGTAACAACACATGATATGGTGATTCTTTATGAACTTTAACAAATGTATTATTTTTTAAAAAAATATTCAATTTATTACTAAGAAGATGGTAAGAACTTTTCTAAATTTTGTTAAAAAACTATGTCTGATTTCCCAATCCAATTCTCCCAGTCCAATTATCCCAGTTTTATTTCTCAATATGAATAATATATTACTGTTTTAGAACACAGTTGAGAAAATTCTGAACCACTTCTTCTTCAATCCAAAATTCCCAATATGATTTTCCCAGTCCGATGATTCAGCCAAATATGATGACCAGTTGAATACAACAAAACAAAATTTGGAAACCTCTTCTTCCCTTTAGATCTGTGTCTTCTCTATTCTTCTCAAGGAATAATACATTTATTAAAAGTACAAAGTACTTTCCCTTTTATACTCACCCAAAAAATAGGTTGGATGGGATTCCTAAAAAATTTCCCACTCAATAAAATTTTCTGAATCAACACGTTCCTTTGAATTTTGGGTTCATATTAACTTCATAATCTCTTCTCAACACTTATTTAACATTCTCAAATCTTCTCACATTGTCAACTCTGATTTAGAATTTTTGTAAACATCATTTTAATTCTGATTTCCCATTTCAATTTTTTCTTATTACCTGCTTCATTATGATGAATACAAATTTAAAAAAATATATTATTATTCATCGATTCTCTTGACCCACTTGAATTACAAACAAAGTATTTCAAACTATTTTAAATGGTCAACTAAATTATTGATATACATATTAATTTATTCTTTATATTTTCCACCACATAATTATCCTTTTCTTTTCATTCATTAGTTCCAAAAAATTATTCATCTGATGATTATTATGGAATACTGAGTATAGACCGGTATCACCAGCTATAACATCAAAAAATTAGTTATCTTATGAATATGATACCAATCAATTTTTATAACAAACAATTCTACCTCTAATTAATATGATGACATGCTGAATTCGATGGATCAACATTAGTAACTTATTTATTTTTTGAATATGATTCTCAAAAACTTCATTCTTCATGGACTTAAATCTTCAAGATTTTGTCTGACTGAAAACGAGAACCTTTATAATGACTATCCTACCACGCCTTTAAAAAAATCTGTATCCAGAAATATCATTACGATGATGTTTAGACCAGAACGATTAAAATACATAAACATTCTTCTTTAATAAACTTTTAACAAGTATCATGACTTTCTTTATGACATTTATTACTTTGAATATAAACATTAGCATCATCTCACTTACCATGTAATGTGTTGAAAGATCCCTATCATTCATAACCATATTTATTTCCTACTCATTTTGAATATGATTGGCATGATTACAATCAGACTGAATATGATTGGAATAAAATTTTTCTCCCATTTCGTTCATCAAGCTTTCATCACAAGTTTTACAAAATACATATGATTTAGGAGAACTCCAAGATCAGAAAACCAACATCACATTTTCATCCAAGTTAGGCAGAACTAAATTATTCCCCATTATGATCAAACATTTCATTCTAAACATTGGCTGAGTTCGATGATCCTCTTCATCCAGAAAACATATTCCCAATGTGATGAAATTTCTTAACCATTGTGAGTTTTATTTTATTAAATATGATGGTCATTCCAATTTTTATCAATTACAAAGTGATGTGATTTATTTTCTTCTTAAACTCCCTTGACAACAAATGAAAATAGCTGAATATGATAACAATCTTTATCATCCTGGTTCTAAAAATCTCCCACTTTGGATTTTATTGTCAACCAATGTTCATAAATCACTAATATTTTTATCCTCAACCTATGTATTAGTTATCAATAATTATAAGACTACGCGTGCTAAATCATTGTAGGAAATAATAATTATTGAAATAAAATTCATGATGTCCAAAATTAGTGATTATGAAAAATTTCCTCATCTTTTCTTCCTCAAATTTTAAACCTCTATAGAATACAAATTTTTTTTCCAAAACCCACTCAAACAAAAAGTTAGAATAGTTCACACACTAACAATGATGAATTCAAAATTTACACACAACTCTATCAATTTACATCCTTTCATAATGATAGATTTATAAAACAATTCCCCCCTTCAAAGAACATTCCAAAGATAAGATGAGTGAGGGAACAAAAAACACATATCTCAACATTGACGAAAAAGAGGTTAGATGACCTTGTTCAAGATCAATTTAGAGAATGCTTCCATGGGTAAAGGTTTTGTGAAAATGTCAGTACCTTGTTCCGATTCAGGAAAAAAACTCCAACATCAACTCATTATTCTACACATGATATTTGATGAAATAATTGTCGATATTAATATGTTTTGAATGATAATGTGTTACCAGATTCTTATAAAGGTTTATTTCACTTTGATTCTCACAACCCAAGATAAAGGTTAACATAAATTCAACAATTTAGTATTCTAACTGATTCTTCATCCACATAAGTTGGGTAGTAGATTGTATAGTAGAAAAATATTCAGATTCAGTTGTAATGAGAGTTACTGAATTCTATTTCCTTATATTCCAAAAAACATAACTTTTACCTAGAAATAAATCCCTACCTTATGTGGATCTTCTATCATCAAAATTTACTGCCCAATCAGCTTCTGAATACCCAAAAAAATCAATACTTTCTAAGCTATCATACCTTATTTCAAAAAAAATTGGTCCTTTGATGTATTTGAGGATTCTTTTTCTAGAAAGTAAATTTGATTATTTAGGATCACAATAAAATTTTTCACATATGGTAACATAATAAACAATTTTGGTTCCTAAGGTAATAAAATATAAAAAAATTCCAATCAACTATTGAAACTCTTTCTGATCAACTTTCTTGTCTTTTCCATCTTTACTCAACTTTGTTCCCACTGATATTGATGTGTAAACTAGTAGTGAATTTTCTATACCGAAATTTTTATGAATTTCTTTAGCATACTTATCTTGAGAAAGAAAAATGTGTTTCTTCTTTTATACAATTTGTAACATAATAAAGTTTTTCATTTCTCCCAACATGGAAATATCAAACAACTTTTAAATTTATTTAGATAACTTTTCAAAAGATATTTCATTATTCCTAGTAAAGATAATGACATTAATATAAATAATTATGATGAAGGAAAACTCTTGCATTTTTTGATGTAAATATTGTTATCAACCCTTCCTTTCTTAAAACTCATATTCCTTAAGAAAGTATCCAGTTTGGAATACTATGCCCTCATAGATTTCTTTAGTGCATACAAGGATTTGTTAAATATACACATATTACTTTCCTCTTTCCCAACAACAAATCGACAAGGCTATTCAATGTAAACATCCACATTAAGATCAACAGTTATAGTTGCATCCCTTACATCCATTTGAAAAAATTTGTAACTCCATTGGGTAGAAATAACAAGAAAAATTATGATTGTTTCTAACCATTCCACCAGAGAAAAAGTTTCATCAAAATCAACACCTTCAATTTTAGAGTAACCTTTACATACTAATATTTCCTTGTTTATTATCACTTCACCTTATTCATTCATTTTGTTCTGGGAAACCCACTTTGTACCAATAACATTTTTGATATCTGGATTAGTTACGAGTTCCTATGAATCATTCTTTTCTATCTGGTCTAACTCTTCATTCATGGACTGAACCCATTCTATATACTCAAAATCATATTTCACAGCATTCGACCCAATTTTTGAATACAAGGAAGTACGTGTAATAAAAAAAAATTCTTATTGTTTGAACCGTTTTATGTTTATCACCAATAATGTTATGATCTTAAACTAGCTTCCTAAAATTGGGTTGAGATTTTAGAGATTCTTCTTCATCACTTAAAATAACTGAGTCTGATTCTTGTTTTTGAGTATGATTACAATTGGATGTATCCTTATCAGAAATGTTGACAAAAATTTCTTAATCCTACTCTACATCCTAATCTATTTGATTATATTTATCCTTAATATAATTTTCAATAACATTCAAATTATTAGAATAAAAAATTATTTCTATTTCTTTGTTGAAACATCTATATCCTCTTCTTTTTATATCATAACTAAGAAAAATTCCATCTTCACTTTTCTGCTCAAACTTTCCCAGATTTCCACCTTTCTTATTTATAATGCATGGACTCCTGAAAACTCTTAAGTGTTTCAAACATGTAGTTTTTCTATAAAAAAATTGTATGGACTCATATACAAACATGGCCTATAGAAATATCAGTTTTGAATATAAACAACAATACTCATGGGTTTCCTACAATACGAATGAGGAAGACCTTGTTCAAGTAACATAGTTCTCCCCATTTCCACCAAAATTCTATTCTTCCATTCATAAACCACATTTTGATGAGGTGTGTAAAGGGAACTATAATCATGAAAAATTCCATTATTCTCACGATAACTTTGAAATTATTTATTAGTATACTCATCACCATTATTATTTTTCAACTTTTTCATTGAATACTCACTTTTCCCCTTAGATTTTCTCCTAAAACCTTTAATAATTCTCAGAGCATATGATTTATGTTTCGTATTCATAACACAAGTAATGTGATTAAATTCATCAATGAATGTGGTGAAGTAATTATCATAATTTTTTGATTGTTTTCTCATTGGTCCATAGATGTTGGAATGAATAAGTTCCAAGGGGTTTTTTGATCAAATCTTGACTTTTTTATACATAGACTTTGTAAATTTTCCCTTATGAAATATAGTGCAATAAAAATATCTTATTCATTGAAAAACAAGAATATCTTGAACAAAATATCTCTTTCATAACTTACTCTTTTTTATATGACACATGTTTCCCATCCTTTTATGCTATAATTAATTTTCTTCTACCATACCCAAGTAACAAGAATTTTTTACCTCACTAACTTGAAATAATTTTCCCTTTGTATGTCGGCTACCTTTAACAATCTTTTCATCCTTATCATTTTTAAAAAAAAACATCTTTCCTGAAGGTATCTTTTTTATCTTTATCAAATAATTTTGAAACACTCAACAAGTTATGTTTCAACTCGTCAATATATAAATATTTATATTTAAACATTTCTTTCCCAATGATAGTTGATCCAACACCTTTGATTATTATTGTTTCATCCTTGTTGAATGTCATAGTTAACTCTTTGAATTCTGTTAAATTATTCAAAAAATTTAAAACTTATTTCATGTACGAGGAACACCCACCATCAAGAATATAAGGTAGTTCACCTTTAAATGATTTGAGGGTAGTTTTAACAAGAGATTTTTCTTTATTCACCTCCAGCTTATGGGAAATGCTATAAAAATTATATTATGCCAGTAACAAAAAAGTAAAACCCTTAGAATGATTACCTGGTTGTTCACATATTTCACAATTAGTTTCTTGGGGTTGGAAACTATTTTTAATTTTTACACCACCATTATTAGTTTTCTTTTGAACTTCTTTTTCATAGTTATTATTTTGAGAAGATTGACTCACCCTAATCCTATGAAATTCATAACCTATAAAATAGTAGTAATGTTGTTGGTTGAACCAACACATATTTTTTTTATTTATGATTCCATCACAATACTAGAATTAACTATAGAAAGAATATTTTCCTCTATAGATTCCATACTGACTGGAGTTGTGAATATGTTTCTTAGCAACCTTCTAATATGAATTTTGTTGACCAACAACCTTTCTGTTATCAATTAGAGTCTTCTTTTTTATCTTGTTTCTCCTTTTATCATTGTCATAACTAGAAATAATAGAATAATTTACATATTTAGAAATTTTATAAACATTTTTAGACTCAGGTTTTTCAAAAACATATGAATTCTCAACTTTGTTAATCTTAGACACATACATAATTTTCTATGATTTCTTATTTCCAGAAATAATTCTATCTTTCCGATAAAATTTTGATGGTTACTTTTTTTACCCTTATCATATTTTTCCTTATGAAAACTTTCACCAACTTCATATATAGAATGTTTGGAAAATGTAATTATATTTTCATATTTACAAAGTTTTTACTAGACACGTTCTAACTATTATTTTTATGCCTTTAACTTCAATTCCATATTTTCATTATAATTCGTTTCTTCCTTAAGATATTTTTTCAAATCACTAATATCCAGTTGCATATTTTTTTCTCATCTAAAAAAATTTCAAGAATTTTTTATGAGGAACATTCATCTTAAAACTTCTTGTTTTGTTTTTCAAGACTTATAATATTTCTCAAATATATTTCAAATCTTATTTTAAATGAAATTTACGTTTAGTTTCTTCTTAATTAGAACTGCTAATTATTAATTCTTCATCATTAATTGTTACTCTAAAAGTATTCTCACCAACATGCTCAGTATAATTTTTGGATTTAGCTTTACTATCTTTTTATTATTTATCTTTAGATAAGAAAATACACCTTTTAGATTTTGAGAAATTTTTACCCTTCCCTATAGAATAAAATTTTCTTTCCACCCTATTTCTTCCATGACCTTATTGGCCTTATTTCTTCTTCATAACTATCTTTTTATTTCTTTCTTTGTGGAAATTTTTTTGTAAAGTTCCCAATGAATCCATATTCAAAACATTTCAAGGGAAAATTCCCTTTATATTTACCTCTACCTCTTCTCACATTTTTATAAAAAAAGAATAAAATATCTTTAAGATTTTTACATACCTCATTTTCAGAATCAAAATAACCACCTTATTCTTCAAATATAATCATCTTTGAATTCTCTTTCTTCACAGGCTTGAACTAAATTTCTCTATCATCTTTTATTTTTTATTTTTATATATTTATACCATATTATTTTATATGTGATTAGAGTTATATGAAAATCATCTATAGATAATTTTTTATGATATCTATATTCTAATTGATAAACATTATCTTCAAACTTGTTGGGAATAATTCTTAATATCTTTTCAATAACTATAGATTCCTCAAACATTTAACTAAGACATATGATATTGTTGATGATGTTATTTAACATGGAAAATAAGTCCCTAATAGATTCATACCCACCAATTTTCAAGTCCTCATACTTCAGCCTCTAGATTTGTAATTTTTCTTCTTCACATTTGTATTGCCTTTATATAAGTTTTTCATCTTATCCCATATACCTTTATCTATGGAAACACCATTCAGCCATAAAATTTACTTTTAGAAATTGATGATAGTAAATAAATCTTTTCCCTTCTATAACTCTCAATATTATCTTATCAATAGATTAAGATGAACTTTACCATTGATAGGAGGAAATACATCTGTTGCATCTTCAATAAAATCATATCTAATAGACATAAGATGGGGAAACATTATATATTTCTAGATATGATAATTCTTACCAGAGAAAACTAGGATTCCTTTATTGTTTACACAATTCAAATTATCCATCAACTTCTCTTCAAAACATCAAAAAAGAATAAATGAAGGGAACCTGTCTCTAATACTAATTATAATTGCCCAGTCAAGATAATTGTATCACTAAGAGGGGGAGGGGTGAATTAGTGATATATTTTTCTTTTATATTTCCTTATTAAAAAATATTTTCTCATATTAAATATTTCTTTTCCTATTGAAAATAATTAAAAGCCACATCAATAAGAACACAAGAATTTAAAAGGTTAATTATTCTACAAGAATATATATATCCTTGGTATTGTTTGAAAATGATCTAATACCACACAATCCACTAGAATACAATCATTTTGTGTGGAATACATTGAGTAGGATATTCCCTTTCACTTGTGTGTCACTAAGTAAAAAATTCCATAGTGCATATTATCCTTCTAGATCAAATGATGTAATTCAAATTTTTGTAACAAAACAAGTTATGATTCTTTCTTATCATCTTTCACAAATGTGTTATTTTTTATAAAAAATATTTACTTTCTTACCTAGATGTTGGTAATAACTTTTATGGACATTGTTATAAAACTCAGTCTGATTCTCCTAGTATAATTGATCAATATGAAAAATATATGACTATTAGAATATATATGAGAAAATTTTGAACCATTTCTTCTTCAATGTAGAAATCCCAATACAATCTTGCTAGTCTGATGATTCAACCCAATACGATGACCAGTTGAATACAATCTTGTATCTCCTCATATGCTTCTATCCGAAATACTTCATCAACAAAATTCAACCAGGAAACCTCTTATTCTCTATAAAGCTCTGCCTTGTCTCTTATTCACCATGAATAGTACATCTATCATAAATTACAAAGTAATTTTTATTTTATACTCCCCCCAAAAATGGTTTTGGTGGGATTCCTAGAAATTTTTCCTCTCAATTACATTTTACAAATCTATATGTTCCTTTGAATTTTTAGTGCATATTGCCTTTATAATCTCTTCTCAATAGTTCTCGAACCATCATGAATCTTCAAATAGAATTATATATACATTATACTTTCTTTTCAAACATTAGTCTGATTCTAATTTCCCATTCCGATTTTTCATTATGATCCACCTCATTACGATGATGACAAATGTAAAATATTATATTCTTTTTTATCTAATCTCTTGACCCACATGAATGATAAACAAAGTAATTAAACCTATTTTAAATGGTTGACTACATTATTGATAAATCTTTGAATTTATTTTCCATATTGGCCACCACACACTTTCCATTTTCTTTAAATTCATCAGTTTCAAACAATTCTTCCTCTGGTGAATAAGATGCTCGCTAACTTCTTTCATTGAGGATTTAAATATTTTTGGCATTTAGTTTATCTAAAAACTAGCACCTTCGTTATGATCATCCTCCTTGGCCATTAAAAAATTATTCATAAATAAATATCATTATGATGATCTTGAGACTAGAATGATTCAAATTCATCAAATTTATTCTTTTGTAATCTTTCAGCAAGTACCCTTAATTCCTTCATTACTTTGATTATGTTGAATATCAGCTTCATCATCATATAACCTACCAAGTAATGTGTTGCTACTTACCAATATTTTATCAACATCTTTCTTTCCTTCTCAACCTGAATACGATTGGTATGATTATGATCAAACCGAATATGATTGGTAGAATCTTTTTCTTCTCTTTATTTCATCAATCATTCATCACTAGTTTTATTAGATACTAATGATTTATGAGAACTCCAAGATTATCAAAGCATCACTATATGTTCATCAAAGTCAGGAAGACTCTGATTTTTCCCCATTACAATTAAACCTTTCATTCTAGAATTAGGGTGAGTATAATGATCCACTTCATCCCGAAAACATATTCCCCAAATAGTGGACATTCTTAACCATTGTGAGTCTTATTTTCTTGAATATGATGGTCAGTATGTTTTTCACCAAATAAAAAGTTAGGTTATTTATTTTCTTATTAAACTTCCTTGACAATAAAAAATAATACCTAAATATGATAGTCATCCTTATCATCTTGGTCTTAACATGTACTCACACTACAAATAAGTAGAGAAGGTTTAGTGATATATAGTAATGATTCAAAGAAAGTATTGGGTTGTGTACTTATGAAAAATGATAAAGTGATATCATATTCCTCAAGATAGTTAAATATCCATGAGGCGAACTACCTGGCGCATGATCAAGAGTTAGAAGATATGATTTTTTCTCTAAATATTTGGTCACACTATCTTTATGGTGAGAAGTTTGACATATATACCGATAATAAGAGTCTAAAACACATTTTCACATAGAATTATATCAATATGAATCAAAGAAAATGGTTTGATCTAATCATGGACTATGATTTCCCTATTCACTACAATCTGAGAAAGGAGAATAAGGTAGATGATGCTCTTAATAGAAAAAAAATGCTACTATATCCATGATGAAAATTGAGAGAGACCTTATCATCTTGTATATAAAAAGGATATATCTTGAAATAATAACGATATGGAATACATCCTACCTCTCCCAAATGATTTCCCAACCATCTATCTAAGAGAAGATCAAGGAGACATAAAGGGATGATCTGGAGCTAAAAATAAGTTGAAATCAATAAAATAAGGGGATCTACATGAGTTACAAATTGATGAGGATGGTGTCATATAGTTTTTAATGAGTCTTTGTGTTCCTTAATCACCTAAGATAAAACCATGTTATTGTATAATGCACATAACCTATATTTCTACACCACCCCAAATGTACCAATATGTACCATGATCATTGAGAACACTTTTTATGGGACTGCATGAAGAAGGATATTTCGGAGTATATATCAAGGTGTTTAGTATGCCATCACTTTAAAGTAGAGTGAAAAAATTATAAAGGGATGATGAAACCATTTATTATAACCATGTGGAAATGGGTGAATATAACCATGGACCTTATCACTAGTCTCCCAAAAACATCCACAGAAAAAATACGATATGGTTTGTGGTGGATGGACTCACCAAGACTAACCACTTTTTCAATATTTGGGAAGATTTCTCACATGAAAAATTTCCAAGATATATTTGAAAGAAATGGTGAGGTTTCATGGGGATCCACATTCGATCATATTTGATTGTGATCCAAGGTTCACCTATAAATTCTATAGAAGCATTCAATAATATTTTAGTACTAAATTTTATTTTAGCATCACTTATCACCCCCAAACTGATAGAAAATATAACGGGACTGTTCAAACACTTGAGGACATGCTATGATCACACTTGATGTAATTTAACGGAGGATATGATCAACATATCCCATTGGTTGAGTTCACATATAAAAACAACTTCCACTCGAGTATTTAAATGGATCTATATGAATCTTTGAATGTAAAGCAATGTAGAACACAAAATTGTTTGGGATGAAGTTGTAGAATGAATGATACATGGACCTAATCTTGTTAAAGTGATGACAAAGAAGTTTCAATCCATACAAACACATATAAAAGATACCTAGAGTCGGAAAAAGAGCTATACTGACTACTTCCAAAGGGACTTTAATTTTGATGTTAGAGAAAATGTTTTCATATGATTATAATGAAGGAAGAGAGTCAAACACTTTGTAAAGAAAGGGATGTTTTAGCCCAAGTAATATTGGCCCCTTTTAGGTCCTTGATTGCATAGGATTATTGACATATCATCTTTCATTTCCAAAAAGTACGGCACAAGTTCATGATTTGTCCAAAACCATTTTTATTGAAATAATTTGGCCATTAACCTTCCATTTTTGAGTTTGGATGGTTTTTTATGACTTTTTTTTAGGTAAAAATGTTGGTAAACCTAACTTGTTATCAAAATACCAAGTGATTCCTTTTCCTCCCTTATAAAAAGTCGCAACCTCTCCTCATTCCTCACACCTCTCAAACCAATTAGTTTCAACCAATATCTACCCATATAGATTCCCAAAATCCCTACCCTAGACCTTGAATCCTCCCTTTGGTTAGAAATCCTTACAAGGAATCCTTTTGGTACAAACCAAAAGTAGTTACTAGATTAAGTTGTAACATCTTCTCTCAATATTTTTAATTTTATTTCCATTATCCAACCCCTTATATATTATTATTTGATTCTTGAATAAAAAACCATATCCTCATTATAATAGTATGTTTTATTCTATGGGTAATACCTACACTTACACATACATAAATTTAATGGGTATTGAACATATTGTGTTTGTGTATAGTGAAATACTTCCTCACAAAACGACGATTGTTCATTTCACTTTACCAACTTTCATAGTTGGACATTATGATGGAAAATATATTTTTATATGATATAAATGATATTTATTAATTCTTTATTATAATATAATCCTTTTATAATACACACCTTTAATACTTTCCATTTTTTATTAATATGATAACATCATTTGAGGAAGTGTGGACTACCGCCCCCTCAAAGCAATGTGATTCATTCACACGATCCGTGGAATGAATAAAGAATGATTATAATTAAAAATATATAAAATAAACAACCTCTATATGATATAAATAAAATAATTACCTTTTTTGAAATATACTATATATATCAATATAAATTTCTTTATTACCCTTTCACACACTTAAAAAGTGACAACATCGCTCATAGATGTGTGGGCTACTGCCTCCTCGACATGATGTGATTTGTTTTACACCACAATAATTATATATATAAGTATATATGATTAAATAATATAGTATTTATGTTATATTGGTCATTCTGGAAATATTTGGTGTTAATTACCTTCTTTCCATAATGATCATTGAAAAATAAGCACGTCACTCATGCGTGCGTACGACCTACCTTCACCATGATTGTAATGTTGGTTCATTTTTTATAACCATATTTAATAATTTATTTTAAAGGTATAATTAATGAATGAATATGATAATTATTTCATGATTACTTTTCTATATATTTCATATAATGAACCCTTTGACAATAGTTGACCTACCAATGTTGTTTTTGACGCATAATCCGAATTTGGTGTTAACAGCCGATGTAAACAGAATTGTTTAAGAAGTTGTATACAACATAGTATAAAGTGAGATAAAATTAATGTTAAAAAATGAAAAAATTTCTCAAGAAATTAGAAAATTAACATAAGTTTAATATATAGGAATTAAAAGGACGTTCACCCAAAATGAAACTCAAGGTATGGTATTTACATCTAACTTTTTACATCTATGAGATAAATGTCATGTTTACCATTTAATTATTTTGGGTGGTGTATCTACTACCCATTTTTATAAATTATATCATTAATTATTTTATATTTATGGTATTTAAAATATTCATTAAATATTATTCCTTCATCAGGATTATGATTTAAATTGTTTTAGAGTGTTATGGGTCACTTTGGGATGTTTAAATATTATTTTCCTTATGACTAGTACTAATGATCTTTCAATGGAATTTCCATTCTAGGATATTATATATCCAATTTTCAATAAATCCTTTCATTATTATCCGGTTATTAATGACCATGTTCATGTATTAGAACTATTTTTCCACTCTTTAGTAATCAAAATTTTTAAGAAAATCTTTTTAAGAAAACTCAACTTTATTTCTCTCTTTAGTCAGAGAACCTGTTTTTTCTAAAACCCATTTTTTAACAAAAAAAATAAAAAATGTTTTTAAAATGATTTGGTAAAGGATTTTTTACCTTTTTTTCCTTTTACCATTGTTTTCAAAGGAATCTTCTCATAACTTTATGAGTAATTCATTTTTTATAACCATTAAAAATTAAAAAAGAATGTTCTTTTACCTCATATGACAAGTACAGATTTAACCACCATCATTTATTTGAAGATTCCTTTTCATGAATAAAAGGATAATTTTTAAGGAAAATTTTTTTAAAATTGATTTTCAGAGAAAACATTTTCCAAAAGATTTTTAATAATAAAATAATATTTTCCTCAAGGATTGTTTTTAAATAACATTTTATAGTATTTATATTCATCATAAATAATAACCATTTATTTTTACTCCACTAGAGATTTCTTTATTGATACAATACTTATTATTCCTCTGGGTGGCATATTATTGATTTGCCCATGGATAGTATTCACATTGACTTATTTGAATCATTTTTTATTCCCCTTACAATATTCAGTCTTCAATGATCATTGAACATTTAATTTCCCCTTAATTATCCATTTCACTCATAATGTATATTACTATTACATAAAACCTATACCATTTTACATACAATGTCTACTTGGATAGTTATTTTATTATTTGGGAAAATATTGATAATTTCATATCATTTATTTAATACAGATATTTGAAAAGGCTTATTATTTATATTGATTATTCGATATGAGGAATGATTTGGACAGGCAATGACGGGAGAATACCAAAATTTATATAGGTCCTCAATGAATTGATAGGTTCTCATGAGAAAAATTAGTTTCACAAATTAGAATTGTTTAAACCGTCTTGTGAAAGTTATTGATGGTATATGTTTTCATGTTCCTCAAACATGACGTCTATTAAGAAATCATTTCCCTCGTTTAGTTTTAGTTATTATTCACCCATGATATTTTACATCGACATATCTATGGATACGTTTCATTTTCTGTTATTTAGATAGAACGTGTTTTGGTTTCTTACCTTTCCATATTTATTTTTCCTTATCTAGTTATATCAATAGAATTTGTTTTCAGTTATTACCTTTCCATAATATTTATGAAATTCTTTATCATTTTATTGATTATATAGTGAACTTCCTTCTTAGTTTATTGATTATATTGAATGTGATTTCAGTTATTCACCATTTCATAATGATTATTCTCATTGATTCATTATTATTTCCGCTATATTTTTCCCTTACTAAGAAGCTGAGATCATCCTTTTTATGTTTATTTCCCTATGAATCCAAGAAGCATACTTTGAAAGATATACAGGGATTTACTAGATGGATAAGATTTATCCTTGAAGATATTTATTTATAAAGAATAAAAAATTATGTTTTAATTAGTGTATTATTTTCTCATGTATGTATCTCGTTTACCAAGAATACTAAACTCTCGATCCTTCGAGATTTAATTCCTTGTAATATTTCCAATATAATAGTAGTAGACACTGAAAATGGGCCTTCTGGGGTCTAGTTACTACTATTGGTATCAGAGGAAGTTTAGTATCATCCTTGGGAACTATATTTAGGAAAACATAGGTTAGAGAGAATAGACCTAAGGTAGAATATGATGATTAGTATAGAATAAAATCCTATAATTTTGGTAAGGTAGAGATTATGTGGTTCTTTCTATCAATACATCCATGTCTGGATAATACAAGTGTATGTGGTTTTGATACATATATAGCTAGGATTAATAACTATGACAAGGTATTTTGAGCCTAACTTGAGGTAACCTGGTATAAAACAATGGGCCTTACTGCACAACTACTTTGACATTCCTGGGGGATATGTTTAGGATAATTTATATTTTCTTTAAAAACCACCATGAAGGATTTTGACAATGAATAACCTAGGTTAAAACTAGAGTGTTTAGATTAAAAATAGGGTATCATTATTTAAAAATCCTATAAATTATATTTTGGATAAACTCTAGAATACAGAAATATCTATGAGGAAATAAGTGGTTTAAGTATTTATGTGTTTGGGTTGTATTGAAATATTTATTTAAAAGTGTATTTTACGATTAACCTAATTTAAAGATTTTCCATCATATTTATTATAGGAATTATATATATTTTTTAGAAACGGATGACCTGTAAGCTGGGTGATAACCAATCAAATCTGGCAAGGCTGCGGGTCCTAAACCCATGACCAAATGATGATAAGGGTTTTTTTCCGACCACTAACCTATGATATTTCCTGGTTATTTTTTCATTGTTTTTAGTTAAACAATTTTATGAATAAATGTTAATGAAAACCAGTAGTTTCACTTTTTAGGATTATATATTAATCTATTAACCATATTGGTTTTGGAAGATAGATAAAGAAAATAGTAAGAATTTTCACTCTTTTATAGGCCTCTTGATCCTGTAAATGTTTCTTTTAGTGCTTCGGGCATAAAAAATCATTATTTGTAATTAATTTCTAGGAGTAAAGGAATGAATTAGAATTTGATCAAAGAAAAACCAAAATTTAGTATTTTTTCATATGAAATTTAAACCTATCATGTAAGAATATTTCATTATATTCTTAAGTAGTAAAATAATTACCAAACATTTGGAAAATGTCGTAAAAATAAAGTTTTTTCCTAATATATTAATTTCTATTGAATCTGTGGTCTTCTAAATCTTCATAGATTTATGGGTTTGAGGTCCTCAACTTTCCATTGATCATTCACTTGTTTGTGAATGATGAACCTATTCCCTCCTTATATGTATTTACATTTTTCCTACAAGTACATATCTCTACATTACACTGATGTTCTCCTATTAGAGACCTAGTTACATGGTAGTACATGTGACCTATATACTTTTTATTCTCTTTTATAAAGGACCACTTATAAACCCTTCTCAGGATGAGGGATTTCAAACATAGGAAGTATCAAACAGTCTATCACCATGATCGTGTTTAACTTGTGAGGATGTAATTTAAATAAGTTGTGGAGAATGTGATGAACTAAAAATCTAAAGTAAGAACCTCTTATTCAATATCATGTATGACACATGTCACCTAACATGTAAGGTAATATAATATCTTGATACTTTATAGAATATTTACTATTTAAAATAGATTCTATGTATTTCAATACATGCAACACTGTGTTAGCTTGTGTTTCATGCAAGACATGCCTTCCTTGATAGATTATGTTACATGCAAGAGTGTCCTTCCTCGAATGCTTGTGTTACATGCAAAAATGACCTTCCTTGATATCTTCCATTACACACAAGACCTATTTTCACCAAATAATAATGTATTATTAAAATATTATTATTTAATATAATATGATATAACCTAGCCATTATGTTAGTAGTTATAAATATTATTAACTAACTTACGAAAATTTATGGTTTATATAAATATAAAATGAATTCATTGGTTACCATCTAATGATAAATGAATATAAGAACCGATTGGATAAAAAAAAGAAATATTATTATTTATATACATCCAAACGAGTTTTTTCTAGATAAACATAGTTAATTAAAATTAATGAATTATTTTAATGAAATATATACTTTATATATTAAATAAATGTTTTATATTAATACATTATGTGTGATATGCATAAGATTAGAATAACCCCTATTTTACAAATAAAACCGATATTTTTATAAAGGCAATTTTACCAACGTTTAATAGAGAACCCATTTTAAAATAGAATTTTGACAGTTTAATTGATTTAATAAGTGAAAATAAACATAATATTGGAAATAAAAATATAATAATTATTTTAGGGTGAATTTTTGATATTTTTATGAAACATTTCATATTTAATGAATAGTTAAAAATAATGAATTTGAGTTTAAAACTTATTTTTTATCTAATTTATTTATAAGGTTAAATTATATTTCTAATTGATTTTAATGTTTAATTAGATAATATTTTTACAAATTAATAAAATTTATATCATTGGAATAAATTTTAAATTTTAAATTTATTATAAAAAATAGAAAACTTTTATACCTTTTTACCTTAAAAACATGCATTCTCGTCACATCTTCGGGATTAAACTTAAATTAATTACTACAAATTATGGGATTTGAATTTGTAAAAATGGATTCCATATTTGGAATGAAAATAATTTTTAATTTCTAATTTGACCAAATTTGATTTTTATAAAAATATTAGTGAAAGTAATTTAAATTAATTACAATTATTAAGGTAAAAGTAAGCATAATAAAGGACTAAACCTTTAACATAAGGGTCCAAATGACTTAGAAACTTCTCCAAAATCCATTTTGTGGACATAGTTAGGACATTAGACTTCCATTATTGAATTTGGTTGGTTTTTTATGAAATTGTTTTGGTTAAAACATGGGTACACCTAACTTGATTTCAAAAGACCATGTGAGTCATTTTCCTCCCTTATAAAAGGTTGCCACCTCTCCCCATCCTTGACACATCTGAAAATACTTAGATTTGAAACATATCTTCCCATATAGCTTCCCAAAATCCCTCCACTATAACTTTAAGCCTCCATTTTAGTATACATACTTCCAAGGAATCCTTTTAGTTTAATCCAAAAGTAGTTTCCCGATTAATAGGTAATGTATTCTCTCAAGTTTTATTGTTTTATTTCCATTCTCCAACCCCTCATATATTATTATTATTTTATTATTATATAACAACACACTTATCCATAATATACTAGTATTTTGTTATTCTAAAGGTTATACCTACACTTACACACACATCCATCCAATGGGTAACGAACATATTGTTTTTGTGTACGACAGACTACTGCCTCATGAAATAATGATTGTCCATTCTACTTAACCAACTTTCATGGTTGGAAATTATGATAGACACTATGTTTATAAATGATATTTATTATATTTATTATTTCTTTATAATTATTTAATTATTTTATAATACGTATCTTTAATACTTTCCAATTTTTTAATACGATAACTTTGTTTGAGGAAGTGTGGATTACTGCCCCCTCAAAGTGAAGTGATTTGTTTACACGATCTATGGAATTTATAAATGATGATTATAATTAAAAATATTTGACATAAAAAAACCATTATATTATATTAATGAAATAATTACCTTTATGTATATATACTATATATATATATATATATCATTTTCTTTATTACCCTTTCCAACACTTAAAAAGTGATAATGCCTTTCGTGGACATATGGACTACCGTCTCCTCAACAAGATGTGATTCAATTTACATCAAAATAATTCTATATAAAAGTATATATGATTTAATAATATGTTATTTATGATATAATGATAATTTTGGAAAGATATGATGTTACTTAACTTCTCCCCATAACAATCATTGAAAAATAAGAGCATTACTCATGCGTACGTACAACCCACCATCCCCATGATTGTAACGTTGGTTCATTTTTCGTAACCATATTTAATTATTTATTTTAAATGAATAATTAATTATAAAATATGAAAATTATTTCATTATTATTATTTTTTATATGTTATATAATGACCCCTTTAACCATAGTTGACCTACCAATGTTTTTTTTGATACATAATCTGAATTTTTTCTAAACAACCAACGTAAACAAAAAATTTCAAGTAGTTTTATAAAACATAGTAAAAAGTGAAATAAAATTAATTATAAGCTTGAAAAAGTTTCTCAATATATTATAAAATTAAAATAAGTTTATTATACAAGAAGTTAAAGGATGTTCAACCAAAAGTAAACTCAAGGTAATGGATTCTCATCTCACTTTTTACATCTATGAGATAAATTTCATATGAAAAAATTGATTATTTTGTGTGGTGTATATACTACCCATTTTGATATATAATATCATGAATTATTTTATCGACATCGTTTTTGAAAATTCCATTCAATATTATTCCTTCATGGGGCATATTATTTAAAAAATTTCAATGTTTTATGGGATACCTTGGGATATTTAAAGATTATTTTCCTCAATAATAGTCCTAATGATCATGTAATGGAACTTCCATTAGAGGAAATTGTATAACAATTTTTCAACAAACCATTTCATTATTATCTAGTAAATCATGACTATTTTCAAGTATTAGTACCATTTTTACACTCTTTGGTACTAAAAATGTTTTAGAATTTTTTTATGAAAACCAAACATTATTTTTCTCTTTAGTTGGAGAACCTGTTTTATTTTAAAAATCATGTTTTAATGAAATGTTTTCAAAAATATTTTAAAATTATTTGGTAAAGAAATTTTTATCCTTTTTGCCTTTTACCATTGTTTTCAAAGGAATATTCTTTTCTCTTTTCAAATAATGTATTTTAAAAACCTTTAACCATGCAAATAGAATGTTCTTTTACCTCGCACGACAATTACGGATTTACATATCATCATTTCATTGAAGCTTCCCTTTCATGTCTAGAAGGTTGCTTTATAAAAAATGTTTATTCAAAAGTGATATTCAAAGGAAATTTTTTCCAAAAGGTTTTCATAATCATACGATATTTTCCCCAATTTTTTTTAAAGATCGTTTTATAGCATTTCTATTAATCAGCATCAACGGAAACTACTACAAAATTAGGTTTATCCAATACTAGGACTTTAACTATGCTATATAAAAATGATGTTAAAGACCCCTTTGTCAGCACGAAAAACATTATTAAAGGAGGACTTTAATAATGATAAAAAAACATTGTTAAAGGGGGCCTTTATCAGCACATTTAAAAAAGAACTGATAAATGGGATCATTTAACAGCACTTGTAAAAAAACACTATTAAAGGGGGGTCCTTATCAGCACTTTTTTAGAAGTGCTGATAAAGACCCCTCTTTATCAATGCTTTTTTAGTAGCACTGATAATGTTATACTTAAAAAAATCATTAAGAATAACATATTAATATATAAATATATTTATATTGATATAAATATAATATATATTTTTTAAAATATCTTTTAGATAAGGTGAATAGAATTTTACCCATAATATATAAGATATTTTGTGAAAATGTATTACAAAATAAATAAAAAAATATTTTTAATTAATAATTTTCTTATTATTTCTGATTAATAGTCATTTAATATCAATTTCAAGATATAAAAATAAAAAAATAAAAAAATATCTAAAATAAGTTAAAAACGTACCTCAAACTTCAAACAGTCATAATTTTGATCGGCGTGTCAATTTATACTATACCACATATCAAATAAATTTTTTTGATGATATCTACACCCTTAGTGACAATGGTAAACCTCTATCACGTGTTTAAAGGCACAAATTCTCATAAGATATCAAAAATAGAGTTTTTAGATAGTGTACCCTGATTTTTTGACATTTGATGGATTTTCAACCTATTCTAAGGGGGTCTTATTGCCATTTTGGTGGTAACTAATTTTATTCCTAGGTATTGCATTTATATTGATATTATGGTTTTGAAAGTTTATCATTTTTAATAATTTAATGTTATTTATAATTAAATATATTCATGTTTCTTATGTTTAATTAGAATAGATCACTCATATAAATACATATATAAACTTATTTTTGTAAAAATGTATATTCTAATATATGTAAATAAATACATATTCTAAAGATGTATTTAAAATAATATCTAGCTATTTTTATATTATATATACATATACATATGTGTGTATTAAAAAAGAGATATATATTTATATTATATTATATTATATATAAAAGAATATAATATATAATATATTTAAATAAATATAAGTATATATATCACACTCACACATTTATATTGTATAAATGTATTTTAAAATAATTATATAAATATATGTAAATATATATATATAAATAGAAATTTCCTAAAATATACATCAAGAAAACATAGTGTAGTGGTAAAGGTGTTTCGTCCTTGAAGGAGAGGTGTATGGTTTGAATCCATTAAGAAGAACATAAGGATTGAAATTCACAAAGTGGTGTTAAAGGTGGGGGGGTGAAAAGCACTGATAAAGGGGTGGTGGAGCACTATTAAATGTTTCATGGAAGCGCTGATAAAGGCGGTTAAGCTCATAGGTGTCCAAAAAAATATAATTTTACCCCCTTTAACAGTTTTGCCTTTATCATCACTAAAAATGTGTTCTTAAAGGCCCCCTTTAACATAACTAAAAAGTGTTGTTAAAGGACACTTTAAATAGTGTTTTTTTATCATTGTTAAAGGGGGACTTTAACAGTTCTTTTTTAGCACTGATAATGTTTTGAACTTTTAACCACACTCATATTGTCAATGTTTTATTAGAATTGATAAAGGACTATTCTAGCACTTTTAAAGGCCTATTTTGTAGTAGTGAACCCTTTAGTTTTACTCCACTTAACATTTTTTTGTATTGATATCATATGTACTCTTCCTTTGAATGGTTTATTATTGATTTTTCTATGGATAGTATTCACATTCACATCCTTGAATTATTTGTCATTCCCCTTGAAATATCCAGTCTCATTTTATCATTTAACATTGAATTTACCCCTAATTATCAATTTCATTCATCTTGGATGTTACTATTTCTTAAACCAGATACCATTTTACATATGATTTCTATATTTACATTTATTTTATTATTTTAGAAAATATTGATAATTTCATCTTCTTTATTCAATACAAATATTTGATAAGGCATATTATTTATTTTGAATATTCAATTTAAGGAATAATTTTGAAAATAAATGATGGGAGGAGACTAAAAATTATATAGATCCTAAATACATCGATAGGTTCTCATGAGACAAATTATTTGTGCAAATCAAAATATTTTAAACGTCATGTGAAAGTTCTTGACGATATATTTTTTCATGTGCCTTAGACATGACGTCCATTAAGAAAGCATTTACCTAATTTATTATCATTTATTATTCATCAATGAGATTTTGTGTCAACATATCTATGGATACATTTTATTTTTAATTATTTAGATATCATGTGTTTTATTTTCTTACCTTACCATATTTCTTTTTTCTAGTATAGTTATTTTAATGTCATGTGTTTTCATTTATTACCTTGTCATGTTGTTTATTCACCTCGTTCTTATTTTATTGATTATATGGCATGTGAATTTAGTTATTCACCACCGTCATCACCATTATAATTTTATTATTAGGACAAAAAGATACAATAAAAGAGAGAATCCATGACCTAAGGAGGCCTAAAGTAATGCAAGCAAAGGGAATCAGCCAG
Source organism: Viscum album (assembly GCA_963277665.1). Lineage (NCBI taxonomy): Eukaryota > Viridiplantae > Streptophyta > Magnoliopsida > Santalales > Viscaceae > Viscum > Viscum album. The sequence continues at coordinate 942,168,432 of OY728148.1, forward strand.
AATCAAGTTCACACCCTCGTGTGTATGTAAGAAAGCATCATAAAGGAAACTAAACAGGGTACCAAGAGCAGCCAGGGAGGCCAAATAGTCTGCCAATTTGTTCCCCTCCAACCAAGTGTCGGTGACCGAAATGATGTCGCTTAGGGGGGGGCTTACATTGCTGAACGATGTAAGAGATTGACTAGGGGATGGAGCCTTTACCAAGTAAAGCATCATGTATAATCATAGAATCAGTCTCAACCTGGGAAATAGAAATGTCACGTTCCCTGTAGATGGACAGACCTGAGAGAACAACTCTAGCCTTCGCTCGAATAGAATTGCCACTCCCAAATTGAGCTATGAATGCCAGGACAACACGTCCCCTAGCATCACAAACTGCCTCACCACCACACATGTCCCCCAGGACACAGGAACCATCCTTGTTGAGCTTCAGGCTGAACTCAGGAGGAACTCATCGAACCCAAATTCCCCTAGAAATAAAAGGAAGAACTGGAGCCACAGGGACACCCAACAAGCGAATGGATGGAGCCTCTATCCATTTACCAGAATGGATAATCCACTCAACCATTATGTACCGAACTCTACCCACGATGGAACTACCAGTGGATCTAATCACCTCAAACCTGGCTCTGTTCCTGTCTTTCCATAAGCACCACAAGCCCATGTTAAAGATTAAGGACTGTGCCATCTTTTCCACCTCTGAACCCTTGGACCCCTGAAACCAGCGCTCCAGGAAGACATCAATGTTGGACACCTGCAGAGAGTAATCTGTAAAAACCCATATGGTACTCCAAACCATGCTCTCCCAAACCCCTTAAAGAAAAAATATGGCTCGTGTTCTCTTCTTTTCTATCCAAACAACACTGACAACTGGAGGCCATGGAGATACTTAGGTGTTTGACATTAGAATCAGACTCTACAACATTGTTTCGAATTCTCTAGGTGAGAATGTTGAGTTTCGCAGGGATTTTTTTGCACCATATGATCTCATTCCTTCTATTATACTGATCCTGGGAGACTGTCATCCTATGATAGTCCTTCGAGTTAAATTTCCCTGAGACAGATGGGGTAAAAACACACCTATCCTGCTCCAAGGTAATGAGAATGGAGTCAAACAGTTCCTGTTGAGACGTATTCAAAACTGATCATAAAAAATGTGGGATAGTGGATCGATTACTTGAAGGAGATCATAGGAGCAGGACACCTAGGAAAGTCAAGCATGTTACCCGACCAGTTATGAAACTAGTATATTATGTTACCTTCACCAATGATCCATTGTGAATGAGGAAGGAGGTTAGAAATGATACTACACACAGAGGACCATAAGGAAAACCCATTTATGGAAGGAGAAGCAGAACAAGTTCAATGCTTTTGGGACATATGTTTCCCCCACATGGTACGCTCCTCGATAATCTCCTAGGCGATCCTCGCATGCATGAACTGGATTGTGATTACCAAGCTATTGACAATGATCCCTCCCTCACGAATTGGCCTTTCCATCTTCCACCATGAGACCCAATGTCTCTAACCCTAGGAATGGGCATCCCAGATGAAATGATCAAGGATCCTATCAATGGATTGTTTGACACCCTTCAGCACAGTAGAGGCGTCAAAATCATGCACTGGAATTGCTGAAAGAACGCTGCTGACAAGAGAGATGTGGCTGCCGAAGGATAGAAGTGTTTTTTTTAAGTTGATTATACGGCCAGTGATTTTGTGCATCACATTTTCGTAGTCCCTAATACAGAGTCTGCCTGGAGACACAGGGGTGCTGAGATACTTCATGGGCAAGACTCCACACTGCATGGTCAAACTGATACTCAGATCCCGTAATCTTTTTTCATATTATGAATCGGAAACATAAAAGTTCCTCTTCTCTCTGTTGATGATATGGCCACTCCAAGAGAAATATTCCTCTAATAACTTGTAAATTCCTTGGATAGATCTCTTCTCTACATTCATGAAGATAACTGTATCATCAGCAAACATCAAGTGCGACGTGGAATGGAGCCTAATCTTCCTACGAAAGGGAATGATGACCCCATCGGAAATACCCTTGTTGATCAACCTACTAAGGGTATCTTGCATGAGAATAAAGATACTCCGAGACATAGGGCCACCTTGTTGTAGACCCTGGATGACCTTGAAAAATATGTGAGTAAGCCCCATGAATGAAACGACCATCCATGAGGAGCTAAGTCATCTGAAGATGAGGTTAGAGGCCCAAGATGAAAAAACCCATCGTTGTAAGGACCCTATTGATAAAACCCCACTCCATCATATCGTACACCTTTCTCATGACCATCTTAATGTCCATGTTGGAACCTTGATATTTGATGTTAAGATCTTTCAGCATTTCTTGCACCAGTGCCACCACAACCTAAATGGAAAGTTCCTTCACAAACCCATGTTGCTCCATGGAAATCCACCAGGGAAGAAGTTTGGACAACTTCCTGTTGAGGGAAGATGACAAGATTTTGTAAGGGAAATTGCCCATGCTTATATGAAGATAATGGTGGAGAGAGGATCTTTGATCATTGGGAGAATCATGAGGGTCATAGCCGAGGTGATCCAAGGAAGGTCACCCCCACGGATGAAGTCCTGGATGGTGTGGATGATATAACTCCTAAAAACCTCCCAAGAGCCCCTGTAGAGGGATCCAGGGAACCCATCGGGACCTGATTCACTCTTTAGATCCAGGCTCAGCATTGCCTCATGAATCTCCTCCTTCTTGGGAATACCTTCCAGCAGGTTATTGTCCTGGGTAGACACGAGTCTTGGAATCCCCTCCCATAACGAGGCTTCCCCAGAGGGATACCCTTGGGCCATGAACTCAGATGGACCAGCAAGAAGATCCTTAAAATGAGAAAGATCCAATCCCCCGAAAACCTCTCTGTTATCTGTGAAAGATTCATCCACCAGATCCAGGATTGGTTTGATAGCACAACTCCTCTCTCCAATGCACGCATGGAAAAAAGTGGTATTCTTGTCCCGTTCCTTAAGCCATTTTACCCGCGAGCCTTCCCTTGCCTTTCGCTCCTACGAGAGAACCATGACCGCCATGTTTTCTCTTTTCTCCACAATATCTCTAAAAACAGATTCGTCCTAGAGCTCCTCAAGGCTATCCTCAAGCCGATCGAATTCAAGAATGAGCGCATCCAAATCCTGATCCAAAGAAGGAAGGGACCGAGCCTATATTTGAAGTTCTTTCTTACGGCACCTTAAATTGGAATGAAAAGCTAGCCAAGAGTGGCCCTGAGACGGTTCGGCCCAGATGTTCCTAACCAACCAATGATAGCCAGGGAAAATCGACCACTGGCTAGAGAAGTGGAACATCTCCAGCAAAACCTCCCTCTTGCACAAGGATAACAAGAGCGGGGAGTGATCAGAGATGCTATGAGTCAAGTTGGCCACATTGGCATTTGGAAACAAGTAAATGGCATGGATGTTCATGATACAATGGTCTAGAATACTCTAGCTTCGACTGTCACCCTTGTGGTTGTTGCACCAAGTAAAGGGGTCTCCTGAATAGCCTAAGTCCGACTACCCTTTGTGAGCCATGAATTGAGAGAAGGACATGCTAGCCCTTCATGGAATGTCCCTGCGACCCTTCTTCGCATCTAGGAGGGAAACAATGTTAAAATCCCCCCCACCACCCAGGGATGGTCTCCAGTATCAAAAGCATTCAGATCGGACCACAAAACTTCCCATCTCTGAGCGGCATAGCTTCCATAGTCAAATGAGGCAAAAAGATTGTCCCGCCGAATGTAATTTATATATTGATATATTGGAATCCAGTAAGGACCAAGTCCATAGTAACTTCCCTATGCCAGAAAATCAATATATGTTTGTTAATAGGGTTCACATGAATGGAAGCATACATTTTCACCTTATGATTGAACTCGGAAATCTTGGTAGGGGCCTATTTGTGTTCGAGGATCACTGCCATTGTGGCTTTGTGTCTTTTAAATTTTGAGGATATAAAATCTGTTTTCACCCATGCCCCAACACCTCAGGCGTTCCAGATGAGAGTTGGAATCATTGCAACAAGAGAGGCCTGGCTTTAGCCCCAGGCACTGTGGTCTCTTCCAAGAAGAGTGAAGGAAATTCCATATCCAACATCTTCTTTAAAATCAACCTTGTACGCACCCCCGGACTCATATTGGAGAGATCTGAGGATTTTTAGAGGAACCTATAAGAGGAATTAGGGGATTTTCACCCCACCTCACAGGGTGGAAACCCATCCTGGGGACCCAGTTCCACTGGCACATGAGTGCCATACATAACAGAGGATGAAGAACTAGCACTAGGAACTAAGGAAGCTGACTTTCCGAGAGCCCGGTCACTGAAGGCTTTGCGAGCTCTGTTTGGTCTCCTCCTGGGACTAGGGTGAGAATCCAATGAAAGGAGGTCGACTCCCTGAACCCCATCAACCTTGGCCCATATAGCATGGCGAGAATCCAGAGATGACAAGGAAATGGGCCAGAAAGAAGCAGTCAGGGCCCTCAAGGAGGACCGCAAGAATAATTCCAGCAACGCCCCTGTGAGTAGCAACTGAGAGGAAGCCCATGACCGCTCAAGCGACACCAAAGAACCTGGCCACTTGCCACTCGGATTGGGGGAAACCAGATCCAGAAAATGGATCACCTCCAAGCTAGGGGATGGTGAAATTGTCCGCAGCAGAGGACATGTCACTGGGGTGAGGGAAGAAGAGCCAGAAGCCAGGAAAGTGGGAGAGGGCATGCAGCAGGGGGGAGAAACATGAGAAAAGGAGACATCTAAGGGATCAGGCTGAACTGAGGTAGAAACGGACCCCTCACAAGGTTAAGGGAGCAGAGCGCCAGACATTGAGCCACTGTAATGAAAGAGGGGGCCACTAAGGTGATGTTTCCTACAGCTCAGGGCCGAATCACCCTGGAGAAGACATGACGAGTAGAACCTGGGAAACCCTGGGTAAACAATGTCTTGGGACCAGTCTAAGAAATCTTGAGACTTCAGATAGAGCTTCTCCGGGATCAGAAGAGAGAGATCAAGATCAATGCAGATGCGAGACACCATATTTTCCTCCCTACGGCGGGTGCGCTCATCCATAGAGAGAAAACCCCCCAAAGAATCACCAATGGCCCTGAGGAAGGTTCCATTCTGGAAAGGAAGATGGATCGTTGTAAGGCTGATCCAAAACACAGCCCGCGGGCTTTCTTTACCTCTATGAACCTCTATAGACCAGCGCGAAAGATTGAAATTCCATCGACCCATCACCCGAGGGGCTTTGCACCAAGCCTGAATGAAATCCGCCTCAGATGAAAGAACCAGACAGAACGACTTCTAATGAATCACCGAGATGCGAGCCGCCTCTTGCAAACCCCAAGAGGCCATGTACTTCTTGAAAGTCGAGAGGGGAGAAATCCCCGCACCAAACCTCACCACAAGAGTCCATTTCAAACCAACAGAAGCAGTGGTGAAGGCTGAGGCAGGGGTGTCCAGTGACAGGTGAGAACCCCCCCTCAACACCGAATGAGAAAACATATCAATATCCTGGAAACAAGGGAGAGCAGTGCTAGAGGCCTCCCCGCACAAAGCCTCCTTGAAAGACACCACCGGGCGCCGCTGATGAGGAAAAGATCCTGGGGACCCCTGGGGGGAAGGGGAGGAGATTGCTTCCTGAGGACCCGAGCCCGGATCGATCGCCGGTGCCAAGGCCGCCGAAGGTTTGGGGGCGGAAGAAGAAACAGTCGGAAAATATTCAAAATCCGCGATCACGTGGGGCGTGTTCTTTGGGAAGGCCATTTCCTTCAAAATTCAATTTTCAGTTATTCACCATTTCATAATTATTATTCTCATTGATTCGTTATTTCGTCCACTATATTTTGACCTTACTAATCATTTTATCTCACCTTTGTTATATTTATTTACCTAGGAATCCATGATACATAATATGAAAGATATGTAGGGATTTACTAACTAGATTGGAGTTATCCTCAAAGCTATTTTTTTATAAAGAAGAAGAAAAATATGTTATAATTAGGTTATTATTTTCTCATGTATATATCTATTTTACCGAGACTACTAAACTCTCAGTCCTTTGGGATTTAATCCCTTGTAATCATGTCAATTCAATAGTAGTAGACACCAGCTTTAGGCCTTCTGATGTTGGGTCTCTATAGATCGCCTCTTAGAGACGCTTGGGTTAGTCTTTTGAAAAGACCAGAACCTCTAATATGTGTATATTGAAGTTAAAAAGATAAATGGGTAGGGTTTGGTCGATCTTGAAGGTTAAAATTGGTGTAAGGAAGTGAGGTAGAATGTTCCCTTTTATAATTTAGGTGGGGAATTTTAGGAAACTCCCAAAATATTAAATTAATATATATTAATTTTAAAATAAAAATGTATTAATAGTGAGTTATTTAAAACCTAATAAGAGTATGGGTCTATATCCTCTCAAAAAAAAGTTTTTAGACATGTTTAGTTCATAATGTATATCATATCATTTGCCTTTAACCCTTACTTAAACCCTTTAACTCTTACCAGGACAAGTTATTTTACTTTTTAAGGATAATATAGTTACAATATAATGGTAAACGAACCCCGAATGGATAATTGATGATATATTTAACCTTTATTGTAGTTAGTTGTCCGAATTTATATTTTTATGAATTTTATATCATTTAATAAAATATTATTTATTTTAAAGTATAAGTTTTTTCATTTTTGATACTATTCAATATTTGTCTATATAAAAAATATCCTAACTTCATGATAACTTCGTACCAAAACCAATAATATATCACTAATATTTCTAAATTTTCTATAAAATTCAAGGATGTCATTAATTATTTCAAATTTTATTTATTTTAATGTTTTTAATATCATTTATTTTTTATTTCCATTAATTAATCAATTACTACGTCATTATTATGAAAGCATTTAATTAAATTATTCCTTCTCTAAAAAGTTTAAAGAAATTATCATGATGAAGATAAATTTATTATCTTTAAAATGAATATGTATAGTCTAATTTATCTTTTATATAACCATGTATTAAAAATGTAATACTTATTAAAAACATGAGTATGACATTTTTAACTTATCTTTAAATAAAATATAATAAATGTCTTATTCTCATCCATGTGGATTAAAAAGCGAATAATTTCGGCCTAATGATGATATTGGTAGAAAACCACTCATTAAATTAAATTAGGAAAAGTGTTGGGGTAATTTTATAATATCATTTATATCTATAATTACCTAATTTATCCTAACTGTGGTAATTAAAATATTACTAAATTTTACTATTCATATTACCAAAATTAAAAGAAACCAATTTACATAATTTGGACCCACTAATTCCAAATATAGAATCCATTTTTCATAATTCAAAACATTGAATTTTTAATAATTAATTTAAAAGAAATCTTGTTGACGGCGTGAGAAAACGAGTTATTAAAGTTTAAACCTGCAAAAGATTGATACATTTTTATATCTAAATTCATTGTAAAATTGATTACAATAACCTAAATTTTATTAAATGATAAAAATAATATATTTATATTTTAAAAACATTCAATAATATAATTTAACACTATAAATTAGTTTGATGAATAAAAGTTGTTTTCAATTAAAATTTAGTATTTTTCACTATTCATCAAAACATGAAACTTATCAGAAAAATACCAAAAATTTAACTAATGTAAAATTTTATATTTATATTTAAAAGATGAAGCTTTTGTATCAAACATGAGTCATCAAATTGTCATAAATTGGATTTAAAATAGGTTCTCCATTAAAATATGATAAAACTATTTTTATAAAAAAAATAGGTTTTATGTGTAATATTGGGTTTGTTATAATATTATACCACTCCAATATATTATATGAATATCAAAAATATTTTATTTAATATATTACATATATATTTCATTAATATAAATCTATAATAGTAATTAATTTAATTTATTAGAATAAAATGACTTTGTGAGCATAAAAATAGTTCTTTAAAAAAAATCTCATATATATTCAGTTGGTTACTATATTCATTTTTTATTAATTTAGAACCAATGAATTCTGCCATATATTATCATAAGTTAGTTCATACTATTCATAACCACTAACTTAATGTCTAGGTTATATTTAATTATATTAAATAATAATATTTTAATAATATATTATTGTTTGGTAAAACTCGGTCTTGCATGTAATGCAGGCCAACTCATTGTTGTGTGTAGCATAAACATATTTTGGCATTGAATAGAACATAATCTATCAAAGAAAATGAATTTATTTAAGAAGTGACATACTGTAAATTCTTGGGGTGTTACAGGTGATGTATGGACATCAGGTGTTTATGATAATGCATTTCATCTAAAAGGTGGAGATTTTTGAACGTTATTCACTCAATATTGTAAATAAAATGATTTTAATTCCATGCATTATGTGAAGACCCGACCCCAGAAAAACCAGAAGTCAGTGCCTTCTGAATATGATGTGTCATTTTAAAACAAAAACATGCACTGATAAACAAACATCATGTCCCATATAGAGAATCGAGTTCGGTTCGGGCTCTGTAAAACTAGTAACTTCAGAAATGTTTAATCTGATAAAAGCTGTTACCTGATAATTTAAAATTTAAAATGTAGGGTGTGAATAAGAATTCCCAATAAGGGGGTTAAAATAAACCAATGAATATTTTTAATGGTTTTTTTAAATAATTATCCAAATAACATTCTCTTATAGAAAACTGTAACACAAGTAACATTACATAAAAATGCTCAACTATGATTTTAAAGGAATACATGAATCAATTAGGACATTTACAAAAAGGGGTAGTAAAAGATATCCTGAAAAGTATGACGTATGAATGTTTAAGCACAAATTAAACCGTTAAGAGTAATACTTTATTAGAGTTGCGCGTGAAAGAAAAAACATCAATTTCATATATTGGTTACTATTTTACACAAATAATGCCACAAACTTTTACTTGTGACATCAAAAAGAAAATGATAAAAACATAAGGGCAAGAGTTGTGAAAGAATAGGCATATCATCTTGAAAAGAAATTTTAACGTGACGTGAATATGTGGATTCCACATTTCATATATAAATTCATGAACATATCACCGAGGTTAATCCCCATGGTGTAAATAAAGAAAAATTATCGAGGTTATTCACCAGGGTATCCTGAAGCTTGTAATCTCTAAAGATTAATTCTTTACCCAATGCATTGGAGCGCTATCAGGATGCTCCCTTAATATGTCTTTACTTTCATGTGAGCCACATAAATTAATACTTTACTTAAACGGGGTTTTATATTCAAGATGTCCCATACCAACTTGAATTGTTCATTCATTGTTGGTCATAGTAGTTGAATTTATATATCATATAAGTGAGAAAGGGTTCTAGATGAATAAAAACAAATCTAACAATCATCTGGTCGTTATCAAAAGGAATGAACAAAGGAAGATTATGGCACATACATTGACATCTATGGTATTGAAAGAACAGAAAACTAGAATTTATCACATGAATGTTTGTTCTTGAAATTCTAAAATTTTATCGTCCAATTGATTACATGGTGAAACAAAAATATCAAGTAGGGTTTTGAGCTTATACATGCTAAAGCATTCAATATTGTTAAGCCTTTTCATAATAATGAATAATGTCCATGATAGAATTCATGAATTTTAACCATAAGAAACATAATTTAAAACAATCGGAAAAAAATAAGTTACTCTTAAATGTGGATATATGTTTTGTTTAACACCCTATTTCTTATGTTTTTAAAACTCCACCTGAACTCAAGACTTAATGTGTATGGACCTTAACAACTGAAATCAAGGTTCACACAACATATAAAATATATGTATGTACCCAAACTCAAACTGAAATATTGGCACACCCATGTTTGTTAATCCCCTATGAATATTAGTTCAACAATATTTTGAATTGGGATGATCATTACCATAGTCATAAAAATTTGTTTATGAAAACCTACAAAAAAATAATTTTATAAAAACTAGATCATATATATATGATTTTCAAAATATATTTCTTATTTAAATATGAAATTAGGTGTATGTGAATATGTGCAGGGCATGAATAATTATACACAAACATCATACATATAACCGAAGTAGATAGGTTATGCCCATTCCTGCATATAACCGACGTATATACATATAACTAAAAGTATATATGTATTTTCAAAACAACAAAATGAGTCTATGTATAATCCTTACATTCTTTAAGCTATTTGATTGACAGTGAACTCGAAGGCCATGGTTCAACATTTAGGAACATTTGGACTGAACTGTATGGTTAAAAAAATTTTGTTTTTTCGAATATAAATGTGTATATATTCTCAAAGAAAAAAAGAAAGAAAAAAATAAAAACCCTTAATTTAAAAACTAGGGAAAGGAGGAATTCAGGGAGTTTTGGTCGGGCTCGCTGGATACATGAATGGGAGAGAGGAACGGAGAGGTCTCGATTCTTTATATACAAAAGCTCACACACTAACTTCACGCAAAAACGTACCCACTTGCATTGCATTCAATGGGGGGTGTCGTGCTTGAAGAAATCAAGGAGACATGGGGGGTCCCCGATGGTTAGAGGTGAAGAAAACAAGTGGTGTGCCATAGGGTAGGGTTACTGGTGTAACCCATGCATGGAGAAAGAAGGCGACACATCTAGGGGAAATTCCAGGGAAAAACGGACAATCCAGATCAATCACAATGTCGATCCAAGGGATGAGATGTGTCCGCTGTTTTAAAATAATTGAGCGGCTTAGATTAGATCTAAGTTTCATCGGATGGTCTAAGTTTGATGCGACAATTTAAAAACCTCGAACGACCATGATTAGATCGTTCAGGACTGAATGGTTTACAAAAACCGTAGAGAGAGATGTGGTCGCTGAGGGACGAGCGCGGGATCAGAAACAACTTGCCCAGATCACGTGCGACGCGATCCAACAGTCCAGATCACGTTTCACCTGAAAAAATGCTTCCCACATCAAAACATAGAGTGGTTTTCGCCACCCTTATAACCCCGATCCTCCCAACGAGTGCTCATAAATCACACAACACCCACGAAGGGGGCCCTATACACGTGCTCCTGCCCGCAGGCCTTGGACTACCCAGACCCCGCCACAGCCTCACGCCTGCACTGGTGCACCTATGCGCTCTTGCTCGCTCTTGAGCACCCTTCGGGGAACCTTTGCCCGATCTCGGATCGGCCATGGCTTCAGGATGAGGGTCAAGCTCATCCACTTTGTGTGAGATGCCTCCCTTGGCCGTAGCCAAAAAGGGCTGGCCCTAGTGGGCTAATTTCTTTTAAAAAATCTACACTAAAAAAAAATTTATGAAGAGGAAACAATCCATTTTTTAAAACTATATAGAATTTATATTATTAAACATTAATTAACAAAAATTAAAATAGTTTTAGTTAGAAGTAATTCTAAAATTAAAAATACTAAACCCCTTTTTTAACTCAAAATGTTGTGAAAAGGAAATTTTAATAAACCTACATTATAAATTATATTCTAGTATCCACGAAAACATAGTTCTATCAAAACATAATTTAATTTGAAAAACATAAACATAGTTTATAAAATTATTTAATAAATGAAAATCGTTACATTGTATTTGAAAAATTCTCAAAGTGTTTTGAATTCCTTAATTATTTTCAAAATCACTTAAGGGTGAAATTAAGTTCTACACCATATCATTTTAGAGTTTATAAATGATGGTTTAATTATAACATTAATCATAACTCAATTATTTGGAAACTAATTGATATTTAAATAATTTCATTTATCCTAACAAGGTCCAATAAATAATTTTTTATAATCATTAGCTTCCAATGGTCACTAGAGAAATGGTTGAAAAAAGTGTCCAATAATACCAAACCTTACGGTGTCCTAAAACTCAAAAGGTAGAAAACGGTGATTCTCATTTCGATGATGCTCAGCATGGTTTTTATGATCAAAGTGGTGATGTTTTTTGCGTTATTTGACTCGAAGGATCTTCTTTACTTACTGGGCCTCGTTTTGGTGATTGGGGGTCTTCCAGTAGTTATGATAGGGTTTTTAATAGGTATATTTCTTTAGCATGATTACTCTTTTGATCTCGGTGTATTGTAGTCACAACGATGTTCTTATTTAAATAAAGATCATTATGTTTATCCTTTAAATTTTTGTTCTATTAAAAGGGAATTAAAAAATGAAAATGCATAATATCATCATTATATGATACCCAAAATTCTGGGTGTTACATTACTCCCCCAATCAATGAATTGTGTCCCCGCAATTCCTTTCATACAAACTATCTACAAGGAAGCTCTTAGTTGTTCCTACCATATCCCCCATCATAGAGGATCCTCAGGTGCGTTCAGCGGAATAACCAAATTGAAGCTAAACTCCTCTAGTTCTCTGATCCAGATACACTTTGGGTAGAAGGGGTTGAACTCATGCACTACACAATCGGGCTTCTAGAGGGAGGTTCGAATGGTGCAAAGTTTGGAAATGTTCATATGGACCAACGTACGAAGAACATTCCAAATTATGTCTCAATAGAGAACATCTATGTTATAGACATTGTCGTACAGGCTAACGCTGAGGAGTTGGTACTTGTAGTTCGCATAAACGTTTCCCTCTAAAGCACCCTCTTGAAATTTTACTCTGGCCATGTAGTTCTAGCCTATGGTGAAACACAGGAAGAGCCCTTCGTGGTATTTTCCACCCCAATTACGCTCGGCCAATTGTGATGAGCCTATACGGTAGTAGATGGGAGCATTCCATTGACAGGTGTAGAGAATCCCCAGACAGTTTTCACCTTCAAACAATTGCTTGCACGTTCCCCGTTGGTTTGCGGTGGGACGATACTCATCTTTAGAGGTTTTGATTGCAATAATATCGAGTATCTCAGTAGGAAGAGATAACATGTGGGTTTTTCCTTCAATCTGAAAGTTTAAAATGAGAGTTCAATCACTTGAAATCCATCCAAAATTATAAACAAAGTAAACACATAATAAAGAAGAGATAACAAAATATGATCTTTATATAACTATTGGTTCACAACGTAGAACGAGGTTAATGGTTTCCTCAGTTCCCTAACACATGAATTCGAAAGACAAGCTCGAAACTATCTATCTCCCTAAACTATATGCAACCTGAGAAATCAGGTTCGATGTTGTGGGATCACTTATGGTATCTCCATAGTCTGACTTGTGGGGTGTACAATTGTGAGACATCCCTATGTACTTATTATCTTTACACAGAATGAGATGCTTTGTATTCAAGGGCTCCAAAGTCTTTCATTTGACCAAAATGGCCATAGGATAAGACTTGACACATGTATGCTGCGTGGAGATATCCCTCTACAACAGCCTCTTGGAAAGCTGTGAGGGACGAGACACCTTCCGCTGAGGTGAAGCATCTAAAAATTCCCTCGTGGTAATTCCCCCATCGTGTGTAATATGGAAACTGGGATTGCATCATAATGATGTAATCTAGACCCGCTCTTCGGTGGTGTTAAAGTACTCAGGGAGGGTTGGACACATCATATAGATGTCTGCACGACATACGAATATGGGCATAGTTTATAAAAGCTTTATGGATGGCTATGGAAATTATGATTTCTAAGGCCTCATTGGGAAAAGAAAAAAGATTAGTACCATAGTTTTCCATATGAAAATTAAGAAAACTCAATTTTAGTAATGTTGAAGTGTATTTTTCTTTGTTTCAGTTCTGGCTTTCCAGAGTTATGCAAACAGAATCCTCTGATACCAACTATGAAGACCTGACCCCATAAAAACCAGGATTTGGTGCCATATGAACATGATGTGTCATTTTAAAATAGAAACATGCACTGATAAACACACATCATGTCCCATACAGAGGATTGAGTTCGTTTTAGGTTCTGGGAAACTAGTAAATTCAGAAATGTTTCATCTGATAAAATATGTTACCTGAAAATTTAAAATTCAAAACGTAGGGTGAGCATATGAATGACCAGTAAGGGTTTTAAAATAAACAAATTAAAATTTTGAATGAATTTTTTAAAAGCTTATCCAAATAACATTCTCTTATAGAAAACTATAACACATGTAACATAACATAAAAGTGCTCAAAAAATATTTTCAAATAATACATGAATCAATTAGGACATTTTTAAAAGGGGGTAGTAAAATATATCCTGAACAAGTATGACGTATGAATGTTTAAGCCCAAATTAAACCATTAAGATTAATACTTAATCAGAGTTGCATGTGAAGGAAATAAACTTCAGTTTCATATGTTGGTTACTATTTTACATGAATCATGCCCCAATCTTTTACTTGTGACATCAATATGACCTTTATAAAAACATAAGGGAAAGAGTAGTTATATAATAGGCATATCATCTTGAAAAGAACTTGTAACATGACTTGAATATGTGGCTTCCAAATTTCATTTATACATTCATGAACATATCCCCGAGGTCTATCCCCAAGGTTTCAATAAAGAAAAATTACCAAGGATATTCACCAGGGTATCATGAAGCTTGTAATCTCTAGAGATTAATTCTTTACCCAATGCATTGGAGCATTATCAGGGTGTACCCTTAATTTGTCTTTACTTTCATGTGATCCAAATAAATCAATAATTTACTTAAACGGGGTTTTATATTCAAGATGTCCCATACCACCTTGAATAGTTCATTCATAGTTGGTCATAGTATCTGAATTTACATATCTTATAAGTGAGATAGGAATCTAGAGGATTAAAAACCAATCTAACAATCATATGAGCATTATTAAAAGGAATGATGAAAGGCAGATTACGGAACATACATTGACATCTATGGTAATTAAAGAACAGAAAACTAGAATATGTCACATGCAAGTTTGTTCTTGAAATTCAAAAAATATATCATCCAATTAATTACAAGGTGAACCAAAAATCTCAAGTAGGGTTTTGAGCTTGCACATGCTAAAACATTCAATATTGTTAAGACTTTTCATAATACTGAATAGTATCCATGATAGAAAGATTGAATCTTCACCATAAGCATAATCATTTAAAAGATAGGGAAAACAAATAAGTTACTCTTAAATGTGGATATAAGTTTTGTTTAACACCCTATTTCTTATGTTTCTAAAACTACACCTAAACTCAAGACATAATTTGTAAGGACCTTAACAACTGAAATCAAGGTTCATGCAACATATAAAATATATGTATGTAACCGAACTCAAATTGAATGATTAGCAAACCTATTTGTGTTAATCCCCTATGAATATTAGTTCAACAATGTTTTGAATAGGGCAGGTCATGCGCTTAGTCATAAAAATTTGATTATTAAAACCTACAAATAATAATTTTATAAAAACCTGATCATATATATAACATTTTAAAAATTTATTTATTATTTAAATATGAAATTAAGTTTATGTGAATATGTGCAGTGCATGGAAAGTTATACACAAACTTCATTAATATAATCGAAGTAGAAAGGTCATTCCCCTTCCTGCATATAACAGACACATATACATATAACCAAAAGTATATATTTATTTTTAAAACAACAAAACGAGGAAAGGTATAATCCTTACATTATTTAAGCTATTTGAATGCAAGAGAACCCAAAGGCCCAGGTTCAACATTTAATAACGTTTGGACTGAACCGTAATGAATATATATATATATATATATATATATCGAATATATAAGTGTATATATTCTCAAAGAAGAAAAAAAAGGAAAAAATAAAAAAACATACTTTAAAAACCAGGGAAATGAGGACTTCAGGGAGGGTTGGTTGGGATCGCTAGAGACTGGAACGAGAGAGAAGAAGAGATAGGTCTTAGTTATTTACATGGAAAAGCTCACACACCACCTTCCATGCAAAAACGTACCCACTTTCATTATAATCAATGGGGGGTGTCATGCATGAGGAAAATGAGGAGACAAGGGGGTCCCCGGCCGTCAAAGGTGAAGAAAACAAGGGGTGTGCCATAGGGTAGGGTTACTGGTGTAACCCATGCATGGAGGAAGAAGATGAAGTGACTAGGGGAAATTCTAGGGAAAACAGATGGTCCAAATAGATCCCAACATCGATCCAAGGGATGAGATGCATCTGTTGTTTTTAAAGAATTGAGCGGCTTGAATTAGATCTAAGTTTCATTGGACGGTCTATGTTCGATGTGGAAATTTAAAAACCTCGAAAGACCAAGATTATATCATTCCAGATCGAACGGTTGTCAAAAACCACGAAGAGAGACGTGGTCGCTGAGGGTCGAGCGTGGGATCGGAAACAACGGCCCAGATCACGCGCGACGCGATCCAATGGTCCAGATCATGTTTCGCCTGAAAAACTGCTTCCCACATCGAAACAGACACCATTTTTCGCCTCCCTTATGACCCAGGGCCTCCCAATGAGTGCTCATAAATCACACAGCACCCACGAATGCGACCCTATACATGGGCTCCCGCCCGCAGGCCTTGGACTACCCAGACCCCGCCGCGGCCTCACGCCCACACAGGTGCACCTATGCACTTATTCTCGCTCTCGACTGCCCTTTGGGGAACCTCTTCCCGAGATCGAGTCAGCCTTGGCTTGGGGATGAGGGTCGGGCTCAGCCACTTCGTGTGAGCTGACTCCCTTGGCCCAAGCCAAAAAGGGTTGGCCTTAGTGGGCCTATTGTTTTTTGAAAAAGCTACACTAAAAAAATGTTTTAAGAAGAGGAAACAATACATTTATTAAAACTACATAGAATTTTATATTCTTAAACATTAATGAATACGAATTAAACTTGTTTTAGTAAGAAGTATTTCTAAAATAAAAAATATTGAACCCCTTTTTTTATCTCAAAATTTTACGAAAAGGAAATTTTAATAAACCTACATTATAATTTATATACTAGTATCCTCAAAAACATAGTTCAATCAAAACATAATTTAATTTGATAATCTTAAACAAAGTTCATTACATTTTTTAAGAAATGAAAATCGTTACATTGTATTTGAAAAATTCGCAAAGTGATTTGAATTCATTAATTATTTTCAAAATCACTTAAGGGTGAAATAATGTTTTACACCATATCCTTTTAGAGTTCATAAATGATGGTTTAATTATAACATTAATCATAACTCAATTATTTGGAAACTAACTAATATTTAAAAAAGTTCACTTATCCTAAAAAGGTCCAACATCTATTTTTTTATAACCGTTAGCTTCCAATGGTCACTAGAGAAATGGTCAAAAAAAATTCCAATAAAGCCAAACCTTACAGTGTTCTAAAACTCAAAAGAAGATGGTGCTTCCCATTCCGCTGATGCGTATGGTTTTTATGATCGCAATGGTGATGTTTTTTTGCTTTAGTTGACTCGATAGATCTTTTTTACTTACTGGGCCACATTTTGGTGACTGGGGGTCTTCCAGTAGTTCTGATAGGTTTTTTAATAGGTATATTTGGTTATCATGATTACTATTTTGATCTCGGTGTATTGTAGACACTACGATGCTCTTATTTAAATAAAGAGCCATATGTTTATCATTTAAATTTTTGTTTTTGTTTAAAGGGCTTCAACAAAAGTAAATTTCTAATATCATCATAATATGATACCCAAAATTTGGGGTGCTACACATTCTTTTTTTTTACTTGTCAAAATATTCATTTTCATATAATTTTTGGTATTTTTATATGTTGGATTTATGTATTATTTAGCTTGAGATTCTTTTTTTAGTTCATGTGGGACTTTGTTTCGGTTTATACATTGGGATTGTGCCATTAGCCTTCGTCTTCTTTCCCATTTGTTCTATGTCATCCTCATACCTGATGTTGATCCATTGATCCTTATGATCCTATGGTTTTCTATTCCTCCCTTTTTTCATTCTTCGTGAAATGGATTGGCTTGATCTATGGGCGACCCTTGATATCTTATCCTATGATGTCATATGTCATTATTTTGTTGTTAAAGTGGTTATGTTGGGACACTTAACTATATTTTTCATATCCTTGGTTATATTCTCTAGTATTCCTCTACCCCTACTTGAATGAATCCTCGATTTGGAATCTACCTCTCCACTTTTGGGAGATTTAAGGGGGAAAAAAATCTCCATGGTTTTGGGAGCTCTAGTTTTCCTAGAGGGAGAAGAGTAGATGAAGGAGAACTGGAGGGATTCCTTGACATTCCAAAGAAGAAATAGTGATCTAGATAAGTTTTGATCATCTTCATCTATTCTTGTTGAGGAGGTCTGATGAGGTCCTAGTGTTCCTTGGTGTTCCTTTTACCTCGATGGAAATGATGATTATATAGGAGTACAATCTCGATGATCCTAACAACAAGACCTAATTACATAGAGGTTATATGAAAACACATAGGAGAGATTTATCCCTAGTAAAGGGCCTTAGTATGGTATTCTTCTTCTTTTTTATTTGTGATCTATGCCTTGTATTTGATTATTCTTTGGTTCTATGTTGTGTGTGTTGTTTTCTTTTTTCCAAGGTGGACAGTATATGATGAATCCCCAACTTGGTTCTACCGTGAGTCCTGGAATTTCAAGAACCTGAACTTTGTATAATTTCCTCTTGTGCCTTTTTCTTATATGGTTATGCTTCACTATTTATCAAATATCTTTTATAATCCCATTTTTTCATTGTGGAATCATGGTACCCCTGCACCATGAATATAGGCCAAATAGATAAATAATGTTTCCATAAATCTTTTCTATCCTTTAAACATGTTGCTCTTATATCTATGATTACAATTGAGGATTTTTACTATATTAACTTAACAAATTTAATAAACTTAATCATAAAATTATCCTAATTTTCTTCAATATAATTTTTCTGCATTTCCACTCTTCCTTCCTCCACCACATCTCAAACAATGTGATATTGTACCATAATGTGCTTTATCTTGGAATGAAAATATATATTCCTTTTAATTTTCAAGGTGATATGATTGTTACAAAACAATTGGATATAATTCTGTCATTGTCTGGGATCCTCTAGAAACCTTCAAATCTAAATCACTTCTTTGCAAGCCTATGTAATTTTCATGTACGCTACCTTAGTCGTGGATACATATATAAGAGACTACAACGTTGAATTCCAGCTCACAACTCATCTTATAAAATTAAACACATATCCCAAAGTGTATTTTCATTGGTCATAATAACCGAAAAAATCGGAATCTGCGTAGGCTCTAATAGTGAAATTTGATTCTCAATAACATAATACAGTAGATGAGATCTCCTTGACGTATCTAAGGGTATTCTTTAATATGTTCCAATGCTATCATATTTAATTCTCCACATACCAACTAACTTCTCCCACTACATGTGCAATTTCTGGTCTCATATAAACCATAGATAATATCATACCACATACTGCTGGTGCATAAGGTAATTGAGACATCTCTATCCTCTATACTTCACTGTTATCACTTTTAGGATTCATCATAGAGGATAACATAAAATTAATAGTAAGTGGGGTAAATATAGGATTATAATGTCTCATGTGGAAGTATTTCAAGATATTCCTCAAGAAATTATTTTTTGATAGCTAAATCATTTACTTATTTCCATCTCATTAAATCTGTATCCCAAGATATTAATTTTTGGTCCTAATTCCTTCATATCATACTCCCATGAAAACTATCAACATGCCCTCCACATACAATAGAAGAATGATAAAATCATTACCATTTGAACCCATGAAATATGAAAAAGTATCTGAATGAAGTATTTTGTGTCCAAATATCATGATATAGGAATAAAATCTCTTGTACCAACACCTTGGTGCCTACTTAATACCATTAAAAGTTTTTCTCAACCTAAAAACCATGTTCAGTTTTCCTTATTTTTAAAAACATTCTGATTAGAAAATATATAGTTATTTATCAAGATCACCATGTAGAAAATTTCTCTTCACATCTAGCTACTCTAGAGTTTAACTACATATTGCAAACATCCCCATAACTATCTGAACGATCATTATTCTAACAATGGGAGAAAATATGTCCTTGAAATCAATAATTTCTACCAATGAATATCCTTTGACCACAGTCTTGCATGATATCGTTACAATTATTCCTTTTCATCCCAATTGATCTTAAAGAACCTATTTTTACTAATAGTCTTCCTTCAATGAGGTAATGGATCAATATCTCAATCCTTTCTATTGTGAAGGGAATCCTGTTTCTCCTGAATTGCTTCCATCCATGTGGATATTTCTGAACTCCACATCACCTCCAAAAAAATAATATGGATCACCATCCGCCATCAATAAGTAGTACAAAATATTTCTCCTAGTGATAAATTATGAGTGCCATATTGGTTCACTTTTATCTTGAGTTGATCATCATAGTCCAAAATCAATCATAACTTGATCATCATGCTACTAAAAGGAAATTGGTTCTTCTATGGATTATTCCTCCACCCCAACTATTATAGTATATGTGTTCTCTTTCTTCAAGTCCCCATTAATCATCACTTTCACTTTTTCTTCTAGACATATAACATCCATGGTGATGATATGTCTATGGGTTGTGGGGTCCCACATACGATACCCATTCACACCATCAACGTATCCTAAGAATATACATTCATTGGATCTCGAATCCAACTTCAATATTTCCTGATCATAAAACAATACAGATAGATGACCTCCATAAGTTTGTAACCAAGCATAGTCAGTAGGTTTAAAACTCCACATATTCATTAGTGTTTTAATATGAATCATCACAAAAGTAAATATATTGATCACATAACATGTTTCTTCATTACTTTATCCCATAACTTCTTGAAAATTCATACAGTCTAAAATATATACCATGTTCTATCCAACAAGGTTATGTTCACCCAATTTTCCACTCCATTTTGTTGAGGAGTGTATGACACCATGAATTGTCTCTTCATTCCTTCTCATTGTAAAAAAAGTGTCAAAATCTTCACTTGAATATTTTCCACCAATGTCAATCCTCAAACACTTGATCTTCATTCAAGATTCCATCCTCATCTCGGCATTGAATGTTTTGAAGACTTTAAAAACACTTTATTTCATCTTGATTGGGTACACCTAACATCTCATGGAATAATCATCAATAAATTATACAAAGAACCTTTCTCTTCCCAGGGATAATAACAGTGCTTGCCAAATATTGGAATGGATCAACTCTAAGATATCCTTATTCCTCATTACCGACATCACAAAATTCAACCAGTGTTGGTTTCAAAAATAATAATGCTCCCAAAATGTAAAGGATACCTTTGTAGTCTATGAAGAAACTTATGTTCAGTAAGAATCTTCAAGCTTCATTCGAACATAATACCAAGCTTTTGATACCATGACTTCCTCAATTATTTTGTTGAGGTAGTTAATAGGACAACTATTGTAAGGTCTCAGAAACTCCATATTATTATTTTTAATTATATGGAATTATTTTGAGACTGCAAAATTTGACAGCGTGCGATTCTAAGGCCTAGGGTTCCCAGAATGATCCTTCTATGTTTTGTTAAGCTTTAATTAGCACACGTAAGCAGTTTTACAAAAAAAGTAGAATAATTATCAAATAGTTACTCGAATTAAAATTCTAAGGGCATTGTTGCGCTCAGAATGGCGGGTTTACCGTAGGCACAACATATATTTAGTCAGTGTGGGCCTCCTGTAAGAAATCTTGAAAATGGAATAATGGTAAATAAAATAATTAAATAAAATTGTTTTATTTTTCAAATGCTTATAACTCATGAACGGTAAGTCGTATTAAAAATATGATACCACTGCTGAGCTTGTGAGGGTATGCTCTCTTTAGAAAGATACTAACTTTGGCCGGTGCGGGCCACTAGTGAATGTTAATTTTTGGCCGTAAATAAAATAATTAAGTGACAATTATTTTATTGTAAAATCCATAACATTTAAACGGTAACTCGTATTGGAAATCCGAGAGTACCATTGGGTTCGTTGGGGCATGTTTCAATTAGGCAGATCCTAACCTCAACAGGTGTGGGTTGAGGGTGACTGTTAATAATTTTCCGAACTTTTTTTGGGTACGTTTAGTAAACGTGTGAGTGGAATTTTCTAACTTTTGAACTATTGTTCAGCTTAAAACATGAGGGCATCGATGAACCTGCAATGCCAGGATTCGCTTAAAAGAGTCATAAATTCGACCGCAATAAGTCGGGTGAAAAAGTTATTTTGTGAACTTTTGAATGATTAATAAAATAACAAGTTTTTTTATTTTATTTCCTTTCTTTACTCCAATGGATGAACGACACTGGTAGGACTGACGATATGTCAAGCCAACAAATGGCTTAACTCTTCTTTTCTTGTAACCACACTGTTGGAAATTCGGGAGGTTCATTAATTAAATGAACCTCATTCATTCCCCGACCGTTATACACTCCTTCTCCTCTCTTATTTATATGGAGCTCGGGGAGGGGTGTTGGAATGGCTTCACAAAATGATGAAGATCTGGAAAAGTACCGTGACGCCAACCACCAGGAGGACGAGACTGGTTCCAACGATCAGTGACGAGTGCCACTGACCCACTAACCAACGACAATGATAAAGGAGGTTCCATTGACTATCGTCAGCATAAGTATCTTCTTGGTAGGGGGTTATTTTCATTTGTGCGTTTTTATTTTCCTCTTCCACATTCTTGAAATCATACGAAGAACGCGGGTCAGCCGACTAATGTGTTGACCCACAATTCATCCGTCTTTGTATGAAGTTATTGCGGGGAATCGTGTGGGGTTAATCTTGAGTGAAATACAACTATTTATTTATTTCCCTTAATATCATTCATATTGAAAGTTAACGAGGAGGGTGTGGGCCAAAAAACCCAGCCCAACCCCTTCGCTATCTTTCTTTTCCTTGCACCGCCTCAGAAGACCACAAACACGTCGATGCATACCACAAGAGGAGAGTCATGGCTCATCATCCGCGGTGAACGGAGGAGGCGGCTAGCACGATGGCCAACTGTGGGACGGAAGGCGACATGACCACCATGCCACCAATGAATGGAAGCTACGGCGGAGGCCGAGCCCACCTACGGAGGGTTCCGCAGCGCCCACACAGCGCTACCGCCTCACCAACCGAATGGCCTCTGGGCCTTTCGGGAATCCAGTTGACTGGGGGGTTACACCCCCTCCCCCTGCATCAGACTGAACTGGGCCACATCCCTCGGAAGGTGCCGCCTCCCTCAAGTCAGGGCACTGGCCTCACACTGGGTCATTTCCCTCGGACCAGGCCGCCGCCCTTAGATCGGGTCGCCGCCCTCGGGTCGGGCCGCTGCCCTCGGACCGGACTACATCCCTCAGTGAGGTCCGCCGCCCTCGAATCGGGCCCCTGCCCTCGGAGCGGTCCGGTGCCCTTAGACCAGGCCGCCACCCTCAAATCGGACCACCTCCATGGACTGGGGTGCCGTCCCATGCGGGTCGGGCCGCCCCTTTGTGGGCTGCCCCCTAATGGGCTACCCCCCTTGCGGGCACCCTATTCTTGTCGGGCCACCCTTGCGGGCCGCGGTGGGCTGCCATTGCGGACCACCCCTCTTGAGGCTCATACCAAACATCATCCCATCGGGCCAAGTCATACCCGGCCCAGCCCAGAGTGAGTCGGGCCTGGTCGGTCCGACCAGGTCAGACCGGACACAGGCCCCACTAGACCCCGAAACACATAAATTAGCATATCTTGAGAACTGTACGTCTGTTGGATGAACTTTCTACAATGTTGTGATCCTTGGATTTAGACGGTCCATTTGGTATTCTCCAATTGAGTTTTTTAGACAGTCGGAGTATGGTCGGGTTGGATCGATCCTGAATCCAACCGGGCCCCCGAAGCTAAAATGCTTATAACTCACAGACCAGGCATCCGATTGACGCGTCTTCTATTGTGTTGGAACCCTTACAATAGGGCGGTCCTTTGAGTTATTCCTTTTGTGGATCTTAGTGGCGGTAGAGGTACGACCAATATCTCAAGGGGAAGATTCTACGGAACCTGAGCATACCAGGTGCAAGGAAACATGTGGCAGGTTGCAACGTGAAGATGGAACATCAATCCTATGTGGGTCAGATCCTATGTGGGTCGGTGCTCACTGATTTTGTGTGGGTCAACACATATCGATCCTGCGTGGGTCAGATCCTGTGTGGGTCCATGGGGGTTAGTTACCTATCGATCCTGTGTGGGTCAGCAGTAGTGCTTCTTAATAGAATAAGATTCTATATTTTATGACTAATCATCTAAACGGCAATACTTAAGTTATATCTAATTGTGATATGAGTCTTTTTCTTGTGTGGTACTTCTTTCATTGTGGTGTTACTTGTGTGGTACTTATACCTTTGTGGTATTGTCTTTGTGGTGTTACATGCGTGGTATTTCTCTCTTTGTGGTGTTACTTACGTGGTACTTCTACCTTCATGGAGTTACCTTCGTGGTTTTATCTACTTAGTGTTACCTCTGTGGTACTTCTACCTTCGTATTGTATTCCATTTTCTTTCATTTGTAATGATCTAACAATCTTACTTGTACTTTTACAGTTGGTCTTGTATTCTGGCCCCTTTTAACTTTCATCCCTCTATTACGACAGTAGTTTACTTTGTGGTCGCATCTTATTGTGTTCTAGTTTGTGTGGTTGCATCTAGTTTTGTTCATGGACTGTGTGTCTATACAGGTTAAAAAATAAATGTGTTCCCGTTTAAGGGACACGCATTTATGGTGCTATTTGTCAGCCTCTGGCCTATGGAATACATGTTTGGATAGTCACGACATGGGCCCCGTCGGACAGGTTGTGACAACTATCTTCACCTCCTTGTATGCTTCACCATAAAGAACGCATAGATTCATTGAGATATTCTTTGTCTTCATCACGACAATCGCACCCTTCACAATCTTCCCCACTCCATTGTTAGTGTGAGTCTTACACCTGATGTCATCAAATCCACCAAAAGAAAATATGTTAATCTTCATGATCTTCGCATGGCGCACTCCTTAGGTGGTTTGAATTATACCATCATTCATCTTCAGTTTGTTGGTATTGACTCCAAAGATCTTCATGGTGTGATTTTCCCCATGTAAACAAATCCTTTCGAGATATGTTCATACTGATCAAACCATTCCCTTTGAGCCATGTTTCTATTGAATCAATTATCCATGCGTTGTTGAGATGATGTCTACCTCCATCGAACATTGATGTTTTGCTGACTAGTATGTCTCAATTTCCGTAAGTAATCGTCATATTTCATTCAGAGTTGTTTCCACCACTCTTATTGTTCCAACTATTCTTTTTGGTATGCACCTACTTTCCACAACCGTAACATGTGATTTTGTTATTCTTCTTGATTTGGACCTTCCATGATTTTGGATCGAACTTAGAATCATGCTCCATCATCCTTCCTCTATCTATTGACAATGTCTTCGATTAGTGTAATGTTTTTTGTCTGTCACATTGCTCTTGCATTGACTTTTTTCTTCAGGAACCACAGCTGCAACGTTATTGAGCACAAATATTTCCATCATGATATTGTTGGTAAGGTTGATGATCAACTGATCATATTGATTTGTAAATCCTTAGAGCAGAATACCAACACATTCAATGTCCCAAATTTTGTAGCCCAATGTCATGAGTTGATCGAATAGGGTAGTGACAGTGTTGACGTGATTAGTCACTGATGATGACTCTTCATTCGAATTTTGATGCTTTATAGAGCTATCGACCTTTTTGCCACCCGCCAGGCTTTTCGGTGTGGGCACAATTTTAATGTGTTAATCTAAAATATATGTGGTAGGACCTGTTAGGGATTACATTAGGTTCTTTGAGATACGTTGGTTGTTTTTGCCCCAACCCAAGGCCACCCATGTAACACACCATGCTTTTTCTAATTTCATAACCATTGATGAACTCCCCAAGGGGTGTGACCTCAAGTTTTCTTAGTTTAAGGAAGCTCGGTTGTACCTAAATGAGGGTGAATTACTTGCACAGGAGATTAACACATGCCTTTCACAGGGTGTGGACAAAAACAATTAAATTTTTCCAAGTGCAGCACACTTGATAATCAAGGTCGTCTCTTTTAAAGAGCCTTCTCAATTTAGTCCACTAACTTTATCTTATTCACCAATTCTATATTCTTTGTGGTTTTGTTTATTAAATTAAAGTGATGAAAATATTTTTGGGTTTTTTTATTTAAAATAATTACATGTGATGAATGAATTCTAAATTTATAATAAGATGCAAGTCTAAAAATAATAAATTAATAAGAAAGAACTTGGTTTTGTGGGTTTGTTAAATGTTCAATCATTATTATCATTTATATATTTATTTCTGTTTGATAATCCAAACATGAAATCTCATTTTTGAACTACAATTCTTTATTTATAAATTGTGGAATATCATTGAATATTTGAGCACTCTCAATTCCACCGCCTCCTTTAATCCAAGTTGGTGACACACCTTTTTCTAGAATGTGTCATCTTACAAGACCAGGTTCAATTGAATTCATTTCATCCATTGATTACCTCAACTGAAACATGTGAAGAACTAACCAATGGGGAGAGGTAAAAATGATTAAATAAAAGAATAAGGATAGGTTGAGTTGCATTTCATCGGAGAGAGTCACAAGATCGGGGACATTCGCCATACCCTTTCATGCTACTCAAATCTATCTACAAACATAAAATTAAACAATAATGAAAATTCATGATCACATTCACCTCCCATCAGGCCAACTCCCAGGGTAATCCTATAATTTCCGAGAGTAAGAGATTACTTGGAAGAGTGAGTGGAAGAAAAGATAGAGAGAGAGAGAGAGAGAAAGAAATGAAGAAAAGTGGAAGGAGAAACACAAAGGCATGGATTAATAAAACCAAAATTTGAATTAAAATTGAAAAATAATACAAAACTAAAATTAAAATAAAATAAAAATGAGAAATGAGGGGGCAGAGAGGAGAAGTAGCGCCCTGTTCCCCGATGGGATCCCTCCTTAGCAGTGGGTGTCGAGCTGATGATTTGGGAAGGAGTCAAGAGACTCCTTTTATAGAGTCCACCATATCCCCCCATTCATAATGAGTTATAGCTTTCATGGTGGGGTAAGATGAAGTATGAATCATCCTACTTCTAGTATGATACTTGTGAAAACTCTTCTTCTCTTTCCATTGGTTCCTCAAGGTATGATTTTTCAAAATAATAGTCATTTGGAAAGTCAGAGTGTAATTCTATTTGAATAATATTAAAACATGAAGTATCAAGATAAAATTATTCCCTATCAAAGTAAGAATATTTTATCATGTTTTCCTTAGGGAAATCCATTATAATCTCTTCATGAACTTCCTTCAATAAATATTCAACGTGTCCAGGGAGCTCAATATGTTCCTCAATATGTGCACATCCTGGTTCTTCTTCATCCTCCAAGGCATTGCTGAGATTGTCAGATTGTATATAATCAAAACCATATAAAGTGATGTAGAATTCAGATTCAATAAAATTAGAAGGGATAGAGTCAATGAATGGTCCAATTACCTGAGTCGGTTCAACTTCAATCTCTACCTCAGTGGTAAGTGCCTCTTGGAGTAGAATCTCTAAGGATAGAGGCAGATAGTCGGGCTCCTCCATCTTGACTTCAAGTTCCACAAGTTGGGTGGTTTATTCCTTTATTGGTGATGTATCTTATTCTTTTTATTATATGTGGAGGTCAGGTAGTTCTTTACATTTAATGAAGAATTCATCCAAACATTTTTGATCTCCCACTTTTAGCTCACCAGGTAAGTCTTCCTCCATTGACTCCTCAGGTTCTTTAATTTCAAATATATTTGGTGAAATTTCTTCCACCTCTTTCTTAGGGTATTCCTTTGGCTTCGGTTTGGGTTACTCCAATAATGCACGAACATAATCAAATTATCTATAAGCATTTATGGTTAATTTTTCAATGATTCCTCTAAGTTCATGCACCTAAGCTCTTCTAAAATATTTATATTCTTCTTGTTGTTGTTGCTACACCTGTGAGTAAGTTTTCCATGCATAATATTCTGAATTTTAATACATCATGGAAGTCTTTTATTAGTTTTTTTAAACAAAATAAAATCTAACTAAGATGTGAAAATAGAAAATGTAAATAAACTAATGATTTTATCCTTAGAAACGACATTATTTTTTATGCATGCCTTTCGTGGGGCGTGGACAAAAATAATTATATTTTTTCTAGTGCAACATAGTGGCTGACTAGAGTCATATCTCTTGAAGATCCTTCTCAATATAGTTCAATTACATTATCTAATTCACCTATTTTAACAATTTTTTGGTTTTTTCTGTTAAATAAAAGTGATGAAGATCTTTTTGGGTTTTTTATAATTTAAAATAATGACATGTGAATCAAGAATTTTAAATTTATACTAAGAAGCAAGTCTAAACAGAATGAATTAATAAGAAAGAACTTGGTTTTGGGGGTTGGTTAGAAGATCAATCATTATGATCCTTTGTATGTTTTATTTTAGTTTGATAATCCAAATACGAAATCTCATGTTTGAACAACTAATATTTAATTATAAACTGTGAAATATAATTGAATGTTTGAGCACTCTCAATTCCACCACCTCCTTTAATCCAAGTTGGTGACACACCTTTGTCTAGAATGTGTCATCTTCCAGGACCCAGTTCAATCGAAGCCCTTTAATACATTGATTAGATCAAATCCAATGTGTGAATAACTAACCAATGGATAGAGAGAAAATGATTAAATAACATAATAGGGATAGGTTTAGTTGCATGTCATTGGAGTGCGTCACAACATCGGAGAAATTCTCCTTACCTGTGAATGCTACTCAAATTTATCTACAAACATAAAATTAAATGTTAAAGAAATTCATGATCACCTTCACCTCCCCATGGGCCAAGTCTCCGGGTCATCCTCTCTTTTATGAGATTAAGATATTACTCAGCGGAGTGGGGGGAAGAGAAGAGAGAGAGTGTGAAATAAATGATTAAAAGTGGATGGAGGAACACAAAGGCATGGATTAATAAAACTAAAATTTGAATTAAAATTGAAAAATAATTCAAAAATAATTCAAAAATGAAATTAAAATAAAATATAAAGAATAAATTAGGGGGGAAATAGGAGAAGAAATGTCCCATTCCCTGGTGGGATCCCTCCTTAGCTGTGGGTGTCAAGCTAATGATTTGGGAACAAGGCGAGGGCCTCCTTTTATAGGCAGAATTCATTCCTCTAAACGTTGGCACATTGATGGCCAATTAAATGTTAGATAAATGTGTAGAAACCTTCATAAAAGTTATTTAATAATGTGGTTTCCCTTCACCCTCCAAATTTAAGCTCATTTAGTGACATGATTAACGTGTTATGGAATTTTCATTGAATAAGAATTTTTATGGCTGAAATTTCCAGGAATTTCTCTTCAAATTTATAATGATCAATGGAAACCTTAATGACTTCAAAATACCCCCAAATTTGTTTTAAAGTCGGACTTATGTTATCTAGTGCTATCCTAGGTGGAGTCACCTAAATATGAGGTGAGGAGACTGATTCTTTCATCCGTTATAGTGGTGGGTCCATTCTATTTGCCTAGAAACATTTCCATCTTCATTGAATTTTTTGGACTAATAGACTTTTGAATAAACTATATGTACTTAAGATAAATTTGAATGAAATAAAATCATGAATCTAAGAAAAAGAATCATGAATTTTGGAAATATATTTTTTTAAAAATGAGAAAAATACCTTTGCAGTAAAAATCTGTCAAAAATCCAAAATTATGCACTTTTCTCAATTTTCTTCATAATCATTCTAAAATTCTAATTACCCATTATTTTAAGAAAACATTGAAATAAATTTGTTTTATAATAAAAAAAATAAAAAATCCTCATTGTTTGATCAAAAATATGCACATAAATTTTATCTCTCAATTACCCCCACACATAAACCATGCTTGTCCTCAAGCATAAAATCTCAACATTGAAATTAGAGGACACCAATGATACCAATATTCAAATTCCAATTCAATTAAATCAAAAAATTGTCAATGTGAAATCAAACATTCAAAATATTTCAAAAATGTCAATTTAATTTCCCATTTTTCAAAGAAACAAATAATTCACATATTTTACTTTTACCATTTGCAAATTTTTGGAAATACTCTTTTCATTCATTCGATCTCCTTGATTCATTATTATTAAACATCCAAAGTCATGATTTACCTCACTTTTGATTATTTTCTCCCATTACTCATTCTAAAATTCAATTAGACTTATGCTCATATCATGAGAACCCGATCCTTATCCTTTGGCTTGTAAATAAACTACTTTCTCCACTTTGAAAAGACAAAATGCACATAAAATCACAAGGACATGAAATTAAGGTTCTATTGACTCAGATGTTTAAGGTTGGTAGGATTTTATTCATTAAAAATTAATGCTCAAGGAGGAGGCTAATATATTAAGCACTATTCATGATATCAAAAGTAAAAATATAATGAAATTATCCCTTTCATAGTAGAAACATCCACTTCCCAAAACTCAAAGAAAATGTTATGATCAATTAAGAAAAATGAATGATTTGTGCACCCTCTTGAATATTTTATTTTATTTTGTACTTTATTTTGTTTTGATGAATGTTATGATTATATCAGACCTCACATCAATTTCCTAACCAGATACACTCATAAGATCATCGTTCTAGAAAATAGTGATTATGGGTTTTCCCAAATCATAACCCATATTTTTCTCTTTTTGTTGGTTCTTTTTGTCATTTTTTCATTTCTTTTAATTCAAAGTATAACGAGTGATTGCCCAAAATTTTATAATTACCACAATAAAACCCCTACACTTCTTCCTTACAATGTATATCATCAGGTCCACCATGATTATCTTTACCCACACACTTCAACTTTAAACTATCATGAAAATACTTAGAGGAGGGTAGGAATGGATAAAAATGGCTTGAAACATGACTCATTCCTATAAAGGTCATTCACGGTCTCTATGTGCTAAAAGAATGATTGATGTAAAGGTAGTATTTTAAGGAAAATTATCTTTTCACAGGACGCCTCAATAATTTTAAATGTGTTTTTGCATAGTCATAGATTTGAAAGGTTTCAATACAAGTTATTGCTGGTTACATGTCCCAAGATTAATCAAGAAATATGCTCATGAATAAATAAAAAGTACTTGGTCTAGAAATCTTCTCGGGAATGGGAAATAAAACATTAGACAATCACTCATGGCATGACTAATAAATCAATTCACATGAACTTCAGAAATTCAAATCATGAAGGATGGTAGGGAAATTTCATTTAAATGAATAAATTAATTCTTTCAAATCATGAGTCATTACTTCAATATCCATGATTCATTTTAAAAATTCAATTATTAATTTCAATAATTTAATCATATCAAGATTGAAATCTAAAACATGGCATCATAGGATTCCTAAGAAACTCATGTCTCCTAAATAAGTCAAGTAAACCATGAATTCAAGTTTGGGCATGCAATTTTATCTTTAAAGCTCAAAACCTGTTGTGGAAAAAAATGTGGAGAGTTTAAAAGATAAAACACTAAAATTGAACACCCTATTTCCATAAAACATGTTCTTTCCCATTCACTGTCAAGGGATTCCTTCTACTGTTATGATCCCACAAAATAAAATTACTCAATTATTCACAATGATCATTTCATTTAAGCTCAAAATGAAAAGTGGGAGGGGGCCACATGATAAATTATTTCAAAGGAAATAAATTGACATCTGAATTCCTAGAAAGCAAGTAAACATAAATCTTGGTATTATCCCCTAAGTTAGCCCTGAATTTTGACTAACTCTAGAGGGAAGTACCAGCTGTTATCCCATGTTTGATGGAGGATGAAGCTTCTTTGATTTGAACCACTACATGTGGCTTTTCCCAGCTTGTGCTTCATCCTTCTAGGTGAGTAATGATCTAGGGATTGAGTACACCATATCCCCACCCCTTTAACAATGAGGTATATCTTGCATTGTGGGGGTATGATGAAGTATGAATCATCCTCCTTCTTGGTTACTATTTGTGAATCCTCTTATTCTCTGTCCATTGGTTCCTTGCGGCATGCTTTATCAAAAGAATAGTCAATGGGAAAGTCAAAGTGTAATTCTATTTGAATAATATTAAAAAAATGAAGTATCAAGATCAAATTCTTCCCCATCAAAGTAAGTAGATTTTTTCATGGTTTCCTTAGGGAAATCCACTAGTATATCTTCATGAACTTCCATTAATTATTATTAAACATATCCAGGGACATCCATATGTTACTCATCATGTGCACATCTAGGTTATTCTTCATCCTCCAAGGCATAGTTGAGATTGTCTCATTTTGTATAATCAAAACCACAAGGAGTGATGTAGAATTTAGATTCAATAAAATTAGAAGGGATAGAGTCAATGAATGGTTCAACTCCCTAAGTTGGTTCAGCTTCAATATCTGCCTCAGTGGTAAGTGCCTCTTGGTGTAGACTCTCTGAGGATAGAGGCAGGTAGTCGGGCTCCTCCATCTTGACATCAAATTCCACCACATGGGTGTCTTCTTCCTTTTGTGGTGTTGAATATTATTCTTTATATTGTATGGGGAGGTCAGGTAGTCCCACATTTAACCAATAATTAATCCCAACTTTTTTGATCTCCCACTTATAGCTCAGTAGGTACATCTTCCTCCCTTTCCACCTTAGGTTCATCAATTTCAAATATAAGTGGTGAAATTTCTTTCACCACTTTCTCAGGTTTTTTCTCCAGCATAGGGTTGGGTTTCTCTATTAATGCACGAACATAATCAAAATCTCTATCAGCCTTTCTGGTTAGTAGGTCATTGCTTTTTCTAAGATCATGCACCTGATCACTTCTAAAAAATTCATCTTCTTCTTGTTGTTTTTGATGCACCTATAAGTAATTTTTCCATGCATAATAATTTTATTTTGAATACATCTTGGAAATATTTTTTTAGTTTTTTAAATGAAATGAAATATAAATAAGATGTGAAAATAGAAAAAAATGAACTAATGATTGGATCCACGAATACAGCTTCAGTTTTGGCGCACGCCTATGTTTGGGTGTGGGAAAAAATAATTATATTTTTCTTAGTGCAGCACAGTGGAAGACCATGGTCATCTCTCTTGAGGATCCTTTTCAATGTAGTTAACTTTCTGTATCTAATTCACATATTATATCTCTTATTGTGGATTTGGTTATTAAATGATAGTGATTAAAATATTTTTGGGGTTTTTATTATTAAAAATAATGACATGTGAAGCAAGAATTCTAAATATACACTAAGATACAAGTCTAGTTAGAACGAATCACTACTGGAATTTAACACATTACCAACAGTTTTAAACCACTGGTAAAGGACTGGAAACCATTCGTATATAGTATATCAATGGTTCCCTCAACAGTGGCCAAGTATGGTGTGACAATAGGCCTATACCAATAGTTTTGTGAAAACTGTTGGTATAGGTGTCAAAATAGAAGCTATACCAACGGTTTGCTACAACCTGTTGGTATATGTGTGTTAATGTATAAATATACCAAAGGCTTGTAAATTGTTGGTATATGTGTGTTGCACTTATAAAAATGGTAATAAACCGTTGGTATAAAGGGGATATGGAAAGCCATAAGGCTATACCAATGGTTTTGTTATAACCATTGGTATAAACCTATACCAACGGTTATAACAAACCATTGGTATAGTTATATTATAGTATATATACCAATAGATTTGAAACCGTTGGTATACAATTGCCCAGATCCACAACAGCTGGCCCCTCTCACCTCTCTAGACCTGCAATAACATAGCAACCCCTCTCCAGACCTACAACAACACCAATAGAAAAATCCTCATCTAATGTATTCAAAATTTAGAATTCATTCCAGAATTTAGAAATATAGAAATTTAGAAATTCAAATGCAATAACACCCATAAGACAAAAGGCCTACATGTTATAGGAAATGTAATAACACCCATAAGAGTATTCCAAATTTAGAATTCATTCCTCACTCAAACCAAAACACGAACACACATTAGAGTATTCAAAATTTAGAATTCATTCATCACTCAAACCAAAACACCAATACACAGAAGAGAAAAAACCTACATGTTATAGGAATAACATGGGATGTTTAGTCATGGTCTTGGGTTGAGTAACATAAAACCAACAGAAAAACATGGCTAGAGTGGAAAGGATCATGACACCCATAAGATAGACAATGGTAGTGTTCATGTTTTTAGACATAGGATGAGTTATAGGAAGCACATGGGATGTTTATATTTCTCTAATGATTATGTATCCATGTAAAAATGGTTCCTGATGTGTTAGTGGGAAACATTGGCCAATCTCGACATATGAGATGGGTTACCAGAATAGCCAACATGTTTTTCATAGACTTTTCAATTAAAATAAGGGGGTATGTGGCTAATTGTAATTTTCTCTCCTGGGTGTGATGTGAGATGAATCCCCATCTTGGGTAGTGGGTATGAATATTCAATTAAGTGTTTGGTATTGGGTTCCCAAAGGGAATTTGGTTTGGTCCTAGAACCCACTGTTTGAGGATGGGATTGAGGTGATCCATGGGGATACAGTGTCACCATTTGTGTTCCTCACCATTGGGGTATTTTTATGAGACTTTGAAACTTATTTTTCAAGAATCTATGTGTAGCCTTGTTGACCAATTTGTTATATAGTATGCTTGAGTGTTCATAGGTTTCATATGAAATCACTATATGATATTTATTTCTTGTATGTTATTATATAGAATGTACGACGTATGATTGAGAATTAGAACATGAGTGTTGGTGCATGTTCATGATGGGATGTCGAGACTCATTCCTAATACAATTCATGTTTTTCTATATATACTATGACCCATTGTGTATCAGTCTATGCATTGTGAATATTTTCTTCTAACAACATATGAAAAATAGACCATATTATATTTTTTATCCCTTAATTTCAAGAATATATGTGTATCCTTGTAAAGATTTTCCATTTTTCAGTTGTTGTTTTCACTTAAAATGTTGTCCATTTCGAACAAAAGTGACACACTTTGAGTGATACTAGTCTCACAGTGCCTCGAATTGAGTTGGGGTTGACTCGTACCCATCACAAATGAAAAATGGATTGTTGGGTGGGGGGGAGGATGTCCGGTGGGTGGGGGGCTGTCCGGGGTGGGGGGCTGTCTAGAGTGCGTTATTGGCCACTACGGTCACACAACACCTCCGATTAACATGTTGTCTAGCTGAACGACCCGTGATTGAGAATTAGACATTAGTGTTGGTGCATGTTCATGATGTGATGTAGAGACTAATTACTAATATAATTCATGTTTTTCTATATATACTATGACTCATTGTGTTTCAATATATGCCTTATGAATATTTTCCTCTAATAACGTATGACCCATACCATATTTTATTTTTTATCCCTTAATTTCAAGAATATATTTCTAGCCTTGTAATGATTTTCCATATGTCAATTGTTGTTTTCACGTAAAATGTTATCCATTTCAAAAAAAAGTGACACACTTTGAGTGATACCAGTCACAATGTGCCTCATATTAAGGTGGGGTTGAATCGTACCCGCCACAAATGATACATGGATCATTGGGTGGGGGGCTGTCTGAGTGGTGCAGGGGGCTATCGGGGGGTGAGGGGGGCTGTCCGGGGGGGGGGGGGTGTCTGTAGTGTGTTTTCAACCACCACGGTCAGACAACACCTCTGATTGATGTGTCATCTAACTGACCATTTCAAAATTAACCAACTCTTTATTGTCGTCTGATTTCATGGTATTCTGAAGTCGTTTGGCCGGTTTTGACCACCCCACGCACGTTTTTCAACCGCGTGAAACACCTAAAAAACGCAAATTCTACCGTGTCGCACAAACCACATGTCCAAATGACATGTCAGAATTTCGTACACCTCAAGAATAATAAG
Organism: Viscum album; assembly: GCA_963277665.1. NCBI lineage: Eukaryota > Viridiplantae > Streptophyta > Magnoliopsida > Santalales > Viscaceae > Viscum > Viscum album. Next base: position 942,204,348 of record OY728148.1, read on the forward strand.
TAGGGTGTTTTCATGTGATTTCATGCCACTCTGATGTCATTTGGTATGTATTTGACTGTAAAACACATGTTTTGGCCATTTAAGACATGCTGAGTGTTTTTTCAGCCACCGTGGTCACACGACACCTCCGATTGGAGTGTCTTCTAGCTGACCACTTTTCAATTCACCCACCATTTGTTGTCGTCCAATTTCATGGCATTCCGAGGTCGTTCAACAGATTTTGACTACCCCACGCACACTTTTCAAGCGCGCCAAACACCTAAAAGACACATATTCAGCCATACCACACAAACCGCACATCTGAATGACGTGTTGTCTGCTCATACTCTTCAAAAATAATAATTAGGATGTTTTCGTGTGTTTTCAAATCATTCCAATGTTGTTCGGTAAGCATTTGACCATTAAACGCATGTTTTGGCCATTTACGACACGCAGAGTACGATTTCAGCCATCGCGGTCACATGACACCTCTGATCGATGTGTCGTCTAGCCTACCATTTCACAATTCACCCACCATTTGTTGTCGTCTGATTTCATGTTATTCCGAGGTTTTTCTTCTCGTTTTGACCACCCTACGCATGCTTTTCAAGTGTATCAACACCTAAAAACACATATTAAGCCATGCCACGCAAACCGCATGTCAGAATGACATGAAGAATTTTCTTACACCACAGAAATAATAATAAGGGTGTTTCCGTGTGTTTTCAAGTCATTCTGATATCGTTCGGTATGTATTTGATCGTAAAACACATGTTTTGGCAATTTATGACACGCAAACTGCGTTTTCGGCCACCACGGTCACATGAAACTTCCGATTAATGTGTCGTCTAGCCAACCATTTTACAATTCACCCACCCTTTGTTGTTGTCCAATTTCATGGCATTCTAAGGTCCTTCGGAATGTTTTGACCACCCAACACATGCTTTTCATGCGTGCCAAACACCTAAAAAACACATATTCAGTCGTGTCATGCAAAAGGCACATCTGAATGACGTGTTGTCTCCTCATACAACACATGAATAAGAATTAGGGTGTTTTTGTGTGATTTCATGTCATTTCGATGTCATTTGGTATGCATTTGACCGCTAAACGCATGTTTTGGCCATTTACGACACGTGGAGTGTGTTTTCGGCCCCTATGGTCACAAAAAACCTCAGATTGATGTGACATCTGGCCAAAAATTTCACAATTCACCCACCCGTTTTTGTCGTCTGATTTCATGGCATTCCGAGGTCATTCGTCTGGTTTTGGCCAACCCACGTACCCTTTTCAAGCGCGCCAAACACCTAAAAAACACATATTCAGCCGTTCCGTGCAAACCACACATCTAAAGGTTGTTTTGTCTCCTCATACAACTCAAGAAAAATAATTAGGATGTTTTTGTATGATTTCATGTCATTATGATATCATTTGTCATGCATTTGACTGTAAAACGCATGCTTTTGCCATTTACGACATGCGTAGTGCGTTTTTGGCTAGTGCGGTCACATGGAACCTCTGATTAATGTGTCGTCTGGCTGACCATTTCAAAATTCACCCACCCTTTTTTGTCGTCCGATTTAATGGTATTATGAGGTCATTCATCCAATTTTTACCACCCCGCGCATGCTTTTCAAGCGCGCTAAACACCTAAAAAACACATATTCTATCGTGCCGTGCAAACCACGCGTCTGAATGATGTGTCGTCTCCTCATACACATCAAAAAAACTAATTAGGGTGTTTTCGTATGATATTAAGTCATTCGGATGTCTTTCGTCATACATTTGACCATTAAACACATGTTTTGGCCATTTACGACATGCAAAGTGCATTTTCGGTCAGCACGGTCACGCGACACCTCTGATTGACGTCTTGTCTAGCCGATAATTTCACCATTCACCCACCATTTATTATCATCCAATTTCATGTAATTATGAGGTTGTTCGTCTGGTTTTGACCACCCCGTGCACGCTTTTCAAGCACGCCAAACACCTAAAAAACACATATTCAGTCGTGTCGCACAAATCGCGCATCTGAATGACATGATGTCTCCTCTTACACCTCACAAATAATAATTATGGTGTATTCATGTGATTTTACATCATTATGATGTCTTTAGGCATGAATTTGACCGTTAAACACATGTTTTGCCCATTTACGACATGTGGAGTGCGTTTTTAGACACCGCGGTCACACGACACCTCTGATTGATGTGCTGTCTATCCGACCATTTCACAATTCACCCACCCTTTGTTTTCATCTAATTTCATGGCATTACAAGGACGTTCAACTAGTTTTGACAACCCCACGCACGCTTTTCAAGCGCACCAAACACCTAAAAACAAATATTCAGTCGTGTCGTGCAAACTGTGCATTAGAATGGAATTCTGTCTCCTCGTACGCCCCAAGAATAATAAATAGGGTGTTTATGTGTGATTTCTAGTCATTCTGATGTTGTTAGGCATGAATTTTACCGTTAAACGCATGTTTTGGCCATTTACAACACATAGAGTGCGTTTTCGGCCAGCACGGTCACACGACACCTCCGATTGACGTGCTGTATAGCTGACCATTTCATAATTCACCCACCCTTTTTTGTCATCCGATTTCATGGAATTTTGAGGTAGTTCGGTCGGTTTTGACCACCCCACGCACGCTTTTCAAGCACACCAAACACCTAAAAACACATATTCAGTCATTCCACGTAAACTGCACGTCCAAATGACGTTTTGTCTCCTCTTACACCTCCAAAATAATAATTAGGGTTTTTTCGTGTGATTTCAAGTCATTACTATGTCTTGCGGCATGCATTTGACTGTTAAACGCATGTTTTGGCCATTTACGACACACGGAGTGTGTTTTTGGCCATCACGGTCATAGGACACCTATGGTTGAGGTGGAGTTGACTTGTACCCATCACAAATGACCAATGTATCATTGTCCTAAAGTATTAACACAATCTGAATGTGTTTGGTTAGTTTTCTGTATGTTAGTTGTTGTTTTCACTTAAAATATGGTCCATTTCAAATAAAAGTGAGACACTTTGAGTGGTACTGTCCACAGCATTTATCGGATTGATGCGTGGTTGACTCCTACACATCACAAATGTCCCATGGATGATTTTTCTAATGTATCAACAGAATCCAAATATGATTGGTCCATTTTCCGTATTTTAGTTTTTGTTTTCACGTAAAATGTTGTCCATTTCAAATAAAAGTGAGACACTTTGAGTGGTACTGGCCACACCATGCCTTGGATTGAGGTGGGATTGAGTCGTACACATCACATTTGACCCATGGATCATTTTCCTAAAGTATCAACACAATCAAAATACGTTTGTTCAGTTTTTCATATGCCAGTTGTTTTTTCTTAAAAGGGTGTCCATTTTAAACAAAATATTGACACTTTGAGTGATACTAGCCACACCGTGACTCAGATTGAGGTTGGTTGACTCATACATGTAAAATATGACTCATGGATCATTTTCCTAAAGTATCAACACAATCCGAATGCGTTTGCTCGGTTTTTTGTATGTCAATTAGGCAAATCGTGCAACAATAGTGATAATATCTTATACTAAAACTATAGACATTGTGCATGATGTGCATCCCCTGGTGTAATGACCTGAAATTTTAAATAAATATTGTTTCCTAATTTTATGTGTTATTTTTATACTCAACAAAAATGTTTCATTTGGTAACATGAGTATAATTAAAATGAGATTGTTGGGTTTTGACTGTTATTTGACCGTTGGTCAATATGACCGCTAGAAACTAAACGTTTTGACTATTGTCTCTAAATACAAGCAATCTTGGTTAATTAATATAGAAAGAAGATTCGATGGCCTCACCCAGTAGTCTTGGACCGATCGAAGCCCATCTAACAGAACTTGGGAAGGAGGTAGCAACACTGGGCTTTGCTCTGGACCAAACCCAAGCTGATCTTCATCGTATAAAGCTAGAATGGGATCGCATTCGCGAGAAGTTCAAACTGATAGAAATTACTACTCGTGTGATGATGGCCGAGCCTCCCTCGGATTCTCTTACCTTAGCACACCTTACACTTAGGTCCTATGCTGGTGTGATAAGGGGCTATGTAAGGAGACCGTAACTGTCTTGTGTAATCCTTTGTTTTAAATAAAAATTTTGATTTCTTTTATGAATTTTCAAATGACCGGATAAATATAGTATGCATATTTTTGATGAATTTTAGAAAAAGTATATTTTAAATATGTTTATGTAAACCCTAAATAATTAAAAATGTGTAATGATTTTCAAAAAATGGTCTTCTGCAATTATGCTCAGTACAAAATTTAGAGTCTAATAAGATCAACTTGATTTTTGATGAATATTAAATTATGAATAGTGATTTTATGATTAGGATTAATAATGTGTCCAAATGGATTAGTAATCTCACTTAAAGAAAGTATTAAAATAAACTAGGCACTTTGATTAAGTAATGCGATTCAATAAAATGGTTAAATAACGGTTTCATAAATTATTATTCAAGTATTAGTTTTTTCAGATGAATAGTGTTTTTTAATTAAAATTTTAATTAAAAATATTTAGAAAATTATTTCTATAAAATGGACTTCATTTTTGAACTCAGAGCATCGATATTATGTTAGGGTAATTTTTGGGGATTTTTCTGGAAAAAAAAAATTTCGATGAATAGTTTTTTTATTTAAAAATTAAATTAAAAATATTTAGAAAATTATTTTTATAAAATGGATTTCATTTTTGAAATCAGAGCATTGATATTTGGTTAAGGTGATTTTTGGGATTATTATGAGAAAGTTGAATTTTTGATGAATAGTGAAAATATAGTTTTTAAGTTACGGGTGTTTAATGACATCATTAAATGATTTATTAAGTATATATTCAATATTGTCGAATTATGAATAGTAAGATAAGGTATGAGGTGTCCCTAGTGGCCAATACCATGGGCAAATACCATGGGAAAGCCCATGGTTTTCCCAAAACCACTAATGAGGTGTCCCTTGGCCATTAATGCCTTGTCCCCTCACTTTCCCTATAAATACCCACCCTTTCCTCCTTTAGTTTTCACCCCCAACTCTCCCCCAACGAATTTCTGGTCTCCATACCTCCCAAAGAGTCCTCCCAAGGTGCCCCAAGCCCTCAAGGTCCAAACCTTTGAGTTTTAAGAGTTACGTTTTAAGGTAAGGGATCTGATCTCTCTCTTTCTTTTCAAGTAATCTCTTTTATGTCATTCCTTTTATGCTCCATGTTCTTATGTTGGAGGATGTTCTTTTATACTCCCCTTACTGCCCTTTTCATGTACATATAATTAGAGATACCCTCTTACTCTCATTATTTCGTTTTATGATGTTTTAAGTGGCACCGTTAGGCTGCTGAAAATTTTGTAACGGATTCTTTCTCCCTTCTCATTTTTCAAGATCTATTTTCATGTAAAGTATTTCATGTTCCTTTTTATTATGTTGGGGTATGATCTCTAAATTTATCATACTGATATTTTATGTTCATATGATGTGAGACCCCATTTGATCTCTTCAATTCAGTATTTTGAAGTTTTAAGTGGCGCCGTTAGGCTGCCGAATTTTTAAGTGGTTCTTCACCCTTCTCGTTTTGAAGTTCTACTTTCATGTCAATTCTTTCAATTCCTTTTTGTTATGTTGGGGTATGATCTCTATATCTATCATACTGGACTCTAATTTTCATATGATGAGAGACCCCATTTGACCTCTTCAATTCATTATTTTGAAGTTTTAAGTGGCGCCGTTAGGCTGCCGAATTTTTAAGTGGTTCTTCACCCTTCTCGTTTTGAAGTTCTATTTTCATGTCAACTCTTTCAAGTTACTTTTTGTTATGTTGTGGTATGATATCTATATCTATCACACTGGACACTTATGTTCATATGATGAGAGAACCCATTTGATCTCTTCAATTCAGTATTTTGAAGTTTTAAGTGGTGCCGTTAGGCTGCCGAAATTTTAGGGGATTCTTTCACCCTTCTCATTCTTTTCAAAGTTTCACTTTCATGTCAATTATTTCAAGTTCCTTTTTAATTATTTTGGAGAATTATCTCTATATCTATCATACTGAACTCTTATTTTCACATGATTAGAGACCCTATTTGATCTTTTCAAATCATTTTGTTTGAAGTTTAAGTAACACCGTTAGGCTGCCGAACTTTCATAAGAGAAATCTAATTTTTGTCTTCCTTCCATGTTTTTCATTTCAAATGGTATGTCCTTGAAATTTCATTACCATGATCATGTATCCTTCTTATTCTGTCCATATACTGTTTTATGGGTCATTTATGAATGTTTGACCCATTTTCCCTCTCTTTTTAATGTCTTCTAAAACCTCGTAACATAGCCGTTATGCTGCAGAATTTCCGTCTCAAAATGTCTCTATCTTTTTCTAAAGTTCTTTTATATTATTAAGTGAATAATCAAAGCTCTTTCATCTAAATGGGTATTCACATATATACCAAAATGTTCTATTTTAAATTATGGGATTTTCATACATGAGACCCACCTTCCTTTTCTGTGGGTTTTAAAGTGACACAAAGCTCATGTCTTTAAAGCAGTTTTTAAAACGTTATGATTATGAAATGAAACCCATTTATTTTATGTTATATGGGTTATTTATGAAATTTTTGATGATTATATATGTGGCTCACATGATAATAAAGGAAAATTTAAGGGTGAGCCCTGATAGCGCTCAAATTCATTGGGTAATTATGTAACCACTAGAGATTACAATTTTCACGATACCTTAGTGAGTAACCTTGGTAATTTTCAAATGACACCTTAGGGATGGACCTTGGTGATATGTTCATGATTGTCTATGTTAAATGATGTAGCCACATATTCATGATTATGAAAAAGTTTTATTTTTATTATTATATGCCTCATGATTTCATTTTCATGCCTTAAAGTTCTTTTCATGACTTTATTGATGTATCTCAAGTTCATATGTAAAATGTTTTACTTGTTTCCCTTGCTGGGACTTCTGCTCACCCTTCCTTTTGATGTATGTCCCCAGGTTATGAGATGCAGTAATGAGCCTAGGGTGAACATGAGGAGAAGCCTTTCAAGTGTTTAAGAAGAATGTTTTTTTTGTTTCATGTTTTATGTTCCTTGTTTCCAAGACACTAAGCCTTAAAGATCCTCAGTTTCGTGTAGTGGAATGAAAGTTATGTTATAAAAAGACGGGATGCTATAGTTGGTATCAAAGGATGTTTTAGTTATTTGTGAAAATTAGGATATGAAAACTCTAGGAAGAACCCTATTGAAAAGTTTATATATAGAAATCTTCCTGGTATTTTGGTGAGTATTGAGTAAGGGGTTGCCAAGAAAATACATCCCTGTCTGGATACGAGCAGGTAGAGGTGGCTCTGGTACAGATGTACATAGGGGTAAAACCCGAAAACACCGCTTTGATCTAGACTCGAACGGGAACTGGTACACGACAACGGGCCTTGCTGCACTCTTGGTTACGACACTCCCGGGGGATATGCTTTGGTAAATTCATATGCTTGGTATGATCCATTGTTAAAGGAACAAAGATAAAATAAAATAAAGATTCACATAAGAATATATGATCATGGATAACCTAGATTGGAACCTAGGGGATCACAGGTTATGGTATACTTTTCTTCTACAAGTTATCCTTATATTCTTTAAGTTCCTTTTCATGATTATTGGTTAAGTATTTAAGCCTCTAATTATAATTTCTCTTCTTAGTTAATGGTGGGAAATGGAATAACGTGTCCCAACATCCAATGTGATAGGAAATGCGACAATTTCCATATTAATATGACAGAGATGATTAGGGGATTAAAAGATGATTATTATTTTGGAAGAAGTTCAATATTTTGGGGACCCTATATGATCGAGGTAAATAGATTACTATAGTATTTTCATTGAGGAGTATGGTTGACTTATATTTTGAATAATTGATGAATTTAAGGTGGACTTATAGTAATTTAGGTTACTTATGGGAATGATTAACCTATCTTGGGTAAAATATGTTTAGGTTAGCTACTTTTGTTATAAGATGTTAGGAGTGGTTGATGTTGTCTGGAGATGAACAATGAAGTTGTTTTGGAAGACTATGTTATCAAATCTATCTTGTATTTGGGTTTCAATCTTAGTTTGGTTTATTTTGAGGAATTTTAAGGACCGTTATTTATGGAATGGTCTATGATGAACTTTCGGTAGTACCATGGAACTTTGAAGATTTAAAAGTAGTTTACATTCCTATGGGATTCTTTCTTTTTGAAGAGTTGTTTTACCTTAACCTTTCTGTTTTAGGGATAATGTTTAAAGATAGAAAAAATATATAGTTAATCTTTTGTAGATTATGTGATTCTCTAGAAGATGATTCTTGTGCTTTTATGAGACCAAGTGTTTTTGAATTCTCATCATTTGGAGAAAAGATTAGTGTTGGTAGGGAATTATTAAAGGATGAAACACTACTTGAAGGTAGGTATATTTTCTTATGCTTTTGTTCTATGTAGTAAATGAATTCCTCAAAATTATGAAAAGAAACGTAAAACAAAAATGTTGTTGGTTTACGTTTCGTACTAGGTAATCAAAGACCGTTTACAAACATCATAAGTTTGGGATTTTCTCATGGTTAACTTTCTCCTAATCATGTTCTTTATCACTCTCCCTCAGAACTTGACCCTTTGTTTTCTCCTCCATGTCTATGTTTTCCTACATGGAATCCTAGTGTGGGTTAACTCGGGTGACCTTTGTACTTCCCTTTCTTTCTTTTAAAGTAATAGTTTTACTGACTCCTTTTCTGATTTGGGACTTTCAATGAAATTTCAAAACCCAATTTTAAAAATTGCGAGGACGCAATTTCTTAAGGGGGGAAGATTGTAACGACCCGAAATTTTAAATAAATAGTGTTTCCTAATTTTATGTGTTATTTTTATACTCAACAAAAATGTTTCATTTGGTATCATGAGTATAATTAAAATGAGACTGTTGGGTTTTGACTGTTATTTGATCATTGGTCAATATGACCGCTGGAAGCTAAATGTTTTTACTATTATCTCTAAATAAAAGCAATCTTGGTTAATTAATATAGAAAGAAGATTCGATGGCCTCACCCAATAGTCTTGGACCGATCGAAGCCCATCTAACAGAACTTGGGAAGGAGGTAGCACCACTGGGCTTTGCTCTAGACCAAACCCAAGCTGAACTTCATCGTATAAAGCTAGAACGGGATCACATTCGCGAGAAGTTCAAACTGATAGAAATTACTACTCGTGTGATGTTGGCCGAGCCTCCCTCGGATTCTCTCACCTTAGCACACCTTACACTTAGGTCCTATACTGGTGTGATAAGGGGCTATGTAAGGAGACCGTAACTGTCTTGTGTAATCCTTTGTTTTAAATAAAAATTTTGATTTCTTTTATGAATTTTCAAATGACCGGATAAATATAGTATGCATATTTTTGATGAATTTTAGAAAAAGGATATTTTAAATATGTTTATGTAAACCCTAAATAATAAAAAATGTGTAATGATTTTCAAAAAATGGTCTTCTTCAATTATGCTCAGTTCAAAATTTAGAGTCTAATAAGATCAACTTGATTTTTGATGAATATTAAATTATGAATAGTGATTTTATGATTAGGATTAATAATGTGTCCAAATGGATTAGTAATCTCACTTAAAGAAAGTATTAAAATAAACTAGGCACTTTGATTAAGTAATGCGATTCAATAAAATGGTTAAATAATGGTTTCATAAATTATTATTCAAGTATTAGTTTTTTCAAATGAATAGTGTTTTTTAATTAAAATTTTAATTAAAAATATTTAGAAAATTATTTTTATAAAATGGACTTCATTTTTTAACTCAGAGCATCGATATTATGTTAGGGTAATTTTTGGGGATTTTTCTGAAAAAATTAAATTTTCGATGAATAGTGTTTTTATTTAAAAATTAAATTAAAAATATTTAGAAAATTATTTTTATAAAATGTATTTCATTTTTGAAATCAGAGCATTGATATTTGGTTAAGGTAAAATTTTGGGATTATTATGAGAAAGTTGAATTTTCAATGAATAGTGAAAATATAGTTTTTAAGTTACGGGTGATTAATGACATCATTAAAAGATGTATTAAGTATATATTAAATATGGTCGAATTATGAATAGTAAGATAAGGTATGAGGTGTCTCAAGTGGCCAATACCATGGGAAAATACCATGGGCTAGCCCATGGTTTTGCCAAAACCACTAATGAGGTGTCCCTTGGCCATTAATGCCTTGTCCCCTCACTTTCCCTATAAATACCCACCCTTTCCTCCTTTAGTTTTCACTCCCAACTCTCCCCCAACGAAGTTCTAGTCTCCTTACCTCCCAATGAGTCCTCCCAAGGGTCCCCCAAGCCCTCAAGGTCCAAACCTTTGAGTTTTAAGAGGTACGTTTTAAGGTAAGGGATCCAATCTCTCTCTTTCTTTTCAAGTAATCTCTTTTATGTCATTCCTTTTATGCTCCATGTTCTTATGTTGGAGGATGTTATTTTATACTCCCCTTACTTCCCTGTTCATGTACATATAATTAGAGATCCCCTCGTACTCTCATTATTTCGTTTTATGAAGTTTTAAGTGGCACCGTTGGCTGCCGAAATTTTTGTAACAGATTCTTTCTCCTTTCTCATTTTTTAAGATCTATTTTCATGTAAAGTATTTCAAGTTCCTTTTTATTATGTTGGGGTATGATCTCTAAATTTATCATACTGATCTTTTATGTTCATATTATGTGAGACCCCATTTGATCTCTTCAATTCAGTATTTTGAAGTTTTAAGTGGCGTCGTTAGGCTGCCGAATTTTTAAGTGGTTCTTCACCCTTCTCGTTTTGAAGTTCTACTTTCGTGTCAATTCATTAAATTCCTTTTTGTTATGTTGGGGTATGATCTCTATATCTATAATACTTGAATCCTATGTTCATATGATGAGAGACCCCATTTTATCTCTTGAATTCATTATTTTGAAGTTTTAAGTGGCGCCGTTAGGCTGCCGAATTTTTAAGTGGTTCTTCACCCTTCTCGTTTTGAAGTTCTACTTTCATGTCAATTATTTCAAGTTACTTTTTGATATGTTGGGGTATTATCTCTATATCTATCACAATTTATTCTTATTTTCACATGATGAGATACCCCATTTGATCTCTTCAATTCAGTATTTTGAAGTTTTAAGTGGTTCTGTTAGGCTGCAAAAATTTTAGGGGATTCTTTCACCCTTCTCATTCTTTTCAAAGTTTCAATTTCATGTCAAGTCTTTCAAGTTACTTTTTAATTATGTTGGGGAATTATCTCTATATCTATCATACTGAACTCTTATGTTCACATGATGAGATACCCTTTTTGATCTTTTCAAATCATTTTGTTTGAAGTTTAAGTAACGTCGTTAGGCTGCCGAACTTTCATAGGAGAAATCTAATTTTTGTCTTCCTTCCATGTTTTTCATTTCAAATGGTATGTCCTTTAAATTTCATTACCATGATCATGTATCCTTCTTATTCTGTCCATATACTGTTTTATGGGTCATTTATGAATGTTTGACCAATTTTCCCTCTCTTTTTAATGTCTTCTAAAACCTCGTAACATAGCCGTTATGCTGCAGAATTTCCGTCTCAAAATGTCTCTCTCTTTTTGTAAAGTTCTTTTATTTTATTAAGTGAATACTCAAAGATATTTCTTCTAAATGGGTATTCCCATATATACCAAAATGTTCTATTTTAAAATATGGGATTTACATACATGAGACCCACCTTCCTTTTCTGTGGGTTTTAAAGTGACACAAAGATCATGTCTTTAAAGCAGTTTTTAAAACGTTATGATTATGAAATGAAACCCAGTTATTTTATGATATATGTGTTATTTATGAAATGTTTGATGATGATATATGTTGCTCACATGATAATAATGGAAAATTTAAGGGTGCGCCCTGATAGCGCTCCAATGCATTGGGTAATGATGTAACCACTAGAGATTACAATTTTCACGATACCTTGGTGAGTAACCTTGGTAATTTTCAAATGACACCTTGGGGATGGACCATGGTGATATGGTCATGATTGTCTATGTTAAATGATGTAGCCACATATTCAAGATATTAAAAAGTTTTATTTTTATTATTATATGCATCATGATTTCATTTTCATGCCTTAAAGTTCTTTTCATGACTTTATTGATGTATCTCAAGTTTATATGTAAAATGTTTCACTTGTTTCCCTTGCTGGACCTTCTGCTCACACTTCCTTTTGATGTATGTCCCCAGGTTATGAGATGCAGTAATGAGCCTAGGGTGAACATGAGGAGAAGCCTTTCAAGTGTTTAAGAAGAATGTTTTTTTTGTTTCATGTTTTATGTTCCTTGTTTCCAAGCCACTAAGCCTTAAAGATCCTCAGTTCCGTGTAATGGAATGAAAGTTATGTTATAAAAAGACGGGATGCTATACCTGGTGCATGGTTAAGTAAAATCAGGCACATTTCCTATAATATATATCCCGATATGGTTGGTAGATACCATGTTGTATGGACATATATTTTTTACTAACTGTGAGGCATAGTGTTTTTTACGCCATTTGGGGTTCCAAGCTCCGAACAAGCCCCAAAAGAACCATAAACCATTATAACATCATTAGGCATCCATATTTGGTAAAAAAATATAGAGTTATACTGAATTCAAAAATATCAATACCAGAGTGAAAAACAAGGTTAAAAAATATGGAGTTATGAAAACATAAAAAATGTAATGGATCAATCTGCCCATGATCACCATCACCATCACCACTGTCATCATTAGCCTCATCCTCTCCACCATCTTTTTCCTCGTCGTCATCATCCCCATGCTCATCCTCTGCCCCATCCTCGCCCTCGGCCCCATCCTCACCCTCGTCCTCATCCTCATCCTCGTCCTCGTCCTCTTCAGCATCCTCATCATCACCAAGAATGTCATCATCTTGAACGCCACTAAAACTGCGGCCTGGTGTATAGGATAATCCACCCATCGATGACATATATGTCTGACAAGCCACGCTGGCCTCTGGTGGAAGTGAAGAAGATAAAACTTTGATCAATTTCATTAATTCATTCTCCCTCGTTTGAACATGTTCATCCAACTCTGTGACTCTTTAATCAGACTGTCTTGCATGCTCCTTGACCTGTTCCAACTTGGTGGTACTATAATGGATACCTGGAGAGGACTAATACCTCATTGGGACTATATTATTACCAGGTCGGTAGCATAATCGACCAGAGTGCTCATCTCCCAAAACCTGAGATAAATGATCATGTGGCCCTAAATTGTCAGGCTCATGGGAATCAATGGCCTCTAAATCATCCTGTTAAAAATATTAATAGATTATTAAATTTCAAAATAGATATTAAACTTTTTAATTAACAAATTAAAACTTACAATCTCTTCTTATGTCGGTTCATTAACCGCAGTTCCATCTTTTTTCCTTCTACTCGAGGAAAACAATTTTACTCGAGGGAGACGTCCTTCAATATTCAATTTTTTCTTCTCTAATGACATTGAAACAACATAATGTTGAATTATAATCATATATTCAATATTCAATAAATCACATAATTTATTTAGGAAACAATAAAAGGGAAATTCCTAAAGAGAAATTGTAAACAACTATATCGTACCAGCTGCCTCTCATGATCTTACGTAGTAGTGCACCCCAAAGTGTGGAAGTATTTCCTTGAATCAATTTTTTTTTCAGAAAATTACTAAATAATGATTAATAATAAATAAGATAATTCTAATGAAAAATATTAAAATTGTCATTTAAATACCTCAAATGGGATTAATAACTTAAATTTGGCAGTCGCCCAATGGGTAATCATTTGATGATATTGCTCTATCAGGAAGAAATCTATAGTATGTACTATCTCCAACTCTGTACCCACTCTATCACACCATCCAACATACATCTCATGCTTATAACCTCTCCAAAGCTCTCCTAGCTCCTTTAAACGTGTAGTTTGTTCACCTTCGTCATCAGGGAAGTTAAACAGAAGCTGAAACCCAATATATTAATTCATATAAATACAAAAAAATACTACATTAAATCCAATAGATATTTTACCCATATCTGTACCCACGCATTATCCTTGACTTTGTGCGGCATATGTCTCCAAGAGAGAGGTCTGGCCGGAATTATGTCAGAGTATTTGGCTAGGGTCTCCAAATAACCCCGACATTCCTGCCCAAATTTATCAATCATTTGTCATTCATCATTGTATTCAACCATCAACTATGTCTAGTGGTTCCATACCACATGCAAGCGAGTACTCCCCCTCCCCTGACTCCTATCAGTAGATGAATCTGTTTTTAAAGAATAAAACAACAGTACAAGTTATAATAAAAACAAATTTTTGTATAAAAATTCGTTAGAGTTTTATAAATATACCAGTGGCAATCGGATCAATGGGCGTCACTGGATGTGTAGAATCTAAAGGAATATTCTATACAGGTGGAGATTCCCTCAGTGTACGCTCCTCAGCCACATACTGTGTCGGAGTAGTAGTCGAAAAAGGTGGAATATAATAGCTCAAAGACAATGAACCAGAAGCAAAAGATGATGGCACAGACATCAGGTCAACTAGTAGTGTAAACATTAGAGGTCTAAATATATCGTGTGTCCCTAAAGACACACCAGGATCAAAATGGGGCGTAGAAGATACGTATGTGGTAAGGGCATAGTTTAATAGGGTATGACCAGTAGATCATATAACTCTCACACCACAAGCCCTCGTACCACCAGCCTCGGTACCGGGATCACCTGATGATCATCTAAATCTGACACCACCCCACTCCTACCACCAGCCACTATACTGGGAGTAATATCAGTCTCCTCGTCGGATATTTCTTGTCTAGGGGGTTGATCCTGAAAAAATGTTTAATAAAAAAGTAAACACATGATATTATAAGTTATTAATATATATAAATTTGAAATAAAAAACTCACAACATGGATGAGTGGAGGAATTCCCATCTATGTCATGTGACGATTATTTTTAGTCATCTTTTTCTGCTGCATCTCTTCAATGGGTGTCATTTCCTGCAATGAAAAAAATATGGAAGTAATTAGAAATAAATAACTAATGTGTAACCCAAAAAACATAATATATAAAATCCATTCTGATAAAAAAAACAAAAAGAAACAGATGATTTATGGTGGTTTGAAGGTATGTACTAGGATACACACTCTGAATGATGTAGGTGTATTCATTGAATCTTTTCCCAATTGATTTTTGAGAGGGACCTTCAATAGTTTTAGGTATGGATTTGATTAGAAACAACTATAAAAAGGATATCCAGAAATTGTGAGGTCCCAAACCAGGATTCCACTCATTAGTGACCCAAACCGAGATGGCCACATGGCCTCAAACACATCTACCAAAATTCCAAATGTTATTGACTAATAGTGAGAGCCTTTTCTGTGTCTGAGGGAGACTATTCCCTCATTACCTAAGTTGCACAAATTTTAATATTATCAGCTAAAAAGTGGAAGAATGATAACAATGGGAAAATATAGGAAATGGATGAAAATAACCAAATCAGTAATACCAACTAATAACAGAATCATAAATCGAACGATGGTAATGTATGTCATGTATCATGAAGAAAAACAAAGTTACAATTATTAAGAAGTAGTACTATACAAGAGGATCAATAAATTCTAAAATTAAAACTAGTTTCTTGATCTATAACCCAATCATCAGGTTCATCGATGGAAAGTGTGTGAGTCATGTCAATAACTTGAAATTCACAATCCTCAATAAAGGTGCATTGCCTCGTCATTGAATCAAACCATTAATAAAGGGAAAAGTTTTACCAACGGTTGCACACAATTGTTGGTAAAAGAGGACTTCAAGGCCCCTTTATAGGCATCCCAAATAGAGGCACATGCCTCAGGCCCCGTTATGTGTTACATGCATCCCAAATCATTCACTCATGTTCAATAAATCATTCTTGGCACCTTTGTCGTCATACCATTCATTACCCAATTAGTTCCTCAAGTCAAGCGCACCCCATGGGTGGATAAAGTTTAGGCTTCTACACTAATAGGTTGTTCATGGCTTGTAAAAAGGTTTAATTTCATAATATATAGACAAAATATTTATTTTTAAATTTTAGAATAATAATAATGTATGTAAATGATATAAAGATTACTGAATTAATCTTGTGACTTATCTAACATTGTTATGGATGTATACACTTGACAACATGACTACTGAAAAGCACCACACCATCATAAAAGTGAGTATTGGACAAGAAAGAGACATAATATACAACGTATAATGAGAACCATATTTAATTGACCCTAAAGTTATATTAGTACAGTCATCTTAGGAATCCATTTATCACTCATCACTAACCATGCCACTATAAACAACCCGGAGTGTATGAGTTTTCTCTCTGATCTTAACAACAACATCACACATTATTACCATAATGTGAATCATATGCAATATGGATGATATTAACACAAAATTCCCGACAATACCAAGCCGTCTAAGAACTGAAAATTTATGGATGATATTAACACATAATTCATTTTGAATCAAATTTGATTCACTGTCAAAGCCCAACACACACACCAAAATCAAACAGAAAACAAAAGTCATACACACCCAAATCAAAATAGAAAACCAAAAAAGTAGATGTAGAATATTTAAATGAAATTATCACTTAAAAATTAGAAGTGTAAAACTAATAAATTTTTAAAATGGATTGGAACGAAGAATTTCCTATGTAGGGTAAATAAAATCCTACTTCTCCACTTCACCCAAATGAAAACATAAAACCAAAATAGTAGATGCAGTATCACTTACATAAAAAAAGTGAAGAACTGATAAATCATAATGATAGAAGGATTTTGGCGATAGGGGAAAGAAAATCCCAATTCTCCCTTCTGTTTAGGGCTGCAGTCGCGCAGAATGGGGGAGTTCGAGCATCTTTGAATTTTGGGAAAAACATTCCCAAAAGTTTTTAAAAACCATTGGTAAAGGATGCTTTAAACCTCTCTATGCCAACGGTTTAAGAAAACCATTTCTATAGAGTATACTTTTCCCAACGTCTTTGAAAAACAGTTGGGAAATGATTATTTAACCAGCTTTTACCAACGATTTCCTTAAACCATTGGTAAAAGTACTCTACAGGCATTGGGAAAACCTCCCTTTCAAGAAGTGAATTAATTTGAAAGAATTTGGTTTTTGGGGTTAGTAAAATGTTCAGTCATTATTATCCATTATATGTTTTCTTTCAGTTTGATAATACAATCATTAAATATCATGTTTTAACTACTATTCTTTATTTATAAATTGTGGAATATCATTGAATGTTTGAGAACTTTCAATTCCACCTCCTCCTTTAATCCAAGTTGGTGACACACCTTTTCCCAGAATGTGTCATCTTCCAAGACCTGATTTAATCAAATCCATTTCATCCATTGATTAGATCAAATCCAACGTGTGAAGAACTAAACAATAGAGACAAGGAAAAATGATTAAATAAAATAATAGGTATAGGTTGAGTTGCAAGTCATCAAAGGCAGTCACTATATCGGGGAAATTCACCTAACCCATGCATGATACTCAAATCTATCTACAAACTTAGAATTATACATTAAAGAAAATTCATGATTACTTTCACCTCCCCCCTGGCCAAGTCTCAGGGTCAACCTTTCATTTTCGACAGTAATATATTACTTGGTGGAGTGGGTGGAAGAGGATAGAGAGAGAGAGGTAAAGAAATGAAGAAAAGTGGATGGAGAAACACAATGACATGGATTAATAAAACTGAAATTTGAATTACAATTGAAAACTAATAAAAAATAAAAATAAAATAAAATTAGAATAAAATTAAAATAATAAATAAGGGGGGAAAAGAGGAGAAGCATTGGCCCGTGCCCTGATGGGATCCCTCCGAAGTTGTGGGTGTCGAGCTGGTGATTTGGGAAGGAGTCGAGGGCCTCCTTTTATAGGCAGAATTCTATCCTCAGTAATTTTGCATGTTTTTGGACCATTAAATGGTTGATTGACACATGGACACATTCATAAATGTTTTTCATAAAAATGTTTTCCATTCACCCTCCAACCATTATCAAATTTATCCCTAGGATTAAGGAGTTATGGAATATTCATTGAATAAGGATTTTTATGGCCGAAATTTGCAAGAATATTCCTTCAAATGTATAATGATCAGTGGAAAACTTATTGACTTAAAAACTCCCCCAAATATGTTTTAGAGTTATTCCGATGTGTACTACTGCTATCCCTAGTGTAATAACCTAAATGGGAGGTGATGAGACTGATTTGTGCATCTGTTATGGTGGTGGGGTCCACGCTGTCCGCCCAGAAAAGTTTCCAACTTCAATGATTTTTTGGGACTAATAGATATTCGAATCAACTCTAGGACCTGAAGAGAAAGTTGAATGAAATAAAATCATGATTCTAAAAAAAGTCACGAATTTTGGAATTATATTTTTTACAAAATGAAAAAAATACCCTTTTGGTAAAAATCTTTCAAAAATCCAAAATTGTGCACTTTTATCAATTTTTCTAATAATCATTTTAAAATTAAAATTACCATTTATTTTAATAAAACATTTAAATACATGGGTTTTATCATTGAAAAACATTAAAAAACCTCATTATTTGATAAAAAACATGCACCTACATTTGCTCTGTCAAATACCCTCACACTTAAACCATGCTTGTCCCCAAGTATAAAATCTCTAAATTGAAATCATTAGACACAAATATTACAAATATTTAAATTCCAATGTAATAAAATCAAAAAAAAAATCAATGTGAAATCAAACTTTCAAAAATCTTCATAAAATATCAATTTAATTTCCCATTTTTCAAAGAAACAAATAATTCACATATTTTACTTTTACCCTTTGAAAATTGATGGAACTTATCCTTTAATTAATTGAAGATCCTTGATTAATTATTATCAAACATGACAATTCATGATTTACCTCACTTTTGATTCTTTTCTCTTATCACTCATGAAACAATTCAAGTAGAGTTATTCTAATATCATGAGAACATGCACCTTAGCCAGAGCCTTGTAAATGAACTAATTTCTCCACTTTGTAAAGAAAAAACGCACATCAAATCACGAGGACATTCAATTATGGTTTTATTGACACTGAGGTTTAAGGTTGGTAGGATTTGATGTTTTAAAAATTAAGGCTCATGTAGGAGGATAATCTCTTAATTAATATACATGACATAAAAAGTAAAAATATAATGAAATTATCCCCTTCAAAGTAGAAACACATAATTCCCAAAACTCAAAGAAAAGGTTATGATCAAGTATGCATAATATATGATTTGTGCACCCTCTTGTTTTTTTTTTACTTTTTATTCTTTTTTTAAAGTTATGATTATATCAAATCTCAAATCCATCATCTAACCACATACGATCATTATATCATCAGTCTAGAAAATTTTGATTTTTGGTTTTCCCAAATCCCAACCCATTTTTTTCTCTCTTTTTGTTTGTTCTTATTATTATTTTTGTTATTCTTTTTAATTCAAGAAGGGAAAAATATAGTATAATTAATGATTCTATAACCTTTTACAATTAACACAACAATACCCCCACAATTCTTCCTTACAATGTATATTATCCCATCCACTATGATTCCATTTAACCCCACACCACAACATTGAAATATCAGGAAAATACTCAAAGGAAGGTAGGAATAAATAAAAATGGCTTGAAACATGGCTCATTCCTATAAAGGTCACTCATGGTCTCTATGGGATAAAAGAATTATTGATGTAAAGGTGGTCTTTTAAACTAAATTTGCTTTCCAAAAGTTTCCTCAATCATTTTAAATGTGTTTTTTTATAGTCATAGCTTTGATACGTTTCAATATAAGTTCTTGTCAGTTACATTTCCCAAGATCATCCAAGAAATCTGCTCAAGATTAAATAGGAAGTACATGGTCTATAAATCCTCTTGGGAATGGAATATATAACATTGTACAATCACTCATGGTATGACTAATAAATCAATTCACATGAACATCAGAAATTCAATGCATGAAGGATGGTAGAGACATTTAATTTACATGAATCAATTAATTCCTTCAAATCACGAGTCATTACATCAATATCCATGATTCATTTTAAAAATTCAATTATTTATTTCAATCATTTAATAATATCAAAATTTAAATCTAAAATAGGGAATCACAGGATTCCTAAGAAACTCATGTATCTTTGATATGTCAAGTAAAACATGAATTCAAGTGTGGGCATGCAATTTTATCTTTAAAGATAAACAAATGTTGTGGAAAAAAATGTGGAGATTATAAAAGATAATGCTCTAAAATTGAACACCATTTTTTCATGAAACATGGTCCTTCCCCTTTACTATTTGGGACTTCCTTCTACCATCATGATCCCACAAAATAAAATTACTCAATTAATCACAATGATTATTTTGTTTAATCTCAAAATAAATGAGGGTGGGGAGCACATGCTAAATTATTTAAATAAAAATAAATTGAAATATAAATTCCTTGAAAGTAAGTAAATATAAATCTTGGTATTATCCCCCAATTGGGCCCTAAATTTTGACTACCTCTAGAGGGAAGTACCTACTGTAATCCAAATTTTGATGGAATATAAAGATTCTTTGATTTGAACAACCACATGTGGGTTTTCCCAGCTTTTTATTCATCCTTCTGGGACAGAGTACACCATATCCCCCCTTTATAATGAGTTATAACATACATTGCGGGGGTAGGATGAAGTATGAATCATCCTCCTTCTTTGATGATACTTGTGAAACATCTTCTTCTCTTTCCATTAGTTACTTGAGGTATGCTTCATCAAAATAATAGTCAATAGGAATGTTAGAGTGTAATTCAATTTGAATAATATTAAAATATGAAGTATCAAGATCCAATTATTCACCATCAAAGCATCTTTTTTCATGGTTTCCTTAGTTAAATACACCAGAACCTCTTCATGAACATCCTTCAATAAATATTCAATGTGTCTAGGGATCTCCATATGTTCCTCAGCATGTGCACATAGAGGTTCTTCTTCTTCCTCCATGGAAGAGTTGAGGTTTTCTAATTCTGTATAATCAAAACCACATGGAGTGATGTAGAATTCATATTCAGTAAACTTATAAGGGATATAGTCAATGAATGGTTCAAATCCTTGAGTCGGTTCAGCTACAATCTCTTCCTTAGTGGTAAGTGCCTCTTGGAGTATACTCTCTTAGGATGGAGGTAGGTAGTCAGGCGCCTCCATCTTGACGTAAAATTCCACCACTTGGGTAGTTTCTTCATTTAGTGGTTCTGAATATTATTCTTTTTATTATATGGGGATGTTAGGTAGTTCATCATATTTGATGAAGATTTCATCCAAACTTTGTTGATCTCCCACTTGTAGCTCAGAAGAGACGTCTTCCTCCATTGCATCCTTGGGATCTTCAATTTCAAATATATGTGGTGAAATTTATTCCAACAATTTCACATGTTCTTCCTCTATATTAGGTTTGGGTTTCTCTATTAATGCATGAACATAATAAAAAACTCTATTAGCCTTTCTGGTTTGATGTTCAATGATTTCTCTAAGTTATTGCATCTGATATCTTCTAAAATATTCATCTTCTTCTTGTTTTTGTTACTACACCTATGAGTAATTTTTTCATGCATAATATTCTGAATTTGAATACATCATGGAAGCCTTTTTCAGTTTTTTAAATAAAATGATATATAACTAATATGTGAAAATAGAAAAATTAAATTAACTAATGATTGGATCCCTAGAAATAGCATCAGTTTTGACGCACGTCTGTTGTGGGGTGTGGAAAAAAATAATTTTATTTTCCCTAGTGTAGAACAGTGGCTGACCAGGGACATCAATCTGGAAGATCCTTCTCAATGTATTACACTTAATTTATATAATTCACCTATTATATTTCTTTTTTTGGTTTTTTATTAAATGAAAGTGATTAAAATCTTTTTGGGGTTTTATTATTTAAAATAATGACATGTGAAGCAGGAATTCTAAATTTATACTAAGATTCAAGTCTAAATTTAATGAATTAATAAGAAAGAACTTGGTTTTGGGGGATGGTTAAATTTTAAATCATTATTCTCCTTTATATGTTTTATTTTAGTTTGATAATCCAAAAAAAATCATGTTTTAACTACTATTCTTTATTTATAAATTGTGGAATATCATTGAATGTTTGAGCACACTCAATTCCACCTCCTCCTTTAATCTAAGTTGGTGACACACCTTTGTCTAGAATGTTTCATCTTCCAGGACCCGGTTCAATTGAAGTTGGTTCATCCATTGATTATCTCGACTCCATTGTTTGATGAACTAACTTATTAAGAGGGTGAAAATTATTAAATAAAATAATATGGACAGTTTGAGGTGCATGTTATCGGTGGTAGTCACAACATCAGGGACATTCGATTTACCCGTGCATGCTACTCAAATATATCAACGAACTTAAAATTAAACATTAAAGAAAATTCATGATCACCTTCACCTCCTCTTTGGCCATGTCTTGGGGTTATCCTCTCATTTCTGAGGGTAATAGATTACTTGGTGGAGTGGGTAGAAGAGAAGAGAGAGATAGGGAAAGAAATGACGAAAAGTGGATGGAGAAACACAAAGGCATGGATTGAAAAAAATAAAATTTGAATTACAATTGAAATGTAATACCAAACTAAAATTAAAATAAAATAAAATGATTAAATGGGGTGGGAAGAGAGGTGTTGCATCGTCCCATGCCTCGTTGAGAACCCTCCTTCGCTGTTGGTGTCGAGCTGATGATTTGGGAAGGAGGCGAGACCCTCCTTTTATAGGTAGAATTATATCCCCTAAATGTTTTCACATTGTTGGAACAATAAATGGTCAATTAACACATGGACTCATTCATAAAAGTTGTTCCTAAATGTATTTTCCTTTCAACCCTCACATTTCAGCTCATTTAGACATTGTATTAAGGAGGTATGTAATTTTCATTGAATAAGACTTTTTATGGATGAAATTTCCAGGAAGCTTCTTTCAAATGTATAACGATCAATGGAAACCTTAATGACTTCAAAACTCCCCCGAAATTGTTTTAGAGTCATTCCTATGTGTCCTAGTGATATCTCATGAATAATTACCTAAATTAGAGGTGAGGAGACTGATTTGTGCATCTGTTACGGGGGTGAGGTCCAGGCTGTCCGCCCAGAAAAGATTCCAAATTCAATGAATTTTTGGGACTAATAGATCTTCGAATAAGCTCTAGGTCATAAAGATAATGTTGAAGAAAACAGAATCTGTATTATAAAAAAAATAATCAGTAATTTTATATTTATATTTTTTAATAATTAGAAAAAATACCCTTGTGGTAAAAATCTGTCAAAAATCCAAAATTATGCACTTTTCTCAATTTTTCTCATAATCATTATAAATATCAAATTACCCATTATTTTAATAAAACATTGAAATTCATGGGTTTTATCATTAAAAAATAAAAAAATCCTCATTATTTGATAAAAAACATGCACATAAAGTTTCATTGTCAGAGATGTCCTGCCTCGTTGTCTTGTGTTATCATAATATGTCCTGCCTAAATTGATTAAATGCTTAAATGGAACTTTTTAAACGAGTGGGTTTACTTGTTAGTTGTTTTTTGATTTCTTAAATGGTTATTTGGTAATTATGATTAATGGGTGGGTATATCCATGTGATGTGTTAAATGGAAATTGTTGATAAGTGGGTGGGTATAACCATGTGACATGATTAAATGGAAGTGGAGTACATGAGTGGATATACTCATGAGATGTAATGGTTTAAATGAGTAGGTATACTCGTTGAATGCTTTTGAATGTAATTGTTTATATGAGTGGGTAGACTCATATGGCTGGAAATTGTTAAATGTATGGAATGATTGATGATTTACATAGATTCCAAGGACGGATCTCAGTGGATTTGGAACGCAGTAGTGGACACCTTGGTTGAGTATTCACATTGGGACTTGATTTTGTGTGATGTCTCAGGCTTTGTTTTCCATTAGATCAGGCTTGATTGTTCTCACGTAGGACCTGCCGGTACACATGTTCCTTGGACTCCAACCAGTGCCTATACTGAGTTTCTATCGAGATGATACTAGGACTTGATGATGATGCCTTTGTATTCAATACATTGGATTCATCGCTTCATGGTCTACACTTCATTATATGGCACGATCGTGGGGTATATGAATGTGGTTGTATGACAAGGTCATGGGTTTTTGATATGGTTTTCTTTATAGAGTAAGGCTGTGTGGATAGGATATGGATTGTATTATGATAAGGCTATGTTGTTTGTTTATATTTCCTATAGGTTCCTTGTTAGGAGATTCCACTTGTTGCAGGGAGCCACAAGAGGTTGTTCGGTATAACTTGTTTGCTTTGGTTATATGGCTTGGTCTTTCACACTTACATTACTGCTTACTTATACTTGTTTCACATATTTCATAGTGCATCATAAAATTTTATAGATCTTTGGGGGGAAACCTACTGGGATGTTTATCTCACACCTTGTTGGGGCGTCCTTGGGGACCCAAACAAATGATATGGTTTCAAGTGATAGTAGGGGAAAGCACCCTAACACTAGTTGTTGCAATTTCTTAAGAGCATGTGAGCATGATACCTAGCTGAGGCTTGGGATGCTACTGTGACACTTTTTGATCTTTTTGGATTTTGGATACTTGTATTGTACTTTATTTCCATGTATATTTTTTTTGTTTTCTAGATACATGTATCATCTGCATCATGGTATATGAGACACTTATGGCATGTTATATATTCCTGTTTTGCATATCTATTTTACATGTTGTCTGCTTGTTGTGTTTAATTCTACTATTGAATTTGATTGACTTCCACTATGATATACTCTCGTAATGAGGGAATAGTCTCCCTAATAACTCAACTAGGCCCTCAACACTAGTCGGAAGCATCTGGCATTTGAGGAGTGCACTTGAGGCCATGTAGCCAACCGAGCTTGGGGCACTTTTGAGTGGCATCAGAGTTCAGGACATTACAATGTGGTATCAGAGACAATTTATTTTCTGTTTTGATTTACTGTCTGGAGTCAATATACAGGGATATGAAGGAAAATGGAATTTGTTAATGAGCTATGCACGAGCGTAGCTAACCCGTGATCAAGAAAAATCCAAATTACCCTAAATGAAATTGCTATTGTCTGGTTTTGAATATTACAGTTGATTTGATTTCACCATTAGGCGACACACAAGATTTATGCGGATACTATTGATGCAATTGTGGATTTTATTTTTGACCACCCCGATGAGATGAGGGTATTCCATCTCTTGCATCATATAGTCGCTTGTTAGAAATAACATATCATGTGTTATGTCATTCCATTTAAGATGAATTATTTGACGCATTCTATTGTGATCAGTGCTCTAATTGTTGTTTCTGATTTTGTGATAGACTTTGTGCAGAGGATAGAGAAGTGACATCATCTTTCAATTCATAAGCTGTACGGGCCCTTATAAAATAGAAAATGACGTACCTTTTAAATGAAAATTTTAAAGTGAAATTGATGTGTATGGATTATATGGGCATCAAATTTTAGTTCATGAGGTGTTATGGGTCCTCAAGGATCAGAAATTGGTGGACCATTGGTTAAATCATGCCAAATAATGACTATTAAATGAAAATAAATGGAAAATAGAGAGTTGACCTACTCCCAGATTTTGAGTGAGTGAGAGGCAGTGCTTCTAGTTTTATTGTGGTTGTTCTTTATACAGTCATGGATTTAGGTTTAGTTTGTGTGTTATGACTTGTTTTTAGGAGGTTTTTGACATGTCCTACACTTTTGAGACGTGACATTGATATCATTCCTTTCTGAGGAGAGTGTTTGGTATTGTAGAGTCATGTCACCAGGAAGATCTCAAATGGTATTCCAAGAGGGTGGTGATGACCATGCTTCGAAGGTGGTGGGCCATGAGATACTAGTGGATCCTCTTTTAGTTCATTTTGTGGTACAATATACTATTTCAGACATAGGTGCTGAGGCATAGTTCCACGAGGTGTTATTTTGCTATATGCAGACTTTTCAAGGAGCATCGTAGCCTACCATGACTATGTCCTAGCTGACATGGGTTTTCTTGCAGCAACATCCTTTCATGTTTTTGGGGGATGATTGTCCACAAGCTTTTGAGTTGTGGCTTGAGTCCACAATATCTATCTTCAAGCATCTGGAGACACCTCTTGAGAGGAGGATCAAGATCACCCTTTATATGATACATGGAATAGTAAAGTTCTAGCGGGATGCTCTGAACCAGGATGAAAGGCTATGAGATATGGGCTGGACTGATTTCCAGACCTACTTCCTTGACTACTTTTACCCCAAGACATTATGGGCAGAGTGAGCTAGAGAGTTCATGCGTCTAGAGCAGGGCCCCATGAAAGTTATAGAGTACTCAAAATACTTTTTAGAGTTTCATAGTTTTGCACTGATGTACCTTATTGATGAGTTGTCAAGAGAGAGATGCTTTGAGGAAGGCCTATGACATACTATCAAATCCCATGTCAACATGTTCAGGTTGACATCTATCACTAAGATTGTGAATCATGCCCTGATTATAGAGTGGAACCTGATGGCATTTGAGGATATAGAGTAAGGATGTTTCTTCTCAACCTAGTAGTTCTACATCTTCTGGCAGAAATCACCATTTTGATGCTTCCCATGAGATGAGCATCAGTTAGGCTATGAGTTCTAGTAGCTCAGTGTTTTGTCACTAGTGTGGTAGGAGAGGACACATGAAGAATCAGCGTGACTGCGACCCTGTCGAGTGTCGAGCTTATGGAGGGATGGGCCACCCGCAATGGTTTTGCAGGACCTTCCCTCCAGTTGTGAGTGGTTGGGGGTCAGCTCTGATGTCAGGTTTAAGAGTAGGTTTTTAAGATCTATGTCAAGCAGGGAGCTAGAGCAATGCAGGCCGATTAGGCTGCAGAAATAGTGGTCCTTGCTAGGGTTTCCATACACCAATTACTCCTATACATCGAAGGGGACCTACTCTGAGCAGTGTGGTTTTTTCACAGGGTTATGGTATATGTCAATTATATTATATACAACCTACCCTTGAGGAGTAAGGCTTCATACTGTCTATAGTCAGAGGAATGATCTTAGTAGCCTCTACTATTGCATCTTCTCTTTTTGATAAAGGTGTATCTCATAGTTTCATATCTACACCTATGGTGAAAATCCATATCATTGTTGTGTGGTATTTTGAAATCATTTTAATGCTAGAAATACTATTGGGAATCAGAATTAATGATGTGCTCAAGTGCAGGGAGTACCCCCTTGAGGTTGGTGGGTGTCACTTCATTTGAGATATTTATGTATTTGAGATGATAGGGTTTGATTTCATTCTTGGGATGGATTTTTTAGTATATTATCGATCATAAATTGTCAACTATCACCTAAGGGTAACTTTCAAATCACTGGAGGATGTAGTGTTTACTCACAAGGGTGAATGGGGTGTCTAGGTGAGTTGAGATGGACTAGATCATCATGAGTTGGGCATAATGATAGCCTAGATTGCTATTTTGTATTTTGGATGATCCAGGAGTGAGTCCGGTAGACTTTCCTCTAATGGTGGATCGTTTCAGGGACATGTTCCAAGATGAATTTTCTAGTTTACCTCTCTAGTGATAGTTTGAGTTCTCCATTGAACTAGTGTTATGAGCTGCACCAGTATCCATTTCTACTTACTAGGTGGCTATGATGGAGTTTTAAGAAATTAAGTGGAAGCTATAGTATTTGGAGGCAAAGGGATTTATCCGACCTAATACTTCTCTGTGGGGGTTTCCAGTTCTTTTTTTTTAAAATGTGGATATAACTCTTAAGATATTTGGGTATTATCGTAATTTGAATCAGCTAATGGTTAAATACTAATATCCCTTCCAACAAATAAATGAAATGTTTGATAATATTATAGGATCTCGAGTATTATTAAAAATTGAACTATGGTTAGGATATCACCAGAAACATATTTGACCCACAGACATACCTCATAAAACCTTTCATAGTAGGTATGGTTTATATTAGTATCTGGTTATGCCACTAAGTCTCACAAACACGATAGTAGTTTTCATGGTGCTAATCAACCGAGTGTTCTATCCTTAATTGTGACACATCAATTATTGGTCTGGGAGTAGTGCTAATGTAGGGGATATAGTTTTGGCATATGAGTCTCAGTTTCTAAGGCCACATGAGAGGAATTACCCTATGCATGATCTTAAGCTAGATGCAGTTGTTCATGCTTTTCACTATTGGAGACATTATTTATTTGGAGATCATTTTTTGGTGTATACAGACTACAAATTTATTCAAGTATATATTTACTCATTATTATTTGAATATGAGGAAAAAAGTGTGTGGAGTACCTACAGTCTTTTGAATTCAATCTTGAATACATGACTGGTAAAGGTAATGTAATGTTTGATGCACAGAGCACGTGGACTTAGATACAGACAGTGTAGTAGGTATGTAGTGAGTGGAAACTTATGGCGTTATTCTCTAAGATCTATATGGAGGTGCACAACAGTTAGGGATATACATATCTAACATCCATAGTTGTGACCACTACCCTATTGTATAAAGTTAGGATGAGGGAGTTATTGAATTCAAAGGGTCTAGTCCTATGGGACTGTGTGGAAGGTGAGGACCCTCCTCTTGGTTAGACCATAGGTGTTGATGAGATCTTACATATCCATGGATGTGTTTCGGTTCCAGTGGATATACTTGGGGATATGATGTGTTAGTTTCATGCTTCATCTTGGGAACTACATCTCAGAGTCAGCAAGATGTATCATGACTTGCATCATCAATACTAATGGCCATGTATGAAAAGTGAGGTATTTAGTTTTGTTACAAGGTGTTACACTTGTCAGCATGTGAAGGAGGAACATCAACGAACATCCATGATTTTATAGCATTTACTTATTCCAATGTGGAAATGAGATGATGTCATAATGGATTTCATGACTAGTTTACTAAGGTCGCCTTGAGGTAACGATGTTTCATGGGTTTTTGTTGAAGGGATCAAAAAGGTTGATCATTTGTTACCGATCAAGGATACCATTGATATTAGTGTTCTTGGATGATTTTATATCCATGAGATATTACAAAATCATGAGTTCTCACGCACTATCATTTAAAATAGGAATTCCCAATTTACACCTCGTTTCTTATAGAGTTTTCAGAGGGCACTGGGTACATAGGTGCTTCTGAGCACAGTCCACCACCCTTAGACTGATGTCCAATCATAGCGTATGATACAAGTTCTAGAGAAAATGATGAGAGAATGTGTCCTAGATTTTGGGGGTTAGTGGGAGAGACACATTCATCTAGATGAGTTCTCTTATAACAATAATTATCAGGAAACGATACAGATGTCTCCTTACGAGGATTTATACAGTAGGATATGCCAATCACCCTTATGATGGCTAGAGGTAGGTGAGGTAGCTTTACTGGGACCTTGTCTCCCGAAAGAGAATTCGGAGTTGATACAGTTGATTCAGAAGCAGATGGCTACTGGACAATCATGATAGAAATATTATGTTGATCACCGTATATCACTTCTAATGTTTGAGGTCAGGGATCAGGTCTTTTTATGTGTTTCACTAAGGTTGGGACATAGAAGGATCATGATACGAGGTAAGATTTCTCCACTATATGTTGGGCCATTCGAGAATCTTGAGAGAGTAAGATCAGTAGACTATTAGTTTTAGTTACCTCAGAGGTACTGATCCATGCATGACGTCTTCCACGTATCACAACTATGCCATTATAATTTGGACCCATCTCACGCTTTTCAACCTGAGGAGGTTGAGCTAAAATTTGATGCATCCTTCAAGGAGCATCTAATTCATATTGTTGATAGAATCATTAAGGTTATACAAGGCTATTCAGTTCCTCTAGTAAATGTTCTATGGAACCAAGACCATTCACATGACGATACTTAGGAGCGGGAGGCCGACATACGTGCTCAGTGACAAGAGTTTTTTAAAATGGATCTTGAATACCCTAGAGAGGGATATTCGGGGATGAATTTCATTAAGGGGAAAATTGTAATATCCTAGGTTTTTCATGTGGTATTAATATTTTAAATTCTTTTTTGTCTTAGACCCTAAGCTGGGCTGTGGGCTGGTTGGGTTGTTTCAGGGAAATAATAGGCAAGAAGGTTGTGTATCGGTTGCAGGCCAATTACACGATGTGTAATTGGATTACAAACTGTGTAATCAGATTTCATAACATGTAATGGTTTGTCTAGGAACTTTCATGATGTGTAAGGGTTTTACCCCATTAAAGGAAAACAGAGAATTACACACCATGTAAGGAAATTACTTGTCATGTAATTTCCTAACTATGTTTTTTAAAAATAGAGGTAGGGACCTCTATTTTTTGGACAGAAGCCTTTTTTATCCCTTTTGAAGCCTAAAAACTATCTCATACAGATTTTTATATCTAGTGCCCATTTGGATTCAATTTCGTTCCCTGTCATTTTTTTGGAACCATGACAAAATGATATTAGGACTTGATACTAGATGAGAACTCCACTAATGAGTTAAGGTAGGTGGTCTATACTTTTCCTTCGGCTTTTGATTCTTTATAGAGCTATTGACCTTTTTTCTGCCCGCTGGACTTTTTAGCGCAGGCCCGATTTTAAAGTGTTAATCTGAAATAGATGAAGTATGACCAGTTTGGGACTCCCTTAGGTTCATTGAGATACGTTTGGGGTTTCTGACCCAGCCCAAGGAAACCCATGGGGTCCACCATGCCTTTACTTTGGTTTTTACCATTGATGAACTACCCATGGGGTGTGACCTCAAGGTTTCCTAGTTTAAGGAAGCTCGGTTGTACTTAAATGAGGTCAAATTACATTCATAGGAGATATCTTGCCTCCTTACCTTGTGTTATTATAATATTCCATGCCTAACTTGATTAAACACTTAAAAGTAACTTTTCAAATGAGTGGGTATACACGTTGGCTATTTTTAGATTGCTTAAATAGTTTTTTTGGTAATTATGATTAATGGGTGGGTATACCCATGTGATGTGTTAAATGGAAATTGGTGATAAGTGGGTTGTTATATACATGTGACATGATTAAATGAATGTGGAGTACATCGAAGTTCCCAGTTAGGATCCAAGTATCACTAAGAGGGTGAGGGGGTGAATCCATGATATCTTTTTCTATTTATGTTTCCCCTTTTTGAAACAACCTTCGCCTCCTGTTAAAGAGTTTCTTCCCTGCTGAACACACCCAACCAACGGAACACAATATTTACAAGGTTAAATACTCAACAAGAGTATCTACATCATTGGTATGGTACTGAAACAATCTAGTACCAAACAATAAACTAGAAAACAATCCTTTGATGTGGAATAAAACGAGTAGGGCATACCCTTACACTCGTGCAGCACTTTGAAAACACTCCAATAGTGCGTGTGCTCCCTCTTAGCACAAATAGGGTAACACAATATTTCAGTGCTTCTATAAAATTGAACAGATGTATTCTCTGAAGTACAAATCTTCACTTTCTTACCCAGATTCCGATAAGAACTCTTTTACGTACTAATGAATATGTGTGAAGACCCCAAATATTTCACGCAGCCTTTAGGGTTCCTTGCACGCAATTCAAATGGCTTCCGTGTAAAAACCCCTTTTGGCGTGAAAAAACGTTTTCACGCAACTTTCCTTTTGCGCGCAACTTTTTCTCTTTTCGCGCAACTTCTCAATTTTTCGCTCAACTATCCTCTTTTCATGCAAACTTATGTCTTTTCGCGCAACTCACTTAGTGTAGAATTTATGCGCACTAGAGCTCGGGATTTCTTCTAAGAGTCGAGAATTTTCAACTGACAAGGGTTAGCCTCATATTTATTGGGATTTTTGACCCCATGCGAAAAACACTAATCCGTGCGTAAAACCTCCTCCAGAGGTTGATCATGTATTCATTTTGAGGTAAGTGAATCTAAGTTGTTGTCACCAAGTCTCGTGTAGGACACATTAGAGAATGTACAATTGATTCAGAAATATATGAATATGACTCAAATTAGATAGAATTCATACGTTGATAGAAAGAAATGACACTGTGATTTTACAGAGGTTGATCATGTATTCATTTTGATGTTTCATAGATTCAATAACTATAGATTATAGAGACAGGGCAAGTGGGCACTAATGTTTGTTGGACCGTTTGAGGTAGTGGAGAGAATCAGGCTAGTAGTGTACTGATTGGATATTTCACAGAGATACAGTGCTTTGTATGATTTTTTCTAAGTGAAAAAACTAGGTTGGTATCACCCCAACCCTTCTAATTTGATCAATATGGATGATGTTGAGATTGAGATAGGTTTTTTCTTTGAAGATCATCTAATACTTGTGTCGAATCGTAGTGAGAAAGTGTTGCGGGGAAAGACCATGTGTATAGTTTGTGTATTATAGAAACATGGGAATGTGTGGGAGGAGACATGTGAATGGAAAGAAGATATGTGGGATCATTTTCCTAATCTTTTTGACTCAGAATCTTAGAGATTCTTGGGAGTGCAGCTCAAGGATATGATGTTATAAGTTGGTGAGATTGAAAGATTCCGACCATCCCTAAAGATGACATGGTCTTATTATTAGGTATTTATTTTCTCCTTGTTTCAGTGTACATGGGGTTGGTTTTACCTTAGGATGTGTTTGGGTGAAAATTTGAGAAAATTTGAAAGGATAATGGTAGTGTATAGTTGGATCATGGTTTTCCCTAATCGTGCACCCCTGCCCAGCAAACCATGCTACCTTGGATATATAGGAATTACTTGATTAACACACGCTTTGTCAATTTGTACACCCAATTATGAGAAAATATGAATCCCCATAATAAAGGTTCACATTTAGGTACACATTTAGGAGAAACTGTGCTCCCCTTCCCTACTAACCATGCATGAATTTTTAAATCATTAAAAAAATACATTTTTAATCACTAAAACCCCTGTTTAACTTGTATTTGATCCCCATTTAACCCTAGATAATATTTCATGATTTTGGAGAATCCTATATGGATTAAAAGACTTAAAAACATTTTTAATTTGTTATTTTAATCCTTGATTGAAGATCTTCACCCCTATCGGTAAGAGGATCTTACCTCGCTTGGTTTCCTATTCTTTATCCTTTATTATCCTATTCTAGAAAGGGGGTTTTCTTCCTATTTTGATTGGATATAAACATGTTTTTGTGGATTTAGATCTAGTATTGTAGATATATATCTATATTTAATAGATATCTATTGATTTAATCTTGATTTAGGGTTTTAAATTTGAATCTCATTCTATATAATTGTGCACCTCAAATTATGAGGATTTTCGTTGGGTGATCGCTCATCAACAAATTGAGGCAGGTTGTCAATAATTCAAATCTCAAAGTATTTATTTAAATTAGATGTATTTAATTGTATAATTTATATTATATGTTTAAAAATTATGTTCTTAATTGAATTAATTAATTCAGGAGATCAGAAATTGGGGATTTTGGGAATTATAGATTGAGATAATTAATTTTAGAAATAATAATGAGATATTAAATTTTAGGATTGAGATATTTAATTGTGGAAAAATTATGATATATTGAGATTGTGGTTGAGATAATTAATTACTGAATTAATTATGTGATATATAGTTTGTGGATATTGATTAATTAATTTAATAATAAATTAATTGTGTTTACGTACTCAATTAATTAGAAAATTAATTAAGTAGATTAATGTGATAAACTAATTATTGAATTAGTAATAAAATTGGTGTGGTTGATTACTTATTTAATTTACTAATAGAATTTAAGTGATTAATTAATTTAAGAATTAATTAATGTATTTTATGTGATTAATTATTTTTTGAATTAATTAATGTTATTTATGTGATTAGTTAAATTTAGAATTAACTAATGGAATTGTTATGTTTAACTAATTGTGGAATTAGAAATGGAATTGATGTGGATAATTAATTGATGAATTAATTATGTGTTAAAAATGGTAACATGGTCATTTAGTTTTGAATTAAATAATGGGAACTTTGTCATTATAATGTGTAAGGTATGAATGGTAACGTGGCCCTTTAGTTGAGAAATAGAGAATGTGAAGAAGATTATTCTAATGTGTAAGGTATGAATGGTAACGTGGTAATTTAGTTGTGAATTTCAGAATAGAAACATGGACATTCTATTATGGTGGGAATGAATGGAAAAATGTGAATTAAAATATGAATTGAATAATGATATCAATGGAATTATGAGATATGATATTCCTCATACATACTTTAGGCTCCAACATATTCTAGAGTAGTTATTGAATGATAATAATGGAATCATAAGATATGATATCCCTCAGACATACTTCATCCTCTGACCTGAGTTGATGTGGGGATTGAGGTATGAGTTTCTACAGGAACCCAATGGTTTATACAGTTAAATAAATATTAATTGATAATTTGAAAACTATTTACTTATACATTGTAATTATTTCTTTATACAACTGCATACACTTGATATTGATTAGATATTGTTTTAGTTTTGATTAGTGGTGGAATAGTATAATGCCTTATATTTTCCACGCACTATTTTCTTGGATACTATATAGATTATTCGTGAGACCAGGCACTGAAACGATGCACGATTCTAAGGCCGTTATTCCTAAAATAAATGTTTGAAATATTTTAAATAGCATGCATGCACAGTTTTCATGAAAAGGTGTAATAACATCTAAATGGGAACCCTGATAAGAAATATGATGGTACCGTTGAGTTCAGAAAGCGAGTTTTACCCTAGGAATGAATTAACATTAGTTAGTGTGGGTCATTTGTAGAAAAGTAATCACAGGCATGGAAATGAAAAAAATATTTTATTAAAATATTTTATTTTATTTTTGTTGTTGCAGTGATTGATGGACTTTAAATAGACTATTATGGAGAAATACTAGGGTTAGTTGTACAACCCTGGAACCGTTGGAGAGCCAATAGAGATAGATTCAATGAATCCTCTCAGACGAATAGCGATAAGATCTTCAATCAATGATCGATGCAAAAAAGATTCAATGGATCTCACCAAAAAACACGACACAACCCCATTCTTCATTAGTTATCAATTTGAATCAAGGTAGGGCATTTTTTTTTATTTTATTCTTCCTCATTCTTGATTTATACAATGAACATGAATCAATCAATGAAAATATTGATCTGTGGTATGATCAGTATTCAGGATGAGTATATTTTATGAGGTTTTGATGGGAGAATACATTTTTAATTTTATTATTCAGATTTTCATTCTAATAAGGATGGGTCAAGATAAACATGAACATCGATCATGGTTTGTTACTCCAATATGTTCTTGTTCTTTTCACCCCCCCATTCATCATTCGTCATGAGAATTATCGATCAATTGATCATTGTGCACCCATTTCTTGGTGCAACGATCCAATATCACATATCTAAGAATGGAATAGCCTGAAAGAGGTGTGATGATGGAGATAAAGAAATTTAGATGACAGAGGTTACCCAATTTACCATTCGTCATCACACACAAAGAATGAAAATTTGATTTATTTTTTGAGTAGATTTGATGACGTAATGCGTTCTTCATCGACAAAAAGGATTGGACGAGTTGGGATCTTTAATCTCATGGTGAAACGATCACCAGATCAAAATCTGGAGGCATTGGATCAAATGCAGGAGTAGATATGGGATTCTGAAAATTCATGAACAACATAATGTTTAATCTAGATCTATACGTTGTGTGTGGCCACATGATCTGCGATTAGAGTTTCCATAGGAAGTTAAATATCACATGGAATGTGACCCATTTCACATAGCATGTGGTATCACCTGGGTCACTTGGCATGTACTCAAGAATCACATAGTCTGTTTATATGGGGAGATGTTCAAAGGCTAATCTATGTACTGGTACCTGAGAATACATTCATATGATGGTGACGTGTACTAGCACATGGTTAGAGTAAATGGGATACGTACATAGTGTGTACTACTACATGGACACAGTTTGATGAGATGATCCATTTACACGGGAAAGCCCCAGGTTCAAGGGACATGGAGTGTGACCCCTACTACACAGTGTGTACTCATTTATACATGTATTGGAGCCCTGTACTCTATATCTTGGAAAAAATTTGTTAGGGTTTGTTACCTTTATCATTTCCATGAGGGTTAGTATGAAATCATTTTTTACTCCTAGGACAACAATCCCTTCAGCAGTAATTCATATATAGAGTTGTTAGAATCCCTCTGAGAGGCCCAGAGTGAGATCCTCTATTAATATTCATGTCCTAGGTGTAGTTCTTGGTATTGACGTGACCAACACTACATGGGAGTCAATCATCTACTTAGCGGGTTAATCCAGATTGATTTGTTGGCATAGTGATCTTCATCTGTGTGTTGTATTCTATTCAAACTATTAGCATTCTCTTTCTCATGAATATACCCGATAAGAAGTACTTATTGGACGGACATCATCGATGCAATCTGATTCCGGAGTGTGTTCACTCGGGTGAGTGGTTTGTGGAATATTCTATATGGAATCGTAGACTAGTATAATATGGTTGTGACTTACCTATAGAATGTGTGTATTTTTTGAGTATAACATGATATTATTGTTATATGTGTTGTTGAAATATAACTTTGTAGGGATGAAAGTATATCCTTTATTTTATGTGACGCAAGCCTATCATAGGGCATGAAAAGAGAAATTTAATTTTCCTAGTGTAGTATAATAGATGACTAGGTTCATCTCACTTGAGGAACGTTCTCATATGTTAACTCACATAATTTAATTCACCTAAACTAATTCTTTTTAATTGTTTTTTTAATTTAAGAATGTTATGAAAATTATATTAATGAAAATATTAAACTACCATGCAATGAAAAAAATTCATTAGTGAATAAAGAACATGGAATTTATGGGTTGGTTTGTGGGTTCCATCATTCTCCTTGTTGGTGTTTAAAATTTTTTTTATAATTCAATTTTGAGATCTCATTATTGAATTACTATTATTTTATTAGTTGGTGTGAAATATTGAATGCATTTAGAAATCTTAAATTCCCCTCCTCCTTTAATCAAGGTTGATGGAACAACTCAATCGTGAGTGTGACAACTTCCAAGACCTGGCACTATCGTATGCCATTTCAACCACAGAATGGCTCAAATCCATCATATTAAGAGAATATATTCAATATTAGGGAGTTAATAGAGTTAATAAAGTAATATAAATGAGTTTGATTTTATTTTCCTAGTGGGAAATCGCCACACCCGTGCACGTCACTCTTTCTCATAAAAAACTTAATAAAACTTAAGAATTTTACCGTAGAATAAATGAAATTGACAGATACCTCCCATGACCCAAGGATTGAGTAAGTATATAATTTTTTAGGGTAAGAGTTAATGGTGGATAGTATGAGAATAAGAAAAGGAAAAAATAAGGATAAAATATGGAGAAGAAAGGAGGGTGGTTGGCTGGAAGAAAACACAAAAATAAAAATCGTGCATGAATTTATTAAAAATCTAAATTACAATGGAAATATAAATAAATAAAGAAAATAAAAAAATTAATAATATGATAAGGGAAATATTCGTGAACTTCCTCCCTCAGTGGAGATCTCCCCTTGGTTCCTTGTAATAAATGTGATGGAAAATGCGATGAGATGAGAGGTGGGAGCTCCCCTCCTTTTTTAGGAAGAAATTTTCCTCCTCAAGTTTGCAAATTTTATGGAAATATAAATGGATTATTAACACATTCCATCCTTCATAAAAGTTGTTATTAAATTAATTTTTCGTTCATCCTCAAAATTTCATATTGATTGGACTCATCTAGATGGATTTATGTATTTTCTATTGAAAATGTATTTTTTTTCTAGATAAATTTTACAGGAAATTTCCTTCAATGTATTACATCTCATTGACACCATAATGGGAGAAAAACTCCATGAAATTTATTTAGGTAGTGAATATATTTTTCCAAATTCATATCAATTTCTAAGAAACTCCATTGTAGGTGTGTATCCTGATTTATACATCTGTTACGGAGGTGGGGTCCACACTGTCAGCCCGAACAATTTCCAAAGATCAATGATTTTTTTGGGCCTTTAGATATTCGAATAAGCCTCTTGTGTTGAAGAAAATGTTAAAGGAATTAAAATAAGTATTCTAAAAAAATAATCATTCAATTTAAAATTACATTTTTATTCAAATGACCAAAATACCCTTGATGTAAAAATCATTCAAAAATCCCAAATTTAAGCACATTTCACATTTTAGCTCAAAACACACAATAAATCCAAAATTGATCCATATAAGCTCAAATTGATAAATTAGGAGGTTTAAAACAATTGAAATTTATATAAAAAATTTGGAAAATATTAGTTTTATCAGTATATTTTTTAGTTTCGGCGTGTTATAATAAGTCTTGTTATACTCACCAATACATGGGGTTTTCCTTCATTTGTTGTGTCTTGTGTAGAAGATTAAAATTTTGATAGAGTCTTAGGAGGAACAGGACCAGACGATGCTTAGTGTGACTAGAAAAACTAAGGTGTGTTCCTACATCTTTCTGAAAGCAGTCCCAATACTTACTTTTAGGTTGTACTTTTGTTTTCAAAATCTTTTTGGTGGGCTTGTATTTGGGCCAAATTACTTTATATAACTTTCTTTTATACTCTGGTTATGCAATTTAGATGTATGAATACATGGGTTTTTAGTTTTTTTTACATTTCATCATTTTATAGGCTTGGAGA
Source organism: Viscum album (assembly GCA_963277665.1). Taxonomy (NCBI): domain Eukaryota; kingdom Viridiplantae; phylum Streptophyta; class Magnoliopsida; order Santalales; family Viscaceae; genus Viscum; species Viscum album. The sequence goes on from OY728148.1 coordinate 942,243,195, forward strand.
TGTGTGTCTCTGTATAGGTACTTAAGCTAGGGCCTCTCATGTCAGTGATACACCTTCTCAGTACTAGTCACTAGGCCCTAGACTATTTGAGGTGGGATTCAGGAGTCACGACATGGGCCCCTCTAGGAGGGGCATGACACCTACTGAGTTGTACTATCACCCTATTTGGGTTGTCTGATCAGTACCTGAATAGAGTTTGTGCTTTCTAGGGAGGTTAAGGGAAAATACCTTATGTTAGATCATTGATATGGGATGGAGCATCGATGAGGGAACCAGACACTATTCAGGACCTATATGGGGGAGTCGATAATGTCTTTATTTTGGGTTTAATTTTAGACACTTTAAATGTACATTGGCATGACATATTTTCTTCTTTAATTTTTGATAATGTTTTTTCATTTTTGGTCATCTTGTCATACTGGTTCTTTTAGGTTATGATTACATGTTATTAATATATTGTTTATTATTTTTTTCATGGTGTATTTACTCTGGTAAAAGATGGTAAAATCTCCCCATGATCAATATATCAGACCCTCACTAATAATCAACAACCTCTAACATATGGGGAGGAATTCCTGAGGTCATGTGACTGACCGATTGGAGGCACTGGTGTGTGGAACCTGGTCCGAGATGTTACAATTTTCAACATTAGAGGTTTTGGAGATGTCTTGTAAGATTCTACAATTATGAAGAAAATCATGTGAATCTTTCCAGATAGGTTTAATTCTAAAATTTTCTCTTTATAAGATAAAGATGATTTATCTCTTGATGAATTTCATAAATTTCATATTACTTGTGAAATGAGAAAATCTCCAATGTTAAAAAAATATGAAAGATGAAATAGATTTTGAATCAATGAGAAATATGATAATTCAAGATGTTAGACATGATGATCCTTGCTACTTTAAATATAAAGAGGATGATAAGTTGAATGAAAAAATCACGTCTCTTATATCTAAGAATTGTAGTGGAGGAATATGAAATTATGGTGGTAAACATACTCTTAAATGTTTTGATTCTGGTGGAATTCGAAACTTTACTATGAATTTACCTAAGAATAAAGTTGGTGAGTATCGAGAATATTCTGATGAAACACCTTGATGAATTAAGTGAAACAAAAGTTATGAAGAAGAAAATTCATCCAACAAACACAATAATAATTCTACTATAAAAAAAATAAATATGATAAGTAATAAAGTTGAATCATACTCAAATGAAAACAATTCTTCAAGATATGAAAGTTAAAAAAATTATAACCTTCATTTCAAAATTTTATAAAATAAAAGATTCCTTAAATAGTGAACAAGGTGGTGAAGATTCATATAGAGAGTATCAACTCAAAACATAACTTATATTATGTGTTGAGAAAAACCGAAATCTCAAGTAAAAAATTAGAGTAATTAATAAATATTGTGAAGATGTTTCTAAAGTATGAAATTATGTCATCAAGTCTGAGGAAGAATACATTCAAGAGTTCTTAATTTACAAACTAATAATCACTAAACATGGAATGATCATTGGAGACCTCAATACGAAATTGGAATATAATGAAAAATATGTCAATAAGTTTCAATATAAACTTCTTGATTCTATAAATACCTTGATAAATATGAATGAAAACTTTAACAAAGATTTATTAGTAAAATATAAGACTTATAAATTTGTTGAGAAATCTCAAATAAAGAATTAGGTGAATTCCTCACAGACCAAAAATAATTTTTCATCTGATTTTATAACATTTCAAGTGATATGAAAATTAATAGGAAAGTTTTGATGGTTAAATAATGTGATAAACCTATCACATATAAAAAAATTTAAAACTCACTTAGAACGAAATATGGTATACACCCGGAGTATGTTATGGTAGGAAGGATTTTTAAACCTCAAAATTTTTTTACAAATAAAGATCATACTTCAATAAAAAATTTAGATTTTATGGATTATATTGGTGCTATAGAATATATGGGCACATGAATTTTAATTTTTGGCATAACATATCACTTCCCAAAATAATATTTGAATAGAGTGGAAGAAATAGTGAAAATAGAATGAATAAATTTCCTAACAAATAGGACTTAGAAAAGGAAAATCACAAGAAGTTAGAAAAATTCCAAAAAAAAATCAATTTAAATTTCTGGAGAAGTTTATGGAAGATGTGATTTGGCTTTTCATCATGTCGAAAGATGTATTAAACTCCTTCTAGAACAAGTTTCTTATGGGAGATAAAAAAAGGAAGCTGTGATGAAGAAAGTTGAGGATTTTTTTTTGTTGAGACTGCCTTGAAAGAATGTAAGAAAGAAAAAACCATGGATACATGATAGTGGTTGTTCTTCATGCATGATAAGGGATTTAAAAATCATGAAACATGTTGAAAATCATGAAGGTGATTATATTACCTTTGGGAATCATAGTTCATTAAAAATCATAGGAATCAAAATCACTAAGAATAAAGAAGAAAAGTTAAAATCTTAGGAATTTTTATTTATTGATATTCTAAAACATAATTTACTTAGTGTAAGTCAACTTTTTGATGATGTAAAAGAAGTGATTTTCAGAAAATAATCATGTGTTATCAGAAGTGTGAAACATTGAAAAGTTATCACAAAAGGAGAAATAACTAGTGGAAATATTTTCCAAGTTATAGAATTTAAAAACTCATATAATCTATGTTCCAAAGATGAGAATAAGTTGTGGTGCCAAAGACTTGTCCAACGTGGGAATAAAATAATGAAAAGACATTCTAAAGTTTATTATGTAAATTTTTTTCCTAAATTGAAAAGAAGATCGGAAGATTTTTGTCTTACTTTTTATAAAGGGAAGATGACTAATAAAAGTCATAAAAAAGTTGAGATTCCATCTACGTGGCCTCTTAAACTTATTCATTCCAATTTATGTGGGTCAATGAGACATCAATTAAAAATGGATATTTATAATTAATCAATTTTAATAGTGATTTCACTCAAATTAGAAAATCATATTTTTGAAACACAACTCAGAGCCTATATAAATGTTTATATTTTTCAAAAAGGAAGTTGAGAAAGAGATGGGGGTTTATATAAAGAAATTGAGAATGGATAATGGTAATGAGTTTACAAGAAATAGTTCTGAAACATATCTTAGAGATCATGGTATTAAACATTAGTATAGTTCTCTATATACCCCAAAACAAAATGGAGTAGTAGAAAGGAAGAATATAGGTTTGGTGGAAATGGGAAGAATCATGTGAGAAGAATAAAAACATTCAATGTTCTACTAGATGATGTTTTTAGTATTATTTTTCATGTTTTGAAAAAAAATTATGTTTGGAAACCAACATGAGTTCTTATGATATTTTCTATGAGGAAAAACTTTTACTGAAGTACATCAACGTTTTTGGAATCCCATGTTTACTTAAAATAATAAATTTGGATCAGGGAAAGTTTCATGAGAATGTTGAGGAAGGAAATTTTATTATTCACCCAAGGGAAGAAGTTACAAATGTAAGAAGTTTTTAATTATCTTTATTTTATGAATATGATGTTGTGGTTATCAGATAATGGGGGAGAGTAAAATAAAATTTATAAAAAAACAAAAGTTAGAAAATATAAAAGTTTGGGGGATTTTATCTTTGCATGGCCATACAATTTTCTTCTCACCAAGGGATGGATTATTTTTTAAAAAATACCTTTTCAATTAGTGTGGTGTCTAAAAACTCCTTTAATAAAGGATATGTTTTGGTAAAATTCAAAAAACTTGAGTTGTTTACAAAAGTTGAATTGTGAAAATTTTCTGAGAGATGAAAAAGTTATTAGTGAGTGTTGTTAAAAAATCCGACTGGGGAGATTGAAGAACATTTGTGAAGTTTTTTTAATAAATTTTTGTATTTGTTCATAACTAATCATTTATAAAAGAATGTTTTTGAAAAAAAATTGAATGTTTTTGAGTGTTCGAACCCAAAAATAAAGGGGGAGAAAGATTTGTTTTTCAGAAAGTTGTTTTATAGAAATAGAGGATTGAACTGAGAAACACCATATGAAAAGTATCAAAATGATCACCACCGGTCATAGAATTCATCAAAAAGTTAGAGTTTTTTATCAGACACACCATCAGTCTCAGATCCATTGACACGACATTCAAGTTTCATTGGACTCAATGTTGGTTAGAAAGTTAGAATGTTGTTGAAGAGGTTAAATGAAGAAAGTGATGCCAGGAGTTAGAAATTTCTTAAACATTCTATGCTTCAGTCAAATATTTCTATTATAATTTTTAATTCTCAACTATCATAAGTTTTCTATAACACATGTGATGTGATCCTTATGAAGAAAAGGGGGAGAATAGGTGCATCCAATCATATTGACTTTTGGTTGGAAATAAAGAAGGTGTTAGAAGTAAGGGAAGTTGTAATACTTTCCTATAAAAGTCATATAGTACTTTGATAATATTTATGTTCTCATAAATCAGGAAAACTATAATGATAAAAGATTTTTAGGAAATAGAGGAATCATAAAGATTGTATTGATTCTAGGAATCAAGAAAAAAGTTTTCATCAGATCCATAAGTACTAAGAATAGATGTTTTCAGAAGTCTGAATGAGTTATAGTTGATGAGGGTTGAAGTATTTCAAAGTGGTATATTGGAGTTTCCATCGTAAATAAAATTCCATCATAGTGATAATTCCATCATTATGAGGATTCTATTGGATTGAAGCTGAGGAAGTTCTATGAGGTATATTTTGAGGAGGAAATTTAATTAAACTGACTCTGAGGAAGAAATTCAATCAAACTAACTTTGAGAAGGAAATTCAATCAAGACCAAATCTGGGAAGGAAAGTCAATCACACTGAATCTGAGAAAGAAAGTTAATTAGACTAACTCTAATGAGGAAATTCAATTTAGAATGATATGAAGAAGTTTCATCATAAAGAGATGAGGAATTTCCATCATAATGTGTTGAGTAATTTCTATTATACTAAATAAAAGTTAGTATGTATGAGAAGAATTATTATAAACAATACATAAGAAGATTTTATAATATTTTTGATAAGTTTAATAGGTCAAAATTGAAATTAAAATATGTATAGATATTGGATTTTTTTTTAATTTGAGTAAGTGGGAAAAGTTTTTTAGTTTCTTAAATTGGTCTTTTTGGGATTCCTATAAATAGAAGAAATGTATATTCATAATTTTCAACTTTTTTATGTGAGTGGAAAAAGAAGAGCACTACAGAATTCATGTAAAATTTATCTTTCCATATTGAAATCTCATTATAATTTTGGATATCTAATTTTTTTTATGGGACTGAGTAAGATCAGACTCAGCATTTGAGAAGAGTTTGAGTAATGCATATTGAGAATGGATTCATCAGACTGAGTCCATCAGACTGAATTCATTGGATTGAGTCCATCGGACCCAGCCTTAACAGATGGAGAGAATCAGACCTAACCACATCATAATGAGGATTCTGAGCTGAGAATTTGTGGTGTAGTTTGAACAAAGTATTTTTCTTTTGTTTTATCTCATTTATTTGTAAGAAAAGTTTATAAACCAGTAGGATTATGTATAATCATTACATTTAGGATATATATAATGTGTCTAATGGGAGTTGGTACATGTTTTATTCACTTATTCATTTTAGTGAATTTATATAGACCCATAGGAGTGTATATGAAAATTTTAAATGTTCTCACACTGAGGTCGAACCTTGTAAATATAATGTTCTTTACTTTTTTTACTAATTTTTCATACATTAGTATTTAATAAAAGATGATAAGGATATAAACTTTAACAAGTTTCAGGTTTTAATATTTTCAAAATTATTGAAACTTATAAAAGTGAACATCTAATTCAACCCCACTTCTGAGTTGTTATTCAATCCTTTGGAACTTCATATATTATTTATCACATTATTTGAAACATTTTTTAATATTTGTGATACATTTTTTAATTATAATATTTAAAAGAATAATGGAATTCTCTCATGACTCATCATTGATCTCACCATGTCCAATAATATGCGGTTCCTCCTTTCACATACATCATTCTGATGTGTATAAGGAGGAGTGAGTTAATATAGGATCCCAAACTCTTATAAGTAATCAACGAATTCATGATTTGAATATTCTCCACCATGTTCTATGAGTATTTTCTTCATCATATTACCAATTTGGTTCCCATATTCATTCTCGAATTTCTTGAATTTATCAAAATAACCAGACACATACCTCATTACTTAGACATATTAATTTCTACTAAAATCATTGGTAAAATTTGTGAAGTATGAGAATCCACCCCTTCCTCAATAGGAAATGGTCCACACACATATGTATGAACTAATTCAAGAATCTCTTTAGAACATTCACCTTTTCTACTAAATGGGGATTTATTCATTAGACCATATAAATATGCGTGACACATACCAATTGGTTTTATTTCAAAAGAATCTAAATATCCATTTTGGAATAAATTAGTCAATCCTTTTTCATTTACATGACCAAGCCAATGATTCCATAATTGGGTGTGGCACGAGTTATGTGAAGTAGTTTCATTATCATTTTCCATTACTTGGTTTTTATAATATGATAAAAAAATTGTTATTTAAATTCTCCTTATCATAACAAATGTTATTTTTATAAAATAAGCAACATTCATTTACAAATATTAAAATAAATCCATATATATCAAGTTTAGATATATAAATAATATTTTTTTGTAATGGATGAAACATAATTACAACATTTCAAAACCAAGATCGTTATAAGATCCCATATTTTTCTATGTACATCCCACTCTGAGTTTTTTATTGAACATATTTTTTTGGGCTTTCCTTTTAAATTGATCCTTAGGGACTAAGTCTTATTTGATGATAGAGAGAATTTTTTGAGAAAATAACCTTAATTTTAGGCATGTATGCCAATTTAAATTAATGGATTCCAAGTATAAATATGATAAATGGTATTAATAGGGTTTTCTATGAGTTTAGAAGGATCATAGGTGGTTTGGTCAATTTTATAGAAGCTAGTATAAAAACTATTCAATGAAAAATTATATGTTTTGCACATGTTTCATGACATGTAACTATTTCTAGATGCATTTCATGAACTAGTTTATGATGTGATGTGGTTACATGTCATGAACCTGATTCACATCGTGTAAATGTTGATCAAAATAATTATTAACCCGGGGCCAAAGGTTTTTCCAGCATAACTTAAAAGTGAGGAAATACATGACATGAAAGGATTACACATAATTTATTCCTCATACCCAGTAGTTTTAAGTGTATCATGTACTTATGACTCTAATTATTTTTTATTATAGCCTCTACTCTCTCGCTCCTAGGGTGAAATCTAGGAAATTTTGAATTATCTTCCCCCCTTCCAGATGTCCCATTTTTACATTCGATCCTTGGTGAGTTTATTCACTTTGGTTTACCTCTTCTCACTCGTCATTACATTTCATTGTAGTGTAAATCTTTTAAACATGGGTTTTGTTTTGGGAGTTGATCTTATTTTGGGTTAATCTAGGTTGTTCTTGTGATCTTATGTGACTTCTTATTTAATGGATTTTGTCATTAGAAGCATTGTGTTAATCACATCATAAAGGTATGGAGTCTAAACCTATCCCTATGGTATATTTAATTATGAATTATATGATATATTTTGATTATGACCCTATAATGTGCACTATATTTAATCAGGTGACTTATAGTAAATCATGGATTGGATTCCTTTAGATTCAATTGTTTATGCAACCTAGATTATGGATACCTATTGGGTGATAAAATATTTGAGTAAAAAGATCTTGGATAATGGTTTAAATCATGGTGAGTATGACATGATACCTTAGGTTATTGCTTGATATTGAATTCCTAGGTAATCTATTAGTGATTATTGATATGAATGTTGATCATTTTAGAGATAAATGAAAGTTTATTTGAAATAAAAATGGTAACTTTCATAATTAACCATTGAGATTTATGATGTGATATTATGAATTCCATAGTATTATGACTGGTTGAGTTGGTGATGAAATGATTATATATAGGGATATCCTAGTAATGTTTAATTTATTATATTGTAGGCTTGGACCAGTGATACATGATAAAATTCTTATATTTAGGGATTTTCTTGGAGGATGAAATGCTTATATAGTAGGAAATTCCCAGTGATACTTTTTGAAATGCTTATATACCAGGATACACCTAGGGACACATGCTTAAATGCATTTATATAGGGTAATGATCAGAGGATGAAATTATTATACAAAGAGAGATACCTGATTGTTTGACTTTTCCATGGTATATGGATATAGAAGGAATGGTTGTCTTACATGCTCAGAGACATTTCATCATGGTTTTGAAATAGGTTAATTGATATATTATATTAATTAGTAAATTAATACATTTATTTATCACTTTATTGCATATAATTATAATCAGGCTGCTTGTGTTTAGGGATGGTGGTGTCAACCTACTGAGTTTTATTCACACCCTATTTGGGAACTGTTTGGTACTTGAGCAGAATACATGTATACTGGATTGGACAAGGGAAATGGACATTATTGTTGATTCTTGTGTTTCATTCTAGATGGGATGGATTTTGGAGATGGGTCTGACATAGGGATCAGGACCAGAGCCTTTTTGGATTATTTAATGTGAGTAGATTATATTGTTTGTATTGGTTCCAGTTTTACTTTTAGATACATATAATCTTGTCATTACATTATTCATCATTATAGTTTCCTCCTTTTCTTTTCCTAGTTGTATGATATACAATTTCTACTATTTATCTGTTACTCTAATTTTTATAAATATGGTTTAGTTTTACTATGTTTTACCAGGGGGTATAGTCTCCCCACTATAAATGTCATAGCCTTTCTACTTTTCAATAGCCTCTAGCATATGGGGATTCATGCAAGACGTATAATAACCAAATAATTTTGACCATTTGAGAGTGTATCAGATTGGAGGACATTAAAAAGTGGTATTAGAGGACCAGATTGTTATTTTGTATTGCTTTATTTTTTGGAAAAAGTAGAAAGGAGACTAGGATCTATTGGGACTTGGTATTGAGCTTATTCATTGGAGTAGCTAAGCCATGTAAGGGGGAAAATTTGAGTTCCAGGTATGGGATTATTGTTTATGTTGTTCTCTTGTTACAATTGATGTTATTTCACCTTGGTTGATTTAAATGTTGTGTGTTGTTATTATTTTGTGATGTTATTGTTTATTGATATTTACACTCATGGAACAGTATGGTGAGATATGAGTATGCATGAATCATGATAGGCACATAGGGATAATATATATATATATATATATATACATGCATTGTTCATTATAGGGACATGTCTATTACATGTGTTATATACATTCCAATATGAATTGTGAAATAATATATCTGTTATATTTGATAAATGGAATAAAATAAACTATTATTTCATTATATAACACTTATAATCCATGGTTAGCGAGATCCAGAGTAATGGTTATCTACTTTCATCACCTCTTGTGGTTGACTTTATTTTTAGCCAAAGTTTATAGGAGTGTGTTTTTCTTGTAGATAAAATAACTCCTCATCATCTTCGAGTTGAGTTCTAAGTGAGTGTAAATCAGTTATCTCCTAACGTAGATGGACTGGAGCTTCATGTAGCTATTGAGGATCAAATGGATGTTAATCATCACAACAACTTCTTAACGGTCATGCAATCCATGGAAAAGGAGACTATTTTCATCATTCCTTTGATGTATGAGTTGATGAGAGAGATTCAGCTACATCATCCACCCATGATCACTGGTGAGGGAGGCTCCCTGGTAGCTGAGTTCTAGATTGAGTCAATCTATACAATCTTCAAGAATCTGGAGACACCCATAGATAGAAGGGAGAATCTTTTTTTGTCTATGCTCAGTGGACCTACCAAACATTGGTTGGATATTCTAGGGCAGGATGGGAATGAGGAGGAGTTATCTTGGAAGGAATTAGAGGTGAATATATTGAGACACATCTATTCATAGATGCTGAGGGATGATAAGGATCACTAGTTCATGCATCTGATATAGGATATAATATCAGTGAGGGACTATGTTGAACATTTCACCAACCTTCAATGCTTTGTGCCATATTTAGCTACTGATGAGATTTCTTGGGAGAAACATTATCAAGATGGTATTCACTATGAGGATAGGTCATAGGTGAATGTTTTTATTCTGAGTATCTTTTTAGATTTTATGAATCATGAACTCATCACAGCAATGAATCTGAGAGAGGACCCAAGAGGTAGTCATGCTATTTCTACAGGGCAAACTAGGATCACTTATTTTGGTGGCAAGAAGTGATTCTATGACTGTTTTTTCCAAGGAAATAACATGAAGACCAGTAAGGGTAGTGGGAATCCATCTTAGCATCATATTCCATTGTAGTACATTAGTGATGAAATTTAAACCTCAAGAAACCTTAGTTTTCATACACCACTTTGGAGTGCCATGTTTGTAGTAGGATATGCCATCTTCATAAGTTTTTTTTAGAAATTCTCATAGTATAGTAGTGGAAGGGGAGTAAAATATGTACTAGAGTCTAGGAAGGACTCAAATACTCCTCATAAGATAGGTATCTAGAGTTATATAGTACTTTTAGGTTGAGGCGGGAGATATGGTACCCCATTGTAATGACATAATGATTATTAGTAAAATTTGTTTCTTGAATAAATGTGTGGTGTATTATATTATATATTATACACAGAAAAAATATATTGAAACTAATAAAAAAATATATTAATAAATATTGTTACATTAATCAGCAGTAAAGACAATTAAATTTCCAAACATTAAAACTAGACAAAAATTATAAAATGGAAAAGCTAAAATGAGAAAATACGGATCAACCTCATCTGCTAGAATTATTGGCCCCACTACCAACACTATATAAAAGAAACAAAATTATAGTAAACTAATAAAAATTATTTAAAATGGAAATATAGAACTTTTAGAAAAATTTATTTGAATATTTAATGAAATAATTGATTGGTATATATATAAGGTAATGTGACTGTTGGAATAGTAATGTGACCGTTGGAATAGTAACCAGATCATCGGAAATAGTAACCTGACCATTGGAAGAGTGATTTTACCAAAAAATAATTAATTATGATATAAATAATATTTATCATGATTAATTTATGTAAATAAAAAAATTATAATTCAATAAAATAAATATCAAGATTAAAAACCACAAAGAAAATAAAGCATATTTTTAATAAACTGAATTTTAAAGTATTTTTTAAAAATTATTATTTACCTGTTAAAAATTATATTATAGATATTTTAGATATTTATTATTATTGAATTAATATCATTTTTGAAATGTTCATGTTAAAATTTTCCATGGGTAATTTTTTGGGAATTTTCTGAAATACATCAATTTTTAGGTGAATAGTAAAAACATTGTTTTTCACATAATCGATGTATCTTATGTTACATTATTCGTGATTTAATAATGGAATAATCCTTTGTAGAAATTTATTTTCGGACATTTTATATTTAATTTCATAAATGAGTCATTAAAATAAAATTAAAATAATTTTCAAACCAAAAAATTACATTCCAAAAACCTAAATTCAAAACTGATTGCTTAAAATATCAATTTCATTTTTTGTTCACATTTATTTATAATATGTTTTTGAATTAGAATTATATAGAGGTTTTAAATTCTTAAACCCATTATATTATATTTATATATAATTTATTTTGTCCAAAATGCACTATTACATGTTTTTCCTTTGATATATTATTTTATTAAATATTTTATTCTAAAAAGACCCCTCTCTTAATGTATAAATAATCCCTCTCCCATACCATGGAAACACACTCCTCTCAAATATTCCAAAGTACAATATCTTCCCAAATAGTCCCTCTAAATCCCCTTACATTACATAGGGACATTTTGGAGCAATCCAACTCTAATCACCAAGGGTGTTATAGCGTCTTACAAGAGAAGCTACATTGGGGAGAGAGTAAGTTTCTATGAACTATTCCTTTTTTTCTTATTCTGTTTTTTATTTTTACTAATTAATTTAAATACCATATACCTTAAAACTAATCATTCAATAATTTAAAATTATATTATTTATGTCAACATGATGTAATTATCATATTTATGACAAAAATAAATGCAATACTTATCTTTCCCTCTCTTTTAACAACGTTCTGTTAAAGGTTGATTAACCACCTGTGGAGACATTTCTAAGACAATTTTAATAACCACCTTCATGGATGGATATTATTAATTATATATTATATTTAAATAATTAATTTCATTTATTATAATCTACTGGAGTTAATCATACTTTTCTATAAATTAATCTGAATAAAATTGTGAAATCAATGTGAAACAAGAAATTTTTAGGAAAATCATGATATCACAACACTTCAATTTCATCAATAGAAATTAATAAATATAATAAAATGATTATAATTGACATATAATTGTATAAATCAATATAATTAACATATTTGTTAGTTTTTTAATAAATATATGATTATTATTCAAGAGGCGCAAAGGTGACGAAATAAAGAAGGAATTAAGGTAAGGGGACTCTTGAACCCAACTCTTTTTCATTGGGTTATCCATATTTCATGACATATTTTCATAAATTGTCCTTTAATGTTCCTTAAATATAATTTCATTATTCCTCCCTCTTCTTTTTTTGGATATACTTTTTTTTATTTGATTTTATGGAAAATAAAATGATTTTCAAAAATAATTCTTCTTTCTAAAACACAACTTTTACTCCTCTTGAGTTGTTTATTCTTAACTGAAGAATGGCGATTCTTATAGAAAATATGTTTTTCAATTTTTCATTTTAGATCCTGAAGTTTATATATGAAATCATAATTTTTGAAATCCTCATGAAACCCATTCATTTCCATGGTTTATTTCATGAAATGATCATTACACATTCTATGTGACATGTATGATTATGTAAACATTATGATGTGATTACAAGACCAAAATTATATATCCCTCCAATGCATTGTGTAATGTGTTGTATCTCATGATATAATGTTTATTATATGTGAACATGATTCTATATTTGTTTATAGTGATGATGTTATGATTATTAACATTTGTTATGTGTTATCATGATGCTATCTTTATTCACAACTATATGTGGAATTTGACACTATAACATGATGTTTCATTTTTATGCATTTCCACATTATATGAATTTATCACATTTTTACCTCATGATATTGATAATGATCCTAGTCTTATGATATTATGATTATTCTCACCCATGTTATATTGATTCAAGTTCCTTATTCATCCTCTTACATGGCTTTTATCTTACCCCTTTCATTGATGTATATCCTTAGGTAATTGCATGTACTAAGGATAATGTGAGATTTTAGATGGATAAAGAAGAAGGATTTAAAATAATTTTTATGTTTTATTTTGTACAAGTTATTTATGAGCCTAATTGTTCTAAGACATAAACCTTTGGATCCTAGATTTGTAACTCTATTATGTTGTTTATCATTAAATTGATTTAACAATTATGTATGAAATATTACAGTCACTATAGTTGGTATCTAAGAATGGTTTAGTTAATTTGGGAATTATGATTAGAAAACAAGAGTAAAAACGATTAGTATAAGTCTATGTATAGGTAAAACATACTAGAAGACTATTTTTAGAAACGTATAGACATAGGGATCCCATAAGATATTCCTTTAGTGTTAATTTCATAAAATAATAATCTACTCATGATTTATTGACTTATGTTTTGTTATAACATTTTCTATACTAGAAAATGGTCGGAACTCGGAGAAACTTGGACTAAAACTTGTCTGAGTGACAATGAAACAATTATCCAAATAAGATCTCCAATTCCATGGGAGGTTGAGTTAAAAACATTGTGGAAATTATTACCTAGTTGTCTCGAGATATGAATAGTGACATGAACTATGTGGAATGTCCATATCCACCCAAGAAGGATCAATTATCCATTGAGTCCTTAATGAAAAAATGACCATCGATGTTTAGTGTAACTTCCACTCCACTTGATGTTGAATAGTGGGTTAACTCAATAAAAAAGATCGTTTCTATGATCCATTTATCTAATAAAGAGATGGTGACTCTTGCAATTTATCATTTATATGGAGAAGCTATTCAATAGCAGGAATTGATAAATAACAAAAATCTAAAGGATTAATTGGAAGATATGGAATGGGAATTATTTAAGAAAATATTTCTTACAAATCATTTCCATTGAACTATTAAAAAAATATATTGAAAGAGAATTCATATAGCTAAAGAAAAAGGATGGTGATGTTTTCACAGCTTACTATGAAATCTTAATAAGGTTTTAAATGTATTCCTTGGGGTTTTTATCAATAATGTTAGAAAAATATATATGTTCTTTATTGTTTTAAAAATACACCTTCGAAATGATCTAGAAATAAAAGAATTTGGGAGTTTTGAATATGTGGTTAAATGTGCTCTTAAAGTAGATATGGATTTCAATGAATGGTCCCATGGTTGTGGAGATAATAATATAAGAATGGGGTTTCAAGATTATGGGTCAAATGAAAAATGTGGAAATAGGATCCAACTACCCACATGTAAAAAATGTGGGAAGAAGCATCATGTTAATTGCCTCAAAGGGATAAGGAAATTCTTTATGTGTGGGAGAGAAGGACACCAAGATAATGAATATTTATGATACATGAAGAAGCTAACCAACATGATAGAGGAAAGGAATGAACATCCTAATGCACCACCCATGGTTCAATGCTTCAACTATAGGGACTAAGGGTGTTATGAAAGCAATTGCACTAAAACACATGTCCTTGAGGGCAACCGGTGTCAGAAATCACCAAAGTAAAAGGAGCAAGGGAAAGATTATATAATCACTACTAATGAAGAGGAGTGTGAAAATGAATTCATACACGGTATGATTCCTATTCACTAATAATAGAAAAAGTATTATTTGATTTTGGTTCTACTTATTCATTTATATCCTAATTTTTTTTATAACTATTGAATTGAAGCCCCGATACATTTAATTGGAGATATCCATAAAAAACATAGTAGTGTAATCATTACAACCCAAGTGTTGGAATCTTCTCCTATAATCATATTTGGGATGATTCTTCTTTAAAATCTTATTATATTTCCCTTTTTGAAATTTGATGCTATATTGTACATGTATTGGCTTTCATTATATAGAGAAGAAATCAACTATTGGAAAAAAATCTATTTTTATATTCTGAACCATCCCATGATCATCTAAAAATTCAAGGAAGATCATGAATCTTCTTTTGAGAATCCATCAACAATGTGGGTGTTGATACCCTGTAGAGAAGCATACCTTTCCTAAAAGGTTGAGTCAAAGGAATGTATTAACCAGGAGGAAATGTTCATTGTTAGGAAATACATTGACGTATTTCGCAAAGAGTTACTTGGAATCCCCTGATCGTGAGGTAGAGTTCTCAATAGATCTCATACCCCGAGCCACTCCTATCTAAAAAGTCCCATATAGGATGGCCTTGATTGAAATGGAGGTGTTAAAGAAGTATCTACAAGGGAATTTCGAAAAATGGTTCATACGCCCTAGTACATCACCTAGGGGTGCACCAATGGTCTTTGTCAAGAAGAAAGATAGATCAAAACAGGTCTATATCAATTACCAATATATCAACAATATCACCATAAATAAAAATTATCCTCAACCAAGGATTGATAATTTGTTCAATCAACTACGAGGAGTGAAATAATTCTCAAAGGTGTATTTTTTTTATGGATATCGTAAACAAAAGTTGAAGAAGGAAGATATTCAAAAGGCTTCTTTCATTACAGGGTATGGGAACTATGAGTTCATAGTAATTCCCTTCAGACTTACTAATTATCTTACAATCTTTATGGATTTGATGAATATATTATTTAGAGACAACCTCAACAAATTTATGTTAGTTTTTATCGATTATATTCTCATTTATTCAAAGATTAATTAGGATCATGAAGAGAATCTAATTATTTTGTTGGTGATATTAAGGAAGGAGAAAAGGTATTCTAAGTTCAAAAAGTGGGACTTTTGGATGCAAGAAGTCAAATTATTGGGGAATGTGATCACAAATGATGGAATTTATGTGGACCCTTCAAAGACAAAGTCAATTGAAGAATAACCTAAACCCACTAGTGTCATAGAAATCTATAGTTTTATAGATTAGCTGGTTACTATTTACATTTTGTGATAAATTAATCATGATTTTTTATCCAACTAACTAATTTACCACAAAATGGGGTAAATTATTTATGAATAAAAGATATGAGGAAATCTTTAAGGAGATCAAGAAGAGGATAATCACTGTTCATGTACTGTAATTTCCCAGTCAAGATAATTGTATCACTAAGAGGGGGAGAGAGTGATTCAGTGATATATTTTTCTTTTTTATTTCCTTAATTATGTAATAACCTTAAAATCATATTAAATATTTCTTTCTCAATTGAAAAAAATTAAAACACACATCTATAGAAACACATGAATTTATAAATATCACTATTCAATTTGAATAGCTTCATACTTTCTATGATTTTGTAATGATCTAATACCACACAATCTGTTAAGAAAATAATCCTTTTGTGTGGAATACAATGAGTAGGATATTCCATTTCACTCATGTAGCTCTATATAAAAAATTCAATAGTGAATGTGATCCTTCTATAATAAATGATGAAATACAATGTTTTGTAACAACACATGATATGTTGATTCTTTATCAACTTTCGTAAAAGTATTATTTTAAAAAAAATTCTTCAATTTCTTACGTAGAAGTTGTTAAAAACTTTTCTAAATTTTGTTACAAAACTCAGTCTGATAACCCAATCTAATTCTCCCTGTCTGATTATCCCAGTTTTATTTCCCAATATGAAAAATATATGACTTTTTTATAATATAGTTGAGAAAATTATGAACCACTTCTTCCTCAATCCAAAAATCCCAATATGATTTTCCTTGTTCGATGATTCAGACCAATACGATGACCAGTTGAATACAACAAAACAAAATATGGAATCCCCTTCTTCTCTCTAGAGCTATGTCTTTTCTATTCTTCTCTGTGAATAGTAAATCTGTAAAAAGTACGAAGTACTTTCCCGTTTATACTCACCCAAAAAATGGTTTGGGTGGGATTCCTAAGAAATTTCCCACTCAATAAAATTTTCTAAATCTACACGTTCCTTTGAATTTTGGGGTCATATTAACTTCAAAATCTCTTCTCAACACATAATTAACATTCTCAAATCTTCTCACAACTTCAAATATGCTTTAGAATTTCTGTAAATATCATTCTAATTCTGATTTCCCATTTCAATATGTTCTTACGACCAGCTTCATTATGATGAATACAAATTTAAAACAATATATTATTCTTCATCTCTTATATTGACCCACTTGAATTATAAACAAAGTAATTCAAACTATTATAAATGGTTAAATAAATTATTGGTATAGCTAATAATTTATTCTTCATATTGGCCACCACATAATTTTCATTTTCTTTTCATTCATCAGTTCCAAAAAATTATTCATCCGATGATTATTATGGCATACCGAGTATGGACCGGTATCACCAGCTTCAACATCAACAAATTAGTTATTTTCTGAATATGATACCAATAAATTTTTACAATAATCAATTCTGCCTCTTATTAATATGATGACATACTGAATTCGATGGATAAACAATAGTAACTTATTTATTTTTTGAATATGATTCTCAAAAACATATTTCTTCAAGGATTTAAATCTTCTAGATTTTGGTCTGACCAAAAACTAGAACCTTTAGTATCACTATCCTACCCTGCCTTTAAACAAATCCATATCCAGAAATATCATTATGATGATATTTAGACCAGAATGATTACAATACATAAACTTTCTTCTTTCATAAAATTTTAACAAATATCGTGACTTTCTTTATGACTTTTATTACATTGAAGATAAACTTTAGCATCATCTCACTTACCAAGTAAAGCGTTGCAACTTATCTATCATTTATAAACATATTTATATCCTACTCATCTATAATATGATTGGCATGATTACAATCAGACTGAATATGATTGGATTAATATTTTTCTCCCATTTCTTTCATCAATCATTCATCACATGTTTTACAACTTACTTATGATTTATAAGAAATCCAAGATTAGAAAAGCAACATCACATTTTCATCAAAGTTGGGTATACTCAAATTATTCCCCATTATGATCAAATATTTCATTCCAATCTTTGGTTGTGTTTGTTGATCCTCTTTATCCAGAAAACATATTCCCAATGTGATGGAATTTCTTAACCATTGTGAGTCTGATTTTATTGAATATGATGGTCAGTCCAATTTTTATCAATTAAAAAGTGAGGCGATTTATTTTCTTCCTAAAATCCATTGACAACAAATGAAAATACCTGAATATGATATTCATCTTTATCATCTTGTTTATAACAATATCTCACTTTGGATTTTTTTGTCAACCAAGGTTCATAAATCACTGAACTTTTTATCCTTAATCTATGTATTACTTATCAATAACTATAAGACTACACGTGCTAAATCATTTAAGAAACAAGAATTATTGACATAAAATTCTTGATGTCCAAAAGTAGTGATTATGAATATTTCCTCATCTTTTATTCCTCAAACTTTAAACCTCCATAGAATTCACAAAATATTGTTTCTAACAACCACTCCAACAAACAGTTAGAATAGTTTACAAACTTAAAATGATGAATTCACAATTTACCCACAACTCTCTCTATTTACATGATTCTATAATGATAGATTTATAAAATAATTCCACCCCTTGAAAACACATTCCAAAGATAAGATGAGAGAGGGAACAAAAACACATACCTCAACCTTGATGAGAAAGAGGTTAGATGACATTGTTCAAGCTAAATTTAGAGAATTCTTCCTTGGGTAATGGTTTTGTGAAAATGCCAGCAGCTTGTTCCGATTTAGGAACATACTCCAACAGCAACTCATTATTTTACACATGATATTTGATGTAATAATTGTTGACATCAATATGTTTTGAATGATAATGTTTTACCAGATTCTTGGAAAGGTTGATTTCACTTTTATTATCAAAACCCAAGATAAAAGGTAACATCAATTCAACAAGGTAGTATTATAACTAATTCTTCATCCATATAAGTTGGGTAGAATATTGTGTAGTAGAAAAATATTCAGATTCAGTTGTAATGAGAGTTACTGAATTCTGTTACTTTATATTCCAAAAAATATAACTTTTACCTAGAAATAAAACTCCACCTGATGTGGATCTTTTATCATCAATATTTACCGCCCAATCAGCATCTGAATACCCAAACAATTCAATACTTTCAAAGTTATCATACCAGATTTCGAATTTTTTTGGGCCTTTGATGTATTTGAGGATTCTTTTTCTAGAAAGTAAATTTGATTATCTAGGATCACTATAAAATCATTCACATAAGGTAACATAATAAACAATACTAGGTCCTAAGGTAGTAAAATATAAAAAAATTCCAATCATCTTTTGAAACTCTTTCTGATCAAATTTCTTGTATTCTCCATTTTTACTCAACTTGGTTCCCACTGATATTGATGTGTAAACTATTTTCGAATTTTTTATACCGAACTTTTTAAGAATTTCTTTAACATACTTTTCTTCAGAAAGAAAATTGTGTTTCTTATTTTTAAAAATTTGTAACCCAATAAAGTATTTTATTTCTCCCAACATGGAAATCTCATCAACTTTTTCAATTATTTTAAAAAAAATTCACAAGATCTTTTATTATTCCTAGTAATGATAATGTCATTAATATAAAAAATTATGAAAAAGGAAAACTCTTGAATTTCTTTGATGTAAATATTGTTATCAACTCTTCCTTTCTTAAAAATCATATTCCTTAAGAAAGTATCCAGTTTGGAATACTATGCCCTCATAGATTTCTTTAGGGCATACAAGGATTTGTTAAATATGCACATATAACTTTCCACTTTCCCAACAATAAATCCACAAGGTTGTTCAATGTAAACTTCCTCATTAAGATCAACATTCATAATTGCAGACTTCACAACCATTTGAAAAATTTTGTAACTCCATTGTATAGAAATAACCAGAAAAATATGATTGTTTCTAACCATTCCACCAGAGAAAATGTTTCATCGAAATCAAAACCTTCAATTTTAGAGTAACCTTTACATACTAATCTTTCATTTTTTGTTATCACTTCACCATATTCATTCATTTTGTTCTGGGAAACCCACTTTATACCAATAATATTTTAGTTATCTGGATTAGATACGATTTCTTATGTATCATTCTTCTCTATCTGGTCTAACTCTTCATTCATGGAATGAACCCATTCTAGATACTCAAAATATTATTTCACACCATTTGGCCTAATTTTTGAATACAAAGAAGTATGTGTAATAGAATTTGTTGTTCTTATTATTCAAACCTTTCTATGTTGATCACTAATAATGTTCTAAGTTTCCACTAGCTTCCTCATCTTGGGATGAGATATTAGATATTATTCTTCATCACTTGAAATAGCTGAGTCTGATTCTTGTTTTTTAGTAGGATTACAATTGGTTGTATCCTTATTATAAATGTTGACAAAATATTCTTAATCCTGCTCAACATCATTATCTGTTTGATTATATTTTTCCTTAATATATTTTTAAATAACTTTCAAATTATTAGAATAAAAAATTCATTCTATTTCTTTGTGGAAACATATATATCCTCTTCCTTATTTAGTATAACCAAGAAAAATTCCATCTTCACCTTTCGGCTCAATGTTTCCCAGATTTCCACCTTTCTTCTTTATAATGCATGGACTCCTGAAAACTCTGAAGTGTTTCAAACATGTAGTTTTTATTTGAATTTTTTTTATGAAGTCATATACAAACTTGGCCTATAGAAACATCAGTTTTGAATATAATCAATAGTACTCATGGGTTGACTCTAATAAGAATGAGAAAGACCTTGTTCAATATCATAGTTCTCCCCATTTCCACCAAACTTCTATTCTTCCATTCATCAATCCCATTTTGTTGAGGTGTGTATAGGGACCGATACTCTTGCAAAATTCAATTATTCTCAGGATATATTTCAAATTCTTCATTATTATACTCATCACCATTATTAGATTTCAACCTTTTCACTGAATACTTACTTTTCTTATTATATTTTCTCCTAAACCCTTTAATCATTCTCAGAGAATATGATTTATGTTTCATATTCATAACACAAGTAATGTGATTAAATTAATCAATTAAAGTGATGAAGTAATTATCATCATTTTTTGATTGTTTTATCATTTGTCCATAGATTTCGGAATGAATAAGTTCCAAGGGTTGTTTTGAACAAATCTCAATTTTCTTATACACAGACATTGTAATTTTTCCCTTATGAAAAATAGTTCAACAAAAATCTATTATTCATTGAAAATCAAGAATATATTGAACACAATATCGCTTTAATAACTTCCTCTTTTTCATTTGACACATGTTTCTCATCCTTTTATGCCATAATTAATTTTCTTCTACCATACCCAAGTAAAAAGAGTTTTGTACCTCACCAACATGAAATAAGTTTCCCTTCGTATGTTGGCCTCTTGTAACTATCTTTTCATCATTATCAATTCTCACAAATAAATACATCTTTCCCAAAGGTAAATTTATTACATTCATCACACAATTGTAAAACACTCAACAATTTTAGTTTCAACTCATCAATAAATAAATATTTCTTAGATTTAAACTTTTCTTTCCCAATGATAGTTGATCCAATACCTCAGATTATTATTGTTTATTCCTTGTTGAATGTCATAGTAACCTCTTTAAAGTATTTTAAATTATTCAAAAAATTTAAATCTCCTTTCATGTGTGAGGAACACCCGCTATCAAGAATACAAGGCCATTCACCTTTAAATTATTTGAGGGTAGTTTTAACAACAAGAGATTTTTCTTTCTTCACCTTCATCTTATGAGAAATGTTTAGAAATTTATATTTTTCCTGTAACAAAAAAATAAAACCCTTATCAAGATTACATGGTTGTTCACATATTTTAAAAATAGATTCATGGGATTGGAACCTATTCTTAATTTTTACACCATCATTATCAAGTTTCATTAGAACTTCTTTTTCATAATTATTCTTTTGAGACGATTGACTCCTCATAAACCAATGACTTTCATAACCTATGGAATAGTAGTAATGTTGTTGGTTAAACCAACACATATTTGTTTTATCTATGATTCCATCACAATACTAGTAGTAAGCATATAAAGATTATTTTCCTCTATAGCTTCCATACTGACTAGAGTTATAAATATGTTTCTTATAAACCTTCTTATATGAATTTTATTGACCACCAAACATTCTATTATCAATCAGAATCTTCTTTTTTAGCTTATTTCTCATTTAATCATTTTCATAACTAGAAATAACAGAAAAAATTACATATTCATAATTTTTAGAAACATTTTTAGACTCAGGTTTTTCAAAAACTTATGAATTATCAACATTGTTAATCTTAGCCACATACATAATTTTCTAACTTTCTTATTTCCAGAAATAATTCTATCTTTCCGATAAACTTGTGATGGTTACTTTTTTTTATCCTTATCAGGTTTTTCCTTATGAAAACTTTAACCACCTTCATATATAGAATTTTTGGAAAATATAATTTTATTTTCATATTTACAAAGTTTTTACTAGACATGTTCTAACTATTATTTTTATGCCTTTATCATCAATTCCAGATGTACATTACGATTCTTTTCTTCCTTAATATATTTTTTCAAATCACTAATATCTAGTTGCATCTTTTTCTTCTCATCTAAAAAAATTTAATGAATTTTTTATGAGGAACATTCATCTTCCATATTCTTGTTTTGTTTTTCTAGACTTCTAATATTTCTCAAATATATTTCAAATCTTATTTTAAATGAAATTTAAGTTGAGTTTCTTCTTAATCGGAACTGTTGATTCTGAATTCTTTATCATTAATTGTTACACTAAAAGTATTCTCCCCAACATGCTCAGTAGAATTTTTGGATTTAGCTTTACTACCTTCTTATTCTTTATCTTTAGATAAGAAAATACACCTTTTAGGTTTTGAGAATTTTTTACCCTTTCCTATGGAATAAAATTTTATTTTCCACCCTATTTATTTTATGACCTTCTTAGCCTTATTTCTTCTTCATCAACATCTTTTTTTTCATTCTTTGTGGATTTTTTTTGTAATGTTTCCAATGAATACATAATCAAAACATTTCAAGGGAAAATTCCCTTTATATTTACCTATACCTCTTCTCATATTTTTAGAAAAAAGGATAAAATATCATCAAGATTTTTGCAGACCTCATTTTCCGAATCAAAATAACCACCTTCTTCTTCAATAATAATATAATCTGAATTCCCTTTCATCGCAGTCTTGAATGACATTTCTCTATCAAATTTTTTTTTTATTTTCATATCTTTATACCTTATTATTTTATTAGTGATGAGAGCTCTATGAAAATCATCTATAGAAATTTTTTTATTATATGTATCTTCTAATTAATAAACATTAGCATAAAATTTGTTGGGACTAATTCTTAATATATTTTCAATAACTATAGGATCCTCGATCTTTTAACTAAGACATCTGATAGTGTTGATCATGTTATTTAACCTGGTAAATAATTCCCTAATAGATTCATACCCACCCATTTTCAAGTCTTCATACATGAGCCTCTAGATTTGTAAATTTTCTTCTTCACTTTTGTATTTCCTTCATATATGTTTTTCAGCTTATCCCATATACCTTTTGATATGGCAACACCCTTCAGACATAAAAATTCACTTTTAGAAAGTGATGATAGTAAATAATTCTTGTCCCTTCTATAACTCTCAAGATTATTCTTATCAATAGATTAAGATGATCTTTATCATCAATATGAGGAAATACATCCATTACATCTTCATGAAAATAATATCTAATAGACATAATATGAGGAAACATTATATCTTTCTAGATATGATAATTATTACCATCTAAAACCAGGATTCCTTTATTATTGACACAATTTAAATTATCCATCAACTTCTCTTCAAAACATCAAAAAAGAATAAATGAAGGAAACCTGTCTCTGATACTAATTATAATAGCCCAGTTAAGATAATTGTATCAATGAGCGGGGGAGGGGTGAATTGGTGATATATTATTCTTTTATATTTCCATTCTTATTAAAAAAAATTTCCTCCTGTTAAATTTTTCTGTTCCTATTGAAAATAATTAAAACTCACATCTATAAGAACACAATATTTTACAAGGTTTATTATTCAACAATAATATCTACATCATTGGTATTGTTTGAAAATGATCTAATACCACACAGTCCGCTAGAATACAAAAATTTTGTGTGGAATACATTGAGTAGGATATGCCCTTTCACTTGTGCGTCACTATGTAAATAATTCAATAGTGCATATTATCCTTCAAGAACATATGATGTTATACAAATTTTGTAACAAAACAAGTTATGATGCTTCTTTATTAAATTTCACAAATGTGTTCTTTTTCATGAATAATATTTACATTCTTACCTAGAAGTTGGTAAGAACTTTTATGGACTTTTTTATAAAACTCAGTCTAATTCTCCTTGTCTAATTGATCAATAAGAAAAATATATGACTTTGTTCGAATATAATTGAGAAAATTCTAAACCATTTCTTCTTCAATCTAGAAATCCCAATACAATTTTTCTAGTCTGATGATTCATCCCAATACGATGACCAGTTTAATACAATATTGTCTCTCCTCATATGCTTCTTCTATCCAAAATACTTCTTCAACAAAATTCAATCAGGAAACCTCTTATTCTCTCTAAAGCTCTTCCTTGTATCTTATTCACCAGGAATAGTACATCTATCGTACATTTTAAAAATCTATATGTTCCTTTAAATTTCAGGTGCATCTTGCCTTTATAAACTCTTCTCAACACTTCTCGAACCATCATGAATCGTCAAATATCTTTATCTATAATTTATAATTTTTTTAAAAATATTATTCTAAATCTAATTTCCCATTCTAATTTTTCATTATGATCCACCTCATTATGATGAAGACAAATGTAAAATAATATATTCTTTTTATCTCTTCTCTTAACCCACATGAATGATAAACAAAGTAGTTAAACCTATATTAAATGGTTGACTACATTACTGATAAATCTCTAAATTTATTCTTCATATTGGACACCATATACTTTTCATTTTCTTTAAATTCATTAGTTTCAAACAATTCTTCCTATGATGATTATGATGGCATACCGAGTCTGATGGAAAGGTATCAGCAGCTTCAACTTCAAAAAATTATTTCACTTCTAAATATGATACCAGTCAATTTTTATCACAAAAAATTCATCCTTTGATGAATATGATGACATACTAAATCCAATGGATAAACATTAAGAGATTATTTGTTTTTTGAATATGATGCTTGCTAACTTCTTTCTTTGAGGTTTTACATCTTTTTGGCATTTAGTTTAACTAAAAACTAGCACCTTCATTATGATCATCCTTCTTGGTCATTAAACAATTATTCATCCAGAAATATCATTATGAGGATCTTGAGACTGGAATGATTCAAATTAATCAAATTTATTCTTTCGTAAACTTTCAGTATGTACCCTTAATTCCTTCATGACTTTGATTATGTTGAATATCAGCTTCATCATCATATAACCTACCAAGTAATGTGTTTATACTTACCTATATATTATCAATATCTTTCTTTCCTTCTAAACCTGAATATGATTGGTAAGATTATGATCTAAATGAATATGATTGGTATAATTTTTTTATTCTCTTTATCTCATCAATCATTCGTCACTAGTTTTATAACTTACTAATGATTTATGAGAACTCCAAGATCAAGAAAGCATCATTACATTTTCATTGAAGTCAGGAAGTCTCTGATTTTTCCCCATTATTATTAAACCTTTCATTCCAGAATTTGGATGAGTATAATGACCTTATTCATCCTGAAAACATATTCCCAATACAATGGACTTTCTTAACCATTGTGAGTCTTATTTTCTTGAATACTATGGTAAGTCTGATTTTCACCAAATAAAAGTGAGGTGATTTATTTTATTCTTAAACTTCCATGAAAACAAAAAATAATACCTAAATATGATACTCATACTTATCATCTTGGTCTTAACATGTACTCACACTACCAATAAGTGGACAAGGTTTTGTGATATATAGGGATGATTCAAAGAAATTCTTGGGTTTTGTACTCTTGTAGAATGATAAAGTGATATCCTATTCCTCATGATAGTTAAAGATCCATGAGAAAAACTACCAGGCACATGATCTAGAGTTAGAAGATATGATCTTTGCTCTAAATATTTGGTCTCATTATCTTTATAGTGAAAATTTTGACATATATACTGATCATAAGAGTCTAATATATCTATTCACATAGAAGTATATCAATATGCATCAAAGAAAATGGTTTTATCTAATCATGGAGTATGATTTCTATATTCACTACAATCAGAGAAAAGAGAATAAGGTAGATGATGCTCTTAACAGAGAAAAACATGCTACTATATCTATGTTGCAAATTTAGAGAGACCTTATCTTCTTGTATATGAAAAGGACATATCTTGAAATCATAATGATATGGAATACATCCTACATCTCCCAAATTATTTCCCAACCATCTATCTAAGAGAAGATCAAGGAGACATAAAGGGATGATCCGGTGCTAAAAAAGTTGAAATCAAAAAAGGAAGGGGAGCTACATGAGTTCCAAATTGATGATGATGGTGTAATTTAGTTTTTAATGAGGCTTTGTGTTCCTTCATCACATGAGATAAAGATCAGGATATTGTATAATGCACATAGCCTATCTTTCTACACCACCCCAGAAGTACCAATATGGACCATGATATTTGAGAACACTTTTGATGGGACAACATGAAGAATGAGATTACAGAGTATACATAAAGGTGTTTGGTATGCCATCTAATTAATGTAGAGTGAAAAAATTACAAAGGGATGATGAAACCATTTCTTATAACCATGAAGAAATTGGTTAATATCACCTTGGAATTTACCACTAGTCTCCCAAAAACATCCAAAGAAAAAAATACAATATGGATTGTGGTGGATTGACTCACCAAGAGTGACCACTTTATCACTATTTTGGAAGATTTCTCACTTGAAGAAATTTCCAAGATATAAGTGAAGGAAATGGTGAGGTTTCATGGGGTTCCACTTTCGATCATATTTGATTGTGATCCAAGGTTCACCTCTAAATTCTATAGAAGCATTCAATAAGATTTTAGTACTAAATTAAATTTTACCACTCGAGTTTTTAAATGGATCTATATGAATATTTGAATGAAAAGTAATGTAGAACCCACAATTATTTGGGATGAAGTTGTGGAATGAAAGATACATGGACCTAATCTTGTGAAAGTGATTACAAAGAAGTTTCAATCCATACAAAAAAATATAAATGCTACCTAGAGTCGGTAAAAGAGCTATACTAACTACTACCAAAGAGACATTAATTTTGATGTTAGAGAAAAGGTTTTACTTTGAATATATCCATGGAAGAGATTCATACACTTTGTAAAGAAAGGGAAGTTTTAGCCCGAGGATTATTGACCCCTTTGAGATCCTTGATCGCATAAGATTAGTGACATATCAACATTCATTTCCATAGAGAATGGATCAAGTTCATGATTGGTCCAAAACCAATTTTATGGAAATAATTAGTCCATTAACCTTCCATTATTGGGTTTGGTTGGTTTTTTATGACTTTTTGTTTGGTAAAAACGTTGGTAAACCTAACTTGTTTTCAAAATACCAAGTGAGTCCTTTTTCCTCCCTTATAAAAAGTCACAACCTCTCCTTATTCCTGACACCTCTCAAACAAATTAGTTTCAACCAATATTTTCCCGTATAGATTCCCAAAGTCCCTCCCCTACCCCTAGAATCATCCCTTTGGTTATAAATCCTTACAATGAATCCTTTTGGTACAAATGAAATGTAGTTACCCAATTAATAGGTAACATCTTCTCTCAATATTTTTAGTTTTATTTCCATTATCCAACCCCTCATATCTTTTTATATGATTCTTGTATAAAAAACCATATTCTCAATATAATAGTATGTTTTATTCTAAGGGTTTGACCTACACTTACACATACATACATTTAATGGGTAATGAACATATTGTGTCTGTGTATAGTGAAATACTGCCTCACAAAACGATGATTGTTCATTTTACTTTAACTACTTTCATAGTTGGCCATTATGATGGAAAATATATTTTTATTTGATTTAAATGATATTTATTAATTCTTTATTCTAATTTAATCCTTTTATAATGCACACCTTTAATAATTCCCATTTTTCATTAATACGATAACATCGTTTGAGGAAGTGTGGACTACCTCCCCTTCAAAGTGATGTGATTCATTCACACTATCCATGGAATATATAAAGAATGATTATAAATAAAAATATGTGAAATAAAAAAACTCTATATAATATAAATAAAATAATTACCGTTTTGGAAATATAATATATATATATATCAATTTCTTTATTACCCTTTCACACACTTAAAAAGTGACAACGTCGTTCATAGATGTGTGGACTACTACCTCCTCAACATGATGTGATTCGTTTTACACCACAATAATTATATATATATGTATATATGATTAAATAATATAGTATTTATGTTATATTGTTCATTCTGCAAATATTTTGTGTTACTTACCTTCTTTCCAAAACGATCATTGAAAAATAAGAATGTCACTCTTGCGTACGTACGACCTACTATCACCATGATTGTAATATTGGTTCATTTTTCATAACCATATCTAATAATTTATTTTAAAGGTATAATTAATGAGAGAATATGATAATTATTTAATGATTATTAATTTTTAGATGTCATATAATTACCCCTTTGACAATAGTTGACATACCAATGTTGTTTTTGACACATAATCCGAATTGGGTGTAAACAGCCGATGTAAACTGAATTGTTTAAGTAGTTGTATAAATCATAGTATATAGTGAAATAAACGTAATGTTAAACATGAAAAATTTTCTCAAGAAATTAGAAAATTAATATATGTTTTTTATAAAGGAAGTCAAAGGACGTTCACCCAAAATGAAACTCAAGGTAAGGTATTTACATCTCACTTTTTACATCTATGAGATAAATGTCATGTTCAACATTTAATTATTTTGTGTTGTGTATATACTACCCATTTTGATATATTATATCATTAATTGTTTTATGTTTATGGTATTTCAAATATTCATTCAATATTATTCCTTCATCAGGCTTATTATTTAAATTGTTTTAGAGTGGTCTGGGACACTTTGCGATGTTTAAAGATTATTTTACTTATGACTAGTACTAATGATATTTCAATGAAATTTCCATTCTTTGAAATTATATATCCATTTTTTAATAAAACCATTCATTATCATCTGGTTATTCATGACTATTTTCAAGTATTAGTACTATTTTTTCCACTCTTTGGTACTCAAAATGTTTTAGAAATTGTTTGTAAGAAAAGTAAACTTTATTTCTCTCTTTTGCCAGAGAACATGTTTTCTTCAAAAACAAATGTTTTAAAAAAAATTAAAATATTTATAAATGATTTGGTAAAGAAATTTTTACCCTTTTTTCTTTTACCATTGTTTTTAAAGGAATATTATTATCACATTATGAACAATTCATTTTTTTAACCTTTAACAATGAAAAAAGAGTGTTCTTTTACCCCATATGACAGGTACAGATTTACCCACCATCATTTATTTGAAGTCCCTTTTCATGTATAAAAGGTTAATTTCAAAAGAAAATGTTTTAAAAGTGATTTTCAAAGAAATTAATTTCCAAAAGGTTTTTCATAATAAAAGGATATTTTCCATAAGGATTTTTTAAATTTAATTTTATAGTATTTCTATTCATCATCAACAATAACCATTTATTTATACCCCACATGAGATTTCTTTATTGATACCATCTTTATTCTTCCTCTGGGTGGCTTATTATTGATTTTTCCATGGATAATATTCTCATTCACTTCTTTGAATCATTTTTTATTCCCCTTGAAATATTCAATCTTCTATGAACATTGAACCTTGAATTTACCCCTAATTATCAATTTCATTCATAATGTATATTAATATTACCTACACCCTATACCATTTTACATACAGTGCCTACTTGGATAGTTATTTTATTATTTGGGAAAATATTGATAATTTCATATCCTTTATTCAATACAGATATTTGATAAGGTATATTATTTACTTTGATTATTCGATATGAGGAATGATTTGGACCATAAATGACGTGAGGAGCACGAAGTTTATATAGGTCCTTAATGAATCAATTGGTTCTCATGAGAAAAATTAGTTTCAAAAATTAGAAATTTTTAAACCGTCTTGTGAAAGGTATTGATGGTATAGGTTTTCATGTGCCTCAAACATGATGTATATTAAGAAAACATTTCCCTTGTTTAGTTTTAGTTATTATTCATCCATGATATTTTACATCGACATATATATGGATACATTTAATTTTTAGTTATTTATTTAGAACATGTTTCACTTTCTTACCTTGCCATATTTTTATTCCTTGTCTAGTTATTTCAATGGAATGTGTTTTCAGTTATTAACTTTCCAGAATATTTATGAATTTCATTCTTAGTTTATTGATTATATAGTGAACTTCATTCTCAGTTTATTGATTATATAGAATGTGAGTTTAGTTATTCACCACGTCATAATTATTATTCTCATTGATTCATTATTACTTTTGCTATATTAATCATTTTCTGAGAATTTAAGCTCACCCTTTTTATGTTTATTTCCCTTGGAATCCAAGAAGAGTAAATTGAAATATATACAGGGATTTACTAGATGTATTAGATTTATACTTGATTTTATTTATTTAGAAAGAATAAAAAATTTTGTTTTAATTAGTGTATTCTTTTCTCATGTATGTATCTCGTTTACCAATAATACTAAACTCTCGATCCTTAGGGATTTAATTCCTTGTAATATTTCCAATGTAATAGTAGTAGACACCGACTCTGGGCCTTCTGGGGTCATGTTACTACTTTTGGTATCAGAGAAAGTTTAGTATCATCCTTGGAAACTAGATTTATGAAAACATAGGTATGAGAACATAGACCTAAGGTAGAATTTGAGGACAAGTATAGAATAAAATCCTAGAATTTTGGTAAGGTAGATATTAGGCGGTTATTTATAAAAATATATCCCTGTATGGATACAACAAGTGTATGTGGTTTAGATACATATGTATCTAGGATTAATAACTATGACAAGGTATTTTGAGCCTAACATGGGGTAACCTGGTATACAAAAATTGACCTTATTGCACAACTGCTTTGAAACTCCTCGGGGATATGTTTAGGATAATTTACATTTTATTTAAAATCCACCATGAAGGATTTTGACAATGAATAACCTAAGTTAAAACAAGGGTGTTTAGATTAAAAATAGGGTATCATGATTTAAAAATCCAATGAATGATATTATGGATAAACTCTTGACTAAGGAAAGATCTATGTGGAAATAAGTGGTTGAAGTATTTATGAATTAGGGTTTTATTGAAAAATTTAGTTAAAAGTCTATTTTGTGATTAATCTAATTTAATGGATTTCTATCATATTTATTTTAGGAATTATATTGATTTTTTTTTAAGAAAAGGATGACCTATAATCTGGGTGATAACCAATAAAATCTGGCAAGGCTGTAGGTCTTAAACACATGATCAGAGGATGATAAGGGTTTCTTTCCAACCACTAGCCTATGAAATTTCCTAGTGAAATTTTCATTGTTTTTAGTTAAAGAATTTGATGAATAAATGTTAATGATAAACCAATAGTTTCACTTATGAGGATTATATATAAATCTATTAACCATATTGTTTTTGGAAGATAGTTAAAGAAAATAGATAGATTTTTCACTCTTTTATAGGCCTCACGATCCATTAAATGTTTCTTTTAGTGCATCGGGCATAAAAAATCATTATTGGTAATTAATTTCTAGAAGTAAAGGAATGAATAAGAATTTGATCAATACACATCCAAAATATAGGATTTTTCATATGAAAATGAAACCTATCATGTAATAATATTTCATTATATTCTTAAGTAGTAAAATAATTACCCAACATTAGGAAAATGTCTTAAAAATAAATTTTTTTCCTAATATCTTAATTTCGGTTGAATATGTGGTCTTCTAAATCATTAAAGATTTATGGCTTTGAGGTCCTCCACTTTCCATTGATCATTCACATCCTTTTGATTGATGACCCCATTCACTCCTTATAAATATTTACATTTTTCCTGCAAGTACGTATCTCTACTATACACTAATGTTCTCATACATAGAGACCTAGTTACATGGTTTTCCATGTGACCTATATACTTTCTATTCCCTCTTTTATAGAGGATGACTTATAAACCCTTCTCATTATGTGGTATTTCAAACATAGGAAGTATCAAACAATCTATCACCATGATCGAGTTTAAAATGTGAGGATTTAATTTAAATAAGGTTGGGAGAATGTGATGAAATGAAAATCTAAAGTAAGAACCATTTATTCGATAGCATGTATGACACGCGACACTGAACACGTAATGTATTATAATATATAGATAATTTATAAAATATTTACTATTTAAAATAGATTCTATGTATTTCAATACATGCAACACCGAGTTAGATTATGTTTCATGAATGAGAGGCCTTCCTTGATAGATTATTTTACATGCAAGAGTGGCCTTCTTCGATAGCATCTGTTACATGCAAAAATAACCTTCCTTGATAGCTTCCATTACACGCAAGACCGATTTTCACCAAATAATAATGTATTATTGAAATATTATTATTTAATATAATACGATATAACCTAGCCGTTATGTTAGTAGTTATAAATAGTATTAAAAAACGTTGGAAAATTTATGGTTTATATAAATATAAAATGAATTCATTGGTTACCAACTAATGATAAATGAAAATAGGAACCAATTGGATATAAAAATGAAATATTATTATTTATATACATCCAAAGGAGTTTTTTCATAATAAACATAGTTAATTAATATTAATGAATGATTTTAAGGAAATATATATGTTATATATTGAATAATATATTTTTTATATTAATCCATTTTGATTGATATGTATAATATAAGAATAAACCCTAATTTATATATAAAACCTATATATTTATAAAAGCAATTTTACCACCTTTTAATAAAGAACCCATTTTAAATTATAATTTTGACATGATAATTGATTTAATATGTAAAAATAAACATAATCTTGGAAATATAAATATAATAATTATTTTAGGGTGAATTATTGATATTTTTCTGAAACATTTCGTATTTAATGAATAGTTAAAAATACTGAATTTTAGTTCAAAACTTCTTTTTTATCTAATTTGTTTATAAGGTTGAATTATATTTTTAGTTTATTTTAAAGTTTAATTAGATAATAGTTTTACAAATTAATACAATTTATGTCATTGGAATAAATTTTAATTTTAAATTGATTATAAAAAATAGCAAACTTTCATACCTTTTTCCTTAAAAACATGCATTGTCGTCCCATATTTGGGATTAAATTTAAATTAATTTCTTCCACTTCTGTGATTTGAATTTGAAAAAATGGTTTTCATATTTGGAATAAAAATAATTTCTAATTCATAATAAGACCGAATTTATTTTATAAAAATATTAGTGAAATTAATTAAAATTAATTATAATTAATAAGGTAAAATTAAGCTTAAAAAAGGACTAAACCTGTAACTTAAGGGGCCAAATGACCTAGAAACTTCTCCAAAACCCATTTTATGGACATAATTAAGAAATTAACATTCCATTATTGAGTTTTTTTGGTTTTTATGACATTGTTTTGGTTAATACATGGGTACACATAACTTGGTTTCAAATGACAAAGTGAGTCATTTTCCTCCCTTATAAAATGCCGCCACCTCTCCCTATTCTTGAAACATCTCAAACCACTTAGATTGGAAAAATATCTTCCCATATAGCTTCCCAACATCCCTCCACTAGAACTTTAAGCCTCTATTTTAGTATAAATCCTTCCAAGGAGTCCTTTTGCTAGAAACCAAAAGTAGTTACATGATTAAGAGGTAATGTATTCTCTCAAGCTTTCTAGTTTTATTTCCATTCTCCAACCCCTAATATATTCTTATTATATTGTTATATAACAATAAAATTATCCATAATATACTAGTATTTTTTTATGATAATGGTTATACCTACACTTACACAAACCTCCATATAATGGGTAACGAACATATTATTTCTGTGTACGACAAACTACTCCCTCACAAAATAATGATTGTTCATTTTCCTTTACCAACATTAATGGTTGGAAATAATGATGGACACTCTATTTATATATGATATTTATGATATTTATTATTTCTTTATACTTATTTATATTTTTTATAACACATACCTTTAATAATATCCATTTTTTAATACGATAACTTTGTTTGAGGAAGTGTGGATTACTGTCCCCTCAAAGTGATGTGATTTGTTCACACGATCCATGAAATGTATAAATGATGATTATAATTAAAAATACGTGACATAAAAAAACTTTTTATTATATTAATTAAATAATTACCTTTCCGTATATATACTATATATATATATATATCATTTTCTTTATTACCCTTTCACACACTTAAAAAGTGATAACGTCATTCATGGAAATGTGGACTACCATCTCCACAACATGATGTGATTCATTTTACATCACAACAATTCTATATAAAAGTATATATGATTTAATAATTTGTTATTTATGATATAATTATAATTTTGGAATGATATGGTGTTACTTACCGTCTCTCCATTAAAATCATTAAAAAATAAGACCATTACTCATGCGTACGTACAAACTACCATCTCCATGATTGTAATGCTGGTTCGTTTTTCATAACCATATTTAATGATTTATTTTAAATGAATAATTAATGAAACAAATATGAAACATATTTCATGATTATTATTTTTGAGATGTTATATAATGACCACATTAACCAAAGTTGACCTACCAATTTTGTTTTTGACACATAATCCAAATTTGTTCTAAACACCCAACGTAAACAGAATTTTTCAAGTATTTGTATAAAACAAAGTCAAAAGTGAAATAAAATTAATTATAAAATTGGAAAAGATTCTCAATAAATTAGAAAATAAAAATACGTTTATTATACAAGAATTGAAAGGATGTTCACCCAAAAGGAAACTCAAGGTAATGGATTATCATCTCACTTTTTACATCTTTGAGAAAAATGTCATATTCAAAATTTTATTATTTTGTGTGGTGTATATACTACCCATTTTAATATATAATATCATGAATTATTTTATCGTCATTGTATTTTAAAATTCCGTTCAATATTATTCCTTCATGAGGCTTATGATTTAAAAAATTTCAAAGTTGTATTGGACACCTTGGGATGTTTAAATATTATTTTCCTCAAGAATAGTACTAATGATATTGCAATGGAATATCCATTAGAGGAAATTGTATGACAATTTTTCAACAAACCCTGTCATTATTATGTAGTTATTCATGACAATTTTCTAGTATTAGTACCATTTTTACACACTTTGGTACTGAAAATGTTTAAAATTTTTTTTAAGAAAACCCAACATTATTTATCTCTGTAGTTGGAGAACCTGTTTTCTTTTAAAAATAATGTTTTAATAAAAAAATTCAAAAATATTTTTAAAATGATTTGGTAATGAAATTTTTATCCTTTTTGTCTTTTACCATTGTTTTCAAAGGAATATTATTTTCTCTTTTCAAACAATGTATTTTTCTTACCTTTAACCTTGCAAATAGAATGTTCTTTTACCTCACACGACATGTACAGATTTACCTATCATTATTTCATTGAAGCTTCCATTTCTTGTCTAAAAGGTAACTTTATAAAGAAATTTTTTTCAAAAGTTATTTTCAAAGAATTTTTTTTTGAAAAGGTATTCGTAATCATAAGATATTTTCCCCATTTTTTTAATGATCATTTTATATTATTTCTATTCATCAGCATCAATAGAAACTACTACAAAACTAGGTTTATCCAATACTAGGTCTTTAGCAGCACTCTCTGAAAATGATGTTAAAGACCCCCTTTGTCAGTGATAAAAAAACATTATTAAAGGAGGTCTTTAATAATGATTAAAAAACATAGTTAAAGGGGGACCTTTATCAGCACTTTTAAAAAAGAACTGATAAATGAGATCTTTTAACATCACTTGTAAAAAAACTCTTTTAAAGGGGGTTCCTTATAAGTGATTTTTTAGAAGCACTGATAATGACTCCTCTTTGTCAAATTTTTTTTAGTATCACTGATAAAGGTATACATAAAAAAAATCATTAAGACTAATATATTAATATATAAATATATTTATATTCATATAAATATAATATATATTTTTTAAAATATGTTTTAGATAAGGTAAATAGAATTTTACACTTAATATAAAAGATATTTTGAGAAAAAGGATTAAAAAATAAATAAATTAATATTTTTAATTAATAATTTTCTTATTATTTTCGAATTATAATAATTTAATATCAATTTGAAGATAGGAAATCAAAATAATAATAAAATGTCTAACATAAGTTATAAACGTAAATAAAACTTCAAAAAGTGATAAATTTTGATATGGGTGCCCATTTATTCTCTACCACATATCAAATCAAATTTTATGATGAGATCTACACCGTTAGTGACAATGTTAAACCTCTATCACAATTTTAAAGGCCAAAAAATCTCATAAGATCTCAAAAATAGAGTTTTTAGTCAAGGTACTGTGATTTTTGGACATTCGATGGATTTTCAACCTATTTTAAGGGGGGCTTATTGCCTTTTTGGGGGGTGAATAATTTTATTCCTCGTTATTACATTTATATTGATATTATGGTTTTGAAATTTTATCATTTTTCATAATTTAATGTAATTTATAATTAAATATATGCATGTTTCTTATGTTTACTTATAATAAATCACTCATATGAATACATATATCAACATATTTATGTAAAAATGTATATTCTAATATATGTAAATAAATACATTTTCTAAAGATGTAATTAAAATAATATCTATCCATTTTTACATTATATATACATATGCATATGTGTGTATTAATAGAGAGATATATATTTATATTATATTCAATTATATATAAATAAATATAATATATAATATATTTAAATAAATATAAATATATTTATATGACACACACACACATATATATTTTACAAATTTATTTTAAAATAATTATATAAATATATGTAAATATATATATATATATAAACAGAAATATCATTAAATAACAATCAAAACAACACAATGTAGTAGTAAAGGTGTTCCATCATTGAAGGAGAGGTGTAGGGTTTGAATCCATGAAGATGCACATAAGGATAGAAATTCACAATGTGATGATAAAAGGTGGTGGGGTGAAAAGCATTGATAGGGGGGGTTGAGCGCTATTAAAGGGTTCGTGGAAGCGCTGATAAAGGGGGTCATGCTCATAGGTGTCCAAAAAAATATAATTTTACCCCCTTTAATATTTCTGCCGTTATAATCCCTAAAAAAGTGTTATTAAAGGCCCCCTTTAACATCACTAAAAATGTTTTGTTAGAGGATCCTTTTAACAATGATTTTTTATCATTGTTAAAGGGGGACTTTAACAGTGATTTTTTAGCACTGATAATTGTTTGAACTTTTAACCACGCTCATACTGTCAGTGTTTTATTAGAATTGATAAAACAGATGTCGTTTTACCTATGATGTATACATTGTCAATTATTTTATTATTTCAGAAAATATTGATAATTTCGTCTTGTTTATTCAATACAGAAATTTGATAAGGCGTATTATTTATTTTGATTATTCAATTTGAGAAATAATTTTGAAAATAAATGATGGGAGGATACTAAACATTATATAGATCCTAAATGCATTGATAGGTTCTCATGAGACAACATATTTTTTCAAATAATAATATTTTAAACCGTCATGTGAATGGTCTTAACGTTATAGGTTTTCATGTGCCTTAGACATGACGTCCATTCACTACTAGAATTTTCAGTTTCTGCGCCCCTGGACACGAGAGACCGCCATTGGCGGTCGCTATTAATACTATTAGCGACCGCCAATGGCGGTTGCTAATCCCGCCTAAAAAAACGCAGGATTTTTCCCGCCCTGTCATTCCACTTCCCTTCCTCACCGCTGCAACTTCAGGCCGCCTCCCACAGTTTCCCCCACCGACGCACTGCCTCATCTGGTCACCCCTACCACCGCCTTTGTCATCCCCCGCTTCACCGTACCCCTGGTAGGTCACCCCCGTCATCCCCCACATCATCGGACCGCCATCCACAAGCACCATAAACTTACTGCACATCCCTCCGGTCGCCGCAGATCCGCCATTACCGGCAGCCAAAGCTTCACCATCCCTCGAGCCACTGCCTAAGTCCACCGGTCATCCATATAGCGCAAATCTGCTATATTTCGATACAGGATTTAGAGACTGCCATTGGCGGTCGCTACTGCTCTTTACCGACGAAGAAACAGCGACTGCCAAAAGCGGTCGCCCGACGGTCTCTAAAGGCCTATAGCGACCGGTTTTGGCGGTCGCTAATGGCCTTTATTGTAGTAGTGATTAAGAAAGCATTTACCTAATTCAGTTTCATTTATTATTCATCCATGAGATTTTGTGTCAACATATCTATGGATATATTTCATTTTTAATTATTTATATAGTATGTGTTTTAGTTTATTAACTTGCAATAATTATTTTTTCTTATCTAGTTATTTTAATGTCATGTGTTTTCATTTATTACCTTGTCATGTTGTTTATGCACATCTTTCTCAGTTTATTGATTATATCGCATGTGAATTCAGTTATTCACCATTTAATAATTATTATTCTCATTGAATCATTATTTATTCAACTATATTTTGACCTTACTAATCATTTTATCTCACACTTTTTGTATTTATTTACCTAGGAATCCAAGAAACATACTATGAAAGATATGTAGGGATTTACTAACTAGATTAGAGTTATATTCAAAGCTATTTATTTAGAAAGAAGAAGAAAAATATATAGTAATTAGTTTATTATTTTCTCATGTATATATCTATTTTATCAAGACTACTAAACTCTCAGTCCTTTGGGATTTAATTCCTTGTAATCATTTCAATGTAATAGTAGTAGACACCAGCTTTGGGCCTTCTGGGGTTGGGTGTCTACAGATCTACTATTAGAGATGATAGGGTTAGTCTTTAGAGAAGACCAGAACCTCTAATATGTGTATATAGAAGTTGAGAAGATAAATGGGTAGGGTTTGTTAGATCTAGAAGGTTCAAATTGGTGTAAGGAAGTGAGAGAGAAATTTCCCTTTTATAATTTATGTGAGGAATTTTAGGAAACTCCAAAAATATTAAATTAATATATATTATTTATTAATTAAAAATGTCTTAAAAGTGAGTTATTTAAAACCTAAGATGAGTATGGGTCTAAATACCCTCAAATAATAATTTTTAAACTTGTTTAGGTCACAATGTTAACCTTATCATTTGTCTTTAACCCTTAGTTAAACCCTTTAACTCTTTCCATGACAATTTTTTTACTCTTTAGGGATAATATAGTTACTATAAAATGATAAACAAATCCCAAATGGATCATTGATGAAATATTTAACCTTAGTTTAGTTATTTTTATGAATTTATATTTTGATGAATTTTATATCATTTAATAAAATATTATTTATTTTAAAGTATCATTTTTTCATTTTTCATACTATTCAATATTTGTCTTTTTAAAAAATATCCTAACATCATGATAACATCGAACCAAAACCTATAATATATCACTAAAATTTCTAAATTATTTATAAAATTCATTTTTGCCAATAATTATGTCAAATTTTATTTATTTTAATGTTTTAAATATCATTTATTTTTTACTTCCATTAATTAAATAATTACTACGTCATTATTATGAAAGCATTTAATTAAATTATCTATACTCTAAAAATTTTAAATAAATTATCATGATGAAGATAAATTTATTATCCTTCAAAAGAATATGTATAGTCTAATTTATCTTTTCTATAACCATGTATTAAAAATGTAATACTTATTAAAAACATGAGTATGACATTTTTAACTTATCTTTAAATAAAATATAACAAATGTATTATTCTCATCCAAGAGGCTTAAAAAGAGTATAATTTCGGCCTAATGATGATTTTGGATGAAAAAAATCATTAAAAGAAATTAGGACAATTTTTGGGGTAATTTTATAATATAATTTATATCCATAATTACCTAATTTACCCTTAACTGTGGTAATTAAAATATTACAAAATTTTACTATTCATATGACCAAAAATAAAAGAAACCTATGTACAAAATTTGGCCCCACTAATTCCAAATATAGAATTCATTTTTCTTAATTCAAAAAATATAATTTTTAGTAATTATTTTAAAATTAATCTTGTTGACGTCATGAGAAAATGAGTTATTAAAGTTTAAACCTACAAAACATTGAAACATTTTTATATCTAAATTCATTGTAAAATTGATTAAAATAACCTAAATTGTATTAAATGATAAAAATAATATATTTATACTTTAAATACATTCAATAATATAATTTAACACTATAAATTATTTTGATGGAAAAAAGTTGTTTTCAATTAAAATTTAGTATTTTTCACTATTCATCAAAACATGAAAATTATCAGAAAAATACAAAAAATTTAACTAAAGTAAAAATTTTTATTTATATTTAAAAGATGAAGTTTATTTTTTCAAATAGAATTCATAAAATTGTTAAAAATTTGATTTAAAATAGGTTCTCCATTAAAAGATGATAAAACTGTTTTTATAAAAAAAATAGGTTTTATGTGTAATATTGGGTTTGTTATTATCTTATACCTCTCAAATATATTATATGAATATAAAAAATATTTTTTTAATATATAAAATATATTTTTCTTTAATATCATTCTATAATAGTAATTAATTTAATTTATTAGAATAAAATGACTTTGTTTGCATAAAATAGTTCTTTAAAAAAACATCTCATATATATTTAGTTGGTTACTATATTAATTTTTAATTAATTTAAAACCAATGAATTCAGCCATATATTTTCATATGTTAGTAAATACTATTCACAAACACTAACTTAATGGCTAGGTTATATCAAATTATATTAAATAATAATATTTTAATAATATATTGTTGTTTGGTAAAACTCAATCTTGCATGTAACGCAAGCCAACTCATTGTTGTGTGTAGCATAAACATATTTTTGTATTGAATACAACATAATCTATCAAAGAAAATGAATTTATTTAAAAATTCACATACTGTAAAATATTTGGGTGTCACATGTGATGTAGGGACATCGGGTGTTTATGTTAATTCAATTAATCTACAAGGTGGTGATTTTTGAACATTATTCACTCATTATTGTAAATTACATAATTTTAATTCCATGAATTATTTGAAGACCTGACCCAAGAAAAACCAGGATTCGGTGACTTCTGAACATGATGTGTCATTTTAAAACAAAAACATGCACTGATAAACACACATCACGTCTCATATAGAGGATCGAGTTCGGTACGGGCATTGGGAAACCGGTAACTTCAAAAATGTTTCATTTGATAAAAGATGTTACCTAAAAT
This sequence comes from Viscum album, assembly GCA_963277665.1. NCBI lineage: Eukaryota > Viridiplantae > Streptophyta > Magnoliopsida > Santalales > Viscaceae > Viscum > Viscum album. The sequence goes on from OY728148.1 coordinate 942,285,055, forward strand.
TTTAAAATTCAAAACGTAGGGTGAGAATAAGAATGCCCAGTAAGGGGTTTAAAATAAACCAATGAAGCATTTGAAAGCCTTTTTAAAAAAATTATCCAAAGAACATTCTCTTATAGATAACTGTAACACATGTAACATAACATAAAACTGCTCAACTAATATTTTCAAGGAATACATGAATCAATTAGGACATTTTCAAAAAGGGTTAGTAAAAGATATCCTGAAGAAGTATGGCGTATGAATGTTTAACCAAAAATTAAACCGTTAAGGGTAATAATTAATCAGAGTTGCATGTGAAGTAAAAAAACTTCAATTTCATATGTTGGTTACTATTTTACACAAATCATGCCCCAAACATTTACTTGTGACATCAATAAGAACTTGATAAAAACATAAGGGAAAGAGCAGTGAAAGAATAGGAATATCATCTTGAAAGGAACTTGTAACATGACTTGAATATGTGGCTTCAACATTTCATTTAGACATTCATCACCATATCACCGAGGTTCATCCCCAAGGTCTCAATAAAGAAAAATTACTGAGGTTATTCACCAGGGTATTGTGAAGCTTGTCATCTCTAGAGATTAATTCTTTACCCAATGCATTGGAGCACTATCAGGGCGCACCCTTAATATATATTTACTTTCATGTGAGCCACATAAATCGTTACTTTACTTAAATGGGGTTGTATATTCAAGATGTCTGATACCACCAAGAATAGTTCATTCATAGTTGGTCATAGTAGTTGAATTTACATATCTTATAACTGAGAAAGGCATCTAGATGATTAAAAACAAATATAACAATCATACGACCATTATTAAAAAGAAAGAAGAAAGGAAAATTATGCCACACACATTGAAATCTAAGGTACTGAAAGAACATAAAACTAGAATTTATCACATGGAAATTTGTTCCTGAAATTCTAAAATTTTATCATCCAATGATTACAAGGTGAACCAAAAATATCAAGTAGTGTTTTGAGCTTGCACATGCTAAAACATTCAATATTGTTATGCCTTTGCATAATACTAAATAATGTCCATGATAGAAAGCATGAATCATGAAAATAAGTAGCATAATTTAAAACATATAGAAAACAAATAAGTTACTCTTAAATGTGGATATAAGTTTTGTTTGACGCCCTATTTCTTATGTTTTTAAAACACCACCTAAACTCGAGACTTAATGTGTAAGGACCATAACAACTGAAATCAAGGTTCACGCAACATATAAAATATATGTATGTACCCGGACTCAAACTAAAATATTGGTACACCCATGTGGGTTAATCCCCTATGAATATTAGTTCAACAACATTTTGAATAGGGTAGGTCATGCCCTTAGTCCTAAAAATTTGTCTATGAAAACATACAAAAAAATATTTTTATAAAAACCCGATCATATATATAAAATTTTCAAAATTTATTTATTATTTAATATGAATTTAAGTGTATGTGAATATGTGCAGTGCATGAACAATTATACACAAACTTCATACATATAAGCGAAGTAGAATGGTCATGCCCATTCCTATATATAACCGATGTATATACATATAACCAAAACTATATATGTATTTTCAAAACAACAAAATGGGGCCAGGTATAATCCTTACATTAATTAAGCTATTTGAATGCAAGAGAACTCGAAGGCCTTGGTTCAACATTTAAGAACATTTGGACTGAACCGTATGGTTAAAAATATATATATTTGTTTGAATATATATGTTTATATATTCTCAAATAAGAAAAAAAATCCAAAACTAAAATCCCTTACTTTAAAAACTCGGGAAAGGAGGACTTCAAGGAGGGTTGTCCGACCTCAATGGGGTAACAGGATAGAAGAACCGTGAGGCCAGAATTATTTATATAAAAAATCTCACAAACCACCTTCCACCCAAAAAACGTACCCACTTGCATTGCATTCAATGGGGGTGTCGTGCTTGAAGAAAATGAGGAGACATGGGGGTCATCGGCGTTAAGTGGTGAAGAAAATGAGGGGTGTGACATAAGGCAGGGTTACAGGTGTAACCCATGCGTTGAGGAAGAATACAAAAAGGGTAGGATAAATTCCGGTGAAAAACAGACGGTCCAGATCAATCCTAACATAGATCCAAGGGATGAGATGTGTCCGCTGTTTTAAAACAATTGAGCGGATTAGATTAGATCTAAGTTTCATCGGACGATCTAAGTTTGATGCAATAGTTTAAAAACATCGAATAACCACGATTAGATCATTCCGGATTGAATGGTTGACAAAAACCCTGGAGAGAGACGTGGTCGCTGAGGGTCAAGCACGGGATCAGAAACAATGGCCCAGATCGCGTGCGACGTGACCCAACGGTCCAGATCGCGTTTCGCCTGAAAAACTACTTCCCACATCGAAACAGAGAGCAGTTCTCACCTCCCTTATAAGCCTCGACCTCCTAATGAGTGTTCAGAAATCACACAACACCCACGTAGGGGGAACTATACAAGGGCTCCCGCCCGCAGGTCTTGGCCTACCCAGACACTTCCGCGACCTCACGCCCACACTAGTGCGCCTATGCACTCTTGCTCGCTCCCGAGCGCCCTTTGGGGAACCTCTACACGAGCTCGGGCTAGCCATGGCTTGGGGATGAGGGTCAAGCTCAGCCACTTCATGTGAGTTGCCTCCCTCGACCCCAGCCAAAAAGGGTTGGCCCTAGTGGGGGATTTTTTTTTGAAAAAGCTACACTAAAAAAAGTTTTAAGAAGAGGAAACAATACATTTATTAAAACTATATAGAATTTCATATTCTTAAACATTATTTAATACAAATTAGACTTGTTTTAGTTAGAATTATTTCTAAAATTAAAATACTAAAACCCTTTTTTTAACTAAAAATGTTATGAAAATGAATTTTTAATAAACTTACATTATAATTTATATACTAGTATCCATGAAAACTTATTTCAATCAAAACATAATTTAATTTAAAAAACATAAACATATTTTATAACATTATTTATGAAATGAAAATCATTACATTGTATTTGAAAAATTCACAAAGTGTTATAAATTGCTTAATTCTTTTCAAAATCACTTAAAGGTGAAATGAAGTTTTACACCATATCCTTTTAGAGTTCATAAATGATGGTTTAATTATAACCTTTATCGTAACTCAATTATTTGAAAAAAAATTAATATTTAAATAATTTTACTTATCCATACAAGGTCTAATGACTATTTTTTTATAACCGTTATCTTCCAACAGTCACTAGAGAAATGATCGAAAAAAGAGTCGTATAAAACAAAACCATACGGTGTCCGAAAAATCAAAAGGAAGAAGATGGTGCTTCCCATTCTGCTGATGCTTAGCATCGTTTCTATTATCACAATGTTGATGTTTTTTTCTTTAGTTCACTCGAAGGATCTCCTTTACTTACTGGGCCTCGTTGTGGTGATTGGGGGTCTTCCAATAGTTCTGATAGGGTTTTAAATAGGTATACTGGGTTAGCATGATTACTCTTTTGATCTTGGTGTATTGTAGACACTAAGGTGTTCTTATTTAAATAAAGAGCCTTATGTTTATGCTTTAAATTTGTGTTCTGTTAAAAGGGATTTAATAAAAGTAAATGCATAATACCCTCATTATATGATACCCAAAATTCGGGGTGTTACATTACTACCCCCATCAAAGAATTGTGTCCCCGCAATTTATTTCATACAAACTTGCTAAGACGAAGCTCTTAGTTGTTCCTACCATATCCCCCATCATAGAGGATCCTCAGGTGCATTCAGCGGAACAACCAAATTGATGCTCAACTCCTCCAGTTCTCTGATCCAGATACACTTCGGGTAGAAGGGGTTGAACTCATCCACTAAACACTCGGGTTTCCAGAGAGAGGCTTGAATGGTACAAAGTATGTAAATGTCCATATGGACCAACGTATGAAGAACATGCCAAATTATGTCTCGACCGAGAACATCTAAGTTATAGACATTGTCGTACGGCTAACCCTGAGGAGTTGGTACATTTAGTTCGAATAAAAGTTTCCCTCTAAACCAGCCTCTTGAAATTTTACATTGGCCATGTTGTTCTGGCCTAATGTAAAACACCGGAAGATCCCTTCATGGTATTTTACTCTCTACTTACGCTCGACCAATTGTGCTGAGCCTATGCGGTAGTAGATGGGATAATTCCCTTGACATGTGCGGAGAATCCCCATACTGTTCGTCACCTAAAGAAATTGCTTGCACATTCCACGCAGGTTTGTGAAGGGACGATACTCATCTTTAGAGGTTTTGATTGCAATAATATCCTGTATCTCAGTAGGAAGAGATAACATGTGAGTTTTTCTTTTCATATAAAAGTTTAAGATGAGAGTTCAATCACTTGAAATCCATCCAAAAGTATAAACAAAGTAAAGATATAAGGAAGAAGAGATAAAAAAATATGTTCTTTATATAACTACTGGTGCACAACGTAAAATGGGGCTAATGGTTTCCCAAGTTCCCTAACACACGAATTCCCAATAAAAGATCGAAACTCTCTATCTCCCTAAACTATATGCAACCCAAGAAATCATGTTCAAAGTCGTGGGAGCACTTATAGTATCTCCATAGTCTAACATGTGGGGTGTACAACTGTGAGACAACCCTATGTACTTGTTTTCTGTACACAGAATGAGAGGCTTTGTATTCAAGGATTACAAAATCCATCATTTGACCAAAATATCCATAGGACAAGACATGACACATGTATGCTGCGTGGAGATCTCCCTCTACAGCAGCCTCTTGGATATCTGTGAGGGACGACGCGCCTTCCACTGCGGTGAAGCATCTAAAAAGTCCCTCGTAGTACTTCCCCCGTTGTGTGCATGATGGAAGCTGGGCTTGCATCATAAATATGTAATCTAGACCCACTCTTTGTAGGATTTGAAGTACACAGGGAGAGTTGGACACATCAAAGAGATGTTTGCACACATACGGATATGGGCATAGTTTATAAAATCTTCATGGATGGCTATGGAAATTATGGATTCTAAGGCCTCATGGGGAAGAGAAAAAAGATTAGTACCTTCATTTTCCATCTAAAAATTAAGAAAAATAATTTTTAGAAATGCTGAAATATATTTTTCTTTATTTCATTTCTCGCTTTCCAGAGTTATCCAAATTGAATCCTCTAATACCAACTCTGAAGACCCGACCCCCCAAAAAAAGGAGTCGGTGCCTTCTAAACATGATGTGTCATTTTAAAATAGAAACATGCACTGATAAACACACATCACGTCCCATAAAGAGGATCGAGTTTGGTATGGGCTCTGGGAAACCAGTAACTTCAGAAATGTTTCATCTGATAAAAGATGTTATCTGAAAATTTAAAATTCAAAATGCAGGGTGAGAAGAAGAATGCCTAGTAAGGGGTTTAAAAAAACCAATGAAACTTATGAAAGAATTTTTCAAAAACTTTTCCAAAGAACATTATCTTATAGAAAACTGTAACACATGTAACATAACATAAATGTGTTCAACTAATATTTTCAAGGAATACATGAATCAATTAGGATATTTTTAAAAAGGGGTAGTAAATGATATCCTGAACAAGTATGACATATGAATGTTTAACCAAAAATTAAACTGTTAAGAGTAATACTTAATCAGATTTTCGTGTGAAAGAAAAAACTTTAATTTCATATGTTGGTTACTATTTTACACGAATCATGCCCCAAACTTTTACTTGTGACATCAATATGAACTTGATAAAAACATAAGGGCAAGAGTTGTGAAAGAATGGTCATATCATCTTGAAAAAAACTTGTAACATGAATTGAATATGTGGATTCTACATTTCATTTACACATTCATGAACATATCACTAAGATCCATCCCCAAGGTTCCAATAATGAAAAATTACCGAGGTTATTCACCCGGGTATCATGATGTTTGTAATCTCTAGAGATTAATTCTTTACCCAATGCATTGGAGCACTACCAGGGCACAACCTTAATATGTATTGACTTTCATGTGAGCCACATAAATTAATACATTACTTAAATGGGGTTTTATATTCAAGATGTCCCATACCACCATGAATAGTTCATTCATAGTTGGTCATAGTAGTTGAATTTACATATTTTATAAGTGAGACATGCATCTAGATGATTAAAAACTAAGATAACAATCATATGTTTGTTATTAAAAGGAACGAAGAAAGACAGATTATGGCACATAAATTGACATCTAAGGTATTGAAAGAACAGAAGACTACAATTTATCACATGCAAGTTTGTTCTTGAAATTATATCATTTTATCATCCAATTAATTACAAGGTGAACCAAAAATCTAAAGTAGGGTTTTGGGCTTGCAAATGCTAAAACATTCAATATTGTTATGCGTTTTCATAATACTGAATAATGTCCATGATAGAAATCTTGATTCTTAACCATAAGAAACACCATTTAAAAGATAGGGAAAACAAATAAGTTACTCTTAAATATGGATATAAGTTTTGTTTAACACCCTATTTCTTATGTTTTTAAAACTCCACCTAAACTCCAGACTTAATGTGTAAGGACCTTAACAACTGAAATCAAGTTTCATGCAACATATAAAATATATGTATGTACCTGAACTCAAACTAAAAGATTGGGACACCCATTTTTGTTAATCCCCTATGAATATTAGTTCAACAATGTTTTGAATAGGGCAGGTCATGCCCTTAGTCATAAATTTTTTTTTATGAAAACCTGCAAAAAAATAATTTTATAATAATCCAATCATATATATAACATTTTAAAAATTTATTTATTATTTAAATATGAAATTAAGTGTATGTGAATATGTGCAGTTCATGACAAATTATACACAAACTTTGTACATATAATCGAAGTAGAAAGGTCATGCCCATTCCTGCATATAACTGATGTATATATATATAAACAATAGTATATATGTATTTTCAAAACAACAAAACATGGCCAGGTATAATCCTTACATTCTTTATGATGTTTGAATGCAAGAGAACCCGAAGGCCTAGGTTCAACATTTTAGAATGTTTGGACTGAACCATAAGCTTAATATATATATATATATATATATATTTGAATATATAAGTGTATATATTCTCAAAGAAGCTAAACAAGGGAAAAATAAAAACCCTTACTATAAAAACTAGGGAAATGAGGACTTCAGGTAGGGTTGGCCGGGCTCGCTGGAGACTTGAATGGGAGAGAAGAACCGAGTGGTCTCAGTTATTTATATACAAAATCTCACACACCACCTTGCACGAAAAAAACATACCCACATTAATTGTATTCAATGGTGGGTGATGTGCTTGAAGAAAACGAGCAGACATGGGGGTCCCCGGTGGTCTGAGGTGAAGAAAACGAGTGGTGTGCCATAGGGTAGGGTTACTTGTGTAACCCATGCACGGAGGAAAATGAAGACGCGGCTAGGGGAAATGCTGTGAAAAAATAGACAGTCCAGATCGATCACAACATCGATCCAAGGGATGAGATGCATCCATTGTTTTAAAAGAATTGAGCGTCTTAGATCAGATATAAGTTTCATCAGACGGTCTAAGTTCGATGCAGAAATTTAAAAACCTCGAACGACCAGGATTAGATCATGTCAGATCGAACAGTTGATAAAGACTTCGGAAAGAGACGTGGTCACTGAGGGTCGAGCATGGGATCAGAAACAACGGCCCAGATCACGTGTGGCGCGATCCAATGGTCTAGATCGCGTTTCGCCAGAGAAACTGCTTCCCAAATTGAAACAGGGAGCGGTTTTCGCCTCCCTTATAACCCCGGGCCTCACAACGAGTGCTCAAAAACCACACAGTACACATGAAGGGGGCCCTATAAATGGGATCCCGCCTACAGGGCTTGGCCTACCCAGACCCCGCCGTGGCCTCACGCCCGAACTAGTGTGCCTATGTGCTCTTGCTCGCTCCTGAGCACCCTTCTAGGACCCTCTTCTTGAGCTCGGGTCGGCCTTGGCTTGGGGCTGAGGGTCAGGCTCAGCCACTTCGTGTGAGCTTCCTTCCTTGGCCCTAGCCAAAAAGGGCTGGCCCTAGTGGGCCAATTTTTTTTTGAAAAAGTTACACTAAAAAACGTTTTAGGAAGATGAAACAATCCATTTATTAAAACTATATATAATATTATATTCTTAAACCATAATGAATACAAATTAAATTTGTTTTAGTTAAAATTACTTCTATAATTAAAAATACTAAACCCCTTTTTTTAACTCAAAAAGTTACGAAAAAGAAATTTTAATAAACCTACATTATAATTTATATACTAGTATCCTCAAAAACATAGTTCAATCAAAACATAATTTAATTTGATAAAATTAAACATACTTTATAACATTATTAATTAAATGAAAATTGTTACATTGTATTTGAAAAATTCAAAATGTGTTTTGAATTCCTTAATTCTTTTCAAAATCACTTAAGGGTGAAAGGAAGTTTTACACCATGTCCTTTTAGAGTTCATAAATGATGTTTTAATTATAACCTTAATCATAACTCAATTATTTAGAACCTAATTAGAATTTAAATAAGTTCACTTATCCTAAAAAGGTCCAATGGCTATTTTTTTATAACTATTAGCTTCCAATGGTCACTAGAGAAATGGTCAAAATATTGTCCTATAAAACCAAACCTTACAGTGTCCTAAAACTCAAAAGGGAGAAGATGGTGCTTCCCATTTCGCTAATGCTCAGCATGGTTTTTTTGATCACAGTGGTGATGTTTTTTATTTAGTTGACTCGAAAGATCTCCTTTACTTACTAGGCCTCGTTGTGGTGATTGGGGGTCTTCCAGTAGTGATGATAGGGTTTTTAATAGGTATATTTGGTTATCAAGATTACTCTTTTGATCTCGGTGTATTGTAGACACTACGATGTTCTTATTAAAATAAAGAGCCTTATGTTGATCCTTTAAATTTTTCTTTGGTTAAAAGGGATTTAACAAAAGTAAATGCATAATATCATCATTATATGATACCCAAAATTCGGGGTGTTACACATTGTTTTTTTACCTGTCATAATATTCATTTTCATTTAATTTTTGTTATTTTTATATGTTGGATTTTTGTATTATCGAGCTTGAGATTCTTTTATTAGTTCACGTGGACATTTTGTTCTGTTTATACATTGGGCATGTGCCATTAGCCTTGTTCCACATTCCCATTTGATATATGTCATCCTCATACCTGATGTTGATCCATTGATCCTTATGATCCTATGGTTTTCTATTCCTCCCTTTTTTCATTCTTCATGAAACGGATTGGCTTGATCTATGGGTGACCCTTGATAGCTTATCCTATGATTTCATATGTCCTTATTTTGTTGTTTAAGTGGTTATGTTGGGACACTTATCTACATTTTTTATATCCTTGGTTATATGCTTTAGTATTCCTCTATCCTTGCTAGAATGACTCCTTGATTTGGAATCTACCTCTCCACTTGTGGGAGATTTAGTTGGGTGAAAAATGTCCGTGGTTTTGGGAGCTCTAGTTTTCCTCGAGGGAGAAGAGTAGATGAAGGAGCACCGGTGGGATTCCTTGACTTACCATAGAAGAAATATTGATCTAGATAACTTTTGATCATCTTCATCTATGCTTGGTGAGGTGCTCTGATGAGGTCCTAGTGTTCCTTGGTGTTCCTTTTACCAAGATGGAAATGACGATTATATAGGAGTATAATCTCGATGACCCTAACAACAAGAACTAATTATATAGAGGCTCTATGAAAAGACATATGAGAGATTTATCCCTATTAAGGGGCCTTAGTATAATATTCTTATTCTTTTCTATCAGTTATTTATGCATTGTATTTGATTATTCTTTGGTTCTACGTTGCATGAGTTGTTTGAGTTTTTCCAAGGTGTACAGTATATGCTGAATCCCCAACATGGTTCTTCTGTGGGTCATGGCATTTCAAGAACCTAAACGTTGGATATTTTCCTCACGTGCCTTTTTCTTATATGGTTATGTTTCACTATTTAACACATATCTTTTATATCCCGTTTTTTCATAGTCGAATCTCGGTACCCCTCCACCATGAATATATGCCAAATAGATAAATAATATCAGAAACCAATGGTCCTCTTTATGATTTGATTACTACTTTATGTCAATCATTTCTATTGATCATCTCGCTTATGTTTGAGTCGGTTATCCCTAATAGTTCTTGGTACTTATCAGTATTAATATCAAACTAGTTATATATATTATCATTATCATGTTATCTATTTTAAATTTTTTCATGAATTGGTACTTTTTATTCTCTCGTTCTTTGTTTATGGTTTTTTAGAATCACCATGTTACACTTACGATTATGAGAAATCATTACAAGATTTGTATTATTTTTGTTTTCTTGATTCTTCCTACTATTTATATAATTATAAACTTGTTAAATTTTTGTTCTGTAATTTTGAGAAACACAATTATACCCATACAACTCAATTAGTCTATTGAAAGTGGGCTACCTCATAGCACAACCCACAATTTTTTTATAGAATCTGATAAACAAATATTTATTAAGGCTGCTATTGGGATCAAATATTATTGGTAATTTCATGATGTGATAATTTTGAGATAAAAGTAAATTAAAAATGAATAAAAAATGAATAATAGATGTAACATAGAAAACCCCACAAATAAAGAGGTGTAAAAAACCATAGAAAAATAGAATGATATCACTATGGTAAAAGAGGTTAAACACACTCTCTTTCTATTATAAGTAAAATATCCATTAATTAACACTCTTGAGTAATGTATAATGCACCTCACAAAATACAACACTCAAAATGTTGAAATAGGAAGCTCAATACTTGAGGTGATGATGCTAAAACTGTTAAACTTTTTTGCCTTTTATAGGAAAGGCCCTTACTTGATCTTCCTCATCTATTTAAATCCATGGGTTAGTTTTTCCACTGATCCCACTAACCACACTATCCCCCTTTGAAAAATCAAGGGGGTGAAACTGTTTGTGAGAAACAAATTCCAATATATGTCACACTCGGATATCTTACTGGGAACGAATAATATTTCCACTAATCTTTTCTATCTTCCAAACATGTTGCTCTTATGTCTATGATTATGATTGAGTATTTTTATTATATTAACTAACCAAAGTAAATAAACATCATCATAAAATTAACATAATTTTCTTCAATATAAATTTTCTGCATATCCACTCTTCCTTCCTCCCCCACATCTGGAACAAAGTGATATTGTACCATAATGTGCTTTATCTTGGAATGAAAAGATAGATTCTTTTTAATTTGCAAGGTGCTATGTTTGTCACAAATAAATTGGATATACTTTTTTCATTGTCTAGGTTCTTCTAGGAACCTTCACATCTAAATCACCACTTTGCAAGCCTATGTAGTTTTCATGTACTCTACCTTAGTCGTGGATAAATATATAACAGACTACAACTTTGAATTCCAGCTCACAACTCATCCTATAAAATTAAACACATAACCCAAAGTGTATTTTAATTGGTCATAATCACCTACAAAATCTGAATCTGCATATGCTCTAATAGTGAAATTTGATCCTTAATAACATAATACAACATATGAGATCTCCTTGATGTATCTATGGTTCTTCTTTAATATGTTACAATTCTCTCATATTTCATTCTCCACATACCTACTAACTGCTCCCACTACATGTGCAATTTCTGGTCTCATATAACCCATAGATAATATCATACTACCCACTGCTGGTGCATAAGATAATTAATACATCTCCATCCTCTATCCATCACTGTTATCATTGTTAGGATTAATTATAGAGGATAACATAAAATTAATAGTAAGTGGGGTAAATATAGGCTTATAATGTCGCATGTGGAAGAAATTCAAGATATTCCTCAAGAAATTATTTTTTGATAGCTAAATCATACCCTTATTTCTATCTCATTAAATCTGTATCCCAAGATATTAATTTTTGGTCCTAATTCCTTCTTATCATACTCCCATGAAAAATATCAACATGTCATCCACATAGAATAGAAGAATGATAAAATCATTACCATCTGAACCCATGAAATATGCACAAGTATCTGAATGAAGTATTTTGTGTACAATACCCATGATATAGGAATAAAATCTCTTGTACCAACACCTTGGTGCCTTCTTAATACCACAATTTTTTTTCTCAACCTAAAAACCAAGTTCCCTTTTCCTTATTTTGAAAAACATTCCAATTATAGAATATATATTTATTGATCAAGATCACCATGTAGAAAAGTTCTCTTCACATCTAGCTACTCTAGAGTTAAACTATATATTTCACACATCCCTATAAATATTTAAACAGTAGTTATTCTAATAGTGGGAGAAAATATTTCCTTGAAATCAATAACTTCTCTCTATGCATATCCATTGACCACCGGTCTTGCATGATATCATTACAATTATTCATTTTCATCCCATTAATCTTAATGAACCTGTTTTTACTGATAGTCTTCCTTCTATGAGGTAATGGATCAATATATCAAGTCTTGTTCTTGTGAAGGGCATCAAGTTTCTCCTGAATTGCTTCCATACATGTGGATATTTCTGAACTCTACATAACCTCCCAAAAAATAATATGGATTACCATCCTCCATCAATATGTAGTACACAATATTTCTCTCAGTGATAAATTCTATGTGCAATATTGGTTCTCTTTTATCTTGAGTTGATCTTCATAGTCCAAAATCAATCATAACATAGTCATCATGGTCCTCAAAGGAAATTGGTTCTTCTATGGATTCTTCCTCCACCCCAACTATTATAGTATATGTGTTCTCTTTCATCAAGTCCCCATTTATCATCACTTGCACCTTATCTTCTAGAAATATAACATCCATGCTGATGATAAGTCTATGGGTAGTGGGGTCCCACATACGATACACCTTCACACCATCAATGTATCCTAAGAATATACATTCATTGGATCTCGAATCCAACTTCAATCTTTCCTGATCATTAAATAATACAGATAAATGAACTCCATAAGTATGTAACCAAGATTAGTAAATTGGTTTAACACTCCACATATTCATTAGTGTTTTCATATCAATCGTCACAAAAGTAAATCGATTGATCACATAACATGTTCTCTTCATTACTTTATCCCATAACTTCTTGAAAATTCCTACAGTCTAAAATATCTTCCTTGTACTATCCAACAATGTTATGTTCACCCACTTTTCCACTCCATCTTTTTAGGAGTGTACGACACCTAAATTGTCTCTTGATGCCTTCTCATTGAAAAAAAGTATCAAAATCCTCAATTGAATATTTTCCACCACTGTCAATCCTTAAAGAATTTATCTTCTTTCAAGATTCCATCTTCATCCATGATTTGAATGTTTTGAAGACATTAAAAACACTTGAATTCATCTTTATTGGGTACACCTAACATCTCATGGAATAATCATCAATGAGTTATACAAAGAACCTTTCTCTTCCTAGGGATATAAACAGTGCTTTCCAAATATTGGAATAGATCAACTCTAAGATATCCTTGCTCCTCATTGTCGACGCCACAAAAATAAACCAATGTTGGTTTCAAAAATCATAATGCTCCCAAAATGGAAAGGATAACATTGTAATCTAGGAAGAGACTTATGTTTAGTAAGAATTTTTCAAGCTTCTATCGAACATAATACTAAGATTTTGATACCATGACTTCCTCAATTATTTTGTTGAGGTAGTTAACAGGACAACTATTATAATGTCTCAGAAATTCCATATAATTTATATTAATTATACGAAATTATTTCGAGACCGCAAAATCTAACGACGCGCGATTCTGAGGCCCATGGTGCCCAGAATGATCCATCGAAGTTTTTTTAAGCTTTAATTAGCGCATGTAAGCAGTTTTCCTGAAAAATGGAATATTTATTAAACGGTTACTCAAATTAAAAATCTTATGACATTGTTGTGCTCGGAATGGCGGGTTTACCCTAGGAACGACTTATGTTTAGTCGGTGCGGGCCTCCTATGAGAAAACATAAAAATGGTATAACCGTAAATAAAATAATTAAATAAAATTATTTTATTTTTCAAATGCTTATAACTCATGAATGGTAAATCAGATTAAAAATCTAAGACAACCACTGAGCTCCTGAAGGAATTCTCTCTTTAGGAAGATACTAACATTTGCTGACGTGATCCACCAGTGAAAGTTAGGTTTTGGCCGTAAATAAAATAATTAAGTGAATATTATTTTATTGTAAAATCCATAAATTTTAAATGGTAAATCGGATTGGAAATAAGAGAGTAACATTGGGTTCTTTGGGAGCGTGTTTCAATTAGGCAAATCCTAACCTCAACCGGCGCGGATTGAGGGTGACTGTTAATAATTTTCCAATCTTTTTTTAGGGTACGTTCAGTAAACACATGAGTGGCTTTTTCAAACTTTTGAACTATTGTTCGGCCTAAAAATCTGTGGGCATCGTTGAACCCGCAACGCCGGGATTCGCTTAAGAGAGGTATAACTTCGACTGCAGTAGGTTAGGTTAAAAAGTTATTTTTGTGTACTTTTGAATGATTAATAAAATAACATGTTTTTTTATTTTATTTTCCTTCTTTCCTCCAATTGATGAATGACGTTGGCGGGACCGATGATGTGTCAAGCCAACAAATGATTTAACTCTTATTTTCTTGTAACCACGCCGTTGGAAAGTCGGGAGGTTTATTAATTAAATGAACCTCATTAATTCCCCAAGCATTATACACTCCTTCTCCTCTCTTATTTATATGGAGCTCAGGGAGGGGTGTTGGCACGGCTTCACAAAATGATGAAGCTCTGGAAAAGTACCGCGACGCCAACCACCAGGAGGATGAGACTAGTTCCAACAAGCAGTGGCGAGCGCCACCGAGTCACGAACTGATGACAACGATGAAGGAGGTTCTGTCGACTGTCATAAGCAGATGTCTCTTCTAGGTAGAGGGTTATTTTTGTTTTTGTGTCTTTGTTTCCCTCTTCTAAATTCTCGAAATTATACGAAGGCCATGGGTCAACCGACTAACAGGTTAACCCGAGATTCATCCATCTTTACGGGAGGTTATTGCAGGGATTCTTGTGGGGTTAATCTTCTATTCAATACAACTGTTTATTGAACACCCTTAATATCATTCATATTCTGAGCTAACGAAGAGGGGGCGGGCCTAACAAACCCAGCCTGAACCCTCCGCTATCTTGCATTCCTTGCACCGCATCGGAAGACCACGAACACGTCGACGCACGCCCCAAGAGGAGGGTCATGGCTCGTTAGCCACAGCGAACGGAGGAGGCAGCCGGCAAGACGGCTGACCATGGGAAGGAAGGTGATGCGACTGCCGCACCGCTGATGAATGGAAGCTGCGGCGGAGGCCGAACCCACCTCCATAGGGTTCCGCGGCGCCCACTACGGCACCGCCGCCTCACCAACTGAACGGGCCTCCGGGCCTTTCAGGAATTCGGGTCACAGGGGGGTTACACCCCCCTCGCATCGGACTGAACTGGTCCGCAGCCCTTGGAGCGGGCCGCCGCCCTCGAGTCGGGGTGCCACCCTCAAACCGGGCCGCTGCCCTTGGACCAGTACGCCACCCTCGAGTTGGGTCGTCTTCGTCAGACCGAACTGCCTCCCTCGGAGCGGGCCACCTCCCTCGCACCGGGACCCCGCCCTCACACCAGGACCCCGCCCTCAGATCGGGCCAACGCCCTCACACCGAACTACCACCCTTAGACTTGGCCACAACCCTTGAAGCATGCTGCCTCCCCAGAACGGGTCGCCGCCCCATGTGGGTCGGGTTGCCCCTTTGCAGGTCGCCCCCTTGCGGGCTGCCCTATTCTGGCAGGCCCCCCCCCCTTTCGAGTCAGACCAAACATCGGCCCATCAGGCCGAGTCCACCATAACCCAGCCCCGAGTGAGTTGGGCCGGGTCGGTCCGACCAGGTCAGACCGAAACCCAGGCCCAACCGGACCCTGGAACACTTACAGGAGCATATCTTGTGAACCAGACATCTGTTTGACAAACCATCTATAGGGTTGGGATCCTTGGATCGAGACAGTCCTTTTGGTATTCTCCAATTGAGTTTTTTAGATAATTGAAGTATGGACGGGTTGGATCGAACCAGAATCCAACCGGGACCTCGAAGCTAAAATTCTTATAAGTCACAGACCGGGCGTCCGATTGACGCGCCGTCTATCGCGTTGGAACCCTTACGACATGGAGGTCCTTTGATTTATTCATTTTTGGAGCATAGTGGCGGACGAGGTACGACTGATATCTCGAGCGGCAGATTCTACGGAACATGAGCGTACCGGCACTACTACAAAAATGGGCTTTATCAGTGCTCAAAACAGGTTTATCAATGCTAAAAAAGCGTTGTACAGCTCGGCGCTGATATAGGGGGGGTACCCTTTATCAGCGCTTTTTTAGCGCTGATAAAGGTAGCTTTTATCAGTGCTAAAAAAGCTCTGATAAATTTACATTTTATTAGTGCTAAGAGAGCGATGATAAAGGCTTCCTTTATTAGCAATCTGTTGGCGCTGATAAATGTTTATTTTATCCACACTTTTTTAGCGCTGATAAATGCTTCTTTGATCAGCACTAAAATGCACCGATAAAAGCCATGTATGCTGCACAAAAATTTATGCATCAGCACACCCAAGCAGCTCCTGCAAATAATTCAGAATCTCAATATGAATACCCATAAAAAATTAACACATAAATAATAAGATAATTACACCAAGTATACCCATACACCATTAAAACAAAATTCATAAGTAAATTAAATACATAAAGAGTTCTATTTAGAATTGAAGGGGTTGGGGAAGTTGTTCGGGGGTTTCAGGTGGCTGTCCAAGGGGGTAGGGGGTGTCCGGGGGGATAGGGGTGTCCAAGGGGGTGGGGGAAGTCCAGGAGGTTGGGGGCTGTCCAAGGAGGGTGTTGGTGTCGAGGGGGGTGGGGGTGTCTAGGTGGTGGGGTGGTGTCCAGGAGGGGTGTTTCCAGGTTAGGGGGGGTTGTCCAGGGGGGTGGGCTGCTATCCAGGGTGTCGGGGGGGGGGGGGGGGGGGCTTTCTAGGAGGTGGGTGGGGTGACTGGGGGGTGGGGGTGGTCTGGGGGGTTGGTGGGGTTGTCCAAGGGGAGTGGGGTGGTGTCCAGGAGGGTGGGATGTGGGATTCTAGGGGATCAGGGTGTCCAAGGGTGGGGGTGTCCAGGGGGTGGGGGGGGGGGGGGGCAGTCCGGGTGTTGGTAGGTCTGTACATGGGGGGTGGGATCGTTTCCAAGGAGGGGGTGTTCAGGTGGTGGTGGTGGTGGGGGGGGGGGGGGGGGCTGTCTATGGGGTGTCCATGGGGGTGGGCTAGTGTCCATGGTGTTGGGGGGGGATTTCTAGGGGGATGTCCGAAGGGGGGTCCAGGGGGTTGGTGGGGCTTTCCAAGGGGGGTGGGATGGTGCCTGGGAGGGTGGGGATTACCGTCCATGGGTGGGGGTGTCCAGGGGGGTTGGTGTATGTAGGTGGTAAGTTGGTGTCAAGGAGGGTGGGGGTGTCGTCCAGGGGGGGTGGTGGTTGTCCGGGGGGGGGGGGGGGGGGTTGGGAGGATGTCTGTAGTGGGGGGGGGGTCTGTCCATTGGCATGTCTAGGGAGGGTGGGGTGTCCAGGGGGTTGATGGGGCAATTCAAGGGGGTTGAGGGGGCTTTCCAGGTGGTCGGGGAGTCCAGAGGGGTGGGGGTGTCCAGGGGGTGGGTTGGTGTCCTTGGGGGTGGGGTGGGCGGTCCAGGGAGTTGGTGGGGTTGACTCTTACACGTTAAAAAGGATCCATGGATTGTTCTCATAAGGGATCAATACAATCTGATTGCGTTTGGTCGTATTTTTGTAGGTTAGTTGTTGTTTTCACTTAAAATTTTGTCCATTTTAAACAGAAGAGAGACCCTTTGAGTGGTATCGGCCACAGTGTGCCTTGGATTGATGTGGGGATGACTCGTACAGGTTAAAAAGGACCTGTGGGTCATTCTCTTAATGATCAAGACAATTCGAATGTGTATGGTCGAATTTTCGTAGGTCAGTTGTTGTTTTCACATAAAAATTTGTCCATTTCAAACAAAAGTGGGACCCTTTGAGTGGAACTGGCCACACCATGCCTTGGATTGCGGCGGGGATGACTCGTGCTCATCAAAAAGGACTCGCTGATCATTCTCCCAAAGTATCGAGACAATCTGAATGTGTTTGGTTGAATTTTCGTAGGTCAGTTGTTGTTTTCACTTTAAAATATACCCATTTTTTTTTTAAAAAAAGTGAGATCCTTTGAGTGGTACCTACCCCACCATGCCTAGGATTGAGGTAGGGATGGCTTGTGCACGTCCCCAATGCACCAGTGGAAGTTCTCTTAAAGTATTAACACAATCCGAATGTGTTTTGTCGGATTTTCGTAGTCCAGTTGTTGTTTTCACTTAAAAATCCGTCCAATTTAAACAGAAGAGAGAGCCTTTGAGTGGTACTGGACACAACATGCCTCAGATTGAGGTGGGTATGACACTTGAATGTCGCCAATGCACCTTTGGATCTTTCTATTAAAGGATCAAGACAATCCTAATGCTTTTGGTCAGATTTCCGTAGGTCAGTTGTTGTTTTCACTTAAAATTTTGTCCATTCCAAACAAAAGATAGACCCTTGGAGTGGTACCAGCCACACCGTGCCTCATATTGAGGCGGGTATGACACTTTCATGTTAAAAAGGACCCTTGGATCATTATCATAAAGTATCAAGATAAGCTTAATGCGTTTGGTCGGATTTCTATAGGTCAATTGTTGTTTTCACTTAAAAATATGTCCATTTTATACAAAAGAGAGACCCTTTGAGTGGTACCGGCCACACCGTGCCTGAGATTGAGGTAGGTTTTACTCTTACAGATCATAAAGGGACCATGAATCATTCTCATAAAGGATAAAGACATTCCGAATGTGTTTGGTCATATTTTTGAAGGTCAGTTGTTGTTTTCGCTTAAAATTGTGTCCAATTTAAACAGAAGAGAGACCCTTTGAGTAGTACCAGCCACACCAATCCTCTGATTGAGGTGGGGATGAATCTTACATGTCAAAAAGGACCCGTGGATCATTATCCTAAAATATCAAGACAATCCTCATGCGTTTGTTTGAATTTCCGTAGGTCAGTTGTTGTTTTCGCCTAAAAATTTGTCCATTTCAAACAAAAGTGACACCCTTTGAGTGGTACCAGCCACACCATGCCTCGGATTGAGGCTAGGATGACTCTTGCACATCCGAAACACACCTTTGTATTGTTATCTTAAAGGATCAAGACAATTCGAATGGTTTGGTATAATTTCCCTAGGTCAATTGTTGTTTTCACTTAAAAATTTGTCCATTTCAAACAAAATTGAGACCCTTTGAGTGGTACTAGCCACACCATGCCTCAGATTGATGCGGGGATGACTCGTGAACGTCCCAAAGGACACATGAATCATTTTAATAATGGTTCAAGACAATCCGAATGTGTTTTGTTAAATTTCCGTAGGTCAGTTGTCATTTTCACTTAAAATATGTCCATTTTAAACAAAAGTGAGATCTTTTGAGTGGTACCGGCCACACCGTGTCTAGGATTGAGTAGTAACTAACTCATGCACGTCCCCAATGCACCTGTGGAGTGCTCCCTTAAAGCATCAACACAATACGAATGCTTTTTGTTAGATTTCTGTAGGTCAGTTGTTGTTTTCACTTAAAAATCGGTCCAATTTAAACAGAAGAGACACCCTTTGAGTGGTACCAGCCACACCGTGCCTTGTATTGAGGCGGAGATGACTCGTGCACATCCCCAATGCACCAATGTATCATTATCATAAAGGATCAAGACAATAAGAATTAATTTGGTTGGATTTCCATTGGTCAGTTGTTGTTTTCACTTAAAATTGTGTCCATTTTAAAGAAAAGAGAGGCCCTTCGAGTGGTACCAGCCATACTGTGCCTCGGATTGAGCCGGGGATGAATCTTTTATGTCACAAAGGACCCGTGGATCATTATAATAAAGGATAAAGACAATATGAATGCATTTGGTAAGATTTTCGTAGGCCAGTTGTTGTCTTCACTTAAAATTGTGTCCATTTAAAACAAAAGAAAGGCCCTTTGTGTGGTACCAGTCACAATGTGCATCTGATTGAGGCGGGGATGAATCATGAACATAAAAAATGACTCATGTATTATTCTCATAATGTTTCATGACAATACTAATGCCTTTGGTCAGATTTTCGTAGGTCAGTTGTTGTTTTCACCTAAAAATATGTCCATTTTAAACAGAAGAGAGACCCTTTGAGTGGTACCGGCCACACCGTGCCTCGGATTGAGGCGAGGTTGACTCTTAAGCATCTCAAAGGACTCATGGATATTTCTCATAATGGATCGAGAAAATAAAAATGCATTTGGTCATATTTTCGAAGGTTAGTTGTTGTTTTCACTTAAAATTTTGTCCAATTTAAACAGAAGAGAGACCCTTTGAGTAGTACTGGCCACACCATGATCATATTGTGGTGGGGATGACTCATACACATCAAATAGTACTCTTGTATAACACTCCTAAAAGATCAAGGCAATCCGAATTCATTTGGTCCAATTTCCGTGGGTCAGTTGTTGTTTTCACTTAAAATTGTGTCCAATTTAAATAGAAGAAAGAATCTTTGAGTGGTACTGGCCATACCATGCCTCAGATTGAGGTTGGGATGACTCTTACACGTCACAAAGGACCTTTTTATCATTATCTTAAAATATCAAGACAATCTGAATGCGTTTGGTCTAATTTATGTAGGTCATTTGTTGTTTTCACTTAAAAATTTGTCCATTTCAAACAAAAGTGAGACCCTTTGAGTGGTACCGGCAACACCATTCCTAGGATTGAGGCAGGGATGACTCGTGCACATCTCCAACACACTCGTGGATTGTTCTCTCAATGGATCAACACAATCCAAATGCGTTTGGTCAGATTTCCGTAGGTCAGTTGTTGTTTTCACTTAAAAATATGTCCAATTTAAACACAAGTGAGATACTATGAGTGGTACCTGCCACACCGTGCCTCGAATTGAGTCAAGGATTACTCTTGAACATCCCCAATGCACCCGTGGATCATTCTCTTAAAGTATCAACACACTCCAAATGCGTTTGGTCAGATTTCCATAGGTCAGTTGTTGTTTTCACTTAAAAATCGGTCCAATTTAAACAGAAGAGAGACCGTTTGAGTGGTACCAGCCACACCATGCCTCATATTGAGGAAGGTATGACTCTTTCACATCCCCAATGAACCTGTGGATTGTTCTCTAAATGGATCAAGACAATCCGAATACATTTGGTCGGATTTCCGTAGGTCAGTTGTTGTTTTTACTTAAAATTGTGTCCATTTCAAACAAAAAAGAGACCATTTGAGTGGTACCATCCTCACCGTGCCACATATTGAGGCGAGGAAGACTCTTTCATGTCACAAAAGACCCTTGTATAGTTCTTATAAAATATCAAGACAATCCAAATGCGTTTGGTCATATTTTCAAATGTAAGTTGATGTTTTCACTTAAAAATTTGTCCATTTTAAATCGAAGAGAGACCCTTTGAGTTGTATCGGCTACACCGTGACTCGGATTGAGGTGAGGATGACTTGTGCATGTCCCCAACACACCCGTGTATCGTTCCCTTAAAGGATCAAGACAATAAAAATGTTTTTGGTCGAATTTCCATAGGTCAATTGTTGTTTTCACTTAAAATTATGTCCATTTCAAACAAAAAAGAGACCCTTTGAGTGGTACCGACCACACCATGCCTCAGATTGAGGTGGGGATGACTCGTTTACATCACATAGAACTCATGGATTATTCTCCTAAATTATTAAGACAATCCGAATGTGTTTGGTCAAATTTTCTTAGGTCAGTTGTTGATTTCACTTAAAAATATTTCCATTTTAAACAAAAGTGAGATCCTTTGAGTGGTACCGGCCACACCATGCCTCTAATTGAAGTTGGGATGACTCAAACACATCTCCAATGCACTTGTGGATTTTATCTTAAAGGATCAACACAATTCGAATGCATTTGTTTGGATTTCCGTAGGTCAGCTGTTGTTTTCTCTTAAAAATCGGTCCATTTTAAATAGAAGAGAGACCCATTGAGTGGTATCGGCCACACCGTGCCTCGGATTGAGGTGGGGATGACTCGTGCATGTCCCCAATGCACCCGTGGATCATTCTCTTCAAGGATCAAGACAATCCAAATGTGTTTGGTCAGATTTTTGTAGTTCAGTTATTGTTTTCACTTAAAAATCTGTCCATTTAAACAAAAGAAAGGCCCTTTGAGTGGTTCATCATTTTTGCATGTTGTTGGTGTATATCATCTGTTAAAATGATAAATTTACTCATTAGAGAAAGTATTTTTTATTTAATAACAATTACAATATTCCAACGAACATTTACATACAACAATGTGTCATCTTTTGATCCCCTAAACCCCTCTAAAAAATTATCGCCAATTGTACACATCCCCAAGTCACAAATTCATGTTACTTGGGTAAAATTTGTCATCAGGAATGTGGACCACTCATTTATGAACATATCTATATCGTCTTGTGAGTATGAGGATTTTTGGTAGTCAGAGTAGTACTGCAAAATATAAAAACAAAGAATTAATAAATAAATTAAACGAACTAGTAGTTTTTTTTTGAAAATACCTATTTAGGGATGGTTGTTTCTTGATGAAAAATGTTCTCCTTTATAAATTTAAAAACATAATAACCGCAATCATTATCATTTTTTTGTTTTGGCCACTAAAATAAAATTGATCATTAGAAGAATAAGCATCTTCTTTTAATATTTGTTTAGATAGTGAAATTTTATTATATATACCCTGATATTTGTCAAGACGTAGTACTTTTCTGCCTCCTTATGCTTAGCCCCTGTCCTCATTCCTTTTTTAGATGATAATTATACACTGCACTATCATAACAGAATCATCAATAAAAGATAATATAAATTATATTACATGATGTTTAGACCTAAAACGTAGGATGTAGTGTCATACAGATTCACAAACTCCATCATGTGTGGTCGGTTTGATGGATATCCTTGCTTTGAATCCAAAAAATAAATCATTGCAGCATCCAAGTTCAACGCAATTAGCATCCAATGTTGCCTAAAAACACAAAAAGGAATAAGTAATAAAAGAAGACAAAATATAGTTGATATGATTTAATCATAGAGTTTTACCCCTACATGGTTGGTATTAATAAGAGTCTGTCATCTGTAATCTTGCTTTCAATTGTTTTCAGCAAGCCATTCACTATTTCATTATTTTCTGATGGCTCTATTTTCATCAGATGTGATGATGTGGTATGAGGACTAATGAGTCCAAATCTTGTCTCATGTGAAAATTCCTTCAACATTTTTTCATATATATTTCTGTCAACAATATAAAATGCATTTTCTCATAATTTTCACATTAGATTCGATTTTAGAAAATCAATTCATGGAAACATAGCTCATATATACATATACAACTGTGATGCCTAGCCAACCATTTTCAAGGATCTCATTTACATTTTCAGCAGCAACGAAATCTTGACTTTTCACACCGTATATATTCTCTTCGAAAACCACTATATGACTACTACCACCTCTTAGCTTCGTATCCACATGAGTCTTCAATTATTGTAAATATGTATAGAGAACATGTGGTGTTATTATGATTTCAGTAGCTCCTTGGGATCGGTGGGTCGATCCTTTAGATGGTTTTGAGCCGACGTTTGTCACCCCTTTCCGTTTCTCTGTCTATAACAACATTCATTGGTTCAGACCCTTTTTTCATTAATTATTAAAGGTTTAACTTGAAAAAAAGGAAATAAATACCTCTTTGGCACCATGTACTCTTACCAGCTGTGACAGCCATGCAATGAATGTACCAATAGCCTTTTCAACCATATGAATATGATCATCATCAAGTGGAATAGATAGCTCTACATTTAGCCCATGAGCTACAGTAATCGTCACTTTCTGATGATCTTTCGGAAGTGTTCTATTATGCATCCTGTCATTTGGGATTTTTAACATTGTAGCTCTCGCTACAAGGTGATAGGTGGGTGTTGATAGATATAAATCAAAATCATTATCACCATTTAGAAGATCAGTATAGGAAAAGTATCAATGTTTTTCTGATTTACATTTCATTGGAACAATTATTATAATATTGATTACCATGGCTAAGATATCTCTTTTAGGGGAATGGATCGCCTCAAAGCTGGTTGGGGGTGGGGCAGGATCTTCACGCGCTGGTTATTCCTGAGTAGTGTCTTCTCCTTTCTTCCCACCCATAAAAGTTTCCATCAACACTCCCTGCCATTTGTCAATCGTTCTTCAAGGGTTGCTAGTTTTTCACTCATTTGTTTCAATGTTTCATCTCTATCATCTGTTTTTTTCTTCTCAAATTATATCCGGGGTGTCACCCCAAATCCCGCACAACTGACACGACCGTATTTTTCTGGCTGCTTCAAAGCCATCGATAATTGGTCTACATCGACTATAGGAGTAGCTGATTCATGTGACTGTCATATATAAGAAAGTAACTAATTATTTTTATGTAATAGAAATTTAAAAAAGAAATCTTTTTATTGTCATTTCATACTTACACAAATTTCCCACACTTTTTGTGTGTTCTTGTCCAATAGCTTCCCTTCCTTATTCACACATGCCTCCATCCAATGCACATGGCATGGGATGGTAGTGTATTTGGTTTTAGACTCATCAATCTATCTATAGACATAGAAAGATAATTATGATGTTGTTTGATGGAACCTAACAATATTACTATAAATTTAAAATACATACCATTTTCTTTTCTAGTGAAGTGTACCCCATCCTTGCTTTATGATAGGGGTATGTTGGTTTTGATGCAGGTTCCTTATTTTTTTTACAGAGTTGTTGTTTCATAAATGAAATATTGACAATAAATGTGATGGATACACATATCCTCAAACAACGTATTATCACCCACAATGCACCTGAAACATCTCATCACCACAGCGGCCAATAAATGCATCCCATGCTTCTTGAGATATCAGGTGAGCGTAGACAATGGGTGGGTCCGGGTTTATTTTACCTTTGGAATCTTTCAGGAGATATCTTGTTAAAATATTGGAAAACCCTTGATTAATCCTTCCTAAAAGCCTTAGTACATAATCCTTATGTGAATAATCTACTATTAATGTATTATGAAAGAGATTGAGAAGAGTAAGACATTGTTTCATTAATTTATTTTCTAGTAAATTAAAGAAATAAATTCATAATGTTACCTTAATTTCTTCCCATATCTCAGCTTTCAGCCCAGACACAACATGGTGCCATGAATCTATGTCAGTAAGAACGTGTTGCTGAGTGAAAACTCCAATGTAACTACTAAACATAGCCTTGTTTGGATTCACATGTTTTCCTCATGCATTTCATCCAACACCAAATTTGATGCCTTTTCTTTTCGCCTTAAGAACTTTGGCTAACACAATACAACAACGACGCACCCGTGTTTTCTGTGACATCGATCCTTCATTCCCAACCATTTCATCAATATCAATATCATATATATGTTCATATGAAATGGTAGAAATGTCATGTGATGATGGATGTTGGACCTCAACACTAGGAGAAGCAGGAGCCATAGCAGCCGCAACAGCCGGAGCAGCAGGAGCAACAATAGGAGCAGTAGGAGCAGCAGCAACAGCCTCATCAGCCACATCAGCAGCTTGAGAGACATGTTTAGCCTCAAGGATAGGAGCACCAGAATGAGCAGAAGTCATTATATGAAATAGTGGTTGAATAGTTAATTTAGTTTACATAAATTCAGTAATGATAATATAATAACATGAGATAACAACATCTATATTACAAGCAAAATATAACCTGTTTACTGAACTCTCTTTCTTTTTTTCAAAGGCTGAAGGTATTTGACACCTCTATCGAATATCCAAGTCCTTTCATTGTGGTCTCCTCTAACATAAAAAAAATCATCTAAATTGGGACCACTCCGAAATGATTGCGACGTAGCACTGAAAGGATCATCCTCAACTGAATTTTCATTGAAACCTTCAGTAGTTTGGGATGCTAACAGAACAATCAACCACTTTCAGTATGCAGGATCTAGAACATAAAAAACTTATACTACTTATGATGCCATTATAAAATTTTTATCCTTGTAGCCGTCATTACTAAAATCAACTTTCACAATTCCCCATTCATCTATTTTAACAACACTGTTATTATCAACCAATTTGCATTGAAAAATATGAAATTGGAATGTTTTATTATTCAACTACCATATTAGTTTGATAATGCCAAAGTATGATATATTTTCATAAATTGGATTTAATTCCTTACTACCTGAAACAAGCATCGCTTCATCCACTAGTGTAACTTCACTAATTTGAATGGTACTATCTTCATCATGATCATTTGTATAGAATGTATAACCATTAATTACATAACCACTGTAAGATAATACATACACACATGGTCCATCGACTAGCCATTGAAGTCGTTCTGAAATTGAATTAGGATTTTCATCCAACTGCTTAAAAATATGGTCCTGAAACCATCCTATAAACTGGTGATTATGTGTATTTGATAACCATTTTCAAGCCCTTGATGGATTAAACTGTCTAAGAATTTATTTTTGAGTTTTAATATATGGAGCAACCTCACAACTGTCATGAAAAACATAAAGTTGGGCCTGCTCCCGATCTATAATGGTGATCGTCACAACATCTCTTCCATAAAGTCCCTCACCCTTAATGCTTCAAGTGTGATGAGATTTCAGGATACCAAAGCTTTCCACATCAGATAGGTATTCGGTACAAAATTCAATGGCTTACTCAACAATATATCACTCCACTATAAAACCCTCTCGCTGACATCGATTTTTTACATACCATTTCAAAATATTCATATACCATTCAACAGGATACATCCATCTATATTAAACAGGACCACAAAATCGAATCTCTCTCACCAAGTGAATCATCAAATGAACCATCATATCAAAAAATGTTGGCGGGAAGAACATTTCTAATTCACATAAAATGATGAAAATTACTTTTTCCATAGCTTTCAATTTCGCCTGGTCTAAATCTTTGCTACATAAAGCTTTGAAAAAGAAACAAAGTTTGATTAACGTATGATGAACATTCTTGGGGAAAATGCTACGTAAAGCTCTAGGAATTATATCTGCATCAAAACATGGTTTTCATGTGATTTCAAACCTTTTAACATCAAATAAATCATTGACATAATGTTCTTTATATTTGATGAATATCCCTCTGAAACCTTTACATCATTAAAGAAGTTGCAATATTGGTATCTCTCTTCCCTAGAAAGAGTATAAGCAGCTGGATGAAGAAACATTCGATTTTTAGCCTTCATGGGATCCAGCTCTTCTTGTATTCCCATGTCAACCATGTCCATCCTTGCCTTAATTCCATCCTTTGTTTTTCTAGGGGCATTTAGCAACGTTCCGAAAACACTGTCACATAAATTTTTTTCCACATGCATCACATCAAGAAAATGTCTGATGTATAAACAATTCTAGTAAGGTAATTCAAAAAAAAACTGATCTCTTTTTTCAACCAATTTTCATAAGGTTTTTCGAAAATGGTTTACCAAAAATAGTGTTCATATCTATTACTTTCTCAAACATCTGATCACATTTTAGTGGAGATGGTGATGCGCGTTGTTATGAACTCCCATTGAATGATGTCGTCCAAGATCGATACTTATGACGACGAGGTAGAAATCTACGATGTCCTAAAAACAAATATTTCAATGAATGTTTCAACCTAATTGATTATGCATCTTCTTTGCACATGGGACTCCATTGAGTTCCTTTAATGCTATACCTTGAAAAATTTCCATAAGAAAGGAAATCATTAATTGTCCCATACAACATCGCTCTCAATGTGAAGTATTCACTTTTATAAGCATCATACAACATAACACATGAATCCCACAATATCATTAAATCCTCAATCAAAGGAGCCAAATAAACATCAACATCATTACCTGGTTGTTTTGGTCCTGATATAAGCATAGATAACGTGATGAATTTCTGCTTCATGCATAACCAGGGTGGCAAGTTATAATTTACCAACACAACTGGACATATACTGTGAGTGTTGGTTTGAAAACCAAAAAGGATTTAAACCATCTGTAGATAACGCAAGAAGAAGGTTTCCCGACTCTTTTCCAAATTCAGGATACTCATGATCAATTTTCTTCCATTTAGGAGAGTCGGTCAGATGACATAATTTCCCATCTTTATTTCTTTTATCGACATGCCACAACCATTTTCTTGTAGTTTCTTCAATTCCATATAGACGGCTAAAGGTAGGAATGATTGGAAAGTACCATACAACTTTCGTATGATTGGATTCATCTTTCTTGTATGGATAAGAACCACACTTTGGGCATTCTGTAAGTGATTTTTCCCCTTGCGAAACAATATACAGTCTTTCGGGCATGCATGTATTCTTTCAGAAATCATACCCATCGAGCGTAGAATTTGTTTATCTTCATATTTCCGGCTTGGGAGCTCATTATCTTCAGGGAGAATGTCATTCAAGAGATAATGTTGTTCCGTAAAACTGACATCACTCCATTTGTTGCTTGATTTCATTTTATTCAACTTCAGTATAGCTGAAAATGTTGTATACATGGTGTAACCAGCATACAATGGTGTCTTTTCACAACTCTTTAACTTCTCAAACAATTTTGGGCAATCACGGAGTTTATCTTCAATTTTATTTTTCATTTCATCAACACAATCTTCATCATCATTGACATCTGTAATCACATCCACTATATGGTCTTCTTCATTATCCATAGTTGTATTCATATCTGATGATCCATAAAATGCAGTTTTATCACAGCCAGTAGCTATATTCGCTTTTTCTCCATGTTTATTCCAACATTTATAACTCTGATCTATTCCATGACATATCAAATTTTCTTCAAACTCCTCGGGAGTAAGTAGTCTAGAATAACAACAACGTAAACACGAACAAAGGATTTGAGAAGGATCATTTTCTTGATCCTTTGAAAATTTGATGAACTCTTTCACTCCGTTCTCATACTCTATTGTCAAACGATTATCATCCATCCAATCTTTATTCATCTTCATCCTATTTGAATCTCAAATATTAGTATTTATGGTTCAAGTATACAAAACAGGACTTCCAGATACAGTAGAAGAGAACCACTTCCTTATAAAAATAGAGATTAATAGAGCATAATCATTAGTATTTATTTATCTTCATTAAATATAATTACTTTAGATTCATTACAGTTTCCTCAAATCACCCCAGAACAAACAAAAGAATAATCAAGAATGATACATCTACCACTCCTAGGTCTCTGCTCTACATTAAATATCATCATGCCTAAATACACATATATCCACACATGTACATGTCACAAACACATAAAAAATATATCCACATCAGAACCAAAGTACCAATATGGATTTCAATTAGCTTACTCGATTCAAGTGGTGGTTTGTAAGAAATAATAAGAAAATATAATAAGTATATAGTCGAACATAAATCTCAAACTGGTGTTAATAATCCAATAAACCCATGGTATCATTCCATCTATCAGAATACTCTGAAGGATCACATATGTGATAGTAGTCCTAGGTGGTGACGGTTCCTGAGGAGGAAGGGGTGAACACGCACCTATCAGGGTTTGAGGTCAGGTCACTAAGGTTGAAGGTGGCCCAATACTCTTACAAGGGTTCATTCCATATTTCACTAGCGCGCCGCACATGTCAACGATGGATGCCTGCAACTCCGGATTTAGTTCGGATGCACACGACGCTGGGTTATCATCAGAAAGAGGAGGGGACTAGGGGGAGAGGTAAGGATTCGGCATTGCCATGGATAGAGTTAGGGGCAATACTGAGGATGTGGCCACTCTCTTTCACTTATATAACCAATGCTCGCAATTTTTTTTGCGGGGATATAAAATTTGTTTTATCGGGGAATGAACAAATAACTAATCATTTTATGACCAACTGTTAAATTTTGAAATTAAATATTTATTTATTTATTACACATTTTCAATATGAATTTTAAAATTTATCACACAATACTTCAAAAATTTCTCCCTCCTTTCCACATGAAAATAGACAACTCCACCACTTTACAGTGGACTAGTTGCTGGAAAAAAATATTGTTATGAGATATCATCCATTGAAAAAAAATGAGGGATTATCATTTGTTTTAAGACCAAAGAAGTTATGATTATCTTTGTAGCATGTGTATAAATAATACCCTATTTAGTATAACATATTGGAAATAAATACATATCTCCTGGAAAGATGTGCCATAAATTTATATATAGAGAGAGAGATAAAAGGAGGATAGATTAGAAGAAGATATGAAGTAGTGGGAAGAAGAGATTGTAAATACCTGGTCAGTCAAGATATGAGAAAGGTGGTTTTCACCCATGAAATAGCTTTTATGAATACTCAAAGTCATGGATTAATAATACTAAAATTTGAATTACAAATTCATGGATTAATAAAAATAAAATTTGAATTACAATTTAAAACTAATACAAAACTAACATTAAAATAAAATAAAAATAAGAAATGAGGGTGGAAGAGAGGAGAAGCAGCGGCCTGTGCCCCGATGGGATCCCTCCATAGCTGTGGGTGTCGACCTGATGATTTGGGAAGGAGTCGAGGGCCTCCTTTTATAAGAAGAATTCTGTAGACTATAATATTGCGCGTTGATGGACCATTAAATGGTCGATTCACGGGTCGACCCCTTCAGAAAGGTTTTTCATAAATTTGTTTTCCGTTCATCCCCCAAATTACAGCTCATTTAGACACCAGGTTAAGGAGTTATATAATTTTCATTGAATAAGACTTTTTTATGGCAGAAATTTCCAGGAAGATTCATTCAAATGTGTAACGATCAATGGAAACCTTAAAGAATTAAAAACTCCCCCAAATTTGTTGTAGAGTCTCTACTATGTGTCCTCGTGGTATCCCAAGTAAAATTACCTAAATTGGAGGTGAGGTAACCAATTTTTGCATCAGTTATGGTGGTGGGGTCAACGTTGTCCGCCCGAAAAAGTTTCCAACTTCAATGAATTTTTTGAACTAATAGATCTTCGAATCAGCTCTAGGTCCAAAAGAGAGAGTTGAATGAAATAAATTCCGGATTTAGAAAAAATTATCATGAATTTTGAAATTATATGTTTTATGAAATGATAAAAATACATTTGTAGAAAAAATTGGTCAAAAATCCAAAATTATGCCCTTTTCTCAATTTTTCTCATAATTAGGATTCACATATTTTACTTTTACCCATTGAAAATTAATGGAAGTTCTCATTTCATTAATTAAAGCTCCTTAATTTATTATTATTAAACATCCTAAGTCATGATTTACCTCACTTTTGATTCTTTCCTCTTATCACTCAGGATATAATTCAAGTAGATTTATGCTTATATCATGAGAATCATGCTCTTTATCCATAGGCTTGTAAATGAACTTATTTCTCCACTTTGTAAAGAAAAAACACACATAAAATCATGAGGACTTGCAATTAAGGTTCTATTGACTTTGAGGTTTATGGTTTGTAGGATTTGATGCAATAAAAATTAAGGCTCAAGGAGGAGGCCAATCTATTAAGTACTATGCATGATATCAAAAGTAAAAATAAAATGAAATTATCCCCTTCAAAGTAACAACACCCAAATGACATAATTATTTAATAACAACATAAGAACTATAATCATTAATCCTCATCTGTGGTAGTATCATAACTTGATTATTATCCAATATCATCATTTGGGGCATACTCTGATGATTTCGACATTGGTTTGCATAGTGTCCCAACTCCTTTCAGATGAAGCATTGTACATTTGTAAACTTTTTCTTACCCTTGCTGTCACGTACATGGTGTCCTTTTTTTCTACACTTATAACAAACTCACATTCCCTTCAGACAAGTTCTACGGTGTTTTTTCCCACAGTTATCACATATTGAAAAATTCTTCTTTTCCCTCTTCCCTTTATCCATCTTTCTCTCTTCCATACTTTTCTTCTCTTGCTTCCCTTCTAATCGATAAGACTCAGAGAACTCTGTACTTATCTTATCAACACATGATACTATTTCTTCATATGATGATAATATATGGGAAACTATTTCCCTTCTAAATTATGGATTAATACCATGAAAGATATGATCTTTCTTACTCTTTGGATCATGCGTATTGTTGGAGATCCCATTCCTTCTAGTGGGTTCCATTTCTAAACAATGGCATACACTAGATTAGTTTGTGAATAGAAATACCTTATCCCAAACTTTTAAAACACTTAAAATAAATTAAACATTTTATGGATAAACTCCATAATCATAAAAAGGTATTCTTTGAGGATGTATATACTCGTAAACCCTTCATAATGGGTTGTAAAGAAAATGAGAATTATCCGAAGCATATCCCCCGGGAGTGTCGTAACCAAGAGTGCAGCAAGGCCCATTGTCGTGCACCAGTTCCCGTTCGAGTCTAGATCAAAGTGGTATTTTTGGGTTTTACCCCTAGGTACATCTGTAGCAGAGCCGCCTCTACCTACTCGTATCCAGATAGGGATATATTGCTCAGAAAACTCACAAAATCTCAACAATACCAAAATTCTAGGAAGTTCTTATATACTAATCCTCAAAGTATATCTTAGGGCTATGTGTTCTAATCAGAGTTTATCTAAATCTAGTTTCCAAGGTTTTTACTAAACCTCTCCCTGATACCAACTGTAACGCCCCGACCCCAATTACCCAGAGTCGGTTCATTATTACATAACATTGGCATGATCACAAGGAATCAAGTCCCGAAAGACCGACCAGATTAGTAGTCTTGGAAAATCAATTCCATAAATGAATGTTACATTACACATTATAACATACACAACAACATAAATAATCCTTTATGAATGTCATTATTCCCATGTCTTAACCCTGCATATCAATCACAATACACTTCTTGGAATCCTGGGAAGAAAAAAAAACATAGAAAGGGGTGAGCTCAGATGCTCAGTAAGGATAACAATATGGCAGAAACTTTAATAAATAATCATAAACATTTAAGGAAATTTATAACTAAAACAAAGTATTTTTAAACTTGAACTTCAACATAATATAGAAAAAATAAAATAATTCAATTTACTTATTCACATGGATATTCTACTATTCGAATGATCACATTCAATATCACTAACCACTTTCTTAATGATGGAATGCATAATGCCAGACTATCATAACCACGTAGCCACCAAGACTACAAATAAGATTTTGTCAAGGCCTCGTTCCATGACACTAGTTTGTCTCATTAGACCTACGGATGCATCGAGGAGCTATAACGGGATCCACCCGTCACATATTAAGTCCAAGGCATTCTTCATATGAACAGGTTTAAACATAACATAATCATTCATAATAAAACTAGCATATGAAATGTCAATACTTTCTACATAAACCATGAATGGTATAAAAATAACACATCCACAGTCAAACATATCACAAAACCTTCAACACAATATGGAAGATTTGTATCATGATAAATCAACTTCAAAACAAGTTTAAAATCCATTAAAGAATTTTGACATAGATGAAAATGATGTGTAAAACTCTTTCAGATAAATACCCCTTTTTCATGAAAAACTTTACAAGTCACACAATTTAAAAAATAAGTCATTTAAAGACATTTTTGAATCAAATTGACCCATACCACTTTGAAACTTTTGAAAGGAATTAACATTTTTAAAACATTCATGTCAATATAAATAAATCATTAAAAACCATTTTAAAGACATGGACATTAAAGAGAACGATTTAGAAGAATAAATATTTAAAAAATTTGAAATGATGTTTTAGTAAAAATTACCTAAAAAGAATTCCTTTGAAAACTCTTTCATAAATCATGGACATGGATAATAAATATGTCCCAGTAGATACTTACATAAAAACAACATCGGATAATTAATAGATTTTGAAATTAACCCTTACCAATTAGGTAACTTACAAAACATATACCACATGAAAGAGGAATCATACAATTAATATGTAAATACACATAAATTAATGTTTATTAAAAAAAGAATACAATTATAGACAGTACATACACCACACAAAAGTTAATAGCAGCAATATGGCATGAATCTCACGGGAATAAGGAGTGAGATGAAAACCCCTTACCTTGTACTTTTCCTTGGTTGACGGTAGCTTAACCTCATGTATAATGGTGAAATAATTGCTATTGAATTATTCAATAGTCATATATATTAATATGATATCATATATGATCTTTTAACATCACTTTGTTAATAAAATATTAGTATTACCGTCGTTTTGGGTGTTAACATACTCGTTTTCTTTTATATAAGCCGTGTTTGTTATGGATAGGTTGTATCATACTCATATCCAGAATGATATTAAGTCATTAAATATTATTTTTATTCATCCAATAAAATTTAGCCATGAATGGATACGATGGGAAATGAATCTCATCGCGTTCGTGGAGACGGTAATCTGTACGTACACACGAGTGACAATATCATTCTTTTGATATTAAAATAATATATAATTGGATGGTATATCATATAGACAGAATCATTATCATGTTATATTTATTATTTACATGAATTATACATCGTTATTATACCCAGCTAAATAATAATATATTGAATAACAATTACACCACAATGTGGAGACGGTATGTCGTACGTACGCACGTATGGTGACATATCATTCAAGGGATGGATAGAATAATGAATTTGTTTGTTCCATAATTATAATAACATAACAGTATATATAAGGTACTGGAGTTATCATTTCAGAATGGAAATAACAAGGAAATAAGATGTTGAAGAAGAAAGGAACTTTAAAGAGGGTGGTGATGACGCTACCTCTTCTTCGGGTTCTTACTTTTGATTTGGTCAAAATGGATCCTTAGGTTGGGTTTATAATCAAAATAATTCCTCTAGGATGAAGTTAAGGAAGTTGGGAGGATATGTGGGCAGGGGTTGGCTGAGCCAAATGGATTTGAAGGTGTGAATTAATGAGAAGGGGGAGTTCCCTTTTATAAGAGGGGTGAGGGGCTCTTTAGGAAAAACTTAAAGTATTATTTTATAATAAATTAATATTCAGGTTATATTAGATAAAAAGTAGATTATTAAAATTATAAGGTGGTTATGGGTCGAAATCCATTCAACCAATAGATTTTAGACAGGTTTGGTCATTATATTAACCTTATCTTTTAGTTTTAACTCTTGGTTTGTTAGTTTAACATTTACCATGTCACATTGTATTTTTATAATATATAGTTAATCAACTTACTATATACATCCAAGAAACCCCAAAGTGGACCATTAATTATACACCAATAATGATATAAGTCCTTTGGCAGACCGTTTATAGCATCCCGTCTTTTTATAACATAAACATTCATTACATTACACAAAAATGAGGATCGTTAAGGTTTAGTGTCTTGGAAACAAGGATCATAATACATAAAAAAACATAAAACATTCTTATTAAACACTTGAAAGGATTATCCATTAGTTCATCTTATGTTCATTATGTATCTCATAACCTGGGGACATACATCAAAAGAAAGGGTGAGCAGAAGGCCCAGTAAGGGAAACAAGAGAAACATTTAACATGTGAACTTGAGATACTTCACCAAGGACATGAAAAGAACATTAAGGCATGAGAAATAAATCATGAGATACATCATAATAAAAATAACATTTTTCATAACTTGATGATGTGGCTGCAACATTTAATATTGACAATCATTTCGTTTCACCATGTTTCATCCCCAAGGTGTCGTTAAAAATTACCAAGGTTATTCACCAAGGCGTCGTTAAAATGGTCATCTCTAGAGATTAAGTCTTTACCCAATGCATTGGAGCGCTATCAGGGAGCACCCTTAAATTTGCCTTTATTTTCATGTGATCCACATATATCATCATCAAACATTTCATAAATAACCCATATAGCATAAAATAAATGGGTTTCATTTCATAATCATAATGTTTTAAAAACTCTTTTAAAGACATGATCTTTACGTTACTTTAAACCCACGAAAAGGGAAAGAGGGTATCAGGTATGTAAATAGCAGAATTTAAAATAGAACATTTTTATATTTATGTGAATACCCCTTTAGAAATAGAAGCTTTGAGTATTCACTTTGTAACATAAAATAATTTTGAGAAAAGAGAGGCATTTTGAGACGAAAATTCTGCAGCATAACGGCTATGTTACACGGTTTTAGAAAACATTGAAAAGAGAGGGGACATGAGTCGAACAATCATAATTGACCCATAAAACAGTAGAGGGACAGAATAAGAAGTATATATGGACATGGTGATGCAATTTTATGTTCATACCATTTGAAACGAAAAACATGGAAGGAAGACAAAAATTTGATTTCTCTTATGAAAATTCGGCAACCTAACGGCGTCACTTAAACTTCAACAAAAATGAATTGAACAGATAAAATAGGGTCTCTCATCATATGATAATAAGAGATAAGTATGATAGATATAGAGATCATACCCCAAAATAATAAAAAGGAACTTGAATGATTTGACATGAAAATCGAACTTGAAAAATGAGAAGGGTGAAAGAATCACTTAAACATTCGGCAGCCTAACGGCGTCACTTAAACTTTCATAAAACGAAATGATGAGAGTAAGATGAGATCTCTCATCATATAAAAATGAAAGGGGCAGTAAGAGGGATATAAAATAACATCCTCTCACATAAGAACATGGATCATAAAAGGAATGACATAAAAGAGATTACATTAAAAGAAAGAGAGGGGTAAGATCCCTTACCTTAAAACGTGACTCTTGAAACTCAATGTTTTGGACCTTGAGGGCTTGGGGGCACCTTGGGAGGACTCCTTGGAAGGTAAGGAGACCAGAACTTAGTTGGGGGAGAGTTGGGAGAGGAAACTAAAGGAGGAAAGGGTGGGTATTTATAGGGAAAGTGAGGGGACAAGGCATTAATGACCAAGGGACACCTCACTAGTGGTTTTGGCAAAACCATGGGCTTGCCCATGGTATTTTCCCATGGTATTGGCCACTTGGGACACCTCACACCTTATCTTACTATTCATAATTCGACAATATTGAAAATATAATTAATACATCATTTAATGATGTCATTAAACACCCGTAACTTAAAAACTATATTTTCACTATTCATCGAAAATTCAACTTTCTCAGAATAATCTCAAAATTTCACCTTAACCAAATATCAATGCTCTGATTTCAAAAATGAAATCCATTTTATAAAAATAATTTTCTAAATATTTTTAATTTAATTTTTAAATAAAAACACTATTCATCGAAAATTCATTTTTTTAGAAAAATCCCCAAAAATTACCTTAACATAATATCGATGCTCTGAGTTCAAAAATAAATTCCTTTTTATAAAAATAATTTTCTAATTATTTTTAATTAAATTTTTAATTAAAAACACTATTCATCCGAAAAAACTAATACATGACTAATAATTTTTGAAACCGTTATTTACCCATTTTATTGAATCACATTACTTAATCTAGGTGTCTAAATTATATTAAAACTTTCTTTGAGTGAAAATACTAATCCATTTGGTCCCATTACTAATCCTAAGCGTAAAATCACTATTCATAATTTACTATTCATCAAAAATTAAGTTAATCTTATTAGACTCCAAATTCCTTACTGAACACTTTTGTAGAAGACCATTTTTTGAAAATCATTTCACATCATTAGTTATTTAGGGTTTACATAAATATTTTAAAATATCCTTTTTTCAAAATTCATCAATAAAATACATTCTAAAATTATCTTGACATTTGAAATTTCACAAACATCACTAAAGGAAGAAATCTCAATTTATTCACTCGAAAGGATTACACAAGGGAGCTAGGGTCTCGTCACATAGCCCCTTATACCACCGGCATAAGACCTAAGTGTAAGGTGTGCTATGGTTAGAGAATCTGAGGGAGGCTCAGATAACATTGCCCTAGTAGTAATCTCTACTAACTTGAACTTCTCCCGCAGGCGTTTCTGTTCAAGTTTGACACGCTGGAGTTTGGCTTGGGCTTGGTCCAAAGCGAAGCCCACAGATGCTACCGCCTTCCCAAGCTCTGATAAGTGGGCTTCATAAGGGTCGAGTCTACTGGATGAAGCCATCGACTCCTCTTTCTGCATTAATCATTAATATCTTATTAAATCATTAAGAGTAAGTTAATATACTACTCAAAAATATTGGGTCGTTACATTCTTCCCCCCTTAAGAAATTTCATCCCCAAAAATTTATACTTGAGGCCTAGTCGAAAAGGAGAGGGTACTTTTGCTTCATTGTTTCCTCCGGCTCCCAAGTCGCTTCTTCATATTTATGATTCCTCCACAACACTTTCACAAGGTGGGTAGTATTGTTTCGTAGGACCTTGTCTCTACGGTCCAAGATCTCCACTGGCTGCTCCTCGTAAGAGAGGTCATGTTCTAGTTGCACCACCTCTGGGTTCAGTACATGCGAAGGGTCGGGTATGTACTTCCTTAAGAGAGATAATGGAAGAAATCATGAACTCGAGCTAGGTTCAGTGGAAGTGCTAGACGATAGGCCACTTCTCCTATGCAATCAAGGATTTCATAGGGGCCAATGTACCTAGGACTAAGCTTCCCTTTCTTCCCAAACCGCATGACTCTCTTCCATGGAGCAATTCGAAGGAAGACTTTTTCACCAACACCAAACTCCAAGTCCCTTCGCCGATTGTCATCATAGCTCTTCTGCCGACTCTGAGCAGCCTTTATGTGTTTTTGGGTGGCATGAACCTGTTCCGTCATCTATTTCACGAGATCAGGCCCAAGAAGCTTCCTCTCATCAGTTTCATCCCAACAAGTAGGAGTTCTACACCGCTTTCCATATAGAGCTTCATAGGGTGCCATCTGAACACTAGAATTGAAGCTGTTGTTATAGGAGAACTCCACTAATGGGAGGTGTTGATCCCATCCACCTTAAAATTCCATTGAGCATAATCTCAACATGTCTTCGAGTGTCTGAATAGTCCTTTCAGATTGGCCATCAGTTTGAGGATGATAGGCCGTACTAAAATTCAATTCAGTATTCAGAGCATGTTGAAGACTTCTCCAGAATTTTGATGTGAATCTTGGGTCACGATCAGATACGGTGGATAGTGGTACCCCATGTAGCCTTACCACTTCCTTCACGTATATCATGGCAAGCTGATCCAGAGATAAATCTTCCCGAATAGAGATAAAATGGGTTTTCTTGGTGAGACGATCCACAATAAGCCATATCCCATTGTTTCCATTGGATGTTTTCGGGAGACCAGTTAAAAAGTCCATAGTGATATTATCCCACTTCTATACTGGTATGGGTAGTTGTTGTAATACCCCCTTAGGAAGTTGTCTTTCTGCCTTTACTTGCTGACACACCAGGCACCTTGTAGTGTAATCAGCAATCTCCCTCATCATGTTATCCCACCAATAATGATCACGAAGGTCTCTATACATCTTAGTGCTTCCCGGATGTATAGAGAAAGTAGAGCTATGAGCTTCATCCATCATTTCATTCTTTATCTCCGGAATTGATGGGACACATAGTCTTGTACTAAATTTCAATACACCTTCTTGATCAATATTGAAATCAGGGAACTTCCCATCTTTTATAGCCTCCAACTTCTCCTGCAGAAAAGGATCTTCTTTTTGAGCCTTCTTGATCTTCTCTAGTAATAAAGGTTGAGAAATAATTTGGGATAGGGTTGATGATGTCCCTTTCCTTATAATTCACATGTCCAGTTTTACTAGATCTTTAATCAAGGGATCTCCTAAGATCCTCATTGTTGCCAAAACAACAGGATCTTTCCTGCTTAATGCATCCACGACTTTGTTTTCTCTTCCCGAGTGATAATGAATTGAACAATCATAGTCTTTAATAAGCTCCAACCATCTCCTTTGTCTCATGTTCAATTCTTTCTGTGTGAAAATATACTTTAGACTTTGGTGGTCAGTGTATATATCACATTTCTCCCCATAAAGATAGTGCCTCCATATCTTTAGAGCAAAAACAACTGCCGCCAGCTCTAGATCATGCGTAGGATAATTCTGCTCATGAGTCTTCAACTGTCGAGATGCATAAGCAATTACCTTGTCATTTTGCATGAGGACGCACCCAAGCCCTTTCAGAGAGGAATTGCTAAAAATAACTAATCCTTCTTTGATAGAGGGTAGTGTTAACACAGGTGCAGTAACCAATCTCTTCTTCAGCTCTTGGAAACTTTCCTCGCATTCCATTGTCCAGATGAACTTAACCCCTTTTCGTGTCAACTTGGTTAGTGGATTAGAAAGCCGTGAAAAGTTTTTCACAAACCTCCTATAATATCCCGCTAAACCAAGGAAACTACAAATCTCAGTTACTATTGTGGGTTGAGGCCACTCCTCCACAACCATTGTCTTTGCAGGGTCAACCGAGATTCCTTTATTGGTTACGATGTGCCCCAAGAAAGACACTTGTTGTAACCAAAACTCACACTTGCGGAACTTCCCAAAGATCCTCTCCTTCCACAGAGTTTTCAATATAACCCTTAGATGATCTTCATGCTCCTCACGACTTTTTGAATATATCAAAATATCATCAATAAAAACTACCAAATAGTTATCAATGTAGTCCTTAAAGACTCTATTCATCAAATCCATGAAAATAGCAGGAGCATTATTCAAGCCGAAGGGCATAACAGTAAACTCATAATGCCCATATCTTGATCGGAAGGCAGTATTTGAAATATCTTCCTTCTTCACCCTCAGTTGATGATAACCAGATCGAAGGTCAATCTTAGAGAAGAATTGAGCCCCGCGATGTTGGTCAAATAAATCATCAATTCTTGGAAGAGGATATCTGTTCTTCACAGTGATCCCATTCAGTTCTCTATAATCGATGCATAGCCGCATTGATCCTTCCTTCTTCTTCACAAAGAGAAATGGTGCTCCCCAAGGAGACACACTTGGTCGGATAAACCCCTTCTCCAACAAGTCTTGGAGTTGTTTCTTTAACTCTTCTAGCTCCATATTTTCCATTCTATACGGAGTCTTTGATATCGGTTGAGACCCAGGTACGAGTTCAATGGAGAACTCTACCTCCCTTTCTGGGGGAGGTCCAGGTAACTCCTCAGGAAATACATCCATGTATTCTTGAACAATAGGAACATATTCTATTTGTATTCTCCCTTTTCCTTCTTCATCATCACCGATTAATTCCATAAAGAAAGCTATAGGAGGTGCTTCTAGATAGGGATCAATTTGGGATATCTCTCCTTGGAAGATAACTGTAGGTCGTTCATTCAAGACTACTGAGATTTCCTTACTTCTGCATTTGATCTTAGCATTATACATTGAGAGCCAGTCCATCCCTAGTATAATGTCGAATTCCATCATGGGAATGACTACTAGATTTTCGATAAGATTTTGCTCACCAAAGTAAACACTAGAGTCCCTAAATACTGTTGATGCAAGGATAATCCCACTTGGAGTCTTGACAGACAACTCTACCTCTTGCAGTTCAGGGATTGATTCTATATTCCTTGAAAACTTGGAGGAAATAAAGGAATGCGTAGAACCAGAATCAAATAAAGTACTTGCTAGTTTTGAGAGGACAACAAGTGTACCTGCTACCACATCGTTCAGGACTTCAACTTCAGCTGTTGTGATAGCGAAAGCATGACCTTGCTCTCTTGGCCTCTGCTGAGGTTGGTGGTGATTCCCCTCCACCGCCCTTGGATTTGGACATTGGTTAGCAAAGTGCCCAAGCTATCCACACTTGAAGCATGTGACTTCGGGTAGGGCCAGAACCATCTTTACTCTGTCTTTAGTGTTGGGAAGCTGAGGCTTCACCTCACTATGACAATTCCGAGCAATATGGCCTCCACTTCCACACTTGTAGCACTTTCCACTTCCGTTAAAGGAGTTCCCCAGATGATTATTCCCACATTTATTGCATGTGGTAAGTTGCATTTGCTTTCCACCTCTTCCCTGATCAAAATACTTCCCTAAACCGGGCTCCAACGATCTCTTCTTTTCATTTGGTTTATGAGACCACTGTGTCTCACCAAACTCCAGCTCTACTTTCATAGCACTTCGAACTATTTCTTCATAGCTATCATAGTCCCTGTTGGCTAGATTCTTCTTCAGATGAGGTCGTAGTCCGCCAAAGAATCTATCAACATTCCCATTAGGGTCCATGACAAAGCTTGAGGTATAACGGGAAATCCTTGTGAAGTTCATCTCGTAGCTTTCGACAGATTCGTTCTCCTTCTGCTTCAGCTCGAGAAACTCTTTCTCCATTCTCGTTCTCATGGAAAAAGGGAAATACTTGTTAAGGAAAATTCCCCGAAATTCATCCCACTCCATAGATTCTATCTCTCCTCGTGGCTTCGTGTTTTTGATCAGTGAACACCACTGATCAGCTTCTCCCTCTAGGAGGTAAACAGCAAGGGTGACTTTTTCTTGTTCCGAACAATGAAGTACAGAAAAGATCTTTTCAATATAGCTTATCCATTGTTCCGCAACCAATGGGTCAGTAGATCCACTGAATGTTGGCGGTCGTTGACACATGAAGGACTCAAAAGAGTGTTGTTCCCTTCGTGGTGAGGTCGGCCTCTCAGCTTGATTCAAGTTATTACTCATAACTTGAGTCAGTTGGTTCATCATTCGCATGAATGTTTCCATTCCGGCTTCCATCGGAGGGTCGTCAGCACATGGTGCATTGCGGTCACCATCGGCACGGTTCCTCCTATTGCCCACCATCTTCTAAAAGAATAAAACCTTAGTAAGAAACTTATTTCATTTATGAATCTTTTAACTAAGACTTCATGCTTAGACAATTACACTTTTCTATAATTCCTTCATAATGATTCATAAAAAGCTTGTGATTAACCAAACATATCCCCCGGGAGTGTCGTAACCAAGAGTGCAGCAAGGCCCGTTATCGTGCACCAATTCCCGTTCGAGTCTAGCTCAAAGCAGTGTTTTCGGGTATTACCCCTATGTACATCTGTGCCAGAGCCGCCTCTACCTGCTCGTATCCAGACATGGATGTATTTGTTTGATAAACCACTTACTCAATACTTACCAAAATACCAGGAAGTTTTCCTATATTTAAACTTTTCTATAGGGTTCTTCCTAAAGTTTTTATATCCTAATTTCCACAAATAACTAAACCATCCTTTGATACCAACTATAGCATCCCGTCTTTTTATAACATAATATTTCATCACATTACACAAAACTGAGGATCGTTAAGGTTTAGTGTCTTGGAAACAAAGATCATAATACATAAAAAAAACATAAAACATTCTTCTTAAACACTTGAAAGGCTTCTCCTTTAGTTCATCCTATGTTCATTATGCATCTCATAACCTGGGGACATACATCAAAAGAAAGGGTGAGCAGAAGGCCCAGTAAGGGAAACAAGAGAAACATTTTACATGTGAACTTGAGATACTTCACCAAGGACATGAAAAGAACTTTAAGGCATGAGAAATAAATCATGAGAAACATCATAATAAAAATAAATTTTTTCATAACTTGAAGATATGGCTGCAACATTTAATATTGACAATCGTTTCGTTTCACCATGGTCCATCCCCAAGGTGTCGTTAAAAATTACCAAGGTTATTCACCAAGGCGTCGTTAAAATGGTCATCTCTAGAGATTAAGTCTTTACCCAATGCATTGGAGCGCTATCAGGGCGGACCCTTAAATTTGCCTTTATTTTCATGTGAGACACATATATCATCATAAAACATTTCATTAATAACCCATATAGCATAAAATAAATGGGTTTCATTTCATAATCCTAACGTTTTAAAAACTGCTTTAAAGACATGATCTTTACGTTACTTTAAACCCACGGAAAGGGAAAGAGGGTATCATGTTTGTAAATCCCAGAATTTAAAATAGAACATTTTTATATATATGTGAATACCCATTTATAAATAGGATCTTTGAGTATTGACTTTGTAACGTAAAATAATTTTGAGAAAAGAGAGGCATTTTGAGACGAAAATTCTGCAGCATAACGACTATGTTACACGGTTTTAGAAAACTTTGAAAAGAGAGGGGACATGAGTCGAACAATCATAATTGACCAATAAAACAGTAGAGGGACAGAATAAGAAGTATATATGGACATGGTGATGCAATTTTAAGGTCATACCATTTGAAACGAAAAACATGGAAGTAAGAAAAAAATTTGATTTCTCTTATGAAAATTCGGCAGCCTAACGGCGTCACTTAAACTTCAACAAAAATGAATTGAACAGATCCTATAGGGTCTCTCATCATATGATCATAAGAGATTAGTATGATAGATATAGTGATCATACCCCAAAATAATAAAAAGGAACATGACAGAATTGACATGAAAATCGAACTTGAAAAATGAGAAGGGTGAAAGAATCACTTAAACATTCGGCAGCCTAACGGCGTCACGTAACTTTCATAAAACGAAATGATGAGAGTAAGAGGGGATCTCTCATCATATAAACATGAAAGGGGCAGTAAGAGGGATATAAAATAACATCCTCTCACATAAGAACATGGATCATAAAAAAAATGACATAATAGAGATTACATTAAATGAAAGAGAGGGGTCGGATCCCTTATCTTAAAACGTGACTCTTGAAACTCAATGTTTTGGACCTTGAGGGCTTGGGGGAACCTTGGGAGGACTCCTTGGGAGGTAAGGAGACCAGAAATTCATTGGGGGAGAGTTGGGAGTGGAAACTAAAGGAGGAAAGGGTGGGTATTTATAGGGAAAGTGGGGGGAGAAGGCATTAATGGCCAAGGGACACCTCACTAGTGGTTTTGGCAAAACCATGGGCTTGCCCATGGTATTTGCCCATGGTATTGG
This sequence comes from Viscum album, assembly GCA_963277665.1. Classification (NCBI taxonomy): domain Eukaryota; kingdom Viridiplantae; phylum Streptophyta; class Magnoliopsida; order Santalales; family Viscaceae; genus Viscum; species Viscum album. Next base: position 942,330,026 of record OY728148.1, read on the forward strand.
CCACTTGGGACACCTCACTAGTGGTTTTGGCAAAACCATGGGCTTTCCCATGGTATTTTCTCATGGTATTGGCCACTTGGGACACCTCACACCTTATCTTACTATTCATAATTCGACCATATTGAAAATATACATAATACATCATTTAATGATGTCATTAAACACCCGTAACTTAAAAACTATATTTTCACTATTCATCGAAAATTCAACTTTCTCAGAATAATTTCAAAATTTCACCTTAACCAAATATCAATGCTCTGATTTCAAAAATGAATTCCATTTTATATAAATAATTTTCTAAATATTTTTAATTTAATTTTTAAATAAAAACACTATTCATCGAAAATTCATTTTTTTCCGAAAAATCCCCAAAAATTACCTTAACATAATATCGATGCTCTGAGTTCAAAAATAAAGTCCTTTTTATAAAAATAATTTTATAATTATTTTTAATTAAATTTTTAATTAAAAAACACTATTCATCCGAAAAACTAATACTTGACTAATAATTTATGAAACCGTTATTTACCCATTTTATTGAATCACATTACTTAATCTAAGTGTCTAAATTATATTAAAACTTTATTTGAGTGAAAATACTAATCCATTTGGTCCCATTACTAATCCTAAGCATAAAATCACTATTCATAATTTACTATTCATCAAAAATTAAGTTAATCTTATTAGACTCCAAATTCCTTACTGAACACTTTTTTAGAAGACCATTTTTTGAAAATCATTTCACATCATTAGTTATTTAGGGTTTACATAAATATTTTAAAATATCCTTTTTTCAAAATTCATCAATAAAATACATTCTAAAATTATCTAGACATTTGAAATTTCACAAACATCACTAAAGGAAGAAATCTGAATTTATTCACTCGAAAGGATTACACAAGGGAGCTAGGGTCTTGTCACATAGCCCCTTATAACACCGGCATAAGACCTAAGTGTAAGGTGTGCTATGGTGAGATAATCTGAGGGAGGCTCAGATAACATTGCCCTAGTAGTAATCTCTACTAACTTGAACTTCTCCCATAGGTGTTTCTGTTCAAGCTTGACACGCTGGAGTTCGGCTTGGGCTTGGTCCAAAGCGAAGCCCACAGATGCTACCTCCTTCCCAAGCTCTGATAAGTGGGCTTCATAAGGGTCGAGTCTACTGGATGAAGCCATCGACTCCTCTTTCTGCATTAATCATTATCATCTTATTAAATCATTAAGAGTAAGTTAACATACTACTCAAAAATATTGGGTCGTTACACCATTAGATTTTTAGGAATAGAATATAAATTAATTATATAATATTTTTAAAAAAAACTCATTTATGTCAATTTTGACACTACTCAATAATTGATTTTTGTTAAAGTCTTAAAAACTTTATTATTTCGAAACAAATTCATTTAAGAAATACTAACATGTCATATTTACCAATAAAATTCACGTATGTCATTAAAACATTCAAATTATATTTATTTTAACATTTATAATACCAATTATTTTAGACTTTCATTAATAAAGAAAATATTGCATCATTATTGTGTCATAAATAATATTAAATATTAAACGTATAAGATTTATAAATAAAATACCATTATTTATAAAATATTTTTAGCTTTCTAATTAATATTTATAGTTTAAAATCCAACATATATAACCCTATGTAAAAATGGTTTTTCTAAAAGATATATGCTTTTGTCATTTTTGTATTTATTTTAACTTAATTATTATAAAGTGTCATTATCACTTACAAGTGGATCCATGGCATCCCAAAATCAACCAAAATATGCCCCAGGTCGGACATGTATCAACAAATAGGGTTAAGACATGTTTTAGGGTAATTTATTATTATTATAATATTAATTTTTTACCCTTATTTACCGGATTTACCCTTTAACCATGGTAAAAAAAATATTTACCGAAATAATTATTCAAAATTTCTAAAATATAAAAGTTATCTATTTACACAATTTTTAAATCCGAATACCAAATATGGAGTCCATTTTTCCAAATTCAAAACAAAAAAGTGGCAGACATTAATTTAAAATTAATTCCCGCTGTCAAAACAAAAACATGTTTTTAAGAGATAATAACTATCAAAAGATTGACACTTGTTTATGTCCTGTTTAATTGTGAAATTATGTCCAATTTACAACATTGTATTAAATGTTAAAACTATATTCTAAATATACTTTAAAACCACACAAATTCATAATTTATCACTATTAATTATTTCGATTAAAAAATTTGTTTTTAATAACAATTTAGTGATTTTCACTATTAATCAAAATATAAAAGTTATCTGAAAGTACCAAAATATCATCCTAGGAAAATTTTGATATACCGAATCCAAAAATGAAGTCCATTTTGAAAGATAAAATGTATAAAATTTAAAAAATTAGGTATTACTATTCATAAGGGCTAGTTTGATTGGTTGTGGTGTGTGTTAGAACTCGAAGTTGCATACAACACATACTACAGTATTATTCAAAGAGAAGCGTACCGAGGAAGCTTGGGGTACTACATTATAAATTTTTGATGTCCCCATTCTAAAGAATAAATTTATTTTTTCAAATTGAATATATAAAAGTTTTAAAAAATTAGTTTTAAAAAGGGTTCACCATAAAAGCTGGTAAAAGTGCATTTTAGAAAAATACTTCTTTTATCTGAAAAAAATGAATTTGTTCTTAAATTATGTCTAAGAAACTCATAACATGGATTCTAAAATTATAAAGATTATATAATGTTCAGAATTCAGTTAGTACTATTCATAACCTCTTTTGAACGGCTAGTTTGGTAAGTCATGGTGCCCTTGAACTCGGTGTTTCCTGTAGTGCAAGTTATAAATTATTTTGAAAAAAATAACGCACTACGAAATCTTGGGGTGTTACATAAGTTGAGTAAAAAATGAATTCAAGTATGGGAATGCAATTTTATATTTAAAGCTCAAAACATTTTGTGGAAAAAAATGTGGAGAGTTTAAAATATAAAACACTAAAATTGAACACCCTTTTCCCATTAAACTTGGTCCTTCCTGTTCACTGTCTAGGGATTCCTTCTACCATTATGATCCTATAAATGAAAATTACTCAATTAATCAGAGTGATCATTTCATTTAAGCTATAAATGAAAATATATAGAGGGCACAAGATAAATTATTTCAAAGAAAATAAATTGACATCTGAATTCCTAGAAAGCAAGTAAAGATAAATCATGGTATTATCCCCTAAGTCGGCCCTGAATTTTGACAACCTCTAGTGGGGAATACCCGATGTTATCCAAAGTTTGATGGTGGATGTTGTTTCTTTGATTTGAACCACTGCATGTGGCTTTTCCCAGCTTGTGCTTCATCCTTCAGGGTTAGTAATGATCCCGGAATAGAGTACACCATATCCCCACCCCCTTAACAATGAGGTATATCTTGCATGGTGGGGGTAGGATGAAGTGTGAATCATCCTCCTTCTTGGTTGCTACTTGTGAAACCTCTTATACTCTATCCATGGGTTCCTCGAGGCATGCTTCATCAAAAGAATAGTCAATGGGAAAGTCAGAGTGTAATTCTATTTGAATACTATTAAAACATGAAGTATCAAGTTCAAATTCATCCCCCTCAAAGTAAGTAGATTTTGTCATGGTTTCTATAGAGACCCAAAGCTTGACGTACATGGACATTACATTACTTTTGCAGAATACTTAGTACATGATAAAATAGATGCCCAAAGACCATATTAGTTTAGTGTCTTTGGAAACTCGGAACGAAATCTTCTAAGCATGGTAAACGATCTTCAACATCTCCCATGAAGATCTTCCCCTTTTTGGTATTCTTACCTAAAACCATTCTTTATATCCTGGGGAAATGAAAACATATAAAGGGTGTGCTCAAATGATCTGTAAGGGTAAAAATAGAGAACATAAAACAATCCATAAACATTTGAATGCAAAAACTTGAGCATAAAATCTAAACATCAAAATCTTGAGCAAATACATAAACCATGGAAGTACGTAAGGCATATATCATAATGGAACATCAATCATGATAAAATAGCATGGGAATAAATCATTTAATTGTGGAAACCATTCAGCACTTGTTATGATATCCATAGTAGCCAAGGCATTGCTGCCAAGACCATCTTATTGGACAAAGTCCCTTTTTGAATCGAGTTCCCTCTTCATTGCAGTCCCGTATCACTGAACCGGATTAACTTATCGTTCCAGCCATGTCTATATCATGAGATATAAATCATTACCCAATGCATTGGAGGGAGATATAGATCCCACCCATATAATAATAAAATCATTCTTACTTGTACCACAAAATAAATTTAAAACATTCATCATAACCCAACCAATAAAATGGGTTTCATAAACATCATCCCATCATCACAAAATCGAAATAAAACAAATGGATATTTCATCATAAGAAAAGTGAAACCATATAAATCATAGAGACATTATAAAATTGCGCGTTTTTGGACCATTAGTTGTGCGTTGTAGGACCTTTAAATGGGGGATTCACACGTCGACCCCTTCATTAAAGTTGTTCATAAATTTGTTGTCTGTTCATACTCCAAATTTCAGCTCATTTAGCCACTGAGATAAAGTGTTATATAATTTTCATTTAATAAGACTTTTTTATGACCGACATTTCTAGGATGCTTCCTTAAAATGTGTAACAATCAATGGAAACCTTAATGACTTCAAAACTCCCGAAAATTTGTTGTACAATCGCTCCTACGTGTCCTCGTGGTATCCCCTAAATTTTTTATAGATGAGACTGCCAGATTATGTATAATCAAAACCACAAAGAGTGATTTAGAATTCGGATTCAATAAAAGTAGAAGGGATAGAGTTAATGAATAGTTTAACTCCCTGATTCTGTTCAGCTTCAATCTATGCCTCAATGGTAAGTGCCTCAAGGAGTAGACTCTCTGAGGATAGAGGCAGGTAGTTGGGCTCATCCATCCTGACTTCAAATTCCACCACATGGGTGGTTTCTTCCTTTAGTGGTGATAAATCTTCTTCTTTTAATGTTTAGGGAGGTCATTTAGTTCCTCACATTTAATCAAGAAATCATCCAAAATTTTTTGATCTCCCACCTGTAGCTCACTAGGTAGGTCTTCCTCCCTTGACTTTTACGGTTCTTTAATTTCAAATATAAGTGGTGCAATTTCTTCCACCACATTCTCAGGTTCTTCCTTCCGCTTAGGGTTGGGTTAATCCATTAATGCACGAACATAATCAAAAGCTCTATCATCCTTTCTGGTTAATTGTTCAATGCTTTCTCGAAGTTCATGCACCTAAGATGTTCTAAAATATTAATCTTCTTCTTGTTGTTGTTACTCCACCTGTGAGTAATTTTTCCATGGATAATATTCTGAACATGAATACATCATGGAAGTCTTTTTTTAGTTATTTAAATGAAATGAAATCTAACTAAGATATGAAAATAGAAAAAGTAAACAAACTAATGATTGTCTCCTTGTCAACAATGTCAGTTTTGACGCATGCCTATCGTGGGGCGTAGACAGAAATAATTATATTTTTCCTAGTGAAACATAGTGGCTGACCAGGGAAATCTATCATGAAGAGCCCTCTCAATGTAGTTCACTTACTTTATCTAATTCACATATTATATCTATTTTTTTTGGTTTTATTTATTAAATGAATGTTATGAGAATATTTTTGGGTTTTTTATTACTTAAAATAATGACATGTGAATCAAGAATTCTAAATTTATACTAAGATACAAGTCTAAACAGAATGAATTAATAAGAAATAACTTGGTTTTGGGGGTTGGTTAAATGTTCAATCATTATGATGCATTATATGTTTTATTTTAGTTTGATAATCCTAGCATGAAATCTCATGTTTGAACTACTATTCTTTAATTATAAATTGTGAAATATCATTTAATGTTTGATAACTCTCAATTCCACCTCCTCCTTTAATTCAAGTTGGTGACACTCCTTTGTCTAGAATGGGTCATCTTCTAGGACCCATTTCAATCAAATACATTTCATACATTGATTATCTCAAATCAAACATGTGAAGAACTAACCAATGGAGTTAGGAAAAATTGATTAAATAAAATAATAGGGATAGGGTGGGTTTCATTTCATTTGAGGAAATCACAACATCAGAGACATTCTCCTTACCTGTGCATGCTACTCAAATCTATCTACAAACGTAAAATTAAAAATTAATGGAAATTCATGATCACCTTCACCTCCCCTCGGGACAAGTATTGGGGTCAGCCTCTCATTTCTGAGAGTAATATGTTACTCAGTGGAGTGGTTGGAAGAGAAGAGAGAGAGAGGGAAAGAAATGAAGAAAAGTGGATGGAGAAACACAAAGGCATGGATTAATAAAACTAAAATTTGATTTAAAATTGAAAAATAATACAATAATAAAATTAAAATAAAATATAAAGAATATATTTGGGGGGAAAGAGGAGAAGATGTGGCCCATGCCCTGGTGGGATCCCTCCCTAGCTGTGGGTGACGAGATGATGATTTGGGAAGAAGGCATGTGCCTCCTTTTATATGCAGAATTCATTCCTCTGAAAGTCGTCACATTTTTGGCCTATTAAATGTTATATTAATTTGTATAACCCTTAATAAAAGTTATTAAAAAATGTTGTTTCCATTCATCCTCAAATATTCAGCTCATTTAGCCACAAGGATTAATGAGTTATGGAATTTTCATTGAATAATACTTTTTATGGCCAAAATTTCTTGGAAGCTGTCTTCCAATTTATAACGATCAATAGAAACCTTAATGACTTAAAAATCCCCCCAAACGTGTTACTAATGTTGGTACTATGTGTCTTAGTGCTATTCTAGGTGTAATCACCAAAATATGAGGTGAGGAGACTAATTTTTTCATCGGTTATAGTGGTGGGGTCCATTCTATTTTCCTAGAAAAATTTCCAACTTCAATGAATTTTTTGGACTAATAGATCTTTGATTCAACTATATGTACATAAGATAAAGTTTAATGAAATAAAATCATGATTTTAAGAAAAATAATCACAAATTTTGGAATTATATTTTTTTAAAAATGACAAAAATACCTTTGTAGTAAAAATCTGTCAAAAATCCAAAATTATGGACTTTTCTCAATTTTTCTCCTAATCATTCTAAAATTCAAATTTACCATTATTTTAATAAAAAATTTAAATACAAGGGATTTATCATTGAATAAAATTAAAAATACTCATTATTTGACCAATAATATGCACATAAATTTTCTCTCTCAAATACCCCCACACATAAACCATGCTTGTCCTCAAGTATAAAATCTCAACATAGAAATTAGAGGACACCATTGTTACCAATATTCAAATTTGAATTCAATAAAATCAAATAATTTTCAATGTGAAATAAAACTTTCGAAAATTTGAAAAAATATCAATTTAATTTCCCATTTTTCAAAGAAACAAATAATTCACATATTTTACTTTTACTATTTGAAAATTGATGGAACATCTCCTTTCATTCATTCAAGATCCTTGATTCATTATTATTAAACATGCCATGTCATGATTTACCTCACTTTTGATTATTTTCTCTCATTACTCATTATACAATTCAAGTAGAGTTTTTCTCATATCATGAGAACATGCTCCTTATCCATAGGCTTGTAAATAAACTACTTTCTCCAGTTTGTAAAGGAAAAATGCACATAAAATCACAAAGACTTGAAATTAAGGTTCTATTGACTCTAAGGTTTAAGTTTGGTAGGATTTGATGGTTTAAAAATTAAGGCTCAAGTAGGAAGCTAATATATTAAGTACTATGAATGATATCAAAAGTAAAAATATAATGAAATCATCCTCTTCATAGTAGCAACATCCACTTCCCAAAACTCAAAGAAAATGTTATGATCAAGTAATAAAAATGAATGATTTGTGAAACCACTTGATTTTTTTTAATTTTATACATTATTTTCTTTTTTCGAATGTTATGATTATATCAGAACTCCCATCAATCACCTAACCATATAAGCTCATAAGATCATCGGTCTAGAAAATGGTGATTTTGGGTTTTCCCAAATCATAACCCATTTTTTCTTTTTGTTGATTCTTTTTTTCATTTTTTCATTTTTTTACAGTAGGGGAAGAAATAGAGTATAATTAGTGATTCCACAACCTTTTACAATTAAGACAATAAAACCCCTACACTTCTTCCTTACAATGTATATCATCCCGTCGACCATGATTCTCTTCACCCGCACGCTTCAACATTAAAATATCATGAAAATACTCAGAGGAGGGTAGGAGTGTATAAAAATGGCTTGAAACATGACTCATTACTATAAAGGTCATTCATGGTCTCTATGTGCTAAAAGGAGGATTGATGTAAAGGTAGACTTTTAAGGAAAATTAACTTTTCAAAGGATGCCTCGATCATTTTAAATGTGTTTTTTCATAGTCATAAATTTGAAAAGTTTCAATACATGTTATGGTTGGTTCCATGTCCCAAGATTACTCAAGAAATATGATCAAGAATAAATAGGATGTACTTGGTCTAGAAATCTTCTCGGGAATGGGAAATATAACATTAGACAATCACTCATGGCATGAATAATAAATAAATTCACATGAACATTAGAAATTCAATGCATGAAGGATGGTAGGGAAATTTCATTTAAACGAATCAATTAATTCCTTCAAATCATGAGTCATTACTTCAATATCCATGCTTCATTTTAAAAATTCAACTATTAATTTCAATCATTTAATCATATCAACATTGAATTATAAAACATGGCATCACTGGATTCCTAAGAAACTGATGTCTCCTAGATAAGTCGAGTAAACCATGAATTCATGTTTGGGAATGCAATTTTATCTTTAAATATCATAACATGTTGTGGTAAAAAATGTGGAGAGATTAAAAAATAAAACACTAAAATTGAACACCCTTTTCCAATGAAACATGGTCCTTCTCGTTCACTATCTGGGGCTTCCTTCTATCGTTATGATCCTACAAAATAAAATTACTCAATTAATCAAAATGATCATTTCATTTAAGCTAAAAATGAAAAGATGGAGGGAGCCACATGCTAAATTATTTCAAAGAAATTAAATTGACATCTGAATTCCTAGAAAGAAAGTAAAGATAATTCTTGGTATTATCCCCTATGTCGGCCCTGAATTTTGACTACCTCTAGAGGGAAATACCGGCTATTATCCAAAGTCTGATGGATGGTGAAGCTTCTTTGATTTGAACCACTACATGTGGCTTTTCCTAGCTTATGCTTCATACTTCTGGGTTAGTAATGATCCAGGGATTGAGTACACCACATCCCCACCCCCTTAATAATGAGGTATATCTTGCATGGTGGGGGTAGGATGAAGTATGAATCATCCTTCTTCTTGGTTTTTAATTTTAAAACCTCTTATTCTCTGTCCATTGGTTCCTCGATGCATGCATCATCAAAAAAAAATTCAATGTGAAAGTCAGAGTGTAATTCTATTTGAATAATATTTAAACATGAAGTATCAAGATCAAATTCTTCCCTATCAAAGTAAGTAGATTTTATCATGGGTTCCTTAGGGAAATACACTAGTATCTCTTCATACACTTCCTTCAATAAATATTCAATATATCTAGGGAGATCCATATGTTCCTTAGCTTGTGCACATCTAGGTTTTTTTTCATCCTCCAAGGCATAGTTGAGATTTTCTGATTCTGTATAATCAAAACCACAAGGAGTGATGTAGAATTCAGATTCTATAAAATTAGAAGGGATAAAGTCAATGAATAGTTCAACTCCCTAAGTTGGTTCAGCTTCAATCATTGCCTTAGTGGTATGTGCCTCTTGGTGTAAACTCTCTGAGGATGGAGGCAGGTAGACGGGCTCCACTATCTTGACTTCAAATTCCACCATTTGGGTGGTTCTTCCTTTTGTGGTGTTGAATCTTCTTCTTTGTATTGTATGGGGAGGTCAGGTTGTTCCTCGCATTTAATCAATAATTAATCCAAACATTTTTGATCTCCCAATTGTAGCTCAGTAGGTACGTCTTCCTCCCTTTCCTCCTTAGGTTCTCCAATTTCAAATATAATTGGTGAAATTTCTTACACCACTTTCTCATGTTCTTTCTCCAAAATAGGGTTGGGTTGGTCCATTAATGCACGAACATAATCAAAATCTCTATCGGCCTTTCTGGTTAGTAGTTCAATGCATTTTCTAAGTTCATGCACCTAAGCTCTTCTAAAATATTCATCTTCTTCTTGTTGTTGTGGTTTCACCGATGAGTAAATTTTCCACGCATAATATTCTTATTTTGAATACATCTTGGAAGTATTTTTTAGTTTTTCTATATTAAATGAAATCTAAATAAGATGTGAAAAAAGAAAAATAAAATGAACTAATGATTGTCTCCCCAAAAACAGCTTCAGTTTTGACGCACGCCTATCGTGTGGTGTGGACAAAAATAATTATATTTTACCTAGTGCAGCACTGTGGCAGATCGTGGTCGTCTCTCTTGAGGATCCTTCTCAATGTAGTTCAATTTCATTATCTAATTAACTTATTCTATCTCTGTTTGTGGTTTTTTTATTAAATGATAGGGATTAAAATCTTTTTGGTTTTATTATTATTAAAAATAATGACATGTGAAGTAAGAATTCTAAATTTATACTAAGATTCAAGTCTAGATAGAATAAATCACTACTTGAATTTTACACTTTACCCACAGTTGTAAACCATTGGTAAAGGCCTGGAAACCATTGGTATATTGTATATCAATGGTTCCCCCAACCGTGGCCAAGTAAGGCGTGACAATAGGCCTATACCAACGGTTCTGTGAAAACCATTGGTATAGGTGTAAAAATAGAAGGTATACCAACAGTTTTCTATAAAGTGTTGGTATATGTGTGTTAAAGTATAACATATACCAAAGGTTTTTAAACCATTGTTATATGTGTGTTACACTTATACCAATGGTTATAAACCATTGGTATATAGGTGATATGGAAATCCATAAGGCTATACCAATGGTTTTGTTATAATCATTGGTATAAACCAATACCAATGGTTATAACAAACCGTTGGTATAATTATATTATAGTATCTATACCAATGGATTTGGAACCGTTGGTATACAATTGCTCTGCACCACAACAGCAGGCCCCTCTCCCCTCTCCAGACCTGCAACAACACAACATGCCCTCTCCAGACCTGCAACAACACCAATAAAAAAATCCCCATCCAAAGTATTCAAAATTTAGAATTCATTCCAGAATTTAGAAATTTAGATATTTAGAAATTCAAATGCAATAAAACCCATAAGAGAAAAATCCTATATGTTATAGGAAATGAAATAACACCCATAAGAGTATTCTATATTTAGAATCCATTCCTCACTCAAACCACAACACCAACACACATAAGAGTATTCAAATTTTAGAATTCATTCCTCACTCAAACAACAACACCAATACACAAAAGAGAAAAAACCTACATGTTATAGAAAAAACATGGGATTTTTTGTCATGGTCTTGGGTTGAGTATCTTAAAACCAACAAAAAAACTTGGGTATACTGGAAAGGAACATGACACCCATAAGATAGACAATGGTAGTGGTCATGTGCTTAGACCTAGGATGATTTATAAGAAGCACATGGGATTTTTATATTCCTTTAATGATTATTTATCCATGTATAAATGGTTCTTAATGTGTTAGTGGGAATCATTGGCTAATATTGACATATGAGATGGGTTACCAGAATAGCCTACATGTTTTTCATAGGCTTTTCAATTAGAATAAGGGGGTATGTGGCTAATTGTAATTTGCTCTCCTGTGTGTGATGTGAGATGAATCCCCATCTTGGTTTGTGGGTATAAATATTCAATTACGTATTTGGTATTGGGTTCCCAAAGGGAGATTGGTTTGGTCCTAGAACCCACTGTTTGAGGATGGGATTGAGGTGATCCGTGGGGATATGGTGTCACCATATGTATTCCTCATCATTGTGGTATTTTTATGAGACTTTGAAACTTATTTTTCAAGAATCTATGTGTAGCCTTGTTGACCAATTTGTTATATGGTATTCTTGAGTGTTCATAAGTTTCATATGAAATCACAATATTATATTTATTTCTTGTATGTTTTTATATGGAATGAACGACCCGTGATTGAGAATTAGAACATGAGTGTTGGTGCATGTTCATGATGGGATGTCGAGACTCATTCCTACTATAATTCATGTTTTTCTATATATATTATGACCCATTGTATTTCAATCTATGCCTTGTGAATATTTTCGTCTTATAACATATGACCAATAGACCATGTTTTATTTTTTATCCCTTAATTTCCAGAATATATGTGTAGCCTTGTGAAGATTTTCCATATGCCAGTTGTTGTTTTTACTTAAAATGTTGTCCATTTCAAACAAAAGTTACACACATTGAGTGATACCAGTCACACTGTGCCTCGAATTGAGGTGGGGTTGACTCGTACCCATCACAAATGATCCATGGAAAGTTGGGTGGGGGGGGGGGGCTGTTCGTGGGGGGGCTGTTCGGGGTGGGGGGGTTGTCCGAGGGGTGCAGGGGCCTATCCGGGGGTGAGGGGGGCTGTTCGAAGTGTGTTTTCCGCCACCGTGGTCACACAACACCTCCGACTGACTTGTTGTCCATCTGACTATTTCATAATTAATCCACTCTTTGTTGTCGTCCGATTTCATGGTATTCTGAGGTCGTTTGGCCAGTTTCAACCACCCCACACATGTTTTTCAAGCGCGCCAAACACCTAAAAAACAAATATTATACTGTGCCGCACAAAATACACGTCCGAATGACATGTCGTATTTTGTTACACCTGATGAATAATAATTAGGGTGTTTTCGTGTGATTTCATGTCATTCCAATGTCGTTTGGTATGTATTTGACCGTAAAACACATATTTTGGCCATTTACGACACATATAATGTGTTTTTGGCCACAGTGGTCACACGACACCTACAATTGACATGCTGTCTAGCCGACCATTTCACTATTCACCCACCCTTTGTTTTCGTCCGATTTCGTGGAATCCCAAGGTCGTTTAGACGATTTTAACTACCCTACGCACCCTTTTGAAGCACGCTAAACACCTAAAAAACACATATCCAGCCGTGTCGTGCAAACCGTGCATCGTAATGACGTGTTTTCCCCTCAAACACCTCGAGAATAATAATTAGGGCGTTTTCGTGTGATTGCATGTCATTACGATGTCATTCGGTATGCATTTGACCATTAAACACATGTTTTGGCCATTTACGACACACGAAGTATGTTTTCGGCCACGACAGTCACACGACACCTTCGATTTATGTGACATCTAGCCGACCATTTCACAATTCAGCCAACCATTTTCATCGTCTGATTTCATGGAATTCCGAGGTCGTTCGGCTAGTTTTGACCACCCTACGCACGCTTTTCAACCGCATCAACACCTAAAAAACACATATTCTGCCGTGCTACGCAAACCACGGGTCTAAATGATGTTCCATATTTTCTTAAACCTCAACAATAATAATTAGGGTGTTTTTGTGTGATTTCAATTCATTCTGATATCGTTTGGTATGTATTTGAATGTAAAACACATGTTTTGGTCATTTACGACACACAAAGTGCGTTTTCAGCCACCGCAGTCACACGAAACCTCCGATTAATGTTTTGTCTATCTGACCATTTCAAAATTCACCCACCCTTTGTTGTCATCCGATTTCATGGAATTCTGAAGTCGTTCGGTCATTTTTGACCACCCTATACATGTTTTTCAAGCACTCTAAACACATTAAAAACACATATTCAGTCGTGTCACACAAAATGCACATCCGAATGACGTTTTGTCTCCTTATACACCTCACAAATAATAATTAAGTTGTTTTCATGTGATTTCAAGTCATTTCAATGTCGTTCGGCATGTATTTGACCATTAAACGCATGATTTGGCCATTTACGACACGTGGAGTGCGTTTTCGGCCACCGCGATCACACGACACCTCCGATTGACATGCCATTTGGTGGAAAATTTCACAATTCACCCACCCTTTGTTGTCGTCTGATTTCATGACATTATGAGATCGTTCGACCAGTTTTGACCACCCCACGCACCCTTTTCAAGCGCGCCAAACACCTAAAAACACATATTAAGTTGTTATGTGCATACCGCATGTCCGAATGATGTTTGGTCTCCTCATAAACCTGAAGAATAATAATTAGGGTGTTTCCATATTATTTCAAGTCATTTTGATGTCATTCAGCATGCATTTGATAGTTAAACGGATGTTTTGGCCATTTATGACACGCAGAGTGCGTTTTTGGCTAGCACGGTCACACAACACCTCTGATTAATGTTTCATTTGGCCGACCATTTCAAAATTCACCCACCCTTTGTTTTTGTCTGATTTCATGGAATTTTGAGGTTGTTCGACCAATTTTGACCACCCCACACATGCTTTTCAAGTGCGCCAAACACCTAAAAAACAGATATTCAGTCGTGCCGCACAAACCGCGCATCCAAATGATGTGCCGTCTCCTCGTACACCTCAAAAATAATAATTAAGGTATTTTAGTTTGATTTGATGTCATTCCGATTTCATTCAACATGCATTTGACCGTTAAACACATGTTTTGGCCATTTACGACAAGCAGAGTGCGTTTTCGGCCAGTGCGGTCACACGACACCTCCAATTGATGTGATGTCTGACCGATCATTTCACAATTCAACCACCCTTTGTTGTCATCCGATTTCATGGCATTCCAAGGTTGTTCGGCAAGTTTTGACCACCCCATGCACGCTTTTCAACCGCACCAAATACTTAAAAAACACATATTCAGCCGTGTCCTGCAAACTGAGCGTATAAATGACATGTCGTCTCCTCGTACACCTCATGAATAATAATTAGGGTGTTTTCGTGTGATTTCAAGTCATTCCGATGTTGTTCGACAAGTATTGGAACGTTAAACACATGTTTTGGCCATTTTCGACATGGGGAGTGAATTTTCAACCACCGCGGTCACACGACACCTCCGATTGATGTGTCTTCTAGCCGACCATTTCAAACTTCACCCTCCCATTGTCGTCGTCTGATTTCATGGCATTCCGAGTTCGTTCGACTGGTTTTGACCACCCCACGCACGCTTTTCAAGCGCGCCAAACACCTAAAAAACACAAATTCTGATGTGCCGTGAAAACCACATATTCTAATGGAATGTTATCTCCTCGTACACCTAATGAATAAAAATTAGGCTGTTTTAGTGTGATTTAAAGTCATTCGGATGTCGTTAGGCATGAATTTTACCGTTAAACGCATGTTTTGGCCATTTACGACACGCAGAGTGCGTTTTTCAGCCAGCGCGGTCACACGACACCTAAGACTAGCGTGCCATATTTTTGACCATTTTACAATTCACCCACCATTGTTTTTCGTCTGGTTTCCTAGAATTTTGAGGACATTCGGCCGATTTTGACCACCCCACGCACGCTTTTCAAGCACACCAAACACCTAAAAGACACATATTCAGTCGTGCCAACAAAACTATGCATCCGAATGACGTTATGTCTCCTAGTACACCCCATGGATAATAATTAGGGTGTTTTGTGTGATTTCAAGTCATTCCTATGTCTTTCGGCATGCATTTGACCGTTAAATGCATGTTTTGGCCATTTACAACATGTGGAGTGCGTTTTCGGCCCTGACAATCACACGACACCTTTGGTATAGGCGGAGATGACTTGTACTCATAAAAAATTACCAATGTATCATTTTACTAAAGTATCAACACAATACGAATGCATTTGATTAGTTTTCCATATGTCAGTTTTCATTTTCACTTAAAATCTGGTCCATTTCAAATAAAAGTGAGACACTTTGAGTGGTACCGGCCACAACGTGCATCAGATTGATGCGGGGTTGACTCTTACAAATAAAAAATGTCCCATGTATCATTGTTCTAATGTATCAATAGAATCTTAATACGTTTGTTCTATTTTCGGTATGTCAGTTTTTGTTTTAACTTAAAATGTTGTCCATTTAAAATTAAAGTGAGATACGTTGAGTGGTACCGGCCACACCATGCCTCAGATTGAGGTGAGATTGAGTCGTACACATCACATATCTCCCATGTATCGTTTTCTTAATGTATCTACACAATCCAAATATGTTTGGTTATTTTTCTATATGCCAGTTGTTTTTACTCAAAAGGGTGTCCATTTTAAACAAAAGAGAGACACTTTGAGTGATACCAGCCACACCATGCCTCAAGTTGAGGTGGAGTTGACTCGTACATGTCACATATGAATCATGGATCCTTTTTCTAATGTATCAACACAATCCGAATGCATTTGGTCGGTTTTCCGTATGCGAGTTAGGCAAATCGTGCAACAACAGTTATAATATCTTATACTAAAACTATAAACATTGTGCATGACGTGCATCCCCTAGTGCATGGTTAGGAAAATCTTGCACATTGATTCTAATATATATCCATATATAGTTGGTAGATACCCTGTGGGATGGACTTAAATTTTTTACTAACCGTGAGGCATAGTGTTTTTTTCGTCGACTGGGGTTCCAAGATCCGAACAATGCCTAGAAGCCCCATAAAACATTATAACATCATTAGGATTCCATATTTTGTCAAAAATAAAGATTTATATTGAATTCAAAAATATCAATACCAGAGTGAAAACCCAGTTTAAAAAATATAGAGTTATACAGAATTCAAAAATGTAATGGATCAATCTGCCCCCGATCACCATCACCATCACCACTATCATCATCAGCCTCATCCTCACCACCATCTTTGTCCTCATCTTCATCGTCATAATCTTACCCATGCTCATCCTCATCCCCATCCTAGCCCTCGACCACATCCTCTCCCTCATTCTCATCCTCATCCCTGCCCTCATCCTCTTCAGCATCCTCGTCATCACCAGGAACATCATCATCCCGACCACCACTAGAACTGATGGCTGGTGCATAGGATAATGCACCCATCGATGACATATATGTCTGACAATCCACGCTTTCCTCTGGTGAAAGTGATGAAGATAAATATTTGATCAGTTTCATAAACTCTTTCTCCCTCATTTGAACAAATTCTTCAAACTCTATAACCCTTTTATCAGACTATCTTACATGCTCCTTGAGCTATTCCAACTCACTGGTACTAGAATGGATACCTGGAGAGGACCAATACCTTATCGAGACTATATTCATACCATGTCTGCAGTGTAATTAACCAGAGTGCTCATCTCCCAAAACATGATATAAATGATCATGTGGGCCTAAATTGTTAGGCTCTGGGGAATCAAGGGCCTCTAAATCATCCTGTTAAAAATATTAATAGATTATTAAATTTCAAAATAGATATTAAACTTTTAAATAACCAAATTAAAACTTAAAATCTTTTCTTGTGTCGGTTCATTAACCGCAGTTCCATCTTTTTTTCATCTACTCAAGAAAAACAATTTTTCTCAAGGGAGACATCCTTCAATATTCAATTTTTGCATCTGTAATTACATTGAAACAGTATAAAGTGAAAGTATAATAATATATTCAAAATTCAATAAATCACATAATTTAGGTAGGAAATAATAAAAAGGGAATTTCCTAAAGAAAAATTATAAACAACTATATCGTACCAACTGCCTCTCATGATCTGACGTAGTAGTGCACCCCAAAGTGTGGAGGTATGGCTTTGAATCAATGTTTTTTTGTTTTTTCATAAGATTCCAAAATATTGTTTAATAATAAATAATATAATATTAATGAAAAATATGAAAACTGTCATTTAAATACCTCAAATGGAATTAATACCTTAAATTTGGAAGTCTCCCAATGGGTAATCATTTGGAGATATAGCTCTATCGGACAGTCATCCATGATAGATACTGTATGCAACTCTTGACCCACTCTATCACACCATCCAACATAATGCTCATGCTTATAACCTCTTCAATGCTCTCCTAGCTCCTTTAAACATGCTGGTCATGCACCTTCGCCATAAGAGAAGTTAAACCGAAGCGGACACCCAATAGATTAATTCACATAAATATAAAAAAATACTACATTAAATACAATAGTATTTATACCCATATTTGTGCCCATGCATTAACCTTGACTTCATGTGGAAGATGTCACCAAGAGAGAGGGATGACCAGAATGATGTCGGAGTATTTGGCTTGTGTCTCAAAAAAAACCCGACATTCCTGCCCAGATTTATTAATCATTTGTCATTCATCATTATATTCAACCATCAACTGTTTCTGGAGGTTCCATACCGTACACAAGTGAGTACGCCCCCTCCCCCGCATCCCACGCAAGCGAGTATGCCCCCTCCTCCCCCTTGTACCACCGACCTCAGTACTGGGTTCACAAGATGATTGTCTAACTCTAACACCACCCCCCTCCTACCACCAACCTCTGTACTGGGAGAAATATCAGGCTCCTCATTGAATATCTCTCATATAGGGGGTAGATCTTGAAAAAAAAAGGTTAACAAAAAAGTAAATACATGATATTATAAGTTATTGAAATATATATATTTGAAATAAAATTCTCATGATATCGATGAGTGGAGGAACGCCCATCTGTGTCATGCGATGATTATTTTTTGTCATATTTTTCCACCGCATCTCTTCAATGGGTGTCATTTCCTGCCATGAAAGCAAATATGGAAGTAATTAGAAATAAATAACTAATGTGTACCCTAAAAAACATAATATAGAAAAACCATTCTGATAAAAAAACATAAAGAAACAGATGATTTATGGTGGTTTGAAGGTAAGTACTAGGAAACACACTCTGAATGATGTAGGTGTATTAATTGAATCATGTCTCAATTGATTTTGGAGAGGTTCATTCAATATTTATAGGTAAGGATTTGATTAGAAACACCTATAAAAAGGATATCTAGGAATTGTGACGTCCCAAACCAGGATTCCACTCATTAGTGTCCCAAACCCAGATGGCCACATGGCCTCAAGCACATCTACCAAAATGCCCAATGTTATTGACAAATAGTGAGAGCCTTTGCTGTGTCTGGGAGATACTATTCCATCATTACCTAAGTTGCACAATTTTAATATTATTAGTTAAAAAGTGGAAGAAAGGTAACAATGGGAAAATATTGGAAATGGATGAAAATAACCAAATCAGTAATACCAGCTAATAACAGAATCATAAACTGGTTGATGGTAATGTATATCATGTATCAATAAGAAAAACATAGTTACAAATATCATGAAGTAGTACTATACTAGAGGGTCAATAAATTAAAAAATTTGACCTAGCTTCTTGAGCTAAAACCCAATCATCTAGTTCATCGGTGGAAAGACTGTGAGTCATGTCAATAACTTGAAATCCACAATCATTAATAAAGGTGCATTCCCTCATCATTGAATCAAACCATTGGTAAAGGGAAGATTTTTACCAAGGTTTCACACAAATGTTTGTAAAAGAGGACTTCATGTCCCCTTTATAGGCATCCTAAATAGAGGCACATGCCTCATGCCCTATTATGTGTTACAGTCATTCCAAATCATTCACTCATTTTCAATAAATCATTCTTGGAACCTCTATGGTCATACCTTTAATTACCCAATTATTTCCTCAAGTCAATCACACCCCATGGGTGGATAAAGTATAGGATTCTACACTAATAGGTTGTTCATGTCTTGAAAAAAAGGTTTAATTTCGTAAAGTATAGACAAATACATTTATTTTTAAATTTGAGATTAATAATAAGGTATGTAAATGATAACAAAATTACTGAATTAAACTTGTGACTTATCTAACATTGTTATGGATGTATACACATGATAGAATGGCTAGTGAAAAGCACCCCACCATCATAAAAGTGAGTATTGGCCAAGAAAGAGGCATAATATACAATGTATAGTGAGAACCATTTTTAATTTACCCTAATGTTATATTATTACAGTCATCTTAGGAAGCAAATTATTACTCATGACTAACCATGCCTCTATAAACAACCTGGAGTGTATGAGTTTTCTCTCTGATCTTAACAACATCATCACACATTCTTACCATGATGTAAATCATGTGAAATATGGATGATATTAACACAAAATTCCTAGCAATACCAAGCCTTATAAGATTTGAAAATTTATGGATGATATTAACACATAATTCCTTTTGAATCAAATTTGATTCACTGTCAATGCCCAACACAAACACCCAAATCAAATAGAAAACAAAATTCATACACACCCAAATCAAAATACAAAACCAAAACAGTATATTTAGAACATTAAAATGAAATTATCACTTTCAAAATAGAAGTTTAGTACTATGAAATTTTGAAAATGGATCGGAACGAAGAATTTTGCAATAGGGTAAACAGAATCCCGCTTCTCCACTTCACCCAAATGAAAACAAAAAACAAAAATAGTAGATGAAGTATCACTTATATAAAACAACTGATGTACTGATAAATCTTAAAGATGGAAGGATTTCAGCCATAGGGGAAGGAAAATCCCAATTCTCCCTTCTGTTTAGGGCTGCAGTCGCGCGGAATGGGGGAGTTTGACTGTTCGTGAATTTGGGAAAAAACATTCCCAACGATTTGTAAAAACCGTTGGTAAAGGATGATTTAAACCTCTCTATACCGACAGTTTAATAAAACCATTGGTATAGAGTATGATTTTCCCAACGGTTTTGAAAAACTGTTTGGAAAATATGATTTAACCATCTTTTACAAACGGTTTCCTTAAACCATTGGTAAAAGTACTCTACAGGCGTTGGGAAAACCACCCTTTCTAAAAGTGAATTAATATGAAAGAATTTGGTTTTGGGGGTTGGTTAAATGTTCAATAATTATTATCCATTATATGTTTTATTTCAGTTTGATAATACAAACATTAAATCTCATGTTTTAACTACTATTCTATATTTATAAATTGTGGAATATCATTGAATGTTTGATAACTCTCAATTCCACCTCATCCTTTAATTCAAGTTAGTGACACACCTTTGTCTAGAATGTGTCATCTTCCAAGACCCGATTCAATCAAATCCATTTCATCAATTGATTAGATTAACTCCAACGTGTGGAGAACTAAACAATAGAGACAAGGAAAAATAATTAAATAAAAGAATAGGTATAGGTTGAGTTGCATGTCATAGGAAGCAGTCACAACATCAAGGACATTCTCCTTACCCATGCATGCTACTGAAATCTATATACAAACATAAAATTAAACATTAAAGAAAATACATGATCACCTTCACCTCCCACCAAGCCAAGTCTGAAGGTCAACCTCTCATTTCCGAGAGTAATATTTTACTTGGTGGAGTGGGTGGAAGAGGATAGATAGAGAGGTAAAGAAATGAAGAAAAGTGGATGGAGAAACACAAAGACATGGATTAATAAAACTAAAAGTTGAATTAAAGTTGATAACTAATAAAAAAATAAAATTAAAATAAAATTAAAATAAGAAATAAGGGGGGGGGGGTGAGGAGAAGAATCGGCCCGTGCCCTGATGGGATCCCTCCTTAGTTGTGGGTGTCGAGCTGATGATTTGGGAAGGAGTCGAGGACCTCCTCTTATAGGCATAATTCTGTCTTCTAAAATTTCGCGTGTTGTTGGCCCATTAAATGGTCGATTCACACATGGACCCCTTCATAAAATTTGTTCATAAACATGTTTTCCATTCACCCTCCAACCTTCATCTCATTTATCCATAGTATTACGTATTTATGGAATTTTCATTGAATAAGGATATTTATGGCCGAAATTTCCATGAAGATTCCTTCAAATGTATAACTATCAATAGAAACCTTAATGACTTAAAAACTCAACCAAAACTGTTTTAGAGTTCTTATGATGTGTACTTGCGCTATCCCTAGTGTAATAACCTAAATGGTAGGTGAGGAGACTGATTTGTGCATCATTTACGGTGGTGGGGTCCACGCTATCTTCCCGGAAAAGTTTCCAACTTCAATGATTTTTTTGGACAAATAGTTATTCGAATCAACTCTTGGACCTGAAAAGAAATTTGGATGAAATAAAATCAGGATTCTAAAAAAATCATGAATTTGGAATTATATTTTTTACGAAATGACAAAAATACCCTTGTGGTAAAAATCTTTCAAAAATCCAAAATTAAGCAATTTTATAAATTTTTCTCATAATCATTCTAAAATTAATATTACCCATTATTTTAAAAAAACATTGAAATAAATGGCTTTTATCATTGAAAAACATTAAAAATACTCATTATTTGATCAAAAATATGCACATAAATTTTCTTTGTCAAATACCCCCACACATAAACCATGCTTGTCCCCATGTATAAAATCTCAAAATGGAAATCAGAGGACACTAATATTACCAATATTTATATTCCAAAGTAATAAATTCAAAAATAATCAATGTAAAATCTTACATTAAAAAATCTGCATAAAATATCAATTTAATTTCCCATTTTTCAAAGAAACAAATAATTCAAATATTTTACTTATACCCTTTGAAAATTGATCGAACATATCCTTTCATTCATTCAAGATCCTTGATTAAATATCATTAAACATGAAAAGTCATGATTAACATCACTTTTGATTCTTTTCTCTCATCAGTCATGATACAATTCATGTAGAGTTATTCTTATATCACGAGAACATGCTCCATAGACATAGTCTTGTAAATGAACTACTTTCTCCACTTCGTAAAGGAAAAACACACATAAAATCATGAGGAATTTCAATTAAGGTTCTATTGAATCTGAGGTTTAAGGTTGGTAGGATTTGATGCTTTAAAAATTAAGGTTCAAGCAGGAGGATAATCTCTTAAGTACTATGCATGATATCAAAAGTAAAAATATAATGAAATTATCCCCTACAAAGTAGCAACACCTAATTCCCAAAACTCAAAGAAAATGTTATGATCATGTAAGCATAATGAATGATTTGTGCACCATCATGATTTTTTTTTATTTTTTACTTTTTATTATTTTTTTCAATGTTATGATAATATCAAATATCACATTCGTCATCTAACCAATTCGATCATAAGATCATCGGTCTAAAAAATGGTGTTTTTTGGTTTTCCCAAATCAGAACCAATTTTTTTCTCTTTTTGTTGGTTGTTTTTGTCATTTTTGTTATTTTTTTAATTGAAGAGTGGAAATAAGAGTATAATGAATGATTCCACAACCTTTTACAATTACTATAAAAATACCCCCACACATATTACTTGCAATGTATATTATCCCATGCACCATGATTCCCTTTAACCCCACACTTCAACTTTGAAATATCATGAAAATACTCAAAGGAAGGTAGGAATGGATAAAAATGGATTGAAACATGACTCATTCCTATAAATGTCATTCATTTTCTCTATGGGATAAAATAAGGATTGATGTAAAGGTGGTATTTTTATAAAAATTGGCTTTCCAAAAGATGACTCAATCATTTTAAATGTGTTTTTTCATAGTCATAGCTTTGATACATTTGAATACAAGTTCTTGTTGGTTACATGTCCCAAGATCATCCAAGAAATATGCTCAAGAATAAATAGGAAGTACATGGTCTATAAATCCTCTTGGGAATGGAAAATATAACATTATACAATCACTCAGGGCATGACTAATTAATCAATTCATAAGATCTTCCGAAATTCAATGCATGAAGGATGGTAGAGAAGTTTCATTTACATGAATCAATTAATTCCTTCAAATAACGAGTCATTAATTCAATATCCATGCTTCATTTTAAAAATTAAATTATTCAATTCAATCATTTAATCATATCAACATTGAAATCTAAAACATGGAATCACAATATTCCTAAGAAACTCATGTCTCTTTGGTAATTCGAGTAAAACATGACATTAAGTGTGGGAATGAAATTTTTTCTTTAAAGATAAAAACATGTAGTGGACAAAAATGTGGAGAGTATAAAAGATAAAACAATAAAATTGAACACCATTTTTTCATGAAACCTGGTCCTTCCCCTTTACTATTTTGGGCTTCCTTCTACCTTCATGATCCTACAAAAGAAAATTACTCAATTAATCACAATGATCATTTCATTTGATCTCAAAATAAAAGATGGAGGGGACCACATGCTAAATTATTTCAATGAAAATAAATTGAAATATAAATTCCTAGAAAGCAAGTAAAGATAAATCTTGGTATTATACTACAAGTGGGCCATGAATTTTGACTGCCTCTAGAGGGTAGTATCTTCTGTTATCCAAATTTTGATGGAGGATAAAGATTCTTTGATTTGAACGTCCACATGTGTCTTTTCCCAGCTTTTTCTTCATCCTTCTAGGAAATAGTACACTATATCACCCCTTTACAATGAGTTATAACTTGCATGGTGGGGGTAGGATGAAGTATGAATCATCCTCCTCTTTTTCTGATACTTGTGCAACCTCTTCTTCTCTGTCCATTAGTTACTTGAGGTATGATTCATCAAAATAATTTTCAATGGGAATGTCATAGTGTAATTCATTTTGAATAATATTAAAACATTAAGTATCAAGATCAAATTATTCACTATCAAATCATATTTTTTCATGGTTTCCTTAGGTAAATACACTATCATATCTTCATGAACTTTCTTCAATAAATATTCAATGTATCTAGTGAGCTCCATATGTTCCTCAGCATGTGCACATCAAGGTTCTTCTTCTTTCTCCTTGTTAGAGTTGCGGTTGTCTAATTTTGTATAATCAAAACCACATGGAGTGATGTAGAATTCATATTCAATAAAATTATAAAGGATAGATTCAATGAATGGTTCAACTCCCTGAGTTTGTTTAGCTTCAATCTATGCCTTAGTGGTAAGTTCATCTTGGAGTATACTCTCTGAGGATAAAGGTAGGTAGTCAGGCTCCTCCATCTTGACTTCAAATTCCACCACTTGGGTGGTTTCTTCCATCAAGGTGATGAAGCTAATTCTTCTTATTGTATGGGGATGTTAGGTAGTTCCTCATATTTAATCCAGAATTCATCCAATCTTTGTTGATCTCCCACTTGTAGCTCAGCAGATATGTCTTCCTCCCTTGCTTCCTCAGGTTCTTCAATTTCAAATAAAAGTGGTGAAATTTATTCCACCACTTTCTCATGTTCTTCCTTTGGATTAGGGTTGGGTTGCTCTATTTGTGCATGAACATAATCAAAATATCTATTAGCCTTTCTGGTTAGTTGTTCAATGCTTTCTCTAAGTTCAGGCATCTGATCTCTTCTAAAATATTCATCTTCTTCTTGTTTTTGTTGCTGCACCTATGAGTAATTTTTCCATGCATAATATTCTGAATTTTAATACATCATCGAAGTCTTTTTTTAGTCTTTTAAATAAAATAATATGTATAAAAAATGTGAAAATAGAAAAGGTAAATGAACTAATGATTGGATCCCCAGAAAGAGCATCAGTTTTGACGCACGTCTATTGTGGGGTGTGGACAAAAATAATTATATTTTTCCTAATGTAGAACAGTGGCTTACCAGGGTCATCTCTCTTGAATATCCTTCTCAATTTAGTACACTTAATTTATTTAATTCACCTATTCTATCTCTTTTTGTGGGTTTGTTTATTATATGAAAGTGATTAAAATATTTTTGGGTTTTTTATTATTTAAAATAATTTTATGTGAAGCAAGAATTCTAAATTTATACTATGATTCAAGTATATAGAGAATGAATTAATAAGAAAGAACTTGGTTTTGGTGGTTGTTTAAATATTAAATCATTATTCTCCTTTATATTTTTTATTTCAGGTTGATAATCCAAACACGAAATCTCATATTTGAACTACTATTCTTTATTTATAAATTGTGGAATGTCATTGAATGTTTGAGCACTCTCAATTCCACCTCTTCCTTTAATTGAAGTTGGTGACACACCTTTTTCTAGAATGTGTCATCATCCAGGACGCAATTCAATTGATGTCGTTTCATACATTGATTATATCTTCTACAATGTGTGAAGAACTAACAAATTGAGAGAGAGAAAATTATTAAATAAAATAATATGGATAGGTTGAGTTGCATGTTATCAGTGGTAGTCACAACATCAGGTACATTCGACTTACTTGTGCATGCTACTCAAATATATCTACAAGCTTAAAATTAAATATTAAAGAAAATTCATGATGACATTCACCTCCCCTTTGGCCAGGTATTGGGGTTATCATCTCATTTCCGAGAGTAATAGATTACTTGGTCGATTGGGTGGAAGAGAAGAGAGAGACATGGAATGAAATGAAGAAAAGTGGATGGAGAAACACAAAGGCATGGATTGATAAAAATAAAATTTGAATTACAATTGAAAAATAATACCAAAATAAATTTAAAATAAAATAAAATGAAGAAATGGGGTTGGAAGAGAGGTGTATCATCATCCCATGCCCCGTTGGGAACCCTCTTTGGTTGTTGGTGTTGAGCTGATGATTTTGGAAGGAGGAGAGAGCCTCCTTTTAAAGCCAGAATGTTATCCCCTAAAGGATTGTGCATTTTTGGCACAATAAATGGTATATTAACACATGGAATCCTTTATAAAAGTTGTTCCTAAATGTGTTTTCCATTCAACCTCCACATTTCATCTCATTTAGACATTTTATTAAGGAGATATGGAATTTTAACTGAATAATACTTTTTATGATCGAAATTTCCAGGAAGATTCCTTCAAATGTATAACGATCAATAGAAACCTTAATGACTTAAAAACTCCCCAAAAATTGTTTTAGAGTCAGTAATATGTGTCCTAGTGATATCCCAGGTAGAATAACCTAAATTAGAGGTGAGGAGACCGATTTGTGCATCTGTTACGGTGGTTAGGTCCACGGTGTCTGCCTGGAAAAGTTTCCAAATTCAATGAATTGTTTGGACTAATAGATCTTTGAATCAGCTCTAGGTCATAAAGATAATGTTGAAGAAAATAAAATTAGTATTATAAAAAAATCAGTAAATTTCGACTTATATTTTTTAATAAATGTCAAAAATACCCTTTTGGTAAAAATCTGTCAAAAATCCAAAATTATGCACTTTTATCAATTTTGCACATAATCATTCTAAAAATCAAATTACCCATTATTTTAATAAAACATTGAAATACATGGGTTTAATCATTAAAAAAAATTAAAAAAACCTCATTATTTGATAACAAATATGCGCATAATGTTTTTTTGTCAGAGATATCCTGCCTCCTTGTCTTGTGTTATCATAATATGTCATGCCTAAATTGATTAAATGCCTAAATAAAACTTGTTTAATGAGTGGGTAAACTTGTGAGTTGTTTTTAGATTTCTTAAATGGTTTTTTGGTAATTATGATTAATGGGTGGGTATATCCATGTGATGTGTTAAATGGAAATTGGTGATAATTGGGTGGGTATAACCATTGTAGGATCGAAATATAATATGAGATGCTCAATATACAAGAGGGGGGGTGAATTGTATACTTTAAAAATTCCTTTGGAACCTTTAAAGTTAGTTATGAACAACTAAAGTTTCCTTAAGAAAAGGAAAGGACTAAGTTTAACAAAGTTAAACTAAGTAGATTCACAACACCTCTAACACCGAACTAAACATGGAAAGAGATTCCAAAAGTAGGTTCTGGAAATATGGTTCCGGAAATTGAAACTTAACAAAAGTTACAATATGAGATTCTACCTTAAAGCGTATAGAATCTAAACTAATCAGAGTAAGTAAGGAAGTATAAGAAAGTTATACTTTCCTTAAGATACAAATTTCAGCGGAATAAAGACAAGTAGTAAAACTACTAGTAACAAGATAATAGTCTTTTAACCCAAAGAGAAGGGTATCCAACAACCTTGGATAAAGGTCCCTTGATTTATACTTTCAAGCAAGTCTGTCTTACCCACACCAGGGTAAGCCCTCGATACGAAGATCGGTGTCTCTGTCTTGCTATCCCCGCAAGCCCTCAACTTCAAGGTAGTTGGCAACCTCTGTCTTTCTCAGCAAGAAAGCCCTCGAACTTTAAGGTAGTCGGCACCTCTGTCTTTCTCAGCAAGAAAGCCCTCGATCTTTAAGGTAGTCGGCACCTCTGTCTTCCTATCCCCGGAAGCCCTCGAATGTAATCACCAACATTCGGAGTCGCACGAAGCTTTGAGAGTTAATAAGAGACTCTCTCTCTAGAAATCACTTCAACAGCATGTAAGCACTTTTTCAGCAATCAGCATATGCATGCTCCATCAGCCGCGAGCTCTTTCAAATGAGCTCCTATTTATAGGTAAGGTCGGCTCCTTCTCCAACGGTCATATTTCCCTTAAATTTCGGAGGGACCTGTACACGTGTCACTTAGACAACGGTTAGTTTATAACAAAATGGACGACATCGTTTTATAACAAAACAAGTGTAACAGAAAGTACGACATCGTTTTAAACTTTAACATAAAAGTTTGGAATAGAAATTTCGGAGTGAAGGTTCGGAGTGAATGAATTCAGAGTGTATAAAACAATGATAATCAGATTCTGTTTAATAGGTGAATTCGGAATGAGAATTCGGAATAGGAATTCGGAATAGGAATTCGTCATCAGAAATCGTAATGAGAATTTGTCATTAGAATTCGTAATGAGAATTCATCATCAGAATTAGTAATGAGAATTCATCATCAGAAATCGTAATGAGAATTCATCATCAGAATTCGTAATGAGAATTCATCATCAGAATTCGTAATGAGAATTCATCATCAGAATTCGTAATGAGAATTCATCATCAGAATTCGTAATGAGATTTCATCATCAGAATTCGTAATGAGAAATCTTTATCAGAATTCGTAATGAGAATTCGGAATGAGATTTCTTCATTAGAATTCGTAATGAGAATTATTCAATGGAATTCGTAATGAGAATTATTCAATGGAATTCGTAATGAGAATTCTTCATTGGAATTCGTATCCTGAATCTGGAATAGAACTAAGTCAGAATTCATATCCAGAATTCGGAATGAAACTTCCTTATAGTTCTTGTCCAGAACCGAATCCTAAAAACAGAATGCTTTTATATCAAAGATTTTATGACTCCGAGAAAGTGAATCCGAAACTCATACTTAAGAAAAATATGAATGAAAAAATAATAAGGATAATTTTTCTTATAAAAGCGATTTTCCTTAAGAAAGCAATTTTCCTTAAAAAAGCATTTTTCCTTACAAAAGCGATTTTCCTTAAAGATAAGGTGTTTGTGATTTTCAAAACAAGAAGGAATGGAAAAGTCATAAGGAAAACCTTATTGACTCAACAATCTCCCCCTTTTTGGAAAGCACAAACATCCTTACGAAAAAGCTATTCTAAGAAGAAAGAAACATATTAAAGCTTATCTCCCTTGGTTTAAGAATATAGATGAATACGACTAACTCCCCCTTAGGCTTTGAAACTCTAAGGATCGTATTCATATTTCCGGAGTGATGTTTCTTTAAAAAAACTCCCCCTTAAACAAACTCTTATTAGAGTTCTTTTTCCTTGGGTATTTTCCTTTCTCCCCCTTTGAAAAACTCTTATTAGATTTCCTCTTTTTCTTAAGGATCTTTTCCTTCTCCCCCTTTGTGATTTTCAAAAAGAATTGGAGGGAATGGAAAAAAAATAACAAAGTACCTGAAAAGATTAGTAACGACAGCAATAAAAACAACAAGCACAATTTTCATTATATTTGAAATGTCAGCAACAAAAACAGATTACAACAAAAATATTGGATTGGTCATTTCGGATCTTTCTCCTTCGTCATGAGCCCCTTGAGAATTGTCTTGATCTTCTTGAGATCCTTATGATCTTCCTCTGCTTGCTTTTCTAAGGCAACTATTCTTGCTGACTGAGCTTGAATGATTTCTTCCTGAGCCTTCAACTTTTCTTCCTGAGCTTCCATTTTCTCTTCCTGAGACTTTATCCTTTCTAGAAAATTGATCTGATGATCCCTTTCAAATTTCCAACTTTGATTAACAGAGTTGAGCTTTCCATTCAGATCTCTTACTTCCTGACTCCGAATGTTCTTTTCCTCTGTCAATTTCTCATCGAATGATGCAGACATCTCATGAAACTTCTTGTCCTCAGTTTGAAATGCATCCTTAACATTCTCCTGAAACTCATCCAGCAACCTCATCTCTTCGACATTCTTCTTCGACCAGCTAGTCATTCTTTTGCACGATCTTTTATGGGCTTCGTAACCAATAAAGAAATTTTTGAACTGGGCTTCTATCTCAACACATTTATCCATAACCATGGATACGGAGTCGGTTTTCTGATTCATTGTATGTTGGAGCATCTGGCACCGAGAGTCAATACTGGAGAAGGTTGGAATAGTTCCCACCAACTTCTTCAAGGACTGAACAACAAAATCGTGCCCCAACGATGATGACTCCGAATCAGAAATCTTGCTAGGAGAATTTTCTTCTCCAATAAGCTCCAACATCCTCTTAGAAGAGCTACCAGCTTCCTTCCTCAAACTTTTTCCTGAACTCGGGGTATCAGCAAGAATTTGCTTTCCCTTTTGTTTTTCCGGAATTGAAACCTGTTCCGGAGATCTGTTCTCACTATTAGAGACTTGAACTATTTTATCTTCCTCATCAGCAACTTCTTGACCAATGGCTTCCACGTTTCCCATCTGAGCAGCATCAAGTAAAATATTTTCTTGACAAGTAACTTCTTCTTCTCAATTTTCTTCTTCCATTGCAGAAGTAGCAAGCTTGGAAGATTGAGCTTCAGATGTTCGGAGCGAGAGGTGATCCGAAGGAGTTCCCTTATATTCATCTACTTGTTTGAGCACATCTCCTGTCTCACCACTTCCTTCAGCCGCTTCTTCAACCTCTTCCACTTGCTCTACTTCCTCAGTAGTAACAGCCTTTTCCGGAGTTACAAGATTTCTTCCTAGAGTCTCAGGTAGAGATTCCAGAGAAAAAGATCTCGGAACGGGAATGGTTGCTGAAACCATTTCATTAAACTTCAACAAGGCTTGCACAGCCTCAGCTTCTGACAACTTCTTCTTCAGCTTCTTTTCCTTAGCTTGCTTCTCAAGCTCATCAGCAGCCTTTTCTTTCAGAGCCTTAGCCTCTGCAGGAGCCAATCCGAACTGCGGATCTCCTTCCTTCCTCTTCTCCTTGTCAGCTCTCCACTTCGCTGCAACCTCATCAGTATATGTCTTCTTCTTCTTAGGCTTAGGAGGTGCGGAATGGACTTCCTTAGACTTGGGTTCCTCAGCTTCACTTACCACTTCTTTCTGTTTCCTCTTCCTTACCGGCTTTGATGATTCCGGATCAGCCACTTTCGGAGTCACTTCTGCTTGAGGCGGTAGATCAATGAATTTCCCTGACTCCTTGTTAAAAGCTATATTCATCCTTTTAAGAGTTGCATCACTGAGAAACATGATCTTGCAAACTTTCGGCTTAGAACTACAAGCAACCTTGAAGGATTCTAGGCACCGAACAATCAGCTTCGACAATATTGCCGGGTATATCACTATCTGAGCTCTCGGATTCCCCTTCTTCAAATTATCAATGTTGAGAAGAATATGCTTCATCAGGTTGAACTTTCTTAGATTTATCAGAAAATCCAAGATGTATATCTCACTCTTCTTCAAGCTGTCCTTGTCTCCTTTTCTCGGTACGATAAGCCCTTGCACCCATAACTCCAGAATCCGGAAGTTTGTAGATAGGGTTGCAATTTTCGGAGCCTTATCATCATCCAATCCAAGAATTTCTAAGGCTTTCTCCTTGTTGAAACTACCCAAGGAGTCTGGCAGAACATGCGAGATAAACTCAGCTTCCCCTTCATAACTCAGCCCTACCAAGCTTGCAGCCTTGGTGTAAGATAGCTTATATGTCTTTCCATATGATTTGAAGGAAAACTTCTCTCTATTATCCTCCACGAAGAAAGCAACTGTCTCATAAAACTCGACAAGCAAGTCAGAGTAGACTTCATCTTGGTTTCCAGTTTTTGATATCGCAACATCCTCCCAGCCATTCAACTTGATATTCTTCGAAATGATAGAATCATAGTTGCTGAAGAAATTCGGATGAACTAACCGCTCTCTGTAGACTAACCACTGAGAAATGGGCTTGGTTGAAGACATCTCTTGAGAAGCTAACTCTGCAGACATTCGGATCTGAGATCTCTGAGAAGTTCGGAACTGAGAAGACTGAAGTTTGGAACTGAGAAGACTGAAGTTCGGAACTGGAAAACTGTAGTTCGGAACGGCCTTAAATCAGAGAGTCAGAGTTTCAGCACGCAAAACTTGAAATCGATGTGGGACGAGAAAATAGGATCCCCTTTATATAGGCATTGAGATGACGGTTCAACTTCCTCGGTTGATCTGACGGTTTAGAATGATCTGAGATCAGATCTAACGGTTGAAAGCTTGAATCCAATCTTTTTGAGGTTTTATTAAAATAAAGAATTAAGAAATCCAAAAACCAAAAACAAACTATAAGAAATTGCCAGCAAGTAAAATATGATTACGAAAACATCAGTAAGGAAATCATACCTTTCGGATTAGCTTAGGAAAGTTATTCGTAATGGGTAATATAAAGACGACTACGAAAAATTCAATACGAAAAACTAAGTACGAAAACTTTAATACGAAAAAATCAATACGAAAAAGTAAATACAAAAAAGTCAATACAAAAGACTCAGTACGAAAGTTCCGTTATGAAAATACCAGTACGAAAGTTTTCCATTCCGGAAATTTTCAATACGAATACTTCCATTCCAGAAGTATTCTGTGCGAAAATAACCTTTCTGGTAAATTGTTGTTCCGGAAATTCCATTCCGGAAATTTTCGTTCCGAAAAGTTTGAAAACAAAATTTGAAAAACTTTGTTAAATAATCAAACAAATGTACTCCCCCTATGAAAAGGAGTTTATTACTGTAAGGAGATTTTTCAACAGAAAGTTAATTGGGGAAGATTACCTTACGGTTATCATTCCTAACTTCTGTTTAATATATTCAAATCTATCAGAAGGTAAAGATTTTGTGAAAATATCAGCAAGTTGATCTTGCGTTCCGATAAACTGAAGAATAATGTCTCCTTTAAGTGTGTGATCCCTAAGAAAGTGATGCCTAATATCTATGTGTTTTGCACGAGAGTGATGTGCAGGGTTTTTACTTAGGGCAATGGAACTTGTGTTATCACACAAAATTTGAGTTTTAGTAAAACTCAAGCCATAGTCTGTGAGTGTGTGTTGCATCCACAACACTTGTGCACAACAACTTCCAGCTGCTACATATTCAGCTTCAGCAGTGGAGAGTGCAACAGAATGTTGCTTCTTGCATGACCAAGAAACTAATGAATCTCCTAAGAAATGACAAGTTCCGGATGTACTTTTCCTATCCATTCTACATCCACCAAAGTCAGCATCAGAAAAGCTTTTTAGAACAAAATCATTTCCAGAAGTATAAAATAATCCTAGATCCATGGTTCCCTTAAGGTAGCGAAAAATTCTTTTTACTGCCTTTAAGTGAGATTCCTTAGGATTGGATTGATATCTTGCACATAAGCATACTGAAAACATTAAGTCTGGTCGACTAGCTGTTAAGTAAAGTAAACTTCCAATCATACCTCTAAAAGATGTTTGATCTACTGGTTTCCCAGCTTCATCAAGATCTAAAGAGTTTGAGGTACCAATGGGAGTACTTATACTTTTAGTGTTGTCATAACCATACTTTTTAAGAAGATCATTAATATACTTATGTTGGGATATGTAGGTTCCTTCTGGTTTTTGAGAAATTTGAAAACCAAGGAAAAATGTTAACTCACCCATCATACTCATTTCAAACTCAGATTTCATTAGACTAGCAAAAGAGTCAGTCAAAGATTGCTGAGTTGAACCAAATATAATGTCATCAACATAAATTTGAACAATCAAATCATTTTTCTTATCTTTCTTTATAGAAAGGGTTGGATCTGGATTTCCCTTAACATAGTTATTTTGAAGCAAAAATCCAGTAAGTCTATCATACCATGCTCGTGGGGCTTGTTTAAGGCCATACAAAGCTTTGGTAAGTCTAAAAACATGATCAGGATGTTTTGTATCTTCAAAGCCAGGAGGTTGTTCAACAAAAACTTCCTCTTGAACATAACCGTTAAGAAAAGCACATTTCACATCCATTTGAAATAGTTTGAAATTAAAGAATGCTGCAAAGGCAAGTAGAATACGGATAGATTCAAGTCTAGCTACTGGAGCATAGGTTTCTTCATAGACTATTCCTTCTTGCTGATTATAGCCTTTAGCAACAAGTCTAGCTTTATTTCTAACAATGACTCCATTCTCATCACATTTATTCCTGAAAACCCATTTTACTCCAATAACAGAAGTTTCCTTAGGTCTCTCAACCAAGGTCCAGACTTTATTCCTTTCGAATTCATTTAGTTCATCTTGCATTGCTTTGATCCAATCATCATCACCTAAAGCTTCATCAGTGCTTTTAGGCTCTAATTGGGAAAGAAATGCTAGATGTTCTACTTCATTTCTTAAGGAACTTCTAGTCCTTACAGGTTGATTTACATCACCAATGATACTATCACTGGGATGATTCTTAAGAAACACCTGATTTGGGTTTTGTAAAACCTGTTCATCAACATAAGGTAGAAAGTCTTCTTGGGTAAATGTTTCAGAATTATCTTCTAGAACAATTTCCTTATCAGAAGGTTCTTCTATTAAAGGTTGATAATCAGTTTTTGAAAACACATCCGAGGATGTAGGTTGGGAGGTTTTAAAAACAAAAGGATCTGATTCATCAAATTTTACATGTACTGTTTCCTCAACAGTACAAGTATTTTTATTAAAAATTCTATATGCCTTAGAGGTTGTGGAATAACCTAAGAAAATTCCTTCATCAGATTTTGGTGCGAATTTATGTAAGTTATCTTTAGTATTCAAAATGAATACTTTGCAACCAAAAACCTTGAAGTAGGAAAGTCTTGGTTTTCTACCATTCCATAACTCATAAGGAGTTTTATTAAGAAAAGGTCTAATCAAAACTCGATTTATAGTATAACAAGCAGTACTTACAGCTTCAGCCCAGAAATGTCTAGCAATAGAATATTCACTCAACATGGTTCTAGTTATCTCTTGAAGAATTCTATTTCTTCTTTCAACTACACCATTATGTTGAGGAGTTCTAGGTGCTGAAAAGTTGTGAGTAATACCTTTCTTACTACAAAAAGTTTCAAAATCAGAATTTTGAAATTCTCCTCCATGATCACTATGAATAGTTTTCAATGGAAGGTTTTTCTCATTTTTAACTTGGGCTCTAAAACTTTTGAAATAAGAAAAAGCTTCAGATTTCGTTGCTAGAAAATAGACCCATGTAAATCTAGTGTAATCATCAACTAGAACAAACACATAGTATTTGCCTCCAATGCTTCCAGTTTGTGTTGGACCAAAAAGATCCATGTGCACTAACTGTAATGCATCGGTTGTTGAGACTTCACCGATTGACTTAAAACTAGATTTATGTTGCTTGCCATATTGACAAGGATCAAAAACTTTAGAAGAATCAAATCTAAGCTCCGGTAGATCCTTAACAAGTTTCTTCTTAGAGAGTTTACATAGGTTCCTAAGATTACAGTGTCCTAATCTTCTATGCCATAACCAAGAATGATCTTCCATTGCACTTAGGCAAGGTAAATCTTGGCTTCTTAGGTCTTCTAAGTTTAAGGTGTAAACATTCTCTTGCCTATTGGCTGAGAGAATAAATTCTTCCTTGGAATTGTGAACTAAGCATTTATCATTCCTAAAATTCACACGGTAACCTTCATCACATAACTGACTTATGCTAATGAGGTTGTGCTTAAGACCATTAACAGAGAGAACATTTGAAATCAAAGTTTTACCTAAAAGAACAATATTACCAATACCAACAATCTCTCCATTAGCATTGTCTCCGAAAGTTACCTTTCCTCCTTTCGTTTTGATAATCTTTTCAAAAAAACTTTTGTTACCAGTCATATGCCGGGAACATCCACTATCCATGTACCAAATATTGTTGCTGGAATTTTCTTTATTTTCCTGAAATTAAGAACAAAGTTAGATTTTCGGAATCCAAACTTGTTTGGATCCGAGATTTCCAGACAATAAAATTTTAGGTATCCACATTTTCTTAGAAAAGTAAGCTTTATGAAAACCTAAGGA
Organism: Viscum album; assembly: GCA_963277665.1. Lineage (NCBI taxonomy): Eukaryota > Viridiplantae > Streptophyta > Magnoliopsida > Santalales > Viscaceae > Viscum > Viscum album. The sequence goes on from OY728148.1 coordinate 942,366,139, forward strand.
TTGGGTTTTGTTTAAGGAACAATTTCTTGCCCAGTGACCACCACATTGACATTTAGTGCAAAGTGGGGCACTTTGAGGAACAAAATAATTGTTGCTGAAAACAGGTTTTGCTTGGGTATAACCAAATCCGGATTTATTTCTTAAAGGTCGTATTTGAGAATACATCTTATCAAAATTTTCCTTACCATGGGTAAAGTTTGATAAACACTTCTTTAAGGAAAAAATTTCAGACTTGAGTTTTACAACCATGTTTTTATCCTCAAAATCATTAGTTTTTGAACTAGAGTTAGGCTCGAAATCATTTTTATTAGAAATTACTTTTTCTAATTCTTTAGAAAGTTTGTTCTTCTCAGAACTTACTTCCTCAAGATTTTTTGAAATATTTTCAAAATCAGCATTTTTCTTATCAAGATCTTTAGAAAGATCTGATATCTCTTTAGTAAGAATAGAATTCCTAGAATTTGCCTTATCAAGTTTCTTGTTGAGTTTGGAATTCTCAATCTCAAGAAGTTCAGCAAACCTAGAGACTTCTTCATAAGTAGGTAAAGTATTTTCCTCATCAGAAGATGATTCTTCATCAGAAGAGTTATAATACTTACTATCATTCGAATTTAAGGAAACATTGGTCAATGATTCAGCATTTCGTACCTTAGCCATAAGACAATGATTATCAATAGGTAATCTGGCTATAAGACCAAGATTCTTCTGTCCTGAAGATTCATATTCAGAAGATTCATCTGAAGAGTCACCACCACTGGCACTCCAGGTGTCATTAGCTTTCAGAACTTTCTTAGCTTTAGCTTTGTAATACTTCTTCCTGTTCTTTTCTGAATGTCTTTCATTCCTTTCTTTCTTTCTGAGCATAGGGCAATCTGGTCTAATATGTCCAGCTCTTTTACATTCATAACAAGTTACTTCTCCATCTTTCTTATCTTTCCTATCCTTTTTCTTATACTTGGATTGAAAGTTTCTTTGCCCAGCTATCTTGTTCATCCTTCGAGCAAGATTGGCTAATTCATTTTCTGAAACTTCACTCTCACTAGATTCGGATTGGAAAATGACTTTCTTCGATTTGGATCTGGTTACTCTCTCAGGAGTCTTAGCTTTCATCTGATTAGAAGTTGTAGTAAAAGCAACTGTTCCATTTCCATTCTTCTTCTTGATGTTGTCAGCATCTCTCTTCATTCTTGTCTCATGTTGTAGACGAGTTCCAAATAATTCATCAAGAGTAATTTGAGTAACCTTCCTGTTCTCATCTATAGCTGTTCTCTTGGATTCCCACTCATTGGGCATAATGTCAATTATCTTGTCCACAAGAGCTTCATCATCTAAACCTTTCTCTCCCATAGATTGTAGACTGTTGACAATTGTCATAAATCTTTGTTGGACTTTACAGATAGGTTCTCCATAAGGAAAATTGAAGCCATGATATTCAGCTCTAAGCATAGCTCTTCTAGTCTCAATCACCTTAGAAGTCCCAATGTGTGTAACCTCTAACTTCTTCCATATACAGTTAGCTGCTTCACAAGAAGAAATTTGGCTATATATATTTCTAGTCATTGAACATAATAAAGTATTGCGTACCTTATAATTGAGTTGATATTCTTGCTTTTCCTGGTTAGTAAAGGTTCTGACTTCCTTGTCAGGAATTTTATAATCACCAGTAAGCATGACAAAGTTATCTACTCCAGTATTGATAACAAAAGTCTTCATACGATCTCTCCAGTATTCATAATCATTACCATCAAAGATTGGTGGTCTTGTAGGATTCAAATTGTCAATAGATCCAACGTTCATTCCTGCCATACTAAATAATAACTTGGATACAAACTTGTTAGTAGCAAAAGTTCGTAATCAAAAAGTTCGGAATGAGAAAAGTTCGGAATGGATAATCCGGAATGACAAAGTTCGGAATGGAAAAATGAGCAAGAAAAACTTGTATGTGAGTACAAGTATTTCAGTAACCTTGGCTCTGATACCAAATGTAAGAATGGTATAGAGTAAGAGGTTTCCAACCTCTGATACCAATTGTAGGATCGAAATATAATATGAGATGCTCAATATACAAGAGGGGGGGTGAATTGTATACTTTAAAAATTCCTTTGGAACCTTTAAAGTTAGTTATGAACAACTAAAGTTTCCTTAAGAAAAGGAAAGGACTAAGTTTAACAAAGTTAAACTAAGTAGATTCACAACACCTCTAACACCGAACTAAACTTGGAAAGAGATTCCAAAAGTAGGTTCTGGAAATATGGTTCCGGAAATTGAAACTTAACAAAAGTTACAATATGAGATTCTACCTTAAAGCGTATAGAATCTAAACTAATCAGAGTAAGTAAGGAAGTATAAGAAAGTTATACTTTCCTTAAGATACAAATTTCAGCGGAATAAAGACAAGTAGTAAAACTACTAGTAACAAGATAATAGTCTTTTAACCCAAAGAGAAGGGTATCCAACAACCTTGGATAAAGGTCCCTTGATTTATACTTTCAAGCAAGTCTGTCTTACCCACACCAGGGTAAGCCCTCGATACGAAGATCTGTGTCTCTGTCTTGCTATCCCCGCAAGCCCTCAACTTCAAGGTAGTTGGCAACCTCTGTCTTTCTCAGCAAGAAAGCCCTCGATCTTTAAGGTAGTCGGCACCTCTGTCTTTCTCAGCAAGAAAGCCCTCGATCTTTAAGGTAGTCGGCACCTCTGTCTTCCTATCCCCGGAAGCCCTCGAATGTAATCACCAACATTTAGAGTCGCACGAAGCTTTGAGAGTTAATAAGAGACTCTCTCTCTAGAAATCACTTCAACAGCATGTAAGCACTTTTTCAGCAATCAGCATATGCATGCTCCATCAGCCGCGAGCTCTTTCAAATGAGCTCCTATTTATAGGTAAGGTCGGCTCCTTCTCCAACGGTCATATTTCCCTTAAAGTTCGGAGGGACCTGTACACGTGTCACTTAGACAACGGTTAGTTTATAACAAAATGGACGACATCGTTTTATAACAAAACAAGTGTAACAGAAAGTACGACATCGTTTTAAACTTTAACATAAAAGTTCGGAATAGAAATTTCGGAGTGAAGGTTCGGAGTGAATGAATTCAGAGTGTATAAAACAATGATAATCAGATTCTGTTTAATAGGTGAATTCGGAATGAGAATTCGGAATAGTAATTCGGAATAGGAATTCGTCATCAGAAATCGTAATGAGAATTTGTCATTAGAATTCGTAATGAGAATTCATCATCAGAATTAGTAATGAGAATTCATCATCAGAAATCGTAATGAGAATTCATCATCAGAATTCGTAATGAGAATTCATCATCAGAATTCGTAATGAGAATTCATCATCAGAATTCGTAATGAGAATTCATCATCAGAATTCGTAATGAGAATTCATCATCAGAATTCGTAATGAGATTTCATCATCAGAATTCGTAATGAGAAATCTTTATCAGAATTCGTAATGAGAATTCGGAATGAGATTTCTTCATTAGAATTCGTAATGAGAATTATTCAATGGAATTCGTAATGAGAATTCTTCATTGGAATTCGTATCCTGAATCTGGAATAGAACTAAGTCAGAATTCATATCCAGAATTCGGAATGAAACTTCCTTATAGTTCTTGTCCAGAACCGAATCCTAAAAACAGAATGCTTTTATATCAAAGATTTTATGACTCCGAGAAAGTGAATCCGAAACTCATACTTAAGAAAAATATGAATGAAAAAATAATAAAGATAATTTTTCTTATAAAAGCGATTTTCCTTAAGAAAGCAATTTTCCTTAAAAAAGCATTTTTCCTTACAAAAGCGATTTTCCTTAAAGATAAGGTGTTTGTGATTTTCAAAACAAGAAGGAATGGAAAAGTCATAAGGAAAACCTTATTGACTCAACAACCATGTGACATGATTAAATTGAAGTGGAGTAAATGAGTGGATATACTCATGAGATGTAATGGTTTAAATGAGTAGGTATACTCGTTGAATGGGTTTGAATATAATTGTTTATATTAGTGGGTAGACTCATATGGATAGAAATTGTTAAATTTATGGAATGGTTGATGATTTACATAGATTCTAAGGAAGAATCTCCATGGATTTGGAATGCAGTAGTGGACACCTTGGTTGAGTATTCACTTTGGGTCTTGATTATATGGGATGTCTTGGGCTTTGTTTTACATTAGACCCGACATGATTGAACTCACATAGGACATGCTGGAACACATTCTCCAAGGACTCCAACCAATACCTATACTGAGAGTCTATCGAGATGATACGAGGACTTGATGATGATGCCTTGGTCTTCAATACATTGGATTCAGCCCTTCATGGTCTACACTTCATTACATGGCACAATCATGGGATATATGACTGTGGTTGAACGACAAGGTCATGGTTTTTTGAAATGGTGTTCTTTATAGATTAAGGTTGTGTGGACAGGATATGGATTGTTTTACTACAAGGCTATGTTATTTGTTTATATTTCCTATAGGTTCCTTTTTAGGAGCTTCCACTTATTGTAGGGATCCACAAGAGGTTGTTCGGTATAACTTGTTTGCATTGGTTATATGCCTAGGGCTTTCACACATACATTACTGCTTACTTGTACTTGTTTCGCATATTTCATAGTGCTTCTTAGAATTGTATAGATTTTTGGGTGGAAAACTAATAGGATGTTTATCTCACACCTTATTTGGGCCTCCTTGGGGACCCAAACAAATTATATGGTTTCAGGTGATAGTAGGGGCAAGCTCCCTAACACTAGATGTTGATCATTACTTTAGAGCATGGGAGCATGAGACCCAACTGAGGCTTGTGATGATACTGTGACACTTTTTTATCTTTTTGGACTTTGGATACTTGTATTTACTTTATTTCCATGTATATTTTTTGGTTGTTTTCTAGATACATGTATCATCTGAATCATGGTATATGAGACACCTATGGCTTGTTATATATTCCTGTCTTGCTTATCTATTTTACCTATTGTCCGCTTATTGTATTTACTTCTTCTATTGAATTTGATTAACTTCCACTATGTTATACTCTGGTAATGAGGGAATAGTCTCCCCAATAACTCAACTAGGCCCTCACCACTAGTCGGAAGCATCTGGAATTTGAGGAGTGCGCTTGAGGCCATTTAGCCAACCGGGCTTGGGGAACTATTGAGTGGCTTCTGAGTTCAGGACGTTACAAAGTGGTATCAAAGACAATTTCTTTTCTGGTTTGATTTACTGTTTGGAGACAATTGACAAGGATATGATGGAAAATGGAATTTGTTAATGAGCTATGCTCGAGTGTAGCAAACCCGTGTACAAGAAAAATCCAAATTACCCTAAATGAAATTGCTATTTTATGGTTTTGACTATTAGAGTTGATTTTGTTTCACCATTAGGAGAAACAAATGATTTATGTTGATACTATTGATGCAATTATGGGTTCTATTTTTTTTTTCAACCCTGTGAGATGAGGGTATTCCATCTCATGCATCATACAATCACTTGTTAGAAATCACATATCATGAATTATATCATTCCATTTAAGATGAATTATTTGACGCATGCTATTGTGATAGGTTCTCTAATAGTTGTTCCTAATTTTGTGATGGACATTGTGTAGAGGATAGAGAAGTGACATCATCTTTCAATCCATAAGGTGTATGGGAACTTATGAAATAGAAATTGAAGTAGCTTTTAAATTAAAATTTTAAAGTGAATTTGATCTGTATGGATTATATGGGCATAAAATTTTGGTTCATGAGGTGTTATGGGTCCTCATGGATCGAAACATGGTGGACCATTGGTTAAATCATGTCAAATAATGACTGTTAATTGAAAATAAATGGAAAATAGAGACTTGACTTACACCCAGATTCTGACTGGGTGAGAGGTAGTGCTTCTAGTTGTTTTGTGGTTTTTCATTACACAATTATGGATTTAGGATCGGGTTGTGTGTTCTGACTTGTTTTTAGGAGGGTTTTGACCTATCCTATGATTTTGAGATGCGACTTTGATATCATTCCTTTCTGAGGTGAGTGTTTGGCATTGTAGAGGCATGTCACCATGAAGACCTCCAATGGTATGCCAATAGGGTGGCGATGACCATGATTCAAAGGTGGTGGGCCATGAGATACTAGTGGATCCTCTTTTAGTGGTTTTTGTGGTACAATAGACTATTTCAGACATAGGTGTTGAGGCATAGTTCCACGAGGGGTTATTTTTCTATATATAGACTTTTCAAGAAGTACAGTATCCTACCATGACTATTGCCGAGCTGACATGGCTGTTCTAGCAGCAACATCCTATCACATTTTTGGGGGATGATGGTCCACAAGCATCTGAGTTGTGGATTGAGACCCCACAAGCTATATTTGAGCTTCTGAAGACACCACTTGAGTGGAGGGTCAAGGTCACCCCTTACATGATACATGGAGTAGTAAAGTATTGGTGGGATGTTCTGAACCAGGATGAAAGGCTACAAGATATGGATTGGACTGATTTGCAGACCTACTTCCTTGACTACTATTACCCCAAGACACTATGGATAGAGTGATCTAGTGAGTTCATGCGTCTAGAACAGGGCACCATGACAGTGATAGAGTACTCAACACACTTTACAGAGTTGCATAGTTTTGCACTGATGTACCTTACTGATGAGCTGTCGAGATCGAGATGCTTTGAATAAGTCCTAAGACATACTATCATATCCTAGGTCAACATGTTCTGGTTGACATCTATCACTGATATTGTGAATCAGGAACTGATTATAGATTGGAGCTTGAGGGAATTTGAGGATATAGAATAGGGAAACTTTTCTTCTCAACCTAGTGGTTCTACATCTTTAGGAAGGAAGCACCATTTTGATGCTTCCCATGAGATGAGCATCAGTTAGTCTATGAGTTATAGTAATTCGGTGTTTTGTCACTAGTGTGGCAGGATAGGACACAAGAAGAATCAGCGTGACTGCAACCCAGTCGAGTGCCGAGCTTATAGAAGGATGGGCCACATGCAATGGTTTTGCAGGACCTTCCCTCCAGTTATGAGTTGTAGGGGGGTCACCTTAGATGTCAGGTTCAGGAGTAGGTTTCTAAGATATGTGTCAAGCAGGGAGTTAGAGCAATGCAGGCCGATCAGGCTACAGAAATAGTGGTTTTTCTGAGGTAGCCATACACCAATTACTGTTATACATCGAAGGGGACCTACTCTGAGCAGTGAGGTTGATTCACAGGTTTGTGGTATAGGTCAGTTATATTATGCACAACCTACTCCGGAGGAGCAGGGTTTCATACTATCTACAGTGAGAGGAATGATCTTAGTAGCCTCTACTATTGCATCTGCTCTTTTTGATACAGGTGTATCTCATAGTTTCATATCTGCACCTATAGTGAAAATCCATGGGATTGTTGTGTGGTATTTTGAAAGAATTTTAATGCTAGAAATAATATTGGGAATCAGAATGGATGATGTGCTCTAGTGCAAGGAGTACCCCCTTGAGGTTGGTGGGTGTCACTTCATTTGAGATATTTATGTCTTTGAGATGATAGGGTTTGACGTCATTCTTGGGATGAACTGTTTAGTATATTATCGATCTTACATTGTCTACTATCACCTAAGGGTAACTTTCACATCACCAGAGGATGCAGTGTTTACTCACAATGTTGAATTGGGTGTCCAGGAGAGTTGAGATGGAATATATTATCATGAGTTGGGTAGAATGACATCATATATTTCTATTTTTTATTTTGGATGATCATGGAGTGAGTCTGGTAGACATTTCTATAATGGTGGATCATTTCAGGGACATGTTCCTAGATGAATTTTCTAGTTTACCTCTCGAGAGATAGGTTGAGTTCTCAATTGAACTAGTGTTATGAGCTTCACCAGTATCCATTTCTACTTACTAGGTGGATACGATGGAGTTGTAAGAAATTAAGTGGAAGCTTGCGTATTTGGATGAAAAGGGGTTTATCCAACCTAATACTTCTCTATTGGGTTTTCCAGTTCTGTTTTCAAAAAATGTGGATATAACTCTTACGATATTTGGGGATTATCGTAATTTGAATCATCTAATGGTAAAAAACTGATATCCCTTTCCATAAATAGATGAAATGTTTGATAAGATTCTAGGATCTCGAGAATTCTTGAAAATTGAACTAAGGTTAAGATATCACCAGGTACATATTTGATCCACATAAATACCTCCTACAACCATTCATAGTATGTATAGTCTATATAAATATCTTTTTATACCATTCAGTCTCACAAACACAATAGTAGATTTCATGGTTCTGATGAACCGAGTGTTCGATCCTTAATTGTGACACATCAAGTATTGGACTGGGAGTAGTGCTGATGTAGGGGTATAGAGTTTTGGCATATGATTCTCAATTTATAAGGCCACGTGAGAGGAATTACACTATGCATGAAGTTGAGCTAGAAGCAGTTGTTCATGATTTTCACTACTGGAGACATTTTTTATTAGGAGATCAATTTTGGTGTATACAGACTAATCAATCCTCAAGTATATATTTACTCAGTATTATTTTAATATGAGGAAAAAAGGTGGGTGGATTACCTACAGTATTTTGACTTCACGCTTGAATACATGACTGGTAAAGGTAATGTAATGTTCGATGTGCAGAGCACGTGGACTCAGATACAAACAGTGCAGCAGGCAAGTAGCGAGTGGAAACTTATGGCGTTATTATCTATGATCTATATGGAGGTGAACAACAGTTAGGAATAGACATATCTAATATCCATAGTTGTGACCTCTACCCTATTGGATAAAGTAAGGATGATGCAATTATCAAATTCAAAGTGTCTAGTCCTATGGGAGAGTATGGAAGGTGAGGACCCTCTTCCTGGTTGGACCATAGGTGTTGATGAGGTCTTACATATCCATGGATGCGTTTGGGTTTCAGTGGATATACGTGGGGATATGATGTGAGAGTTTCATGCTTCATCTTGGTCACTACATCCCAGAGTCAACAAGATGTACCATGACTTGCATCATCAATACTAATGGCCAATTATGAAAAGTGAGGTAGCTAGTTTCGTTATGAGGTGTTACACCAGTCAGTATGTGAAGGAGGAACATCAATGACCAGCCATGATTTTATAGAAAATACTTATTCCAAAGTGGAAATGAGATGATGTCATATTGGATTTCTTGACTGGTTTACTAAGTTCTCCTTGAGGTAATGATGCTGCATGGGTTGTTGTTGACATGATCAAAAATGTTGATCAATTATTTCCAATCAAGGATACCTACAATGTAAATGTTCTTGGAAAGTTTTATATACATGATATAATACAACTTCATTGATTCTCACGCACTATCATTTCAAATAGGGATTCCCACTTTACATCTCATTTCTTATAGTTTTTTCAGAGGGCACTGGGTACATAGTGGCTTCTGAGCAAAGTCCACCACCCTTAGACTGATATCCAATCAGAGTGTATGATACAAGTGCAAGAGAACATGATGAGAGAATGTGTCCCAAATTATGGGGGATCTTGTGAGAGACACATTAATCTATATGATTTCTCCTATAATAACAATTATCAGGCAACGATACAGATGTCTCTTTATGAGGCTGTGTACGTTAGGATATGCCAATCACCCTTGGGATGGCTAGAGGCAGGTGAGGTAGCTTTACTGGGACCTTGTCTCATTCAAGAGAATTCTGAGTAGATCCAGTTGATTCAGAAGCAGATGGCTACTGCACAATCTTGATAGAAATCTTATGTCTATCACCGTATATGACCTCTAGAGTTTGAGGTCAGGGATCATGTCTTTTTATGTGTTTCACTAAGGTTGGGACATAGAAGGATCATTATACGTGGTATGCTTTCAACATTATATATTGGGCCATTTGATATTCTTGAGAGAGTCAGATCATTAGACTATTGGTTTTAGTTACCTCAAAGGTATTGAGCCATGCATGACGTCTTCCACGTAACACAACTACGCCATTATAATTCGGACCCATCTCACGGTTTCCATACCGAGGAGGTTGAGCTACAATTTGATGCATCCTTCAAGGAGCATCTAATTCATATTGTTGATAAGCGAATAAAGGTTATACAAGGCTATTTAGTTCATCTAGTACAGGTTCTATGGAAGAAACACCATTCACAAGACGATACTTAGGAGTGGGAGGTCGACATACGTGATCAGTGACATGAATTTTTTCAAATGGATCTTGACTACCCATGAGAGGGAAATTCGGGGAAGAGTTGTTTTAAGGGGGGAATATTGTAAGATCCTAGTTTTTTCTTGAGGTACGAATATTTTACATTCTTTTTTGGGTTAGACCCTAAGCTGGGCCATGGGATGGTTGGGTTGTTTTTGGGAAATAATAGGCAAGAAGGTTGTATACCAATTACAGGCCAATTACACGATGTGTAATTGGATAACACACTATGTAATATGATTTAATAACATGTAATGGGTTTTATAGGAACTTTCATGATGTGTAATGGTTTTTACCCATTAAAGTAAAACCGATAATTACACACCATGTAAGGAAATTACTTGTCATGTAATTTCCCGACTACGTTTTTTAAAAATAGAGGTATGTGCCCTTATTTTTTGGACAGAAGCCTTTTTTCTATCTTTTAAAGCATAAAATCATTCTTATCTATCTTTTATGATCTAGGTCCCATTTGGATTCCATTTCTTTCCCAGACATTTTTGTTGGAACCATGACGATAAGATATTGATTCCTTTTTAGCCATTCTTGATCTTTAGAACAATAGTTGCATTGTTTGGATTTAGGATTTTATGCCCTAATTTCTTGTTCTTAATATGTTCTTTAGATTTATTCCCAACCAGGATGAATCATGACTTGATAAAAGATGATAATTCCACTAATGATACAAGGTAGGTGGTCTATACTTTTCTTTCGGCTTTTGATGCTTTATCGAGCTATTGACTTTTCTTCTGCCCACTGGACGTTTTTGCGTGAGCATGATTTTAAAGTGTTAATATGAAATAGATGAGGTTGGACCTGTTTGGGACTCCTTTTGGTTCTTTGAGATACGTTTTTGGTTGCTGACCCAGTCCAAGGACACCCAGGGGGTGCAGCATGCCTTAACTTTGGTTTTTACCATTGATGAACTACCCATGGGGTGTGACCTCGAGTTTTCCTAGTTTAAGGAAGCTCGGTTGTACTTAAATGAGACTGAATTACATAAATAGGAGATATATTGCCTCCTTACCTTGTGTTATTATAATATTCCATTCCTAACTTGATTAAATACTTAAATGGAACTTTTCAAATGAGTGGGTATACTCGTTGGCTATTTTTAGATTGATTAAATATTTTTGTTGGTAATTGTGATTAATGGATGGGTATACCCATGTGATGTGTTAAATAGAAATTGGTGATAAGTGGGTGGGTATATCCATGTGACATGAATAAATGAAATTGGAGTACATGAGTAGGTATACTCATGATATGTAACGGTTTAAATGAGTGGGTATACTCATTGAATTGTTTTGAATATAATTGTTTATATGAGTGGGTAGAATCATATGGTTTGAAATTGTTAAAGGCATGGTATGATTGATGATTTATATAGATTTCATGAATGGACCTCCATGGATCTGGAATGCAGTAGTGGAAACCGTTGCTGATTATGCACCTTTGGTCATTATTCCATGAGATGTCGTAGGCCTTGCAACACCTTGGATCCAGCTATCTTGGACTCACGTTGGACATGTCGGTACATATGATCCTAGGATTCCAACCAGTGCCTATGACAAGTTTCCATCGAGATTCTCCTGAGACTTGAAGTGGATTCCCTGGTCTTCAGCACCATAGATTCGGCCCTTCGTGATCTACACTTCATTATACGGCGTGACTGTGGGATATATGATTGTGGATGTACGACATGGCCGTGGGTTTTGGATATAGTTTTCTTTATACCGTAAAGAGGCGTAGAAATGATATGGATGGTTATGTAGAAAGGTTGTGTTGTTTGTTTATATTTCTTGTAGACGCCTTGTTAGGAGCCGAAACTTGTTTCCGGGAGCCACAAGAGGCTTTTTAGTATTACTTGTTTGTTGTAGTTATATGCCTTGGACTTTCACACTTACATTACTACTTACTTTCACTTTTTTACCATATTTAATAGTAATTCTTAAAATTGTATAGATATTTAGGTGGAAACTGTCTGGGATGTTTATCTCACATACTATTTGGGCCTCCTTGGGGACCCAAACCGATTATATAGTTATAGGTGATAGTAGGGGAAATCTCCCTAAAACTATTTGTTGATCATTGTTTTAGAGCATGGGAGGATATGACTAAGATGTGGCTTGCGATGCTACGGGGGAACTTTTCGGTTGTTTTGTATTTTAGATACTGGTACTTTATTCTATTTCACTGTTCCAATTTTGGATATTTTCCAGATACATGTATCATCTACATCATGGTATATGAGACACTTCTGGCTAGTAACATATTCTTGTCTTGATTGTCTATTTTATCTATTGTATGCTTATTTTATCGGCTTCTGCTATTTAATGTCATTGACTTACATTGTGATAAATTATGGTAATTGGGGTATAGTCTCCCAAATGCCTCACCTTGTCCCTAACTACTAGTCATAAGCCTCTGGCATTTGGGAAGATGTGCTTGAGGCCATATAGCCAACCGGGCTTGGGGCACAGTTGAGTGACATCCAGGTTCGGGATGTTTCATTTGTACAATGATTCAATGATTTCATTTCAAAATTCATTGATGTAATTTGAAGATATAAAATGATGTTGTACATGTGCATACTATATCACATCAAGGTGTGAATAAAATTCCTTAATGTAAAAAAAATTCCTTTGGGTGATAATTTTTGTAGTGAGATAAATACCTTAAACTAATAAAAAATACTATGGGTGAGAAAATTCATAAAGTGGGAAAAAAATTCTAGTGAGAGAAATTCAATTGTTTGAGAGGTTAGAGAGATGGTATTTGTTGGTGACTTTTTTATATTTAGAATTTATAATAAAATTATATATGTTACTTTTAGGGTAAGATTTAGTCAAACTATGTTATCTAGAACTACAAAAAAGAGTGGTCTTAGTGAAAGATTATTAGTGGAAGTTCTAATAATCACTACTAAAAAAACATTATTAAATATATTTTATATATAGTGGCAGCTTCAATGAAACCGATGCTAATATTTTTTAAAAATAACTGACCCCACCCCGTCCACCCGATTCCCTAACCCCCCCGCTCCCTTGGTTGTGCCTCACCCCGATGCTGGCAACTTCCCCTACCCCTTGGTGGTGCCTCTCCTCGAATTCGGAAATCACCCCTCACTCTCAGACATGCCTATCCCCAACACTAGTGACCACACCCAGCTCGATCAGACTCTCCCTGGTGCTAGTGACTCCCTCTGTCCCCCTACCCCACAACGATCCCTCATCCCCACCTCTCCCTGACATTGATGACCACCCCTCCCCCTCGACACTGCCCCTCCCCCAACATCAGTGACCTCCCCTCTCCCTTGATCGCACCTCTCCCCAATTCCAGCGACTTCCCCTCACTCTCAATCAAGCCTCTCCCCGGTGCTAGTGATTAACCCCCTCTATCCATCCTATCTCCGACACCGGCGACTGCCCCTCCTCCTTGGTTGCACCTCTCCTCAATGTTGGTGACCTCCCCTCTCCCTCGACCCCACATCTCCCCCACACTGACCCCCCTTCTCTCCAACAACATACCTCTCCCCCCTTCCCGCACTTCCCCCTGATAGATCACCCCTCATCTTCAATGGTGACCACCCATTTTCCTACTCTCACATATGATCCTCGTGACCCCAACCCCACTTTCTACCTGATGATGACCCCACAATGACCCCCCTGCTCCTTGATGGCGATCCCCAATGATGTCCCCTCTCCCCCATTTCTCGGAGAGTGAAATCCACAATCGTAAGGTGTAATTTTTTAATTTTGTTTGATTGGTTTGCTATATCCTTATGTAGTATATCATATTTTACAATCAAATGATAAATTTTATCACTTAGGAATCCTATACACATAACTATCATTAATGCCTATTATAAATGGGGATCATGAATCATTTATATAATGCATTCCTGTTTGTCTATGGGGTTATAAATAGTCTGTAATTGCATGACTCATTTATGCCTCATGAATTATTGGTGAGTAAGCCTTAGTGGGTTTTGGATAATGGTTGATTAGAGGATAGTAAACCATTTTGTTTTATTGATTATTCAATAAAGTTTTAGCATGCTTCTTCCACACTGGAATTATACTTTCTATGTAAGAACATACTAAGTGTACATGTATGTTCTCCATGATTTTATATACTATATTTAGAGATTTATAGGATAAATTAGGTGACCAAGATTAACGAAGTTAATTGATGTTTACTTTTAATTGTACTTGTTTGATTAACCATTTATATCATTATATCTGAATATACATGTAAAAGAGTGAAAATCCAATACCTATGGATAAATGATGGATTACATTACCTCGAAACACACCTCGTTATGACAAGAGTTTGAAAAAAAATATTATGTAATTAAAAACTGACCAGTGGATGGTAGAATAAAATGTGTATGTCGTGATTGAAAATTCAAGTGAATGTTAAATAGAAATGATGTATATGATCATTTTATATAGAAAGATTTTTCTTCTCAATATGTATGTAGGATTTTTTCATGGTGAATATATTTTTATGGAAATTAAAAACAAAGATAAACCTATCAATGAAACACAAAGTGACCCTCCAGAGGGGAATTCAGTTTGAAATTTGATAAATGAAACATTTTTCTTTGTAGGATATAATGTCCAAGATTTCAATAGATCAAACAAATCCTTCAATTGACCATGAGAATTTTAGTCCTTCTAATAAGTTCAACAACCAAAAAATGAGCTTTATGAATTATTTGAGGATGTGTAACAAGAACTTTATGAAGGCTGTGATAAGTATTCAATGTTTTCTTTTCTACATAAGTTGTATCATATAAAATGTCTCTGTGAAATTATTGACAAAGAAATGTACATGATTTTAGAGTTTCGTCATGATGCATTTAGTGTAGATATGATCATTGCATCATTCTATGAGATTAATAATGTCATAAATAAACTTGGACTATATTATACAAAGATACATGAATTCTTTAATGATTGCATACTTTAATAGAGAGAAGAGTCTGAAAAAAGAAGAATTCATAAGATGTTATAAAAGTAGATGAAATTCAATGTACAACAATGAGAGTATAAATCAATTCAACCCCAAGAAGAAGAAAAATAACAAAACTCCTTCAACTTTATTTAATTACTTTCCTCTGATCTGATGATTGAAAAGATTATTCATGGAATCTAAGACTAGATACAAAATAAAGTGACATGATCAAGATAGTATTGATGTCTTGATGAGACATCCAAAAGATTCAACATCATAGAAAATGTTTGATTCATTATATCTATATTTTTCCTTAAATATTAATAATTCATGTTTGGGATTGGATTCTGATGGTTTTAACCCCTTTTGTATTTTAGGTAATAATTATAGTATTTGGCCAGTTGTTTTGATCCCTTATAATCTAAATCCATAGATGTGTATAAATAAATATTATTTTTTATTTTGATAATTATTTATAGAAATAAAATGACTAGAAATGGAATTGATGTATACCTTCAACCTCTAATCAAATAATTGTGAGAATTATGAGATGATAGAATGGAAACATATGACGCTTCAATGATAAAACTATTAAAAATACTTGCTAATTTAATATAGACAATTACTAACATTCCTGGATTAGGAAATTTATCTGATTAGAACACTCATGATAGTTTGTCTTGTCTAGTTTGTAATTTTGATCATCAACAATTACCTCATAGAATAAAATGATGTATTATGCGTCGTCATTGATTTACTTATTTCTTCTCATAAATCTAGGTTTAATAGGACACAATTCAATGAAGATATTAAACTAAGAAATCCACTAAAAGTGATATTAGGTTTAGAAATCCTGGGACAATTAATGAGTGTCATTGAAGAATTTGGAAAATATAATCATTTTAAAGAAGGGGAAAAGGGTACAAGGTACAATATTCGAAGCATCTGGAACACAAAAATAAAGGGTATATTTTTCAAAATTCCACATTAGGAGTTTAATTTGATATGTTATAATCTTGACATAATGAATATTGAGAAAAAATTCTGTGGTAGTGTAATTTTCACATTTCTTAATGAGAAGGGTAAATAAAAGGATCACCATAATGCTCATAAGAATGTGGAGTTAATGAATATAAAGCATGATTTTTGGGAAAATGAGAATAGAAAGTATCCTTCAACTATTTTTACAATGAAAATTCAAGAGAAATATGTATTCCATCAAACATTAATGAATTTAAAAGTGGAAGATAGATATTCAAGTAATATATCAAGGAGAATTAACTAAAAATTTTTAATGTTACATGGATTGAAAAGTCACAACTAATGTATTTTGATGGAATATTTGTTCTCATTGGAATTTTGTAATATGTTAAATGGAAAATAAACTATTTTACCTTTTTAAAATAGCTTTGTAGAAAAAATATAAATCCAATTGAGCTTGATAAACTTCAAGAAAGAATTGTTTTCACACTTTTTATTTGTAGACTTTATTTACCCCATCATTATTCACTGTGATGATTTATTTGATTATTCATTTGGTTGAAGAAGCTAAACTTTTTTGACCAGAACGTTATCAATTGATGTATCCAATTGAGAGGTACAATGATATAATTTTTATTTTCATTAGTGAATTAAATTTTATTAAATTATTGCATATTTATTTATATGTATCTTATTTTTTTTCATTAGGTACATAGGTCATTTGAAATCATATATGATGAATAAATATCAACCAAAAGGCTCTATTGCTAAAGGTTACATATCCAAAGAGTGACTGACCTTGTACTCGAGGTATTTGGATGGGATTGAGACTAGATTCAACCGTGTTTAATGTTTTGATGATATCTCCACTAATTATCATTTTGAAAACCAGTTATCAATATTTTTAATTATTGGATAAACAATTAGAAAGGGGTCAGATTTTACACTGAATGAATTGGAGTTTCTATAAGCACATAGATATATACTGCTCAGTAGTCTTATTACAGATCCATTTTTTGAAGAATTGTGATGTCAAACAAATAAGTGATTAAGGGGTAGATCTTGAAATGAGATGGAATTAAAAAATGATGTTTATAAGGAGAGTGTCAAATGGATCACCCATCAGGTAAGTATGTACTCATATTAATTTTATTGACATGTAGTTATTTTGTCTATGTTAAAACTAAAACATTATATATATTTTTCTAGATAATGAATGTTGAAAATCAAGCTGAAATATAAAATGCTATTATTTTTTTTGGTTTGAGGTCCTCTAAGAAAGTATAAGATAATCGATTCCTACAATATTCATGGATTTAGGTTTCCAACAATTTTTCAGGAAGAAGACAAAAAAACTCAAATTAGTGGTGTATCTACACATACAGAGGTGGGATAATATGGAAATTTGGTTGATATAATTGAATTAAACTATCATGGTTAGTTTTTGGTTATCGTATTCAAATGAAAGTGGGTTAATATTGATATGGGTATAATGAATGATTTATTGCATTTTAATTATATCAACTTCTCTCTATTTATCCATACCAATGAACATGTAGAGAATGATACATTTATCTTGGATTCCTAAGTGAAGATATTTTATTATGTGGATGATGAAATACAAGAAGGTTAGAGTTTTTTTACACTAAAAGTAGTGAGACTTATATGATATGAGTGATAAAGATCAATTGGTACTTTGTGACATTGAACCTAATCAACCACAAAACATTGAATAATTTTTTACTGACAATATGGAAACAATAGAACATGTAATAGAGGGTGAAAATGAAGCACTCGTCACAATTGAGGT
Source organism: Viscum album (assembly GCA_963277665.1). Taxonomy (NCBI): domain Eukaryota; kingdom Viridiplantae; phylum Streptophyta; class Magnoliopsida; order Santalales; family Viscaceae; genus Viscum; species Viscum album. Next base: position 942,384,082 of record OY728148.1, read on the forward strand.
TTATAATAATAATGATACTGAAGATAAAGATAATTGAATGTATAAATTGGTAATGAAAATATAATATAATTTCTCATTGATAAGTGGTTCATACATATATACATTGTTCTAGTTTTTTTTTCTTTTTGTAAAAATTTATTAGTTTTTAGTTTTTTTACATTTAATATATCTGAACCAATTGAATTGAATGAATGCGGAGAAGAAATAAATTTCAAAATCCCAGATGGTTATCATCTCAGAGCACACCACAACTAACAACAGCTTCAGTGGATCTGAGTGATTCAGTTGTACATGAGACTACCAGCGAGCCAGCCATTCCCCAGATGCTTTTAGTATCCCACCATCCAATTCACCTCAAGATATGGATCAGTTGTTCATCCCTTCATCTAGTGGATATCGGTGAGTTACTATTACTAGTATGTATGTAATTGTAAAAAAATTATATATTTTATTAATTATTTAATTCATTTTTCAAATGGATAAATATAAAAATAGAAGATATATAAATATGAACAAGAAAGATTTATTAGACCTGATGGAATTCAATATTATCATTCCATTTGATTACTTTGGGGTGCATACTGATGATGTTTCCAGAATCTATGGGCAGATTATTAGGTAGCTTATTTGTGATATAATGAGCATTCACATTGTCTATAAATATTGGAGGCATATTCCTACAACTTGGAAAATGCGGTTTTTGATACTTAATTAAAGGTTATTTAATTTAATATTGATGGATAAATAATTTACATGACATGAATAAAATTTTGTAATATACTTATAAAGTGTTATGTTTTTTTATTTCTAGATGTTTTTTCATTTGAATGTCTGAGGCTCTATTTCACGCCCATGCACTATGAAAAAATTAGGAAATAAATGGTGATATTTTAAATGAATATTATGACATGAGTTTAATGAAATATATTTGAGCTCATGATAGATGTATGAGAAAGTGTGTGAATGAATTTCTCATGTGAAATGGAATTGGTTTGTCGATATTAACAGAGATGCATCTCATGAAGTAATAGCATATTTTAGAGTATCATAATAAGATAATCAAAATAAAATTATAATTTTTATTAATGTTGCTATTTTTTGTAGGAATTTTTTAAGAAAATTCTATGAATCATGAGAAATAATTCATTCTTCATATTAGTGTGTCTTAGAGTTTTTTTAGAAAAAGAAGAATTTTGGTTTGTATTTTATTCATTATTATTTACATCATTTTATTATAAGTCAAATTTTTTATAACTTGTTTATTTTTTTAAAAAGGATAATGAATTAGATTACTCTGCTTGCCATACATAGATGTGGTTTAAAGTGTATAGGGAATCTGAGGTCAGTTATGTAAATGACCCTACCAAAGATGTTAGAGTAAGTATTTTTCATTATCATTTCATGTTATTTCATTACTATAAAAAATAACAATGAAAAATATATTATAACCAAAAAATCCTTAAGCCCAATTAAATGGGGATGGATACATGGATAAAATGATTCCAATTTAGCACCGTTTGATACATCTAGCCAAAGTAAATTAATTGAGATTAAGGCTATTTGTTGTTATAATTTATTTTTCAATATTATGTTTTTATAGAAATGAAATAACAATACATTGTAATAAAAAATTTATTAATTAGAAAATATTATGAAGTTCAAATATTTTAAAAACTAATTTTTAATATTTTTATATTAACAGGTTCAAATTAAATAAATATGGGATGTGAACCCTTCAAAATCATCATCTGTTTCCCAGAACGACGAAGTTCCAATTGTTTTAGGGAAGAAAAATCCCATACATATACAGGGGATGGATTCTGGACATACTCCATCATTTGTCTTTGGTAGGGAGTCATCATCAGTTACTACTACACCTAGTGGGGGGTAGAGTAGCCCTATTGATAGGGAATCACAAAGATAAATTGCAAGGGTGAAAGGAAAAGTGCGAGAATAGGACTCTTATAGGAAAATATAGGATCAATGGTGAGAGAAAATGGATAATGATTTAGTTTTTATATTTCAATGGATTACAAGAATGATACCGAAGGAAATTTCCAGCCTTATAGATTATCCTATCAATGTAAATTCTAAATTTCAAAGACCATTTACAAATTTTTAAAGAACACATACAAATTCCTTAAGTAAAAATAAAATGACACTTTTATATTGAAAGCATGCACTTCGAGTCATACCGACAACATCTTGCACCAGATTGACATGTGTTTTTTTCCTACACATAAAAAATAAATTATATATTGTTATCCTTATGTTTGAAAATAATTCAAGCTAATTTTCTGAGTTTTCACACAGTAAATAGTTTCTAACGGTGCCAAAGCCTTTGAAAACATGTGTGTGTGGGGGGAGGGTCAAAAATAGGAATTAGATTCAATATCCGCATAAAATCGGAGGAAAATGATTATGGATTGATTTTTGAAATGTAGGAATAGATGGCACATCATTTCGAGTTATAGTTTACCTGAGATGCTTGTAAATGTATCTTTAGTGTTTTAAAACACCAAAACATGTGTGTAATGTGTCAAACCATAGAAAACGATATCATATTGACATGATATCATGAGAAAACCACAATTGAATTATTTTTTACATTTACTCATATAAAAAATATCAATTATAATTGTGGTGTAGTCAAAATTACATAGTAAATAGTTGTTAATGGTACTGAATCCTTTAGAAACGCATGATAAGGGGTCAAAATTAGAAAAATTATGTTGGATTTCCATGAATTTAGAGGAAAATTACCATGGTTATTTTTTTAAATGTAGGAACCAACAACATGTTATTCCAAGTTATAGTTTTCCAGGGATTCCTGTAAATGCATTTTTAGTTTTTTAAACTACAAAAACATGGGCATAATATTCCAACCCAATGAAAAAAACCTCATATTGAATTGAAATCTTAAGAAAACCACCATTGAATTATTTTTGACATGTAATACTAGACAAAAAATCATTCTAACGTGTGTTGTGGTTGGAATGACTTAGTAAATAAATTTTAAAGGATTCAAAGCCTTTAAAAATGTGTGTCGGGGTGTCACAAAAAGGAAAATTTCATCTTTTTTCCATAAAACCAGATAAGAAAAAAATTGTTTATTGATTTTTGACATGTAGGACCCGACGATATGTCATTATGTGTTACAAATTTTTTGGAATGTTCATAAGTGGGTTTTTAGTGTCTGAAACCACACAAACATGCATGTAACAGTCAAAACAATAGAAACAGTCCTCTGATTGACATGAAGACATGAAAAAGCCATTGTTTAGTTATTTGTAATGTGTATTCATAGATAACACATCAATATGATATGCTGTGTGGTCAGAATTGATGGTAAACTATTTTTAAAGGTAATGAAGCGTTTAAAAATGTCTGTCAGAGGGTCAAAACCAAGAAAACATTGTCAGATTCCCATGAAATTATATAAAAATGACTATAGATTAATTTTTGAAATGTAGGAACTGATAACATCTCATTATGATTTATGATTTTCTTGGGATTCCTATAAACACATTTGTAGTGTTTTAAAATTTTAAAACAAGAATATTATGGTGAAAACCATAGAAAAATAACTTATATTGATGTCAAATCATGCTAAATTAACTATTGAATTATTTTGGACATTTATGCATAGACAAGACATTAATATAACATGTGGTGTGGTCAGAATGACTCGGTAAATGATTTTTAAAGATATGGAAGCCCTTAAAAACATGTATATAGGGGTCAAAACTAGGAAAACATCAGTATAATTCTATGAAATAAAAGTAACACAACCATAGATTAATTTTTGAAATGTTCGAACGAACATAAAATCATTCTGAGTTATTACATCCCCGGGATACCCGTAAATGTATTTTTTGTGTTTTAAAACACTAAAATGTGTGTGTGACATTCAAAAAAAGGGAAAATGACCTCATATTAATGTGAAATCAGGGTAAATATACCGATTAGTTATTTTTTACATGTACTCACTAACAACACATCAATATGATGTGTGATGTAGTTGGAATGGCTTAGTAAACTGTTTTTAAAGGTAACAAAGCCTTTAAAGACATGTGGTGGGGGTTAAAAACCAGGAAAATCATTTTATTGACATGAAATCGTAATTCAATAACCATAGGTGGATTTTTTAAATATATTGATAGATGAGATGTCATTTTTAGTTACAGTTTTATTAGGATTCCCATAAATTCATTTTTAGTATTTTAAAACACTAAAACATGTAACAGTCAAATTCATAGAAAAAAATCAAATTTATGTCAAATAATGGGACAACCGCCATTTTTTTATTTTTGAGGTGTATGCGTAATGTCAATCTGATTTGAAGTGTGGTCATAATGTCTTGGTAAATAGTTTTTAAAGGTACTGAATCCTTAAGTAACATATTTCGGGGGTTAAAACTTGGAAAATGTTGTCATATTTCCATGACATCAAAGAAAATTTACCATAGATTTATTTATGAAATGTAGGAAATGACATAATGTCATTTTAAGTTACGGTTTTCCTGGGATGTCTTTAAATGGATTTTTAGTGTTTTAAAACACATAAATGTGTGTGTAATGGTAAAAACCATAGAAAATTAATCCATATTAACATGAAATCCTGGGAAAACCACTGTTGAGTTATTTATGATTTATACACATTAACAAAATGTCAATCCGATAAGTGGTGTGGTCAGAATGGCTTAATAAATAGTTTTTTAAAGGTATCCAATCCATTAAAAACATTTTATAGGGGGTTAAAACTAGTAAAAAATCATCGAATTACCATGAAATCAACGTAAAAAACAATATATTGATTTTTGAAATATAAGAACTAACGACACATCATTTCATGTTATAGATTTCCTAAGATACCTGTAAACACATTTTTAGTGTTTTAAAACACTAAAACATGCATGTAATGGTCAAAACCATAGAAAAAGACCCTAAATTGACCTGAAATCATGGTACATCTATATTTTAGTTATTTTTGATGTTTACACATAGAAAAAACATCAATATAACGTGTAGTGTGATCCGAATGGATCGGTAAATAGTTTTTAAAGGTACTAAAGCCTTTAAAAACATTCATCAGGGGTCAAAACCAAGAAAACATCATCTAATTTCTATGAAATCATAGTAAAATGACCAAATATTTATTTTTTAAATTTAATAATTGATGACACATCATTTTTACTTATGGTTTTCCTATGATTCCTATAACATGTTTTTAGTGTTTTAAAAAACTAAAATATGCATGTAATAGTCAAAACCATAGAAAAAGACTACAGATTGATGTGAAATCATGGTAAAACCACCGTTATGTTATTTTGGACATGAAACTGTAGAAAACATGTCAATCCAGAGTGTTTTGTGGTCAAAATGGATCGATAAATAGTTTTTAAATGTATCGAAGCCTTTAAAAATCTGTATTGGGGGGGGTCAAAACTAGGTAAACATCATCAGATTACCATAAAATCAGAGTAAAATGACCATATATATATTTTTGAAATTTAGGAATCAAAGTAATGTCATTTCAAGTTAGGTTTTTTATAGGATTCCCATAAATAGGTTTTTAGTGTTTTAAAACACATAAACGTGTAGGTAACAATCAAAACCATAGAAAACAACCTCAAATAGATGTGAAACGATGGAACAACCACCATTGATTGAGTTTTCAAATTTGAAAATGATTTTATATCAAATTCTTTAAAAAAAATATTAATTAAAATTTAAGCACATTGTAGATCGTTTTAAAAATCTATTAGAATTTTATATAATTATCCCTTTTTAGTTTCAAGTGTTGAATCATATTTTAAATAGGAAAAGTTATGTTTTAAAAGTTTTTTTCATGGTATATTATTTGTTTTATGTTAAAATGTCTTTTGTTTGATTAACAAAATAAAAAATTTTATGTTCAACTTTATAAATATATTCCATTTCTTTTCACTTTTGTATTTCTTTTCTTAAATGTTATAGTTTTTATTGTAAGTGATAGATGTTAACCGAAGGAAAGAGGATGACCATTGGATTCAAGACAATACTTATAAGGTAGTGGTGTTGGTTCTTAGTTTCTTTGTTATGTTTAAATTTTATCAATGATTCTATTGTAATTCTGATTTATTATGTTTAGTTTTAATTTCTGTCTTTTTATTAAAATTGATGAGATTATGTGGTTTGTTTCAATTGACCAGATGATGTGGAGGTAGAAGGATGAAACATAGGTCATGGGGTCTGAATATATTGGGAATGGGATGTTTTTGGACATATTTTATATGTATATATTGATAATTGAGGTATGGGTTGACTGAGGTAATCAGTTGACTGAGGTTATGATGACTATGAATGTATATGCATATAACTATGGATGTATCTTCTATGATGTATGTATGATGGGTTTATTGTGCATTTATGTTTTATCTTATTACATTTTAATGTTTTAATATTTATATTTTTTTATTATATATTTTTAAAATGTATATTTTTTTAAAAATATTGAGAGGTGATTTTTAAAAACCACTGTTAAAAAAAGGAATTTGAATCATAATTAATAGTGGTTAATATTAACTACCAATAAACCCAACATCCACTGACATATTTATCGGTTGTTAGGTTCATCTTATCTATTTTATTATCAGGTTTTTTTATAAAAATCACTGTTAAATAAAATTAAAATCATTGCTAAATTCTCAAAAAATAAACAGATAAAAAACCTGTGCTAAATGAATCAAACTACTGTGAAATGACTATCGAAGATGCAATACATGAAGATTTTAGTAACCACTGCTAAACAATTAGGAAAATGATTAAAATACTTCCACTAAAAGAAAAAACCACCACTAAGAATGGTATTTTTTGTAGTATGGAGTCTTTTTTAATGGTTTTTGTAATGCCTTCACCTGAAATGTCGGGTTTGAACCGGAGTGCTACGAGACCTCATGTATGCCTCCCTATACATGAGAGGTTCATGACAAGCAGTTAGGGTCTAAGTCCATCAGTGGGGAGACTATACACATAGTATCATGTCATAATACAAATAATACAAAATAAATATTATAATGGAAACATGAGTAATTATGTGAAAACATAATGATGAGACACATGTCATACAATAATAAATGGGGTTCTAAAGTGGAAATCTAAACTAGACTAATAATAGACAGAAAAATAAATAAATAAAACATCAGGGTCCTCTGGAGTCTGTCTCAATATACTACCATCTCCATTATCATATGCTCAGCCATCAAATATATGTCCCTTTTCTTTATCAAAATCCCTAAACATAAAGTCTGAATGTGCCTCGATATGTTTATGCAAGGTTTGAGTAATAAAATTTAGTAGGACTCCACTAATTCATCTTTAACAAGTGTGAGCATGTTTAACTGGTGTATTCGGTGATAATAATAAATGAAAAACAAATCATAAAATCAAAAATCACATAACGAGTGGTTGTGCGTTAACCAAGATGCTACAAATCCGGACTATACTTGCTTCATCTCCACGTTGAATGGAAAGTCAATATATCGTAAGTAATCAAGATATGGCCATGAGACTAGTGATCATACTTCTTGGAATTGTGTGTACGTAATACTCGACATCCACTGAGCTCAAACATTAGACTTCCGCTCCCACATCTCCACTTGGATCTATCCATACTTCTAAAAGATCTAGAAAAGTGGCACCTTATGATGGTTTCGAGAGTAGTGTAAGCATGTGGTGGTGGGAAATATATTAAAATTTCTTTTAATGTTTATATTCTGAAAACCAAGATTGATGAGCTTGAACATCAAATTTTTAATTAATTTATTTAATGTCATAAAAAATAATTACCATATCATAGAAATATTACATCATTAATGATGTTAATCATATGAAAAGACCCTTTCAAATTGCCTTCATTGCGCTTTGAGAATACAAGAATAGAATCCCTCTGGGAAAATTCACACATGCTCCATTGAAATACGATAAAAGTTAAACGATCTCTATATGCTAGTGTGGGGAATAAAATGTCTTGCATTGTTCATTATTGATCACTCATTCTTTAATCTTGAATAAATCTCTCAAACATTTATTTTTCTTGAGAGGGAGAGAGATAGAGGAGTTAAAAGAAAATTCATTATTTGAAACAATTATCTATTTTCAATTACCTTCACAATATACATAACATTCTATTTATTGAGGTATATTTTAGTTAGGACTTTTTTTATTGCATTCTATCCCTTAAAAAATATTAAAATCTTTAATATACATCATTCCATATAATAAAAATATTCTTATTATTATTATATGGTGCGCTCCAAATTGAGCATCAAAAAATGTTATCTAACCATCTTTTTAATTAATATTATTTATTAGACATGGTCATGGTCTACTCAAACTCTTATTTTATTTATTAAACACCTAAATAAATATCTAATTTAAAATTTTCATTAATCAATATATATTTGTGATCAATAAAACATGAATAAAATTATACCTCATTCTTGAGAATTATATTTAATCAATTAATTAAATTCAAATTGTATTTAATCAAGATCATCAGAAACACTTATTCTTTGACCCTCTAGGATTCTTTCTAACTGGCATCAGGAGAGCTTTCTTAAAGTCCAAAATTACTATCTAGAAATGATTCAAGGAACCCAAGATAAATAACTTAATTTCGAAATGATGAAAACCAAAAATGAACACTCACTATATAATATAATACCTTTATCATAATATTTCATCAAGAAGGTTGCACATCTATATCACCAACCTATTTTCATGGTACATATTTCTTTAAATATCTAAAATAAACACATCGTTACACCATATACATCGAATTTAATGCAATGGTTCTATTTCAATCAATTGGATGAGATAGCAGCTTCCATATATATAGAAGGGATAAATTCTTCTTTAACTTATTCATTAATGACATGCTGTAACAACTGGGGGCCACCAACCAGTTTCCCCGCAGACACGTGGGCCCCACCCTAGGTCTCACCCATGTGCCCGAATGGGTTATATGACTAATGACATTTCCCACAGGCCAACACATGTCCTTCTAGTGTGTTTTATCCTCACCCACACTCACCCAGAGAAACTTCACCGGAGGTCACCCATACTGATCACTACTCCAGGCCAAGAACGCTTAACTGTGGAGTTCTAATATGGTAGGCTCCCAAGAAAGAAGGTGCACCATGTTTACATGAGTCATATCATTTAGTCATTTAACCCTTTATCATTTGGGGATGTTACAATCACCCCCTTTAGAGAACAACGTCCTCGTTGTGGGCCCTACATCTCAACCCAGGCCGTGCATCGCACTTAAGACTGGGTTCCTCCTCTGATACCAAATGTAACAAATGGGCCCCACCCACCAGTTGCCCAGCAGTCACGTGGGCCCCACCCTAGGCCTCACCCATGTGCCCGAATGGGTTATCTGACTAATGACATTCCCCACATGCCAACACATGTCCTTCCAGTGTGTTTTTTCCTCACTCACAAACACCTTGAGAAACTTCCCAGGAGGTCAACCATCGTGATCACTAATCTATGCCAAGAACGTTTAACTATGGAGTTCTAATCAGGTAGGCTCCCGAAAAGGAAGGTGCGCCTTGTTGACATGAGTCATGTGGGGCCCACCTTAGGGTCCACCCACATGCCTGAACGGGTGATCTGACTAATGACAGTCCCCACAGGCCAACACATGTTCTTTCCAGTTTGCTTTGTCCTCACTCACACACACCCTGGGAAACTTCCCAGGAGGACACCCATCCTGATCACTACTCCAGGCCAACCATGCTTAACTGTGGAGTTCTAATCCGGTAGGCTCCCGAAAAGGAAGGTTCACCTTGTTGACATGAGTCATATCATTTTGTCATTTAACCCTTTACAATTTGGGGGTGTTACACATGCGAGTCATGACAAGAACAATGTAGAGACCCGAATCTTAACATACAAGAACATTATTACTTTTGCTGAATACTTAGTACATAACAAAAAAAATACACACACAAGGATCGTAATAGTTTAGTGTCTTTGGAAACTCGGAACGTAATCTTCTAATAGTGTTTAAAGATCTACAATATCTCCCATAAAGATCTTCCGTTTTTTTACCTAAAACCTTTCTTTATATCCTGGGGAAAAGAAAACATAAAAGGGTGAGCTCAAATGCTCAGTAAGGGTAAACAAAAGAAAAATGAATCACATCATATTCATAAGAACATAACTTTTGGAAATCTAATCCTGCAAAAGAGAGCATAATTTCATAACATGGGATAAATCATGGCAGTGAAATGTAATCACAATAATCATAACTTAAAACATGAAACTTTGTGGCATACACACATAATCATAGAGAATCATTTCTTGTTAGTGAAGACTCATTTCCAAGACTATCTCAGTGGACAAAGTCCCTTTCTGAACTGAGTCACCCTTGTTTCAGTCCTGTTTCAATAAACCGGTATAACCTACCGTTCCAGCCATGTCTATCTCATGAGATATAAAATCTTTACCCAATGCATTGGAGGGAGATATAGGTCCCACCCATCTCTTAATGATACCATTCTTATGTGTGCCACAAAATCATAAACCATACATCATTTCATAACCCATGTAATAAAAATGGGATTCTTAAACATCATGACATCATAAAACAATTCATATAAGATAAAGGAATTCATAAAAATAATTCCATCACAACATAACCAAATCAATGTAATAATAGGGATAGAAAAAGAACCCTATGTTATCTTAGATGGAAAATAATTTTGATAAAACACTTGAACTCCATTCTTGAGGAAAATATCCTTTCAACTTCAAAAACACTTTTCCTTTCTTAACATGTCATATAATTACAAACTAAAAGAAGTTGATTAAAAATAAACTTGAAAACTTTTAAAGGAATCTTCTTGGAAATAATGTTTTAAAATTCCATTAATTCCGTATAAGTTAAAAAAACATTCTTCTTGTACTTTTTTCGGAAAAGTAAAAAATTACCTCGTACAAAAAACGACAAATGATTCCTTTCATATTATTTACTAAAAACTCACCGAAGGGTAGAATTGGATTTAAAATATTGTAAGTGGATGGAATCAATATTACATATTGAGAGAACAAGGGTGTGAATGATAAAATACACCCCAGTAAATACGAAAGTATAAACAATCTCGGATAAAAATGAGATTGTGATATTTTCCCTTACCTTAGGTCCGACTTGCTTTGTAAGTGTCCGAACCTCCTGTATAATGATTTAAATCATGTTATTGACTTATTCCGGAATCATATTCATTGTTATTATATCATATATGGTCCACTTATGACTTTATATTACCCGTTCTTTTGTAAATTCATGTTAAAGTAGCGTTTTGGGTAAAATCGTCTCATTTGTCGTTCGTGTTTTTAACTTGTAATTATTAATATGATTACATGTATCATGATTACATATATCCAGAATGTAAAACATGATTTATATATAATATATATTCAGAATATATATATATATATATATAATATATCGATAAATGGAATGAAATACACCGTTCTTGGAGACGGTAGTCCGTACGTACGCATGAACGCTGTTTTCGTTTCCTTATTGAATTGAATGGAATTAAGTATATGACATACATATAAAGATACATAAATCCAGTATCATTATTATGTCATATATTCCATTAGTACTTATTATATATACTTTATAATCATTCATGAATGGTTAATCATTGAGAATGAATCTCATCGCGTCGTGGAGACGGTAGTCTGTACGTACGCACGAGCGATGATATCGTTCCCATGGTCGTGGAATTGTGTTGAAGTGTATGTATACTATTTCAGTATCAACATCACTTTATAATAATCATTTATAGTTACTCATTACACCATTATAACCATCCAATTAAGGTGGTGACGAAAAATAGATTACACCACGGCGTGGAGACGGTATTCCGTACGTACGCACGCGCGGTGATTTCCTTTCTCCGTAGGATGGATATAAGGTTAATTAGAGATGTTTCATATTTATAATAACATATCAGTATATAAGAAATATTTATGTTATTACTTTATCACGAAACAACTAAAGAAGAATAAGTTGAGAATGAAATTGAAAAGATCGGTAATGGATATTACCTCTTCTTTGGAACACCTCTTTGAATCCTCCACTTAGGGAACTAAGATTGGTCTTTGAAGAAGATAAGGACCTCTAGGATTATTATAGGGAAGTGGATAAGGGATTTTGGCAGGGGCTGGCCGAGCTTGAGTGCTCAAATTGGTGTGAGGAGGAGGGGGAAGAGGTGCCCTTTTATAAGGGAGGAGAGGGGCACCTTAGGAATATCTCAAAATATTATTTTATATTAAAGTCAAAATTGGTTTATAATGGTTCCAAAGGGTATTATTTCGAAGCTAAAGTGGGGATGGGTCGAAATCATACCAACCAATAGGATTTAGACAAGGTTAGGTTATTATTTTAACCTTATCAAATAGATTTAACTCTAAGTTAAATAATTTAACTTTTACCGCGTCTTTTTGTTTTCTTATACTATATGGTTAATAAACATACTATATCAAGACAAAAGAACCCCAAGTTGTATATTATTAATATATATATCCTTATCTAAGTCATTTGGCCGAACCTTAGATTTTTAGGAATAAAATAACAATTAACAATATAATATTAGATTTAAAAACTATTTTGTGTCAATTTTGACACTATTTGATATATGATTTTTGTGAAAGTCATAACAGAATTATATGTTCTAACCAAGTTGATTAAATCAACACTAATATATCATAGTAACCTAGAAAATTAGTGTAATTCATAAAAAGTCTTAAATTACATTTATTTTGTTATTTATAATATCAATTATGTCAATATTTCATTAATAAGATAATTACTGCATCATCTTTGTGTCATAAATAAATTAACTTATTTGATGTCTAAAAATTACAAATAAAATAACATTATGTAGGAAATCTTTTTAGATTTCTAATGAATATTTACAATCGAATTTACATTATGTATAACCCTATATTAAAAATGTTTTAGATAATAAACTTTGATTTTAACTCTTTTAACTCTTCTTTGAATTAAATAATAATAAATGTGATAATCTAATCCAAATGGGCCTAAATGATAATATTTTACACTTAAGGTTGTTTTTGGTCGAGATACACTTGTCCAATAGGATTAGGACATGTGTTATGGTAATATTAATATCATTTTTACCCTTAATTACCCTATTTACTTTTAACCGTGGTAAATAAAAGTAAAAAGTTACTATTCACCAAAAATTATTTTCATCTCATTGAACCAAATTTTACTTACTGACATCAACCGTGTCTCTTGGATTTTTGAAATTCCATTCACAGAAGCGGTAAAATTATGTTTTATGAAAAATTCAGTTTTTTAACTACCACTTAGTAGTTTCACTATTCATCAAAAATTGATGTTTTTCAGAACAATGCCAAAATTTCATCTTAAGCTATATTACATATTCCGAATTCAAAAATGAAGTCTATTTTTCCAAATTCATAACATAGAAGTTGCATTAATTAATTTTATAATTAAACCCCGCTGTTAAAACAAATAGCGTGTTTTTAAGAAACAATATCTATCAAAAGATTGACACTTGTTTATGTCTGGTTTAAATGTGAAATTACATCCAATGACCAACATTGTATTAAATTGTAATAATATATTCTAAATATACTTTAAAACCACTCAAATTAATAATTTATCACTATTAATTATTTTGATTAAAAAAAGTTGTTTTTAAATATAATTTAGTAATTTTCACTATTCATCATAATATGAATGTTATCCGAAAAGTACCAAAATTTCACCTTAGGCTAAATTCGATACTCCGAATCCAAAAATGAAGTCCATTTTGAGAGCTAAAAGTTCTAAAATTTTAAAAGTTGGTTATTACTATTCATAACGACTAGTTATAATAATATTTTAATAGCATATTGTTGTTTAGTGAAACTTGGTATTGCGTACTACACACGCTATCGAGGAAGGTCGCGATTGCGTGTAATGCAAGGCAAGTCAAAGATGTGTGTTGTGCAAGCTCCTTTTGGTGTACCGTACAACACATGACATTAGTGAAATTAAAAAGAATATTTTTCATAAAATCTTGGGCTGTTACATTCTACCCCCCTTAAAATGAATTTCTCCCTCGAAATTCATCGGGGTTATAAATGGTTTACTATTCGAAAGTTTCTTTAATAGAAACCCACATCGTAAAAAGGAATACCAAAACCAATATTTAAAAAAAAAGTATGAAACTTAACAGTTACCCAAATAAACTAATCACTGGGTTTCCACATAGGTGAAAATATGGACATGGAAGAGAAATCTAACCATCATGTTCTGATGGGGAGTGGTAGAGAACATGGCTATGGAAAATCCAGCAATCACAAAGCCATAAATTTGTGATGATCTAAGGTACCATCTGATTCATCAGATATAAGATCAATAGGACAACATTTTTGGTTTTCAAGATCGTTTCTCTAATGTTGAAGAATTTGAATTAGAATAAATACTTACTTTATTTTGGTACAATCTCATTGTTGTTCGTGCCTTGAACAATTTCCACTTCATCTCTTAAATAAATTAAGTTGAATCTGTTATTCGTGAAGTGTTAACAAATCATGTGATAGAATGACGGGTCATTCCATCTGTCTCAAACAAAATGTTAGAAAAAGTTATTAATCATATATGGTTCCTAAAATGGACTTATACTTCATATATCATACTGCTTAATATAATAAAACTAGTTTCTACTAAACAGGGACTTCCTGTAGGTCAGTGGTAGGTGATAAAGGCCTGTCGCACTTCGGTTGTGGGTTCGATTCCCACAGCCTTGTCCGACGCGATGGGCTGTCGCCCGTTCTGCAGGTTGTCCTTTTTCTAAAACTATATTACTATAACATCCCATCAATAATATCGAAAAAAACATTTATCCTTAAACAATACTAACTTATGTCCAACATAATCCATTCCAATCTTTAGGCTTATCCATAATACGGCAGTCCACTCTCATAACATAGTGAAAATGATTACCAGAGATTTAACACCATCGTCGATCCCCATATATCATAAGATATGTTTTGTTGGTCATGTTCCAAACATTCAAAGTCATTAATCATGTATTCTATTGAACACCTTAGTGAAAACATGAATGCAGTTAAAAGTTAACACTTTCCACATATCAAAACCTTCAAAATTCTATATACTCAAACCATGATACCACTTAGTCCTTATATCAATCATGAGCTCATGAATACTGTTAAAAATTTCATTTTATCATTTTCCCTTCATTATGCGCATAATATCTCAATCACTTTGAATACCATATTAGACCAATACATAAATATTCCAATATTCCATGATACAACATTATTTTGGAATCCCATTACATAAACACTTAATCATTCCACCACATCGTTGTCATATTCAACATTGCCAATAGTGATCGCATGTGACTTCCTTTTGTCCTTTGCCTTAAGCAGTTGCTCATGTCGATCATCACTAACCCTTGGATTAGGGCATTTATTAGCATAATGACCCATTTCCTTACACTTGAAGCATTGAAGTGTTGGTTGTGTGTTCTCTGCAGTGTTTGCTTTATTCACATCATCAGAATCTCTTTTTCCATTACATCGACACTCAGCTGCTCGATGACCTTCTTTTCCACACTTAAAACATTTTCTAGTACCTTTTAGACAATCTCCACCATGCTTCTTTCCACACTTTGTGCATAAGGAAACATTCATCTTCTTTTCACCATTATTCTGAGATTTCTCCTTGAACTCCATCTTTAGTTTCTTGTCAAAACCATGAGATGGATATGTAACACCAACTTCCATTTCTACCTTGATAGCACAACGCACAATTTCTTCATAGCTACTGAAGTCTCTTATAGCTAATGCCCTTCGAAGACTTGGTTTTAAGCCACTAAAAAATCGATCAACTTTACTTTCAGGTTGGATGATAATGCCAGATGCATACCTTGCAAGTCTTGTAAAATTTGCTTCGTATATACCAACAGATTCATCATCCTTCTGCTTCAGCTCAAGAAACTCCTTTTCCATCTTTGTTCGAAGAATACGAGGGAAGTACTTACTGAAAAACAAGTTCTTGAACTCGTCCCATTCCATGGACTCAATTTCATCTCCTGGCCTCGTATTCTTGATAAGATTCCACCATTGATCAGCTTCACCTTCCAAACGATATAATGCTAAGATGACTTTGTCATGTTCAGAACATTGAAGAACTGAAAATTTCTTTTCAGTGGTACTGATCCATTGTTCAGCAACAAGTGGATCAGAAGTCCCACTGAATGAAGGTGGACGTTGCCTCATGAAGGACTCAATAGAATATTGTTCACTTCTCTGCTCATTTGGAAGTCCAGAATGATTCATAGCCTGTGTAAGGATAGCAATAAGATTTTTCACTCCATCTCCCATAACATTTGTTTGTTCAGGAGGGCAATCATTGCATTGTCCATTGCATTGATCAACACGGTTCCTTCGGGTTCCAACCATCATCTAAAACCCAAAAAGAATTGTGTGAGAGGCAAAAATCATGCTAGGGAAAACAACATAATAAAGGGGGAGTACCTTAAATATCTAACATCTTACGTTTAATTCTATTATTATTAGCGTAGTTCTAGCACTATAACCTATACGTATACTTAACCTTAGGGACATCCCTAGACATACCTTAGAAATATCTCTAGGGATCTCACTAACGTTTTTGCATCCTAGTTTCCAAAGGTTGACTAAACCATTCCTCTGATACCAACTGTAGAGACCCGAAGCTTGACGTACATTGACATTACATTACAATTGCGGAATACTTAGTACATAACAAAAAAAACACAGACAAGGAACATAATAGTTTAGTGTCTTTGGAAACTCGGAACGTAATATTCTAATAGTGTTGAAAGATCTTCAATATCTCCCATAAAGATCTTCCGTTTTTTTTACCTAAAACCTTTCTTTATATCCTGGGGAAAAGAAAACATAAAAGGGTGAGCTCAAATGCTCAGTAAGGGTAAACAAAAGTAAAATCAATCACATCATATTCATAAGAACATAACTTTTGGAAATCTAAACCTGCAAAAGAGAGCATAATTTCATAACATGGGATAAATCATGGCAGTGAAATGTAATCACAATAATCATAACATAAAACATGAAACTTTGTGGCATACACACATAATCATAGAGATTAATTTCTTGTTAGTCAAGACTCATTGTCAAGACTATCTTAGTGGACAAAGTCCCTTTCTGAACCGAGTCACCCTTGTTTCAGTCCTATTTCACTGAACCAGTATAACCTACCGTTCCAGCCATGTCTATCTCATGAGATATAAAATCTTTACCCAATGCATTGGAGGGAGATATAGGTCCCACCCATCTCTTAATGATACCATTCTTATGTGTGCCACAAAATCATAAACCATACATCATTTCATAACCCATGTAATAAAAATGGGATTCTTAAACATCATGACATCATAAAACAATTCATATAAGATAAAGGAATTCATAAAAATAATTCCATCACAACATAACCAAATAAATTTAATAATAGGGATAGAAACAGAACCCTATGTTATCTTAGATGTAAAATAATTTTGATAAAACACTTGAACTCCATTCATGAGGAAAATATCCTTTCAACTTCAAAAACACTTTTCCTTTCTTAACATGTCATACAATAAAAACTAAAATAAGTTGATTAAAAATAAACTTGAAAACTTGTAAAGGAAGCTTCTTGGAAATAATGTTTTAAAAATACATTAATTCCGTATAAGTTAAAAAAACATTCTTCTCATACTTTTGTCGGAAAAGTCAAAAATTACCTCGTATGAAAAACGACAAAAGATTCCTTTCATATTATTTACTAAAAACTCACCGAAGGGTAGAATTGGATTTAAACTATTGTAAGTGGATGGAAGAAATATTACATATTGAGGGAACATGGGTGTGGATGATAAAATACACCCCAGTAAATATGAAAGTATAAACAATCTCGGATAAAAATGAGATTGTGATATTTTCCCTTACCTTAGGTCCGACTTGCTTTGTAAGTGTCTGAACCTCCTGTATAATGATTTCAATCATGTTATTGACTTATTCCAGAATCATATTAATTGTTATTATATCATATATGGTCCACTTATGACTTTATATTACCCGTTCTTTTGTAAATTCATGTTAAAGTAGCGTTTTGGGTAAAATCGTCTCATTTGTCGTTCGTGTTTTTAACTTGTAATTATTAATATGATTACATGGATCATGATTACTTATATACAGAATGTAAAACATGATTTATATATAATATATATTCAGAATATATATATATATATAATATATCGATAAATGGAATGAAATACACCGTTCATGGAGACGGTAGTCCGTACGTACGCATGAACGTTGTTTTCGTTTCCTTATTGAATTGAATGGAATTAAGTAGATGACATACATATAAATATACATAAATCCAGTATCATTATTATGTCATATATTTCATTAGTACTTATTATATATACTTTATAATCATTCATGAATGGCTAATCATTGTGAATGAATCTCATCGCGTCGTGGAGACGGTAGTCCGTACGTACGCACGAGCGATGATATCATTCCCATGGTCGTGGAATTGTGTTGAAGTGTATGTATACTATTTCAGTATCAATATCACTTTATAATAATCATGTATAGTTACTCATTACACCATTATAACCATCCAATTAAGGTGGTGACGAAAAATAGATTACACCACGGCGTGGAGACGGTATTCCGTACGTACGCACGCGCGGTGATTTCCTTTCTCCGTAGGATGGATATAAGGTTAATTAGAGATGTTTCATATTTATAATAACATATAAGTATATAATAAATACTTATGTTATTACTTTATCATGAAACAACTAAAGAATAAGAAGTTGAGAATGAAATTGAAAAGATCGGTAATGGATATTACCTCTTCTTTGGAACACCTCTTTGAATCCTCCACTTAGGGAACTACGATTGGTCTTTGAAGAAGAGAAGGACCTCTAGGATTATTCTAGGGAAGTGGAGATGGGATTTTGGTAGGGGTTGGCCGGGCTTGAGTGCTCAATTTGGTGTGAGGAGGAGGGGGGAGAGGTGCCCTTTTATAAGGGAGGAGAGGGGCACCTTAGGAATATCTCAAAATATTATTTTATATTAAAGTCAAAATTGGTTTATAATGGTTCCAAAGGGTCTTATTTCGAATCTAAAGTGGGTATGGGTCGAAATCCTACCAACCAATAGGATTTAGACAAGTTTAGGTTATTATTTTAACCTTATCAAATAGATTTAACTTTAAGTTAAATAATTTAACTTTTACCGTGTCTTTTTGTTTTCTTATACTATATGGTTAATAAACTTACTATATCAAGCCAAACGAACCCCAATTTGTATATTATTAATATATATATCCTTATCTAAGTCATTTGGCCGAACCATAGATTTTTAGGAATAAAATAACAATTAACAATATAATATTAGATTTAAAAACTATTTTGTGTCAATTTTGACACTATTTTATATATGATTTTTATGAAAGTCATAACAGAATTATATGTTCGAAACATGTTGTTTAAATCAACACTAATATATCATAGTAACCTAGAAAATTAGTGTAATTCATAAAAAGTCTTAAATTACATTTATTTTGGTATTTATAATATCGATTATGTCAATATTTCATTAATAAGATAATTACTGCATCATCTTTGTGTCATAAATAAATTAACTTATATGATGTCTATAAATTAAAAATAAAATACTATTATGTAGTAAATCGTTTTAGCTTTCTAATGAATATTTACAATCTAATTTATCTTATGTATAACCCTATATTAAAAAGGTTTTAGTAAATAAACTTTGATTTTAACTCTTTTAACTCTTCTTTGAATTAAATAATAATAAATGTCCTAATCTAATCCAAATGGGCCTAAATGATAATATTTTACACTTAAGGATGTTTTTGGTCTAGATACACTTGTCCAATAGGATTTGGACATGTGTTAGGGTAATATTAATATCATTTTTACCCTTAATTACCCTATTTACTTTTAACCGTGGTAAATAAAAGTAAAAAGTTACTATTCACCAAAAATTATTTTCATCTCATTGAACCACATTTTACTTAGTGACATCAACCGTGTCTCTCGGATTTTTGAAATTCCATTCACCGAAGCGATAAAATTACGTTTTATGAAAAATTCAGTTTTTTAACTACCACTTAGTAGTTTCACTATTCATCAAAAATTGATGTTTTTCAGAACAATGCCAAAATATCATCCTAAGCTATATTTCATATTCCGAATTCAAAAATGAAGTCTATTTTTCCAAATTCATAACATAGTAGTTTCATTAATTAATTTTATAATTATATCCCGCTGTTAAAACAAATAGCGTGTTTTTAAGAAACAGTATCTATCAAAATATTGACACTTGTTTATGTCTGGTTTAAATGTGAAATTACATCCAATGACCAACATTGTATTAAATTGTAAAAATATATTATAAATATACTTTAAAACCACTCAAATTAATAATTTATCACTATTAATTATTTTGATTAAAAAAAGTTGTTTTTAATTATAATTTAGTAATTTTCACTATTCATCAGAATATGAAAGTTATCCGCAAAGTACCAAAATTTCACCTTAGGCTAAATTTGATACTACGAATCCAAAAATGAAGTCCATTTTGAGAGCTAGAATTTCTAAAATTTTAAAAGTTGGTTATTACTATTCATAACGGCTAGTTATAATAATATTTTAATAGCATATTGTTGTTTAGTGAAACTCAGTATTGCGTACTATACACGCTATCGAGGAAGGTCGCGATTGCATGTAATGCAAGGTATGTCAAGGATGTGTGTTGTGCAAGCTCCTTTTGGTGTAGCGTACAACACAAGACATTAGTGAAATTAAAAAGAATATTTTTCATAAAATCATGGGCTGTTATAAACAATGTAACCTAACTTACCATGAATATATGTCATCATGGTTTTCATCATAAAATATAAGTGCATGAGTTATAAAATTAATTAATGATAATTTTAAAGTCCAAGTACCATTACACATGCTCGTATATAGGAATATCTGATGACACCAAAACATGTGGAATTCCTACCAGTGATTCTTTCTCTTAATCTCCCATATTGGTGATTACCAAATGAGAACGTCATGATACTAAGAATCATCCTCTTATAAGGGCTCTCACTTAACAATCTATGAACTATGTGTCCCATCATAGTACGTTATCCAAGAGAAGAACATTCTTTAAGAATATCATCATAACACTTCAAGGTTATTAATATAACAGAGAACTGCTATGACCATATCAATGTGACATATACTATAGGAAATTATTACATTAGAGTCTTAATGAAAAATGAATAATATGTATTAATATGTTTTATTAATATTAAATATATTGAACTTACTTGTAATTAAAGTATAAATAGCTAATCCTATGACACCAACTCCGAGAAACTCCCATGAGGACTAGATCCAACAACCTACAACTTTCAGTCCAATTGAACTCACTTAGTAATAATAATTATGGACAGTCAAGATTTTAGTCAAGGGGTATGATATATTTTCATCTTTGGAAATACATCTCACTAAAACCTCACCCCTCTTAAAAAAACCCTCAAGAGATTATACTTCTAAAGTACATGCTTCGTCCGTTGATGTGTACATGGCACTTTTACGAGAGTCACCACTACAATATTATCACAATAGAGTGTAATAGGATATTTACTATTATATACCAATTAAATATCTAGGATGATTTTTTGCATCCATAATGGTTATTTAGCTACCTCAGAAGTCACTATATACTTGGACTCTACTATAAAATCTATGACCATAGCCTTTTTGGAGCTTTTGTAGCTCACAATACCACCATTGAAAATAAATATGTATCTCGTTTGTGACTTCATGTCATCTTGATAAGTTTGAAAACTATAATCTTCATATCTTTTGATGACTTATTCCTCGTATCCTCCATAATCTAGAAAAATATCCTCTGTACATATCAAATAATTAATGATACTGTTGACTGACTAATAATAGATGTCAACTGGATCATCTTGATATCTTCTTACTGCACTTTATGCATAGGAAACATCTATCCTAGTAAATATCATAATATACATGAATGACCCAATAACTGATTCTTATGAAATCCTTTCCATTCAATTTATTTCCCCATGTATCTGAGGAATCATTTTCCGGGAAGGATGAATGCCAAGTGTCATTGGAAACAATCCCCTCTTGGATTTTTTCATACCAAATCTCTTAAGTATCTTATCAATGTATGTAATTTGACTTAGGGTGAGAAAATTATTGGATCTATCCATCCAACATTAACATTTGTATTTATGAATGGAGAGGGAAAAGGGCCATGAAGGGCCAACTTACAAAATAACCCGTATCAAGGAGTTCAGAAATAATGGAGCCTAAGGGCATTGTCCCGTACAAGGATCACCCCCTCTGGTTTCAAGCTGGACACATTGGTAAAACACATCACCCTCGTACCCGGAACCACAGTAAAATCCATATAGTCTGCCACTTTGTTCCCCTCATGCCACTTGTGCGTAATGCTAACTTTTTCACTGAGGAGGGACTTACCCCGTCTAATCATGTAGATGATGGAACACAGAGTTGTTTCTCTGCCGAGAAGGGCATCATGTAACAACATAGAGTCTGTTTAAATTGGGTAATAAGAAAACCCTTGAGTCTTCATAAAGAAAGTCCTGTAAGATCCACCATTGCTTCCGCTCGTAGTGAAGATCCACTGCCATGATGAGCTGAGAAGGACAGCACTGGAATCCCTTTGGTGTCACGAAGAACTCCACCTCCTCTCATGTCACCCAAGACACAGGAGCCATCAGTATTAATCTTGAGGCCTTTGGATGGGGGAATCCACTGGATCCATCTGCCCTGTTCCGTCCCGCTATTCCGGGTAACTCTCCTCTAAGGCCCCTGCAGCATATTCTCAGCTGACCACTCTCTCCCGAAACCCATAGTGCCGATCAAGTCGATCAGCAAGCACTGGGTACATTACACCACAGACCGACCCATGGTGTTTCTCCCCTCATATTTGGCCCTGTTTCGGGCTTGTCATAGATTCCAGCATATCGCATTGAAGATGAAAACCACCACCTTGGACTCCTCCACTAACACAGTTGCTTTCTGGAACTAGCTCTCCATTACCAAATCTACATTACCCCCAAGAGCATGGTATCCTGACCAGGCACCAAAAATCCTCGACACATATCGATCCCATTCGCCTTCAAAAAATATGTGATCCATGGTTTCTTCTGTTTTTTTATCGCAGCATTGGCAGCAAGTGGTGAGAGTGATTCCAAGGCATTTAATATGATCATCTGAGGGGATAGCTTTATTACGTATCTTCCAGGAAAGGAAATTGAGTTTTGCCAGGATCTTGTGGCACCATGCCATGCTATTCCACCTATCACTTTGCCCCTGTGTACTATTCGATCTTTGAAAGTCTTTTGCATTGAACCCCCCCCCCCCCCCGAGATAGAAGGCCTGAAGACGCATCTGTCCTACTCAGGTCTCATAAGCACGAGTCGAAAAAAACATGCTGGGAGGCATCCATGACCGATCTGTGAAACCGTGGTTACAAGCTTGCCTCTCGGAAGGAGATCAAGGGGGATGTGAAACTCGGGTATCCTAGGACTTCCCTAACCCAGTTTTGTTGCCAAAACAAAACACTCCCTTCTCCGACAATCCAACGGGAGAGCGGAATGAGAGTCAGAATGATGTTAAACACCGAGGACAAGAGTGGAGACCCCCTAGCTGACCCGAAAACCATATCATCCTTATATCTCTGGGATTTCTATCACCCGCAGAAAGTTTTAGCTTCAATGGACTCCCATGCAAGCTTTGCATGCAGGATGTGAGGAGTCTCTGCCATGCTCCTGACATTGATCCCCCCTTCACAAATGGGATGCGCCAACTTGCCCCATGACACCCACTTTCGCTTTACCTCACCTGACACGTCCCAGATGAAGTGCACAAAAATCCCATCGATAGACCTTATGACCCACTTCATCACGCTTGTGGAAGCCAGGTCATGCAATGGGATTACTGAAAGCATGCTATTCACCAAGGTGATACATCCTTTGAAGGAGAGAAAGTGATTTTTCCAATTCAGGATACGATACATAATTCTGTTCACCACTTTGAAGAAGTCTCTGATTCGCAACTGACCTGCCGTGACAGGGATGCGAAGATAATCCATGGGAAAAGAGCCTCTCCCCATGCCCAACACGTTCTCCATCCTAACAACCCTCCTCGGATTGCAAGAGGTTTGAGCGTAGAATTTTATCTTCTCCTTTTTTATGAGTTGTCCATTCCAATTGCAGTAGTCAGTGAGAATCTGATTCAGTGCCCAAAGGGACCTCCACCAGCCATTCACGAACACTATAGAATCATCCGCAAACATCAAATGGGAGCCTAGGGGGAGACCAAGCTTCCTCCATAATGGCCCTATGGCTCCTTCAAGAACGCCTTTTATGATCATCATACTCAGAGTGTTTTTCATGATAATAAATAAAATTGGGGAAAGCAGATCGCCTTGCCGAAGGCCAAGAACGGTTTTAAAGAACACCTGTGATTTTCCCATAAAATACACTACCATCCACAGCGAGAAGAAGCACCTGATAATAAAATCACATGCCCAGTTCGATACGCCCATCTTCTCGAGAACTCTATTAATGAAGCCACATTCCAAATATATATGATGTCTCACCCAGGTCCTTAATAGAGAAGCATTTATTCAACCACATCTTAAAAAACTATAAGACTGGTATTTGATTTCATATAAGTAATAAGTCATTAACATATACTATTACAAAAATGAATGCAATCCCACAAAATTGTTTGTAGACACAAGGATCACACTCATTCTTTATGAAACCACATTCTATTATTGAGTAATCAAAAATGAATGTTCCATATCCTAGATACTTGATTTAATCCATAAATGGACTATTTTTTTTAATTTTTATATATTTTCATCCTTTGGAGTAACAAACCCTTAAGCTTCTTTTATATCAATATCTTCCTGATGGTTCCCATTAAGTAAGGCAGTTTTGACATCTATTTCTCAAATCTCATAGTCACGACAAACCTCAATGTCAAGTATAGTTCTGATGGATCTCAACATTACAACTGGAGAAGAAGTTTTATCTCATTTAATTTTTTGATGCTATTTCAATCTATTTACAACTATTCATACCTTATAGGTACTGAATTTTCCATCAATGTATAATTTCTTATTGAATACCCACTTGAAACCAATGGGTTTTACATCCACCGTAGGATCTACCAAAATATAGACATGATTTTGGTAGATGGAATCCATTTTAGAATTGATGGATTATTTTCACTTGGCATCATCTGTGCAACTTACTGCTTACTTTTAAGTTATAGGATCATTATTACAAACTAATAATTAGTCACTATCCTTGGTGACAAGAAAACCATACCATTCTGGTTCTCTAACCTCTCTTATACTCCCACACATTACTTGTGTCTCTAGAATAGTTTCTTCTTACATGGGGATTTATAGAACATGTTCCTATGACAAGTCTTATGTACGTTGACTCTAAACTTCATCTTATTATATCTCCATCCCACCGTCACTTGTAGAGATTTTTCCCTCTCATGGTATCTAGAATGTCATTCCACTATTACTTTTTTTCTAAGGGTTCATATTGGAAATATCCATTGTTTCTTTGAGTTATCCTCTAAATTCACATTCTACACCTCATTGTTAAAGTTTCTTCATAAAATAGGCCTTAAAAAACTCTTTCCAAACATAAAATGCAAGTATGAAATCATATGTTTCTTCCCATTTCATAAATGGTATAGTATACTGAATAACCTTCATGATTTTTTTTTTAAATTTTTTTTATATTTGTAGAGAACTAATTTTTTGATAAATAATGGTTTTTGAAAAACTAGTGAAAGTTTCTAAATTGTCAAACCTATACATAAATAGGGAGAATAGTTTTGTTTTAGAGAAAGACTTTTTCGGGATACAGATAATCAGAATGAGCAGCACCAAACACAAAGTATCAAACTGTGTAGCACAAATCAGATAAGTTGTTAGAATAATAAAGTTTTTTATCAGACACATCATTGGTCTTAGATGTAATAGCACGAAGTTCAAGATTCATTCGAATCAGTCTTGGTTATAATGTCAGAATGTTGTTGAAGAGTTTGAATGAAGATAGTGATATTAGGTGTTAGGAAGTTTTAAACTTTCTAACCTTCAGTCAGATATTGATTTTCTAGTTTTTAATTCTCAAATATCATAAATTGTCTATAACAATTGTGATACAATACTTATGAAGAAAAGAGGGAGAATAGGTGAAACCATTCATATTGTGTTTTGGTTGAAATGAAACAAGGTTTTGAAAGTAATAGAAGTCATAATAATTTTCTATGTATGTTAGATGGTGCATTTAAAATATTGAAGTTATCATAAATCATCAAAACTATCATTATAAAAGATTTTGAAGAAGTGGAGGAATCATAAAATGTTCTTAGTTATAGGAATCATTTAAAATTTTTCATCAGATCTAGATGTACTGAGAAAAGAAGTATTTAGAAGTATGAATGAGTTATAGATAGTGAGGATTGAATAATTTCAAAGTTGCAGAATTCAGTTTCCATTGTAATGAGAATTCCATCATTATGAGGATTCGATCAGACTAAAGCTAAGGATGTTCCATCAGACTAACTATGAAGAGGAAATTCAATTAGAATGACTCTGAGGTGGAAATTCAATCATAATGACTTTGAGAAGGAAATTAAATCAAGATTTCCTTTGAGAACAAATGTCAATTAGACTAACTCTAAGAAACAATTCAACGAGACTAACTCTGATGAGGAAAGTCAATTCAGAATGAGATGAGGATGTTCAGTCATAATGAGTTGAGGAAGTTACATCCTAATGAGCTAAGTAAGTTACATCATAATTATCTAATGAATTTCCATCATACAAAAGAAAATTTAAGAAGTCTGATAATAATAATTACAAATAAGACTCAATAAGATTTCAACAGATTTGTGATGAGTTTAAGTGGTCAAAATTCTAATTCAAATATGCGTAGATCTTGAAGTTTTTGAATTTAACTAAGTAAGAATTTTTTTCCAGTTTCTTGACTTTGTCTTTCTATGATTCCAATTAATAGAAGCACAATACATTCGTACATTACATCTTTTTTATGTGATTGGAAAAGGTGGAGTACTGTAGAATTCATGTCAATGTTATCTTTTTGGACTGAGACCTCATTATAAGGTTGGACATCTTAATGTTTTTTTTAACCGAACTAAGGAATATCTGACTAAGAATATTAGGAGAGTTTGAGTAATATATATTGATAATGGGAACATTATAATTCTTCCATTAGAATAAATTAATTAGACTAAGTCCATTGAACCCATGCCCATTGGAATGAGAGAATCGGGCCTTCCCACATAGGAATGAGGTTTCCAGATAGAGAATTTGTGGAGAAGTTTCAAGAAAGTATTTATTATTTTATTTTGGCTCAATTGTTTGTAATGAAAATTTTAAGGTGATGAGAGTTAGTATAATAATTTCTAATGAGATATAGAAGCTATCTAGCATGAGTTGGCACGAGTTGTATTCACTTATTCATTATAGAGAATTTATATAGGCCCACAGGAGTGGCTATGTAAACGATGTAGGTTCTCACACCAAGGAAAACCCTTTTAAATATTACATGATTTACGTTATTTCATACATTTTCATGCATGGGTATTTACTAAAAGAATAATATCTTTATAAACTTTAACAGGTTTCAAGGGATATGTTTTTTTAAAATTATTGCAAGTTATAAAAGTGACCAAATAAATCAACCCCCTTCTAAGTTGATATTTAATCCTTTGAATATTTAATTGGTATCATAGGGAAGGTTCCCTTATTTAATCCTTATCATGGATAATATCAATTCTATCAATAGTATATGAATTCCTACATTTTATGGAAAAAATTATTATGGATGAAAAAATTAGATGATTCTCTATCTCTAATATTTTGGCAAAGAAGTTGATGATGCTACTAAAATTGGTATTACACCTATTAAGAAAGATTATCCTATGTTGTTTACTAATAAAATAAATATAAAAATTGAAGGAAAGGATATAAATTCTATCCTTATGTCCTCTTCAGAAAATGGTTATATGAAGGTGATGGGTTTCAAAACGACAAAGAGTATGTGGGATAAGCTGGAAAGTATATTCAATGGGTATACTAAAGTGAAGGAGGAAAAGATAGAAATTTGTAATAGTATGTATGAATACATAATAATGAGGGATGATGAATCCATTGATGAATACTTCATGAGAGTTAATGAAATTATTTGTGTATGATCCCGACCTTTCCTGAAGATGACTCAAGATTAATTTCAAGTATTTATTTTTTTTCTTGTTTGAGAATACTACGGGTTGGGTTTTACCTTGGGGTGTGTTTGGGAGAAAATTAGAGAACATTGGAAGGGAGAAGATAAATTCATGGTTGGGGTGTGGTTTTCCCTAACCATG
The DNA here is from genome assembly GCA_963277665.1 of Viscum album. Lineage (NCBI taxonomy): Eukaryota > Viridiplantae > Streptophyta > Magnoliopsida > Santalales > Viscaceae > Viscum > Viscum album. Next base: position 942,412,724 of record OY728148.1, read on the forward strand.
TTCCCCAACCCATCATGCTTCATGCTTCAGAATGAGTCAAAGCAAGCATTAAGGTACGAGTGTCTATGACAGTTCGGGGGTTTATGTTGTTAAATAAAAATTAATTGATAATGTGATAACTATTTACTTATGAATTGTAATTATGTATTTATACAACTGCATACACTTTCTATTAACTATATATTGTTTTATACACCGTTGGTGGTGGCCTACTGAGCTGTACTCACACCCTACTCGGGCTACCTTATTAGTTCCCCAATAGACTTTGTGTTTTCTGGATATGTTAAGGGAAAAATCACATTGTTATATGGATGACATGGGATAGAGAATGGATGAGGGATCTAGAAATGATTCTGGACCCAATTAGGGGTTTCATCAGTGTATTTATTTTGTGTTTAATTTTAGAAACATGACTCGTACATTGTAATGGCATATTTTCATTTTTATTTTTGATATTGTATTTACACTTTTAGCACTCTCCTGATACCAGTTATTTCAGGTTATGATTACATGTTATTTAGTTATTGTTTATTATTTATTTCTAGTGTATTTAATCTGATAAAAGGGGGTATAGTATCCCCATTATCGATATTTCAGACCCTCACTACTATTCGGTATCCTCTAGTATACGAGGAGGCACACCAAGAGTAATGTGACTGACCGACTCGAGGCACCGATATGTGGGACTGTGGTCAGGACATTACAAACTGGTATCAGAATCCATTTTTCTTTTCCTTTTTATTTTTTATTACTATTTGGTAAAGGTAGACATGAAACTAGAAAGAGTCGAGCCTTGGTTATGATCTCATTCATGGGAGTAGCTAACCCATGTATGGGGGAGAACCCAAGTACCCATGGTGGGATTTTTGTTATTCCAATTTGCTGTTATAGTTGAATATTATTTCTACTTAGGTGACAAACTTATTGTGTGTTGTGATTATTGATGTTAATTTTTTCTATGTTTTGACTCATGGACCAGTATGGCACAAGATTTGAGTTACATGCATCATTCTAGGAACTTAGGGTTATTGTGACACGCATCATTTTAGGCACACATAGAAAAATGGGTTATGGGTAAGTTATTGATCTTGAAATGTATTTCCTTGCATGTAAAATAGAAATGAAAATGACACCTAACATGAAATTGATAAAGATTGTAGAAGGATGTAAGATGAGAATAATTGGGTGTCTAAATGAGAATCATGAATAATTAGAATGTGTTTACCCTTGTTTTCTAGGACCAAGGAGTAAGATTATTAAATTTAGTGATAACACCTCAGTTTTGACTATGTGGTAGGGTTTGGGGAAATGAATTGTTGTGGAATATTGTATTTTACCTTAAATGTGTTAATTTTGTAAAAGGTGTCCTAAGGTACCTATTTGTAATGGTATAGATATTTCTCTATGAAGACACTTATTAAGAGGATAACATGAGGATATGGCTAGAGATGATCTACCAGTAGTAGGAACTAAGGCACCAATTGTGTCAGGTGAGGAATTCAGGGAGTAGTTCCAATAGAACATTTCCCTCTTCATGAAATTCATGGGAAGAGACCCAGGGTGGGTTGTGATGAGTATGTTTGATCTAAAAATGGAGTTACAAATTCAACACCCTCCTGCTTTTATTGGAGAGGGTGGACCTGAGAGAGACGATTTCTAGGTTGAGTCCATCGAGACTATAACTGACCAATTTGAGACTCCTATAGAGAGGATGGTCATGTTGGATACTTACATGATACGAGGATAATTGAATCATTGGTGGTATGTTCAGGCGTGGACTGTATAGGATAATGGTATGTTATGGAAGGAACTGTTGGATAAGTTTCTAGAGAAATTCTATCCAGAGAAACTAAGGTAGGAGAGACTAGCTGAGTTCATGAGGTTTACTTGGGGGAGTATTTATGCGATAGGCTTTGTTGGACAGTTTACACATTTACAACACTTTTCTCTAGCATTGGTAGTGGATGAGATAACTACAGTGAGACATTTTTGGGATGGGCTTAAATGTGAGATTAAGTCCCAAGTTAACCATTTTCAGTTAAAGGAATTTGCTGAGGTGGTGGATAAGGATCTCATAGATATGGGTAACCTGAAGAGGCTTCCAGTGTAGGAAGTATGGTTCCATTTGGATGATTAGAAGGTATGACTCTTGAGAGTAAGAAGCATTGCTATGAATACATCCACCAGGGCTGTGGGAAATAGAGTACCTAAAAAGAGGGATCAGTTGCATAGGACCTTAATCAAGTGATCTGTCACCAGTGTGGAAGAGTGGGAAACTATTGAATATAGTTACCTCAACCACCAATATAGTTTCAGTCTTTCAGAATGATGGGACATTTAAAAAGTTCTATAGGACCCAGCAATAGATGAGTAGTAAGGGTATAGCTAGTTAGAATCAGAGTGCAGGAAGAGGATATTATTCACCATATCAGTCTTGCATTAGGAGTTCTACTGGAAAAGGTGGTAAAGGTAGTGTATGTGGAGCTTTAGGGTAAGATCACTCATATTAGTAGAGTAGTGCTGCATATGGGACTTAAATTGCATCACGGGGAAGTGGGGTAAGACTGTTGAATTATATTCACCCTACACTTGTGGATATCAAGGATGGACCATTGATAGTGAGAGGTACAATTTTTTTAGCTTTTATGATATCTAGTGCCTTATTTGATATCGGTTCCTATCATTCATTTATTTCTACAAAACTTGTTAGTGGTTTGAGCCTCATGATGGAGTTCGTGAGTGGGGTGTTGACGACAAACACACCTCATGTAGTTTGGTCAAGAGACATTTTTATTGTGCAAGGGGTGTACTCTTGAGGTCGAGTAGTATCAATTTCTATGGGATATTTATATCATAGACATGTCAGGCATTGAACTATTTATGGGTATGGACTGGTTAGTATCATATTGTCCCCACATTGATTTTTACCATAAGAGAGTGACCATTAAATCTCATAAGGTTTACAAATATATTCTCTATGGAGAGTGGGATATCGAGGCGTTTCATGTAGGGCCAATTACTCATAAAATAGGACAGATCACAACCCAGGTTTCTAGTTTATTTATGGATGATGGAGGTGTAAAATGAGATGTATTTCCACACTTAGTGGATAGGTTTTAGGATGTGTTTACTTAATATTTCTCAGGGATTCCACCTGAGAGAGATGTGGAATTTAGCATTGAGTTCATACCAGGGGAAGAGATGATTTCTATTCCTCCATATAGAATGGAATCAAGAGATATTCAAGAGCTCAAGACTCGGCTGGAGGACTTAGAGGATAAGGTATTTATTTATCTGTATATGATGCCTTGGGGTTCACTAGTGTTGTTTGAAAAGAAGGATGATAGGAGTTTATGCTTATGTGTTGATTACTGAAAGTTGAACCAGATGACTGTGAAGAACCAGTATCCTCTCCCCCATATCGATGACCTATTTGACCAGTTGAGAGGAGCTTGTGTGTTCTCAAAGACTGACATAAGATTCGGGTATCCTAAATTGAGAGTTTAGACTTTTGATATACCAAGGGATGAATTTAGAAGCACGTATGAACTATATGGTTTCATCATAATATTTCTTGGGCTTACGAACACACCAGTAATGTTTATGGACTTAATGAACAAACCCGTTAATCTATACCAAGATCAGTTTGTAGTAGTGTTTGTGGAAGACATCTTGGTGAACTCTATGACACATGATTATTATGTCCAACATCTTGATATCATCCTAAGTACACTAAGATAGCATTGGCTATAAATCAAGATATCTAAGTAAAATTTTTTGGATCGATCAGGCACACTTCTTTGTTAGCATCATCTCAGAGTAATGTGTGTTTGTAAATCTAGAAGTGGTTCAGATAGTCGTTTCATGAGAGCATCCCATGAGCCTGCTTGATATCCATATATTTATAGGATTTTCTGAATATTATTAGAGGTTCATTCAGGATATTTACCGATTGGAAACATTGCTGATGGGCTTGACCAAAAAGGGATAATGTTTTTTTGGTCATAAGATTGTGATAATTTATTCTAACAGATGAAGAAGATTTTGGCATCAGTACCAATATTGATCCTACCCGAGAAAGGTGAGAAGTACACAGTGTATTGTGACACTTCTGGGATTGTAATTGGATTTATGTTGATGCAATGAGATCAATTTTTGGTTTATGGGTCTTTGAAGTTGAGGCCCCATGAACCGAACTACCCTACATCTGACCTCATGTTGGCTATAATGCTTTATGTTTTATAGTGTTAGGGACATTACCTATTGTGAAATTGTTTTACTGTGTATATTGATCACAAGAGATTAAAGTACATATTTTCACAGTTAGACTTGAATCTTCGATAATAGAGATGGGTTGAGTATTTGCAGCTATTCAATTTTGAGCCAACATATATGCCTGGAAAGGGGAACATTGATGATGATGAATTGAGTAGGAAGACTCAAACTCAGGTGGTTCAGGAGTCTAGTGTTGAGTGGAAGATGATGGATTTACTGCATGATATACACATTGTGGTTTAGGAGAGTTAGGATTAGATGACTCTCGTAATAGTTTCATTGGAGTATACATTCTTGTGATAGATCTAAGATAGGAAGTATGTGGATTTATAATGTTTTACCTTGAGGGAAAACCATGAAGGTGGGGAGTCAACTTTTGATTGGATCATAGATGAGGACGAGGTCATCTATATCAGGAATCAGGTTTCCATACCTAAATGAATGTGACACAAGCTAATGTGTGAGCTTCTTGCCTCGAAGTGGGTGGTATATCTATGAGTGACCAAAATGCACAGTAAACTACAAGGATAGTTTTGATGGTTGGATATGAAAAAAATAGTAAGGTTTGTGACACAATTCAAAACCTATCAGTAGGTGACGGCCAAGCATTAATTACCTATAGGTTTACTATAGTCGTTGGCCATTATAGAATGGAAGTGGAACAAAGTGACCATCGACTTTATGGTGGCTCTCCAGAGGATTCCTTAGAAGAACAATTCTATTTGAGTTATTGTGGATAGACTGAAAAAGGTAGTGAATTTTTTGAATATATGGGAGACCTTCTAAGTGGATTAATTGGGATATTTGTATGTTTGCTTGATAGTTTATATGCACGAGGTGCCACAGAATATTTTTTCAGAATGAAACATGTGTTTTACTTCATGATTATTATAGGGATTGCAGATGGATCATGGTATGTAGGTTTTATTGAGTATGAATTTCCACCCACTGATAGATGGGTGGTCAGAGCATACTATACATGAGCTTGAAGATATGTTGTGAGCATGTGTTCTAAAATTCAGTAGGTCTTGGGAGAATCACCTAGAACTAGTGGAGTTCACCCATACTAATAATTATTGGGAAACTATATAGATGGAACGATGTGAGGATCTTTATAGTAGGCCATGAATACCACCTGTAGTATGGAAGGAGGTATGTGAGTCTATGTTTTTGGGACCGAGTCGTGTGTATGACACATTAGAGCATGTACGGTTGATTATGAAATATATGGATATGACCCAAAGTAGATAGAAGTCACATGATGATAGAAATAAATGACACTTAGAGTTTACAAAGGTTTATGATGTATTCATTTTGGTGTTTCCCAGATTCAATCACTATAGAATATATAGACAGGGCAAGTGGGCACCCATGTTTGTTGGACCGTTTGAGGTGGTGGAGAGAATCATGCTAGTGGCATACCGATTGGCTCTTCCAAAGAGATACCATGGTATGCTGTTTTCTAAGTGACAAAACTAGGTTGGTATCACCCCAAACATTCTAATGTGATTGATACGGATGATGTTGAGATTGAGATAGATTTTTCCTTTGAAGAACATCTAATACGGGTGTTGAATCGTAGTGAGAATGTGTTGCGGGGAAATACCATGCCGGTAGTTTGTGAATTGTGTAAACATGGTAATGTGTGGGAGGAGACATGGGAAAGGAAGGAAGATATGTGGGATCATTGTCCTAATCTTTTTGACTCAGAATCTTAGAGATTCTTGGGAGTGCAGCTCAGGGATAAAATGTTATAAGGTGGTGAGATTGTAAGATCCCAACCTTTACTAAAGATGACTTGGTCTTACTTTCAGGTAATTATTTTCGCCTTGTTTCAGTGTACTTTGGTTGGGTTTAACCTTGGGGTGTGTTTGGGTGAAAAATTTAGAAAAATTGAAGGGAGAAGGGTACCGCATACTTGTCTCACGGTTTTACCTAATCGTGCACCCCTGCCCAGCAAACCATACAACCTTGGACAGTGAGGAATTACATGGTTGACACATTGTTTGTCAATCTGTACACCCTATTATGAGAGACTATGAACCCCCATAATAGAGGTTCACATTTAGGAGAAATCATGCTCCCCATCCCAACAAACCATGCATGAATTTTTAAATCACCCTAGAATTAGATTTTTAATCACCAAAACCACCATTTAACTCCTATTTGATCCCCATTTAACCCAAGATAATATTTCATGATTTTCAAGAATCCTTTATGGATTAAAAGACATAACAACCTTTTTAATTTGTTATTTTAAGCCTGGGTTGAAGATCATCACCCCTCCCTGTCAAAGGATCTTACCTCACTTGGTTTCCTATTCCTTATCCTTTATTATCCTATCCTAGAAAGGGGGTTTTATTCCTATTATGATTGGATATAGACATGTTTTTATGGATCTGGATCTAGTATTGTAGATCTATATCAATATTTAAGATATATTTATTGATTTGATATTGATTTAGGGTTTTAAATTTGAATCTCATTCTACATAATTGTGCTGCTCAAATTTTGAGGATTTTCATTAGGTGATCGATCATCAATGAATTGAGGTAGGTTTTCTATAATTCAAATCTCAAAAGTATTTATTTAAATTACATGTATGTAATTGTATAATTTCTATTAGATGTTTACAAATTATGTTCTTAATTGAATTAATTAATTTGTTGAAATAATTAATTGAGGAGATCGTAAATTGGGGATTTTGGGAATTATAGATTGAGATACTTAATTGTAGAATCAATTATGAGATATTAAGATTTTAGGATTGAGATATTTAATTGTGGAAATAATTATGATCTATTGAGATTGTGATTGAGATAATTAATTATGTATTTAATTATGTTATTTTTAGTTTAGGATATTGATTAATTAATTGAATAATTAATTAATGGGATTTACATACTAAATTAATTATAAAATTAATTTAGGGTATTTATGTGATAAACTAATTTTTAAATTAGAAATAAAAAATGTGTGGTTGATTAATTATTGAATTTACTAATAGAATTTAAGTGATTAATTAATTTTGGAATTAATTAATGTATTTTATGTGATTAATTATTTTTTGAATTAATTAATGTTATTTATATGGTTAGTTAAATTTTTAATTAACTAATGGAATTGTAAAGTTTAACTTTTTTTGTAATTAGTAATGGAATTGATGTGGATAATTAATTGTTGAATTAATTGTGTGTTAATAATGGTATCATGGTCATTTATTTGTGAATTAAATAACAGGAACGTGGTCATTATAATGTGCAAGGTATGAATGGTAACATGGACATTTAGTTATGAAATAGAGAATGTGAAAAAGATTATTCTAATGTGTAAGGTATGAATGGTAACGTGGTCATTTAGATGTGAATTAAAGAATAGAAACATAAACATTCTATTGTGTGATGTACGAATGGTAACATGTGAATTAAAATATGAATTAAATAATGATATCAATGGAATTATGAGATATGATATTCATCAGACGTACTTTAGGATCCAATATATTTCAGAGTTGGTATTGAAGGACAACAATGGAATTATAAGATACGATGTCCCTCAGACATACTTCAGCCTCTGAGAGAGTTGAAGCGTGGATTGAGGTATGAGTGTCTATAGGAACCCAACGGTTTATAAAGTTAAATAATGATTAATTGATAATCTGATAACTATATACTTATGAATTGTAATTTTTTTATACAACTATATACACTTTCTATTGATTAGATATTGTTTTAGTTGTCATTAGTGGTGGCATACTATAATGCCTTAGATTTTCCATGCACTATTTTTTTTGGATACTATATAGATTAGTTGTGAGACAAAGCACTGAGACGTTGTGCGATTCTGAGGCCGTTGTTCCTAAAATAAATGTTTGAAATATATTAATTAGCATGCATGTAGATTTTTCATGAAAAAGTTTAATAACTTCTAAACGGGTACCTTGATCGTAAATTTGATGGTACCATTGAGTTCAGAATGCGAGGTTTACCATAGGAATGACATAAATAGCAGGCATGTAAGGTTCAAATGATCTAACCAAAAAACACGACACAACCCCATTCTTCATTAGTGATCGATTTGAATCAAGGCAAGGCATGTATTTTTATTTTATTCATCCCCATTCTTGATTTATACAATGAACATGAATCAATCAATGAAAATATTTATATGTGGTTTGATCATTATGCGGGATGAGTTTATTTTATGAAATTTTGATGGGAGAATATATTTTTAATTTTAGTATTCAGATTTTCATTCTAATAATGATTGATCAAGATAAACATGAACATCGAGCAAGGTTTGTTACTCCAACATGTTCTTGTTATTTTCTCCCCCCATTCATCATTCGTCACGATCGTTCTCGATCAATCAATCATTGCGCACCCATTTCATGGTGCAATGATCCGATATCACAGATCAAAGATTGGAATATCCTGACAGTGGTGTGATGATGGACATAAAGCAATTTAGATGACAGAGGATAGCCAATTTACCATTCTTCAACACACAATAAAGAATGACTGTTTGATTCATTTTTTGAGTATACTTAATGGCATAATTCATTATTCATCGACAAAAAGGATTGGATGAGTTGGGATCTTCAATATCATGGTGAAACAATCACTAGATCAAAATCTATAGGCATTGGATAAAATGTGGGAGTAGATATGGGATTCTGAAAAATCCTAAACAACACAATGTTTAATTTGGATCTATATGTTGTGTGGGGCCACATGAGCTTCGATTAGGGTTTCCATATGAAGTTAAATATCACATGGAATGTGACCCCTTTAACATAGCATGTGGTATCACTTGGGACACTCGGCATGTACTCAGAAATCACACGGACTGTTTACATGGGAAGATGATCACAGGCTATGATTTGTACTGGTACTTGAGATGACATGCATAGGATGGTGACTTTTACTAGCACATGGTTAGAGTAAATGGGATACATACTCGGTGTGTAATACTACATGGACGCAATTTGATGAGATGATCCATTTACATGGGAAAAAACCAGGTTCAAGGGACATAGAGTGTGACTCCTACTACACACTGTGTACTCTTTTTTACATGTCTTGGAGACCTTGAACTCTATATCTTGGAAAATCTTTGTTAGGGGTTTTTACCTTTATCTTTTCCATGAGTGTTAGTATGAAATCATTTTTTTCTCTCGGGAAAACGATCCCTTCAGCAGTAATTCCTAGATAGAGTTGTTGGAATCCCTCTAAGAGTACTAGAGTGTGATCCTATATTCATATTCATGTCCTAGGTGGAGTTATTGGTATCGACGTGACCAACACTACATGGGAGTAAATCATCTACTTAGCAGGTTAATCCAGATTGATTTGTTGGTATCACCCCATGGCCTTTCCAGTGATCCTCATCTGTGTATTGAATTCTATTAAAACTATTATCATGCTCTTTCTCATGAAGACACCCAATAAAAAGTACCTATTAGACCGACATCATCAATGCTATCAGATTCATGAGTGTGTTCTCTTAGGTGAGTGCTTTGTGTAATATTCTATATGGAATCATAGACTAGTATAATTTGGTTGTGACTTACCTCTAGAATGTGTGTCTTTGTTGAGTATATCTTTATATTCTTGTTATATGTGTTTTAGAAATATACTTGTGTAGAGATGAATGTATTTCCTTTGTTTTATGTGATGCATGCCTATCATAGGGCATGTAAGAAGCAATTTAATTTTCTTAGTGTAGTATAATGGATGAACAGGTTCATCTCACTTGAGGAACATTCTCATATGTGAACTCACTTAATTTAATTCACCTAAACTAATTTTTTTTAATTGTTTTTTTAATTTAGGAAGGTTATAATATTTTAATTAATGAAAATATTAAACTAACATGTAATGAAAAAAATTAATTAGTGAATAAAGAACTTGGCATTTAGGGGTTGGTTTGTGGGTTCAATCATTCTCCTTGTTGGTGTTTAAATAAAGATTGATAATTCAATGTTGAGATCTACTTCTTGAATTACTATTATTTTATTAATTTTTGTGAAATATTTAATAAATTTAGCAATCTTAACTTCCCCTCCTACATTAATCAAGGTTGATGGAACAACTCAGTCATGAGTGTGACAACTTCCATGACTTGGCTCTATCGTATGCCATTTCAACCACTGAATGGCTCAAATCCATCGTATTAAGAGCCTGTATTCAGTATAAGGGAGGGAAAAATTTAATAAAATAATAGAAATGAATTTTATTTTAGTTTACTAGTGGGCTATCGCCACACCCGTGCACATTACTCTTTCTCATCAAAAACTTAATAAAACTTAATAATTTTACCGTAGAATAAATGAAATTGGAACATACCTCCCTCGAGCCAAGGATTGAGTAAGTATATAATTTTTTAGGGTAAGTGATAATGGTGGATATTATGAGAATAAAAAAAATAAGAAAATAAGGATAAAATATGGAGAAGAAAGGAGGGTGGTTGGGTGGAAGAAAACACAAAAATAAAAACCTTGCATGAATTTATTAAAAATCTAAATTACAATTGAATTCTAAAAAAATAACGAAAATAAAAAAATTAATAATATGATAAGGGAAATATTTTGAACGTCCTCCCTCGGTAGAGATATCCCCTTTCTTACTTGGAATAAATGTGATGGAAAATGGGATGAGATGAGAGGTGGGATCTCCCCTCCTTTTATGGGAAGAAATTGTCTTCCTCATGTTTGCACATTTTTGGTAATATAAATAGATGATTAGCACATTCCATCCTTCATAAATGTTGTTCATAAATTACTTTTCATTCATCCTCAAAATTTAATATTTATTGGACTCTTCTAGAGGGATTTATGTATTTTTTATTGACAATGTATTTTTTTCTAGATGAATCTTCCAGGAAGCTTCCTTCAATGTATAACATCTCTTTGCCACCGTAATATGAGACAAACTCTATGATATTTATTTACGTAGTGAATATATGTTTCCTACTTCATATCCATTTATAATCAACTCCATTTTAGGTATGTAGCCTGATTTATACATCCGTTACGGAGGTGGGGTCCACACTGTCACCTCAGAGAATTTCCAAACATCAATGATTTTTTCGGGCCTTTAGATATTCGAATAAGACTCTAGTATAGAAGAAAAAGGTAAAGGAATTAAAATAATCATTCAATGTGGAATTATATTTTTATATAAATGACCAAAATACCCTTGATGTAAAAATCTGTAAAAAATCCAGAATTTAATCACATTTCACATTTTATCTCGAAACACACCAAAAATCCAAAATTGATCCATATAAGCTCAAATTAATAAATTAGGAGGGTTAAACCAATTGCAATGCATATAAAATTGATTAAAATATTAGTTTTATCAGTATATTTTTTGGGTTCGGGGTGTCCTACTAAGTATTGTTATACTCACCCATACATGGGGTTTTCCTTCATGTGTCATGTCTTTTGTAGAAGTTTGAAATTTTTATAGAGTCTTAGGAGGACCAGGAATAGACGGTGGTTAGTGAGACATTAAAAAGTTATCACGAAAGGAGAAAGAACTAGTGTAAATCTTTTTCAAGTTAGAGAATTTAAAAAATCTTGTTATCTAAGTGCCAAAGATGAGTATAAGTTGTGGTGCCAAAGAACTTTCCATCTTGGGATGAAATGAATGAAAAAACTTTTTAATGTTTTTTATCTACAAAATTTTCCAAAATTGAAAAGAATAGAGGGGGATTTTTGTGTTACTTGTTAGAAAGGGAAGATGACTAATAAAAGACATACGAAATTTGAGATTCCATCCACCATGGCTCTTTATCTTATTCATTCCAATTTATGTGGGTCAATGAGACATCAATAAAAAAAGATATTTATAATTTATCAATTTTAATGGTGATTTCACTCAAATGAAAAACATCATGTTTTTTAAACACAACTTAGAGCCTATTGAAATGTTCAGTTTTTTCAATAAATAAGTTGACAAAGAGATGGGGGTTTATATAAAGAAATTGAGAATGGATAATGGTATTGAGTTTACCAGAATTAATTTCAAAAATTATCTTGTAGATCATGGTTTTAAACATTAGTATAGTTCCCTATATACCCCACAACAAATGGAGTAGTATAAAAGAAGAATATAGGTTTGGTGGAAATGGGAAGAATCATGTGAGAAGAATAAAAACATTCAATGTTCTACTAGAGTGATGTTGTTAGTATTATTTTACATGATTTGAAATAAAATTAAGTTTAGAAACCAACATGAGTTCTTATGAAATTTTCTATGAGAAAAACACTTTATTTAAGTACATCAATGATTTTGTAATCCCATGTTTTCTTAAAATAATAAATTTGGATCAGGGAAAGTTTGATGAGAAAGCTGAGGAAGGAACTTTTATTATTCACCCAATGTAATAAGTTACAAATGTTGGAAAAAATGTTTATAAAAGTTGGTGGAGTTATATTATGTGGAAGTTATTGAGAATCAAACTTATTTAACAAAATTTTATAGGTATTTTGAGGAATAAAAACTGAAATATTCCAATGAAAATGAAAGTGATAAAAGTAATGTTCATGAATATACAGAGGAATCGTATGATGAGGAAAGTGAAGAAGGAAGAGGAACTCTGAAATTTCATACTTAAAAAACAATTTGAGACTAAAAATCTTTTGGGTAATTAGAAGGCTCTAGTTCAGGCTAGAAGAAAGATGATAATAGAAAATAAAACTTCACTCATCTCAAAATTTGAACCAGAATCAGTCTCATAAGCTTTTCAACACAAATAATGGGTCAATTTTATGAATGAAGAGTTGGATCAAATTGAGAAAAATGAAACATATGAACTTGTTTTATGTCTTAAATATAAAAATTTTATCATAAAAAATGGGTTTTTTGAAATATTTTGAAGGAATTTGGAGAAGTTTCCAGAAAAAAATCTAGTATTTTTCATAAAGTCTATGCACAGGTTGAAGGCGATGATTTTTATGAAACATTTTCCACTATTTAATGGTTAGAAACTATTGTAATGTTTTGATTAGTGACTTCTCATCAAAATTACAATGTGTATCAGATATATATAAATTTGGATAAATTGAAGAAGAAGTTTACAATGAGTAACCATTTGGGTTTCTACTTGATAAGGATGAAAACAAAGTTTTTAGATTGAAGAAAGATTTATAAGGGATAAAAAAAGATCCACATTCATGGTATTCTAAGATTTAAAATTATTTGAGAATGATGATTTTTTCAAAATAAAAAGTTGACAGAAACTTATATATGAAATATTTTGACTTTGGAACTCGAATTGTAATTTTTCATGTGGATAATATAATTTTTTCTTAGGATGAAGAAAATTTTTGTAAATAATTTTCTTAGGAAATGCAAAAGAATTTTGAAATATCAATGTTTTGAGAATTAACTTTTTTCCTTGTCGTATAAGTTCAATATATGGAAAAATAAATTTTCTTATTTTAAGAAATGTATGAAAGGGAATTGTTACAAAAATTTGGAATTATAGAATATAAAAAAGTTTCTACTCTTATCTCAGTGATGATGAAGATGAGTAAAGATGAGTCTGGAAAAAGCGTGAATTAGAATGACTTTTGGAAGATGGTAGGAAGTATACTTTATATTATAACCTCAAGACTGATATTTTTTATGCTATAAATTTGTGTTCTAGTTATCAAAGTAATCTGAATGAGTCAAATATGTTGGCAGCAAGGATAATACTGAGATATGTCAAAAAAACAAATTCATAAGGTTTATTATAAAAAATAAATTTTGAGATAATGTTTCGTGGTTATACTAATATTGATTGGGTGGGAGATTGTAATGATAGAAAATCAACCTTAAGAGATACATTTTTCATGGGTGAATGTTGTGTAAATTTTCTTAATAAGAAACAAAGTTCAGTAACCTTGGGAAAAGTGGAATTATAATATATTATGACTATTCAAGTATGTACTCAGATAATGTGGATGAATGTTCAATTGGATGATTTGAATATAAAGGTTTCAAAACTATTGAAGACACTTTATGAAAATCTGATTTCAATTGATCTTTCTAAAAATCATGTCCAACATTCAAGATCAAAACACATAAATATAAAGTTTCACTTTATAAAAGTGAAAGTTGCTGCTAGAGTTGTTTTGTTGGAATATATCTCATCGAAGTATCAAATTATTGATATCATCACAAAGTCAATTCCAAAATAAAGGTTTAATGAGTTGAGGTTGAAAATTCATGTTCATCATCCTATAATGACTTTCGAAAACACATAAGGAAGTCCCCTTCCATGCGTTGGATTATATTGAAAACGGGGGAGAAAAATTAACATCTTTGTACTATGTAAGTAGTTTTTAATTCTATTTATTTTATGAATATTAAGTTGTGTTTATCAGATAATGGGGGAGAGGAAAATAAAATTTATAAAAAAAATAAAAGTGATAAAATTTAAATGTTAGGTGGATTTTATGTAAGCATGGCCATACAATTTTATTCTCACCAAGGGATAATTTTTTTTTCAAAAAACATACCTTATCTATTAGTGTGGTGTCTAAACACTCTTTTAATATAGGATGTGTTTTGGTAAAATTAAAAAAACATGAGTTGTTTACAAAAGTTGAATTGTGAAAATTTTCTGAGAGTTAAAAAAGTTATTAATGAGTGTTGTTAAAAAATACGAATGGGGATATTGAAGAACCTTTGTGAATTTTTTTTAATAAATTTTTTTATTTATTGATAACCAATCTTTTATAAAAGAATGATTTTGAAAAAAAGTGAAATTTTTGGTATGTTCGAACCCAAACATAATGGGGGAGAAAGGTTTTGTTTTTGAGAAAGTTGTTTTATAGACACAGACGATTGAACTGAGAAACACCAAATGAAAAGTATCAAACTGATCACTACTAGTCATAGAATTCATCAAAAAGTTAGTGTTTTTTATCAGACACACCATCAGTCTCAGATCCATTGACATGATGTTCATGTTTCATTGGACTCAATGTTGGTTAGAAAGTTAGAATGTTTCTAAATAGGTTGAATAAAGAAAGTGATGTCAGGATTTAGAAATATCATAAACTTTCTAACCTTCAGTCAAATATTTCTTTTCTTTTTTTTAGTTATCAAATATCATAAGTTGTCTGTAGGACTTGTGAAGTGATCCATCTGAAGAAAAGGGGGAGAATATGTGCAACCAATCATATCGAGTTTTGGTTGGAAATAAAGTAGGTGTTGAAAGTAAGGGAAGTCATAAAACTTTCTTATATAAGTCATATAGTAGTATGATAATATTGAACTTCTCATAAATCAAGAAAACTATAACGATAAATGATTTTTAAGAAATAGTGGAATCATAAAGATTATATTGGTTCTAGGTATCAAGAAAAATGTTTTCATCAGATCCAGAAGTACTGAGCATAGAAGTTTTTAGAAGTCTAAATGAGTTATAGTTGATGTGGTTTGAAGTATTTCAAAGTGGTAGATTGGAGTTTCCAGCATAAATAAAATTCCATCATAGTGATAATTCTATCATTATGAGGATTCCATTGGACTGAAGCTAAGTAAGTTATATGAGGTAGAATCTACGGAGGAAAGTTAATTTAACTGACTCTGAGGAAGAAATTCAATCAAACAAACTCTGAGATGGAAATTCAATCAAGCCCAAATATGACAAGGAATGTCAATCACACTAAATCTGAGAAATAAAGTTAATTATACTAACTCTAATAAGGAAATTAAATTTAGAATGAGATGAAGAATTTTCATGATAATTAGATGAGGAAGTTCCATCATAATGAGTTGAGTAATTTCTATTATTCTGAATAAATGTTAGGAAGTCTGAGAAAAATTATTATAATGAATACATAAGATGATTTTATCATATTTGTGATGAGTTAAGGTGGTTAAACATGAAATCAAAATATGTATAGATATTGGATTTTTTTTTAATTTGAGTAAGTGGGAAAAGTTTTTTAGTTTCCTAAATTTGTCTTTTTGGGATGCCTAGAAATAGAAGAAATGTATATTCATACTTTTTAACTTTTTTATGTGATTAGAAAAAAAAGAGAACTACAAAATTCATGTCAAAGTTTTCTTTCCACATTTAAATCTCATTAGAAGTTTGAAAATATAAATTTTTTGTTTACTAGACTTAGTATGATCAGACTGAGCATTTGAGAAGAGTTTGAGTAATGCATATTGAGAATGGATTCATCAGACTGAGTCCATCAGACTGAATTCATCTGATTGAGTCCATCGGACCCAGCCCTATTGGATGGAGAGAATCAGACGCAACAACATAATAAAGAGGATTCTGAGATGAGAATTTGTGGTTTAGTTTGAACAATGTATTTTTTCTATCTCAATTTTTTGTAAGAAAAATTTATAAACCCATAGGATTAAGTATAAAAATTACAATTAGGAAATATAATGTGTCTAATGTGAGTTTTCACAAGTTGTATGCACTTATTCATTTTAGGGAATTTCTATAGACCCGTAGGAGTGTCTATATACTGTTTATCACATTATTTGAAACTTTTTTTTAACATTTTTTCAACTTTTTTTGAAATTAAAATACCTATAAGAATAATGTAATACTCTCACGACTCATCGTTGATCTCACCATGTCCAACAAGATGTGGTTCCTCCTTTCACTTATATCATTCCACTGATGTGTATAAGGAGGAGTGAGTTAATATAGGATCCCAAAATCCTATACGTAATCAATAAATTCTTGATTGAGATATTCTCCACTAAGTTATAAGTGGATTTTCTTAATCATATTACAAATTTGGATCCAATATTCATTCTTGTTTTTCTTGAATCTATCAAAATAACCTGACTTATACCTCATTAAGTAGACATATTCATTTCTACTAAAATCATCGGTAAAATTTATGAAGTATGAGAACCCACCCCTGCCTCAATAGGAAATGGTCCACACACATATGTATGAACTAATTCAAGAATCTCTTTAGAACATTCACCTTTTCTACTAAATGAGGATTTATTCATTTTACCATATAAATAAGTGTGACACATACCAATTGGTTTTAGTTCAAAAGAATCTAAATATCCATTTTGGTATAACTTAGTCAATCATTTTTCAATTACATGAACAACCTAATGATGCCATAATTGGGTGTGGCACGAGTTATGTGATGTAGTTTCATTATCAATTTCCATTACATGGTTTGTGTAATATGATAAAAAATTGTTATTTAAATTCACCTTACCATAACAAATGTTTGTTTTATAAGAGAAGCAACATTCATTTAAAAATATTAAAATAAATCCATATATATCATGTTTAGATATATAAATATTTTTTTGTTATGGATGAAACATAATAACAACCTTTCAAAACCAAGATCATAATAAGATCCCATATTTTTCTAGGTATGTCCCACTCTGAGGTTTTCATTGGACATATTTTGTAGGGATTTCCTTTGTAATTAAGCCTTAGTGACTAAGTCTTATTTGATGACAAAAAACCCTTTTTGGAGAAAATTACCATAATTTTAGACAATTATGTCTATTTAAATTAATGGATTCCATGTATAAATATGTTAAATGGGATTACTAGGGTTTTCTATGTGTTTAGAAGGATAATAGGTGGTTTGGTCACTTTTATAGAAGCTAGTATAAAAACTATTCAATGAAAAATTATATGTTGTGTACATGTAACAAGACATGCAACTATTTATAGATGCATTTCATATACTAGTTTATGATGTGATGTGGTTTCATGTCGTGAACCTGATTCACATCGTGCAAATGTTGATAAAAATAAATATTAACTCGGGGAAAAAAGTTTTTCTAGCATAACGTAAAAATGAGGAAATACATGACATGAAAGGATTTCACATCATGTGATCCTCATAGATAGTAGTTTTAAGTGTGTCGTGTACTTATCAATCTCATTATTTTTTATTATAGCCTATCCTCTCTCGTTCCTAGGGTGAACTCTAGGAAATTTTGAATTATCTTCCCCCCTTCTAGATGTCCCACTTTTACATTCGATCCTTGGTGAGTTTATTCACTATGGTTTCCCTCTTCTTACATATAATTACTTTTCATTGTAGTGTACATATTTTGAACATGGTTTTTGTTTTGGGAGTTGATCTTGTTTTGGGTTAATCTAGGTTCATCGTGTGATCTTCTATGAATTCTTCTATAATGGATTTTGTCATTAGAAGCATTGTGTTAATCACATGTTAAAGGTATGGTGACTAAACCTAACCCTATGGTATATTTAATTGGGAATTATATGAAATATTTTGATTATGACCATGTAATGTGAACTATAATTAATTAGTTGATTTATAGTAAATCATGGATTGGATTCCTTTAGATTCAATGGTTGATGCAACCTGGATTATGGATACCTATTGGGTGAGATAACATATGAGTAAAAAGAACTTGACTAATTGTTTAAAGCATGGTGTGTATGACATGATACCTTAGGTGATTTCTTGATATAGAATCCCTAGGTAATCTATTATTGATTATTGATATGACTGTTGATCATTTGAGTGATTAATGAACGTTTATTCGAAAGAAAAATGCTAATTTTCATAATTAACCAATGAGATTTATGATGTGATATTATGATATCCACACTATTATGACTTGTTGAGTTGGTGATGAAATGATTATATATAGGGATATCCTAGTACTGTTTATATTATATTATAGTTGTCTTGGCCCAATGATACATGCTAAAATTCATATATTTAGGGATTTTATTGGAGGGTGAAATGATTATATAGTAGGAAATTCCCAGTGATACCTGCTGAAATTCTTAAATACTAGGCTACACCTAGGGACACATACGGAAATGCATTTATATAGGGTGATGATCAGAGGATGAAATTACTATACAAAGGGAGCTACCTGATTATTTGATTTTTCCATGGTATGTGGATGTAACGACCCAAAGTTTCATTATTGGAAAATCCCTCTTGATCCAGTTAAATGTTTCTTTATGAAAAAAAAAATGTTTTTATAAGATGTCAAATTCTTTAGTTTTATGTTAAGATTTGTGACCGTTACTTTTATAGCCGTTGAACGGTGATCATCTGAGTAGTATAAATATAAGGCTTTAACGAAACCATTTCTACTCAGAAAAAGGAAGCGATGGCCTCATCCAGTAGAATTGCCCCTTACGAAGCCCATTTGCCGGAGCTCGGAAAAGAGGTGGCGTCTTTGGGCTTTGCCCTTGACCAAGCCCAATTCGAGCTTCATCAAGTCAAGCTCGAACGTGACCGTCTACGGGAAAAATGGAAGTTGATAGAGATTACCACTCGAGCGATGTTATCCGAGAAACCCCAAGAGTCTGTCACCATCGCACACCTTACCCTTAGGTCTTATGCGGCTATTTTAAGGGGTTATGTAACAAATAAGTAGCACCATGTTCATGTACATTATTTTTTTTGTATATAATAATGAATATAATTTCTAGTCATTTTTGATACATTGTAATTAGTTTTTAATGTACAAATGGTGTTTTTAGTTATTATTTAATTAAGAATTATACTTTATTAAATTAAAGGATTTTTGAATTAAATAATATTGTTTTTAATAAAATTTTATTATTAATATTAAATTAATTGTTATTAAATAAAAATGATCTTATGAATTCAATTAAATTTTTTTATTAAGGTTTGAATGCCATTTCTGTCAAAACCCGTGAATTTTTTTATAAATGTCGGTTTTTATTTTAAAAATGAAAATTCACATATTTAGAAAATTATTTAGATAAAATACATATTATTTTTGGAATCAGGACGTCGGAATTATCCAACAGTGAATTTTTCATAATTTTCTGAGACAGTCAAAGTTTTGGGTAAAAATTAAATACCATTTAAATATATAATGTGTTTTATGACATCATAATGACCCAATGGTGATGTAATAAAATACCATAATCCTTATGTTCGGACAATATATGTTTTATCATTAAAATAATGAGGTTTTGGGTTTGTTTGACTCACTTTTCAAAGCATTAATGGAGCCCCCAAGACTTATTCAACACTTTTCCTTTTTAAATTAATTTCCATGGGAGTGTGACTCACCTCCACATAAGCAACCCTAATTTTTTTAATAATTTCGGACCTTGGACTTGTAAAATATTGTTTTCCTCTTTCCTTTTCCTGAAACCATGGGCAAATACCATGGTATGGTTTGTGGTTTGGATTATTTTAATATAAGGGGTCCCAAACCTAAATAATAAAGAATTCTCTCACCTTTCCTATATAAACCCACCCAAGCTCCCACTTCCTCCTCACTCAAAGCCCTTGAAGTTCGTCCAACCTCTGCCCTACTCTCTCTAGAATCCTCTCAAGGTGCCCCAAGCTCCCAAGAAGCCTCTCACAATCCTCTCTCTAGCCTTTGGAAGCACACTTCCAGGTAAGGGGTTTTCTTCCTTTCTCATTTTTTTCAATTTTCTTTAAGTTGTATTTCCATTTTTATTTCAAATATGAATGTTGGGGTATGGTTTCGCACCTCCCCCATACTGTCCTCTTATTGTTTGAATGATGGGAGAACCCTTTTTCTCTCATTAAATGCCTCCCATGTACACCCTTTACTATGCCGAAATTCCGAAAGGAACTTCTTTCTCTTCTTTTACATTCAAGAAATACTTTTTTATCATGAATCTAAATTCCATTTCTATTGTTGGGACATGTATATACATGATCTCCTTACTGTACATTACCTGTAAATATGATGAGGAACCCCTTTCTCTCTCATCAACCTTTTTTATGAATTCTTATGTCACGCCGTTACGCTGCCGAAATCGCACCGATTTTCTAAACCAATGTCTTTGTGTAGTGAATATTGTGCCCATTTCTCCATCAAGGGTATTCACCTTTATGAAAATTTACATATTTATTATAAAGTTTCATTTATGAATTGCACATGTTTTATGAATCCATGTTTTATGATCCATGTGGCACACTTATGCATGAAATGAAATGTTTAAGAAGGGTGCGCCCTTTATAGCGCTCCAATGCATTGGGTAAAGTATAGTATCATGATACGTCATGTGCAATGAGTTTTTACTCATGCTAATTCAAGTGCAATGAGGGTTTACTCGTGCTTCAAGTGAAATGAGGGTTTACTCATGCTCCATGTGCAATGAGCCTTGGCTCATGCTAATTCAATGTTAAGTGTTATTGAAACATTTTCATGTTATGATTATCATGCTTTATCATGCCGTTATGTTCATGTTTCTATTATGCTCTATTGATATGCCTATTGCCTAACATGTAATTCACTCCTCATGTTATTCATTGTTTACTCCCTTACTGGGCTTTATAGCTCACCCTTTTCTTATGCATGTCCTCAGGTTATCCCATGCAATGCTAAGTACGAAGGAATGTAGTGGTCATGTAAAGGAAGTTTTCAATAAAGATGTTGTATTTCAAGTTTAAAGTTTTTATGTAATGATCCTAAGCCCCAAAGACACTAAACCTCTCGATCTTCTTTGTTGGATCAAGTGAAGTTTTATGTAATAAAGCATGTTTAAGTTGTAATAAAATGCAGGGTTGTCATAGTTGGTATCAGAGGATAGGTTTAGTTATTTTTGGGATTAGGAAACCCTAGAAAAGCCTTAGATACAAGACTAAGCATAATAAAAACATCCCTATGTTTTGGTAAATACTATGTAAGTGGTTTATCAAACAAATACATCCCTGTCTGGATACGAGCAGGTAGAGGCGGCTCTGGCACAGATGTATCCTAGGGGTAAAACCCGAAAACACCGCTTTGAGCTAGACTCGAATGGGAACTGGTGCACGACAACGGGCCTTGCTGCACTCTTGGTTACGACACTCCCGGGGGATATGTTTTGATAAATTCACAATCTTAGTATGAACCCTTATTAAGGGAAAAATGCCCCTAAGAATATATGTTAGAAGGAAGATCATGAAAATCCTGGATTGAATCCTATAGACTCGTGAGTTAGAGAGATTAAAGTTTATTTATAAGTCATAAACTTTTTCTTTGGAATACCCATTATGTGTTACCCCTAACTTTCCTTTAATTCCAGCCAATGGCCGGTAATAGGAGAACTCGGGCTAACAACCGTTGTGATGATCAGTGTGATGATTGTACTTATGAGATGCCCAATCCAATGGGAGAGGGAATCGCGAACTTTGTCAGGCTTCTCTCTCAGCTAACTCAAGTTTTGAATAGAAACACTGGTCAAGAGGAATGTTCAACCCCCCTAAGAAAGAACAAGTCGCTATTGAAAGCTCATGAGACAAAGGCCTCCTACTTTTAGTGGATCATCCAATCCCACGATTGCTGAACAATGGATCAACTCCATTGAAAAGATATTCTCCATCCTCCAATGCTCTGAAAAATAGAAGGTTCTCCTGACAGCTTATCGTATGGAGGGTGAAGCTGATCAATGGTGGACATTGATAAAAAATATGAAGCCTGAGGAGGAGATCGAGGCTTTGGAATGGAAGGAATTCCGGAAGATGTTTTTCGATAAATATTTTCCGCGCACCCTTCGTCTTAAGATGGAAAGGGACTTCCTTTCCCTCGAGCAGAAAGATGAATAATATATGGGAGCGTATGAGGAAAACATCACAAGCCTTGCACGATATGCTTCCGGCTTTGTCGTTACCCCTGAATGCAAGGTCGACCGCTTCTTTGGTGGGCTAAAGCCTAGCTTGCGGAAAGCATTAGCGATCCGTGACTTTGACAGCTATGAGGAAATTGTCCGATGTGCCCTTAAGGTTGAAATGGAGATCGGAGAATCACAGGGGTATCATGGGGACAAGAAGCGTAAGGTGGACTTCAATGCTGGTGGTCTGATGGATAAATCCAACGGCGCTAAGAAATTCCAGCACCCCACTTTCCAAAAGTGTGGAAAGAAGCACCCTGGAAATTGCCTTAGGGGGACAAGAAAATGCTTCAAGTGTGGAAGAGAAGGGCACCTAGCTGTTAACTGTCAGCAAGAAGGACCCGCGGCTGCGACAGAGGAGAGGAACGCTCCGTTCGAACCGCAACGCGTTGTTCAATGCTTCAAATGCAAAGAACCGGGTCATTTTGCGAATCAGTTCCCTAATCCAAGGGTTATCGGAGGCAATAAACAACCTCCAAGATAGCAAGGAAGATCTTTTGCCATCACTTAGGCCGATGTGAACCCCGACAACGAAGTGGTGACAGGTACGCTAGTTATTTATTCAAGAATAGCGAACGTACTTTTTGATTCAGGTTCTATGCATTCTTTTATATCTCAAAAGTTTAGTAGAACAATCCCTGCACCACCACAAATCATGGAAGTAAAGATGTCGGTGAGTACGTAAAATGGGGCAATCATTGCATCCCATGAGTATAAGTCCCCCCCTATTATAATATGTGGATTGAATTTCCCGGCGAACCTCATCATACTCCCTTTGGTGGAATTTGATGCAATTCTTTGCATGGATTGGCTTTCCTTATATAGAGCCAACATAAATTTTTGGGAGAGTGAAATCACACTCCATATGGAGAATCGACCCCCGATTCTTTACAAGTGTCAGGAGGAAGATGAATCTCCTTTAGATCCATCATCTCAAGCATGGATATTACTGCCTTATGAGCACGCATATCTGGCTCAGATGATTAAGTCCAAGGAAGAAACCACCCTTGAAGAAATGACTATTGTGAGGGAATTCGCTGAAGTATTTCCCGAGGAACTTCCTGGTCTTCCTCCAAGAAGAGATGTTGAGTTCTCAATTGAACTTATACCTGGGGCGCTACCAATATCCATGACTCCATATAGAATGGTTGTTGTTGAGCTTGAAGAGCTGATGAAACAACTACAGGAGAATCTGGAAAAAGGGTTTATACGCCCAAGTGCATCACCATGGGGTGCACCAGTCCTCTTCGTCAAGAAGAAGGATGGGTCAATGCGTCTTTGCATCGATTATCGTGAACTTAAAAATATCACGATAAAGAACAAGTATCCTCTCCCATGAATCGCTGACTTGTTTGATCAGCTGCGTGGAGCACAATACTTCTCCAAGGTCGACTTGCGGTCGGGATATTATCAAGTAAGGGTGAAGAAGGAAGATATCCCCAAGATTGCTTTTCGTACAAGGTACGGGCACTATGAATTCATAGTAATTCCTTTCGGACTCACCAATGCTCCATAAATATTAATGGAATTGATGAATAGAGTCTTTAGAGATTACCTAGACAAATTTGTGGTAGTCTTTATAGATGATATTCTAATATACTTTAAAACCAAGGAGGACCATGAAGAGCATTTAAAAACTGTACTAGAGACTTTGCGCAAGGAGAAGCTCTATGCAAAGTACAGCAAGTGTGAGTTTTGGTTGAAGGAAGTCTCATTCTTGGGTCATATCATCACAAGTAATGGGATATCTGTGGACCCCTCCAAAACAGATGCAATTGAGGGATGGCCGAGGCCAACATTGGTAACTGATATCCGTAGCTTCTTGGGGTTAGCTAGATATTATCGACGATTTGTGAGAAATTTCTCACGATTGTCCAACCCTCTTACCAAGATAACTCGAAAGGGAGTAAAGTTTTCTTGGAGTGATGAATGCGAAGAAAGCTTCAAGGATTTGAAAAGGAGGCTTATCAATGCACCCATGCTCACTTTACCCACAAGTGGGGAGATTTTTGTGGTATTCAGTGATGCTTCGAAGAAGGGATTAGGATGTGTGCTGATGCAGAATGATAAAGTGATATCCTATGCCTTGAGGCAGTTGAAAATCCATGAGCGAAACTATCCAACGCATGATCTGGAGTTGGAGGCGGTGATCTTTGCCTTGAAAATCTGGCGGCATTATCTCTATGGAGAGAAATGTGAGATATATAATGACCACAAGAGTCTTAAATATATATTCAAACAGAAAGAGCTTAATATGAGCTAGAGAATATGGATAGAACTCATCAAGGATTATGACTGTTCAATACATTACCACCATGGGAAGGTGAACAAGGTGGCGGATGCCCTAAGTAGAAAGGATCCAGCTATTCTATCAATGATGAGAATTGAGAAGGATCCAATCTTCTTAGACTTGATGAAGATGGATGTGGTAATCATAAAGAAGGGAACATCATCAATCCTTTCACAAATTATTGCTCAACCATATCTTTTGGAAAGGATAAAGGATGCTCAAAAGGATGATGCAGGAATCCAAGAAAAAGTGGAAGCTATCAAAAAGGGGAAATCCCCAGAGTTTAATGTTAATGAAGAAGGAATTGTGTGGTTTGGGAAAAGAATATGTGTTCCATCAAGTTCGGAGCTGAAGAAGGAACTTTTGGATGATGCACATAGTTCAAATTTCTCTATTCACCCAGGGAGCACAAAGATGTATCGAGATCTCCGAGAAAACTTTTGGTGGGATAATATAAAGAAGGAGATCGCTGAATATACATCAAAGTGTCTGGTGTGTCATCAAGTGAAGGCAGAGAGGCATAAGTATAAGGGGATGATTCAACCATTTCCCATACCAGAATGGAAATGGGAGAACATCACCATGGACTTCGTCACTGGACTTCCAAGGACATCTAAAGGAAACAATGCAATCTGGGTTGTTGTGGATCATCTTACAAAGATTGCACACTTCATTGCTATTCGAGAGGATTTCTCTTTGGATCAACTGGCACAGATATATATCAGGGAAGTGGTACGGTTGCAGGGAGTACCACTATCTATTGTGTCTGACCGAGATCCAAGATTCACCTCTATGTTTTGGAAGAGTCTTCAACATGCTCTGAATACTGAACTGAACTTCAGTACGGCCTATCATCCTCAAACAGATGGCCAATCCGAGCGGACTATCCAAACACTTGAGGATATGTTGAGAGCATACTCAATGGACTTTAAAGGAGAATGGGATCAACATCTTCCTCTGGTTGAGTTCTCTTATAATAATAGTTTCCACTCGAGCATCCAGATGGCACCATATGAAGCCCTGTATGGGAAAAGGTGTAGAACACCGGCATGTTGGGATGAGGTCGGTGAATGTAAGCTGCTTGGACCAGAAATGGTCGAAGAAATGGTGGAGAAGGTGAAAACCATTCAGCAGCATATCAAGGAAGCCCAAATTCGACAGAAGCGTTATGCAGATAATCGTCGACGAGACCTTGAGTTTAAAGTCGGAGACATGGTGTTTTTATGCATATCTCCGTGGAAGAAGGTCATGAGGTTTGGAAAGAAAGGGAAGTAAAGTCCAAGGTACATCGGCTCATTCGAGATTCTTGATCGTGTTGGGGTTGTGGCCTATCGACTAGCACTTCCACCGACTATGTCCAAGGTGCATGATGTCTTCCATGTATCCCTCTTAAGGAAGTACATACCAGACCTTTCACATGTACTCTCTTCCAGGGTGGTACAATTAGAAGATGATCTTTCTTATGAGGAACAACCAGTGAAGATCTTAGATCGTAGAGAAAAAGTTCTACGAAATAAGACAACGCCCCTCGTCAAGGTGTTGTGGAGAAACCACAAGTTTGAAGAAGCAACATGGGAGTCGGAGGATATGATGAAGCTAAGTTACCCACATTTGTTTTAGTGTGGGAAAAGGAAAATTTCGAGGGCGAAATTTCTTAAGGGGGGAATGTTGTAATGACCCAAAGTTTCATTATTGGAAAATCCCTCTTGATCCAGTTAAATGTTTCTTTATGAAAAAAAATTGTTTTTATAAGATGTCAACTTCTTTAGTTTTATGTTAAGATTTGTGACCGTTACTTTTATAGCCGTTGAATGGTGATCATATGAGTAGTATAAATATAAGGCTTTAACGAAACCATTTCTACTAAGACAAAGGAAGCGATGGCCTCATCCAGTAGAATTTCCCCTTACGAAGCCCATTTGTCGGAGCTCGGAAAAGAGGTGGCGTCTTTGAGATTTTCCCTTGACCAAGCCCAAGCTGAGCTTTATCAAGTCAAGCTCGAACGTGATCGTCTACGGGAAAAATAGAAGTTGATAGAGATTACCACTCGAGCGATGTTATCCGAGCAACCCCAAGAGTCTATCACCATCGCACACCTTACCCTTAGGTCTTATGCGGCTATTTTAAGGGGTTATGTAACAAATAAGTAGCACCATGTTCATGTAAATTATTATTTTTTGTATATAATAATGAATATAATTTCTAGTCATTTTTGATACATTGTAATTAGTTTTTAAAGTACAAATGGTGTTTTTAGTTATTATTTAATTAAGAATTATATTTTATTAAATTAAAGAATTTTTGAATTAAATAATATTTTTTTAATAAAATATTATTATTAATATTAAATTAATTTTTATTAAATATAAATGATCTTATGAATGCAATTACATTTTTTTATTAAGGTTTGAAAGCCATTTCTGTCAAAACCCGTGAATTTTTTTATAAATGTCGGTTTTTATTTTAAAAATGAAAATTCACATATTTAGAAAATTATTTAGATAAAATAAATATTATTTTAGGAATCAGGACGTCGAAATTATCCAACAGTGAATTTTTCATAATTTTTTGAGACAGTCAAATTTTTGGGTAAAAATTAAATACCATTTAAATATATAATGTGTTTTATGACATCATAATGACCCAATGGTGATGTAATAAAATACCATAATCCTTATGTTCGGACAATATATGTTTTATCATTAAAATAATGAGGTTTTGGGTTTGTTTTACTCACTTTTCAAAGCATTAATGGAGACCTCAAGACTTATTCAACACTTTTCCTTTTTAAATTAATTTCCATTGGAGTGTGACTCACCTCCACATAAGCAACCCTAATTTTTTAATATGTTCGGACCTTGGACTTGTAAAATATTGTTTTCCTCTTTCCTTTTCCAGAAACCATGGGCAAATACCATGGGATGGTTTGTGGTTTGGATTATTTTAATATAAGGGGTCCCAAACCTAAATAATAAAGAATTCTCTCACCTTTCCTATATAAACCCACCCAAGCTCCCACTTCCTCCTCACTAAAAGCCCTTGATGTTCGTCCAACCTCTGACCTACTCTCTCTAGAATCCTCTCAAGGTTCCCCAAGCTCCCAAGAAGCCTCTCACAAGCCTCTCTCTAGCCTTTGGAAGCACACTTCCAAGTAAGGGGTTTTCCTCCTTTCTCATTTTTTTGTCAATTTTCTTTAAGTTGTATTGACCTTTTTATTTCAATTATGAATGTTGGGGTATGGTTTCGCACCTCCCACATACTGTCCTCTTATTGTTTGAATGATGGTAGAACCCTTTCTCTCTCATTAAATTCCTCCCATGTACACCCGTTACTATGCCGAAATTCCGAAAGGAACTTCTCTCCCTTCTTTTACATTCAAGCAATACTTTTGTATCATAAATCTAATTTCCATTTCTATTGTTGGGACATGTATATATATGATATCCTTACTCTCCATTATGTGTAAATATTATGAGGAACCCCTTTCTCTCCCATCAACCTTTTTTAGGAATTCTTATGTCACGCCGTTACGCTGCCGAAATCGCACCGATTTTCTAAGCCAATGTCTTTGTGTAGTGAATACCATGCCCATTTATCCATCAAGGGTATTCACCTTTATTCACATTTACATATTGATTATAAAGTTTCATGTATGAATTCCAAATTCCTTTATCTTGGAAGAAATTATTATGTTTTATGAATCCATGTTTTATGATCCATGTGGCACACTTATGCATGAAATGAAATGTTTAAGAAGGGTGCGCCCTTTATAGTGCTCCAATGCATTGGGTAAAGTATAGTATCATGATACTTCATGTGAAATGAGTGTTTACTCATGCTAATTCAAGTGAAACTAGGGTTTACTCGTGCTTCAAGTGCAATGAGGGTTTACTCATGCTCCATGTACAATGAGCCTTGGCTCATGCTAATTCAATGTTAAGTGTTATTGCCACATTTCCATGTTATGATTATCAGTATTTATCATGCCTTTATGTTCATGTTTCTATTATGATCTATTGATATGCCTATTGCCTAACATGTAATTCAATCCTCATTTTATTCATTGTTTACTCCCTTACTGGGCTTTATAGCTCACCCTTTTCTTATGCATGTCCTCAGGTTATCCCATGCAATGCTAAGTACGAAGGAATGTAGTGGTCATGTAAAGGAAGTTTTCAATAAAGATGTTGTATTTCAAGTTTAAAGTTTTTATGTAATGATCCTAAGCCCCAAAGACACTAAACCTCTCGATCTTATTTGTTGGATCAAGTGAAGTTTTATGTAATAAATCATGTTTAAGTTGTAATAAAAAGCAGGGTTGTCATAGTGGATATAGATGGAATGGTTATGTTACATGCTCAAATACATTTCATCATGGTTTTGAAATAGGTTAATTGATATATTATATTAATTAGTTAATTAATACATCTATTTATCACTTTATTGCATATAATTATTATCAGACTGGTTGTATTTAGGGATGGTTGTGTCGTCCTACAAAGTTTTATTATCACCCTATTTGGGAACCATTTGGTACTCGAGCAGATTACAGGGATGCTTGTTTGGACAAGGGAAAGGGACATTATTGTTGATTATTTTGTTTCTTGCTGTATGGGATGGATTTTGGAGATGGGTCTGAAATGGGGATCGGTACCAGAGCCTTTTGGGATTATTTAATGTGAGTAGATAATTTTGTTTGTATTTGTTTTAGTTTTACTTTTAGATACATCTTATCTTGTCATTACATTATTCATCATTATCGGTTCCACCTTTTATTTTCCTAGCTGTATGATATACTATTTCCACTATTTCTCTGTTACTCAAATTTTTATTACTATGATTTAGTTCCACTATGTTTTACCAATGCGTATAGTCTCCCCACAATAAATATCACAGCCTCGCTACTAGTCAATAGCCTCTAGCATATGGGGATGCATTCTTGACGTCTAATAACCAAATCATTTTGACCATGTGAGAGAGTACCAGATCAGGGGACTTGGTAATGAGCTTATTTATTGGAGTAGCTAACCCATGTAAGGGGTAAAATCTGAGTTCCAGGGAAGGGATTATTGTTTATGTTGTTCTCTTGTTACAATTGATGTTGTTTCACCTTGGTTGATTTATATGTTGTGTGATGTTATTATTTTGTGATGTTATTGTTTATTTATATTTACCCTCATGGACTAGTATGGTGAGATATGAGTATGTATGCATCATGATAGGCACAAAGGGATATATATAGATATATATTGACATGAATTTTTCATGATAGGGACATGTCTATTGCATGTGTTATATACCTTCCAATATGAATTGTAAAATAATATATCTATTATATTTGATAAATGGAATGATATATACTATTATTTAATCATTAAACACTTATAATACATGGTTAGAGAGACATAGTGTAATGGTTCTCTACTCTTTTCGCCTCTTAAGGTTGAATTTATTTTTAGCCAAAGTTTATAGCAGTGTGTTTTTTTGTAGATAAAATGATTCCTCATCCTCTTCAAGTTGAGTTATAAGAGATTGAAAATTAGTTATCTCCTAACATAGATGAACTGGAACTTCCTGTAGCTCTTGAGGATCAAATGGATGTTCATCATCACAACAACTTCTTAAGGGGCATGCAATCCATGGAAAATGAGACTATTTTCATCGTGCCTTTGATGTATGAGTTGATGCGAGATATTCAGCTACAACATTCACCTATGTTCGCTAGGGAGGGAGGCTCCAAGGTAGATTAGTTCTAGATTGTGTCAATCTATACAATCTTCAAGCATCTTGAGACACCCATAGATAGGAGGGAGAATCTTGTTGTGTATATGCTCAGTGGACCTACCAAACATTGGTGGGATACTCTAGAGCAGGATGGGAAGAAGGAGGAGTTATCTTGGAAGGAATTCAAGGTGAATTTATTGAGCCACTTATATCCATAGATGCTGAGGGATGAGAAGGATCATTGTTTCATGCATCTGATACATTATATAATATCAGTGATGGGCTATGTTGAACATTTCACCACCCTTCAATGATTTGTGCCATATTTAGCTATTGATGAGATATCTTGGGAGAAACATTTATAGGATGGTATTCACTATGAGGTCAGGTCATAAGTGAATGTTTTTATTCTGAGTAGCTTTTTAGATTTTATGAATCATGAACTCATCACATCAAATAATCTGAGAGAGGACCCAAGGGGTAGCCAGGCTATTTCTACTGGGTAAACTAGGATCATTTATTTTGGTGGCAAGAAATGATTCTATGATAGTTTTTTCCAAGGAAATGACATGAAGTCCAGTTAGGGTAGTGGTAATTCATCTTAGAATCATATTCCATTGTATTACATCAATGTAGAATGCTAAACCACAATAAACCATAGTTTTCATACACCACTTTGGAGTGCCATGTTTGCGGCAGGATGGGCCATCTTCATTAGTTTTTTTAGAACTTCTCATAGTATAGTAGTGTTAGGGGAGTAAGATAGGTACTAGAGTCTAGGAAGGACTCAACAACTCCTCATCAGATAGGTATCTAGAGTTCTATAGTATGTTTAGGTTGAGGGGGGAGATGTGTTACCCAATTGTAATGACATAATGTTTATTAGTAAAATTTGTTTCCTGAATAAATGTGTATTGTATTATATTATATATTATACACATAAAAAATATAGAGAAACCAATAAAAAACTATATTAATAAATATTGTTACATTAATCAGCAATGAAAACAATTAAATTTCCAAACATTACAACTGGACAAAAAGTATAAAATATAAAAGCTAAAATGAGAAAATATAGAGCGACCTCATCTACTAGAATTATTGGCCCCACTACAAACACTATATAAAAGAAAAGAATTATAGTAAACCAATATAAATTATTTAAAATAGAAATGTAGAACCTTGAGAGGAATTTATTGGAATATTGAATGAAATAATTGAGTGGTATATATATAAGGTAATGTGACTGTTGGAATAGTAATGTGACCGTTGGAATAGTAACCTAATCATTGGGAATAGTAACCTGACCATTGGAAGAGTGATTTTACCGAAAAACAATAAATTATGATATAAATAACATTTATCATGATTAATTTATGTAGATAAAAATATTATAATTCAATAAAATAAATATCATTATTAAAAACCTCAAAGAAAATAAAGCATATTTTTAATAAACTATATTTTAAAATATTTTTTAAAAATCATTATTTTCCTGTTAAAAATTATATTTTACCTATTTTACCTATTTATTTTTATTAAATTAATATCATTTTTGAAATGATCACGCTAAAATTTTCATTGGTTGAGTTTTTTGTAATTTTCCGAAATACATCAATTTTTAGGTGAATAATAAAAATATAGTTTTTCACATAATAGATGTATCTTAAGTTACATAATTCATGATTTAATAATGACATAATACTTTATTGAAATTTATTTTCTGCCAATATATATTTAATTTCATAAATGAGTCATTAAAAAACAATAAAATTAATTTTCAAACCTAAAAATCATTTTCCAAAACCTAAATTCAAAACTGATTCCTTAAAATATCAATTTTCTTCTTCACTTTTCATTTTAATAAGTTAATGAATTAGAATTATAAAGTGGATTTAAAGTCTTAAACCCATTATATTATATTTATATATAAATTATTTTGTCAAGAATGCACTATTATATGTTTTTCCTTTGATATATTATTTTATTAAATATTTTATTATAAAAATACACCTCTCTTAATGTATAAATAACCCCTCTCCCTTACCTTGGAAACACACTCCTCTAAAACATTAAAAAGTACAATATCTTCCCAAATTCACACTCTAAACTCCGTTACATTACTTAGGGACATTTTGGAGCAATCCAACTCTAATCACCAAAGATGTTATAGCATCTTACAAGAGAAGCTGCATTGATGAGAGAGTAAGTCTCTATTATCTTTTCCTTTTTTCTTATTCTATTTCTTATTTTTACCAATTATTTTAAAAACCATATATTATAAAACTAATTATTCAATAATTTAAAATTGTATTATTTATTTTAACATGATGTAATTTTCATATTTATGATAAAAATAAATTCAATACTTCTCTTTCCCTCTCTTTTAACAACGTCCCGTTAAAGGTTGATTAACTACCTACGGAGACATTTCGAAGACAATTATTATAACCACCTTCATGGATGGATATTATTAATTATATATAATATATAAATAATTAATCACATTTATTATAATCTACTGGATTTAATCATACTTTTCTATAAATGACTCTAAATAAAAATTGAGAAATCAAAGTGAAACAAGAAATTTTTAGGAAAATCAAGATATCAAAACACTTCAATTTCATCAATATAAATTAATTAATATAATAAAATTATTATAATTGATAAATAATTGTATAAATGGATATAATTAACATATTTATTAGTTTTTTAATAAATATATGTTTATTATTCAAGAGGTGCAAAAGTGACAAAATAAAGAAAGAATTAATGTAAGGGGATTCATGAACCCAACTCTTTTTCATTGTGTTATCCATATTTCATGACATATTTGGAAGAAATAGTCCTATAATATTCCTTAAATATAATTTCATTATTCCTCCCTCTTATTTTTTGCGATATTCATGTTATTTATTTGATTTTATGGAAAATAAAATGATTTTCCAAAATAACTTTTCTTTCCAAAATACTTCATTGACTCCTCTTTATTTGTTTATTCTTAACTAAAGAATGTTAATTCTTATAGAAAATAATTTTTTTTCATTTTTCATTTTGGAACCTCACGATTATTTATGAAATTATAATTTTTGAAATCCTCAAAAACCCATTCCTTTATATGGGTTATTTCATGAAATGATTGTTACACATTCTATGTGACATGCATGATTATGTAAGTATTATGATGTGATGACAAGAACAAAATTATATAGTCCTCAAGTGCATTGGGTAATGTGTTTTATCTCATGTGATAATGTTTATTATACGTGAACATGATGCTAGATTTGTTTACAGTGATGATGTTATGATTATTCACATATGTTATGTGTTAACATGATGCTAGATTTATTCACAACAATATGTGGCATTTGACCTCTATAACATGATGTTTCATTTTTATGCATTTCCACATTTAATGAATTTATCACATTTTTACCTCATGATATTGATAATGATCCTAGGATTATGATATAATGATTATGCTCACCCATGTTATATTGATTCAAGTTTTTTATTCATCCTCTTACAGGTCTTTTACCTTACCCCTTTCATTTATGTAAATCCTAGGTAATTGAAAGTACTAAGGATATTGTGAGATTTTAGAAGGATAAAGAAGAAGGATTTAAATAAATTTTTATGTTTTATTATGTACAAGTTATTTATGAGCCAAACGTTTCTATGAAATAAACCTTAGTATCCTAGATATGTAACTCTATTATGTTTATTATCTTTAAAATAATATAATAGTTATGTATGAAAAATTTGGGTCACTATAGTTGGTATCTATGAATGGTTTAGTTAATCTGGGAATTATGACTAGAAAACAAGAGTAAAAATCATTAGTATAAGTCTATGTATAGGTAAAACATCCTAGAAGACTATTTTTTATAAAAGTATATACATTGGTATCCCATAAGATATTCTTTTAGTGTAAATTTCATAAAAGAATAAATTACTCATGATTTATTGACTTATGTTTTGTTCTAACATTTTCTATTCTAGAAAATGTTAGGAATCAGAATAAACTAGGCCAAAAACCTATGTGAGTGACAATGAAAGAATTATCCAAATGAGATACCCAATTCCATGAGAGGTTGAGTTCAAATCTTTGTGGAAATTATTACCTATTTGTCTCGAGATATGAATAATAACATGAACTATGTG
The DNA here is from genome assembly GCA_963277665.1 of Viscum album. Classification (NCBI taxonomy): domain Eukaryota; kingdom Viridiplantae; phylum Streptophyta; class Magnoliopsida; order Santalales; family Viscaceae; genus Viscum; species Viscum album. Next base: position 942,447,795 of record OY728148.1, read on the forward strand.
GAATGTCTAAATTCACCCAATAAGGATCAATTATCCATTGAGTCCTTAATGAAAAAATCACCATCGATGTTCAGTGTAACTTCCAATCCACTTGATGTGGAATAGTGGGTTAACTCAATGAAGAAGATAATTTCTATGATCCATTTCACTAATAAGGAGATGGTGACTCTTGAAATTTATCATTTATTAAGAGAATCTATTCAATAGTAGGAATTGGTAAAGAAAAAAAATCCAAAAGGATTAAATGGGAGATATGGAGTGGGAATAATTTAAGAAAATATTTCTTACAAAGAATTTCCATTGAACTCTTCAAATAAATATTGAAAGAGAATTCATATAGCTAAAGAAAAAGGAAGTTGAATTTGTCACGACTTATGATGAAATCATCATAAGGTTTTAAATGTCTTCCTTGGGTATTTTATCAATAATTATAGAAAAATAGATATGTTTTTTATTTTTTAAAAAATATACCTTTGAAACGATCTAGAAATATAAGAATTTTGGAGTTTTGAAGATGTGGTTAAATGTTCACTTAATGTAGATATGGAGTTCAAATAATGGTCTCATGGTTATGGAGATAATAAGAGAAGAATGGGGTTTCATGATTGTGGGTCAAATGACAAATGGGGAAATAGGATCCAACTACCCACATGTCAAAAATGTAGGAAGAAGCATCATGTTAATTTCCTCAAAGGGATGGGGAAATTATTCAACTGTGGGAGAGAAGGACACCAAGTTAATGAATAGTGAACATACATGAAGACGCTGACCAACATGATATAGGAAAGGAAGAAAAATACTAATTCACCACCCATGGTTCAATGCTTCAAATATAGGGACCAAGGGTGTTATGTAAGCAAGTGCACTAAACCACATGTCCTTGAGGGAAACTAGTGTCAGAAATCACCAAAGTCAAATGAGCAAGGGAAAGCTTATATCATCACTACTAATGAAGTGGAGTGTGAAAATGAATTCATACAAGGTATGAAACCTATTCACTAAATAATAGAAAAATTATTATTTGATTCTAGTAATACTTATTCATTGATATCCTAAGTTTTCTAGAACTATTGAATTGAACCCACGATACCTTTATGTAGAGATATCCATAAATAACATAGTGGTGTAACCATTACAACCCAAGTGTTGGGCTCTTCTCCTATAATCATATTTGGGATGACTCTTCTTGAAAATCTTATTATATTTCCTTTGTTGAAATTTGATTCTATATAGGACATATATTGGCTTTGATTATATATAGAAGAAATCAACTATTGGAAAAAAAATCTATTTATATTTTCTAAACCATCCCAAGATCATCTAAAAATTCAAGGAAGATCATGAATCTTCTTCGGAAAATCCATCAACAGTGTGGGTGTCGATACCCTATAGAGAATCATACCTTTCCCAAAAGGTTAAGTCAAATGAAGGTATTAGCCTGGATAAAATGCCCATTGTTAGGGAATACATTGATGTATTTCTCAAAGAGTTACTTGGAATCCCCTGATCATGAGGTAGAGTTATCAATAGATCTCATACCCAGAGCCACTCCTATCTCAAGATTACCATATAGAATGTACTTGATTGAAATGGAGGAGTTAAAGAAGTATCTATAAGAGAATTTGGAAAAATGGTTCACACTCCCTAGTACATCACCTAGGGGTGCACCAATGCTCTTTTTCAAGAAGAAAGATAGATCAAAACAGGTGTATATCAATTACTAAGATATCAACAAGATCACCATAAATAAAAATTATCCTCAACCAAGGATTGATAACTTGTTCAATCAACTACATGGAGTGAAATAATTTTCAAAGGTGTATCTTTTTTATGGATGTCATCAACTAAAGTTGAAGAAGAAGATATTCAAAAGACTGTTTTCCTTACAAGGAATGGGCACTATGAGTTCATAGTAATTCCCTTCAAACTTAGTAATTTTCCTATAATCTTTAGGGATTTGATGAATTTATTCTTTAGAGACCACTAAACATATTTTTGGTAGTGTTTATTGATTATATTCTCATTTATTCCAATATTAAGTAGGAACATGATGATAATATAATGATTGTGTTGGTGATATTAAGAAAGGAGAAATTTTTTCTATGTTCAAAAAGTGTGACTTTTGGATGAAAGAAGACACATTATTGGAGAATGTGATCACAAGTGATGGAATTTATATGGACCCTTCAAAGTGAAAGGAAATTGAAGAATAACCTAGACCCACTAGTGTCATAGAAATCTATAGTTTTATAGATTAGCTGGTTACTATTTAAATTTTGTGATAAATTTATCATCATTTTTTATCCAACTAACTAATTTACAACAAAATGGGGTAAATTATTTATGGATGAATGATATGAGGAATGTTTTAAGGAGATCAAGAAGAGGCTAATCACTGTTCTTGTACGGTAATTTCCCTGTAAAGATAATTGTATCACTGAGAGGGGGAGAGAGTGAATCAGTGATATATTTTTCTTTTATATTTCTTTAATTATGTCATAACGTTAGAATAATATTAAATATTTCTTTCCCTATTGAAAAAAATTAAAACACACAACTATAAGAACACATGAATTTATAAGTATCACTATTCCACAAGAATAGCTACATCATATCTATGATTTTGAAATGATCTAATAACACACAATCTATTAGAAAATAATCCTTTTGTGTGGAATTCAATGAGTAGGATATTCCATTTCACTCATGTAGCTCTATATAAACAATTCAATAGTGAATGCGATCCTTATATAACAAATGATGAAATACAAAGTTTTGTAACAACACATGATATGGTGATTCATTAACAACATTCACAGATATATTTTTTTTTTAAATTCTTCAATTTATTACCAAGAAGTTGGTAAGAACTTTTCTAAATTTTGTTACAAAACTAAGTCTGATTTCCCAATCTAATTATCCAGTCTGATTATCCCAATTTTATTTCTCTATATGAAAAATATATTACTTTTTTAGAATACAGTTGAGAAAATTCTGAACCACTTCTTCTTCAATCCAAAAATCCAAATATTATTTTCCCAGTTCGATGATTCAGCCCAATACGATGACCAGTTGAATACAACAAAACAAAAATTGGAAACCTCTTCTTCTCTTTAGAGATATGTCTTCTCTATTCTTCTCATTGAATAGTACATCTATCAAAAGTATAAAGTACTTTCCCTTTTATAATCACCCAAAAAATGGAATGGGTGGGATTCTTAAAAAATATACCACTCAATCAAAATTTTTGAATCTACACATTCCATTGAATTTTGGGTTCATATTAACCTCATAATCTATTCTCAGCACTTATTTAACTTTCTCAAATCTTCTCACAACTTCAACTCTGCTTTAGAATTTCTGTAAACATTATTCTAATTCTGATTTCCCCTTTCAATTTGTTCTTATAACCTTCTTCATTATGATTAATACAAATTTAAAACAGTATATTATTATTCATCTCTTCTCTTGACCCACTTGAATTATAAACAAAGTAATTCAAACTATTTTAAATGGTCAACTAAATTATTTATATAGCTATTAATTTCTTCTTCATATTGGCCACCACATAATTTTCCATTTCTTTTCATTCATCAGTTCCAAAAAATTATTCCTTTGATGATTATTATGGCATACCGAGTATGGACCGATATCACCAGCTTTAACATCAAAAAATTTGTTCTCTTCTGAATATGATACCGATTAATTTTTATAACAAACAATTCTACCTCTAATTAATATGATGACAAACTGAATTCGATGGATGAAAATTAGTAACTTATTTATTTTTTGAATATGATTCTCAAAAAATTCTTTCTTCAAGGATTTAAATCTTCTATATTTTGGTCTGACCGAAAAATAGAACCTTTATTATGACTATCCTACCCTGCCTTTAAACAAATCTATATCTAGAAATATCATTACGATGATCTTTAGACCAAAACGATTAAAATACCTAAACTTTCTTCTTTAATAAACTTTTAACAAGTATCATGACTTTCTTTTTGACTTTTATTACTTTGAATATCAACTTTAGCATCATCTCACTTACCAAGTAAAGTGTTGAAACATCCCATTAATTCATAAACATATTAATTTCCTACTCATATTGAATACAATTAGCATGATTACAATCAGACTGAATATGATTGAAATAAAACTTTTCCCCAATTTCATTCGTCAAGCTTCCATCACAAGTTTTAAAAGATACTTATGATTTAGGAGAACTCCAAGATCAGAAAAGCAACATTACATTTTTGTCAAAGTTAGGCCGACTCAAATTATTCCCCATTATGATCAAACATTTAATTCCAAACTTTGGCTGAGTTCAATGATCCTCTTCATCCAGAAAACATATTCCCAATGTGATGGAATTTCTTAACCATTGTGAGTCTGATTTTATTGAATATGATGGTCAACCCAATTTTTATCAATTAAAAAGTGAGGTGTTTTATTTTCTCCTTAAACTCCATTGACAAAAAATGAAAATACATGAATATGATATTAATCTTTATCATCTTGGTCCTAACAATCTCCCACTTTGTATTTTTTTGTCAAGCATGGTTCATAAATCCCTAAACTATTTATCCTCAAGCTATGTATTACTTATTAGTAATTATAAGACTATGTGTGCTAAATCATTATAGGAAACATGAATTATGGACATAAAATTCATGATGTCCAAAAGTAGTGATTATGAAAATTTCCTCATCATTTCTTCCACAAATTTTAAACCTCCATATAATACAAAAAAATGTTTCCAACAACCACTCAAACAATAATTTATAATAGTTCACACACTTACAATGATGAATTCACAATTTACCCACAACTCTCTCTATTTACAAGCTTCCATAAGGATAGATTTATAAAAAAATTCCCCCCTTGAATGTACTTTCCAAAGATAAGATGAGAGTGGGAACAAAAAAACATACCTCAACCTTGATGAGAAAGAGGTTAGATGACCTTGTTCAAGATCAATTTAGAGAATCCCTCCCTGGGTAATGGTTTAGTGAAACTGTCAGTAGCTTTTTCCGATTTAGGAAAAAAACTCCAACTTCAACTCATTATTCTACACATGATATTTGATGAAATAATTGTTGATATCAATATGTTTTGAATGATAATGTTTTACCGGGTTCGTGGAATGGTAGATTCCAATTTGATTATCACAACCAAAGATAAAGGTTAACTTCAATTCAAAAAGTTAGTATTCTAACTGATTCTTCATCAACATAAGTTGGGTAGTAGATTTTGTAGTAGAAAAATATTCAGATTCATTTTTAATTAGAGTTACTGAATTCTATTTCTTTATATTCCAAAAAACATAACTTTTACCTAGAAATAAAACTCCACCTGATGTGGATCTTCTATCATCAACATTTACTGCCCAATCAGCTTCTAAATTACCAAAAAAATGAATACATTCTAAGTTATCATACCTGATTTGGATATTTTTTGGACCTTTGATGTATTTGAGGATTATTTTTATAGAAAGTAAATTGGATTATTTAGGATCACTATAAAATTTTTCACATAAGGTAACATAATAAACAATATTGGGTCCTATGGTAGTAAAATATAAAAAAATTCCAATCAACTTTGGAAACTCTTTCTGATCAACTTTATTGTCTTCTCCATCTTTACTCAACTTGGTTCCCACTGATATTGAGGTGTAAACTAGTTCTGAATTTTCTATACCGAAATTTTTAAGAATTTCATGAGCATAATTTTTTTGAGAAAGAAAAATTTGTTTCTTCTTTTATAAAATTTGTAACACAATAAAGTATTTCATTTCTCCCAAAATGTAAATCTCAAACAACTTTTTCATTTATCTAGAAATCATTTCACATGATATTTCATTATTCCTAGTAAAGATAATGCCATTAATATAAATAATTGTGATGAAAGAAAAATCTTGAATTTATTTGATGTAAATATTGTTATCAACCCTTCCTTTCTTAAAACTCATATTAATTAAGAAAGTATCCATTTTAGAATACTATTCCCTCATGGATTTCTTTAGTGAATGTAAGGATTTGTTAAATATGCACATATAACTTTCATCTTTCCCATCAAAAAATTGACAATGTCACGACCCGTCCCTACCCGGGCTCGAGCTGCAACTACCCCAAACCCGCCTCCATAGGACAGGGGCTGGCGACCAGCACTGAAGGCACAACAACTCGGGGAGGCCTTTGCCTAAGTACCTGTACACACACACGCAACACACTCAATGAAAAAGTGCAGAGTAAAAAGAAAAGTAAAGGGAAACTGCTATAGATAAACCACAAGAGTGCATCGACCTCTAACAGTATAAAGTACAGTGATAAAAAGGAAAAAGGGAAAAAACACGTGCCCAACCAGAAAAGGTGCCACAACCCGGCAACGGGTAAACAAAAACGAACAGCTGACGGGTATCCCACCTGGAACCCGTCTACGAATACCACACGCGGTCCAAGCTCCCGAACTCCTATGCTCTACTGAAGTCACGACCAACCTGTCCGTCGTCTGCAAGGGCACACCAAGTGCGGGCAAAGCCCAAGCAGGGGTGAGTATAAAAATACTCAGTAGGATACCCCAAAGGCTCGAGGGAGTAACAAAGGAGGTACTGAAGGGTGAGCAGTAGAGAGAACAAGGAAGAGTAAAGGAGCACAACAGAGATGGCAGTATGGAGTACAATATAGAGTGCAGCTCAACCCAACAAAAGGAAAGAAGGTATACTCGTCCAAACATAAGGAGATGGAAATGGTGAGATGATGAACTTCCCGTCGAGTTTTCGATACCTATAGTAAGAGAGTAGACTCGTCCAACCATGAGAAACTAAACACGGAAAGCACGTGGCATACCCCGCGCGTCTTCGTCTCTCCTGGAAGGAGAGTAACCAAACCCAAGAAGTGGGTACTAGAACAAGTTGTATACATAAACACATGCTCTGTCAAGAATCCCGAACAACGTCGTAAGGGGATCTCCGTCCCGTAGCACAACCCAATAAACTGAGTTGCCGACAGTCCCAGAAGTAACACCATCGATGCCCAGCATCCCGCACGTCTGCCCCGAGCCACAAGCCAAGGGCTCAAACACCACACCTCGACACTATCCGCTTTGGGCGGCACTAACTCGCCCTCACGGTTTTAGGCCGCGTCACAAGGACGAGTCTCGGTGGGGGAAAAGATCCTCATTCTTGCGAGTTCTGGGGGAACGTCAAACCACACCACGTCACTGCCCCACAGTTGAGGGGTCTCAAAGTTGACAGGCGACCCCCTGCCCAGCCCCGCTGGAGGATCCCTGGAAGTCAACGGGATCCCACTACAGGGAGACCCAGAAAGTTGATGGGTGCCACACTGCCCAGTCCCGTAACAGGGTAATCCACTGGAGGGGGACCCGGCTAAAGTCGGCGACGGGACCACTGACCAGCCCAGCTAGAGGTATCCCGCCATCGGGGACCACTGCCCAGCCCAGCTGGAGGTAAGCCCGACATCAGGGACCACTGCCCAGCCCTATTGGAGGTAAGCCCGGCATTGAGGACCACTGCCTACCCCAGCTGAAGGTAAGCCCGACATCGGGGACCACTGCCCAGCCTAGCTGTAGGTAAGCCCGGTATCAGGGACCACTGCCCAGCCCTGCTGGAGGTAAGCCCGGAATTGCTCTGGTCATCCCTGCTAGATGGTACTACCCAGTGAACACTACTGTACTGGCCAACCCTTATAGATGGTAACCCACTGGCGAGCCCAGCTCGAAACAACCTCAGCCCTACTGGAAACAACCTCAGCCCTGCTAGAAACAACCTACTGGGTAGAGGATCGGTGCCCGCATAGTGTTGGTCACACCGAAACCACAATCTCTACCAGGTAACACGGAGCAACGAGAGAAACTACCCAGGCCTCACAAGGAGATCCCGCTCCAATCCACTGAGTCACTATCGAAGCGGACCGAGAGAACTCATCCCAGAAAGTGGGGAAAAACGCCCACAATACACGAACACTCGTAGTCGTAGACGGTGTCACAGCCTGGTGAAAGGGCACAGTACCGAAACCCCTCACAGCCGAAGAAGAAGAGGAACCAAACCATCTCTACCGGCCAAACCATCGAGAACAAGACCAGGGGGAGACCTCTCAACCCTACTGGTCAGACAAAAGAGCACCAGGCTAGGGAAAACTCCACCCTGCTAGTGAAACAAATGAGCGCAGAGGGACCCTCTACGTCCCGAGAGGTCAAGTACGCAAAGCATATCATGGCACGCACGTGGGGACCATAGGACATGTGGCCCCAAGTCAACCCCAACTGAGCGCACAAACATCCTCAGGTACAAACAACCACACGTACCTCCATGTGCTCCCGTATAATCCTGGAGTATACCTCATGCCAGCCCAAAGGCTATCGTGCACACGGCACCCATCGTCAACGCAAAGGCGTGACGTTACAACTCCACCTCAAAGCCCCAGGCACGGCCAACCACAACTCGTGGACCAATTACATCACTCTGCCAAGAGTGCACGATCACACGCCAAGGGTCCTCTACAAACAAGGTAGGGTGAACCACCACTGGAGCACCTTCCATGATTCTGTTGTTAATAAGATCACGCAAGAGGCTCCGCACATCCAAACGGATCGCACCGTTGTAATCCTCGTGGAAAAACACACGAGGTCGACTACTTACTCGCCTCAAATGGATATCTGACGGGAAAGTCACCAACACCGCCTCACGCCCGAACAACATCCCGAGATCCCGAGCCTCGACCCCAAAAACAGTCGGGCGCATCGTACCATTGCGATCCCCTGAGGAAAACACGTCAAAAGCACCACTCACATGAGCACAACGGATATCCGGAGAAAAAGATACGTTCTGGCGCACCGCGCACGACCGGTGCCATGGGGGACCCGCATCCCAATCCTGAAACTCAACGAACGGATCGCACCATTGTGATCCTCTCGAAAAAACACACAAGATGGACTATTCACTTGTCCAAAACGGTCGCTTGGTGATAAAGCTGGTAATCACCGTCAACTCTCGAAACGGCCCTCGCGGGACCCACACCATCGTGCGGAATTATAGCAGGCAAAATGCGCCAATGCGTTGCCCTCGAACACCCAACATCGACTGCTCGCATGCCCCGAACGGACATCCGAGGAAAAAGTCACTAAAAGCTGCACGCAGCTCAAAAGACGGGCTGTGGGGCCCGCCCCTCATCTTCGGCCTCAACGCCTGAAACCACCTTGGAAACCTCCGCCTCGATGCCAGGGTCCCAACGCCACTGACGGCGCTGAAAACGGACGCCGTACGCATCCGCGCCGTCCAAAACAATAACTCCCGGAAAAACGTCAAACCCCTCGACGTACATGTGGCGCAACCGAGGCACCTCGTTTCTGGAATTAAAAATTCACGAAACCATATAAAAAAGTCAGCCTCGTAGATAAGCTTCTACCGCCATAGACGACACTCAAAATGGACATACGATTTGAATTTTAGGAGCATTTTTGTATTTAGGGACTGAAACGGGCGGGCCGGACCGGTTCGGCCGGCCCCCACGTACTTTGGACCGGCGGTCCGCGGTTCACCGCGCGGGCCACCCTGAACCGCCCGGACCGGCTCAGCCGGTCCGGTCTCTGCATGGACCCGTGCGGTGCGGGTTCTGTCCGCCGACCGGGGTCACGAAGACCTCGGGTCCTCGTGCCCCTCGCGCTCGCCGACGACCCCGCTGACCCCTAGTCGCCCGATCGCCTCCGCCGGCCTCCGCGCGCGCTCGTCGCGACCTCTCCGCTGAGCCGTCCGCCGCCTGCGCCAGGGGCCACCGCCTCCGTCGTCCGCAGCCGGCCGCGCCGTCGCCCTCGCATGCCCGGCCTCCTCAAGCCGTCGCCCTACTCACCGTGCCGCAGCCAGGCGTGGCCGGCCGCCGCGCCTACCCGCCGGAACACCCCAGATCACCTCGGCAAACCCGCAATCTTCGGCGAATGATTGCGGGTTCCTCCGAACTCCAAAACCAAATCCGAAAGACGCGTCAGAAAGGGAATAATTTCTACTATGCATTCATGGCATTCTCTTGATAATCCAATAACATTTAAACAGTTCAAATCGAGCTCAAAGTAGGTGCGGGAATAGAAAATGCAAACGACAAATCCTACCTCGTCGGGCTTTGCCCGAAGCTTCGCGACAATCCTCCGGCACCACCGCACCTCGCCGGAGTCGCCTCGCCGGACTGCCTCGCCGGAGATGGAGGAGGAGAGGTAGAGTAGGGGCTGACACGCTAGGGAGAACAACCAAGAGGGGGGGGATAAGCTTTAAAAAAAACACTTAAACTCCCGCCAGTGGGCCCCATACCCGAACTCCCGACGTGGTCAGGATTTAGCCTCCCCTAGGCTAAGAACCATGATCTGAGTGCAACGGTGGTCTCAGAATTTTATTCCGAGGCCCCGTTCAAATGTTATTAAACTTAGCGCCCGATGCCGCCAAATTACGAAAACACCCCTGGGGCCATTTTTCACAAACAGACCGCGCCCGTGAAACGTATACCCCTCCTAGGGTAAACGGCACGCTCTAAACTCAACAGTGCCCTCGGTTTTCCAATCTGAACCACCGTTTAAAAGATACTCGAGTTTCACCATTAAACGAATAAATGAATTTATTAATTTATCCATTTAACCTTCCGGAAGCGAGCAAGGGGTCCCAACATCCCGCGCCGACATGTTTTATGTCGTTCTTAGGGTAAAAACCCCTTCCGGACCCATCCGTAGACTCGTATCTCTGGTCAGAAGCACTGTTTAGGAGATATCCAATTTATTTGGCGTTTCGAGTCTGAACGCACTGGAAATTTAATTCCGGCCACTCCGGGGCTCGGAATCGCATGCCGTCTGAAGGCACTGCTCTGGAATATTATCAAGAATATTCCAAAGTATTTCTCTGCAAAAACTGGGTTCTTACATCATTCCCTCCTTCATGATTTTTGTCCCCGAAAAGCAATACTAGGGAGCAACACAGGGTACTAAGCCCACACCTAGCATTCCCGTACCCAAAAGAACCCACGCATAGCTCCGCGTCACCGTACACAGACGAAAGGATTGATCTGTTCACGCAAGGTCGGCCCTTGCCGATGTCGTGCACCCACTCCAGACTTTGGGGTTTGGGCATGGTGGTAGGGTACCTCGCCATCCCTTTGCATGGTCTCAAATGGCCCGAAGGCCCTCGGGGGTTGCTCACCTCCGCGGTCAAACCCTTACGTCGCACACCATGACTGGAATCACCGCCCACACCAGGAACAAGGCCCGATGATTCCCTCCTTCAGAATATCCATATGGTGAAACACCCAAGGATATCTGGTCATGCAAGGTTTCACTGTCGATGCTCTCTTACACACTCAAAAGGCGAAGGAGTCAACACCATCGATTAAGGGAAAAGGTGTCACACCATTTTTCCTTACCAACACAGGGTTACACCCGACGCCCTGCATCACCCTGGTAACACCTCAAACAAGGATCAGGGAGAAAAGTCTTCCACGCGCAGAGTCTAACAATTCTAATGCAAAAAGTAGAAGAGTCGCAAGGTGTACCTCTCACCATCCCATGCTCTGCAGGATCGTAGACATCCAAAGCTCACGGCTATCCTCGGTCCCAACTGTCAGCTCCCGGAGCCTGACGTGGACCACGTAGTGGTGATGGGAAGACCCCGTAATGTTTTCCCCCACTACCAGCTCCTACAGCTCCTCTGCTCGCACCACCTCTCTGGGTACAACTCCGATCAAGGCGCTACCTCTGTCATGGTGGTGCGCCTGCTGCCTGCCCGAATCTCTCAGCAACTCGGGTCATGCAGTCTCGTGCCAAGTGACCTCGCTTGTCACAAGAATAGCACCGACTCTCTCTGGGCTGCACTGGTGCCCTCCGGCACCACTGTGGTGTACGACCACTCCCCTGAGTCCGGTTGTCAGTAAGCCAACTGCATCGAGGTTCTGCTTGTCGTCGCCCACTAGCTGCAGCAGACATCTCGGCTCAAACGTTCCTACAGCCACTACCAACTCAAGAACGTGACAGGAATCCTGCTGTCACCAGCTCCTGCTCTAGCACCCCAACATATGTGGAAATGCCCAAAGGTAATATGACAGCCCGGATCTCTCGGCGGAGACCCTGATCAAGCTTCCTTGCTCGTATGTTGTCATCATGGACCAAGTCTGGGTAAAAGCATACATGGTCTACAAAACTAGCCGCGTACTCGGCCACAATCATCCCTCCCTGCTGAAACTGCAGGAGCTCTTGAATCTGAACGGAGCGCAAGCAGGAGGGGAAAAAATCATCATGAAACAACAACTGATAGTCTTCCCATGAAAGCAACGACTCATTAAGAAGCTGAGTCACCAGACTCCACCAATGCCAAGTTTCTCCATGAAAAAGGGTGGCTGCCAAAGCCACTCTCTGATCTGTCGGCGTCTGCAGAAGCCTGAAAAGGCGATTCACTGCCTCGAGCCAATCCTCTGCTGCCTGAGGGTCTGGCTCACCACTGAACCTCAGCAGTCTCTACCGCTTGAAATCATGGAGCGCGCTCAACCTGCGCTCAAGCTCAGACTACTCTGCTGAAACTGCCTGCTGCTCAACAGGTGGGAGTGCTGCTACCTGCCCACCCGGAAAAAGGGGCTCGTATGATGGGTCCTGGACTGTGGCCTCGTAGCTCACAAGGTCGTCATCACGAACCAGAGATGGTATCCTGGATGGCTGTCTTCATGGAGTCATCCTGATCATTATCAAGGAGTGCCGCGGTCAGGTGAGCATATATGTATATACCAATATCAACAACAACAATGGGGAGCTGACTCAAGAAGGATGGTCAAAGACTCAATCCTATGTGATGCACAAACCAATTTTCCCTGTAATAAGTGTCTCGGCATACCGAGTTGACAAGCGGGTTATCAAGGTCCTGGTGAATGGATACGTCGGCCGCCGCACCATCACTGGACTCCCTGTCCTGAGAGTCGCTCCCGAGACACGTTGACACTGTTCCCCTAAATCCCAACCAATTCCTTTTAATTTAGGGATGTCCGAACAACGTCCCAAGGAACAAACCACCTCGGATACCACTTTGTCACGAACCGTCCCAACCAGGGCTCGAGCCGAAACTACCCCAAGCCCGCCTCCTTAGGCCAGGGGCTGGCGACCAGCGCCGAAGGCACAACAACTCGGGGAGGCCTTTTCCTAAGTACCTGTATACACACATGCAGCACACTCAATGAAAAAGTGTAGAGTAAAAATAAAAGTAAAGGGAAACTGCAATAGATAAACCACAAGAGTGCATCGACCTCTAACAGTACAAAGTACAATGCTAAAAAGGAATAAGGGGCAAAACACGCGCCCAACCAGAAAAGGTGCCACAACCCGGCAACAAGTAAACAAAAACGAAAAGCTGACGGGTCTCCGACCTAGAACCCGGCTACGACCATCGCACGCGGTCCAAGCTCCCGAACTCCTATGCTCCACTGAAGTCACGACCAACCTATCTGTCGTCTGAAAGGGCACACCAAGTGCGGGCAAATCCCATGAATGGGTGAGTATAAAAACACTCAGTAGGATACCTCGAAGGCTCGAGGGAGAAACAAAGGAGGTACCGAAGGGTGAGCAATAGAGCGAACATGGAAGAGTAAAGGAGCACAATAGATAGGGCAGTAAGGAGTACATTAAAGAGTCCATCTCAACCCAAAAAGAGGAAACAAGGTAGACTCGTCCAAACACAAGGAGCTGGAAACGGTGAGAAGATGAACTTCCCTTCGATTCTTCGCTACCTATAGTAGGAGAGTAGACTCGTCCAACCATGAGAAACTAGACACAGAAAGCACATGGCGTACCCCGCGCGTCTTCGCCTCTCCTGGAAGGAGAGTAACCAAACCCAAGAAGTGGGTACTAGAACAAGGTATATACATATCCAAATGCTATGTCAAGAATCCCGAACAATGTCGTAAGGGAATCTCCGTCCCGTAGCTCAGCCCCAGAAAGTGAGTCACCGCGGGTCCTGTTCGCCAACCGGGGTCAGGAGGACCCCGGGTCCTCGTGCCCCTCACGCTCGCCGACGACCCCGCTGACCCCTGGTCGCCTGACCGCCTCTGCCGGCCTCCATGTGCAATCGCCGCGACCCCCGCCGTTGAGCCGTCCGCCGCCTACGCCAGGAGTCACCGCCTCCGCAGTCCGCAGTCGGCCGCGCCGTCGCCCTCACATGCCCAGCCGCCTCAAGCCGCCGCTCGGCTCACCGCGCCGCCGTCGGGCATGGCCGGCCACCGCGCCTACCCGCCGAACACCCTAGATCACCTCCGAAAACCCGCAATCTTCGGTGAATGATTGCGGGTTCCTCAGAACTCCAAAACCGAATCCAAAAGATGCGTCGGAAAGGGAATAATTTCTACTATTCATTCATGGCCTTCTCTCGATAATCGAACAATAGTTAAACAGTTCAAATCGAGATCAAAGTAGGTGCTGTAATTTAAAATGAAAACGACAAATCCTACCTCGTGGGGATTCGCCCGAAGCTTCGCGATGATCCGCCGGCACCCCAGCACCTCGCCGGAGTCTCCTCGCCGGACTGTCTCGCCGGCGATGGAGGAGGAGAGGGAGAGGAGGGGCTGCCATGCTAGGGAGAACAACCAAGAGGGGGGGGAGAAGCTTTTAAAAACATAACACATAAAATACCGCCAGTGGGCCACATACCTGAACTCCCGATGGGGTCGGAATTTTATTCTGAGGCCTCATTCAAAAGTTATTAAACTTAGCGCCCGAGGCCGCCAAATTATGAAAACGCCCCTGAGGCCATTTTTCACAAACGGCCCGCGCCCGCGAAACTTATACCACTCCTAGGGTAAACGGCACGCTCTGAACTCAACGGTGCCCTCAATTTTCCAATTCGAGCCACCGTTCAAAAGATACTCATGTTTCACCCATAAACGAATAAATGAATTTATTTATTTATCCATTTAACCTTCTGGAAGTGAGCGAGGGGTCCCAACATCCCGTGCTGACATGTTTTATGTCGTTCCTAGGGTAAAAACCCCATTATGGACCCATCCGTACACTTGGATCTCTGGTCAGAAGCACCGTTTAGGATTTATCCCATTTATTTGGCGTTTCCAGTGTGAATGCACTGAAAATTTAATTCTGGCCACTCCGGGGCTCGGAATCGCACGCCGTCTGAAGGCACTGCTCTGGAATATTATCAAAAATATTCCAAAGTATTTCTCAGCAAAAACTAGGTTCTTAATGACTAGGTTGTTCAATGTTAATCTTCCTCATTAAGATCAACATTTATAATTGCAGACTTTACATCCATTTGAAAAATTTTGTAACTCCATTGTGTAGAAATAACATGAAAAATTATGATTGTTTCTAACCTTTCCACCAGAGAAAAAGTTTCATCAAAATAAACACCTTCAATTTTAGAGTAACCTTTACATAATAATCATTCCTTGATTATTATCACTTCACCTTATTCATTGATTTTGTTCTGGGAAACCCACTTTGTACCAATAACATTTTTGTTATCTGGATTAGGTAAGAGTTCTTATGAATCATTCTTTTCTATCTAGTATAACTCTTCATTCATGGACTGAACCCATTCTAGATACTCAAAATCCTATTTCACAGCATTCAGCCCAATTATTGAATACAAAGAAGTATGTGTAATAGAAATCATTGTTCTTATTGTTTGAACCTTTTTATATTGATCACCAATAATGTTATGTGTTTCCACTAGCTTCGTAATCTAGGGATGAGATTTTAGAGATTCTTCTTCATCAGTTGAAATAGTTGAGTCTGATTCTTGTTTTTGAGTAGGATTACAATTGGATGTATCCTTATCAAAAATGTCGACGAAAATTTCTTAATCTTACTCAACTTCCTTATCTGTTTGATTATATTTATCCTTAATATATTTTTCAATAACTTTCAAATTATTAAAATAAAAAATTATTTCTATTTAATTTTTGAAACATCTATATCCTCTTCCTTCTAGAGCATAACTAAGAAAAATTCCATCTTCACCTTTCCACTCAAACATTCCCAGATTGCCACCTTTCTTACTTATAATGCATGGAATATTGAAAACACTTAAGTTTTTTGAAACTTCTAGTTTTTCTATAAATTTTTTTTTATGGAGTCATATACAAACTTGGCCTATAGAAACATTAGTTATGAATATAAACAAAAATACTCTTGGGCTGCCTCCAATACGAATGAGAAAGACCTTATTCAAGTAACATAGTTCTCCCCATTTCCACCAAACTTCTTTTCTTCCATTCATCAACCCCATTTTGTTGAGGTGTGTATAGGGAACTATAATCATGCAAAATTACATTCTTCTCAGGATAACATTCAAATTATCCATTCTTATACTCATCACCATTATTAGTTTTCAACTTTTTCACTGAATAGTAACTTTTCTTCATAGATTTTCTCCTAAAACCTTTAAACATTCCCAGATCATATGATTTATGTTTCATATTAATAACACAATTAATGTGATTAAATTCATCAATTAAATTGATGATGTAATTATCATCATTTTTTGATTGTTTTCTCATTGGTCCATAGATGTCAGAATGAATAAGTTCCAAGGGTTGTTTTGAACAAATCTCAACTTTCTTATACACAGACTTTGTAATTTTTCCCTTGTGTAAAATAGTGCATCAAAAATATATTATTCATTGAAAATCAAGAATATATTGAACAAAATATCGCTTTAATAACATACCCTTTTTTTGACACATGTTTCCCATTCTTTTATGCGATAATTAATTTTCTTCTACCATACCCAAGTAACAAGAGTTTTTTACCTCAATAACTTGAAATAAGTTTCCCTTTGTATGTTGGCCTCTTGTAACTATCTTTTTATCCGTATCAATTTGAACAAAAAATACATCTTTCCCGAAGGTAACTTTGTTACCTTCATCAAATAATTGTGAAACACTCAACAAGATATGTTCAACTCATCAATATGTAAGTATTTCTTAGATTTAAACCTTTATTTCCCAATGATAGTTGATCCAACATCTTTAATTATTATTGTTTCATCCTTGTTGAATGTCAAGTTACCTCTTTTAAGTCTTTTAAATTATTCATAAATTGTAAATCTTCATTCATGTATGAGGAACACCGACTATCAAGAATCCAAGGTCATTCACCTTTAAATGATTTGAGGGTAGTTTTTTCAACAAGAGATTTTTCATTCTTCACCTCCAGCTTATGAGAAATGTTAAGAAAATTATATTTTTCCGGTAACAAAAAAATAAAACCCTTAGCAAGATTACCTGGTTGTTCACACCTTTCACAAATTGTTTTTTGGGTTTGGAACCTATTTTTAATTTTTAGACCATCATTATCAGGTTTCATTTGAACTTCTTTTTCATACTTATTCTTTTGAGAAGATTGACTCCCCCTAAACCTATGACTTTCATAACCTATAGAATAGTAGTAATGTTGTTCGTTGAACCAAAAAATATTTGTTTTATTTATGATTCCATCACAATACCAGTAGTAACTATAGAAAGAATATTTTCCTCTATAGATTCCATACTTACTACAGTTATGAATATGTTTCTTAGAAACCTTCTATCTAAATTTTGTTGACCACCAACCTTTCTGTTATCAATTAGAGTATTCTTTTTTAGCTTATTTATCCTCTTATCCATGTCATAACTAAAAATAATAGAACCATTTAAATATTCAAAAAATTTAGAAACATTTTTAGACTCAGGTTTTTTAAAAACTTATGAATTCTCAAATTTGTTAATCTTAGCCACATACATAATTTTCTATGATTTATTATTTCCAGAAATAATTCAATCCTTCCAATCATCTTTTGATGGTTACTTTTTTTTTATCCTTATCGGGTTTTTCCTTATGAAAACTTTCACCAACTTCATATATAGAATTTTCGGAAAATATAATTTTATTTTCATCTTTACAAAGTTTTTACTAGACAAGTTCTAACTATTATTGTTATGCCTTTAACTTCAATTCCTGATTTTCATTAAGAATCTTTTCTTCCTTAAGATATTTTTTCAAATCACTAATATCCAGTTGCATCAATTTTTTCTCATCTAAAAAGATTTCATGAATTATTTATGAGGAACATTCATCACACAACTTCTTGTTTTGTTTTTCAAGACTTCTAATATTTCTCAAATATATTTCAAATCTTATTTTAATTGAAATTTATGTTGAGTTTCTTCTTAATCAGAATTGCTAATTCTGAATTATTCATCATTAAGTGTTACACTAAAAGTATTCTCACCAACATTCTCAGTAGAATTTTTGGATTTAGCTTTATTATATTTTTATTCTTTATCTTTAGATAAGAAAATACACCTTTTAGATTTTGAGAATTTTTTACCCTTCCCTATAGAATAAAATTTTCCTATCCACCATATTTCATCCATGACCTTCTTGGCCTTATTTCTTCTTCATCACCATCTTTTTATTTCTTTATTTGTGGAATTTTTTGTGTAAAGTGACCAATGAATCCTTATTCAAAACATTTCAAGGGAAAATTCCCTTTATGTTTACCCATACCTCTTCTCACAGTTTTATAAAAAAGGATAAAATATCATCAAGATTTTTACATACCTCTTTTGTAGAATCAAAATAAACACCTTATTCTTAAAAAATAATCCACTTTGAATTCTCTTTCTTCGTAGTCTTGAACAAAATTTCTCTATCAAATTTTTTTTTCATATCTTTATATCATATTATTTTAAAAGTGATGAGAGTTCTATAAAAATCATCTATAGATAATTTTTTATGATATATATCTTCTAATTAATATAATTTAGCATCAAACTTGTTGGGAATAATTCTTCATATCTTTTCAATAACTATAGAATCCACAAACTATTAACTAAGACATCTGATAGTGTTGTTCATGTTACTTAACCTGGTAAATAAGTCCCTAATAGATTCAAACCCACCCATTTTCAAGTCCTCAAACTTCAACATCTAGATTTGTAATTTTTCTTCTACACTTTTGTATTTCCTTCATATATGTTTTTTATCTTATCCCATATACATTTAGCTATGGAAAAACCCTTCACCCTTAAAAATTCACTTTTAGAATGTGCTGATAGTAAATAATTCGTGTCCCTTCCATCACTCTCAAGATTATCTTTTCAATAGATTAAGATGAACTTTATCATCAATAGGAGGAAATAAATCTGTTGCATCTTCTAGAAAATCATATCTAAAAGATATAAGATGGGGAAACATTATGTCATTCCAGATATGATAATTCTTACCATCAAATACCAGGATTCCTTTATTGTTGATACAATTAAAATTATCCATCAACATCTCTTCAAAACATCAACAAAGAATAAATGAAGGGAACCTATCTCTAATACAAATTTTAATTACCCAGTCATGATAATAGTATCACTGAAAGGGGGAGGGGTGAATTAATGATATATTTTTCTTTTATATTTCATTACTTATTAAAAAACAAATTTCTCCAATTAAATATTTATTTTCTTATTGAAAATAATTAAAACCCACATATATAAGAACACAGTAATTTAGAAGGTTTATTATTCAACAAGAATATATACATCCTTGGTATTGTTTGAAAATGATATAATACCACAAAATTCACTAGAATACAATCATTTTGTGTGTAAAACATTGATTAGGATATGCCCTTTCAATTTTGTGTCACTATATAAACAATTCAATAGTGAATATTATCATTCTATAACAAATGATGTAATAGAAATTTTTGTAACAAAAAAAGTTATGATGCTTATTTATCAAAGTTCACAAATGTGTTCTTTCTTATAAAAAATATTTACTTTCTTACCTAGAATCTGGAAGGAACTTTTATAGGCTTTGTTAGAAAACTTTGTCTGATTCTCCTAGTCTAATAGATCTATAAGAAAAATATATGCCTTTATTTGAATATATTTGAGAAAATTATGAACCATTTAATCTTCCATATAGAAACCCCAATACAATCTTTCTAGTCTGATGATTTAGCCCAATATGATGACCAATTGAATAAAATCTTGTCTCTCCTTATATGCTTCAATCTGAAATACTTCGTCAACAAAATTCAATCAGGAAACCTCTTATTCTCTATAATGCTCTACCTTATCACCTATTCACCCATTAATAGTACATCAATCATAAATTAGAAAGTAATTTCTCTTTTATACTCACCCCAAAAATGGATTGGGTGGGATTTCTAGAAATTTTTCCCCTCAATTACATTTTACAAATCTATATATTCCTTTGAATTTTAGGCGCATATTGCCTTCATAAACTATTCTCAACACTTCTCGAACCATCATGAATCTTCATATAGCTTTATCTATACTTTATACTTTCTTTACAAACATTAGCCTGATTTTAATTTTCCATTCTGATTTGTCATTATGATCTGCCTCATTACGATGATGACAAATGTAAAATAATATATTCTTCTTTATCTCTTATCTTGACCCACGTGAATGATAAACAAATTAATTAAACCTATTTTAAATGCTTGAATACATTATTGATAAATCTCTGAATAAATTCTTCGTATTGGCCACCACATACTTTTCATTTTATTTGCATTCATCAGTTTCAAACAATTATTCCTCTGATGATTATGAGAGAATACCGTGTCCGATGGACCGGTATCAGTAGCTTCAACTTCAACAACTTCTTTCTCCTCTAAATATGATACTGGTCATTTTTTATCAGAAAAAAAATTCAACCTTTGATGAATACGATGACATACTAAATCCAATGGATCAACATTAAGAGCTTATTTCTTTTTTGAATATGATGCTCGCTAACATCTTTCTTCGAGGATTTAAGTATTTTTGGCATTTAGTTTAACTAAAAACTATCACCTTCATTATGATCATCCTCCTTGGTCATTAAAAAATTATTCATCTAGAAATATCATTAGGATAATCATTAGACAACAATGATTCAAAATCATAAAATTTATTCTTTCATAAAGTTTCAGAAAGTACCATTAATTCCTTCATCACTTTGATTATGTTGAATGTCAGCTTCATCATCATATAACCTACCAAGTAATGTATTGCTACTTACCTATATTTTATCAAAATCTTTCTTTCCTTCTCAACCTGAATAAAAATGGTATGATTATGATCAATCTGAATATGATTGGTAGAATATTTTTCTTCTCTTTATTTAATCAATCATTCATCACTAGTTTTATAGCATACTAATGATTTATGAGAACTCCATGATCAGCAAAGCATCATTACATTTTCATTAAATTTAGGAAGACTCTGATTTTCCTCATTATAATTAAACCTTTAATTATAGACTTAGGGTGAGTATAATGATCCTCTTCATCCCAAAAACATATTCCCAATACAATGGAATTTCATAACCATTGTGAGTCTTATTTTTGTGAATATGATGGTCAGTCTGATTTTCACCAAATAAAAAGTGAGGTGATTTGTTTTCTTCTTAAACATCCTTGACATCAAAAAATAATACCTATATATGATAGTCATCCTTATCATCTTGGTCTTAACATGTACTCACACTACTAATAAGTGGAGAAGGTTTTGTGATATATAGTGATGATTCAAATAACGTCTTGGGTGGTGTACTCATGTTGAATGATAAAGTGATATCCTATTCTTCTTGATAGTTAATGATCCAAGAGAAGAACTACCTGGCGCATGATCTAGAGTTAGAAGATATGATCTTTGCTCTAAATATTTGGACGCACTATCATTATGGTGAGAAGATTGACATATATACCAATCATAAGAGTCTAAAGTATATATTCACATAGAGGTATATCAATATGCCTCAATGAAAATGGTTTGATCTAATCATGGACTATGATTTCTCTATTCACTATAATCCGAGAAAGGAGAATAAGGTAGATGATGCTCTTAACATAAAAAAACATGTTACTATATCCATGATGCAAACTGAGAGAGACCTTATCTTTTTGTATATGAAAAAGGATATATCTTGAAATCATAATGATATGGAATACATACTACCTCTCCGAAATGATTTTCCAAACATCTATACAAGGGAAGATCAAGGAGACATAAAGGGATGATCTGGAGCTAAAAAAAGTTTAAATCAATAAAGGAAGGGGAGTACATGAGTTCTAAATTTATGATGATGGTGTAACTTAGTTTTTAATGAGGCTTTGTGTTGCTTCTCCCCCTTAGATAAAGACCATGCTATTGTATAATGAACATAGCCAATCATTATACACCACCCTAGAAGTACCAATATGTACCATGATCATTGAGGACACTTTTGATGGGACAACATGAAGAAGGAGATTACGGAGTATATATCAATGTGTTTGGTATGCCATAATTATAATGTAATGTGACAAAATTCTAAAGGGATGATGAAATTATTTTTTATAACCATGTGGAAATGGGTGAATATCACCAGTCTCCCAAAAACATCCACAGAAAAAAATATGATATGTTTTGTGGTGGATCGACTCACCAAGACTGACCACTTTATCACTATTTGGGATGATTTCTCACTTGAAAAAATTTTCATGATATATGTGAAGTAAATGGTGAGGTCTTATGGGGTTCCACTTTTGATCATATTTGATTGTGATCCAAGGTTCATCTCTAAATTCTATAGAACCATTCAATAATATTTTAGTACTAAATTAAATTTTAGCATGACCTATCACCCCCAAACTGATAGGAAATCTTAAAGGACTATTCACGAACTTGAGGGCATCCTAATATCCCACTTTATGGAATTTAAAAGATCATGTGATCATCATATCCCATTGGTTGAGTTTTCATGTAAAAAAACATCCACTCGAGTATTTAAATGGATCTATATGAATATTTTAATGTAAAGTACTGTACAACTCAAAAAAATTTCAGATGAAGTTGTGGAATGAAAGATACATGGATCTAATCTTGTGGGAGTGATGACAAAGTAGATTCAATCAAAACAAAAACATATAAAAGCTACCTAGAGTTGGTAAAAGAGCTATTATGACTACTACCGAAGGGACTTTAATTTTGATGTTATAGAAAAAGTATTCCTTTGAATATAACCATGGAAAGGAGTCATACACTTTGTAAATAAAGGGACGTTTTAACCTAAGGAATATTGACCCCATTGAGATCCTTGATCACATAAGATTAGAGACATATCAACTTTCATTTCCACAATGTATGGGTCAAGTTCATGATTTTTCCAAAACCAATTTTATGGAAATAATTAGGCCATTAACCTTCAATTATTGAGTTTTTCTTGTTTTTTATGACTTTTTGTTAGGTAAAAATGTGGGTAAACATAACTTTTTTTCAAAATACCTAGTGAGTCCTTTTCCTCCCTTATAAAAAGTCACAACCTCTCCTCATTCCTCACACCTCTCAAACCAATTAGTTTCAACCAATATCCTCCCATATAGATTCCAATAATCCCTCCCCTAGACCTTGAATCCTCCCTCTGGTTAGAAATCTTCAAGGAATCATTTTGGTACAAACCAAAATTAGTTACCTGATTAAGAGGTAACATCTTCTCTCAGGATTTTTAGTTTTATTTCCATTATCCAACCCCTCATATCTTATTATTTGATTCTTGTATAAAAAAATGATATCCTCAATATAATAGTTTTTT
The DNA here is from genome assembly GCA_963277665.1 of Viscum album. Classification (NCBI taxonomy): domain Eukaryota; kingdom Viridiplantae; phylum Streptophyta; class Magnoliopsida; order Santalales; family Viscaceae; genus Viscum; species Viscum album. Next base: position 942,471,399 of record OY728148.1, read on the forward strand.
TACTATAAGGGTTAGACCTACACTTACACATACATTCATTTAATGGGCAATGAACATATTGTGTCTATGTATAGTGAAATACTGTGTCACAAAATGACGATTGTTCATTTTACTTTACCATCATTCAAAGTTGGCCATTATGATGGAAAATATATTTTTATATGATATAAATCATATCTATTAATTATTTATTCTAATTTAATCCTTTTATAATACACACCTTTAATAGTTTCCATTTTTCATTAATATGGTAACATCGTTTGAGGAAGTGTGGACTGCCGCCCCCTCAAAGCAGTGTGATTCATTCACACGATACATGGAATGTATAAAGAATGATTATAATTAGGAATATGTGAAATAAACAAACTCTATTTGATATAAATAAAATAATTACTTTCCTAGACATATACAATATATATATTTCAATTTCTTTATTACCCTTTCACACACTAAAAAATTGATAACGGTGTTCATAGATGTGTGGGATACTGCCTCCTCGACACGATGCGATTCGTTTTACACCACAATAATTATATATATATATATAAGTATGTGTGATTAAATAATATTGTTTTTATGTTATATTGGTCATTATGGAAATATTTTGTGTTACTTACCTTCTTTCCATAACGATAATTGAAAAATACGAACGTCACTCATGTGTACATACAGCCTACCATCACCATCATTGTAATGATGGTTCATTTTTCATAACTAGATTAAATAATTTATTTTAATGTTATAATTAATGAACTAATATGATAATTATTTCGTGAATATTATTCTGTAGATGTCATATAATGACCCCTTTGACAATAGTTGACCTACCAATGTTGTTTTTAACACATAATCTGAATTTGGTGTAAACAGACGATGTAAACAGAATTGTTTAAGTAGTTGTATACAAAATAGTATAAAGTTAAATAAAAGTAATTTTAAACATGAAAATTTTTCTCAAGAAATTATTAAATTAAAATACGTTTATTATACAGGAAGTCAAAGGATGTTCACCCAAAATGAAACTCAAGGTATGGTATTTACATCTCACTTTTTACATCTATGAGATAAATGTCATGTTCAACATTTAATTATTTTGTGTGGTGTATCTACTGCCCATTTTGATATATTATATAATTAATTATTTTATCTTTATGGTATTTAAAATATTCATTCAATATTATTCCTTCATCAGGATTTTGATTTAAATTGTTTTAGAGTGGTACGGGACACTTTGGGATGTTTTATTATTATTTTTATGAATAGTTCTAATGATATTTCAATGGATTTTCTATTCTAGGATATTATATATCCATTTTTAAATAAAACCTTTTATTATTATCTGGTTATTCATGACCATTTTCAAGTATTAGTACTATTTCTTCCACTCTTTGGTACTCAAAATGTTTTAGAATTTTTTTTAAGAAAACTAAACTCTATTTATCTCCTTAGTCAGAGAACATGTTTTCTTCTAAAACCCATGTTTTAATATAAAAATAAATCAAAATTTTTTTTAAAATAATTTTGTAATGAAATTTTTACCCTTTTTTCTTTTACATTTGGTTTCAAATGAATTTTATTATCACTTTATAAAAAATTAATTTTTTTAACCTTTAACAATGAAAAAAGAATGTCATTTTACCTCATATAAAAAGTACAGATTCACCCACCAAAATTTATTTTAAGCTTCATTTTCTTGTATAAAAGGTTAATTTTTAAAGATTTTTTTTTAAATGTGATTTTCAAAGAAAAAAATTTAAAAAAGTTTTTTCATAATAAAAGGATATTTTCTTCAAGTAATTTTTTAATAACATTTTATAGTATTTCTATTAATCATCAACATAAACCTTTTCTTTTTACTCCACTAGAGATTACATTATTGATACCATCCTTATTCTTCCTCTGGGTGGCTTATTATTTATTTTTCCAAGGATAGTATTCACATTCACTTCTTTGAATCATTTGGTATTCCCCTTGAAATATTCAATCTTTTATGATCATTGAACATTAAATTTCCCCCTAATTATCCACTTTATTCATCATGTAAGTTTCTATTACCTAAACCCTATACCATTTTATATATAGTGTCTACATTGACAGTTATATTATTATTTGGGAAAATATTGATAATTTCATATCTTTTATTCAATACAGATATTTAATAAGGCATATTATTTATTTTGATTATTCAATATGTGGAATGATTTGGATAGGCAATGACAGGAGGAGCCCAAAATTTATATAGGTCCTCAATGAATCTGTTGAGCCCTCTGGAAGATTGCTGAATTCATTCCTATGATTGTTGTTTTAATAATCACAAATCGCTATTATTTAATCCGGTTGGATTTCTCATAAACTTAATCAAAATCTATTAGTGAATCTGCTATCATGTTTTTATCTATGTTTTTATTGATTTACAAGTATTTTGGAAGTCTTCTAGATGAAACAGACAACGGTCGCACCAATCCAATGTCAAGACAACGGTCGCACCGATCCAATATCAAGACAATGGTCGCACCGATACAATATCAAGACAACGGTCGCACCAATCAAATATCAAGACAACGGTCGCACCGATGCAAATGAGTCACCGATCAATCTGAGTCATCGATGCGGATCAATCTGAGTCACTAATGCTGATCAATATGAATCACCGATGCTGATCAATCTGAGTCACCGATGCTGATCAATCTGACTCACCGATGATGATCAATCTGAGTCACCGATGCTGCTCAATCTGACTAACCGATGCTGATCAATCTGAGTCACCGATGCTGATCAATCTGAGTCACCGATGCTGATCATTCTGAGTCACTGATGCTGATCAATCTGACTCACCGATGCTGATCAATCTGAGTCACCAATACTGATCGAATGATACACCGATGCAAATGAGTAACCGATCAAATAACACACTGATGCTAATCATCTGAGTCACCGGTCAGGACACACCGATGTCGAGCCACCAATGCTGATGCTGATGACCTACCGATCACTTGAACTCATCGATAGTCATAAACAACTGTTTGAATTTCTTTATCTTTATCTTTATTTAATCTAACCAATGGTCATATCAGGTATATTTTAATGCTCTTTCAATTAATTAATAAAGGTTGTCGGATGTCAGGAAACCATACCTCGTACCTGCGGAAAGGAAACCTTTTCTGTCTTTCGAAGCACGTGACATAAATACATGAAGACTCTGCTACTGGAAAGATAGAAGAAAATAGAAGAAGAAGAAAGACATTAGAGAACATATGAGATATACAAGAGGAAAGAGGAGGAAGAACCAAGAAGAATAGAAGATACATATCAAGAGATTAAACAGAACCTTATACACAATCAAGCCTACTCAAGAAGAGTTCTGTGCATACAACAGAACATTGAAGAACTTCATCGACTACATCTCACTGCCTATGAACCTGAAGCATACGACACTCTGCTTCTCAAACCAAAATGAGAAGAGGACTCAGAATTACTTCTGATCAAATCCAAAAAGAGTCCATAGCAACACTGAAATCACCATATCCATTTCTAAACTCTACATCTTTGCTCTGTGATTCATTTATTCTACATTTTGAGCAGTGTGTGTTATCTGCTATATTAAACACACACACTGAGTCCTGTACTTTAACTGTAAGATCTGTAAATCCTCAGCAAACCTTTTTATACTTCATTGCCCACTGTGGATAGTGGTAGAGGTCGTGTGTGACCTGGACAGCTGGTTGCTGTTGTTTTGTTTCCCACGAATAACAGTGGTGGAGGTCTTGGACCAGGACAGTTGTAAACTGTTGATCCCCGATCCAGGGTGTGGATCATCTTTATAAACTTTTGAGAGGACTAAGTCTCGACTTGAGACTGAACCTCTTGGTTAACTCCTCTGTGTTTTTAGTTAAAGTTTATATCCATACTATATATATTTATTTCATATTCCGCTACTATTACTTTGAAATATAATTTATTTTCAAAGCTATTTTGATAGTTAAACTCGCAAGTGTTTATATTTATTGTAAACCAGTAAGTTAGTTTCAAAAGTTAATTTAATCATATGATTAAGTTAACTGAGAACTAATCAATCTTTTAGAAACTAATTGACCCTTTATAATCTGTATAAATTCACTACAGTTTAATTTGTTTTTGTAATTGGGGGATTTTAATAGAAATTGTTTTTAATAAAAATTTTAATTGGATCTCAATTCACCCCCCCCCCCCTCTTGAGTATCCACTCCGACCAACATTTGGTATCAGAGGGTAGAAAATATTTTCTAAAGTACTCTTCTTTTCAACTGTGATTTTAGTTGTATTTTAAAGTTCTTAAAATTTATGTTATTTCTAAATTTTTAACTCTTTAAAATTCTTTTTGTGATATCATGGATAATAGAATTGAGGGTGCTGCTACTAACCAGACACCTTTTTTCAATGGAAATAACTATGCTCAGTGGAAACTCAAAATGAAAATTCATCTTGAATGCATAGGTTTTGATATTTGGACTGCTATTGAATCTGAATATAAAATTCCCATTACTGCTAGATCTACTTGGGATGAACCTACAAAGACTGCTTACAATAATAATTGTAAAGCTATGAATGCCCTGTACTGTGCTCTAGGAGATGAAAAATTTAATAGAATTTCTTCTTATAAAACATCATATGATATTTGGGATACCTTAGCTGTTTCTCATGAAGGAACAACAAATGTTAAGGAGATGAGATTGAATACCTATACTATTAAGTATGATAATTTTAAAATGAAGCCTGATGAACCCATTTCTGATATGTATCTCAGGTTCAATGAAATTGTCAACACAATGACCTCTCTGGGAAAGGATGTTCCAGCAAAGGAACAAATCATGAGAATTTTGAGATGTCTACCTGAAAGATGGAGAGGAACCACTGTCTCCATTAGAGAATCGTGTGACATTGGAGAACTTCCAGTCAAAGAACTAATTGGCAAACTGATGATGTATGAAGAGGAAATCAAGGTGAATAAAGAAGAAGACGATGAACCTAGAAGAATGTATATTGCCTTCAAAACTACAAACTCAAAGAACAAGGATAAAGAAACACTTAAAGCTATAAATGAAAGCTCAAGCTATGAAGACAGTGAGAGTGACTCTGACAATGATGCTGAGATTGCCCACATTTCCAGAAGATTTAAAAAGTTTTATAGGAAGAAGAACTTTTTCAGAAAGTCAAACTAAAAAGGTAAGTATGGTAACAAGGGACATTGGAAAAATGACTGGAAGAAATCTGATAAATCAGATGAAGTTGTCTGTTATGAGTGTAAAATGAAAGGACACATAAAAGATGACTGTCCAAATCTGAAATATAGGAATAAGTATGAATACAAGAACAAAAAGTTTAAAAAGGCCATGAAGGCTACTTGGAGTTCTTCTGAGGACAGTTCTAGTGAATATGAAGTTTCTGAAAGAGAACACAGGAATAAACCAAACATGTGTTTTATGAAAAACACTTCTGAGGTAACTTCAGAAACTCCTGCTTCTAATTCAAATTATTCTAGAGATGATTCTGAATGTGATAACATGTCTAAATCTGAATTGTTTTAATATTGTGATATGTTATAAGAGACATGCAACAAACTTAAGGATAAATAAAAATCATTAAAGAAACAACATGCTCTCACCACTACAGTTAAAACTGAACTCACTATTGAATAAGAGAAAAATGATCAACTGTGAAAGGAGAACACTGAATTGAAATTATCTAATGAGAAACTCAGAAAGGATTTAGAGAAATTTACCAATGGTAAGGAAACTCTAACTCAAATTCTAGGAAAACAAGTTGCACCAAAATACACTACTTGAATAGGTTACAAACCTGGATAGAGACAGTTGACCAAGAATAGATTTATTCCTAAATCTGGACAGAATGTAACTAGCTCTAGAACTTCATACACCTCAACTAGTTATATTCATAGTTATGGATCTAATAAGGTTTATCTTTCAATTTATGGTGATTCTACAAATTATATAAGACCCATTAGACAAATATAGGTACCTAAAGTATTATTGGCTAACCTGTCTGGACCCAAGAAAATCTGGGTACCAAAATCATTTCCTGTTTAAATCTGTTTTGTAGGAAACCTGCTTAAAAGGCTCCTGTAGAAAGACCTAGTACTTGGACAGTGGATGTTCAAGACATATGTCAGGAGACTTTTCATTCTTTAAAAGATTAGTTAGAGTTGATTGAGGTTTTGTTACCTTTGGTGACAATTCTAAAGGGGAAATCATCGGGTTAGGCCAGATTGGTAACACTAACTCAGTATTGATTTCTAAAGTTTTATTTGTTGACGGCCTTAAATAAAATTTATTAAGTATCTCTCAGTTATGTGATGATGGTTTTTATGTTAAATTTGAACATGATTCTTGCAATGTTTTTAATTCTAAAAATTCTTTAGTGTTTTCTGCTTTAAGAAATGAAAATGTTTATGCTGTCGACTTAAATTCCTTGGCTAAACAAAACATTACTTGTTTAAATGCTTTTCAAAAAGAGTATTGGCATTGGCACAGAAGATTAGGACACTATAATATGCATTCACTTAGAAAACTTACTAGGAATAACTTAGTAAGAGACCTACCCAAACTTGAATTTCCAGCAGACAAAATTTGTAATCCCTGTCAACAGGGAAAGCAACATAAAGTTTCTTTCAAATCAAAGAAAGAAGTGTAAACTTCTCAACCTCTCGAGTTGGTTCACATGGATTTATTTGTACCTTCTAGAGTTTCTAGTTTAAATGGGAAGCACTATGTATATGTCCTTGTAGATGACTTTTCTAGATATACTTGGGTATATTTTCTATCTCACAAAAGTGAAGCTTGTTCTTACTTTGTAAAATATTCCAAGTCTGTAGAGAACCTTAGTGGACTTAAGATTAAGACCCTGAGAAGTGATCATGGCCGTGAGTTTGAAAATCATGTGTTTGAATCTTACTTCTCACATAGTGGCTATAGTCACAATTTCTCTGCCCCTAGGACACCTCAACAGAATGGTGTAGTAGAAAGAAGGAATAGAACCCTGCAAGAAATTGCTAGGACTATGCTCAATGAGTATGACCTACCTATTTATTTTTGAGCTGAAGCTGTCAATACCGCTTTCTATGTTATTAATAGAGTCTTGATTAGACCTGTTCTTAAGAGGACCCCTTATGAGTTATGGAACCATAGGAAACCTAAAGTTAACTACTTCAAAGTTTTTGGTTGCAAAGTATTTATTCTTAATACTAAAGATAATCTTGACAAGTTTTCATCCAAGAATGATGAAGGAATTTTCCTAGGTTACTCTACTTCAAGTAAAGCCTATAGAGTTTTCAATAAAAGAACCAAATGTGTGGAAGAATATATTCATATCCAATTTGTTGAAACTGATCCACATGAACCTAAGACCTCTCTTGAAAATATTGAAGATGATCTCTCTGGTTTGAACCTTAATGATAAAAACTGTGGACATGAAGTTAAAACATCCAGCTCTGGAAATTCTCTAGACCCTGCTTCTGTGGAACCTCAACCTGTAGATGAACCTGAAATCTCATGTCCTACCGTTTCTAGATCAACTATGATTCTGAGGAATCATCCCTTAGATTCTGTTGTAGGAGATCTTGATAGAGGGACACAGACTAGAGCTTCTCTTAGAAATCAGGTTGAACATCAAGCCTTCTTATCACAGCTAGAACCTACGAATATCAATGATGCCATCAATGATGAATTTTGGGTAATAGCTATGCAAGAAGAACTAAATCAATTTGAATGAAACAAAGTCTGGAAATTAGTAGAAAGACCTAAGGACACTATAACCATAGGCACAAAATGGGTGTTTAGAAACAAAGTAGATGAATCTGGAAACATCATTAGAATCAAATCTAGGCTCGTTGCACAACGTTACAATCAAGAAGAAGGAATTGACTATGAGGAAACCTTTGCACCTGTAGCTAGACTAGAGGCAATTAGGATCTTACTTGCTTATGCATCACATCTGAATTTCAATTTATATCAAATGGATGTGAAAAGTACTTTTTTAAATGGTTTTATTGTTGAAGATGTTTTTGTAGAACAACCACCTGGTTTCACAAATCCTCATTTTCAAAATCATGTTTTTAAACTTTCTAAATCCTTATATGGTTTAAAACAAGCTCCAAGAGCTTGGTATGAAAGACTTTCAAACTTTCTTATTTCAAAAGGATTTACAAAAGGAATATCTGATCCCACTCTATTTATAAAAAGGTTTTCAAAATATGTTTTAATAGTACAAATCTATGTTGATGATATTATTTTTGGATCTTCAAAAAATTCTTTATGTACTGATTTTTCAAAGGTTATGCAAAATGAATTTGAAATGAGCTTAATGGGAGAGCTTAAGTACTTTATTGGATTTTAAATCATTCAAACTAAAGATGGCATTATTCTGAATCAAAGTAAATATACTAAGGATTTGTTAAAACTTTTTGGTTTGGATAGTATTAAGGAAAGTTATATACCCATGAGTACTACCTGCAAATTGGATGTTGATGAAACTAGGAAACCAGTTGATCAAACAAATTAAAGAGGTTTGATTGGGAGCTTACTTTATATTACTGCTATTCGACCAGATATTATGTTTAGAGTGTGTATGTGTGCTAGATTTCAAGCTAATCCTAAAGAGTCACACTTACTGGCTGTTAAAAGGATTTTTAAATATCTTAAGTATACTGTCAATTTAGGTTTTTTTTATCCAAAAGGACAATCTTTTGACCTAACTAGTTATTCAGATGCTGACATTACTGGATGCAAGTTAGATAGGAAAATCACATCTGGAACATGACACTTACTTGGAAAATTTCTAGTATCATGGTGTAGTAAGAAACAGAACTCAGTTGCATTATCTACTACTAAAGCAGAATACATCGATGCTGGTAGTTGCTGTGCACAGATTCTGTGGATGAAACACACTTTATTGGACTATGGATTTTATTTTAAACATGTTTCAATTAACTGGGACAATACTAGTGAAATTAACATATCTAAGAACACTGTGTCTCACTCTAGGACTAAGCACATTGATGTCAGACATCATTTTCTAAGAGATCATTATCAGACAGCTGATATCTCTCTAAAATTTATTAACTCTGAACATCAATTAGCTGATATCTTTACAAAGCCTTTATGCTCTGAAAGAATGAAGTTTATTAAACAAGAGTTGTGTATTATTGATCTTTAAAACTGATCTGTGAATCTGAACTGTGAAACTGATATGTGAAACTGATTTGTGAAACTGATCTGTGAAAGCGATCTGTAAAACCGATCTGTGAAACTGATCTGTGAAACTGATCTGTGAAACCGATCTATGAAACTGATCTGTGAAACCGATCTGTGAAACTGATCTGTGAAACTGATCTGTGAAACTGATCTGTGAAACCGATCTGTAAAACCGATTTGTGAAACTAATCTGTGAAACCGATCTGTGAAACCGATCTGTGAAACCGATCTTTGAAATTGATCTGTGAAACCGATCTGTAAAACCGATCTGTGAAACTGATATGTGAAACCGATTTGTGAAACTAGTCTATGAAACTAATCTGTCAACCCGATCTGTGAAACTGATCTGTGAAACCGATATGTGACACAGATCTATGAAACCGATCTGTGAAACCGATCTGTGAAACCGATCTGTGAAACTGATCTGTGAAGCCGATCTGTGAAGCCGATCTGTGAAACCGATCTGTGAAACTCATATGTGATACTGATATGTGAAACCGATCTGTGAAACTGATCTGTGAAACTGATCAGTGAAACCCATCTATCACACCGGTCTGTCAAACCGATTCTTTGTATTACTTTTTACTATGTTGTAATTAATTAATTAATTTCTTTTATCCTTTTTATGGGAACCCTAAATGATAAAATAAATGATACGCGGCTATTTCACTTCCCTAAACCTTTGACCTTTCATTTCCCACCGAACCCTTCAACTTCTCTTCTCCTCTACCTAGAACCTTCGAACTCCTGCTTTCCCCAAAATCGTCGAATGGCTAAGAAAAAGAGACCGAGCAAAGGATCAGACAGTCATGTACCTCCAAAGCGTGCTTGAGGTGAGTCGAGTAGTACCTCTCAACGATCAATAAATCCGAACCTGGAAACTCGGATTGTTTCTATAGAAAGAGAAGTCAGTTCTGCCTGGATTTTAACAAGTAAGTCACTGTTGCTGCAAGTTCTTGAATCGCAAGTATGGACAGACTGGTTTTCAGACAACTCACGAATAGACTACCCGAAGCTGGTACATGTGTTTTATATGAATATGAAAATCACTCTAGATGGTGTGGAGGATGCCCAGATGTCGTCTGATGTAGAAGGAAAGAAAATATCCTTTTCATCTAAATAGTGGGCAGAGTGCTTAAATGTACCCCATGAGGGTCGGTATGAGGATTATGCTGGGAATATTCCTCCAATCACTGATTACTTCTCTTATTAATTTTCTCTAGAGATTCTGACTGGAAACAAAGAGTCGAGGAGAATCACATCCTCAGAGTTGGATGGTGAATGCAGACTTCTTTTCAAGTTTATTCAGCACCAACTTTGCCCTAGGAGAGGAGATTTTGCTGCTGTAAAGTACCATGATGTTTTCCTATTGTTTCTTCTGAAAACCCATGAGAAGATCAATTTGTGTAGATATGTGATGGTGCACATATATGGAATGGTAAAACCGTCCAAGAAAGCCACTGGCTTATTTTACTCCAAGATGATCTCTACCATGCTCAAGAATCTAGAATGTGTTGATGAAGATGATGAAGTAGCTGAAACAGATCATCCTTTCTATCTCAACAAATAGATCTGCAAGAGGATGAAAATCAATTGGAATCCATGGAAGAATTGTTGGGTTGCTGATGAAGACAAGATGTATGAAGCCTACAATCCCACATATCATGGAAAGAGGCCTAAGGGTTTGAGAGACCCTGGTTTGAAAGCAAATGAAGAACCGGTTTATTCTGATGATGAGGAAGAGGATGAAGGAAATGAAGCTACCGAAGGTCAAAGAATGGAAGAAGCTGAGACAGAAGATGGAAGTGTGTCACCTCCTGATGATAGGAGTGATCCTGATACAGTGAGTCCAAAAAAAAGAATAGATTTTGGACCTGCAAGTCCACCTTTGGCCTTACCTGAATATGAACCAATTCGTGGTGATGAAGAAGATACTGACACTGATGTTTCTACCACTGAAGACTCTGAGAAGAGTGATAATGAGCAAGGTGGTGATGATGATGGTGGTGATGATGGTGGTGATGGTGATGGTGATGATGATGGTGTTAACCGACCTGTAGATGGTCTTGTTGTACCTCCAACGGAATCACATCAAACATTACCAGAAACAGATGCCACTGGAAAGAGAGAATCACCAGAAATCAGTGGAACATCAAGTTATGATAAACAAAAATATACCTTGTGTGCTGCTGTTTGGGATGACTACCCTGGTTTTGCTGTTTTGGGCTTAGACTATTCTGAAGAAGAAGAGGAAATGTCAGAATCTACTGTAGTTATGAAGAAGAGCCTCCCAAGTGAAGCAAGATCTGCTCTTGTTGTTGATTCTACAGATGTTCATCTGTCTGGTTCCACAATCTCTCAAACTGATTTTGATAAATTTAAGACAGAATTGCTGGCTGCTGTGAGAGATACAGTCAGAGAAGAAATTTCCAATGCCCTTACTCAAGTGTCTCTACATGTTTCTGAATCATCGTTGGAAGCTTTCTCACAAAGCGTATCAAATGCTGTGAAGCCAGACCTGGCCAATACTGGTGAGCTTATTGGCAGGCACATAGCCTCTATGAACCAGACTATGAAGGATCTCCACACTGGCTTAGTATCTTCATCAAGAGAATTTAGATCAACCATCTCTGGTATGATGGAAGTGTTGAGGAATTTAATTGAACATCTCAACAAGTCTGATTTGAGAAGATTGAAAGCTAAGATAACTCAAATAGTTATCAAATCCAGTACTACCAATGTGAACAAAATCACTACTTATGAGCTAGAGGCTCTAAGGGAGGTTGTGCATGATGAGTTAGAAGCTGTTAGACAAGTTCTTGATCTGGATTCTTTAAAGAAAATGAAAAAGCACTGTGATCACAGTCATGGAATGGCAACTGTATATTCAGCATATGCCAAAAAGGCTCTGAAAGAGATCAAGGAAAAGGTTGATTATTACTTTTCAATGATTTATACAAAGCATGAGATGGCTACAAATTTCAAGGTGTTGGTAGAGAATCTAAAACTACCTCCAGTCACTCAAGCTTTCAAGGCTCAAGTTCGTCATTTGCAAGATTTTACTCCTACTTTGGCACAGTTCATGGAGAACAAAGATGATTTTGAAAAGGATATGAAGTATGGTGCAGAAGTTATTCAGAATTTTATAAATCTCTTGAAGCCTTATCTGAATGCCCAAGCCACTGCCATTGTGCTTCCTACTACTTTTCCTCTTCCTACCTCTGATGTAGCTCCAAATCAGATCTCTGTTGCTCATGCACTCTCTCAACTACGACCAGTTCCTCAGACACCTTCTCAACCAGCTACTGCTGATACTCAACAAAAAACCTCCGTAGAACCTTCTCCTACACCTGCCAGAGTTGTCCTACCACCTCTTCAGATTCGCCCAGTTCCTACTGCCTCCAAGCCTTCCAACTTACCCAATATTGCTCCTAAAGACAAAGGAAAAGCCCCTTCGTATCCCCAGAAATAGTTGTGTATTGTTTTTGATCCGGTGAACTATGTGTTTGTTATAATCTTCTGTACTTTATAAAATATTTTTCTATCTCTCTCTCTATTCTCTATGATGCCTTCTTTTTTACTCTCCTATTTGTATGTTTTCCCTCCTTTTTGATTATCACAAAGGGGGAGAAGGATGTATATATATGGGGGAGAAGGATGTATATATATGGGGGAGATCAATATCTATGGGGGAGATCAATCTCTAAGGGGGAGATTTAATTTCAGGGGGAGATTTATAACACATTATGTTTTTATTATTGATATTTTTTTTAATATTTGTGATTATCAAAAAGGGGGATATTGTTGATCCCTCTGGAAGATTTCTGAATTCATTCCTATGATTGTTGTTTTAATAATGACAAATCGCTATTATTTAATCCGGTTGGATTTCTCATAAACATAATCACAATCTATTAGTGAATCTGCTATCATGTTTTTTTCTATGTTTTTATTGATTTACAAGTATTTTGGAAGTCTTTTGGATCAAACAGACAACGGTCGCACCGATCCAATATCAAGACAACGGTTGCACCAATGAAAATGAGTCACCGATCAATCTGAGTCACCGATGCTGATCAATTTGAGTCACCGATGCTGATCAATATGACTCACCGATGCTGATCAATCTGAGTCACTGATGCTGATCAATCTGACTCACCGATGCTGATCAATCTGAGTCACCGATGCTGATCAATCTGACTCACCGATGGTGATCAATCTGAGTCACCGATGCTGATCAATCTGAGTCACCGATGCTGATCAATCTGAGTCACCGATGCTAATCAATCGGACTCACCGATGCTGATCAATCTGAGTCACCAATGCTGATCGAATGATACACCGATGCAAATGAGTCACCGATCAAATAACACACTGATGCTAATCATCTAAGTCACTGGTCAGGACACACCGATGTCTAGCCACCAATGCTGATGCTGATGACCTACCGATCACTTGAACTCATCAATATTCATAAACAACTGTTTGAATTTCTTTATCTTTATCATTATTTAATCTAACCAATGGTCATATCAGGTATATTTTAATGCTCTGTCAATTAATTAATAAAGGTTGTCGGATGTCAGGACACCATACCTCGTACCTGCGGAAAGGAAACCTTTTCTGTCTTTCAAATCACGTGACATAAATACATGAAGACTCTGCTACTGGAAAGATAGAAGAAAATAGAAGAAGAAGAAATACATTAGAGAATATACGAGATATACAAGAAGAATGAGGATGAAGAACCAAGCAGAATAGAAGATACATATCAAGAGATTACAAAGAACCTCATACACAATCAAGCCTACTCAAGAAGAGTTCTGTGCATACAAAAGAACATTGAAGAACTTCATCGACTACATCTCACTACCTATGAACCTGAAGCATACGATACTCTGCTTCTCAAACAAAAATGAGAAGAGGACTCAGAATTACTTCTGATCAAATCCAAAAAGAGTCCAGAGGAACACTGAAATCACCAGAGCCATTTTTAAACTCTACATCTCTGCTCTGTGATTCATTTATTCTACATTTTGAGCAGTGTGTGATATCTTCTATATTAAACACACACACTGACTTCTGTACTTTAACTGGAAGATCTGTAAATCCTCATCAAACCTTTTTATACTTCATTGCCCACTGTGGATAGTGGTAGAGGTCATGTGTGACCTAGACAGCTGGTTGCTGTTGTTTTGTTTCCCACGAATAATAGTGGTAGAGGTCTTGGACCTGGACAGTTGTAAACTGTTGAGCCCCGATCCAGGGTGTGGATCATCTTTATAAACTTTTGAGAGGACAAAGTCTCGGCTTGAGATTGAACCTATTGGTTAACTCCTATGTGTTTTTAGTTAAAGTTTATATCCATACTATATATATTTATTTCATATTACGCTTCTATTACTTTGAAATATATTTTATTTTCAAAGCTACTTTGATAGTTAAACTCGCAAGTGTTTATATTAATTGTAAACCAGTAAGTTAGTTTCAAAATTTAATTTAATCATATGATTAAGTTAACTGAGAACTAATCAATCTTTGAGAAACTAATTGAACCTTTATAATCTGTATAAATTCACTACAGTTTAATTTGTTTTTGTAATTGGGGGATTTTAATAGAAATTGTTTTTAACAGAAATTTTAATTGGATCTCAATTCACCCCCCCTCTTGAGTATCCACTCCGACCAACAGAATAAATAGGTTCTCATGAGAAAAATTAGTTTCACAAGTTCCAATTGTTTAAACCGTCTTGTGAAATGTTTTGAAGGTATATGTTTTCATGTGCCTCAAACATGGTGTCTATTAGAAAATCATTTCCCTTGGTTAGTTTTAGATATTATTCATCCATGATATTTTACATCGAAATATCTATTGATACATTTCATTTTTAGTTATTTATATAGAATGGGTTTCAGTTTCTTACCTTGACATATTTATTTTTCCTTATCTAGTTATTTCAATGGAATGTGTTTTCAGTTATTACCTTTCCATAAAATCTATGAACTTAATTCTCAGTTTATTGATTATATAGTGAAATTTCTTCTCAGTTTATTGATTATATGGAATGTGAGTTTTGTTATTCACCATGTCATAATTATTATTCTCATTGATTCATTATTACTTTTGCTATATTTTCCCTTATTGAGAATTTGATCTCACCCTTTTTATGTTTATTTCCCTAGGAATCCATGAAGCAGACATTGAAAGATATACAGGGATTTACTAGATGGATTAGATTTATCCTTGATGATATTTATTTAGAAATAATAAAAAATTAAGTTTTAATTAGTGTTTTCTATTATCATGTATGTATCTCGTTTACCAAGAATACTAAACTCTCGATCCTTCAGGATTTAATTCCTTGTAATATTTCCAATGTAATAGTCTTAGACACCGACTCTGGGCCTCCTGGGGTCAGGTTACTACTGTTGGTATTAGAGAAAGTTTAGTATCATCCTTGGGAACTATATTTAGGAAAACATAGGTTATAGAACATAGACTTAAGGTAGAATTTGAGGATAAGTAAAGAATAAAATCCTAGAATTTTGATAAGGTAGAGATTATGTGGTTGTTTTTAGCAATACAACCATGTGTGGATACTACAAGTGTATGTGGTTTTGATACATATGTAGCTAGGATTAATAACTATGACTAGGTATTTTGAGCCTAACTTGAGGTAATCTGGTATAGAACAACGGGCCTTACTTCACAAGTGCTTTGACACTCCAGGGGTATATGTTTAGGATAATATACATTTTCTTTAAAAACCACCATGAAGGATTTTGACAATGAATAACCAAGGTTAAAACTAGGGTGTTTGGATTGAAAATAGGGTATCATGATTCAAAAATCCTGTAAATGATATTATGGATAAACTCTAGACTAAGGAAAGATCTATGTTGAAATAAGTGGATGAAGTATTTATGTATTAGGGTTGTATTGAAAAATTTAGTTAAAATTATATTTTTTGATTAAACTAATTTAAAGGATTTCCATCATATTTATTTTAGGAATTATATTAATTTTGTTTTAGAAAAGGATGACCGATAAGCTGGGTGATAACTAGTCAAATCTGGTAAGGTTGTGGGTCTTAAACCCATGACCAAAGGTTGATAAGGGTTTCTTTCCAACCACTAACCTATGAAATTTCCTGGTTAATTTTTCATTGTTTTTAGTTAAACAATTTGATGAATAAATGTTAATGATAAATTAGTAGTTTCACTTTTGAGTATTAGATATTAATATATTGACCATATTGGTTTTGGAAGATAGTTAAAGAAAATAGTTATAATTTTCACTCTTTTATGAGCCTCAAAATCCTTTAAATGTTTCTTTTAGTGCTTCGGGCATAAAAAAATCATTATTGGTAAGTAATTTCTAGGAGTAAAGGAATTAATTAGAATTTGATCAAAGGACAACCAAAATTTAGGATTTTTCGTATGAAATTGAAACCTATCATGTAAGAATATTTCATTATATTCTTAAGTAGTAAAATAATTACCCAAAATTAGGAAAATGTCTTAATAATAAAATGCTTTCCTAATATCTTAATTTCTGTTGAATCTATGGTCTTCTAAATAATCATAGAATTATGGCTTGAGTTCCTCAAATTTCCATTGATCATTCACTTGTATGTGATTGTTGACCCCATTCACTCCTTATAAAAATTTACATTTTTCCTTCAAGTCGGTATCTCTACATTACACTGATGTTCTCTTACATAGAGACCTAGTTACATGGTTGTCCATTTGACCTATTTACAGTCTATTCTCTCTTTTATAGAGGATGAATTATAAACCCTTCTCATGATGTGGGATTTAAAACATAGGAAGTATCAAACAATCTATCACCATGATCGAGTTTAAACTGCGAGGATGTAATTTAAATAAGGTGGGGAGAATGTGATGAACTGAAAATCTAAAGTAAGAACATTTTATTCGATATCATGTATGACACGTGACACCGATCATGGAAGGTAATATAATATCTAGATACTTTATAAAATATTTACTATTTAAAATAGATTCTATGTATTTCAATACATGCAACCCCGAGTTAGCTTGTGTTGGATGCAAGAGAGGCCTTCCTTAACAGATTATGTTACATACAAGAGTGGCCTTCCTAGATAGCTTGTGTTACATGCAAAAATGATAGTCCATGATAGCTTCCATTAGACGCAAGACCGATTTTCACCAAATAAAAATGTATTATAAAAATATTATTATTTAATATAATATGATATAACCAAGCCGTTATGTTAGCAGTTATAAATAGTATTAACTAACTTATGAAAATTTATGGTTTATAAAAATATAAAATGAATTCATTGGTTACCAACTAATAATAAATTAAAATAAGAACGAATTGGATATAAAAAGAAAATATTATTATTTTTAAACATCCAAAGGAGTTTTGTCTTAATAAACATAGTTAATTAAAATTAATGAATGATTTGAATGAAATATATATGTTTTATATTAAATAGAATATTTTTTATATTAATCCATTATGTTTGATATGCATAAGATAAGAATAAACCCTATTTTATATATAAAACCTATATTTTTATAAAGGCAATTTTACCACATTTTAATAGAGATCACATTTTAAATTAGAATTTAGACACATTAATTGATTTATTATCTAAAAATAAACTTCATCGTGGAAATAGAAATATAATAATTATTTTAGGGTGATTTTTTGATATTTTTTCTGAAACATTTCATATTTAATGAATAGTTAAAATTACGGAATTTTAGTTCAAAACTTATTTTTTATCTAATTAATTTATAAGGTTAAATTATATTTTTTATTGGATTTAAAGTTTAATTATATAATATTTTTATATATTAATACAATGTATGTCATTGGAATAAATTTTAATTTTAATTTGATTATAAAAAATAGCAAACTTTCATACATTTTTACCTTAAAAACATGCATTGTCGTCCCATCTTCGGGATTAAATTTAAATTAATTTCTACCACTTCTGTGATTTGAATTTGGAAAATGAATTCCATATTTAGAATAAAAATAATTTCAAATTTATAATAAGACCAAAATTTTTTTTTATAACAATACTAGTGAAAGTAATTAAAATTAATTATAATTATTATGGTAAAATTAAGCTTAATAAAGGACTAAACCTTTAACTTAAGGGGAAAATGACCTATAAACATCTCCAAAACACCTTTTATGGACATAATTAGGACATTAACCTTCCATTATTGAGTTTGGTTGGTTTTTTATGACATTTGTTTTGGTTAAAACATGGGTACGCCTAACTAGATTTCAAAAGACCAAGTGAGTCCTTTTCCTCCCTTATAAAATGCCGCCACCTCTCCCCATTCTTGACACATATCAAACCACTTATATTTGAAAAATATCTTACCATATAGCTTCCCAACATCCCTAAACTAGAACTTTATTCCTCCATTTTAGTATAAATCCTTCCAAGGAATCCTTTTGGTAGAAACCAAAAGTAGTTTCCCGGTTAAGAGGTAATGTCTTCTCTCAAGCAATCTTGTTTTATTTCCATTCTCCAACCCCTAAAATATTATTATTATAATATTATATAGCAACAAAAATATCCTTAAAATTCTAGTATTTTTTTTATGCTAATTATTTTTCCTACACTTACACACACTTCCATCTAATGGGTAACGAACATATGGTTTCTGTATAAGACAAACTACTGCCTCACGAAATGATGATTGTTTGTTTTCCTTTACCAACTTTCATGGTTGGAAATTATTATGGAAACTATGTTTATATATGATATATATAATATCTATTATTTCTCTATACTTATTTAATTTTTTTATAATACATACCTTTAATAATTTCTATTTAGTTAGTACGATAACTTTATTTGAGGAAGTCTGGATTACTGCCCCCTCAAAGTGATGTGATTTGTTTACACGATCCATGGAATGTATAAATGATGATTATAATTAAAAATATGTGACATAAAAAAACATTATATGATATGAATGAAATGATTACATTTCTGTATATAAACTATATATATATATATATCATTTTGTTTATTACCCTTTCACACACATAAAAAGTGATATGGTCATTTGTGGACATGTGTACTACCAACTCCTCAACACGCTGTGATTCATTTTACATCACAATAATTATATATAAAAGTATATATGATTTAATAATTTGTTATTTATGATATAATGATCATTTTTGAAATATATGGTGTTACTTACCTTCCCTCTACAACAATCATTGAAAAATAAGAGCATTACTCATGCGTACGTACAACCTATCGTCTCCAAGATTGTAATGTTGGTTCGTTTTTCATAACCATATTTATTGATTTATTTTAAATGCATAATTAATGAAACAATATGATAATTATTTCATGATTATTATTTATGATATTTTATATAATAACCCCTTTAACCATAGTTGACCAACCAATGTAATTTTTTTACACATAATCCGATTTTGTTTTAAACACCCAATATAAACAGAATTTTTCAAGTAGTTGTATAAAACATAGTAAAAAGTGAAATAAAATAATTATAAACTTGAAAAAGTTTCTCAATAATTTAGAAAATTAAAATAAATTTATTATACATGAAGTAAAAGGGTGTTCACCAAAAAGGAAACTGAAGGTAATGGAATCTAATCTCACTTTTTACATCTATGAGATAAATTTCATATTAAAATTTTGATTATTTTGTGTGGTGTATATACTACCGATTTTGATATATATTATCGTGAATTATTTTATCATAATTGTATTTGAAAATTCCATTCAATATTATTCTTTCATGAGGCTTATGAATTAAAAATTTTCAAAGTTGTATAGGACACCTTGGGATGTTTAAAGATTATTTTCCTCAAGAATAGTAATAATGATCTTGCAATGGAACTTCCATTAGCGGAAATTGTAAAACAATTTTTCAAAAAAACCTTTCATTATTATCTAGTTATTCATGACTATTTTCAAGTATCAATACCATTTTTACAATCATTGGTACTGAATATGTTTTAGAAATTTTTTAATAATGCCCAACTTTATTTATCTCTTTAGTTAGAGAACCTGTTTTCTTTTAAAAATCATGTTTTAATAAAATGATTTCAAAAATATTTTTAAAATGATTTGGTAAAGAAAGTTTTATCCTTTTTTTCTTTTACCATTTTTTTCAAAGTAATATTATTTTCTCTTTTCAAACAATGTATTTTTCTATCCTTTAACGGTGCATATAAAATTTTCTTTTACCTCGCACAACAAGTACAGATTTACCTATTTTCATTTCTTTGAAGGTTCCCTTTCATGTCTAAAAGGGTACTTTATAAATATATTTTTTTTTAAAAGTGATTTTCAAAGAAATTTTTTTGCAAAAGGTTTTCATAATCATAGTATATTTTCACAAATATTTTTTATATATCGTTTTATAGTATTTCTATTCATCAGCATCAACAGAAACTACTAAAAAACTAGGTTTATCCAATACTAGGTATTTAACAGTCTTAGTTAAAAATGATGTTAAAGACCCCCTTTGTGAGTGATAAAAAACATTATTAAAGGAGGTCATTAATAATGATAAAAAATTGTTAAAGGGGGACCTTTATCAGTATTTTTTAAAAAGCACTGATAAATGGGATCTTTTAATAGCACTGGTAAAAAAACACTATTAATGGGGGGTCCTTATCAGCACTTTTTTTAGAAGCGCTGATAAAGACCCCTCTTTATCAACGTTTTTTTAGTAGCATTGATAAAGGAATACTTAAAAAAATCATTAATAATAATATATTAATAGATAAATATATTTATATTGATATAAATATAATATATATTTTTTAAAATATGTTTTAGATAACATAAATAGAATTTTACACTTAATATATAAGATATTTTGTGAAAATGGATTACAAACTAAATAAAAATTATTTTTATTTAACAATTTTCTTATTATTTCTTATTAATAGTCATTTAATATCAATTTGAGGATATAAAATCCAAAAAATAATAAAATATCTAAAATAAGTTGAAAACATAACTCAAACTTCAAACAGTGATAACTTTTGATTTGGGTGTCCATTTATTCTCTACCACATATCAAATCAAATTTTTTAATGAGATCTACAACCTTAGTGACAATGGTAAACCTCTATCACATGTTTAGAGGAAAAAAAATCTCATAATATCTCAAAAATAGAGTTTTTAGTCCGGGTACCCTGATTTTTTGACATTCGATTGATTTTCAACCTATTTTAAGGGGGGTCTTATTGCCTTTTTTGGTGGTGACTAATTTTTTCCTAGGTATTACATTCATATTGATATTATGGTTTTAAAACATTATCATTTTTCATAATTTAATGTTATTTATAGTTAAATATATGCATGTTTCTTATGTTTACTTATTATAAATCACTCATATAAATACATATATCAACATATTTATGTAAAAATGTATATTATAATATATATATATAAATAAATATTCTAAAGATGTATTAAAAATAATATCTATCCATTTTTACATTATATATACATATACATATGTGTGTATTAATAATGAGATATATATTTATATTCTATTCTATTATATATAAATGAATATAATATATAACATATTTAAATAAATATACATATATATATCACAGACACACATATATATATTGTATAAATGTATTTTAAAATAATTATATATATATATATAAACATAACTATCATTAAATAGACATCAAAACAACATAGTGTAGTGGTAAAGGTGTTCCATCTTTGAAGGAGATGTGTAGGGTTTGAATCCATGAAGATGCACATAAGGATAAGAATTAACAAAGTGATGATAAAAGGTGGAGGGGTGAAAAGCACTGATAAAGGGGAGGTGGATCGCTATTAAAGGGTTTGGGGAAGTGCTGATAAAGGGTGTCAAGCACATAAGTGTCCAAAAAATATAATTTTACCCCTTTAACAATGCCTCCTTTATCATCACTAAAAAAGTGTTATTAAAGGCCCCCTTTAACATCAATAAAAAAGTGTTGTTAGAGGACACTTTTAACAATGTTTTTTTATCATTGTTAAAGGGGGACTTTAACAATTCTTTTTTATCACTAATAATGTTTTGAACTTTTAACCACGCTCATATTGTCAATATTTTATTATAATTGATAAATGACTATTCTAGAACTTTTAAAGGCCTATTTTGTAGTAGTGAACCATTTATTTTTACTCCAATTAAGATTTTTTTATTGATATCATATGTATTCTTCCTTTGAATGGTTTATTATTGATTTTTCTAAGGATTGTATTCACATTCATTTCCTTGAATTATTTGTTATTCCCCTTGAAATATTCAATCTCTTTTGATCATTGAACATTGAATTTACCCTTAATTATCCATTTCATTCATCATGGATGTTAGTATTTCCTAAACCAGATACCATTTTACATATGATGTCTACTTTCACAGTTATTTTATTATTTTATAAAATATTGATAATTTCATTTTCTTTATTAAATACAGATATTTGATAAGGCATATTATTTATTTTGATTATTCAATTTGAGGAATAATTTGGAAAATAAATGATGGGGGGATACTAAACATTATATAGATCATAAATGCATTTATATGTTCTCATGAGACAAATTATTTGTGCAAATCAGAATATTTTAAACTGTCATGTGAAAATTCTTGATGGTATAGGTTTTCACGTTCCTTAGACATGACATGCATTAAGAAATAATTTACCTAATTTTCTTTCATTTATTATTCATCTATGAGATTTTGTGTCAACATATCTATGGATACATTTAATTTTTAATTATTTACATAGTATGTGTTTTAGTTTCTTACCTGACCATATTTCTTTTTTCTTATCTAGTTATTTTAATGTCATGTGTTTTCATTTATTACCTTGTCATATTGTTTATGAACCTCTTTCTTAGTTTATTGATTATATATCATGTGAATTCAGTTATTCACCATTTCATAATTATTATTCTCATTGATTCGTTATTTCTTCCACTATATTTTGACCTTACTAATCATTTTACCTCACCCTTATTATATTCATTTACCCAGGAATCCAAGAAACATACTATGAAATATATGTTTGGATTTACAAACTATATTAGAGTTATCCTCAATGATATTTATTTAGAAAGAAGAAGAAAAATATATAGTAATTAGTTTATTAATTTTTCATGTATATATCTATTTTATCGAGACTACTAAACTCTCAGTCATTTGGGATTTAATTCCTGGTAATCATGTCAATGAAATAGTAGAAGACACCAACTTTGGGCCTTCTGGGGTTGGGTCTCTACGGATCTCCTCTTAGAGATGCTAGGGTTAGTCTTTTGAGAATATGAGAACCTCTAATATTTTTATATGGAATTTAAGAATAAAATTGGTATGGTTTGGTAGATCTAGAAGGTTCAAATTGGGGTAATTGAGGGAGAAAGTTCCCTTTTATAATGTAGGTGGGGAATTTTAGGAAACTCCCAAAATATTAAATTAATATATATTATTTTTTAATTAAAAATGTATTAAAATTTTATTATTTAAAACCTTAGATGATTGTGGTTCTAAATCCTCTCAAAAAATAAATTTTAGACATGTTTAGGTCACAATTTTAACTTTATCATTTGTCATTAACCCTTAGTTAAACACTTTAACTCTTACCATGGAAATTTTTTTACTCTTTAGGGATAATATAGTTACTATAAAATGATAAACAAACTCCAAATGGATCATTGATGACATATTAAAACTTATTTTAGTTATTTGGAATAATTTATATTTTTATAAATTTTATACCATTTAACAAAATATTATTTATTTTAATGTATCATTTTTTTTCATTTTTGATACTATTCAATATTTTTCTTTTTAAAAAATATCCTATCATCATGATAACTTCGAACCAAAACTTATAATATATCACTAAAATTTATAAATTATGTTTAAAATTCATATATGTAATTAATTATGTGAAAATTTATTTATTTTAATGTTTTTAATATCATTTATTTTTTTATTTCCATTAATTAAACAATTACTACATCATTATTATGAAACCTTTTAATTAAATTATTTTTTGTCTAAATTTTTTAAATAAGTTATCATGATAAAGATAAATTTATTATCTATCAAATGAATATGTATAGTCTAATTTATCATTTTTATAACCATGTATTAAAAATATAATACTTATTAAAATCATGAGTATGACATTTTTAACTTTTCTTTAAATAAAATATAATAAATCTCTTCCACTCATCCAAGTGGCTTAAAAAGAGTATAAATTCGGCCTAATGATGATTTTGGTAGAAAACCACTCATTAAATGAAATTAGGACATGTTTTGGGGTAATTTTATAATATCATTTATATCTATAATTACCTAATTTACGCTTAACTGTGGGAATGAATATATTACTAAATTTTACTATTCATATGACAAAAAATAAATGAAACCTATTTACATAAATTGGACCCATTAATTCAAAATATATAATCCACTTTTCATAATTCAAAACATAGAATTCTTAGTATTTAATTTAAAATTAATCTTGTTAACGGCATGAGAAAATGAGTTATTAAAGTTTAAACCTGCAAAAGATTGAAGCATTTTTATATCTAAATTCATTGTAAAATTGATTACAATAACCTAAATTGTATTAAATGATAAATTTAATCAATTTATACTTTAAAAACATTAAATAATATAATTTAACACTATAAATTATTTTGATGAAAAAAATTTGATTTCAATTAAAATTTAGTATTTTTGAATATTCATCAAAACATGAAACTTATCAGAAAAATACCAAAAAATTTAACTAAAGTGAAATTTTATATTTATATATAAAATTGGAAGTTTATTTTTTCTAATAGAATTCATAAATTGTAAAACATTGTATTTAAAAAAGGTTCTCCATTAAAAATGATAAAACGGGTTTTATAAAAAAATAGGTTTTCTGTGTAATATTGTGTTTGTTATTATCTTATACCTCTCAAATATATTATATGAATGTCAAAAATATTTTATTTAATATATATAATATATATTTCATTAATATCATTCTATAATAGTAATTAATTTAAATTATTAAAATAAAATGACTTTGTGAGCATAAAAATAGTTCATTAAAAAATATCTCATATATATTCAGTTGGTTTCTATATTCATTTTTAATTAATTTAGAACCAATTAATTCAACCATATATTTTCATAAGTTTGTTAATATTATTCTTAACCACTAACTTAATGGCTAGGTTATATCTAATTATATTAAATAATAATATTTTAATAATATATTATTGTTTGGTAAAACCTGGTCCTGCATGTAATGCAAGCCAACTCATTGTTGTGTGTAGCATAACCATATTTTGGAATTGAATACAACATAATCTACCAAAGAAAATAAATTTATTTAGGAGGTGACATACTATAAAATCATGGGGTGTTGTAGGTGATTTAGGGACATCAATTGTTTTTGTTAGTGAATTTCATCTACAAGGTAAAATTTTTTGAACATTATTCACTCAATATTGTTAATTAAATGATTTTAATTCCATGCATTAGGTGAATACCCGACCCTTGGAAAACTAAGATTCTGTGCTTTCTGAACATGATGTGTCATTTTAAAACAATAACATGTACTGATAAACACACATCACATCCCATACAGATGATCGAGTACAGTTCGGGCTCTGGGAAACCAGTAACTTCAGAAACGTTTCATCTGATAAAAGCGGTTACCTTAAAATTTAAAATTCAAAACATAATGTGAGAATAAGAATTCCCAGTAAGGGGTTTAAAATAAACCAATGAATCTTTTGAAATAATTTTTTAAAAACTTATCCAAAGAACATTCTCTTATAGATAACAATAACACATGTAACAAAACATAAAAGTACTCACTTAAGATTTTCAAGGAATACATGAATCGATTAGGACACTTTCAAAAGGGGGTTGTAAAAGATATCCTGAATAAGTATGACGTATGAATGTTTAAGCACAAATTAAACTGTTAAGATTAATACTTAATTAGAGATGCGCGTGAAGGAAAAAAAACTTCAATTTCATATGTTGGTTACTATTGTACACGAATCATGCCCCAAACTTTTACTTGTGACATCAATAAGAACTTGATGAAAACATAAGGGAAAGATTAGTGAAAGAATAGGCATATCATCTTGAAAAGAACTTGTAACATGACTTGAATATGTGGATTCAAAATTTCATTTATACATTCATGAACATATCACCGAGGTTCATCCCCAATGTGTCAATAAAGAAAAATTACCGAGGTTATTCACCAGGGTGTCAAAAAGCCAGTCTTCTCTAGAGATTAATTCTTTATCCCACACATTGGAACACTATCAGGGAACAACCTTAATATATCTTTACTTTCATGTGAGCCACATATATCAATACTTTACATAAACGGGGTTGTATATTTAAGATGTCACATACCACATTGAATAGTTCATTCATAGTTGGTCAGAGTAGATGAATTTACATATCTTATAAGTGAGAAAGGAATCTAGATGATTAAAAACCAAGCTAACAATCATATGACCATTATTAGAAGGAATTAAGAAAGTATGATTATGGTAAATATATTGACATATAAGGTAATGAAGGAATAGAAAACTAGAATTTATCACATGAATGTTTGTTCTTGAAATTCTAAAATTTTATCATCCAATTGATTACAAGGTGAACCAAAAATCTCATGTAGGGTTCGGATCTTGCACATGCTAAGTCATTCAATATTGCTAAGCCTTTTCATAGTACTGAATAATTTCCATGATAGAAATCATGAATCTTCACCATAAGAAACATCATTTAAAACACACGGAAAAAAATAAGTTACTCTTAAATGTGGATATAAGTTATGTTTAACACCCTATTTCTTATGTTTTTAAAACTCCACCTAAACCCGAGACTTAATGTGTAAGGACCATAACTACTGAAATAAAGGTTCACGCAATATATAAAATATATGTATGTACCCGAACTCAAACTAAAATATTGGCACACCTATGTGTGTTAATCCCTTATGAATATTAGTTCAACAACATTTTCAATAGGGATGGTCATGCCCTTAGTCATAAAAATTTGTTTATGAAAACCAAATTTTTTTTTATAAAAACCCGATCATATATATAACATTTTCAAAATTTATTTACAATCTAAATATTAAATTAAGTGTATGTGAATATGTAAAGTGCATTAAGAATTATACACACACATCATACATACAACCGAAGTAGAAAGGTCATGCCCATTCCTGCATATAACTGACGTATATACATCTAACCAAAAGTATATATGTATTTTCAAAACAACAAAACAAGTCCAGGTATAATCCTTACATTCATTAATCTATTTTAATGCAAGAGAAACCGAAGGCCTTGGTTCATCATTTAAGAATGTTTGGACTGAACCGTAACGTTAAAAAAAATATTTTTTTCAAATATATAAGTGTATGTATTCTCAAAGAAGCAAAACAAGGAAAAACTAAAAACCCTTACTTTAAAAACTAGGGAAAGGAGGACTTTTGGGAGGGTTGGTCAGGATCGCCGGGGACTTTAACAATAGAGATGAACTGAGTGGTCTTAGTTATTTATTTACAAAATCTCACACACCACCTTCCACACAAAAACGTACCCACTTGTGTTGCATTCAATGGGGGTGTCGTGCTTGAAGAAAACGAGGAGACATGGGGGTCCCCGACGATCAGAGGTGAAGAAAACAAGGGGTGTGCCATAGGGTAGGGTTACTGGTGTAACCCATGCATGGAGGAAGACAAAGATGCAGCTAGGGGAAATGTCAAGGGAAAACAGATGGTCCCGATCGATCCCAACGTCAATCCAAGGGATGAGATGCGTCTGCTATTTTAAAATAATTGAGCGGCTTAGATTAGATCTAAGTTACATCGGACGGTCTAAGTTTGAAGGGACAATTTAAAAACCTTGAACAGCCATGAATAGATCGTTTCGGATTGAATGGTTGACAATAACCACAAAGAGATATGCAGTTGCTGAGGGTTGAGCACGGGATTGGAATCAACGGTCCAGATCACGTGTGATGCAATCCAATAGTCCAGATCACATTTCACCCAAAAAAATGCTTCCCACATCGAAATGGAGAGCAGTTTTTGCCTCCCTTAAAACCCCAGGCCTCCCAATGAGTGCTCAAAAATCACACAACACCCACAAAGGGGGCCCTATACACAGGCTCCTGCCCGCAGGCCTTGGCTTACCCAGACCCCGCCGTGACCTCACGCCCGCATGGGTGCACCTATGCGCTCTTGCTCACTCCTGAGTACCCTTTGAAGAACCTCTGCCTGATCATGGGCCGACCTTGACTTGGGGATGAGGGTCAGGCTCAGCCACTTCATGTGAGTTTCCTCCCTCGGCCCTAGCCAAAAAGGGCTGGCCCTAGTGGGCCAATTTTTTTTTTTGAAAAAACTACACTAAAAAAAGTTTTAATAAGAGGAAACAATCCTTTTATTAAAACTATATAGAATTTTATATTATTTAAAATTATTTAATAAAAATTGAACATGTTTTAGTTAAAGGTATTTCTAAAATTAAAAATAATAAACCCGTTTTTAACTCAAAAATTCACGAAAAGATATTTTAATTAACCTGCATTATAATTGATATACTAGTATCAACGAAATATTAGTTCAATCAAAAAATAATTTAATTTGAAAAACATAAAAAATGTTTATAAAATTATTTATGAAATGAAAATCAATAAATTTTATTTGAAAAATTCGCAAAGTGTTTTGAATTCCTTAATTCTTTTCAAAATCACTTAAGGGTGAAATGAAGTTTTACACCATATCCTTTTAGAGTTCATAAATGATGGTTTAATTTTAACCATAATCATAACTCAATTAATTGGAAACTAATTAATATTTTAATAAGTTCACTTATCCTAACAATGTCCAATGCCTATTTTTTTATAACTGTTAGCTTCCAACTGTCACTAGAGAAACGGTCGAAAAAAGTGTCCTATAAAACCAAACCTTACAGTGTCCTAAAACTCAAACAGAAGAAGATGGTGCTTCCCATTCCGCTGATTCTCAGCATGGTTTTTATGATCATAGTGGTGATCTTTTCTTCTTCAGTTGACTCAAAGGATCTCCTTTACTTACTGGGCCTCGTTGTCATGATTGGGGGTCTTCCAGTAGTTCTGATAGGGTTTTTAATAGGTATATTTGGTTCACATGATTACACTTTTGATATCGGTGTACTGTAGACACTACAATGTTCTTATTTAAATAAAGAGAATTATGTTTATCCTTTAATTTTTTTTCTGTTAAAAGGGATTTTACAAAATTAAATGCATAATATCATCATTATATGATACCCAAAATTCAGGGTGTTACATTACTACCCCCATCAATGAATTGTGTGCCCGCAATTCTTTTCATACAAACATGCTAAGAGGAAGCTCTCAATTGTTCCTAACATATCCCTCATCGTAGAGGATCCTCAGGTGCATTCAGTGGGACACCCAAATTGATGCTCAACTCATCTAGTTCTCTGATCTAGATAAACTTCGGGTAGAAGGGGTTGAACTCATGCACCGACCACTCAGGCTTCTAGAGGGAGTCTCAAATGGTAGAAAGTTTGGAAGTGTCCAAATTGACCAACGTACGAAGAACTTTCCGAATTATGTCTTGATCGAGAACATATAAGTTATAGACATTGTCGTACAAGATAACATTGAGAAGTTGGAACATGTAGGTTGCATAAATGTTTCCCTCTAAAGAACACTCTTGAAATTTTACTCTGGCCGGGTAGTTCTAGCCTAGGGTGAAACACAGGAAGATCCCTTCTTGATATATTCCTCTCTGATTATGCTCATCCAATTGTGCTGAGCCTATGTGGTAGTATATGGGAGCATTCCCTTGATAGGTGTAGAGAATCCCTGGACCGTTTGTCACCTCAAAGAATTCCTTGCACGTTCCTCGCAGGTTTGCAAAGGGACGATACTCATCTTCAGAGGTTTTGATTGCAATAATATCTTGTATCTCAGTAGAAATAAATAACATGTGGTTTTTTCCTTCCATATGAAAGTTTATGATGAGAGTTCAATCACTTGAAATCCATCCAAAAGTATAAACAATGTAAATACATAAGAAAGAAGAGATAACAAAATATGTTCTTTATATAACTACTGGTGCACAACATAAAACTAGTCTAATGGTTTCCCCAGTACCATAACACACGAATTCCCAGGAGAATCTTGAAACTCTCTATCTCCCTAAACTATATACCACATGAGTAATCAGGTTCGATGGCATGGGAGCACTTATGGTATCTCCATAGTCTTACATGTGGGGTGTACCACTGTGAGACATCCCTATGTACTTGTTGTCTATACACAGAATGATAGGCTTTGTATTCAAGGATGCCAAAGTCCATCATTTGACCAAAATGGCCATAGGACAAGACTTGGCACATGTATGCTGCGTGGAGATCTGCCTCTGCAGTGGCCTCTTGGAAAGTCGTGAGAGATGACACGCCTTCCACTACGTTGAAGCATCTAAAATGTCCCTCATAGTACGTCCCCCATCATGTGTATGATGGAAACTGGGCTTGCATCATAAATATGTAATCCATACCCGCTCTTAGAAGGAGTTTAAGTACTCGGGGAGAGTTGGACACATCATAGAGATTTTTGCACGACATATGGATATGGGCATAGTTTATCAAAGAATCATGGATGGCTATTGAAATTATGGTTTCTAATCCCTCATTGGGAAGAGAAAAATTATTCGTACTTTCATTTTCAATCTAAAAATAAAGAAAACTCATTTTTAGTAATTCTGAAGTATATTTTTCTTTGTTTCAGTTCTGGATTTCCGGAGTTATCCAAACCGAATCCTATGATACAAACTGTGAAGACCCGACCCCAAAAAAACGTGGATTCAGTTCCTTCTGAACATGATGTGATGATTTAAAACAGAAACATGCACTGATAAACACACATCACATCCCATATAGAAAATTGAGTTCGGTTCGGGCTCTGGGAAACTACTAACTTCAGAAATGTTTCATCTGATAAAAGTTGTTACTTGAAAATTTAAAATTCAAAACATAGGATGATCATAAGAATTCCCAGTAACGGATTTAAAATAAACCATGAAACTTTTGAAAGAATTTTTTAAAAACTTATCCAAAGAACATTATCTTATAGAAAACTGTAACACATGTAACATTACATAAAAGTACTCAACTCATATTTTTAAGGAATACATGAATCAATTAGGACATTTTCAAAAACGGGTAGTAAAAGATATCCTGAACAAGTACGACGTATGAATGTTTAAGCACAATTTAAACCATTAAGATTAATACTTAATAAGAGTTGTGCATGAAGGAAAAAACTTCAATTTCATATTTTTGTTACTATTTTACACGAATCATGCCCCAAACATTTACTTGTGACATCAATGTGAACTTGATAAAAACATAAGGGAAAAAGTAGTGAAAGAATAGGCATATCATCTTGAAAAGAACTTGTAACATGACTTGAATATCTGGCTTCAACATTTCATTTACACATTCATGAACATATCATCGTGGTCCATCCCCAAGGCATCAGTAAAGAAAAATTAACGAGGTTATTCACCAGGGTATCATTAAGCTTGTAATCTCTAGAGATTAATTCTTTACACAATGCATTGGAGCGCTATCAGGGAACACCTTTAATATGTCTTTACTTTCACGTGAGACACATAAATAAATACTTTACTTAAACAGTGTTCTATATTCATGATTTCCTATACCACCTTGAATAGTTCATTCATAGTTGGTCATAGTAGTTGAATTTACATATCTTATAAGTGGGACATGCATCTAGATGATTAAAAACCAAGCTAACAATCATATGACCATTATTAAAAGGAAATAATAAAGGAAGATTATGGAACATACATTGAAATATAAGGTATATAAAGAACAAAAAACTATAATTTATCACATGTAAGTTTGTTCTTGAAATTCTAAAATTTTATCAGCCAATTAATTACAAGGTGAACCAAAAATCTCAAGTACAGTTTTGAGCTTGCACATACTGGAACAGTCAATATTGTTAAGCCTTTTCATAATAATTAATAATGTCCATGATAGAAAGAATGAATCTTCACCATAAGAAGCATCATTTAAAATATAGGGAAAGAAAATAAGTTACTCTTAAATGTGGATAAAAGTTTTGTTTAACACCCTATTTCTTATGTTTTTAAAACTCCACCTAAACTCAAGGGTTAATGTATAAGGACCTTAACAACTGAAATCAAGGTTCATGCAACATATTAAAGATATGTATGTACCCGAACTCAAACTAAAAAATTGGCACAAAAATTTGTGTTAATCCACTATGAATATTAGTTCAACAACATTTTGAATAGGGAATCTCATGCCCTTAGTCATAAAAATGTTTTTATGAAAACCTACAAATTTTTTTTTATAAAAACCCGGTCATATATATAACATTTTCAAAATTTATTTAATATTTAAATATGAAATTAAGTGTATGTGAATATGTGCAGTGCCTGAAAAATTATACAAAAACTTTGTACATAAAATCGAAATAGAAAGTTCATGCCCATTCCAGCATATAACCGATGTATATACATATAACCAAAAGTATATATGTATTTTCAGAACAACAAAATGAGGCCAGGTATAATCTTTACATTCTTTAATCTATTTGAATGTAAGAGAACTCGAAGGCCTATGTTCGACATTTATGAAAGTTTGGACTGAACCGTGAGGTTAATATATATATATATATATATATATTTCAAATATATAAGTGTATATATTCTCAAAGAAGCAAAACAAGGAAAATATAAAAACCCTTACTTTAAAAACCAGGGAAATGAGGACTTCAGGGAGGGTTGGTTGGTCTTTCTGGAGACTTGAAAGGGAGATAATAACCGATAGGTCTCAATTATTTATATACAAAAGCTGACACACCACCTTGCACACAAAAACATACCCACTTGCATTGCATTAAATGGGGGTGTCATGCTTGAAGAAAATGGGGAGACATGGGGGTTCCCGACAGTCAGAGGTGAATAAAATGAGGGGTGTACCATAGGGTAAGGTTACTAGTGTAACCCATGCGCGGAGGAAGAAGAAGACAAAGCTAGGGGAAATTCCAGTAAAAAACAGATGGTCCAGATCGACCCCAATAACGATCTGAGGGATGAGATGCGTATGTTGTTTTAAAAGAATTGAGCAGCTTAGATTAGATCTAAGTTTCATCGAATGGTCTATGTTCAATGTGTAAATTTAAAAACCTCGAACATCCATGATTAGATCAAGCCCGATTAAACGGTTTACAAAAACCGCAAAGAGAGACGCGATCGCTGAGGGTCGAGCATGGGATCGGAAACAACGGCCTAGATCACGCGCGACACGATCCAACGGTCCAGATCACATTTTGCCCAAAAAATTGTTTCCCACATCGAAACAGAGAGCGGTTTTCACCTCCCTTATAAAATCGGGCCTCCCAATGAGTGCGTAGAAATCACACAACACCCATGAAGGATGCCCTACACACGGGATCCCTCCTGCATGCATTGGCCTACCGAGACCCCATCTTGGCCTCACGCCCACACTGTTGTGCCTATGCGCTCCTGCTCGCTCCCGAGATCCCTTCGGGGAACCTCTGCCCGAGCTCGGGCCAGCCTTGGCTTGGTGCTGAGGGTCAAGCCTAGCCACTTCATGTGAGATGCCTCCCACAGCCCTATCCAAAAAGGGCTAGCCCTAGTGGGACATTTTTTTTTTGAAAAATCTACACTAAAAAAAATTTTAAGAAGAGGAAAGAATCCATTTATTAAAACTATAATGAATTTTATATTCTTAGACATTAATGAATACAAATTATTCTTATTTTAGTTAGAATTATTTCTAAAATAAAAAATAATAAACCCCTTTTTTTAACTCAAAAAGTTATGAAAATGAAATTTTAAAAAAACTACATTATAATTTATATACTAGTATCCTCGAAAACTTAGTTCAATCAAAACATAATTTAATTTGAAAAACATAAACATAGTTCATAACATTATTTAAGAAATGAAAATCGTTACATTTTATTTGAAAAATTCACCAAGTGTTTTGAATTCCTTAATTCTATTCAAAATCACTTAAGGTTGAAATGAAGTTTTACACCATATCCTTATAGAGTTCAAAAATTGTGGTTTAATTATAACCTTAATCATAACTAAATTATTTGGAAACTAATTAATATTTATATATGTTCACTTATCCTAACAAGGTCCAATGACTATTTTTTTATAACTTTTACCTTCCAATGGTAACTAGAGCAATGGTTGAAAAAGTGTCGTATAAAACCAAACATTACGGTGTCCTAAAACTCAAAAGGAGGAAGATGTTGCATCCCATTCTGCTGATGCTCGTCATGGATTTTATGATCGTAGTGGTGGTGTTTTTTGATTTAGTAGACTGGAAGGATATCCATTACTTACTGGGCCTCATTGTGGTCATTGGGGATCTTCCAATAGTTCTGTTAGGGGTTTTAATAGCTATATTTCGTTATCATGATTACTCTTTTGATCTCAGTGTATTGTAGAAACTAAAGTGTTCTTATTTAAATAACGAGCCTTATGTTTATCCTTTAAATTTTTGTTTTTTTAAGGGATTTAACAAAAGTAAATGCATAATATCATCATTATATGAAACCCAAAATTTGGTGTGTTACACGTTGTTTTTTTACTTGTCATAATATTAATTTCCATTTAATATTTGGTATTTTTATATGTTTTATTTATGTATTATTGATCTTGAGCTTATTTTATTAGTTCCTATATTCCTTTTGTTTGGTTTATACATTGGGCATGTGCCATTACCCTTGGTACGCTTTCCCATTTGATCTGTGCCATCCTCATACCTGATGTTGATCCATTGATCCTTATGATCCTTTGGTTTTCTATTCCTCCATTTTTTTCATTCTTCATGAAATGGATTGTCTTGATCTCTGGGTGACCCTTGATAGCTTATCCTCTGATGTCATATGTCCTTATTTTGTTGTTTAAGTGGTTATGTTGGGACACTTATCTAGATTTTTCGTATCCTTGGTTATATGATCTAGTATTCCTCTACCCCTACTAGAATGAATCCTCGATTTGGAATCTACTAATCCACTTGTGGGAGATTTAGTTGGGTGAAAAATCTCCATGGTTTTGGGAGCTCTAGTTTTCCATGAGGGAGAAGGGTAGATGAAGGAGCACCAGTGGGATTTCATGACTTACCAAAGAAGAAATAGTGATCAAGATATGTTTTTATCATCTTTATCTATGTTTGGTGTGGTGGTCTGATGAGGTTCTAGTGTTCCTTAGTGTTCTTTTTACCTAGATGGAAATGACGATTATATAGGAGTACAATCTTGATGACCCTAACAACAAGACCTAATTACATAGAGGCTCTATGAAAACACATAGGAGAGATTTGTCCCTAGTAAGGGGCCTTAGTATGGTATTCTTCTTCTTTTCTATTAGTTATGTATGCCATGTATTTGATTATTCTTTTGTTCTATGTTGTGTGTGTTGTTTTAGTTTTTCCAAGGTTCATGGTATATGATGAATCCCCAACTTGGTTCTACTGTGAGTCTGGGCATTTCAAGAACATGAACATTAGATATTTTTCTCATGTGCCTTTTTCTTATAGGGTTATGTTTCACTATTTATCACATATCTTTTATAATCCCATTTTTTCATAGTGTAATCCTGGTACCCATGCACCATACATATAGGCCAAATAGATAAATAATGTAAAAAATATATGGTCCTATTTATGATTTGATTACTACTTTATGTCAATCGTTTCTATTGATCATCTCTCTTATGTTTGAGTCTGTTATCTCGAATAGGTCATGGTAATTATGAGTATTAATATCAAACCGGTTATATATATTCTCATCAGCATGTTATTTATTGTAAATGTTTACATGAATTTGTACTTTTTATTCTCTCGTTCTTTGTTTATGGTTTGTTAGAATCAACATGTTACACTTCCGATTATGATAAATCATTACAAGATTTGTATTATTCACGTTTTCTTGATTCTTCCTACTATTTATATAATTATAAACATGTTAAATTTTTGTTATGTAGTTTTTAGAAACAATATTATTCCCATAAAACTCAATTACTCCATTGAATGTGGGTACCTCGTAGCACAACCCACAATTTTTTTATATAATTTGATAATAAAATATTTATTAAGGCTGCTATTGGGATCAAATATTATAGGCCCTTTCATGATGTGATAATTGTGAGATAATAGTAAATTAGAAATGAATAAAAAATGAAAAATAGATATAACATAGAAAACCCCAGAAATAAATAGGGGTAAAAAACCATAGAAAAATAGAATGATATCATTATGGTAAAAGCGGATAAACACAGTCTCTTTCTATTATAAGGAAACTATACATGTAATTAACTATCTTGATTAATGTATAACGATCCTCACAAAATACAACACTCAAAATGTTGAAATAGGAAGCTCAATACTTGAGGTGATGTTGCTAAAACTGTCAAAGCATTCTGCCATTTATAGGCAAGGCCTTTACTTGATCTTCCTCCTCTATTTAACTCCATTGGTTAGTTTTTCCACCCATCCCACTAACCACACTATCCCCATTGAAAAATCAAGGGGGCGAAGTTATTTGTGAGAAAAAAATGAAAATATATATCACACATGGATTTCTGATTGGGAACAAATAATATTTCCACAAATATTTCTATCTTCCAACCTTGTTGCTTGTATATCTATGATTACGATTGAGGATTTTTACTATATCAACTTAACAAAGTTAATAAACTTCATCATAAATTTAACCTAATTTTCTTTAATATAATTTTTTTTCATATCAACTCTTCCTTCCTCCACCACATCTCAAACAAAGTGATATTGTACCATAATGTATTTTATCTTGGAATAAAAAGATAGATTCCTTTTAATTTTCAAGGTGCTATTATTGTCACCAAACAATTTGATATACTTCTGTCATTTTTCGGGATCCTCTAGAAACCTTCACATCTAAATCACCTATTTACAAGACTATGTAGTTTTCATGTACTCTACCTTAGTCGTGGATAAATATATAACAAACTACATCTTTGAATTCCATCCCACAACCCATTCTATAAAATTAAACACCTTACCCAAAGTGTATTTTTTTTGGTCATAATCACCTAAAAAATCTGAATCTTTGTAGGCTCTCATAGTGAAATTTGATCCTCAATAACATAATACAGCATATGAGATCTCCTTGATGTATCTAAGGGTCTTCTTTAATATGTTCCAATGCTCCCGTATTTAATTGTCCATATACCAACTAACATCTCCCACTATAGGTGCCATTTCTGGTCTCATATAAACCATAGATATTATCATACTACCCACTACTAGTGCATAAGGTAATTGAGACATCTCCATCCTATATACTTCACTGTTATCACTGTTAGGATTCATCATATAGGATAATATAAAATTAATAGTAGGTGGGGTAAATACTGTATTATAATGACGCATCTGGAAGTATTTCAAGATATTCCTCAAGAAATTATTTTTTGATAGCTAAATCATACCCTTATTTCTATTTCATTAAATCTGTATCCCAAGATATTATTTTTTGGTCTTAATTTCATCATATCATACTCCCATGAAAACTATCAACTTGTCATCCACATACAATAGAATAATGATAAAATCACTACCATCTAAACCCATGAAATAAGCACAAGTATCTGAATGAAGTATTTTGTGCCCAATACTCATGATATAAGAATAAAATCTCTTGTACCAACACCTTGCTGCCTGCTTAATACAATAAAATGTTTTTCTCAACCTAAAAAACTAGTTCACTTTTTCTTATTTTGAAAAACATTCCGATTAGAGAATATATATTTATTTATCAAGATCACCCTGTAGAAAAGTTCTCTTCACGTCTCTCTACTCTAGAGTTAAACTATATATTGCATAAATCCCCATAACTATCTAAACTGTCATTATTTTAACAATGGGAGAAAATATTTCCTTGAAATCAATAACATATCTCTATTCATATCTTTTGACCACCAGTCTTGCATGATATCATTACAATTATTATTTTTCATCCCAATTGATCTTAAAGAATCTTGTTTTACTGATAGTCTTCCTTCCATGAGGTAATGGATCAATATCTCAATTATTGTTCTTGTGAAGGGCATCATGTTTCTCTTGAATTACTTCCATCCATGTGGATATTTCTGAACTCCACATCACCTCCAAAAAAATTAATATGGATTACCGTCCTCCATCAATATGTAGTAAACAATATTTCTCTTTGTGATAAATTTTGAGTGCCATATTGATTCTCTTTTATCTTGAGTTGATCGTTATAGTCCAAAATTAATCATAACATGATCAGCATGCTCCACAAAGGAAATTGGTTCTTCTATGGATTTTTCCTCCACCCCAACTACTATAGAATATATGTTCTCTTTTTTCAAGTCCACATTATTCATCACTTACACCTTATCATCTAGACACATAACATCCATGC
Source organism: Viscum album (assembly GCA_963277665.1). NCBI lineage: Eukaryota > Viridiplantae > Streptophyta > Magnoliopsida > Santalales > Viscaceae > Viscum > Viscum album. Next base: position 942,510,242 of record OY728148.1, read on the forward strand.
TGATGATAAGTATATGGGTAGTGGGGTCCCACATACGATACCCCTTCACACCAACAACATATCCTAAGAATATACATTCATTGGATCTCGAATCCCACTTCAATATTTCCTGATCATTAAACAATACAGATACATGACCCCTATAAGTATGTAACCATGCATAGTCAGCAGGTTTAACACTCCACATATTCATTAGTGTTTTCATATCAATCATCTCAAAAGTAAATCGATTGATCTCATAACATGTTCTCTTCATTACTTTATCCCATAACTTCTTCAAATTTCCTACATTCTTCAATATCTCCCTTGTTCTATCAAACAAGTTTATGTTCTCCCACTTTGCCACTCCATTTTTTGATGAGTGTATGACACCATGAATGTTCTCTTAATTCCTTCTCATTGAATAAAACATATCAAAATCCTCACTTGAATATTTTCCACCACTGTCAATCCTCAAACACTTGATCCTCTTCAAGATTCCATCTTCATCCATGCTTTGAATGTTTTGAAGACATTAAAAAAACATGATTTCATCTGGTTGGGTATACCTAACATCTCATGGAATAATCATCAATGAATTCTACAAAGTACCTTTCTCTTCCCAGGTATATAAACAATGCTTGACAAATATTGGAATGGATCAACTCTAAGATATTCGTGCTCCTCATTGCCAATGTCAAAAAATTCAACCAATGTTTGTTGAAAAAATCATAATGCTCCCAAAATGGAAAGGATACCTTTATAATCTAGGAAGAAACTTATGTTCAGTCAGAATCTTAAATCTTCATTCGAACATAAGACAAAGCTTTTGATACCATGACTTCCTCAATGCTTTTGTTGAGGTAGTTAACAGGAAAACTATTGTAATATCTCGGTTATTATATGTATTGTTTTCAATTATATAGAATTAATTCAAGACTATAAAATCTGACAGCATGCAATTTTGAGGCCCAGGGTTCCCAGAATGATCCATCGAATTTTTTTTAAGCTTTAATTAGCACACATAAGCAGTTTTCCTAAAAAAGTGGAATAATTCTTAAATGGTTAATTGAATAAAAAATCCGAGGGCATTGTTGTGCTCAGAATGGTGGGTTTACCCTAGTCATGGATTAAGTTTAGTCGGTGCGGGCTTCCTATGTGAAACCTAAAAATCGAATAACCGTAAATAAAATAATAAAATAACTTTTTTTCAATTGCTTATAACTCACGAACGGTAACTCGGATTAAAAATATGAGACCACCGTTGAGCTTGTGAGGGTATGATGTTTTTAGGTAGATACTAACTTTGGTTGGCATATGCCAATATTTAATGTTAGTTTTTGGAAGTAAATAAAATAATTAAGTGACAATTATTTTATTGTAAAATCCATAACTTTTAAACGGTAACTCGGATTGGAAATCCGAGAGTACTCTTGGGTTCGTTGGGGTGTAATTCAATTAGTCAGATCCTAACCTCAACCGAAGCTGGTTGAGGGTTACTGTTAATAATTTTATGAACTTTTTTTTGGTACATTCAGTAAACGTGTGAGTGGCATTTTCTAACTTTTGACTGTTGTTCTACTTAAAAATTAGAGGGCATCGTTGAACCTGTAGCGCCGAGATTCACTTATTAGAGGTATAACTTCGACCGTAGTATGTCAGGTGAAAAAGTTATTTTTGTGGAATTTTGAAAGATTAATAAAATAACATATTTTGTTATTTTTTTCCTTCTTTCCTCCAACGGACGAACGACACTGGCGGGACCGATGATGTGTCAATCCAACAAATGGATTAACTCTTCTTTTCTTGTAACCACACCATTGGAAATTTGGGAGGTTCATTAATTAAATGACCCTCATTAATTCCCAAGGCATTATACACTCCTTCTCCTTTACTATTTATATAGAGCCCAGGGAGGGTTGTTGACACGAATTCACAAAATGAACAAGCTCTGGAAATGTACCGCGAAGCCAACCACCAAGAGGACGAGACTGGTTCCAACGAGCGGTGACGAGCGCCACCAAGTCACGAACCGATGACAACGATAAAGGAGGTTTCATCGAGCGTTGTTAGCAGACGTCTCTTCCAGGTAGGGGGTTATTTTTGTTTGTGGGTTTTTGTTTCCCTCTTGCACATTCTTGAAATTATATGAAGAACGCGAGTCAATCGACTAACGGGATGACTCGCGATTCATCCATATTTACGGGAGGTTATTGCGGGGAATCTTGTGGGGTTAATCTTGTGTTCAATACAACTGTTTATTGAACTCCCTTAATATCCTTCATATTGCGGGCTAACGTAGAGGGTGCGGGACTAACAAACCATGCCTGAACCCTCCACTATCTTTCTTTCCTTGAACCACCTCAGAAGACCACGAACACGTCGACACACACACAGTAAGAGGAGGGTCGTGGCTCTTCAACCACGGAGAACGGAGGCGAAGGCTGAAACGATGGCCGAATACGAGAAGGAAGGCGACATGACCGCCACGCCACTGATGAATGGAAGCTACGGGAGAGGCCAAACCCACATCTGGAGTGTTCCGTGGTGCCAACACGGTGCCCCCACCTCACCAACTGAATGGCCTCTGGGCCTTTTGGGAAATCCGGGTGACCAAGGGGTTACACCCCCCCATATCAGACTGAACTAGGCCACATCCCTTGTAGCGGGCCGCTTCCCTCGAGTCAGGGAGCCGCCCTCGAACCGGGCTGCCCCTCGAAGACCGGGCCGCTGCCCTCGGACCAGACGACCTCCCTCAGAGCAAGTCGCCGCCCTCGCACCGGGCCCCCACCCTGAAACTGGGCCCCTGCCCTTGCACCAGGCCGAAACCCTCACACCGGGCCTCCGCCCTCAGACCGGGTCACCGGCCTCGAAGCGGGCTGCCTCCCCGGATCGGGTCTCTGCCCCATGCAGGTCTGGCAGCCCCTTGTGGGCCTCCCTATTCTAGTCGGGCCACCTTTGCGGGCCGCCCCCCTGCGGGGCGTGGTGGTCTACCCTTGCGGGCCGCCCCTCCTGCGGGTAAGACTAAACACCAGCCCATCGAGATGATTCCACCCTAGCCCAGCCCAAAGCGAGTCGGGCTGGGTCGGTTTGACCTGGTCAGACCAGACCCATGCCCAACCAGACCCTGGAACACTTAAAGGAGAATATATTGAGAACCGGATGTCTGTTTGACAAATTGTCTGCAGCGTTGGGATCCTTGGATCGAGATGTTCCTTTTGGTATTCTCCAATTGAGTTTTTAAGAAGTTGGATTGTGGGTGGGTTGGATCGAACCTGAAACCAACCGGGCCCCCGAAGCTAAAACGCTTTTAACTCACAGACCAGGCGTCCGATTGACGCGCTGTCTATCACGTTGGAACCCTTACGACATAGCAGTCCTTTGATTTATTCCCTTGTGGAGATTAGTGGCAGGTGAGGTATGACCGATATCTCAAGGGGAAGATTCTATGGAACCTGAGTGTACTTGGTGCAAGGAAACTTATGGTAGGAAGAAACGTGAAGAAAGAACATCGATCCTAGGTGGGTCAACATATATTGATCCTATGTGGGCCAGATCCTGTGTGGGTCAGTGCTCAGCGATCCTATGTGGGTCATTACATATCGATCATGTGTGGGTCTGATCCTATTTGGGTCAGCAGGGGTTAGTTACCTATCAATCCCGTGTAGGTTAGCAGTAGTGCTTCTTAATATAATATGATGATATAGTTTATGAATACTCATATGTACTTCTGTACGTATGTTATACCTGATTGTGAGGTAAGTATTTTTCCTGTGTGGTACTTCTTTCTTTGTGGTTTTACCTGTGTGGTACTTCTACCTTTGTGGTATTGTCTTTGTGGTGTTACATGTGTGGTATTTCTATCTTTATGGTGTTACTTGCATGGTTCTTCTACATTCTTGGAGTTACCTTCGTGGTTTTATCTTCATGGTGTTACCTGTGTTGTAATTCTACCTTCGTGTTGTATTCTATTTTCTTTCAGTTGTATTGTACTACCAGTCGTACTTGTACTTTTATAGTTGGGCTTGTATTCCGGCCCCTTTTTACTTTCAGCACTCTTTTACTACAACGGTTTACTTTGTGGTTGCATCTTATTGTGTTATAGTCTTTGTCGTTGCATCTTGTTTTGTTCTTGGATTGTGTGTCTGTACAGGTTAAAAAAGAAATGTGTTCCCGTTTAAGGGATATGCCTTTCTGGTTCTAGTTGTGAGCCACTCGCCTATGGAAGACGAGTTTGGGGTAGTCACGACATGGGCCCCGAGGGACGGTTCGTGAAAACTATCTCCACCTCCTTGTATGCTTCCCCATAAAGAACGCATAGATTCTTTGAGATCTTCTCTATCTTCATCACCACAAGAATAGCCTTCACAATATTCCACACTCCATTGTTAGTGTGAGTATTACACCTGATATCATCAAATCCACCCAAATAAAATATGTTAATCATCAGGATCTTCGCATGGTGTACTCCTTAGGTGGTTTGAATTATACCATCATGCATCTTCAGTTTTCTAGTATTGACTCCAATGATCTTCAACGTGTGATTGTTCCCCATGTAAACAACTCCTTTCGAGATATGTTCATACTGGTCAAACCATTTCCTTTGAGCCATGTTTCTATTGAATCAATTATCCATGCGTTGTTGAGATGATGTCTACCACTATCTGTCATTGAAGTTTTGCTGACTAGTATGTCTCCATTTTCGTAGGTACTCATCATATTTCATTGAGAGTTGTTTCCAACACTCTTACTATTCCAACAATTCTTTTTGGCATGCTCCTACTTTCCACAACCGTAACATTTGATGTTGTTATTCTTCTTTATTTGGACCTTCCATGATTTTGGCTCCCACTTAGGATCCTGATCCATCGTCCTTCCTCTCTCTATTGACAAAGTCTTTGATTAGTGCAATGTTTTTTCTCTGTCACATTTCTCTTACATTGACTTTTTTCTTCAGGAACCACAGTTGAAACGTTGTTGAGCATAAACATGTCTATCATGATATTGTTAGTAAGGTTGATGATCAACTGATCATATGGATTTGTAAATATTTAGAGCAGAATACCAGCACATTTAGTATCCCTAATTTTGAAGCCATGTGTCATGAGTTGAGCGAATAGGGTATTGACAATGTTGATGTGATCGGTCACTGATGATGACTCTTCATTCAAAGAGTGTATAATTTTCTCTTTATGAAAATTTGGTGTGCAGTGACATGGTATTATAATGTTTCTTAGAACATCATAATTTTCTTTCATTGTATTTTTCTCTGCAATGCATGATAGGACCTTGGCGACCAAAGCAAACGGGATGTTGGCAATAACATTCATATCCATGTTGTCCCATTTCTCCTCTTCTAGACCCACCGGTATTTTGTGGATCACATGTAGGCAATTTTTCTTCCACATCATCCCTTGCATTGTCATTTATGAGAAGTATTAATACCTAAAAAAAGAACTTCACTAGGCTGGGTGTACCAGACTACCACAATCGTAGTGTGTTTTTATCAAAATGATAAATATTACTCCATAGCATTTAGAGACGTCAAATTTGTACCATAACATAGTACTCCATAACATACTTGATTTACCATCACTTTATTTTACATATCGAATCACCATCAAAGATTCATTTTAATGCACAAACCAATCGTAGAAATCCTGGAGGGTGCGGGTGTCCACATGGTAGTGTTTTTGGATGGAGTCATGGAAGGTGGGCTATTCAATGTCTGGGTAAGCCCTCCGGGGGTTCCCGCCGGCCAAAAACTGCAGCGGGGGACTCACAACCCTTTCCATCGCCAAACAAAGAATGAATCCTATCGACTTCCTCACCCTCTGCTCATTCACCACCACCCTGTGTACGCAACTCTTGTACATCCCATTCATCATAGCCTGCAATTTACCTATCATTATGACTATGAAATTCAGAAGTGTTAAATGGATCAGTGGTGAATGCAGACGCGTATACCATAAAGGTGTTGCCGACAAGAACAATGAGCGTGGATGGAGTGGGGGCGACAAAATGCCACCTCCCATCGCACAAAACATAGAGGCCACCCACGTCATCCTGGTGGAGGATTGTAATGGAGGTGGGATCGCAGTGGGGTCCGGTCCCCAACGTCACCTCCGATCGCCGGCAAGGAGGCTAGTAATATAGAACCAAATTTGATTCGTTTCCAATGAAGAAATCCTGAAGGTAGATGTGTCCCACCCCAAGGACGACACCCATCACCTCCATGATCGCCACCGACAGACCACTCATGGCCTCGCTATACTCCTCCCACTCCTTCCTGCCCCCGACACAAAAGAATCATGGAATATATGGACTTTTCTTGATTTCTAATCACCACCAATTTGAAATGTCAGTTATTTTTCTCAATTAATTCTCAAAAAATTACCCAAAATCTCGAAAATCCATGCCCATGGTCTGGACGAAGTAGTTCTCCACGCTCCCGGTGGCAGCTTCGGTGAAGTGGAATGACAACATCTCTTTCCACAGAAACTGCGTCGTGAACCTGTTAGTGAGGCTGTCGGCGTATCCTTGGTGATCCACAGAGCTCCTCTTCACCCTATGCACATCATGTGGTGGAAAGCTGAAGAACCGTTCCATGCCGTCCCGTGCCCCGATGAGATCCCTTCTTAGCCGTGGGTGTCGAGCTGATGATTTGGGAAGGAGTCGAGGGCCTCCTTTTAAACGCAGAATTCTTTCCACTATATTATTGCACGTTGTTGGACCATTAAATGGTTTATTCATGCATCTACCCCTTCATAAACTTTGTTCATAAATGTGTTTTCCGTTCATCTACCAAATTTCAGCTCATTTAGCCTCTAGGTTAAGGAGTTTTGTAATTTTCATTGAATAAGACTTTATTATGGCCAAAATTTCAAGGAAGCTTCCTTCAAATGTGTAACGATCAATGGAAACATTAATGACTTCAAAACTCCCCCAAATTTGTTTTATAGTCGGTCATATGTGTCCTAGTGGTACCCCAAGTAATATTACCTAAAATGGATGTGAGGGAACCGATTTGTGCATCCATTATTTTGGTGGGGTCTACTCTGTCCACTCGAAAAAGTTTCCAACTTCGATGAATTTTTTGAACTAATAGATCTTCTAATCAGATCTGGGTACAAAAGAGAGAGTTGAATTAAATAAAATCAGGATTCAAAAAAATACTAATCACGAATTTTGGAATTATATGTTTTATTAAATGATAAAAATATATTTGTAGTAAAAATCATTCAAAAATCCAAAATTATGCACTTTTCTCAATTTTTCTCATAATCATTCTAAAATTCAAACTACACATAATTTTAATAAAACATTGAAATAAATGAGTTTTATCATTGAAAAAATTAAAAAATCCTCATTATTTGATAAAAAAATATGCATAAATATTTTCTCTGTCAATTACCCCCACACATAAACCATTCTTGTCCTCAAGCATAAAATCTCCAAATGGAAATCATAGAACACAAATTTTACCAAAATTCCAATTCCAATGTAATTAAAAAAAATTCAATGTGAAATCAAACATTCAAAAATATGCATATAAAATCAATTTAATTTTTCATTTTTAGAGAAACAAATAATTCACATATTTTACTTTTACCCTTTGAAAATTGATTGAACTTCTCATTTAATTGATTCAATCTCTTTCAATTATTATTATAAACATGCCAAGTCTTGATTTACATCACTTTTGATTATTTTCTCTCATCACTCATGATAAAATTCAAGTAGAGTTATTCTTATATCATGTGAAACATGCTCATTATCCATAGGCTTGTAAATGAAATACTTTCTCCACTTTGTACGGAAAAAACACACATAAAATCATGAGGGCTTGCAAATAAGGTTCTATTGACTTTGAGGTTCAAGGTTGATAGGATTTGATGTATAAAAAATTAAGGATAAAGGAGGAGTCTAATCTCTTAAGTACTATGAATGATATCAAAAGTAAAAATATAATTAAATTATCCCCTTCAATGTAGCAGCACCCACATCCCAAAACTCAAAGAAAAGTTTATGATGAAGTAAGAATAACGAATTATTTGTGCACCCTCTTGAATATTTGTTTTTATTTTTTCTTTCTTCTAAATTTATGATTATATCAAACCTCACTTCTATCACATAATAACATACGATCATAATATCATCAGTCTGAAAAATGGTGATTTTTTGTTTTCCCAAATCACAACCCATTTTTTTCTCTTTTTGTTGGTTCTTTTTTTCATTTTTGTCTTTTTTTTAAATCAGGTGGGGCAAACAATAGATTATAATGAATGATTCCAAAAACATTTACAATTACCACAATAATACCCCCACACTTCTTCATTATAATGTATAACATCACATACACCATGATTCCCATTACCCCCACACTTCAACTTTAAAATATTATGAAAATACTCAGAGGAGGGTACAAAGTGAAAAAAAATGGATTGAAATATAGCTAATTCCTATAATGGTAATTCACGGTCTCTATGGGCTAAAAGAAGGATTGATGTAAATGTGGTCTTTTAAGGAAAATTATTTTTTTAAAGAATGTCTCAATCATTTTAAATGTGTTTTTGCGCTTTCATAGACTTGAAAAGTTTCAATACAAGTTCTGGTCAGTTAGATGTCCCCAGATCACTCAAAAAATATGCTCAAGAATAAATATGAAGTACTTGGTATAGAAATCCTCTTAGGAATTGGAAATATAACATTGGTCAATAACTCATGGGATGACTAAAAAATCAATTTACATGAACTTCATAAATTCAATGCATGATGGATGGTAGGGAAATTTCATTTACATGAATCAATTAATTACTTCAAATCATGAGTTATTACTTAAATATCTATGATTCATTTTAAAAATTCAATTATTAATTTCAATAATTTAATCATTTCAACATTGAAATCTGAAACATAGAATATCATGATTCCTAAGAAACTCATGTCTCCTAGATAAGTTGAGTAAAAAATGAATTTAAGTGTGGGCATGCAATTTTATCATTAAAGATCAAAACATGTTTTGGAAAAAAATTGTGGAATGTTTAAAAGATAAAACACTAAAATTGAAAAACCGTTTCCCATGAAACATGGAACTTCCCCTTATATGTATAGGTCTTCCTTCTACCATCATGATCCTACAAAATAAAATCACTCAATAAATCACACTGATCATTTCATTTAAGCTTAAAATGGAAAGAGGGAGGGGGTCACATGCAAAATTATTCCATAGAAAAGAAATTTACATCTAAATTTCTCGAAATAAAGTAAAGATAAATCTTGGTATTATCCCAAATGTGGGCCATGGATTTTTAATGCCTCTAAATGGAAGTACTAACTAATATCCAAAGTCTGATGGAGGATGAAGCTTCTTTGATTGAAACAACCACATGTTGATTTTCTCAACTTGTGCTTCATTCTTCTGGGTGAGTAATGATCCCTGGATGGAGTACACCATATCCCCCCCTTCACAATGAGGTATATCTTGCATGGTGGGGTAGGATAAAGTATGTATCATCCTCCTTCTAGGTTGCTACTTGTGCAAGCTCTTCTTCTTTGTCAATTGGTTCCTCATGTTATTATTTATAAAAATAATAGTCAATAGGAATGTGAGAGTGTACTTATATTTGAATAATATTAAAAGATGAAGTATCAAATAAAATTATTCCCCATCAATGTAAGAATATTTCATAATGATTTCCTTTGGGAAATCCACTAGAATCTCTTCATGAAATTCCTTCAATAAATATTCAACGTGTCCAGGGAACTCCATATGTTCCTCAACATGTGCACATCCTGGTTCTTCTTCATCCTCCAAGGCATAACTGAGATTTTCAGATTCTGTATAATCAAAAACACATGGAGTGATGTAGAATTCATATTCAATAAAATTATAAGGGATAGAGTCAATAAATTGTTCAACTCCCTGAGTTGGTTCAACTTCAATCTATTCCTCAGTGGTAAGTGCCTCTTTGAGTAGACTCTCTGAGGATGGAGGTAGGTAGTCGGGCTCCTCCATCTTAAATTCAAATTCCACCACATGGGTGGTTTATTCCTTTAGTGGTGATGAATCTTCTAGTTTTTATTATATAGGGAGGTCAGGTAGTTCCTCACATTTAATCAATAATTCATCCAAACTTTTTTGATCTCCCACTTTTAGCTCACCAGGTAAGTCTTCATCCCTTGAATCCTCAGGTTCTTAAATTTCAAATATAAGTGGTGAAATTTCATCCACCACTTTCTCAGGTTATTGCTTTGGCTTTGGTTTGGGTTACTCAATTAATGCATGAACATAACCAAAATCTCTATCAGCCTTTTTGGATAATTTTTCAATGATTTCTCTAAGTTCATGCACCTATTCTCTTCTAAAATATTTATCTTGTTTTTGTTGTTGTTGTTGCTGCACTTGTGAGTAATTTTTCCATGAATAATATTCTGAATTTGAATACATCATGGAAGTATTTTTTTAGTTTTTTTAATCAAAAAGAAATATGACTAAGATGTGAATATATAAAAAGTAAATAAACTAACAATTGTCTCCTTGGAAAAAACATTAGTTTGATGCACGCATGTCGCGGGGCATGGGAAAAAATAATTATATTTTTCTAGTGCAACATAGTGGGTGACCAATGTCTTCACTCTTTAAGAGCCTTGTCAATGTAGTTCACTTTATCTAATTAAACTATTATATCTCTTTTGTGGTTTTTCTATTAATTAATGTGATGAAAATATTTTTGGGTTTTTTATTATTTAAAATAATGACATGTGAATCAAGAATTCTAAATTTATTCTAAGATGCAAGTCTAAACAGAATAAATTATTAAGAAAGAACTTGGTTTTGGGGGTTGGTTAAATTTTTAATCATTATGATCCTTTATATGTTTTATTTTTGTTTAATAATCCAAAAATGAAATCTCATATTTGAACTACTATTATTTAATTATAAATTCTGGAATATCATTGAATGTTTGAGCACTCACAATTCCACCTCCTCCTTTAATCCAAGTTGGTGACACACCTATGTCTAGAATGTGTCATTTCTATAACCCAGTTCAATCAAAGCCATTTAATACATTGACTAGGTAAGATTTTACGTGTCAAGAACTAAACAATGGATAGATGTAAATAATTAACTAAAAAAATAGGGATAGGTTTAGTTGCATGTCATTGGAGTTAGTCACAACATCAGAGACATTCCCCTTACCTGTGCATGCTACTCAAATATATCTACAAACTTAAAATTAAACATTAAAGAAAATTCATGATCACCTTTACCTCCAACCAAGCAAAGTCTCGAGGTCAGCCTCTCATTTTTTAGAGTAAGATATTACACAATGGAGTGGGTGGAAGAGAAGAGAGAGTGGAGGGAAACAAATGAAGAAAAGTCAATAGAGAAACACAATGTTATGGATTAATAAAAATTAAATTTGAATTAAAATTGAAAAATAATACAAAAATAAAATTAAAATAAAATATAAAGAATAAATTAGGGGGGAAAGAGGAGTAGAAGTGGCCCATGACCTTGTGGGATCCCTCCTTAGCTGTGGGTGTCGAGCTGATGATTTGGGAAGAAGGTGAGGGCATCCTCTTATAGTAAGAATTCATTCCTCTGAAAGATTGCACATTTTTGGCCTATCAAATGTTAGATTAATGTGTGTAAACCATCATAAAAGTTATTAAATAATGTGGTTTCCATTCACCCTCCATAATTCAGCTCATTTAGCCACAGGATTAAAGAGTTATGGAATTTTCATTGAATAAGACTTTTTATGGCTGAAATTTCCAGGAAGCCATATTCAAATTTATAATGATAAATGGAAACCATAATGACTTAAAATTACCCCCAATTTTTTTAAGTCATTCCTATGTTTCCTAGTCCTATCCTAGGTGGAATCACCTAAATATAAAGTGAGGAGACTGATTTTTTTCATCCGTTATAGTGGTGGGGTCCATTCTGTTTGCCTAGAAAAATTTCCAACTTCAATGATTTTTTTGGACTAATAGATAATTGAATCAAATATATGTCCTTAAGATAAAGATGAATGAAATAAAATCATGATTCTAAGAAAAAGAATAATGAATTTTGGAATTATATTTTTTAGAAAATGAAAAAAAATACCTTTGTAGTAAAAATATGTCAAAAATCCAAAATTATGCACTTTTCTCAATTTTTCTCATAATCATTCAAAAATTTAAATTACCCTTTATTTTAATAAAACATTTAAATACATGGGTTTTATCATTGAATAAAATTAAAAATCATCATTATTTGATCAAAAATATGCACATAAATTTGCTCTCTCAAATACCCCCACACTTAAACCATGCTAGTCCTCAAGCATAAAATCTCATCAGAGAAATTAGAGGACACCAATGTTACCAATATTCAAATACAAATTCAATTAAATCAAAAAAAATTCAATGTGAAATCAAACTTTCAAAAAAATTCAAAAATATCAATTTAATTTCCATTTTTTCAAAGAAACAAATAATTCACATATTTTACTTTTACCATTTGAAAATTGATGGAACTTCTCCTTTTATTCATTCAAGCTCCTTGATTCATTATTATTAAACATTCCAAGTCATGATTTACCTCACTTTTGATTATTTTATCTCATTACTCATTATATAATTCATGTATAGTTATGCTCATATCATGAGAACATGCTCTTTATCCGTAAGCTTCTAAATAAACTACTTTCTCCACTTTGTAAAGTCAAAATGCACATAAAATCAAGAAGACATGAAATAAGGTTCTATTGAATCTGAGGTTTAGGGTTGGTAGGATTTGATGCATTAAAAATTAAGGATCAAGGAGGAGGCTAATAGAATAATTACTATACATGATATCAAAAGTCAAAATATAATAAAATTATCCCCTTTATAGTAGCATCACCCACTTCCCAAAACTCAATGAAAATGTTATGATCAAGTAAGCATAATGAATGATTTGTTCACCCCCTTTATTTTTTTATTTTGTACATTATTTTCTTTTTTCGAAAGTTATGATTATATTAGACCTCACATCAATCACCAAACCATATACGCTCATAAGATCGTCAGCCTAAAAAATTGTGAATTTGGGTTTTCCCAAATCATAACCAATTTTTTTCTCTTTTTGTCAGTTCTTTTTGTCATTTTGTCATTTTTTTAATTCAAGAGGGGAAAAATAGAGTATAATGAGTGATTCCACAACCTTTTACAATTACCACAATAAAACCCCTACACTTCTTCCTTACAATGTATATCATCCCATCCACCATGATTCTCTTTACCCGCACACATCAACATTAATATATCATGAAAATACTCAGAGGATTGTAGGAATGGATAAAAATGTCTTGAAACATGACTCATTACGATAAAGGTCATTCATGATCTCTATTTTCTAAATGATGGATTGATGTAAAGGTAGTCTCTTAAAAAAAATTATATTTTCAAAGGATGCCTCAATAATTTTAAATATTTTTTTGCACAGTCATTGATTTGACATGTTTCAATCAAGTTATGGTTGGTTACATGTCGCATGATTACTCAAGAAATATGCTCAAGAATAAATAGGTAGTACTTGGTCTAGAAATCTTTTCAGGAATCGGAAATATAACATTACACAATCACTCAGGGCATGACTAATAAATCAATTAACATGAACTTCAGAAATTCAAATCATGAAGGATGGTATGGAAATTTCATTTAAATTTATAAATTAATTCCTTCAATTCATGAGTCATTACTTCAATATCCATGCTTCATTTTAAAAATTCAATTATTAATTTCAATCATTTATTCATATCAACATTGAAATCTAAAACATGGCATCACAGGATTCCTAAGAAACTCATGTCTCCTAGATAAGTCGAGTAAAACATGAATTCAAATTTGGGCATGCAATTTTATCTTTAAACCTCAAAAAATATTGTGGAAAACAAATTTAGAGAGATTAAATTATAAAAAACGGAAATTGAACACTCTTTTTCCATGAAACATGGTCCTTCCCGTTCACTGTCTGGGGATTCCTTCTACCGTTATGATCCTACAAAATAAAATTACTCAATTAATCACAATGATCATTTCATTTAAGCTCAAAATGAAAAGAGGGAGGGGGCCACATGATAAATTATTTCAAAGAAAATAAATTGACATCTGAATTCCAAGAAAGAAAGTAAATATAAATATTGGAATTATCCCCTATGTAGGCCCTGAATTTTGACTACCTCTAGAGGGTTGTACCGGCTATTATCCAAAGTCTGATGGAGGATGAAGCTTCTTTGATTTGAACCACTACATGTAGCTTTTCCCAGCTTGTGCTTCATCCTTCTAGGTGAGTAATAATCCAGGGATAGAGTACTCCATATCCCCACCCCCTTAACAATGAGGTATATCTTGCATGGTGGGGGTAGGATGAAGTATGAATCATCCTTCTTCTTGGTTTCTACTTGTGAAACCTCTTATTCTCTGTCCATTTTTTCTTGAGGCAAGCTTCATCAAAAGAATAGTCAATGGGAAATCCAGAGTGTAATTCTATTTTAATAATATTAAAACATGAAGTATCAAGATCAAATTCTTCCCCATCAATGTAAGCATATTTTTTCATGGTTTACATAAGGAAATCCACTATAATCTCTTCATTAACTTCCTTCAATAAATATTCAACATATCCAGGGAGATCCATATGTTCCTCATCATATGAAAATCTAGGTTCTTCTTCATCCTCGAAGGCATAGCTGAGATTTTCTGATTCTGTATAATAAAAACCATAAAAAGTGTTGTAGAATTAAGATTCAATAAAATTAGAAGGGATAGAGTCAATGAATGGTTCAACTCCCTGAGTTGGTTCAACTTCAATCTCTGCCTCAGTGGTAAGTGCCTCTCGGTGTAGACTCTCTGAGGATGGAGGCAGGTAGTCAGGCTCCACCATCTTGACTACAAATTCCACCACTTGGGTGGTTTCTTCCTTTTTTGGCGTTGAATATTCTTCTTTATATTGTATGGGGAGGTTCGGTAGTTCCTCACATTTAATCAATAATTAATCAAAACTTTTTTGATCTCCCACTTGTATCTTAGTAGGTATGCTTTCCTCCCTTGCCACATTAGGTTCTTAAATTTCAAATATAAGTGGTGATATTTCTTACACCACTTTCTCAGGTTCCATCTCCAGCTTAAGGATGGGTTGGTCCATTAATGTACGATCACAATCAAAATCTTTATCAGCCTTTCTGGTGAGTTGTTCAATGCTTTTTCTAAGTTCATGCACCTGAGCTCTTCTAAAATATCCAACTTCTTCTTCCTATTGTTACTGCACCTGTGAGTAATTTTTCCATGAATAATATTCTGATTTTGAATACAACTTGGAAGTCTTTTTTAGTTTTTTATATGAAATGAAATATAAATAAGATGTGAAAATAGAAAAAGAAAATGAACTAATGATTGGATCCCCAAAAGAGCTTCAGTTTTGAAGCACGCCTGTCATCGGGTGTGGACAAAAATAATTATATTTTTACTAGTGCAGCACAGTTTTGGACCATGGTCATCTCTCTTGAGGATCCTTCTCAATGTAGTTCAATTTATTTTTCTAATTCACCTATTCTTTCTCTTTATGTTGTTTTGTTTATTAAATTTTAGTGATTAATATATTTTTGGGTTTTTTATTATTAAAACTAATGACACATGAAGCAAGAATTCTAAATTTATTCATAGATGAAAGTCTAGATAGAATGTATCACTACTAGAATTTTACACTTTACCAATGGTTGTAAACCATTGGTAAAGGCGGATTTGTTTGAAACTTTGATATAAAGTATTCTGTTTTTAGGATCCAAATTCTGTACAAGAACTATAATAAAGATTCACTCTGAAATCCAGATGAGAACTGTAATAAAGTTTAATTCCGAATGCCAGATACGAACTCTAATTAAGTTCTACATCAGATTCAGGATGCGAATATTTATGAAGTTTGACAACGAATTCTCATTACGAATTCTTGTGATGATTTCTCATTATGAATTCTGATAAGGAATTCTCATTATGAACTCTGATGACGAATTCTCATTACGAATTCTGATGAAGAAGTCTCATTACAAATTCTGATAATGAATTCTCATTACGAATTCTGATAATGAATTCTCATTACGAATTCTGATGACAAATTCTCATTATGAATTCTGATGAAGAATACTCATTACGGATTCTGTTGAAGAATTCTCATTACGAATTCTGATGATGAATTCTCATAACGAATTCTGATGACGGATTCTCATTCCGAATTCTCATTCCGAATTCACCTATTAAATAGAATCTGATCATCTTTGTTTTATACACTCCAAATTTATTTAGACTCCGAACATTCATCTTGCTTATGTTGTTATAATCTGTCTACTCTTTATTATTTTCCTTACACTCCGAACCATCACTCTGAATTTTTCATTCCGAACTTTTGAGTTAGATTTTAAAACGATGTCATACATTTTGTTACACTTCTTTTATTATAAAACGATTTTGTCTATTTTGTTATAAACTAACCATTTTCTAAGTGACACGTGTACAGGTCCCTCCGATCTTTAAGGAAAATATGACCGTTGGAGAAGGAGATGATCTTACCTATAAATAGGAGCTCATTTGAAAGAGCTGGTGTGCTAAAAGGCTGACTGATCTTCGACTCATGTGATTACATGTTTGAAGTGATTTCTAGAGAGAGAGGCTCTTATTAACTCTCAAAGCTTCGTGCGAATCTGAATGTTGGTGATTACATTCAAGGACTTCTAGGGATTGGAAGACAGAGGTGCCGACTACCTTGAAGTTCGAGGGATTCCTTGCTGAGGAAGACAGAGGTTGCCAACTACCTTGAAGTTGAGGGCTTGCGGGGATAGCAAGACAAAGACACTCCGATCTTCGTATCGAGGGCTTACCCTGGTGTGGGTAAGGCAGACTTGCTTGAAAGTATAAATCAAGGGACCTTTATCCAAGGTTTTTGGATACCCTTCTCTTTGGGTTAAAAGACTTATATCTTGTTACTTGTTGTTTTACTACGTGTTTATATTCCGCTGCATTTTGTATTATAAGGAAAATATTAATTTCTTATACTTCCTTACTTGTAACCTGTTTCATTTAGATTCTATAAGCTTTAAGGTAGAATCTCATACTGTAACTTTTGTTAAGTTTCAATTTCCGGAACTATATTTCCGGAACCTACTTTCGGAATCTCTTTCCAATTTTACATTCGGTGTTAGAGGTGTTGTGAATTTTCTTAGTTTAACTTTGTTAAACATAGCCATTTACTTTGCTTAAAGAAAGCATAGTTATTTGTAACTAACTTTAAAGGATCCAAAGGAATTATTAAAGTATACAATTCACCCCCTCTTGTATATTGAGCATCTACATCACTATTTCGATCCTACAATTGGTATTAGAGGAGGTCTCTGAAATACTTATACTTACGAATAAGTTTTTCTTTCTCACTTTTCCATTCCGAACTTTTCCATTTCGAACTTTCTCATTCCTAACTTTGTTATTAAGATTCTTTTCTACTAACAAGTTTGTGTGCCAATGGTTTTTATAAGTATGGTAGAAATTAATGTTGGTTTAATTGATAATCTAAATCCTACAAGACCACCAATCTTTGATGGTAATGATTATGAGTACTGGAGAGATTGAATGAAGACTTTTTTTATCAATACTGGAGTAGACAACTTTGTTATGCTTAATGGTGATTATAAAATTCATGACAAGGAAGTTAGAACTTTTACTAACCAGGAAAAGCAAGAATATCAACTCAACTATAAGGTACGCAATACGTTAATTTGTTCAATGACCAGAAATATATATAGACAAATTTCTTCTTGTGAACCAGCTAACTATATCTGGAATAAGTTAGAGGTTACACACTTTGGAACTTCAAAGGTGATTGAGACTAGGAGAGCTATGCTCAGAGTTGAATATCATTGCTTTAACTTTCCTTATGGAGAACCAATCTGTAAAGTACAACAGAGATTTATGACTATCGTAAACAGCCTATAGTCTATGGGAGAGAAAGGTTTAGATGATGAAGCTCTTGTGGATAAGATAATTGATATCATGCCTAATGAGTGGGAGTCAAAAAGAACTGCTATAGATGAGAACAAGAAAGTGACTCAGATTTCTCTTGATGAGATTTTTGGAACTCTTCTCCAATATGAAACCAGAATGAAGAGAGATGCTGACAACATCAAAAAGAAAAATGGAAATGGTACTGTTGCTTTTACAACAACTTCAAATCAGATGAAAGCTAAGACTCCTGAGAGAGTAACCAGATCTAATCTAAGAAAGTTATATTTCAATCAGATTCTTGTGAGAGTGAAATCTCTGAAAATGAATTAGAAAATCTTGCTCGAAGGATGAACAAGATAGCTGGCGAGAGAAATTTCCAATCCAAGTATAAGAAAAAGGAAAGGAAAGATAAGAAAGATGGAGAAGTTACTTGTTATGAATGTAAGAGAGATGGACATATTAGACCATATTTCCCTATGCTCAAAAAGAAAGAAAGGAAAGAAAGACATTCAGACAGTAACAGAAAGAAGTATTATAAAGCAAAAGCTAAGAAAGTTCTGAAAGCTAATGACACCTGGAGTGCCAGTGGTGGTGACTCTTCAGATGAATCTTCGGATTATGAATCTTCCGGACAGAAGAATCTTTGTCTTATAGCCAGATTACTTATTGATAATTATTGTCTTATGGCTAAGGTACGAAATGCTGAATCACTGACCAATGATTCTTTAAATTCTAATGATAGTAAATATTATGACTCTTTTGATGAAAAATATTCTTCTGATGAAGAATATACTTTACCTACATATGAAGAAGGCTCTAGGTTTGCTGAACTTCTTGAGATTGAAAACTCTAAACTCAATAAAAAACTTTATAAGGAAAAATCTAGGAATTATATTCTTACGAAAGAGATATCAGATATTTCTAAAGATCTTGATAAGAAAAATTCTAAATTTGAAAGTATTTCAAAAAATCTTGAGGAAGTAAGTTCTGAGAAGAAAAAACATTCTAAAGATTTAGAAAAATTAATTTCTAATAAAAACGTTTTTGATCCTAGATCTAGTTCTAAAACTAATGATTTTGAGTATAAAAACTTGGTTATAAAACTCAAGTCTGAAATTTTTTCCTTAAAGAAGTGTTTATCAAACTTTACCCATGGTAAGGAAAATTTTGATAAAATGTATTCCCAAATACGACCTTTAAGAAATAAATCTGGATTTGGTTATACCCATGCAAAACCAATTTTCAGTGACAATTATTTTGTTCCTCAAAGTACCCCATTTTGTACCAAGTGTCAATGTGGTGGTCACTGGGCAAAGAATTGTTCCTTAAACAAAACCCAATCTCTATGATTTCACAAATATTATTTCTCTAAGAAGATGTGGGTACCTAAAATTTTATTATCTGAAAATCTCGGATCCAAACAAGTTTTGATTCCGAAAGTCTAATTTTCTTCTTTATTTCAGTCAAATAAAGAGAGTACCAGCAACAATACATGGTATATGGATAGTGGATATTCCCGAAACATGACTGGTAACAAAAGTTATTTTGAAAAGATTATCAAAAAGAAATGAGGAAAGGTAACTTTCAGAGATAATGCTAAGGGTGAGATTATTGGTAATATTGTTCTTCTTGGTAAAACGTTAATTTCAAATGTTCTTTTTGTTAAGGGTCTTAAGCACAACCTCATTAGCATAAGTCAGTTATGTGATGAAGGTTACCTTGTGAATTTTAGGAATGATAAGTGCTTAGTTCACAATTCCAAGGAAGAATTTATTCTCTCAGCCAATATGCAAGAGAATGATTACACCTTAAATTTAGAAGACCTCAGGAGCCAAGATTTACCTTGCCTTAGTGCAATGGAAGATCATTCCGGGTTATGGAATAGAAGAATAGGTCACTGTAACCTTAGGAACTTATGTAAACTCTCTAAGAAGAAACTAGTTAAGGATCTACTAGAGCTTAGATTTGATTCTTCTAAAGTTTGTGATCCTTGTCAAAATGGCAAGCAACATAAATCTAGTTTTAAATCAATCGGTGAAGTCTCAACAACTGATGCATTACAGTTAGTGCACATGGATCTTTTTGGTCCAACACAAACTGGAAGTATTGGAGGCAAATACTATGTGTTTGTACTAGTTGATGATTACACTACATTTACTTGGGTTTATTTTCTAGCAAATAAACCTGAAGATTTTTCTTATTTCAAAAGTTTTATAGCTCAAGTTAAAAATGAGAAAAACATTCAATTGAAAACTATTCATAGAGATCATGGTGGAGAATTTCGAAATTCTGATTTTGAAAATTTTTGTAGTAAAAAAGTTATTACTCGAAATTTTTCAGCACCTAGAACTCCTCAACAAAATGGTGTAGTTGAAAGAAGAAATAGAATTCTTCAATAGATATCTATAACCATGTTGAGTGAATATTCTATAGCTATACATTTCTGGGCTGAAGCTGTAAGTACTGCTTGTTATACTATAAATCATGTTTTGATTAGACCTTTTCTTAATAAAACTCCTAATGAGTTATGGAATGGTAGAAAACCAAGACTATCCTACTTCAAGGTTTTTGGTTGCAAAGTATTCATTCTGAATACTAAATATAACTTACATAAATTTGCACCAAAATCTGATGAAGGAATTTTCTTAGGTTATTCCACAACATCTAAGGCTTATAGAGTTTTTAATAAAAACACTTGTACTGTTGAAGAAACAGTACATGTAAAATTTGATGAGTCAGATCCTTTTGTTTTTAAAACACCTCAGCCTACATCCTCGGATGTGTTTTCAAAAACTGATTATCAACCTTTGATAGAAGAACCTTCTGATAAGGATAATGTTCAAGAAGATATTCCTGAAACATTTACCCCAGAAGACATTCTACCCTATGTTGATGAACAGGCTTTTCAAAACCCAAATCAGGCGTTTCTTAAGAATCATCCCAGTGATAGTATCATTGGTGATGTAAATCAACCTGTAAGGACTAGAAGTTCCTTATGAAATGAAGTAGAACATCGAGCATTTCTTTCCCAATTAGAACCTAAAAGCACTGATGAAGATTTAGGTCATGATGATTGGATTAAAGCCATGCAAGATGAACTAAATGAATTCGAAAGGAATAAAGTCTGGACCTTTGTTGAAAAACCTAAGGAAGCTTCTGTAATTGGAGTCAAATGGGTTTTCAGAAATAAATGTGATGAAAATGGAGTCATAGTAAGAAATAAATCTAGACTTTTTGCCAAAGGCTATAATCAGCAAGAGGGAATTGACTATGAAGAAACCTATGCTCCAGTAGCTAGACTTTAATCTATCCGTATTCTACTTTCCTTTGCAGCATTATTTAATTTCAAACTTTTCCAAATGGATGTGAAATGTGCTTTTCCTAATGGTTATGTTCAAGAGGAAGTTTTTTTTGAACAACCTCCTGGCTTTGAAGATACAAAACATCCTGATTGTGTTTTTAGACTTACCAAAGCTCTGTATGGCCTTAAACAAGCCCCACGAGCATGGAATGATAGACTCACTGGATTTTTGCTTCAAAATATCTATGTTAAGGGAAATGCAGATCCAACCCTTTTTATAAAGAAAGATAAGAAAAATGTTTTGATTGTTCAAATTTATGTTGATGACATCATATTTGGTTCAACTCAGTAATATTTGACCGACTCTTTTGCAAGTCTAATGAAATCTTAGTTTGAAATGAGTATGATGGGTGAGTTAACATTTTTCTTTGGTTTTCAAATTTCTTAAAAACCAGAAGGAACCTACATATCTCAATATAAGTATATTAAAGATCTTCTTAAAAAGTATGGTTATGAAAACACTAAAAGTATTAGTACTCCCATTGGTACCTCAAACTCTTTAGATCTTGATGAGGTCGGGAAACTAGTAGATCAAACATCTTTTAGAGGTATGATAGGAAGTCTACTATACATAACAGCTAGTCAACCAGACATAATGTTTTCAGTATTCTTATGTGCAAGATATCAATCCAATCCTAAGGAATCTCACCAAAAGGCAGTAAAAAGAATTTTTCGCTTCGTTAAGGGAACCATGGATCCATGATTATTTTATACTTCTAGAAATTATTTTAAACTAAAAAGATTTTCTGATGCTGACTTTGGTGGATATAGAATGGATAGAAAAAGTACATCCGGAACATGCCATTTATTAGGAGATTCATTAGTTTCTTGGTCCTGCAAGAAGCAACATTCTGTAGCACTCTCCACTGCTGAAGCTGAATATGTAGCAGCTGGAAGTTGTTGTGCTCAAGTGTTGTGGATGAAACAAACACTCCCAGACTATGGCTTGAGTTTTACTAAAACTCAAATTTTGTGTGATAACACAAGTGACATTTCCCTCAATAAGAACCCTTCACATCACTCCCATAAAAAACACATAGATATTAGGCATCACATTCTTAGGGATCACACACTCAAAGGAGATATTATTCTCCAGTTTATCGGAACACAAGATCAAATTGTTGATATTTTCACAAAATTTGTGCCTTCTGATATATTTGAATACATTAAAGAGAATTTAGGAATGATAACTATAAGGTAATCATTCTTCTTTAACTTTATGTTGAAAAGGTCTCCTGACAACAATGAACTCCTTTTCATAGGGGAGTACATTTGATTGTTAGTTTAACAAAGTTTTTCAAAAACTGTTTTCAAACTTTTCGGAATTAAAATTCCGGAATGGAATTTCCGGAAACTAAAATTTCCAGAATGTATATGTTCATATTGAAGACTTCTGGAATCAATGACTTCGTATTGAACACTTCCGGAATGGAAAATTTTCATACTGGTATTTTCATAACGGAATTTTCTTACCGAATCTTCCATAATATGTTTTTCGTCTTCAAAATTTTGTAATGAAATTTTCGTACTATGTTTTCCGTAATAAGTCTGTTTTTCATAGTGAGTTTTCTGAATTTTGTCTTTTCGTAATAAATTTGTTTTTCGATGTTTTCGTAACAATATTACCCATTATGAATAATCCTCCTAAGCCAATCCGAAAGGTATGATTTCCTTACCCAAGTTTTCGTAGTCATATTTTACTTGCTGGAATTTTCTTATTTTTTGTTTTCGGATTATAATTTTCCTAATTCTTTGTTTTAATAAAAACCACAAAATATTGGATTCAAGAGAATTGGTTCTCAACCGTCAGATCTGATCTAAGATTATCACAATCGTTCGATCAATCGCGGAAGTTGAACCATTTTCTCGTTGCCTATATAAAGGGAACCCCAAATGGTTGTCCCACATCGGTTTTCAAGCTCCAGCGTCTCGATGTTCTGCCTCTCTGTTTTAAGACCATTCCGAACTTCAGTTTTCTCAGTTCCGAACTTCTCAGAGGTCTTCAGATCCGAATGTATGTAGAAGTAGCTTCACAAGACATTTCTTCCTCCAAAACGATTTCGAAGTGGTTAGTATATAGAGAGAGGCTGGTCTATCCGGATTTCTTCAACAAGTACAACTCCCTTATTTCCAAGAATATCATGCTAAATGGTTGTGAAGATGTTGCGTTGTCAAAACCTGGGAACCCAGATGATGTATATTCAGACTTACTTTTTGAATTCTATGAAACCGTTTCTTTTATTAATGATGATGGAAAGGAGAAGTTGTCTTTTAAGTCTTATGGTAAGACTTATAAGCTTTCTTATGCCAAGGCAGCCATCTTGGTAGGGCTAAATAATGAAGGTGAAGCTGAGTTTATTTCTCATGTGTTGCCGGATTCTAAGGGTAGCTTCGACAAGGAAAAATCCTTAGAAACTCTCGGACTGGCTGATGACAAGGCTCCGAAGAATGCTAGTTTATCTACAAATTTCCGGATTCTTGAGTTATGGGTACAAGGCCTTATCGTACCGAGGAAGGGTGACAATAACAGCTTGAAGAAGAGTGAGATATACATCCTAGATTTTCTGATAAATCTGAGGAAGTTTAATTTAATGAAGCACATTCTCATTACTCTTGAGAATTTGAAGAAAGGAAATCTGAGAGCTCAGATTATTATGTATCCAGAAATCCTCTCCAAGTTGATAGTTCATTTCCTTGAGTCTTTCAAGGAGGCTTGCAAATCTAAGCCAAGATTTTGCAATATTATGCCAGTGAGTGATGGTACACTCAAAAGAATGGATGCAGCCTTTGACAAGGAGTCTGGATAGTTTATTGATCTACCTGCTCAAAAAGAATTAGTTCTGAAAGTTGCTGATCTGGAATCCGCTAAGCCGGTAAGGAAGAGAAAGCTGAAGGAAGTGGAAATAAAAGCCGAGGATCCCAAGTCTATGGAAGTTCATTCCGCACCTCCAAAATCAATGAAGAAGAAATCTTACCCAGATGAGGTTGTTGCTAAATGGAGGGAGATGAATGAAAAGAGAGTGCAAGGGGAGCCTCAGTTTGTCGTGGACCCTGTGGAGGCTAAGGCCTTGAAGGAAAGAACTATGGATGAGCTCGAAAAAACAAGCAAAAGAAAAGAAGCTCAAGAAGAAGATGTCTGAGGCTGATGTAGCTCAGGCTTTGTTAAAATTCAATGAGATGGTTTCTGCGAGCATTACTGTTCCGAGATCCTTTTCATTGGAATCTATACTTGAGACTCCAGGAAGAAATTTCATTGCTCCAGAAGAAGCTGTTGCTAAGAATGCTGAAGAAGTAGAGCAAGTTGAGCAAGTGGAAGAGGAATAAGATGTTTCTGAAGGAAGTGGTGAAACCGGAGATGTGTGGAAGCAAGTAGATGATTATAAGGGGACACCTTCGGAACACTTATCACTCTGAACTTCAGAAGCTGAATCTTCGAAGATAGTTACTCCAGCAATGGAAGAAGAGAATGGAGAAGAAGAAGTAGCTTATCATGGAGAAGAAGAACAAATTTTACATAATATTTCTCAGATGGAAAACATAGAGGTTGGTGTTCAAGAAGTTTCTGATGAGGAAGATAATGTTGTCCAAGTCTCTGATAGTGAAAAGTAATCTCCGGAACAGGATTCTATTCCAAAAAAAGACAAGGGAAAGCAAATTCTTGTTGATACTCCGAGATCATAAGTGATGAAGAGAAAGGAAGTTGGTAGTTCTTCAAAGAGAAAGCTTGGCCTTATTGAAGAAGAAATTTCTCCAAGCAGAGTCTCGGATTCGGAGTCATCTTCAGTGGGGCATGACTTTGTTGTTCAGTCTTTGAAAAAGTTGGTGGGAACCATTCCGACCATCTCAAGCATTGATTCAAGATGTCAGATGCTCCAACATGCTTTAAATCAGAAATCAGACTATGTATCTATGGTTATGGACAAGTGTGTTGAAATTGAGGCTCAGTTAAAAATGTTCTTTGTTGGCTACGAAGCCCATATAAAATCTTGCAAGAGGATGACAAACTGGTTGAGGAAGACTGTAGAAGAGATGAGGCTATTTTTTGAATTTCAAGAGAATGTCAAGGATGCCTTTGAGACTGAGGACAGGAAGATAAATGAGCTAACTTCTTTGAAGAGAAGCTGACAGATGAAATGAAATTTCAGATTCAAGAAGTCAGAGATCTGAATGGTAAGCTAAATTCTGTCTCTCAAAACTGGAAGTTTGAAAGGGATCATCGGATTGAGTTTCAAGAAAAGGTGAAGGCTCAGGAAGAAAAGATCAAAGCCCAGGAAGAATAGCTTCAAGCCCAGGAAGAAAATATTGAAGCTCAATCTGCAAGAATAGTGGTCTTAGAGAAGCAAGCTGAAGAAGATCATAAAGACTTAAAGAAGATAAAGACCAATCTAAAGGGTCTCATGGCGAAGGAGAAAGATCCCAAGTAGACAGATCCGATCTTTTGTTGTACTTTAACTCTTTTGTTGTTGAAATTTTCAATCTTAATGAAAATTTGTTCTTTCTCATTGTTACTACTAATCTTTCAGGTACTTTTTTATATTTTCCATTCCCTTGTATTCTTTTTGAAAATCACAAAGGGGGAGAATGCAAATATACTTAAGAAAAAGAACTCTAATAAGAGTTTATCTAAGGGGGAGTTTCTCATTAAATAAGACCTTCTTATTCATAATAAAATGTAACTCTGGAAATCTATAATACGTTCCTTAGAGTTTCAAAGCCTAAGGGGGAGTTAGTCGTATTCATAAATATCCGTAAAGAAAAGGGAGATA
The DNA here is from genome assembly GCA_963277665.1 of Viscum album. Taxonomy (NCBI): domain Eukaryota; kingdom Viridiplantae; phylum Streptophyta; class Magnoliopsida; order Santalales; family Viscaceae; genus Viscum; species Viscum album. The sequence goes on from OY728148.1 coordinate 942,536,372, forward strand.
AGCCTTAATGTTTTTCTTTCTTCTTAGAATTTCTTTTTCGTAAGGATGTTTGTGCTTTCCAAAAAAGGGGAGATTGTTGAGTCAATATGGTTTTCCTTATGAATTTTCCATTCCTTCTTGTTTTGAAAATCACAAACACCTTATCTTTAAAGAAAATTTCTTTTATAAGGAAAATTGCTTTTATTAGGAAAATTGTTTTTATAAGGAAAATTTCTTTTATAAGGAAAATTGCTTTTATAAGGAAAATTGCTTTTATAAGAAAAATTGCTTTTATAACGAAAATCGCTTTTGTAAGAAAAATTTTTCTTATCATATTTTCATTCATATTTTTCCTAAGTATAAAATTCGGATTCATTTCTGTTTTCTCGGATTTGTTTGAAACTTTGATATAAAGTATTCTGTTTTTAGGATCCGAATTCTGGACAAGAACTGTAATAATGTTTCACTCCGAAATCCAGAGGAGAACTGTAATAAAGTTTCATTCCAAACGCCAGATACAAACTCTAATTAAGATCTACATCAGATTCAGGATGTGAATCCTTATGAATTTCGACAACGAATTCTCATTACAAATTCTTGTGATGAGTTCTCATTAGGAATTCTGATAATGAATTCTCATTACGAATTCTGATGACGAATTATCATTACGAATTCTGATGAAGAATTCTCATTACGAATTCTGATAATGAATTCTCATTACGAATTCTGATAATGAATTCTCATTACGAATTCTGATGACGAATTCTCATTAAGAATTCTGATAAAGAATACTCATTATGGATTCGGATGAAGAATACTCATTACGAATTCTGATGATGAATTCTCATAACGAATTCTGATGACGAATTCTCATTCCAAATTCTCATTCTGAATTCACCAATTAAACAGAATCTAATCATCTTTGTTTTATACACTCCAAGTTTATTTAGACTCCGAACATTCATCTTGCTTACGTTGTTATAATCTGTCTACTCTTTATTATTTTCCTTACACTCCGAACCTTCACTCCGAATTTTTCATTCCGAACTTTTGAGTTAGATTTTAAAAAGATGTCGTACATTCTATTACACTTGTTTTGTTATAAAACGATGTCGTCTATTTTGTTATAAACTAACCGTTGTCTAAGTGACACATGTACAGGTCCCACCGATCTTTAAGGAAAATATGACTGTTGGAGAAGGATCCGACCTTATCTATAAATTGGAGCTCATTTGAAAGAGCTGGTGTGCTGAAAGGATGACTGATCTTCGACTCATGTGATTACATGCTTGAAGTGTTTTCTAGAGATAGAGTCTCTTATTAACTCTCAAAGATTCGTGCGACTCTGAAAGTTGGTGATTACATTCGAGGACTTCTGGGGATAGGAAGACAGAGGTGCCGAATACCTTGAAGTTCGAGGGCTTCCTTGCTGAGGAAGACAGAGGTTTCCAAATACCTTGAAGTTGAGGGCTTGCGGGGATAGCAAGACAAAGACACTCCGATCTTTGTATAGAGGGCTTACCCTGGTGTGGGTAAGGCATACTTTCTTGAATGTATAAATCTAGGGAACTTTATCCAAGGTTGTTGGATACCCTTGTCTTTGGGTTAAAAGACTTATATCTTGTTACTTGTAGTTTTACTATGTGTTTATATTCCACTGAATTTTGTATTATAAGGAAAGTATAACTTTCTTATACTTCCTTACTTGTACTCTGTTTCATTTAGATTCTATACGATTTAAGGTAGAATATCATATTGTAACTTTTGTTATGTTTCAATTTCCGGAACCATATTTCCGGAACCTACTTTCGGAATCTCTTTCCAAGTTTCCATTTAGTGTTAGAGGTGTTGTGAATTTTCTTAGTATAACTTTGTTAAACATAGCCCTTTCCTTTGCTTAAGGAAAGCATAGTTATTTTTAACTAACATTAAAGGTTCCAAAGGAATTTTTAATGTATACAATTCACCCCCCTCTTGTATATTGAGCATCTACATAACTATTTCGAGCCTACAAAGGCCTGGAAACCATTGATATATAGTATATCATCAGTTCCCTTAGCCATGGCCTAGTAAGGTGTGACAATAGTGTTATACCAATGGTTCTGTGAAAATCATTGGTATAGGTGTGAAAATAGAAGGTATACCAATGGTTTGCTACAAACTGTTGGTATATGTGTGTTAAAGTATACCATATACCAATGTTTTGTAAACCATTGGTATATGTGTGTTACACTTATAACAACGATTATAAACTGTTGCTATAGAGGGGATATGGAAAGCCCTAAGGCTATACCAATGGTTTTGTTATAACTATTTGTATAACCCTATACCAATGGTTATAACAAACCATTGGTATAGTTATATTATATTATCTATACCAATGGTTTTGAAACCGTTGGTATACAATTGCTCAGCTCCACAGAAGCAGGCCCCTCTCCCTTCTCCAGACCTACAACAACACAAAAATACCTCTCCAGACCTGCAACAACACTAATAAAAAAATCCCCATCCAAAGTATTCAAAATTTAGAATTCATTCCCAAATTTAGAAATTTAGAAATTTAGAAATTCAAATTCAATAACACCCATAAGATAAAAAGCATACATGTTATAAGAAATGAAATAACACCCATAATAGTATTCCAAATTTAGAATTAATTCCTTACTCAAACCACAACACCAACACACATAAGAGTATTCAAAATTTAGAATTCATTCCTCACTCAAACCACAACACCAATACACAAAAGAGAAAAAACATACATGTTATAGGTAGAACATGGGATGATTAGTCATGGTCTTGGGTTGAGTATCTTAAAACCAACAGAAAAACTTGGGTAGAGTGGCAAGGATCATGAAACCCATAAGATAGACAATGGTAGTGGTCATGTTCTTAGACATAGGATAAGTTTTTGGAAGCAAATTTGATGTTTATATTCCTCTTATGATTATGTATCCATGTATAAATGGTTCCTAATATGATAGTGGGAAACATTGGCCATCCTTGACATACGAGACGGGTTACCAGAATAGCCTACATGTTTTTCATAGAATTTTCAATTAGAATAAGGAAGTGTCTGGATAATTGTAATTTTCTCTCCTGGGATTGATGTTACATTAATCCCCATCCTGTGTAGTGGGTATGAATATTCAATTAAGTCTTTGGTATTGGGTTCCCAAAGGGACTTTGGCTTGGTCCTAGAACCCACAGTTTTGAGGATGGGATTGAGGTGATCCATGGGGCTATGGTGTCACTATATGTATTCCTCACCATTGGGGTATTTTTATAAAACTTTAAAATAATTTTTCGTGATCTATGTGTTGCCTTGTTGACCAATTTGTTATATGGTATGCTTGAGTGTTCATAGGATTCATATCAAATTACTGTATGATATTTATTTGTTGTATGTTATTGTATAAAATGAACGACCCATGATTGAGAATTAGAACATGAGTGTTGGTGCTTGTTCATGATGGGATATCAAGACTCATTCGTAATATAATTCATGTTTTTTATATATACTATGACACATTGTGTTTAAATCTATGCATTGTGAATATTTTCTTCTAATAACGTATGACCAATAGACGATATTTTATTTTTTATCACTTAATTTCATGAATAAATGTGTAGCATTGTGAAGATTTTCCATACATCAGTAGTTTTTTTCACATAAAATTTTGTTCATTTCAAAAAAAAGTGACACACTTTGACTGATACCAGTCACACCGTGCCTTGGATTGAGGTGGGGTTGACTCGTACCCGTCACAAATGATCCATGGATCATTGGGTGGGGGGGGGGGGCTGCCCGGGGTGGGGGGGCTGTTCGGTGGGGGGGACCGTTCGGTGGGTGGGGGGCTGTCATGGGTGGGGGTCTGTCGGAGGGGTGCAGGGGGATATCCAGGGGTGAGGGGGGTTGTTTGGGGGGGGGGGGGGGGGCTGCTTAGAGTGTGTTTTTTGTCACTGCATTCACACTCCACCTATGATTGACGTATCGTCTAGTTTACCATTTCACAATTAACCCACTCTTTGTTGTCGTCCATTTTCATGGTATTCCGAGGTCATTCGGCCAGTTTCGACCACCCCACGGATGTTTTTCAAGCACGCCAAACACCAAAAAACACATATTTTACCGTTCCGTGCAAACCGCATGTCTGAATGATGTGCCGTATTTTTTTACAGCTCACGAATAATAATTAGGTTGTTTTCGTGTGATTTCAAGTCATTCCGATGTCGTTTAGTATGTATTTGACCGTAAACCCCATGTTTTGGCCATTCACAACACGTAGAGTGTGATTTCAGCCACTGTGGTCACATGAAACCTCAGATTGGAATTCTGTCACACTGAACATTTCCCATTCACCCACCCATTGTTGTCATCCGATTTCATGTAATTCCGAGGTCGTTCAGCAGATTTTGACTACCCCACACATGCTTTTCAAGCGCCCCAAACACCTAAAAACACATATTCAGTCGTGCTGCACAGACCATGAATCCTAAAGACATGTTTTCTCCTCATACCTCTCAAGAATAATAATTAGGGTGTTTTAGTTTGATTTTAAGTCATTCCGATGTTGTTCGGTATGCATTTGACCGTTAAACGCTTGTTTTGGACATTTACGACACACAGAGAGCATTTTTGGGCACCGCGGTCACACGACACCTCTGATTGATGTGTCGTTTAGCCAACCATTTCGCAATTCACCCACCCTTTGTTGTTGTCTGATTTCATGGCATTCCGAAGTCGTTCGACTGATTTTTTCTACCCTACGCACGCTTTTCAAGAGCACCACCACCTAAAAAACACATATTCTGCTGTGCCGCGCAAACCACGGGTCCGAATGATGTGACATCTTTTTGTAAACCTCAATAATAATAATTAGGGTGTTTTCATGTGATTTAATGTCATTCCAATATCGATCGATATGTATTTGACCGTAAAAACATGTTTTGTCCATTTACAACACACAAAGTTCATTTTTGGCCACGACGATCACATGAAACCACTGATTGATGTGTCGTCTGGCGAAATATTTTACAATTCACCCACCCGTTGTTGTCATCAAATTTTATGGAATTCTGAGGTCGTTCGGCCGGTTTTGACCACCCCATGCACGCTTTTCAAGCGCGCCAAACACCTAAAAAACACATAGTCAGTCGTCTCGCGCAAAACACATGTTTGAATGACGTACCATCTCCTCATACACCTCACGAATAATAATTAGGGTATTTTCGTGTGATTTCAAGTCATTTCGATGTCATTCGGTAGGCATTTGACTGTTAGATGCATGTTTTGGCCATTTACGACACATGGAGTGCGTTTTCGGACACCACGGTCACACGAAACCTTTGATTGACACGCGATCTGGCCGAACATTTCAAAATTTACCCACCCTTTGTTGTCGTCTAATTTCATTAAATTTTGAGGTCGTTCGGCCGGTTTTGACCATCCCACGCACCCTTTTCAAGCGCGCCAAACACCTTAAAACCACATATTCAGCTGTTCCGTGCAAACCACGCATCTGAATGATGTTTCATCACCTCATACACCTCAAGAATAATAATTAAGGTGTTTTCGTATGATTTCAAGTTATTCTAATGTCATTTGGCATGCATTTGATAGTTAAACACATGTTTTGGCCATTTACGACACGCGAAGTTTGTTTTTGGATAGCACAGTCACACGACACCTCTAATTAATGTGCTGTTTGGCCAACCATTTCAAAATTCACCCACCCTTTGTTGTCGTCCGATTTCATGGCATTCTAAGGACTTTCGTCCAATTTTGACCACCACATGCACACTTTTCAAGCACGCCAAACACCTAAAAATACATATTCAACTGTGCCACACAAACCGCATGTCTGAATGATGTGTTGTCTCCTCGTTCACATCAATAATAATAATTATGGTGTTTTCTTGTGATTTTAAGTCATTCTGATGTCGTTCGTCGTGCATTAAACCGTTAAACACATGTTTTCTCCATTTACAACATGCAGAGTGTGTTTTCGGCCAGCGTGGTGACACGACACCTCTAATTGACGTGCTGTCTAGACGATCATTTTACAATTCACCCACCCTTGTTTGTCGTCCGATTTATGAAATTTCTAGGTCATTCGGCAGGTTTTGACCACCCCATTGACGATTTTCAAGCGCGCCAAACACCTAAAAAACACATATTCAGCTGTGCCACACAAACCGCGCATCCGAATGACTTTTAGTCTTCTTTTACACCTCAAGAATAATAATTAGGGAGTTTTTGTTTGATTTCAAGTCATTTTGATGTCGTTCGGCATGCATTCGACCCTTAAACACATGTTTTGGCCATTTACGACATGTGGAGTGCGTTTTCAGCCACCGTGGTCACACGAAACCTCTGATTGATGTTCTGTCTAGACAAACACTTCACAATTCACGCAAAATTTGTTGTAGTCGGATTTTAAGGCATTCCGAGGTTGTTTGGCCAATTTTGACCACCCCACGCACGCTTTTCAAGCACACCAGACACCTAAAAAACACATATTCAGTTGTACCAAGCAAACTGCTCATCTGAATGATGTGTCGTCTCCTCATACACCTCAAGAAAAATAATTAGGGTGTTTTTTTTTGATTTCAAGTTATTCCAATGTCATTAGGCATGAATTTGACGGTTAAATGCATGTTTTGGCCATTTACGACACACAGAGTGCATTTTCGGCCAGCCCAGTCACACGACACATCTGATTGATGTGCCGTCAAGCTGAACATTTCACAATTCACCCATCCTTTTTTATCGTCCGATTTCATGGCATTCTGAGGTCGTTCGACTAGTTTTGACCACCCCACGCATGCTTTTCAAGGGCGCCAAACACCTAGAAACCACATATGTAGTCGTTCCATGCAAACTGTATATCCGAATGACGTTATGTCTCCTAATACACCTCACTAATAATTATTAGGGTGTTTTCGTGTGATTTCATGTCATTACGATGTCTTTCGAAATGCATTTGACCATTAAATGCATGTTCTGGCCATTTACGACACGTGAAGTGTGTTTCGGACATCGCGGTCACACGACACCTCTGGTTGAGGTAAAGATGACTTGTACCCATCACAAATGACCAATGTATCGTTGTCCAAAAGTATCAACACAATCTGAATGAGTTTGACCGGTTTTTCGTATGTCAGTTGTTGTTTTCACATAAAATCTGGTGCATTTAAAATAAAATTGAGACACTTTTAGTGGTACCAGCCCCATCATGCATCAGATTCATGCAGGGTTGACTCCTACACATCAAAAATGTCCCATGGATCGTTGTGAAAATGTATCAACAGAATCTGAATATGTTTGCTCCATTTTCCATATGTTAGTTTTTTTTTACTTAAAATGTTGTCCATTTCAAATAAAAGTGAAAGACTTTGAGAGGCAGCAGCCACACCGTGCCTCGGATTGAGGTGGTATTAACTCGTACACATCACATATGAACCATGGATCGTTTTCTTAAAGTATCAACACAATCCAAATACGTTTTGTCAGTATTCTGTATGCCAGTTGTTTTTACTTAAAAGGGTGTCCATTTTAAACAAAAGAGAGACACTTTGAGTGATACCAGCCACACCGTGCCTCAAATTGAGGAAAGTTTGAATCGTACATGTCACATATGACTCATCGATTGTTTTCCTAAAGTGACAACACAATCCGAATGTATTTGGTCAGTTTTCCGTATGCCAGTTAGGCAAATCGTGCAACAACAGTGATAATATCTCATTCTAAAACTATAGACATTATGCATGATGTGCATCCCCAGGTGAAAGGTTTTGGAAAATCATGCACATTGCTTCTAATATATATCCCTATATGGTTGGTAGATAACCTATGGGATGGACAAATTTTTTTTACTAACAGTGAGGCATAGTGTTTTTTACGCTGACCAGGGTTCCAAGCTCCGAACAAGCCCCAAAAGCCCTATAAACTATTATAAAATCATTAGGCTTCTATATTTGGTCAAAAATAAAGAGTTATACTGAATTAAAAAATATAAATACTAGAGTGAAAACCCAGGTTAAAAAATAAAGAGTTATACAGAATTCAAAAAAGTAATGGATCAATCTTCGCCTGATCACCATCACCATCACCACTATCATCATCAGCCTCATCCTCGACACCATCTTTGTCCTCATCGTCATCCTTGTCATCATCCCCATGATCATCCTCGGCCCCATCCTAACCCTCGACCCCATCCTCACCCTCGTCCTCATCCTCATCCTCGCCCTCATCCTCTTCAGCATCCTTATCATCACCAGGAACTTCATCATCTCAACCGCCACTAGAAATGCCACCTGGTGCATAGGATAATGCACCCATCGATGACATATATGTCTAAAAAGCTGTGCTATCCTCTGGTGGAAGTGATGATGATATTTTTTTGATCAGTTTCATAAATTCTTTCTCCCTAATTTGAACCTGTTATTCCAACTCTGTGACACTTTTATCAGACTGTCTTTCAATCTCCATGACATGTTCTAACTCGGTGGTACTAGAATGGATACCTAGAGAGGACCCATACCTCGTCAGAACTGTATTCTTCCCAGGCCGACAGCATAATCGACTAGAGTTCTCATCTCCCAAAACCTAATATAAATGATCGTGTGACCCTAAATTGTCAGGAACCTGGGCATCAAGGGCCTCTAAATCATCCTGTTAAATATATTAATAGAATATTCAATTTAAAAATATATATTAAAATTTTAAATAAACCGATTAAAACTTACAATCTTTTATTGGGACAGTTCATTAACCGCAGTTCCATCTGTTTTCCTTCTACTTGAGCAAAACAATTTTGCTCGAGGGAGACGTCCTTCATTATTAAATATTTTTTTTCTGTAATGACATTGAAACAATATAAAGTGAAAGTATAATAATTTATTAAATATTTAATAAATAACATAATTTATGTAGTAAATAATAAAAAGGTTAAGTCCTAAAGAAAAATTATAAACAACTATATCGTACCAGCTGCCTCTCATGATCTGACGTAGTAGTGCACCCCAAAGTGTGGAGGTATTGATTTGAATCAATGCTTTTTTTTATTTTTTTCAGAAGATTACTAAATAATTTTTAATAATAAATAAGATAATATTAATGAAAAATATGAAAACTGTCATTTAAATAACTTAAATGGGATTAATACCTTAAATTTGGCAGTCACCCAATGGGTATTCATTTGGAGATATTGCTCTATCGGGAAGTCACCCATAATAGGCACTTTCTCCAACTCTGTGCCCACTCTATCACACCATCCAATATACTGCTCATTCTTATAAGCTCTCCAAAGCTCTCCTAGCTCCTTTAAACATGCTGGTCGTGCACCTTCACCATCAGGGAAGTTAAACTGAAGATGACACCCAATAGATTAATTCATATAAATACAAAAAAAAATACTACATTAAATTCAATAGATATTTGACACATATTTTTGCCCACACATTATCCTTGACTTCATGTGGGAGATGTCTGCAAGAGAGAGGACTGACTGGACTGATGTTAGTGTATTTGGCTAGTGTCACCAAAAAACCGCGACATTCCTGCCCAGATTTATCAATCATTTTCCATTCAGCATTGTATTCAACTATCAACTGTGTCTGCTGGTTCCGTACCGCAAGCAAGTGAGTACGCCCCATCCCCCACCTCATATCAGTAGATGAATCTGTTTCTAAAGAAAAAAATATTCGTACAAGTTATAATAAAAATAAAATTTGTTATAAAAATCTATTAGAGTTATATAAATATACATGTGGTAGTTAGATCAATGGGCATCACTGGATGTGCAGAAGTTGAAGGAATATCCTGTACAGGTGGAGTGTCGCTCAGTGTATGCTCCTCAGCCACATACCATGTCAGAGCATGAGTCGAATAAGGTGGAATATAATAGCACGAAGTTAATTAACCAGAAGAAAAAGATGATGCCACAGTCGTCTGGACAACTGGTAGTGTAAACATCGGAGGCCTAAATTTCTTGTGTGTCCCTAAAGACACACCAAGATCAAAATGGGTCGTAGAAGATACGTCTGTGGTAGGGGCATAGTCCAATCGGGTATGACCAGTGGATCTTCTAACTCTCACACCACAAGCCCTCATACCACTGGCCTCAGAACCAGGATCACCAGATGATCGTCTAACTCTGACACCACCCCCCCTCCTACCACCAGCCTGTGTACTGAGAGCAATATCAGGCTCCTTGTTAGATATATCTCATCTAGGGGGTCGATCCTGAAAAAAAGTTTAACAAAAAAGTAAACACATGATATTATAAGTTATTGAAATATATATATTTGAAATAAAATACTCACAACCTGGATGAGTGGAGGAATGCCCATCTGTGTCATGCGACGATTATTTTATGTCATATTTTTCTTCTACATCTCTTCAATGGGTATCATTTCCTGCAATGAAAATAAATATGGAAGTAATTAGTAACAAATAACTAATGTGTAACCCAAAAAACATAATATAGAAAATCTATTCTGACAAAAAAACATAAAGAAACAGAAGATTTATGGGGGTTTTATGGTAAGTACTAGGATACACACTCTGAATGATGTAGGTGCATTCAATGAATCCTATCCCAATTGATTTTGGAGAGGGGCCTTCAATAGTTATAGGTATGGATTTGATTAGAAACACATATAAAAAAGATATCCAGGAATTGTGATGACCCAAACTAGGATTCCGCACATTAGTGACCCAAACCCAGATGGCCACATGGCCTCATGCACATCTACCAAAATTACAAATGTTATTGACTAATTGTGAGAGGCTTTGTTGTGTTTGGGGGAGTCTATTCCCTCATTACCTAAGTTACACACTTTTTATATTATCAGTTAAAAGTGGAAGAAATATAGCAAAGGGAAAATAATGGAAATGGATAAAAATTACCAAATCAATAATACCAACTAATTACAGAATCATAAACCGAATGATGGTAATATATGTCATGTTTCAAGAAGAAAAATATAGTTACAACTATTAGGAAGTATTACTATACAAGACACTCAATAAATTAAAAAAATTCGACCTAGATTCTTGAGCTACAACCCAATCATCTGGTTCATCGGTGGAAAGAGTGACTGTCATGTCAATAACTCGAAATCCAAAATCATCAGTAAAGGTGAATTGCCTTATCATTGAATCAAACCATTGGTAAAGGGAAGAGTTTTACCAATGGTATCACACAACCATTGGTAAAAGAGGACTTCAATTCCCCTTTATAGGCATCCCAAATAGAGGCACATGCCTTAGGCTCCATTATGTTTTAAAAACATCCCAAATCATTCACTCATGTTCAATAAATCATTTTTGGCACCTCTATGGTCATACCTTTCATTACCCAATTATTTCCTCATGTCAAGCGCACCCCATGGGTGGATAAATTTTAGGCTTATAAACTAATATGTTGTTCATGGCTTTAATAAAGGTTTAATTTTATAAAGTATAGACAAACACATTTATTTTTAAATTTGAGATTAATAATAATGTATGTCAATGATAAGAATATTTCTAAATTAAATTTGTGACTTATCTAATATTGTTATGGATGTATACACATGCCAGCATGGCTAGTGAAAAGCACCCCACCATCATAAAAGTGAGTATTGGCCAAGAAAGAGTCATAATATACAACATACAGTGAGAACCATATATAATTGACCCTAAAGTTATATTAGTACATTCATATTAGGAAGCCAATTATCACTCATGACTATCCATGCCACTATAAACAACCTGGAGTGTATGAGTTTTCTCTCTGATCTTAACAACATCATTACACATTATTACCATGATGTGAATCACGTGGAATATGGATGACATTAACACAAAATTACCAGAAATACCAATCCTTATAAGAACTGAAAATTAATGGATGATATTAACACAAATTTAATTTTCAATCAAATTTGATTCACTGTCAAAGCCCAACACACACACCCAAATCAAACAGAAAACAAAAGTCATAAACACCCAAATCAAAATAGAAAACCAAAACAGTAGATATAGAACATTAAAATGAAAGTATCACATACAAATTAGAAGTGTAGAACTAAGAAATTTTGAAAATGGATCGGAATGAAGATTTTCCGCAGTAGGTTAAATTGAATCCCGCTTCTCCACTTCACCCAAATGAAAATATAAAACCAAAATAGTAGATGCAATATCACTTACATATTACAAGGGAAGAACTGATAAATCATAATGATGGAAGGATTTCGGCCATAGGGGAAGGAAAATCCCAATTCTCCCTTGTTTTTAGGTCTGCAGTCGTGCTGAATGGGGGAGTTCGAGCTTCTGTGAATTTGGGGAAAAACATTCCCAATGGTTTGTAAAACCCATTGGTAAAAGATGATTTAAATCTCTCTATACCAATGATTTAGTAAAACCATTGGTATAGAATATACTTTTTCCCAACGGTTCTGAAAAACTATTGGGAAAACATTATTTAACCAGATTTTACAAACGGTTTACTTAAACCATTGGTAAAAGTACTCTACAGGCGTTGGGAAATAATCCCTTTCCATAAGTGAATTAATATGAAAGAATTTGTTTTTGTGGGTTGGTTAAATGTTAAATCATTATTATCCTTTATATGTTTTATTTCAATTTGATAATAAAAATATTAAATCTCATGTTTTAACTACTATTCTTTATTTATAAATTGTGGAATATCATTGAATGTTTTAGAACTCTCAATTCCACCTCCTCCTTTAATCCAAGTTGGTGAAACACCTTTGTCTAGAATGTGTCATCTTCCAAGACCCAATTCAATCGAAGATATTTCATACATTGATTAGATCAACTCCAACGTGTGAAGAAATAAACAATAGAGAAAAGGTATTTTTTTTTAAAAAATAATAGGGATAGGTTGAGTTGCATGTCATTGGAGGCAGTCACATCATCAAAGAAATTTTCCTTACCGATGTATGCTACTCAAATCTATTTTCAAACTTAAAATTAAACATTAAATAATATTCATGATCACCTTCACCTCCCCCCAGGCCAAGTCTCAGGGTCAACCTCTCATTTCTAAGAGTAATATATTACTTAGTGGAGTGGGTGGAAGATAAGAGAGGTAGATGTAAAGAAATGAGGAAAAGTGGACGGAGAAACACAAAGACATGGATTAATAAAACTAAAATTTGAATTACAATTGAAAATAATAATGAAATAAAATTAAAATAAAATTAAAATAAGAAATGAGGTGTGAAAAGATGAGAATCATCGGCATGTACCCTGATGGGATCCCTCATTAGTTGTGGGTGTCGAGCTGATGATTTGGGAAGGAGTCGAGGGCCTCCTTTTATAGGCAGAATTCTTTCCTCCAAAATTTTACATGTTGTTGGCCCAATAAAATGGCTGATTCACACATGGACCCCTTCATAATTTTTTTTCATAAATATGTTTTTCATTCACCCTATAACCTTCATCTTATTTATCCATAGAATTAAGGAGTTATGGAACATTCATTGAATAAGGATTTATATGGCCGAAATTTCCAAGAGGATTCCTTCAAATGTATAACGATCAATTGAAGCCTTAATGACTTAAAAACTCACCCAAATTTTTTTAGAGTTGTTTTGATGTGTACTTGTGGTATCCCTAGTGTAATAACCTCAATGGGAGGTGAGGAGACTGATTTGTGCATCTGTTATGGTGGTGGGGTCCATGCTATCCGCCTAGAAAAGTTTCCAACTTCAATGATTTTTTTGGACTAATAGATATTTGAATCAACCCTAGAACCTGAAGAAAAATTTGAATGAAATAAAATCAGGATTCTAAAAAAATCACTAATTTTGGAATTATATTGTTACGAAATGACAAAAATCCCCTTGTGGTAAAAATCATTCAAAAATCCAAAATTATGCACTTTTATCAATTTTTCTCATAATCATTCTAAAATTCAAATTACCAAATATTTTAATAAAACATTGAAAAACATGGGTTTTATCATCAAAAAACATTAAAAATACTCAATATTTTATAAAAAATATGCACATTATTTTGCTATGCCAAATACCCCCACACTTAAACCATGCTTGTCACAAAGTATAAAATCTCAAAATGAAAATCAAAGGACACCAATATTTCCAATATTTAAATTCAAAGGTAATAAAATCAAAAAAAAAATTCAATGTGAAATCAAATATTCAAAAATCTGCATAAAATATCAATTTAATTACCCATTTTTCAAAGAAACAAATAATTCACATATTTTACGTTTACCGTTTGAAAATTGATGGAACTTATCCTTTCATTCATTCAATATCCTTGATTAATTATTATTAAACATGAAAAGTCATGATTTACCTCAATTTTGATTCTTTTCTCTCATCACTCATGATACAATTCAAGTAGAGTTATTCTCATATCATGAGAACATTCTCTTTAGCCATAGGGTTGTAAATGAACTAATTTCTCCACTTTGTAAAGACAAAACGAACATAAAATCATGAGGAATTTAAATTATGGTTCTATTGACTCTGAGGTTTATGGTTGGTAGGATTTGATGCTTTAAAAATTAAGGCTCAAGCAGAAGGATAATCTCTTAATTACTATGCATGATATCAAAAGTAAAAATATAATGAAATTATTTCCTTCAATGTAGGAAAACCTAATTCCAAAAACTCAATGAAAAGGTTATGATCAAGTAAGCATAATGAATTATTTGTGCACCCTCTTGATTTTTTTTTATTCTTTTTTCGAAAGTTATGATTATATCAAATCTCACATCTATCATCTAACCACATACGAACATATGATGATTGGTCTAGAAAATGATGATTTGTGTTTTTCACAAATCACAACCCATTTTTTGCTCTTTTTGTTGGTTCTTTTTGTCATTTTTGTAATTTTTTAAATTCAGTAGGGGAAAAAATAGAGTATAATGAATGATTCCACAACCTTTTAAAATTACCACAATAATACCCCCACACTCCTTCTTATCCCGTCCACCATGATTCCCTTTAACCCCACACTTCAACATTGAAATATCATGAAAATACACAAAGAAGTGTAGGAATGGATAAAAATGGCTTGAAACATGGCTCATTCCTATAAAGGTCATTCATGGTCTCTAGGGGATAAAATAAGGATTGATGTAAAGGTTGTCTTTTAATGAAAAATGGCTTTCCAAAAGATGCCTCAATCATTTGAAATGTTTTTTTGCATAGTCATTGCTTTGATAACTTTAAATACAAGTTCTTGTCGGTTACATGTCCCAAGATCATCCACGAAATATGCTCAAGAATAAATAGGAAGTACATGGTCTATAAATCCACTTGGTAATGGAAAATATAACATTGGACAATCAATCATGGAATGACTAATAAATAAATTCACATGAACTTCATAAATTCAATCCATGAAGGTTGGTAGAGAAATTTTATTTACATGAATTAATTAATTCCTTAAAATCCTGAGTCATTACATCAATATCCTTGCTTCATTTTAAAAATTCAATTATCCATTTCAATCATTTAATCATGTCAACATTGAAATCTATAACAATGAATCACATGATTCATAAGAAACTCATATCTCTTTGATAAGTCGAGAAAAACATGAATTCAAGAGTCTGCATGCAATTTTATCTTTAAATATAAAAACATATTGTGGAAAAAATTGTGGAGAGTTTAAAAGATAAAACACTAAAATTGAACACCCATTTTTCATGAAACTTGGTCCTTCCCCTTTACTGTTTGGGACTTCCTTCTACCGTCATGATCCTACAAAAGAAAATTACTCAATTAATCATAATGATAATTTCATTTAATCTCAAAATAAAAGAGGGAGGGGACCACATGCTAAATTATTTCAATGAAAATAAATTGAAATATAAATTCATAAAAACCAAGTAAAGATAAATCTTGGTATTATCCAACAAGTGGGCCTTGAATTTTGACTGCCATTAGAGGGTAGTACCTGCTGTTATCCAAATTCTGATGGAGGATAATGGTTCTTTGATTTGAACGACCACATGTGGCTTTTCCAAGATTTTTCTTCAACCTTCTGGGACATGGTACACCATATCCCCCCTTTACAATGAGTTATAACTTGAATTGTATGCGTAGGATGAAGTATGAATCATCCTCCTTCTTTAATGATAATTGTGAAACCTCTTCTTCTCTTTCCATTAGTTATATGAGGCGTGCTTCATCAAAATAATAGTCAATGGGAATGTAAGATTGTAATTCAATTTGATTAATATTAAAACATCAAGTATCAAGATCAAATTATTCACCATTAAAGCATCCTTTTTCATGGTTTCCTTAGGGAAATACACTAGAATATATTCATGAACATCCTTCCATAAATATTCAATGTGTCTAGGGAGCCCCATATGTTCCTCAACATGTGATTATCGAGGTTTTCTTCATCCTCCAAGGTAGAGTTGAGGTTGTCTAATTCCATATAATCAAAACCCCATGGAATTATATATAATTCATATTTAATAAAATTAAAAGGGATAGAGTCAATGAATGGTTCAAATCCCGGAGTCGGTTCAGCTTCAATCTCTACCTTATTGGTAAGTTCCTCTTGGAGTATACTCTCTGAGGAAGGAGGTAGTAGTCAGGCTCCTCCATCATGACTTCAAATTCCACCACTTTGGTGGTTTCTTCCTTCATTAGTGATTAATCTTATTATTTGTATTGTATGGGTAAGTTAGGTAGTTCCTAATATTTAATCAAGAATTCATCCAAAATTTGTTTATCCCCCACTTGTAACTCAGTAGAGACGTCTTCCACCCTTGCTTGCTCAGGTTCTTCAATTTCAAAAATAAGTGGTGGAAATTATTCCATCATTTTATCATGTTCATTCTCTGGATTAGGGTTGGGTTTCTCTATTAATTCATGAACATAATCAAAATCTCTATTAGCCTTTCAGGTTAGTTGTTCAATGCTTTCTCTAATTTCATGCATCTGATCTCTTCTAAAATATTCATCTTCTTGTTTTTGTTGCTTCACATGTGAGTAATTTTTCCATGCACAATATTCTAAATTTGAATACATTATGGAATTATTTTTTATGTTTTGTAAATAAAATTATATATAACTAATATGTGAAAATTGAAAAATTAAATTACCTAATGATTGGATCCCTGGAAACAACGTCAGTTTTGATGCTCGTTTGTTGTGGGGTGTGGACAAAAATAATTAGATTTTCCTAGTACAGAACAGTGGTTGACCAGGGTCATCTCCCTTGAAGATCTTTCTCAATGTAGTATACTTAAATTATTTAATTCACCAATTCTATCTCTTTTTGTGGTTTTGTTTATAAGATGAAAGTGATTAAAATCATTTTGAGTTTTTTATTATTTAAAATAATGACATGTGAAGCAAGAATTCTATATTTATACTAAGATTCAAGTCTAAATAGAATGAATTATTAAGAAAGAACATGGTTTTGGGGGTTTATTAAATATTCAAACATTATTCTCCTTTATATGTTTTATTTTAGTTTGATAATCCAAATAGAAAATCTCATGTTTGAAAGACTATTCTTTATTTATAAATTGTGGAATATCATTGAATGTTTGAGCACTCTCAATTCCCCCTCCTCCTTTAATCCAAGTTGGTGACACACCTTTGTCTAGAATGTGTCATCTTCTAGGACCCAGTTTAATTGAAGCAGTTTCATCCATTGATTATCTCAAATCTAATGTGTGAATAACTAACCAATTGAGAGAGGGAAAATTTATTAAATAAAATAATATGGATAGGTTGAGTTGCATGTTATTGGTGGTAGTCACAACATTAGGGACATTTGACTTACTTGTGCATGCTACTCAAATATATTTACAAACTTAAAATTAAACATTAAAGAAAATTCATGATCACCTTCACCTCCCCTTTGCCCACGTCTTGGGGTTATCCACACATTTCCAAGAGTAATTGATTACATGGTGGAGTGGGCGGAAGAGAAGAGATAGATAGGGAATGAAATGAAGAAAAGTGAATGGAGAAACACAAAGGCATGGATTGATAAAAATAAAATTTGAATTACAATTGAAAAATAATACTAAAATAAAATTAAAATAAAATAAAATGAATAAATGTTTTGGGGATAGAGGTGTATCATCATCCCATGCCCTGTTGGGAACCCTCCTTGGTGTTTGGTGTCGAGATGATGATTTGGGAAGGAGGTGAGAGCCTCCTTTTATAGGTAGAATTCTATCCCCTAAAAGTTGGCGCATTTTTGGAATAATAAATGGTAGATTAACACATGGACTCCTTCATAAAAGTTTTTCCGAAATTTTTCTTTCATTCAACCTCAAAATTTAATCTCATTTAGACATCGTATTAAGGAGGTATGTAATTTTCATTGAATAAAACTTTTTATTGCTGAAATTTCAAGGAAGCTTCCTTCAAATTTATAAAAATCAATAGAAACCTTAATAACTTCAATAATCCCCCAAAATTGATTTAGAGTCATTCCTATGTGTCCTAGTGATACCCCAGGTAGAATGACCTAAATTAGAGATGAGGAGACTGATTTTTGCATCCGTTACGGTAGTGAGGTCCACGTTGTCCACCCGGAAAAGTATCCACATTCAATGATTTTTTGGACAAATAGATCTTTGAATCACCTCTAGGCCATAAAGATAAAGTTGAAGAAAATAAAATCAGTATTATAAAAAATATTAATTAGTATTTTCTGACTTATATTTTTTAATAAAGGACAAAAATACCCTTGTGGTAATAATATGTCAAAAATCCAAAATGATGAACTTTTCTCAATTTTTCTCATAATCATTTTAAAATTCAAATTACCCATTATTTTAATAATACATTGAAATACATGGGTTTTATCATTAAAAAAATAAAAAAAATCCTCATTACTTTATAAAAAATACGCGCATACATTTTCATTTTGTGGGATGTCTCAGGCTTTGTTTTCCATTAGATCCGGCTTGATTGGACTCACGTAGGACATGATGGTATACATGATCCTAGGACTCCAACTAGTTCCTGTACTGAGTTTCTATAGAGATGATACTAGGACTTGATGATGATACCTTGGTCTTCAATACATTGGGTTCAGACCTTCATGGTCTACACTTCATTATATGGCACGATCGTGGGATATATGATTGTGGTTGTACGACAACATCCTCGGGTTTTTATATGGTTTTCTTTATAGAGTAAGGATGTGTGGATAAGATATGGATTGTTTTAGGACAAGGCTGTGTTATTTGTTTATATTTCCTATAGGTTCCTAGTTAGGATCTTCCACTTGTTGCAGGGAGCCACAAAAGGCTTTTTTGTATATCTTGTTTGTGTTGGTTATATGCCTTGGGCTTTCACACTTACATCAGTACTTACTTGTACTTGTTTCACATATTTCATAATGCATCTTAGAATTGTAAAGATCTTTGTGTGGAAACCTACTGGAATGTTTATCTCACACCTTGTTTGGGCCTCCTTGGGGACCCAAACTAATTATATGGTTTTAGGTGATAGTAGGGGCAAGTGACCTAACACTAGTTGTTGATTATTTCTTTAGAGCATGGGAGCATGAGACCCACCCGAGGCTTGCGATGCTACTATGACACTTTTTGATATTTCTGGATTTTGGATACTTGTATTGTACTTTATTTCCATGTATATTTTTTGGTTGTTTTCTAGATACATTTAGCATCTGCATCATGGTCTATGAGACACTTATGTCTTGTTATATATTCCTATCTTTGTTATTTATTTTACCTATTGTCTGATTATTTTATTTACTTATGCTAATGAATTTGATTGACGTCCACTATGATATACTTTGGTAATGAGGGAATAGTCTCCCCAATAACTCAACTAGGCCCTCACCACTAGTCGGAAGCATCTGGCATTTGAGGAGTGCGCTTGAGGCCATGTAGCCAACCAGGCTTGGAGAACTATTGAGTTACATCCAAATTCAGGATGTTACAATGTGGTATCAGAGACAATTTCTTTTCTATTTTGATTTACTGTTTGGAGACAATAGACTGGGATATGAAGGGAAATGGAATTTGTTAATGAGCTACGCTAGAGCATAGCAAACCCGTGTACAAGAAAAATCCAAATTACCCTAAATGAAATTGCTATTTTCTGGTTTTAACTATTACAGTTGATTTCATTTCACAATTAGTCAACACAAATGATTTATGCTAACACTATTGATGCAATTGTGGGTTCTATTTTTTTGTAACCCGGTGAGATGAGGGTATTCCATCTCATGCATCATATAGTTTCTTGTTAGAAATCACATATCACGCATTATGTCATGCCATTTAAGATGAATTATTTTACGCATGCTATTGTGATAGGTGATCTAATAGTTGGTCCTGATTTTGTGCTAGACATTGTGATGATGATAGAGAAGTGACATCATCTTTAAATTCATAAGGTGTATGGGCCCTTTTGAAATAGAAAATGACTTACCTTTTAAATTAAAATTTTAAATTGAATTTGATGTGTATGGATTATATGGGCATAATATTTTGGTTCCTGAGGTGTTATGGGACTTCAAGGATCAGAACATGGTGGACCATTGGTTAAATCATGTCCAATAATAACTGTTAAATGAAAATAAATGGAAAATAGAGACTTGACCTACACCCAGATTTTGAGTGGGTGGTAGGTAGTGTTTCTAGTTGTGTTGTGGTTGTTCTTTATACAATCATGGATTTAGGATTATTTTGTGTTTTATGTCTTTTTTTTGGATGGTTTTGACCTGTCCTATGCTTTTGAGATGTGACTTTGATATAATTCCTTTCTAAGGCGAGTGTTTGTAATTGTATATGCATGTCACCATGAAGAACTCCAATAGTATGCCATGAGGGTGGTGATGATCATTCTTCAATGGTGGTGGGACATGAGATACTAGTGGATCCTATTTTAGTACTTTTTGTGGTACAATAGACTATTCAAGACATAGGTGCTGAGGTATAGTTCCACAAGGGGTTATTTTCCTACATGGAGACTTTTCAAGGAGAATCGTAGCCTAAAATGACTATGTCTGAGCTGACATGGGTGTTTTAGTAGCAACATCCTTTTACATTTTTGGGGGATGATGGTCCACAAGATTTTGTGTTGTGGATTGAGACCACACTAGCTATCTTCGAGCATCAGGAGACACCATTTGTGAGGAGGGTCATGCTCACCCCTTATATGATATATGGAGTAGTAAAGTACTGGCGGGTTGTTTTGAACAAGGCTGAAAGGCGATGAGATATGGGTTGGACTGATTTCCAAACCTAATTCCTTGACTATTTTTACCCGAAGACACTATGGGCAGAGTGAGCTAGTGAGTTCTTGCGTCTAGAGCAGGGCACCATGACAGTTATAAAGTACTCAACATACTTTACATAGTTGCATAGTTTTTCACTGATGTACCTTATTGATGAGTTGTCGAGAGCGAGATGCTTTGAGGAAGGCCTCTGACATACAGTCAAATCACAGGTCAACATGTTCAGGATGACCTCTATTACTGAGATTGTGAATCAGGCACCGATTATAGAGTGGAACCTAAGGGAATTTGAGGATATAGAGCAGGAAATGTTTCCTCTCAACCCAGTGGTTATACATATTCAGGCAGGAAGAACCATTTTGATGCTTCCAATATGATGAGCATCAGTTTGGCTATGAGTGCTAGTAGCTCGATGTTTTGTCACTAGTGTGGAAGGAGAGGACACATGAAGAATCAGTGTGGCTGTGACCCAGTCGAGTGTCGAGGTTATGGAGGTATAGGCCACATGCAATGGTTTTGCAGGACCTTCCCTCCAGTTGTGAGTGGTAGGGGGTCAGATCTGAAGTCAGGTTCAGGAGTAGGTTTCTATGATCTGTGTCAATCAGAGAGCTAGAGCAATGTAGGCCGATTAGGCTACAGAAATATTGGTCTTTTCTGAGGTATCCATACACCAATTACTCCTATACATCGATGGGGGCCTACTATGAGTAGTGAGGTTGTTTCACAGGGTCTTGGTATAGGTCAATTATATTATGTACAACCTAACCCAAAGAAGCAAGGTTTCATACTGTCTACAGTGATAGGAATGATCTTAGTAGCCTCTACTATTACATCTGCTCTTTTTGATACAGGTGTATCTCATAGTTTCATATCCGCACCTATGGTGAAAATCGATAGGCTTGTTGTGTGGTATTTTTAAAGTGTTTTAATGATAGAAATACTATTGTGAATCAGAATGTATGATGTGCTCTAGTGCATGGAGTACCCCCTTGAGGTTGGTGGGTGTCACTTAATTTGAGATATTTTTGTCTTTGAGATGATAGGGTTTGACATCATTCTTAGGATGGACTGTTTAGTATATTATCGATCTTACATTGTCTACTATCGCCTAAGGGTAAATTTCACATCACCAGAGGATGTAGTGTTTACACACAAGGGTGAATGGGGTGTCCAGGCAAGTTGATATGGACAATATCATCATGAGTTGGGCAGAATGACAGCCTAGATTGCTATTTTGTATTTTGGATGATTTGGGAGTGAGTCAAGAAGACTTTCCTCTAATAGCGGATTGTTTCAGGGTCTTGTTCCCAGATGAATTTTCTAGTTTACTTCTCAAGAGATAGGTTGAGTTCTCCATTGAACTAGTTTCATGAGATGCACCAGCATATATTTCTACTTACTATGTGGCTAAGATGGAGTTGTAAGAAATTAATTGGAAGCTAGAGTATTTGGAGGCAAAGGGATTTATACGACCTAATACTTCTCTGTGGGGTTTTCCAGTTCTTTTTTCAAAAAACGTGGATATAACTCTTATGCTATTTGGGGATTATCATAATTTGAATTAGCTAATGGTTAAAAACCAATATCCCTTTTTGCAAATAGATGAAATGTTTGCTAAGATTATAGGATCCTGAGTATTCCTGAAAATTAAACTGCGGTTAGGATATCACCAGGTACATATTTGACCCACAGACATACCTCGTACAACCTTTCATAGTCGGTATGGTCTATATGAGTATCTGGTTATGCCAATCAGTCTCACAAACACAATAGTAGTTTTCATGGTGCTGATGAACCGAGTGTTCCATCCTTAATTGTGACACATCAAGTATTGGTTTTGGAATAGTTCTGATGTTGGGGGACAGAGTTTTGGCATATGAGTCTCAATTTCTAAGGCCACATGAGTGGAATTACCCTATACATTATCTTGAGCTAAATTTAGTTGTTCATGCTTTTCATTTTTGGAGGCATTATTTATTGGGAGATCATTTTTTGGTGTATATAGACTAAAAAATCATCAAGTATATATTTACTCATTATTATTTGAATATGAGGGAAAAAAGGTGGGTGGAGTACCTATAGTCTTTTGACTTCAATATTGAATACATGGCTGGTAAAGGTAATGTAATGTTCGATGCATTGAGTATGTGGACTCAGATACAGATAGTGCAAAAGGCAAGTATCGGGTGGCAACGAATGGCTTTATTATCTAAGATCTATATGGAGGTGCACAATAGTTAGGGATAGACATAAATAACACCCATAGTTGTGACATATACCCTATTGGATAATGCAAGGATGAGGCAGTTATAGAATTCTGAGGGTCTAGTTTTATAGGAGAGTGTGGAAGGTGAGGACCCTCCTCCTCGTTGGACCATAGGTGTTGATGAGATCTTACATATCCATAGATGTGTTTCTATTCCAGTGGATATATGTGGGGATATGATGTGGGAGTTTCATGCTTCATCATGGGCACTACATCCTAGAGTCGGAAAGATGTACCGTGACTTGCATCATCAATAATAATGGACAAGTATTAAAAGTGAGGTAGCTAGTTTTGTTACGAGGTGTTACACCTTTCAGCATGTGAAGGAGGAACATCGACGACCAACCATGAATTTATAGAAGTTACTTATTCCAAAGTGGAAATGAGATGATTTCATAATGGATTTCATGACTAGTTTACTAAGGTTGCCTTAAGTTAATGATGTTGTGTGGGTTGTTGTTGACAGGATCAAAAAGGATGATCATTTATTTCCGATCAAGGATACCTTCGATGTTAAAGTTCATGGAAGGTTGTATATCCATGAGATAATACAGCTTCATGGGTTCTCACGCACTATTATTTCAAATAGGGATTCCCACTTTACAACACATTTCTTATAGAGTTTTCAGAGGGCACTGGGTACATAGGTGCTTCTGAGCACAGTCCACCAACCTTAGATTGATGGACAATCAGAGTGTATGATACAAGTGCTACAGAACATGATGAGGGAATGTCTCCTAGATTTTGGGGGATCTTGGGAGAGACACATTCATCTAGATTAGTTCTCCTATAATAACAATTTTCTGGCAATGATACCGATGTCACCTTACGAGGCTTTGTATGGTAGGCTATGCCAATCACCCATGTGATGGCTAGAGGCAGGTAAGGTAGCTTTATTGGGACCTTATCTCATGCAAGATAATTCTGAGTAGATCCAGTTGATTCAAAAGCAGATGGTTACTGCAAAATATTGATAGAAATATTATGTCGATCACCATATATGACCTCTAGAGTTTGAGGTCAGGGGTCAGGTCTTTTTATGTGTTTCACTAAGGTTGGGACATAGAAGGATCATGATACATGGTAAGATTTCACCACTATATGTTGGGCCATTCAATATTCTTGAGAGAGTCATATCAGTAGACTACTAGTATTAGTTACCTTAGAGGTACTGGTCCATGCCTGACGTCTTCCACATATCACAACTATGCCATTATAATTCGGACCCATATCACACTTTTCAACCCATGGAGGTTGAGCTACAATTTGATGTATCCTTCAAGGAGCATCAAATTTTTATTGTTAAAAGGAGCCTGAAGGTTATACAAGGATAGTCAGTTCCTATAGTATAGGTTCTATGGAAGCAAGGCCGTTCACAAGACGATACTTAGGAGCGGGAGGCCGACATACGTGCTCAGTGATATGAGTTTTTTCAAATGGATATTGACTACCCTTGAGAGGGAAATTAGGGGAATAATTTAATTAAGGGGGGAAGATTGTAAGATCCTAGGATTTTCATGAGGTATGAATATGTTACATTCTTATTTGGCTTCGACCCTTAGCTGGTAAATGACCAGGTTGGGTTGTTTTTGGGAAAAAATAGGAAAGAAGGTTGTGTACCCGTTGTAGGCCAATTATACAATGTGTAATTGGATTACACATTGTGTAATCCGGTTTCATAAGATGTAACGGTTTGTCTAGGACCTTTCATGATGTGTAAGGGTTTTACCCCATTAAAGGAAAACTGCGAATCACACACAATGTAACAAAATTACGTGTCATGTAATTGCTCGACTACGTTTTTTAAAAATAGATGCAGGGAACTCTATTTTTTGGACATAGGCCTTTTTTCTCTCTTTTGAAGACTAAAAACATTCTTATATAGATTTTCAGATCCAGCTCCCATTTAGATTCCATTTCATTCCCTATCATTTTTGTTGGAACCACAATGGTAAGATATTGATTCCTTTTTACCCTTTCTTGATTCTTCATAACTACAGTTGCAATGTTTGGATTTAGGTTTTATTCCCTAATTTCTTGTTCTTATTATGTTCTTTAGATTTATTACCAACCAAGATTAATTATTACTTGATACTATATGAGAAATCCACTGATGAGATAAGGTTGGTGGTCTATACTTTTCTTTCGACTTTTGATGCTTTATGGAGCTATTACCTTTTTTCTGCCCACTAGACTTTTTAGCGCAGGCCCGATTATAAAGTGTTAATCTGAAATAGATGAGGCAGGACCTGTTTGGGACTCCCTTAGGATCTTTGAGATACATTTCTGGTTTCTGACTCAACCCAAGGAAACCCATGTGGTGCAACATGCCTTTACTTTGATTATTACCATTGATGAACTACCCATGTGGTGTGAGCTCGAGTTTTCCTAGTTTACGGAAGCTCGGTTGTACTTAAATGTGGCCGAATTACATACATAGGAGATATCTTTCCTCATTACCTTGTGTTATTATAATATTTCATGCCAAACTTGATTATATACATAAATGGAACTTTTCAAATGAGTGGGTATACTTGTTGGCTGTTTTTTTTATTGCTTAAATAGTTTTGTTGGTAATTGTGATTAATGGGTGGGTATACACATGAGATGTGTTAAATGGAAATTGGTGATAAGTGGGTGGTTATATCTATATGACATGATTATATAAAAGTGGTGTACATGAGTTGGTATACTCATGAGATGTAATGGTATAAATGCGTGGGTATACTCATTTAATTCTTTAGAATGTAATTTTTTATATGAGTGGGTAGACTCATATGGTTTGAAATTGTTAAAGGCATGGAATGATTGATGATTTAAATAAATTACATGAATGGTTCTCTATTTGTGCCAAAATATTGAACGAAAAGGGAAGAATTAAAAGAATCATGCACGCTGCCTCGCGAAGCTCTGACACAGAGCTCCCCAGAACAATGTGGCTTCCGCGAAGCAAAGGAGGCGGTACCGCTCCACGAACGCCCTGACGTTCGTGAGGCTACTATGGAGAACCCATCGCCCCTTCACACCGCATGAGCACTACTTCGTGGTGCCCCTTGCCTATAAATACTGGGCTCCCCTTGAGTCCAGGGGATGGACAATCCGACCTTTCGGCTTCTCAACCCCCGAATCACGAAGCACCCTTCGCCTCGGGAATCATGAGCTCCGTGAGGTATTTTTGCATCACGAGATGCCTTCGCCTTGTCTCGTTTTGATCCCCTCTTCCGAGAGGGATGCCCTTCGCGGAGCCTAACGGCATTCCCGAAGGAAGGGGATTCCCAAGGGAACCCGGGCAGCCGCAGATCGTTTATGCTTCGTGAAACACCCATCCTATACTAGTGATCCACATGCCAAGGAAGGGTCGCTGCACATCCCGAAGTACTATTCTTCACAGCACCTTTCTTCGCGAGGAAGTGCTCCACGAATACTATTCCACTTCGCGAAGCACCTCCAATTCACACCCCTTCCAATGCTAAGGCCAAGGCACCCCACATCGCGAAGCACATTCCTTTGCTTGGAAATTCCTCTTCCCATGTGACCCTCAAGGTTTGCACGATGTGATTTAAAAGTCTCGTGGACATAACCACTAGTAGAGTTACTTCGCCTAATGATTCTTCGCCTAGGCATGCTAATGACTACTGCTTCTTCGCATAGCAACGCTAACATGGACCCCTCGATGGTTCGCTTTGCGACCCCCCTTGACCATGGCCTTACCAGTACCATCCCTCCCCCAAGGAGCAGAGGGTATTGGTCATGTAATTCCTAGCGCTGTGGAGTAAACCTACCTCATCTGATCTGCAGGATGTTAAACTGTCAAGCACCTCATCCTCAACACATGACGTTAAACTGTGATCTGACCTCGGGCGCCACACGCAGGGTCCCCCCAGCTCGGACATTCTTTACACTACTTGTCTCCACGAGAATGGGATCACCCTTCCACATGGGATGATATCCCCCTTATCGGTGTAGCGTATGTCCACTGGAGAAGGTCAACCACCTTGGTGTAAGCCCCCCCCCCATGCCTCTCTTGCGGAGTGTAGCACCCCTGAACCTCCGTACTTCCCCACAACCAAGGCCAGTGGAGGGTGTGATAGGGAACGAGGAAACTTCCATCTTTGGTCCCAAATCCCTCTCCCGCTGCTCTATTCCGCACATTGGGCCTCCATACAGGAGTAAGTCCCCGCACCATGGGCCACCTAAAGCATAAGCCCCTCTTCGTTTCTCACAAATGCACCCTTTGCAACGTGATCGTTAGGTCTCAGTTGCCTCTTGTTTCTCAAACTGAGCACAACTCACGTGGGCTTAAGGTAATAATTTGCCATGATAATACCTCATCTAGCATGACGTTACACTATATGCCCTCGTCCAGCACAATGTTAAACTGTATGTCCCCCATCCAGCATGACGTTAAACTGCACAACCACCTGAACTACGATGTCTTTGATCCATGTCAAGTCATGTTACATAGGAATCCTCCACGAGGTTCAAGCCCACCCATCACATCTTCACGTCAGCCTTCCGGCATCCAACCATAACTACAAGGTCTTCGATCCATGTCAAGGCATGGTACGTAGGAGGCATCCACGAGGATCATGCCCACCCGTCATTTATTCACGCCATGTTCCACCCTTATCCAACATGACGTTAAACTGTATTCCAGTCCGACAACCAGCCGTTGTGACCAACCTGAACTACGAGGACTTTGATCCATGTCAAGGCACAGTACGAAGGAAGCCTCCATGAGGTTCAAGCACATCTCCCATCGGACCAAGGTCCTTTCTTCATGTCGATTTGCTGACACCCACCATTTTCTTCTTAACTACGTGGTCTTTGATCCATGTTAAGGCAAGGTATGTAGGAAGGCTCCCTGAGGTTCAAGCCCACCACCAGCAAACACACGGGTTCACCTTCACGTCGGTTCACTGATGAAAACTAGGTGAACTATGAGGTCTTTTATCCATGTTAAGGCATGGTACGTAGGAAGCCTCCATGAGGTTCATGCCCATCACCTAGTCATTCCAACCCCATTCACGTCGGTTCACCCCCATCCCGCATGATGTTAAACTGTATTCCACACCTCATTTGAACTACGTGGTCTTTGTTCCGTGCTAAGGCATGGTGCGTAGGAAGCCTCCATGAGGTTCAACCCCACCACCATTGAACCAAGGTCCACCTTCACTTCGGTTCACTAACGATAACCATCAAACCAAGGTCCACCATCACGTCTGTTCGCTAACGATACCCAACAGGCCAAGGTCTACCTTCACATCGGTTCGCTGGCGACACCCATCAGACCATGGTCCACATTCACATCGGTCCTCCGGCGCACCAACCCGAACTACGAGGACTTTGATCCATGTAAAGTCATGGTACATAGGAAACCTCACGAAGTTTAATCCTAACATCCATCGAACGAAGGTCTATCTTCATGTCGGTCCACCGACACCACCCTGAACTATGTGGACATTGATTCCCTACCACGGGGATACATAAGAGTTCTCATCTAGGCTCAAGCACAACATCACTGTCGCCATTGAGATAATCCCATTTCATTCCCCCTCCACTTCATTCATCCATCCATCATCCATCCTGATTCTCTCCCGGGTCGCCACATCTTGGTGGGATCATGCCATCCACCCTTTTTGCTGCTCCTAGCAGTACCTGGGCCACGATCCACACATAAGCCCCAACATGTATCCGGGTCATTGTCCTCTGTGTACACTCTGATTCATCAAACCGTCGAACTACGTGGGTTTTGATCCATGTCCTCTACACAGGGTACGTAGGAAACCTCCCAGCGGTTCAATCCCAGCCAATGGTAATCCATGGTTTCCCCATCTCGGGGCGCACTTCCCCATGATCTGACCTCAGTGGTGTTCAGATCAGCCATTATGGTGTGACATCCACCCTCCTTGGAGCGCACCACCTCGGATCCTCCCTCATCAGGAATTCTGATCCATCCATCCTCTAGGTGTTACCTCCTTGGGATGCACAAATCTAATCCGTCTTTATGGGACATTTTGATCACCCTCAAACCATCTCCGCACGACGTTAAACATGCAGCATACCCTGTGTTAAACATAGGAAGCTGAGGAAAACCCCAAGTACATGCCTATGGTATATTATTCCCCGTGCTCGATGTGGTATGCCTTGGGCTTCCACGCCCTCGAGAAGCCCTATGACAAGGGACAAAAGATAGACATGCCAATTCCCCAGTGTTCAGACATGCTACTGATGCCTCTACGTGACTACTCCCCCGAATGAAGATTGCTTCCCTAACCAGACCCTTTGGAATGTCCTGACAGAAGCAGTGTAATTAACCTGAATCCATGGAATCATGGCACTAGGAAGAGTTTCACAAACAACGTATTAAATATATGAGGGAGACTCGGACTAAGTGACAAGTTCTGAGGAGGAATCCACGGAAGGAAGAACCGACATCCCATCATCCCGGTTTCGATCAAGGAGCAGACGTCCCTGAATAAGGAGCAGATGCCACCCGCCGTTGGAATGCGGGAATGTGGGGCGACAGCAGCGTGTCCTCACAGAAGGATTCCTGCGCCCCGGAGAAAGCGTCGAAAATAGAAATGGTGAACCCAAAGTGAAATTATAATCCTCAATGTGGATATTAGTTGCGTTCGAGGCACCAGTAGATTACGTGTCACCAGATCCAGATATCTGGCTTTGGGTCCCGCCAAGCAAATAGTGGGCCTGGTGTGAAACACACTGGATGTTGGGGCAGTAGAACATGGGGCATTTTGCTCTGCAACATGTTGGCGTGGATCCCTCTTACCGACCACAGAGGATGGAATGACGCTGGGGAACTGGTTGTCAATCCATTTCCTTGCTGTGCTGATGAGTTGATCTCCCAGTTTCCCAGGAACCAGTTTGCTACTATGGAGACACAATCACTGCCTGCTCGCCTATGTAGGGGAAGAGGAAATACCAGCACAACCTCTCTGTGTGGCTTCAATACCGCCACGACTGCCTCTACATCATTGAATACAGGATGCCCTTGTCCCCTCTCCCCATCAGAGACCATCCAACGAAGGGTGATCAACATCCTTGTATGCAGGTATGAGGAGGAATGGGGCATCCTAACTCGGGACATTAACCTCCTGGACCTGGAGGCATCCAGGCCCCACTGACAACAACGCCCTCAAAGGCCACGCATGGAGCCCCTGCTCCCCACCCCAACGTTCAATCATTTCGGGAGCCTGTCTACAGAAATCCTCGACTACTCCTTGACTTACACTGATGAGGCAGGTGATGTCCGGCTCGGCCCAATAAAATTCCCAATCCAAGGGCTCCAGGAATGGGCTCTCATCTGGCCGCGTCAGCGATGCTATCCGGATTCACAAGAGGAGTAGGTAGGATATGCCCCTGCAACATATCCGCCAGCTCGTCTGACCTGGCATCTGCGTCGGGCCTGAGCTGAGGACGCTCGTCAAGGAGGAATCAACTTCAATAGGTATTGTGGCCTGAGACACCCCTGAAGTGCATCATGGAGTCCCTGCATACACAGAGCAGGGGAAATCCTTCATCCGACGAGGACTGAGGCCCCAACCGCCCCATGGGTAGGTCGGGTTGGATCTCGACGTTGCAGACCTGAGTGGTGATCACCCCGAACCAATTCGCAGTGGTGTCACCCCGTACGGAGGGCCTCCCCATACCACCATTCAATAGGGTGTGGTCCTTCCCCACTCTAAAGCTCTTCATGGAGGTATGCCTCGTGCTACCCCCATCCCGAAGGAAGACCTGCCCCGTGGCAGTGACACTCGACGCAGAAGCCTCTCCTGCGCCCACCATACAGTGTATGGAGTCCCTCCTCCTGACCCCAACCATCGATGTAAAGGCACTACCTATCCAGTCCCTCTCCAACGTGGGGGTCCTCCCTACGTCCTCTCTGCAACGGGCGAAGGTCCTCCTCGCCCCGGAAACCCGAGGAGGGAAGGTCAGCCTCACTCCACCCGCATTATCCATGGATGTCCTCCCCATGCTCCTACCGGTTCCAAAAGAGGTTCCACCCATGTGGGTGTTGTCCATGGAGGTCCTCCCCATGTACCCTTTAACATATGCCCTGGTGACCCTCGCACCCCGGCTACCTCAAGCGGGAGTCCTCTCCGCTATGGCGCCAGCGCCACTCCGAGACTATATGTTGAGAATCAACCATGTCCCGAAAAGCCATCTAGGGGTAGGAGAACAGGTCATCGCCACCAGAAGAAGAGTACTGGGAAGGCCCGAGTGGATGTCAAACCAGCCATTTTCTCTGATTCTGAAGCGGAATGAGACTCAGCAATGGAACGTTCTCCCCGCTCCTCCGTGTCAAAGACTAGGGCAAGAACGGGGCACATCAGCCTCGTCCTCCCAGAAAGCGAAGTCCACCGGATTCCCACCTCTCTCCATAGGTTCATCTAGGAGGAAGAAATTGTGGAAATTCTTCAGGTTACAACAATGCAATCACCACCATCGTCACCAGAAGCACTCTCTACCTCTACTAGAGATCACAGAGATCTAATTTGGGGACCAATGGCAGTAGAGCAATGGCATGACCCATCACCGGCGACGAACATTTCTGTGCCAGTAGTTGTAACTATCAGCCCATCATATCGTGATATCATAGTTTGGTCAGCACACTCTTCAAGGGATGACCCGGAATTCGGCAGCCAGTCAACTCATTCACCGTATTCTCGGCCACCAAGTATATTGTCTCAGCGGTCCGCCTCTGTACCACTACCGGTCCCTCCGCTGCCTCCAGTTGACGAGTGGGGAAATATGAGGCCAGACCCTACATCTGAGCCCAGGAGCTTCTGGAACATTCTTGTAGTAGATCACTTCCCGGGGATGTTCTGGCCGACGGCAGCTCCGAACATTTGCGCACCGGAGTCCCTTACCCCAGAGGAAGTGGGGAGCTTCCACCAAACCCTATGGGCGACACAATTCTGCATTATTTATGAGCGGGTAGTGTACCCCTGGAGCTGAGAGCACATTGAAGAAATCAGCGAGCAATGCCGCATGATCGATTTGGTCGCACTCTCTGTGGCCCAGTGCCCTGAGTCACCAGGCCGCCAGAGAACCCTTCAACGGAAATGCGTTCAGAGTCACAAAGTACTCTATAGAATCATCAGGGAAGCTACCCCCCATGTGCAAGTCTGTTGCTAGGGACAGTATGCCGCCCTCCTCTTCAGTCTTATCCGGTGGCATCCCGATCGGTTAGGAGACATTGAGGAAATTCCCCCAAAGAGGGTCGCGGTCCACATGGCTGACGTAGTGGACAAGGAAGATGAGCATGAAATTCTCGAAAGAGACTTACCCCCTGAGGTTGTACCACCACTGCTAGACCCATTAGGGAGGGTTACCCATCAGCAGAGGAACCTTCTAGGCCTCCCTGTACCCACCGAGTCACTGGTACCCAGTCAAAATTCATGTAAGGGTAAGGAGAACGTTCGAAATGTCATGCACTCCAACCCGTCCGCCTCTGTACAGAAGACAGATGAAGATCCCGAGAAGGTCGCGCTGCGCCAGCAGCTTGCTGAATAGAAGAGGCTGGTTGATGAACTCCTAGCAGAGCGTACTGCAGAACGGGGACCCGACTACAGTAATACCATGCTAGGGCAGCATGGGAAGGAAAACATTCCCCCTGGTAAGATGCCTCTAGGCAACCCTGATCATGCTGCTTCTACAAACAAGGCAGAATTTGGAACTCATGGAAAGAGGGCGCGATACGTCTCGCCAAACCCTCCTGAACGACGGGGAAATATGAGAAATCCATCCCGGGTTCCCCAAGCTACTCTACAGGCCGTTCCTCCAGTCGCTCGATGAGCTGCTGAAGACATCTACCATGTTGAAGTACCTGACAACACAGTTGTGATTTGGGATCCCCGTCAAGACAGCGACTCCCACCCAGATGATCTAATAGTGGCACTCCTCTCCCTCCTCGAAGTGTTGGAAACGCGGCAGGTGACAGTCCCACCAGATGACAAGCCATATCCCGCGTGGGTGGATGATATGCCCGCACCCCCGGGTTTTGGGAACCCCACATTCTCGCCCTTCAACGGGACAGGGGTCCCGCCACAGCACCTGGCCCATTTTTCTTTCAGGTGTGGCCCCATGCTAGGGACTGTGGCCCAGTAAAAAGCCGCCAAGCTCCAATGTTTCATGAATACATTGGAGGGCCCCGTATTCATCTGGTACGTCCAGATCCCTAACAGATCGGTGACCGGTTGGGATGATCTCTTCCGGTAGTTCCTATACTAGTTCAGATCCACCATGAAAAAGACCAGCATCGCAGACATCTTCATGTGCAAACAAACGCATGATGAGCGAGTCGCAGACTTCATCGCCCGGTGGAAGGGACTTACATACTCCCTCGACATGCCACTGACTCAGGAGAAATTACTGACAATGTGTGTATGGAAGGTTAAAACAGAGATGGTTCCTTCCATGATCACCCAGAACTACCCTGGAGGGTTCCATGATTTCTCTCATAAGACTTAGCACCTCGAGGAGGCTTCACAACAGGTTAGTCAGACATATCTGCTGCCCCTTATGATCCCATCCGGGAGGGCTGCCAGAGCCGAACCCACTGCGGTGGCCTAAATAGAATCCCCCAGGCAGCTTGAATTACTGCCAGCGGCACCAGCCCCGCAAACCCACAGAGGTCCTCCACCTCAAGTGCAGGCTCCTGCCCAGCAGCGACTGCCTCAGAATCGGAAGGTTCCCCTGCGCAATGCGCCACTACCATCTAGGCGAGAGAATCAGGCATCACCTCCTCGACAACCCCCTCCGGACCCTCATCAAGGCCAGGCCCCCAGGGCCCCCTATCTGGAAATAAGGCACTAGACTTATTCGTTCAATAAGAATCAGGTCCCATGTTACTTCTGAAGTGTTCTAGAGCAAGGGATTGTGCACCTACCTGAGTGCAGAAGGCCGACAGAGGCAAATCCCACCGATCACCCCAACTACTGTCCCTATCATCCGATTCTGGGGCACACCCTCATGCAATGCTATGTGTTTAAAGACTAGCTTCAGGACCAGGTCGACAACAACATAGTCAGGTTGAGCCCAGCACAGACACAAGTAGCGGGTGTCTTTGTATGTCAGAAACCTGTAGCGACAGCGAAGGTGAGTGGCAATAGGTTCCTAGTCATGGGTCCCAGAAATACGATGAATGGATGGCTCGAAAAACTGTCTCCCATACCCATGGTATCATTCGGGCACTCTTGAATCATCCGGAGCCTTCAAAAGTTGTATCTAGTACCTCTACACCTTCATCGCAGCCAACCTCTTCCCAGAGGGGCAAGCAGCGACGGGGCAAGAAGAAGCAAGGCGCTCTACCTCTGACATCTCCATCCCGCACTCTTGGTGACTTTATGCCCCCTAAAATGGGGATTCCTCCCAGAATCCTCCTGGTGGTAGATGAATCGTCAAGCAACTGCCAGGGGTACGCTTAGGTTAACACCATTGAGCAGGTAAAGCCCTATATGGCTCCCAAAGAGGGGAAACTCCAAGACAATCTCCCCAACATCCCTAGCTGACACCAACGTCAGTGGAACCGCAACCGCACAGGTCATCGAGGCACGTCAGTGGGTGATTTCAGTCAATCCATGCATGCTACTGAAACCAGGCAGCATAGTCATCGTAGAGCCCATCATGCACAACCTCGTCTGATTCCCTCAGCTCTACCCCCACCGACGTTTGTGCTACTAGATCAGGTAGAGATTCCTCATCCGTATCGCAGTCTGTCTTGCCCGGCTACAGGACAATCTCTGTTACCTGATCCTAATCCAAAGGCTACTCTCCAGGCTTCAACTAGTAGGCAGCGGGATGTACCCAGTACTATCCAACCGCCGGTTCAACCGGCAGGACCCGCTGTGCCTCCAACTGCAGAACGAACTCCTGTAAGCATAGGCTCGCACTTGGCACGAATGTATGATGTCCTGAAGCACCTGGTCGGAACTCCAGCCAGGATTTCTATACTTGAGTCCCTTCTCCTATCATCTAAATTGTGCGAAGCACTTTCCAAGGCCCTAAGGATCCCCCTTCAGTTTGGGACGGAGGTAGCAACTGCGGAAGCCTTGCAGGTTGAGGAAATAGAGAACGCCGAATGCTAGGAGGTTATCTCATTCTCCGGGGAAGATGAAGACCCCCCCCATACAGGGTAATATTCACCTATTGTACGTCACTGGCCAGTTCAATGGTGTGGGATTCTGCCACTGCCTCATTGACACGGGTTATGGGATCAACATGATCCCGACTCGGACACTATGAAAGCTAGGTTTGTCAAAAGATGATTTAACTATCTATGACCTCCGAATCCAGGGATACGATAGGACTGAGCAATCCCCAGTCGGAAAGATCTGCCTGAAGACCCAGTTCGGTTCCCTAATTTCCAGCACCGAGTTCATGGTTGTCTCCCAGGACACCTCCTACAACACATTGATGGGAAGGCCATGGCTCTATCTGCACACAGCGGTCCCTTCTTCATATCACCAATGCCTCAAATACTCCCTTAATGGTCGAGTAGGTGTGTTCCAAGGAGATGTGTCTCCTTTCGCCTCTTGTGAAG
Organism: Viscum album; assembly: GCA_963277665.1. NCBI lineage: Eukaryota > Viridiplantae > Streptophyta > Magnoliopsida > Santalales > Viscaceae > Viscum > Viscum album. The sequence continues at coordinate 942,572,429 of OY728148.1, forward strand.
CCCACTCTCTGGATGCCGATTATTACAAGAGTAAGCATAAGCAAATCCTAGAAAGTGAGGATGACCATCCCCGATCACAATTGATCCATGGGCTGGCCTGGATGACACCTACATCTTCCTGATCCATCGATTGGAGGCCACAACCCCAAACATGGGGTTGTTTTATGTTTTTTCAGGTACGAAAGGATGGCATGTTCCCATGTCCAAGTGATGAAGAAAAATCACCTCGTACTCCTACACCAACCAGGCTCAGGTGATCCCGGAGCCTCCTACCCCTATGTGGTATCATAATGTCAAGATTATGAAAATGGTAGTACGTCATACGTGTCTCTTCCACCGGGTTGGAATCAACCGACACCGGATGACGCGTCACCACTACTTTGATGTCATCAAACGTGTCCCCTTATGACGAAGGCTAGATGGGATAGGATCTACTACCTTCATTACTATGGTCTCAGTGGTGCGTGGGTCTCCTGATACGATGACCACTGCTGCCCAAGCTGGCACCAGCTTCCCGTCAGGGTTTGATAGCTTAGAAGCAGCTCCCCTTGCGGGAAATCCCTCCACGGGTAGAGAGAAAGATCTGGAGGATGCTCCCCCACATTTGAGGAAGGCATCTCTACCACGGTTGATGAACTGGTATAGGTGAACCTTGTTATCGAGGATGATTCAAGACCCACATTGATCAGTGCAGCCATGTCCCCCGAGGAGCAGCAGTGGTACGTAGACATTCCCAAACAACAAAGTGATGTGTTTTCCTGGAGTTATGGTGAGATTCCAGGACTAGATCCTCAGGTAGCCGTTCACCGCCTGGGCCTCCCGTCAAACCATCGTGGGTTTAAGAAGCCTCCCATAAAGATGCACCCTTCTCACGGTGCTATGGTTGTGGTCGAAGTTGATAAGCTTATCAAAGCCAACGTCATCAATGAAGTCCAGTACCCCAAGTGTCTTGCCATTATAGTGCTAGTCAAGAAGAAGAATGGACAGATCAGAGACTGCATCGACTTTCGTGAGCTCCATCGCCACTTCACAAAGGATGACTTTCCCCTCCCGGTGACCAAGTTATTAATTGGTGCCACGACTGAGTTACAAGCCCTCTCTTTAATGGATGGGTATTCAGGGTACAACCAAATCTGGATGGCCCCCGAGGACGAGGATTCCACTGCCTTCAGGTCTCCCCAAGGTACGTTTTTTACCAGGTTATGCCCTTCAGCCTGAAAAATGTTGGTGCCACTTATCAGCGAGCCATGCATCGCATATTCAGGCCGATTCTCAGGATGCTGGTGGAATGCTACATGGACGATCTAGTGGTCAAATATTGATAACACTAGGACCATATTAAAAACCTTGAGAAAGTGTTCGGTTTCCTCTATTCCCGCCACCTGAAGATGAACCCGTTAAAGTGTGCCTCCGGGGTCACCTCTGGGAAGTCTCTCGGCTTTGTTGTTAGATACCGGGGCATTGAGATCGACCTAGAGAAGATCAAGGCCATCAGCCAAATACCTCCACTGATAAATATTCGGGAAGTTCGAGGTCTCCAAGGCCACTTAGCCTATATACGCCGATTCATAGAAAATATGGCCGGCAAGTGTAATTCATTTTCCCGGCTCATGAAGAAAGGTGCTGCCTACGAATGAGATGAAGAGTGTTGGACCGCCTTCAAGGAAATCAAGCAGTATATGCTCCAACCTCCGGTTTTGATGCCACCCATCTCCAGAAAGCTTCTGGTCATATACGTGACCGCCCTGGAATGGTCCCTCGGCAAACTTATCACCCAGAAGATTAAAGAGGGTACGAAGAACATTCTCTACTATCTCAGGCTCATGCTTCTCGATACAGAGATCAGATACTCCCCTATCGAAAAGAGATGCCTTGCGCTCGTTTTTTCCATATAGAATTTGTGGCATTACCTACAGTTCCATGAGGTACAGTAGGTCTCTCAAGTAGACCCATTGAAGTACATTCTGAACTGCCCCATGTTAACTGGACAACTAGCATGGTGGGAGGTGATGCTCCAGTAGTTTGACACCAGGTTCGTGCCTCAGAAGGCCATCAAGGGACAGACATTGACAGACTTTTTAGCTGCCCATCCAACCTCAGCGGATCAATCCTTGGACCTAGATTTTTCTGATGAGATGATCCTCTCAGTTGATCATGTCGTCTCGTGTTGGCAACTTCACTTCGACAGTGCCTCCCGGAGCCCCTTCGGTAGGAGGCTCAACGATCCAAAGCTCAACAGAGTGGGTCTGGCTATCGTCTTCATCACCTTGGTGCAAGCTGTACTTCCATACTCTTTCCTGTTGTTAAAATGTTGTACAAACAATGAGGCAGAGTACCAGGCTCTCATCACCGGCCTCGAGTTGGCCCTCGAGATCGATGTGCCCCATCACCATGTGAAAGGAGATTCTGATCTGGTAATCAAGAAGTTCAACAGTGACTATTTCATTAGGAAGCTGAAGCTTGTATCATTACTGGAGTGAACCCTCCGTCTAATGGCCCAGTTCTCTTCTCGAACAGAGGTTACCTATGTCCCTCGGTCACATAATGGTCGAGCAGATGCTTTGGCTGGCTTAGCTGTGTCACTCGCAGAACCCGAGCAAGATGATTTGATCATACATGTGGCACACTAAAGAGTCATTGCCCCCGTCACCCCAGAGGACAATGACAGGCCGCGGTAAGTCATCTCACTGTCAGACCATCTACTTCAGGGGTCCCAGGTTCGTCAGACATAGTGGTTGATGCCACTCCCGACTGTAGGACACCATTTGTCGAGTATCTCCGAAATGGTTTCCTCCCGGATAACCGGGCTGAGCGCGAGCGAATTCCAATGCCACGAGCTGCAATTTACCCTCTAGAGTGGTCCTATTCTTGAGCAGATCCTTTATAAGTGTAGATTCGATGGTGTTCTCCTCCATTTCATTCAAGGAGTTGAGATTTCTCAGGTTATGAAAGAGGTTCATGCTGGTTCCTGTGGTGCCCACCAAGCTGGGCCAAAGCTGTCTCATCAAATCTGGTGTTTGGGGTACTTTTGGCCCTCAATGATCCATGATTTTATCGAGTTTTCCAAGAGAAACCACAAGTGCCAAGTTCATGAAATCTTCCTGCATTGGCCGCCGGAGCCCCTCCACTCCACCAAGTACTCTTGGCCATTTGTGGTTTATGGAATAGATGTAGTGGGACCATATCCACCGGTGAGAGCTCTCCAGTGTAGGTTCATCCTACTACTAAAGATTTCTTCTCCATGTGGGTAGTGACAGATTTGCTCAAAGAGGTCAACACTTGTTCTATCGTCGACTTTGTGAGCTCTAACATCATCCATCGGTTTTGGGTCCCTCACGCTGTCCTCACAGATAACGGCACCAACTTCCGATTAGCAAAGCTGAAGAAATTTTACGCCAAGTAAAATATCCATTCGAACTATACCTCTCACTATCATGCACATGCAAATGGACAGATCGAGGCATTCAACAAAACCCTCTCTAACATTCTACAGAAAATTGATGGTCAGAACAAGAAAAGTTGGTTGGACAAGCTCCACAACACCCTCTGGGAATATCGGATGAGGACTCGCAATTCCACCCAGGTGACCCCATATTCCCTGGTGTATGGGGATGAGGCCATACTACCCATTAAGATCCAGCTTCCATTATTACGCACTGCAGTCTATGACCAGCAGGTGCCAGATAAAGTGGATAAAATCCGTTTAGCTGAATTGGAAGCACTGGACGAGAACAGGCTTCATGCCCTGCACAATTTGGAAAGGCATCAGAATAAGATAGCCAGAGCCTTCAATAAGAAGGTTCGCCTTCTCTTTTCTCTACAGGGAAACTTAGTATTGGCCCTTCGAGCACCAATGATCCCCAGTAGGAAACCGCCCAAGCTAGAGCCCAAATGGGATGGACCTTACATAATCCATAAGGTTTACCCCAATGGAGCATACTCCTTGGTGACCATGAATGGTGAGTGCATAACTCCTCCCACCAATGCCAAGTTACTCAAGATGTAATTTACCTAAGCATCCTTAGTCCTGCACGACATTAAACTGTATGGTCCTGCACGACCCTAAACTGCATGTTACGGTCTCGTACGACCCTATACTACACGTTACAGTCCCACACGACCCTAAACTGCACGTTACGGTCCCGCACAACCCTAAACTACACGTTGTGGTCGCGCACGACCCTAAACTGCACGTTCTGGTCCTGCATGACCCAAAACTCAACCATCGTCCAACAAGACGATAAACTACAAAATGGTCCGAGCTCTATGACCTTAAACTATTATCTCCCTCGTCCTTACTGTAAGTCGTTAAACTGCAATCCGGTCAGGCCTCCCTGACCGAGGCTCAATCTTAGGCCCCTTGGCCTCTTCGGGCCCCTGTCCGCACTCCTTACTATAAGACGTTAAACTGCAAGCCGGTGAGGCCTCCCTGAGCGAGGCTCAGCCTCAGGCCCCATGATCTCTTTGGGCCCCTGTCCCATGTCCTTAGTGTAAGATGTTAAACTGGAATCTGGTCAGGCCCCCCTGGCCGAGGCTCAGCCTCAGGCCCCTTGGCCTCTTTGGGACCCTGGCCCCTATCCTTACTGTAAGAAATTGAACTGCAAGCCGGTCAGGCCTCCCAGACTGAGGCTCAACCTCAGGCCCCTTGGCCTTCATCGACTCAGACTCTCTTGTGGGATCGCATGGTTTGGTGTGGGATACGTCCTCATTCACATCGGGTTACATTTCGTACCATACATATCCACAAGTGAGATGCATCCCTTATCTAGGACGACATTATACTGTGCTTCAAGAACTATGTATGGCTTGATTACCATCCTAATGGGATATGTAGGAAAGCTCAGACGCTTCGTCTTGAGCCCAGCCCTGAGCTCTTCTCTTTCACTGCCCCCTGGGTATAGTTTCCTCAGAGGATACTTGTAGGATGAGGAGTAGGCTTTATTAACCCCACTCATACAAGGATTATAAGGGTTGCACCATGTTCCCACTCCCGTTCTTCTATCCTCCAACATCCTCACTCCATGACGTTAAACTGTATGGCCTTCAATAAATATGTATGGCTTGATTCCCATCCTAATGGGATACATAGGAACGCCTAGAAATTTCATCTGTCGGCCTAGCCCAAAATCCAGAAATCTTCCCCTCGGGTCAAGACATATGGAATGATGCCCAATTTTTCCCAACTCACATCTAGAAAGCCTCTACCCGGCAGCACATCCCCCCAGGAGATGTTCGCCTCTTTCGTGGATGGATACATGTATGCTTCACCCACTCCTTGACTGGGACTCCATCACTTTCCTCACCCAGAGGTACCCCCAAGAATGGCCTGGATACAACGCCCATGGGATCTCCTATCGATACAGGCCAACACCCCCGAGGGTTTAAGATCAACAAGCCGATAAAAGTCCCACGTTGCAAATTTGGTCAACGGTCGACACTCATTTGTTTCTCCCATATCAGGTCACCATAGGAACGCTATGTTTCGAACATGGTCAACAGTGTCCTGGATCTTCAGGTCCACCCTGATATTCCCCAAACATCGAGTGCAGTGATTCGTTCTGCCCCTTCCCGAAGCGACAAACTTTCCTTCGGGTGGTGCCAGCGGTCGGGCCTATGTCCCCGACTCTCTTATAAGGGATGTACGGTGTGGTGCATGATTTTTTCCTCATTGATGTTGGGTTACTTTCCATGTCATACACCTCCCCGGATGAGATACAGTTATCTCTTTCCTCATCTTCATTTCAAGACGTTAAACTGCAAATTGGCCAGGCTTCCCTGACTGACTCCTACCCTCAGGCCCCTTGGCCTTTTCGGGCCCCTTGGCCCAGATTATTTCCTGCAGAACTGTGTGGTATGGTGTGTGATTATGTTCTAATTACCCACCGTGCCACACACCTTCTTTTTAGTATATTATTACCCATGGGTATCCCTTCATAACTACGTGTGGCTTGATTCCCATCCTTATGGGACACGTAGACCCACCAGAATGTCTAATCTTCAGGTCCAGCCCCATCTTCTGGAAACCTCCATCCCACCTTGGCCCCTTGGCCTACTCTTCCTCCATGAGGAGATTATATGGTGTGGTGTGGGATTATGTCCTCATTCACGTTGGTCTTGACCATGCCATGTAGCTCTCCCTCCCGAGCTGTTTCTTCGACCCTTTCCGACGGGTCACCAATGTACCTAGGATACTTCGGTTTATTACCTAGAATGTCAAACTTTACTCAGACACGTCCGCACCTACTTTCCAGGAATTGTGTATCCCTTCATCAAGGATTCCATCATCTTTAACACCTGGAGGGACCCCCAAGAATATCCTAGATAGAAGGCCCAAGGGTTCTCCTACAGTTACAGGCCAACGCCCCGAGGGTTTCGGACAACAAATCTATAAAAATCATGCGTTGCGAATATGGTCAAAGGTCGATGTTCGTTTGGTGTTCCCACCGCAGTCTAACGTGATATGGAGTCTATTTTTCCGCCATGGTTAATTGCTTTCCTCTATCGTCACGCCAACCCCATTAAGCCCAAAACGTCGGTTACACGATTCACATCCTTCTCCAGTCTCATCATGTCCAAGTAGAGTTTCGGAACTCTTGGTACTACTCCTTCGTGCACGTCTGTGCGTTGTGGGAACAAAGCTGTGTTAAAGGTGCCCTTCGAGGCTCTTCGCCAACATCCCCTTTATGGATGTTTCGGGTGTCGTGATTAGGATCTTCCTCCCTTGATTCCCACACCGAGTTTAACTCATGTGGGCTTAGGGATCGGGTTGAGGTCTGTGCTTACCTAGAAAGTTGTTGTCCACTCATGGTCTGAGATATAAGACCATAAACTAAGATCTTCTAGAACTACGTCTGGATTGGTTCCTATCCCCCTGGGAAACGTAGGAATGCCCAAAACTCCTATCCTTAGGTCCATCTTGAGTTCAGCATCCTGCCTTCAGAACCCTGACTACGGGACTGTGTTGTGTGATGTGGGATTATGTCCTCATTCACGTCGATTATGTCGCACAACACCATAAACATTCCCATCCAAGCATCATCTCTACTATGTCTGCACTTCATGACGTTAAAATGAATTCTTTGTCCTATCATACGACCCTAAACTGTGACATTATCGTCCTGGCTGCACGACGAAAAATGACACTACATTGTGATGACCTCGTTGTAGAGGACATCATGTTGGGTATTGGTCATGTTCCATGAAATTTGTCAACACCCATCACGTCATGATTCTTGTGTAGACACCAGGGCCTGCTACACAAGGCCTGTCGCTTCACAAAAAAACCACTCACCTTAAAGGACAAACAAGATATATCAATTTCTAATCTTTTAGTGCAAGGGCCACGCCCATACTACCCTTTTTCCATGACACTGGTACCTTATCGTTCCACCCATCAGAACTATGTATGTCTTGATTCCCATCCTCATGGGATACGTAGGAGTGCTTGGGAACTTCCCCACAGGCCCAGCCAAACATTCGTGTTCGGTCCGTCGACGTGAGCACTCCCTAGAGAACACATGGAAGGTAGGGATTATTCCCTCATCCACATCGGGTTTTCGTAAGTACCCATCACATGCCTCCTGTGCTTCCTCCCACCCATGGTCTGAATTCAATGACCCTAAACTAAGATCTCTCTATGGGAACGGACTCTGCTCCCTCTATCTAATACGTCTCATTTTTGTATTAAGATGCGTTTTGAAAAAGAGCCTGAAGTGTGGAATTTTCATAGGGACATTCCCCTCATCCCATAACCAAGCTTCGTGAGCTCTCTATTTGGATCCTCATCCTCTTCCACATTCAAAAGGACCTTCAGACGACATGGATGCTAGGATTATGGGATCTCCATGAATGCTGGACCTAAGGGCCCTCCAATCATTTCGGGACAACATCCATACGGGTCTCTGGAAATATTTGCGACATGGTCCCGTGTTTCGAACATGGTCAATGGTCGACCCTCATTTGTCTATCCCCATTCTAGGGTAACACGATATGGATGCTGCGTTTCTTCCATGGTTAACAATTTTCCTCCATCTTCACACCACCATCATTGTGATCCAAATATCAAGCGTCATGATTCACACATTTCCACTTCATCATGTTCAAGTGGAATTCCAAAATACTTGGAACTATATCTTCGCGCATCTAATTGCACCACATGTTCATGTTAGTGTCATGGGGCCAGTATTCAACGAGCGTCCCTTCACCCTAACCTTCTCCCTCCTTATGTTGGGAATGTCCCACCACTACTTCTTGTTTCCCACATCGAGCATGAGTCACGTGGGCTTAGTAGTTTTTGCAGGATGTGTACCAACATGGTCAGGCTTCCCATCGTCCCTCATGACATTAAACTATGCTTTTAGAACTACGTATGGCTTGATTCCCATCCACATGGGGTACGTAGGAACACCCGACCAGTCTACTTAGGGGCCAACCTAATTCTCACTCTTGGTCCCTTGACCTGGAGAGTTTCCTCCAGGGGTATGTGGTGTGATTTGGACTCCAAGTCCTCATTCATGTCGGTTTCATAACTACCACACCATATGCTCCCTGGGCTCTTCTCTTTCACTCCAAGTACTATCGTATGATGTTATACTACAAGAGTCCATATTTCCTCAATGAATGACACTAAACTATGGTTATACTCTGAACAAGTTCACGATGCCCCGTGTTAATCAGGAGATGCACCAGAGCCTCTTCTAGAGAGGATTTCACCTTCCAGTGTTTGTCTATGACTACACTGTGCTTCCAGAACTATGTGTGGATTGATTCCCATCATCATGGGATACGTAGAGACACCCTAGTATTTTGCCTAGGGTCCAGCCATAGGAATCATTAATCTTATCCTTCCCCTTTCCACCCCCTTGGCCAGAACCCTTACTAGAGAGGCCCTGTCCCAAAGAAGGAAGGATCCATAACCAAACTGATGCGCCCATCTGGTGTACTCCCACCATGGTGGTGTAATTACATGAGTGTTGGATTCTTATAGGAAAAAAAATCACTCCATATTCCACGCTTTGCGTTCCCATTATTCAGACGCTCGTCCCCTTTCATGTCTGAAGGGACCCCCTAACGGCCTGGTCCCATGCCACATCGGCTCACCTACCATCCTGGGCCAACGTTCTGGAAGACTGGTCATTTTTGGAAGGACCCCCTAATAGTATGGATGCTCGACCTAGGGTCCGCCTTCTATCCTGGGCCAACGTCCTGAAGGATTGATCGACAACATTTGTGACCTGGTCCCGTGTTTTGAACATGGTCAATGGTCGACCCTCATTTGTTGTCCCCATTTCAGGATAACGCAGTAAGGATATCATTTCTCCACCACAGTTAACGATTGTCCTTTATTGTCACTACATCCCCATAGTGTTCCGAATCTTGGGTATCATAATTCACACTTCCCATTTCCATCCATTTGGAATGGTTTCAGCACCCCTGGTGTTGCACCGTTCATACCTGAGAGCACACTGAAGAAACAAAAATTTGGCTGTTTTGAGAACATCCATCTCCGGCCAAGCCTCTTTTATCTTTTGGAAATTCGGACTTGTTATCCAAACCCTTGATGCCCAAATCTTGGTATCCACTCCTATATTAGGTGGGATGATGAGGAAACTATCTCATGTTTCTCACATCGGCCTTGACCCACGTGTGCTTGGGGAATTATAGCCGAATGTCCCACAAACACTATAGTGATGTAATGAACCGATGAAAACAGTGGAAATCATGCATTCTAAGACATTCAAAACAAAAAAGAAAAAAACATTTGAAGCACGAAAGTACCATTAAAAGGTTTTTAATTTGTTACAGTACCCGGGGGTCTACTCCCCCAATGGACGGGTTGACCCCGTCAAAAGAGCGTTGCAGCTCCTCCACCCTTTGGCTTGTGGAATCCAAGAATTGCAGCCGCTGACTCAGCTCCTGCTCCTCCTCAGCAGTGGAGGGGTGCAGTTCGTCAGCCTTGGCCCTGCCCCTCTCTATTCCAGCCTGAATGGCAGCCATCTTTCCAGAAGCTTGCCTCATATGCTCTTCTGCCTCTGCCAGATGGGCCTTCAACTTTGAGATCAGCTCATATTTTGTATTAAGAGAGGCTGAGTGCTCATCTTCCCAGGCCTGCAGTTGTTTGACATCCCTTCCAGCCTCCTGGAGCTTCTTGATGTTTGTCACCTTCGTCCGCTGCCATCCCACACTCAGCCCACGATCATACTCCCGTATCTTCTCAGCCATGAGATCTCGGATGAGCGCATGAGGACGGTGGGTAACCAATCCCCCATCGCACATTTCGCGTAGTCGTGAGCGAAGTCTGTCCATTTCGTTCATCCATAGCACTTGGGGGTGTCCTTGATGAAGCACATGATTAGCTTCCACGATCGGCGACAGACTATGCTGATGTCTTCCTCGTCAGAGGCTGTTTCGTCCCAGTCTGCGCGATTTGTAGGATCGTACGCCGGATATGCCCACAGGAATTCCTCAGTGGGATCTGCATCTGGCGTGACATCTGGCGTGACATCTGGCGCCAGAGCAAGCGTGACGGGACTTGGGTTGGCCGATTGATCCTCGTCATCGGACTCCAACTCAATAACCTCAGGCACGACCCTGCTGGTGGTCCCTCCAATGATAGTGTGTGTTGCATCTCAGGGAGAAGGGGGGTCTATCTCCACCATCATCGGCATGCCCCTATGAGGGATGCCGCCAGACATCCGGACCAGCCTTGCCGCAGTAGCCCATTCCAGTCGAAGAATTGTACGGTAGAGAGGGACATAAACATTAGTTGGCACAATCTACATATGACAGCAATGAATCCAGTAGAGGAAACATACGACGATCGATCACCTAGTGCTGCTCTTGAGTCGATGCTGACGGGACCCCATGGCGTGGCCCTCCGTATACTATTGGAAGGTCTGGAGATTCTGGGGGATCCACCTTGGGTGTTCTGGCCCCACCAGATGAAGAACTGGATGCAACTGTAGGCGCGAGTTCTGAAGGTCCTGAATCATCACCTGCCAAGGGGTGAGAGCTAGGCCTACATACAAGTTCATCCTGCATAGTTCAAACATCTGTAAGAAGTCCATGATGGCCTAAGAATGGACCATGTGGAAGGAAGATCAGAATTCGACCTCGAGATCCTCTGTGAAATTATCAGAATCTGATTCTTGGTCTATGACTTTTCTCTCCTCCAACGGGCTCCCTCCATCAGCTTCATCCTCTCAAGAGGAGTCCTCTGATTCTTCCAGCAGGGGGAAGCGCTCCCTTATATTGGCGGCTAATAGTTGTGGCGGAACCGTCCGATGCAGCAGTACCCTCACCCAGTCTGTTATTGGGTGTGGGACACCACTGGAGTGAACGTAGTCCTCCAGCTTGACCAAATATTGCTCCGCCACTGTCGGAGATGGCGTAAAACCTGCCCGGACTGGGCATATACCTGGTAGAACCATCCCGTGGCAGTTCAAGAGTTCCAACATCTCGGGAAAACTGAGGTGTTGTCGGTTGACATCGCAAATGTCCCATGCCTCTAGGAAGATGACATCCCCTAGCATGTCAATATGACACAACCACTTCCCTGGAGCCTGATTGGATATCCTGCGGAATCCCATCAGCGGCTGCCCCTCCTGATGGCCCTACACTTCTGGAATTACCGGATCTGCCGATGCCGCCACACCCTCGGCCAGTGCTGGTCTCACCGCCACGGCAGCCCCACCACCGCGAGAGGACCTTGCTGCCTTCCAACCCCAACCTCAGGATAGAGGAGGCCCACCGTCACCAACCCGAATAGTTTTCTACCTCAGCATCTCCCTCGGATAAGCAGCCTCCCAGCTAATGTCATACTCCCTCACCAATCTAAAAGTGGTGGTGGATGGAGGCAATGCAATTTCCATCTTCCTGTCTTCCCGTGTGAACATGAGCCACAACTGCCTCATCACACATGGGTGATCCTCGTGACGCACCTGCCAATAGACCTGTGGGGTCAGCCGCTGGAGGCACCAGAATTGCCTCACAAACCGATGCGGGGTGTACAGTTCACAGAGTGGCTCACGATCCACTTGTGCCACCAAAACTCCACCTCGAAACTCCAGGAGATAAGCCCAGTGCTCTTCTGTTCCCCGCCCGTCGTTAGTAAGTACCCCCATCGGCAACGGAAATGGGTGAAAGTTAAACTCATCTTCCCTCCACACCCGATTCAGCACCATCGACACGGTTAGTTTGAATGGAAATCTCCCGACCGCAATCATAATGTAGGGGTGGAAGTTTGATACCGGCGGTGAGATAGGGTTTGGGTACTCATAAATCCCCCTGATGTGCACCACAATCCACCCTTATAGAAGGTGGAAGGGCCTTCATATCCTTGGCGGCTTCTTTCCCTCGCTAAATTGCTGCAACATCTTGTAAAACTTGGAGAGCATTGGAATCCCCAGATTGACCCACTGCCACATGGCTAGCATAGACGCCATGATGAATGATCTGGGCCGCACCCCCATGCTGGTATCCCTCAACGGTAGGATCCAACTGCAGATAAGGGTCGTGATGAACGCCTCCACCAAGACTATCGGCTGTTGTTCAGTGCTGACACTGAAACCCCAAGTCTTCCATTGGCTATCCTCCAAGACCTGGCAATACGAGTGCTCCTTGCTCCGTTGAGCCGCCTTCGGACAAGTTCAAGGCCTAATAGGGAACTCTCGATTCTCGGAGAAGTTTAGGAACCGCTCGAGCCACTTCTTAAAATGAACATCTCTCACTGCCTCCTTGTCCTCTCTAGTGACCTGTGCCATCATTGCCGATGCCAGTCGCGGCATTTGCTCTGAATCCTCCCACGCACTCAAGACGGGGAGGAACTCATCATACATGGCCCCAAAGATGGGAACCCCCAAAATCTAGTGGATATCCCACAGACTGATGCTCACCTTCCCATGGTGTAGTTGAAAAGTATTGGTCCTATACGACCATTTGCTCAGCAGCTCCGGCATCAGCTATTTCGGTTGGTAAATGTGGAATTGGGAGGCCCATGCCGCCTCATACAAACCCACTCTCCTCAGCTCGACCCCAAACTCCTCACATGAGGCACCTACCCAGTAGGCCCATGCCTAGTCGTTGGTGAATTTGCCACCCTGGCGTAGGTCCCACTCATCGGACCACCCCTTATTTGAATCCTGCAAAGCCGCCATCAGCATGGTGCAGTACAGAGGAGGGGATGTCTCGAGTTTCAGTGGATTCCCGTCATTATTAATCACATGGTTGAAGAGAAAGTCGGCGGTGATGGGTGTGAAGTCCTCCCACGCATGACCATCGGCCGCCTTGAACCACTGGCACTGGCATGGCGTGCTCCTGAACCAGCAAGCTGGTTCTTCCCACTCACCTCGGGAATGAAAACATCATCCCTCAGTCCGAAGCCGAAAAAGGGAAGCTTCTTCCACTGCGGATAGTTCTTATGACTCTCTGATAGTAGGGCTATCAAAGAATCATGGTCTGAGTGACTTTGGACAATCTCTCCAAGGTCTAGATAGTTATCCATCTCATCCCTCTGTGCAGCATCTGCAGGAACCCCCCAACACAGCTTCTCGATGGGCCATATCGGTTTCGGAACTCCAAAAAATTTCGGGTTAGATTGCGAAGGTTTCTCACGGAGATCTCTCGCAAAGCTCGGGCACAAAACCAAGCCATAGAGCCTTGACTAGGACGGTAAAAAGAATATCTCTTAGCACGGCCATGGAGTCGGATAATCACGGTTCGCGGCGAAGCTCGATTTGCAGAGAGCAGACGTGGAGTATGCGGAGCTTCGCGAATTCGAGTGCGCGAAAGGAAAAAAGTCGTGAGAGGAAAAAAGAGAGGTCAGACCCCCTATTTATAGGAGGCTACCCCCGAGCATCATGGTGCGTTCCACCCACATGGAGCATCGTGGTGCGTCCGGACCGCGCGACCGCTGTCAGCACCGCACGCCCCTTCACGAGGCAGCATCGCGAACCGCCAATAATTTTGGCGATTTTCCCTCAGACTTCGACCCTTCATCCCTCTGCGGATCCAAGTCTGAGGGGGGGGGGGGGCAATTTTTGACGCCAAAATATGGAACGCAAAGAGAAGAAGGAAAAGAATCCCACATGCTTCCCCGCGATGCTCTTACGCGGAGCTCCCCCTAGCAACGTGGCCGCCACTATGCAAAGGAGGCGATACCACCATACGAACGCCCTGATATTCGCGAGGCCACCACGAAGCACCTGACGCCCCTTCGCGCCATGTGAGCTCTTATTCACGGCGCCCCATGCCTATAAATATTGGTTACCCCCTGTGTCCAGGGTATGGACAATCCGAACTTTCAGCTTCTCAACTCATGAATCGTGAAGCACCCTTCACCTCGGGAATCAAGAGCTCTGCGAGGTATTTTTGCTTCGTGAAATGCCTTTGCCTTGTCTCGTTTTGAGCCCCTCTTCTGAGGGGGATGCCCTTACCCGATTATATGGGCAGTGTTGAAGGAAGGGGATTCCCAAGGGAACCCGAGAAGCCGCATATCATTTATGCTTCGCGAAACACCCATCCTGTACTAGTGATCCACATGGCACGGCAGGGTCGCTGCACATCGCGAAGCAATCTGCTTCACAGCACCTTGCTTCGTGAGGCACCTCTACTTTGCGAGGCAGTGCTCCGCGAATATTATTCCACTTCGCGAAGCACCTCCCATTCACACCCCATCCCCCTGCTAAGGACAAGGCACTCCACTTCATGAAGAACACTCCTTTACTTGGCAATTCCTCTTCCCATGCGACCCTCTAGGTTTGCACGATGTGATTTCAAAGTCCCATGGACAACACCACTCATAGCGTCTCTTCACCTAATGCTTCTTCACATAGGCACGCTAACAACTATTGCTTCTTCTCAAAGCCACACTAATGTGGACCCCTCGATGGTTCGCTTTGTGCCCCCCCTTGACCCTGGCCTTGATAGTACCTTCCCTCCCCCAAGGAGCAGAGGGTACCAGTCATGTAAGTCATAGGGGTGTGGAGTAAACCTCCCTCGTCCGAGCTACATAATGTTAAACTACCAAGCACCTCGTCCTCAACACATGATGTTAAACTGTGATCTGACCCCGTTACCCACACACAGGTTCCCCGCAGCTCAGACATTCTTTACGCCACTCATCTCCACGGGAATGGGATCACCCCTCCACAGGAGATGATATCCTCCTTATCGGAGTAGAATATGTCCACGGGAGAAGGGAAAACACCATGGTGTAAGCCCCCCCCCCCAAGTCTCTCTTGCAGAAGGTAACACCCATGCTCCTCCGTACTTCCCCCCTGCCAAGTCCAGTGGATGGCGCGATAGGGAACAAGGCACCTTCCATCTTTGGTCCCAAATCCCTCTCCCGCTGCACTTTTCCGCACTTTGGGACTCCATCCTGGAGTAAGTACCAACACCATGGGCCACCAAACGCGTAATAACCTCTTCTTTTCTCACGGACGCACCCTTCACGACGTGATCGTCAGGACTCAGTTGCCTCTGGTTTCTCACACCGAGCACGACTCACATTGGCTTAGAGTAAGCATTGGCCATGATAACACCTCGTCCAGCATGACGTTAAACTGTATTCCCTCGTCCAGAAGGACGTTAATCTATATTCCCTCGTCCATCATGATGTTAATCTATATGCCCTCGTCCGGCATGACGTTAAACTGTATGCCCCCCATCCAGCATGATGTTAAATTGCACATCCACATGAACTATGAGGTCGTCGATCCATGTCTAGGCATGGTACATAAGAATCCTTCACGAGGTTCAAGCCCACCCATCACTTCTTCACGTCGGCCTTCCTGCATCCAACCTGATCTACGAGGTCTTTGATCCATGTCAATGCATGGTACATAGGAGGCCTCCACGAGGATCAAGCCCACCCGTCATTTATTCACGTCAGGTTCCACCCTAGTCCAGCATGATGTTAAGCTGCATTCCAGTCTGACGGCAAGCCGTTGTGACCAACCCAAACTACGAGGACTTTAATCCATGTCAAGGCATGGTACGTAGGAAGCCTTTCTGAGGTTCAAGCCCATCTCCCATCGGACCAAGGTCCTTTCTTCACGTCGGTTCGAAAAAACCCACTATTTTCACCGGAACTATGAGGTCATTGATCCATGTCAAGTCATGGTACGTAGGAAGCCTCCCTGAGGTTCAATCCCACCACCAGTGGACCCAGGGGTTCACCTTCATGTCAGTTCGATGACGAAAACCACCTGAACTATGAGGTATATGATCCATGTTAAGGCATGGTATTTTGGAAGCCTCCATGAGGTTCAACACCATCACCTGGTCGTTCCGACCCCATTCACGTTGGTTAACCCCTGTCCCGCGTGACGTTAAACTGTATTCCGCGCCTCATTTGAACTACATGCTCTTTGTTCCATGCTAAGGCATGGTATGTAGGAAGCCTCCACGAGGTTCAACCCCACCACCATTGGACCAATGTCCACATTCACGTCGGTTTGCTGATGATAACCATCGAACCAAGGTCCACCTTCATGTCAGTTGGCTGACGATACCCATCGTACCAAGGTCCACCTTCATGTCGGTTCGCTGACGACACCCATCGGACCAAGGTCCACATTCATATCGGTCCTCAGGCACACCAACCCAAACTACAAGGACGTTGATCCATGTCAAGTCATGGTACGTAGAAAACCTCATGAGATTCAAGCCCAACATCCATCAGACCAAAGTCCATCTTCACGTCGGTCCACCGACAACACCCTGAACTACGCGGACATTGATTCCCTACCACGGGGATACGCAGGAGGTCTCTTCAAGGCTCAAGCCCGACTTCACTGTCGCCTTTGCGATAGTCCCATTTCATTGACCCTCCACTTCGTTCATCCACCCATCATCCATCCTGATTCTCACCTGGGCCGCGACATCCCATTGGCATCATCCTATCCCCACTTTTTGCTACTCCTAGCAGTACCTGGGCCGCTATCCACATGTAATTCCCAGCATGTCTCCGGGTCGTTGTCCTCTATGTACACCTTGATTCATCAACCCTTCAAACTACGTGGGGTTTGATCCATATCTTCTACACAGGGTATGTAGGAAACCTCCAAGAGGTTCCATCCAAGCCAATGGCAATCCATGGTGTCCCCCATCCTGGGGCGCACTTCCCCATGATCCGCCCTAAGTGGTGTTCAGATCAGCCATTACGGTGTGACATCCACCCTCATTAGAGCACACCACCTCAGATCCGCCCTCATTGGGCATTCTGATCCATCCATCCTCCATGTGTTACCTCCTTGGGATGAACCAATCAGATCCGTATTTATAGGACATTTTGATCACCCTCAAACGATCTCCGCTGGATGTTAAACATGCGGCATACCCTATGTTAAATATAAGAAGCTAAGGAAAACCTCAAATACATGCCTATGGAATATGATTCCCCACGCTCGATGTGGGATGCCTCAGGCTTACACACCCTCGAGAAGCCCTATGAAAAGGGAAAAAAGATAGACACGCCAATTCCCCAGCGTTCAGACACGCTACTGATGCCTCGACGTGACTACACCCCGACTAAAGGTTCCTGCCCTGACTGGACCCTTTGGAATGTCCTGACAGAAGCAGTGTAATTAACTGGCATCCATGGAAACATGGAACTAGGATGAGATTCATGAACAACGTACTAAATCTATGAGGGAGACTCGGACTTGATGACAAGTTCGGAGGAGGAATCCACGGAAGGAAGAACCGACATCCCATCATCCCAGTTTAAATCAAGGAGGAGACGTCCCTAAATAAGGAGCAGATGCCACCCACCATTGGAAAGAGAGAATGTGGGGCAACAGCAGCACGTCCTCACAGATAGATGTGCGCGCCCAGAAAAAGCGTCAGAAACAATCGTCATGAATCTAGAATGTGGTAGTGGACACCTTGGCTGATTATGCACCATTGGTATTTATTACATGAGATCCCTTAGGCTTTGCTACCCCTTGGATCCAGCTATCTTGGACTCATGTATTTCATGTTGGTACACATTCTCCTAGGATTCCAACCAGTTCCTATGCCATGTTTCCATCAACATTATCCTAAGACTCGAAGAGGATGCCTTGGTCTTCAGCAGCACAGATATGGACCTTTGTGATCTACACTTAATTATACGGCATGACTGTGGGATATATGATTATGGTTGTACGACAAGGCCGTGGGTTTTTGATATAGTTTTCTTTATACGGTAAGGACGTGTGGACATGCTATTGATGGTTATGTGGAAATCCTGTGTTGTTTGTTTACATTACTTGTAGATGCCTTGTTAGGAGCCAAAACATGTTGCAAGGAGCCACAATAGGCTGTTTAGTATTACTTGTTTGTAGTAGTTATAAGCTTTGGACTTTCACACCTATATTACTACTTACTTTCACTTTTTTAGAATATTTCATAGTACTTCTTAGAACTGTATAGATATTTAGTTGGAAACCTACTGGGATGATTATCTCACATTATATTTGGGCCTCCTTGGGGACCCAAATATATTATATAGTTATAGGTGATAGTAGGGGAAAGCTGCCTAAAACTATTTGTTGATCATTGTTTTAGAGCATGGGAGCATAAGATTAAGATGAGGTTTGCGATGCTATAGGGGCATTATTCAGTCATTTTGGATTTTAGATACTTGTATTTTATTATATTTCTATGTACCTATTTTGGATATTTTCTAGATACATGTATCATCTGCATCATGGAATATGAGACACTTCTGGCTTGTAACATATTCTTGTCTTCCTTGTCTATTTTATCTATTGTTTTCTTATTGTATCTGCTTCCACTATTTAATGTGATTGACTTCTATTGTGATAAATTATGGTAATGGGGGTATAGTCTCCCAAATGACTCACCTAGTCCCGAACTACAAGTCATAATCCTCTGGCATTTGGGAAGATGTGCTTGATTCCATGTAGCCAACCGGGCTTGGGGCACCGTTGAGTGACATCCGGGTTCGGGATGTTACATTTGTACAATGATTCAATGATTTCATTTCAAAATTCATTTATTTCATATGAATATATAATATGATTTTGTGCATGTACATACTATTTCACATCTAGGTGTTAATAAAATTCCTTAATGTAAAAAATAAATTCCTTTGCGTGATAATTCTTGTAGTGAGATAAATTCCTTAAACTAATAAAAAAATACTATGGGTGAGAAAATTCATAATGTGGGAAAAAAATTCTAGTAAAAGAAATCCAATTGTTTGAGAGGATAGAGGGATGGTATTTCTGGGTGACTTTATAGCTTTAGAATTGATAATAAAATTATATATGTCACTTTTAGGGTAAGATTCTGTAAAACTATGTTATCTAGTTCTACAAAAAAGAGTGGTTTTAGTGAATGTTTATTAGTGGCAGTTCTAATAATCACTACTAAAAAAACATTATTAAATATATTTTAAATATAGTGGTGGTTTCATAGAAACTGCTGCTAATATTTTAAAAAAATATCTGACCCCACCCCCTCAACCTGATGCCTTTACCCCCTCTCTACCTTGGTTGTGCCTCTCCCTGATGCTGGCGACTACCCCTCCCCCTTGGCAGTGCCTCTCCTCAACGTCGACAATCACCCCTCCCTCTCGACCTTGCCTCTCCCCAACATTGGGGACCACCCCCACCTCGATCATGACTCTCCCCGTGCTAGTGACTCCCTCCCTCCCCCTACCCCCACCAATCCCTCATCCCCACCTCTCCCAAACGTTGATGACCACCCCTCCCCCTCAACCCTGCCACTCCCCCAACATCGGTGACAACCCCTCTCCCTTGATTGCGCCTCTCCCCAATTCCAGCAACTGCCCCTCACTCTTGATCATGCCTCTCCTTGGTGATAGTGATTACCCCCCCTCTACACAACCTATCCTTGACACCGGCGACCGCCCCTCCTCCTTGGTCACACATCTCCCCAATGTAGGTGACCACCCCTCACCCTCGACCCCACATCTCCCCGACACTCACCCCCCCCTTCTCTCCCACAAAATACCTCTCCCCCCTTCCCCCACTTACCCCCGATGACTCACCCCACATCCTCGAGGGTGACCACCCCTTTTCCTACTCTCACATATGATCCTCATGACCCTAACCCCACTTGCTACCAAATGATGACCCCACAATGACCCCCTACTCCTTGATGGTGATCCCAAACAGCGACCCCTCTCCCCCATTTCTCAGACAGTGCAATCCCCAATCGTAAGGTGTAATTTTTAATATTGTATGATTGGTTTGATATATCATTATGTAGTATATCATATTGTACAATCAAATGATAAATTTTATCACTTATGAATCCTATACATATAACTATCATTAATGCCTATTATAAATGGGGATCATGAATCATTTATATGATGAATGCCTGTTTGTCTGTGGGGTTATAAATAGTCTGTAACTACATGATTCATTTATCCCTCATGAATTCTTGGTGGGTAATCCTTAGTGAGTTTTGGATAATGGTTTATTAGAGGATAAGAAACCATTTGGTTTTATTGATTATTCACTAAATTTTTAGTATGATTCTTCCACACTTGCATGAGACATTCTAGGTAAGAACATATTAAGTGTACATGTATGTTCACCAAGATTTTCTATACTATATTTATAGAATTATAGGATAAATTATTTGAACAATCATAATGATGTTAATTGAAGTTTACTTTTAATTTTACTGGTTTGATTAACCATTCATATCATTATATCTCAATATACAGGGAGAAGAGTGAAAATCAAATACCTATGGATAAAAGTTGTATTAATTTACCTCGAAACACACATCATTATGACAAGAGTTTGAAAAAAAATATATTATGTAATTAAAAATTGATCATTGGATTGTAGAATAAAATGTGTATGTCCTAATTGAAAATTCAAGTGATGGTTAAATAGAAATCAAGTATATGATCATTTTATATAGAAACAACTTTCTACTCAATATGTATTCAGGATTTGGCATGGTGAATATATTGTTATGGAAATTCAAAAAAAAAGATAATCCTATCGATGAAACACAAAGTGACCCTCTAGAGGGGAATTCAGTTTGAAATTTGATAAATGAAACATTTGTCTTTGCAGGATATAATGTCCAAGATTTCAATAGATCAAAAAAAACTTTCAATTGACCCTGATAATTTTAATCCTTCTAACAAGTTCAATGACCAAAAAATGAGCTTTATGAATTAGTTGAAGACATGAAACAAGAACTGTATGAAGGGTGTGATATGTATTCAATGTTTTGTTTTCTACTTAAGTTGTATCATATAAACGGTCTCTGTGAAATTATTGACAAAGAAATGCACGTGATTTTAGAGTTTCTTCATGATGCATTTAGTGATTCTATGATCCTTGCATCATTATATGAGATTAATAAAGTCATAAATAAACTTGCACAGTATTATGCAAAGATACATGAATTCCTTAATGATTTCAGGCTTTACTATTGAGAAGGGTCCGACAGAGGAGAATTCATAAAATGTCATAAAAGTAGATGAATGTCAATGAACAACAATGAGATTATAAATCAATGAAATCCCAAGAAGAAATAAATAAGAAAACTCCTTCAACTTTATCTCATTACTTTCCTCTGATATGATTCTTGAAAAGATTATTCATGGCATCTAAGACTACATACGAAATGAAGTGACATGATCAAGATAGTAATGATGGCTTGATGAGACATCCAAAATTTTCAACATAATAGAAAATGTTTGATTCATTATATCTATATTTTCCTTCATATCTTAAGAATTCACATTTGGTATTGGATTCTGATGGTTTTAACCCATTTTGGACATTAGGTAATAGTTATAGTACTTGGCCAGTTGTTTTGGTCCCTTATAATCTACCTCCATAGATGTGTATGAATAAATATTATTTTTTTATTTAGATGATTATTTCTAGAAATATTATTCATAGAAATGGAATTGATGTATACCTTCAACCTCTAATCAAATAATTGTGAGAATTATTAGATGATGGAATGGAAACATATGACGCTTCAGTGAGAAAACTATTAAAAATACTTTCTAATTTAAAATAGAAAATTACTAACATTCATGGACTAGGAAAGTTATTCGATTAAAAAACTCATACTAGTTTGTATTTTGTAGTTTGTAATATTGTTCATCAACAATTACCTCATAGAAGAAAATGGTGTTTTATGTGTCATCATTGATTTCATTATTTCATCTCATAAATATAGGTTTAACAAGACACAATTCAGTGATGACATTAAACTGGAAATCCACTAAAATTGTTATTAGGATCAGAAATAATGGGATAATTAATGAGTGTCATTGAAGAATTTGGAAAATATAATCATTTTAAATAAGGGGAAAAGGGTAAAAGGTAAAATATTTAAAGCATCTGGAACAGAAAAATAAAGGGTATAATTTTGAAAATTCTTCATTAGGAGTTTAATTTGATATATTATAATCTTGAAATAATGAATATTGAGAAAAAATTCTTTGGGAATGTAATTTTCACATTGCTTTATGAGAAGGGTAAATCAAAGGATTGCCTTAATGATCTTAAGAATTTAGAGTTAATGAATATAAAGCATTATTTTTGGGAAAATGAGATCGGAATGTATCCTTCGACTATTTTTTACAAAGAAAAATCAAGAGAAAGACGCATTCCTTCAAACTTTAAAGAATTTACAAGTGGAAGATGGATATTCATGTAATATATTAAGGTTCATTGACTAAAAAAATTGAATGTTACATAGATTGAAAAGTCACAACTCATGTATTTTGATAGAATAGTTGTTTTCATTGGCATTTTGTAATATTTCAACTAAAAAATAAACTATTTTACCTTCTTCAAGGAGCATTGTAGAAGAAATCTAAAGCCAATTGAGCTTGATAAACTTCAAGAAAGAATTGTTTTGAGGCTTTTTTATTTGTAGATGATATTTCCCCGTTCATTATTCATTGTAATGATTCATTTTATTGTTCATTTAGTTGAAGAAGCTAAACTTGGTTGACCAGAATGTTATCAATTGATGTATCCAATTGAAAGGTACAATGATATTATTTTTATTTTCATTAGTGAATTTAATTTTATTAAATTATTGCATAATTTTAATTATATGTTTCTTATTTTTTTCATGAGGTAAATAGGAGATTTGATATCATATATGATGAATAAATATCAACCAAAAGGCTCTATTGCTAAAGGTTACATATCTAAAGAGTTATTAACCTTGTATTCAAGGTATTTGGATGGGATTGAGACTAGATTAAATCATGTTTAATGTTTTGATGATATCTCCACTAATTATCATTTGGAAAACTAGTTATCAATATTTCCAATTATTGGATAACCAATTGGAAAGGGGTAAAATTTTACACTGAACGAATTGGAGTTTCTATGAGCACATAGATATATACTACTCAGTAGTCTTTTTACATATCCATTTATTGAAGAATTGCGATGTCAAACAAATAAGTGATTAAGGGGTAGATCTTGGAATAAGATGGAATTAAAAAAAGCTGTTAATAAGGAGATTGTCAAATGTATCACCCATCACGTTAGTATATACTCATATTAACATTATTAACATGGAGTTATTTTGTTTATGTTTAAACTAATACTTTATATATATATTTCCAGATAATTATTGTTGAAAATCAAGATGAAATATAAAATGATGTTAAGTTTTTTTTTTGGCTTGAGGTCCTCTAATAAAGTCTAAGATATTCGAAGCCTCCATTATTCATGGATTTAGGTTTCATTCAATTTATCAGGATGAAGACTTAAAAGCTCAAAATAGTGGTGTATTTATGTTGGGCGGAGAAGTGATGGCAAGAGGGGGGGGGGGGTGAATTGCCTTTTAAAAATTAATTAACAATTTAAAACAATTATCAAAGTGCAGCGGAAATAAAAGAGGCAAGACACAAAACTTGATAACGGAGTTCGGCATAAACCAAAGCCTACGTCTCTGCTCCCAACTCAACCGTTGAGAGATTTACTACCGCTTGCTTTTTAATGGTTTTAGCAAGTAACCCACTAGACTTTAAGGTAGTCTAGAACCTATTACAGCTTTCTTTTAATTGTTGAGCAAGAACCCACTAGCCTTCTTACAGGTGAAGGGTAGCTCACCTATGACTCCAGCCATTTAAAGGGAAGGCTTGACTAACCTCTTCACACCTTGAAGGTGGTGTGAAAACCCAAACAAAGAGAGGATGAGAGAAAGAGGGGTTTGTAGGCACAAACCCAAAATGATGCTCAAAATGATAAATAACGAAAAACCGTAATGTGGAGAAGTCTTGGGCACCAAAGGATTGATGAAGTTGATGAAGAGCTCTCCCATGATTCTATGGTGGTGCTCCTTGGTTTTGGAAGTGAGTTGGAGCAAATGGGGGTTCCTTGGAGGAATCCGCCGGAGGTTCGCCAAATGATGGAAAAATGTTCCCGTGGGCTTCCTTATGTTTTTTGGGCTTCCTAGTCCTTTATTTATAGAGGGGGAACCCTCAAATGGCCTTTGGGGGTCTTCGGAGCCGTTGGAGAGGCCTTCGGAGCCGTTGGGAGTCAAGTGGACAAGTCTGGTCAAAGCCCAACGGCTAGTTTGACTGGCTCTACCGGCTGACCGGTGCTTGGCCACCGGTTGGCCGGTGCTTGGAAAAAGGAGGGTCCTTCTGCCCAGGCTCCACCGGCTGGCCGGTGAGGAGGCCACCGGTTGGCCGGTGAGGAGACAGTAGCTGTCCCTTCTGTCTGGGTTCCACCGGCTAGCCGGTGATGGGACACTGGTTGGCCGGTGGTCTGGACAGATTGGATTCCTTCTGTCAAGACTCCATCGGCTGGCCGGTGGTCATCCACCGGTTGGCCGGTGGACTGAAAATCAGTCCACTTTCAGTCCTCTGGCTTTCTTGGCCCAATTCCTTGGCAACCTGAAATGACACCTATCATCCAAAAACACTTAAAACAAGATTAGATAAATAAGAGAGTGATTGTGATCATGAAAATTAAACCACGAAGGGTATGAGAGGTACAAGAATTTCCCCCTATTTTGATGATCACAATCACCAAAACAAGCAATGTAAAAGATTGAAATGAGAGGCATGCTTTAAAAGATATATTGAAAAGTAAATCATGAGAGAAAGATTTCTCCCCCAATCAACCAAGAATTTCTCCCCCTTTGTGATTATCAAAATAGCACGGGGCATAAAACATGATTGGGGGAAAGGATCAAAAACAAGATAGAGTTTTTAAACCAATTGAAATTTTTGAAATTTGAATTGAAAGTTTTGAATTGAAAGTTTTGAAAGGAAAGGTTTGAAATGAATGTTTTGAAATTGAATGTTTTGAAATAAAAACGCAAAAGGCTTAAACGATCCTAACTCCCCCTAAATAAAAACAACAAATCACCGGGGAGAGGATTTTAGAACCGAGACAAATTTTGGTCCGGTGAGACTCGCTAAAAGGGATTTTTCAATCCATACTTGTCTAGTGGCGGGACTTCTCCCAAAAAATTCATCATTAATGGAAATGGTTTTGGGCCTTCCATACCGGGCATTTTTGCAATCGCACTCATAAATTAAGTGCCCAGGTTTTTTACAATAGTTTGCAAAATTTATATTGGGAACTCCCCCTTACAAAAATAGTTGGAGCATGGCAAGAGGAAGCTTGCTTGGAATAGCCAAGCCCTTGTGTGGTTCTAGATACGCATTGGGAGCCTAGCAATTTGGTAATATTTTGTTCACCTTGGGTGAACATGGAAAGAGATTCCCTTAAATCTTTTATAGTTGAATTCAAAGAATCAACATTTGCAATATCTTGGACGTTAAGGGCAAGTTCCTCATTCTTTTTGAGAAGTTGATCTTTTTCAGAAATTAGAATTTTGTGTTTCTTTTTTAATGCCAAAAATTTAGAGGTAAGTTCGTGAAAACCTTCCTCTAATTGATCTCTAGCATGTTGGAGATCCTCATAAGATAAATGATTGAAAGAATTTGAAGAACTAGAGGATGAGGATTCGGAAGAGGATACCTCATGAAATGCCATTAGGCTTTTTTTACCGTTGCCACTTGAGGAGGAGGAGGAGGATGATGTGGAGCTATCACTCCATATGGCCTTGAATGCCTTCTTCTTTTCCTTTTGCTTGGCCTTTTTCTTGTTGAGTGGACAATCTGGCTTGTAATGGCCTTTCTTGCCACACCCGTAACAAGTTACTTCGGGCTCGGATTTTTCGTTGGGTTGAGCCTTACAGGATTTATTATTTTTGTTCTTCTTCATGAATTTGTGCATCTTGCGGGCAAGATTCTCCATTTCTGAATCGCCTCTTGAAGAGGAAGACGATGAGGAGGAGGAGCTTTCTTCTTGTTGAACATTGAAGGCGATGTTCTTTGGAACATTGATTGGTTTGCCTTCCTTTTCAGCTTTCCTCCTCATGGTGATCTCGTAGGTCATGAGGGATCCGATGAGCTCTTCGACCAGCATGTTCTTGATGTCTTTTGCCTCTTGGATTGCCGTGACTTTCGGTGCCCGTGAGCTTGGTAGGATCCAAAGGATCTTTTTGACCATCATTTCTGCAGAAACATCATCACCAAGGGACTTTCTCCCATTGCAAACATCAGTAAAACGTGTAAAAATTTCAGTTATTGATTCATGTGGGTGCATGGTGAAAGACTCAAAATCTTGACAGAACATATCCAATCGAGTATCCTTGACTTTGTTGGTCCCCTCATGGGTAACTTCCAAAAGTTTCCAGATTTCATGTGATGAGGTGCATGTGGAAACTCGATTGAATTCATTACGATCAAGGCCACAATGAAGAGCGTTCATGGCTTTGCCATCAAGTTCAAAATTTTTAATATCGGCTTGAGTCCATTTGGATTCATCGGGAGAAGAAAGAGAATAACCATTCATGACAATTTTATAAATAGGATAACCTATACTTCTAAGAAAAGTGGTAATCCAAGTTTTCCAATAAGTGTAGTCGGTTCCATCAAAGAATGAAGCACGACCCAAAGAATAGCCTTTGGGGGCGAAAGAAGTTGAGGCCATCACAAAGGATCTTGAATTTGAAACCGGTGAAGGTATTACTCAAATTTTGCCTCTGATACCAATTGTTGGGCGGAGAAGTGATGGCAAGAGGGGGGGGGGGGGTGAATTGCCTTTTAAAAATTAATTAACAATTTAAAACAATTATCAAAGTGCAGCGGAAATAAAAGAGGCAAGACACAAAACATGATAACGGAGTTCGGCTTAAACCAAAGCCTATGTCTCCGCTCCCAACTCAACCGTTGAGAGATTTACTACCGCTTTCTTTTTAATGGTTTTAGCAAGAAACCCACTAGACATTAAGGTAGTCTATAACCTATTACAGCTTTCTTTTAATGGTTGAGCAAGAACCCACTAGCCTTCTTACATGTGAAGGCTAGCTCACCTATGACTCAAGACTTTTAAAGGGAAGGCTTGACTAACCTCTTCACACCTTGAAGGTGGTGTGAAAACCCAAACAAAGAGAGGATGAGATAAAGAGGGGTTTGTATGCACAAACCCAAAATGATGCTCAAAATGATAAATAACAAAAAACCTAAATGTGGAGAAGTCTTGGGCGCCAAAGGATTGATGAATTTGATGAAGAGCGCTCCCAAGCTTCTATGGTGGTGCTCCTTGGTTGTGGAAGTGAGTTGGAGCAAATGGGGGTTCCTTGGAGGAATGCGCCAGAGGTTCGCCAAATGATGGAAAAATGTTCCCGTGGGCTTCCTTATGTTTCCGGGGCTTCCTATTCCTTTATTTATAGAGGGGGAACCCTCAAATGGCCTTTGGGGGTCTTCAGAGCCGTTGGAGAGGCCTTCGAAGCCGTTGGGAATCAAGTGGACAAGTCTGGTCAAAGCCCAACGGCTAGTTTGACTGGCTCCACCGGCTGACCGGTGCTTGGCCACCGGTTGTCCGGTGCTTGGAAAAAGGAGGGGCCTTCTGACCAGGCTCCACCGGCTGGCCGGTGAGGAGACAGTAGTTGTCCCTTCTGTCTGGGTTCCACCAGCTGGCCGGTGATGGGACACCGGTTGGCCGATGGTCTAGACAGAGAGGATGCCTTCTGTCAAGACTCCATCGGCTGGCCGGTGGTCATCCACCGGTTGGCTGGTGGACTGAAAATCAGTCCACTTTCAGTCCTCTGGCTTTCTTGGCCCAATTCCTTGGCAACCTGAAATCATGCCTATCATCCAAAAACACTTAAAACGAGATTAGATAAATAAGAGAGTGATTGTGATCATGAAAATTAAACCACGAGGGGTACGAGAGGTACAACAATTTACACATACAATGGTGGGATATTATAGAAATTTGGATGGTATAATTGAATTAAACTATCATGGTTAATTTTTTGTTGTCTAATTCAAATGAAAGTGGGAAAATATTTATTTGGGTATAAGGAATGATTCATTACATTTTAATTCTATCAAATTCTCTAGATTTATCCATACCAATGAGCATGTAGAGAATGACCCATTTATCATGGCTTCCTAAGTGAAGATAGATTATTATGTGGATGATGAAATACCTGAAGGTTATAGTTTTTTTATACTTAAATTAAAGAGACTAATTTGATATGAGTGATGTAGATCAATTGCTACATTGTGATAGTGAACCTAATCAACCACAAAACATTGAATAATTATATACTGACAATATGGAAATAATAGAACTTGCAATAGAGGGTGAAAAAGAATCTCTCGTCACAATAGAGGTCTATAATAATGAAGATAATGTAGATGAAGATAATTGAATGTATAAAATGGTAATTAAAATATATTACAGTTTCTCATTGATAAGTGGTTCATACACATATACATTGTTCTAGTTTTTATTTTTGTAAAAATTTATTAGTTTTTAAGTTTCTATACATTTAATATATTTTAACCAATTTAATTTTAATAATGATGAAAACAAATAAATTTCAAAATCCTAGATGGCTATCATCTTGGAGCACATAAAAACTACCGTAAGCTTTAGTGGATCTAAGTGATTTAGTTGTACTTGAGGCTACCAGCGAGCCAACCATTCCCCATATGTTTTTAGTATCCCACCATCCAATTCACATCCATCTATGGAACATTTGGTCATCCCTTCATCTAGTGGATATTGGTGAGTTACTATTACTGGTATGTATGCCATTGTAAAAAAATATATATATTTTATTAATTGTTTAATTCATTTTTCAAATGGATAAAAATAACAATATAAGATATATAAATATGAACATGAAAGATGTATGAGACCTGAAGGAATTCAATATTATCATTCATTTTGATGAGTTTGGGGTGCCTACTGATGATGTTTCTAGATTCTATGGGCATATTATTTGGCAGCTTATTTGTGATACAATGACCATTGCCATTAATTATAAATATTAGAGGAATATTCATACAACATGGAAAAATGAGGTTTTTGATACATAATTAATGTTAATTTAATTTAATATTCCTTTATAACTAATTTCCATGACATGAAGAAAATTTAGTAATATACTTATACAGTGTTATGTTTTTTTATTTCTAGATTTTTTTTCATTTGGATGTCCCAGGCTCTATTTCACACCCATGCACTATGAAAATATTATTAATGAAATGGTGAGATTTTAAATGAATATTATGACATGAATTTAATGAAATATCTTTGAGTTCATGATATATTTATAAGAAGGTGTGTGAATGAATTTCTCATGTGAAATGGAATTCGTTTGTCGATATTAACAGAGATGCATCTCATGAGGTAATTTCATAATTTAGAGTATCTTAATAACCTAAAAAAATAAAATTTTAATTTTTATTAATGTTTATATTTTTTGTAGGAATTATTGAAAAAAATACTATGAATCATGAGAAATAGTTCATTCTTTATATCAGTTTGCATTAGAGTTTTTTTAGAAAAAGAATAATTTTGGTTTGTATGTTATTCATTATTAATTATATGATTTTATTATAATTATAAAAATTTCTAACTTTTTTATATTTTTTTATAAGGCTAATGAATTAGGTTACTCTGTTGGCCATACATAGATGTGGTTTAAAGTACATAGGGAATCCGATGTCAGTTTAGTAAATGACCCTACCAATGATGTTAGATTAAGTATTTTTCATTTTCATTTCATGTTATTTCAGTACTTTTAAAAAATAATAATGAAAAATATACTATTATAATAAAATCCTTAATCCCAATTCAATGGGGATGGATACATGGATAAAATGATGCCAATTTAGCATCGTTTGATACATCTAGCCAACCCCAATTAAGAGGGTTTAAGGCTTATTTGTTGTTATAATATATTTTTCAATATTATGTTTTTATAGTAATGAAATAATATTACATATTAATAAAAAATTTATTAATTATATATAATTATGAAGTTCAAATATTTTTAAAAATAATTGTTAATATTTTTGTAATAACAGTTTCAAATTCCAGAAATATGGGATGTGAAACCTTCAAAAATAATCATCTGTTTCTCAGAACGATGTAGTTGCAATTGTTTTAGGGAAGGAGAATCCCATACATGTATATGGGATAGTTTTTGGACCTAATCCATCAGTTGTCTTTGGTACGAAGTCATCATCAGTTACTACTACACCTAGTGGGGGTTTGAGTTGCGCTATTGATTGGGAATCACAACGATAAATTGCAAGGTCGAAAGGAAAAGTGTGAGAACATGACCCTTATAGGAAAACATAGGATCAATGGTGAGAGAAAACGGAAAATGAATTAGTTTTTATATTTCTATGGATTACTAGAATGATACCCAAGGAAATTTCTAGCCTTATAGCTTTTCCAATCAAGGTAAATTATAAATTTCATAGATCATGCACACATTTTCAAAGAACGCATACAAGTTCCTTAAATAAAACTAAAATGAAACTTTTATGTTGAAAACATTCACTTCAATTCATACTGACAACATCTTTCACCGTATTGATGTGTGTTTGATTCCTACACATAAAAAATAAATTATATATTGTTATCCTTAAGTTTGATTATCATTGAAGCTCATTTTCTCAGTTTTGACACAGTAAATTGTTTGTAACGGTACCAAAGCATTTAAAAAAATATGTGTGTGGGGGGAGGGGGGGTCAAAAATAGGAATAAGATTCCATATCAACATATAATTAGAGGAAAATGACTGTGGATTGATTTTTGAAATTTAGGAATAGATGACACATCATTTCGAGTTATAGTTTACCTGAGATGCATGTAAATGTATTTTTAGTGTCTTAAAACACAAAAACATGTGTGTAATGGTTCAAACCATAGAAAAAGATATCATATTGACATGAAATCATGAGAAAAACACCATTGAATTATTTTTGGCATGTAATCATATAAAAATATCAATTAGACTTGCGGTGCAGTCAAAATGCCTTAGTAAATAGTTTTTAAAGGCACTAAATCCTTTAAAAACACATGATATGGGGTCAAAATTAGAAAAATGATGTTGTATTTCTATGAATTTAGATGAAAATAATCATGGATATTTTTTGAAATGTAGGAACCAACAACATGTTATTCCAAGTTACAGTTGTCCAAGGATTCCTGTAAATGCATTTTCAGTGTTTTAAACTACTAAAACATGTGTATACTATTCCCAACCAAAGAAAAAACCCGCATATTGACTTGAAATAATAATAAAACCACCATTGAATTATTTTTGACACATAATCATAGACAAAAAATCATTCCGGCATGCGTTGTGGTTGGAATGACTGAGTAAATAAATTTTAAAGGCATCAAAGCCTTTAAAAATGTGTGTCAGGGTGTCCCAACTAGGAAAATTTCATCATATTTCCATAAAACCGGATAAGAAATTTTTTTATTGATTTTTGAAATGTAGGACCCGAAGATATGTCATTATGTGTTACAAATATTTTGGAATGTTCATAAGTGGGTTTTTAGTGTTTTAAACCACATAAACATGCATGTAATAATCAAAAACAATAGAAAAAGACCTCAGATTGACATAAAGTCATGAAAAACCCATTGTATAGTTATTTATGATGTGTATTCATAGATAACACATCAATATGACATGCAGTGTGGTCAGAATAGATGGTAAAATGTTTTTAATGGTCCCAAATGCTTTAAAAATGTGTGTTAGAGGGTCAAAATCTGGAAAACATTGTCAGATTCCCATTAAATTATATAAAAATGACTATAGATTAATTTTTTAAATGTTGGAACTGATAAAATGTCATTATGATTTATGGTTTTCCTATGATGCATGTAAACTCATTTTTAGTGTTTTAAAAGAGTAAAACAAGAATATAATGGTAAAAACCATGTAAAAATAACTTATATTGATGTCAAATCATGATAAATTAACTATTGAATTATTTTTGAAATTTACGCAAAGGAAACACATCAATCTAACATTTGGTGTGTTCGGAATGACACGGTAAATGATTTTAAAAGATATTGAATTCTTAAAAAACATTTATATGGGTGTCAACACTAGGAAAAAATCACTATATTTCTATGATATAATAGTAAAACAACCATATATTTATTTTTGAAATGTTGGAAACAACAGAACATCATTCTAAGTTATTATTTTCCTGGGATGCAGGTAAATGTGTTTTTTGTGTTTTAAAACACTAAAATGTGTGTGTAATATTAAAAAAAATAGAAAATGACATCATATTAATGTGAAATCTGGGTAAATATACCAATTAGTTATTTTTGACATGTACTCACTAACAACACATCAATATGATGTGCGATGTAGTTGGAATGGCTCATAAAACTGTTTTTAAAGGTAACAAAGCCTTTAAAAACATGTGGTGGGGTTTCAAAACCAGGAAAAAATCATTTTCTTACCATGAAATCATAATTCAATAACAATAGGTGGATTTTTTAAATCTATTAATAGATGAGATGTCATTTTGAGTTACAGTTTTATTAGGATTCCAATAAATTCATTTTTAGTAATTTAAAACACTAAAACATGAAACAGTCAAAGCCATAGGAAAAAACATCAGATTTATTTCAAATCATGGGACAACCTCCATTGTTTTACTTTTGAAGTGTATGTGTAATGTCAATCTTATGTGAAGTGTGGTTAGAATGGCTTTGTATATAGTTTTTAAAGGTACTTAAGACTTTAAAAACATGTTTTGGGGGGTCAAAACTAGAAAAATGTTGTCATATTTCCATGAAATCATAGAAAAAAAACCATAAATTTATTTTTGAAATATAGGATGTAACACCCCAAGCATCTATGGTACTCTTCTCTTTGAATAATGTGATAACGTGTGTTGTACGCAACAGCGAGTTCTAACACACCATAACCAATCAAACTAGCCGTTATGAATAGTAATACATACTTTTTGAAATTATACCTATTTTATATTTCAAAATGGACTTCATTTTTGGATTCGGAATATCGAATTTATCCTAAGGTGAAATTTTGGTACTTTTCAGATAACTTTAATATTTTGATGAATAGTGAAAATTACTAAATTTTAATTAAAAACAACTTTTTCAATCAAAATAATTAATAGTGATAAATTATGAATTTGAGTGGTTTTAAAGTATATTTAGAATATATTTTTACCATTTAAAACAATGTTGGTCATTGGACATAATTTTACAATTAAACCGGACATAAACAAGTGTCAATCTTTTGATAGTTATTATCTCTTAAAAACACGCTTTTTATTTTAACAACAGGAATTAATTTTAAATTAATTCTTGCCACTTATATGTTTTGAATTTGGAAAAATGGATTCCATATTTGGAATCAGGATGTTAAATTGTGTAAATAGGTAACATTTATTTTTAGGCATTTTGAATAATTACTGCGGTAAATATTTTATTTACCATGGTTAAGGGTAAATCCGGTAAATAAGGGTTAACAAATAATATTATAATAATACTAAATTAACCTAAAACGTGTCCTAACCTTATTGGTTGATACATGTTCGACCATAGGCATCATTGGGTCGATTTTGGGACCCCATGGAGCCACTTGGAGGTGATAGGGACACTTTATTTAAATTAAGTTAAAATGAGTACAAAAATGACACAAGCATATATCTTTTAGAAAACCAATTTTTACATAGGGTTATATATGTTGGATTTTCGACTATAAATATTAATTAGAAATAAAAAATGATTTAATACATAATGATATTTTATTTATAATTTTTAGACATTATATAATTTAATTTATTTATGACACAATGATGATGCAGTAATTACCATAATAGTAAACAATTAAAACAATTAATATTATAAATACACAAATAAATAGAATTTGAGACTGTTTATGAATTAAACAAATTTTCTAAGTAAATATGACATGTTAGGAATGATTTAATTAAATTTTTTCTAAATAATCATTCTGTTATGAGTTTCAAAAAAATCTACTATTGAATAGTGTCAAAATTGACATAAAAGAGTTTTTAAAACAAATATTATATTATTAATTGATATTAAATTCCTAAAAATCTAAGGTACGGCCAAGAGACTTATATAATAATAGGTGTATCATTAATGGACCACTTGGGGGTCTCTTGTATGTATATGGTATGTTTATTATTCATATAATATAAAAATAAAAAGAGACATTGTAAAGGTGAAACTAATTAACTTAGAGTTAATACTTAATGATAAGGTTAATATAAGTACCCAAACCAATATAAATTCTATTGGTTGAGTTTTTTTCGACCCATCCCCGCCTTAACATTTAAATAATCAACTTTGGAGACATTATAAAGCGAATATGAATTTATTATAAATTAATATTTTTAGATTTTCCAAAGGTGCCCCTCACCCCTCTTATAAAAGGGCACTCCTAATTCTCATTTCTTCACACCTTCAAAGCCCTTTGGTTCGGAAAAACACTGCCCAAATACTCTCCCAACTTCCCTCACTACAACCTAGAGGCCTTAGTTTGATCAGAAAGCCAACCTAAGGAGCCCTTTTGATAAAATCAAAAAAGAAGAAACTGAAGAACATGTAATGATTTCACCACCCTTTTCCAAGTTCCTTTCTTCTTCCACTTCTTCTTTCTTTGTTGTTACCATTCTAAAATAATAACTCCGGTATCATATATATACTGTGATGTTATTATAAATATGGTACAACCATGTTCAGTATTCTATCCACCCTTTGAATAACATGTCACCATACGTGCGTACGTACGGCTTACCATCTCCACGTCGTGGTGTAATTGTTATTCAATATATTATTAATTTGATGGGTATAATTATGATGTGTAACTTATGTAAATAATAAATATAACATGTTAATGATTCTGTATATATGATATAACATCCATTTATATATTATTTTAATATCAAAAGAATGATATTGTCACTCGTGCGTACGTACGGACTACCCTCTCCACGAATGCGATGAGATTTATTCTCCATCGTATCCATTCAAGTATAATTATCATTTCATGATTTAAAAATAATGTTAAAGGACTTGATATCATTCTAGATATGAATAATATACAACCTATCTGTTACAAAAATTTCTTACGTAACAAAACATATAATATAAATTGAGTATGTTAACACCCGAAACAACGATAATACTAAGATATTATTAACAATGCAATGTTAAAAGATTATATATGATATCATATGAATGTATATGATATTTTTTTAATTTAATAACAATTATTTCACAATTATACAGGAGGTTAACCTACCCCAACAAAGGAAAAGTACATGGTAAGGTTTATTTCACAATCTATTCATTATCCGAGGTTGTTTATACGTAATAATCTACTGGGATCTCTTTATCATCCACATCCATGTTTCTTAAAACATTATTTCAAAACATTTTTACTATTTAATAGAATATGAGTTAAAGGAATTTATACCCTTTTTGACTTTTATAAGTGGTTTATAAAGGAATCGTTCCTTCGTTTTCAAAGCAAGGTCCTTTTTAACCTTTTCGACAGAATTAAGGTAAGAATGTTTTTTTTTGACTTATACGGCGGGTGCGGCTATTTTCCGCCATTATAAAATATTCAAAGCTTCCCTTACAATCTTATAAGAATATTTTCAATTAAAATGTTTTATTTTATATGGATCTTAAATTATTTCAAAATAATAAGAGATATTTCTCTAAAAAGAGTTTTGATTTCTTCTATATCAACATCATTTGTTGGATTTTACGCTTATGTGAATTTGATTTATTATGATACAAAACATCTATGTTGTATTTAAGGTTTTTTGATATGTTTGATTGTGGATGTGCTATTTTTATACCATTCATGGTTTATGGTGAAAGTATTGACATTTCTTATGCTAGTTTTAATACGAATGTTTATATTATGTTTAAACCTTTTCATATGGGAATGCATTGGACTTAATATGTGACGTGTGGAGCCCACTATATCTCCTCGATGCATCGCTAGGTCTCATGATACAAACTAGTGTCTTGGCATAAGGCCTTTGAAAAATATTATTTGTAGTCTTGGCACGAGGCCTTGGCTATGTGGTTATGATAGTCTGGCATTATGCATTCCATTATTATGAAAGTGGTTATTGATATTGCATGTGATTATTCGATTAGTAGAATATCAATGTGAATAAGTAAATGGAATTATTTCATTTTACTTTTTCCATACTATGTTGAAGTTCATGATTAAAAGTCTTTTGTTTTAGTTATACATTGCCTGAAATGTTTATTCTTATTTTGGAATGTTTCAGCTATATTGTTATCCTTACTGGGCATTTGAGATAACCCCTTTTCTAAGTTTTATTTTTCCTAAGATGTGAAGAAGTAATTTATGAATGACCTTAAGGGATATAATGTTGGGATATGAGTGTGGATTATGGAGACAATATGTTGTTGTAGTATTTTTTCACTTATGATGTAATGTAAGACTTATGAATATATCTAGTGTTTCCAAGGCTAATAAACCAATCGGTCTTTCGAGATTTGATCTTTCTTGTGATCATGACAATGTTATGTAATAATTCACCGAATCTAGGTAACTGGGGTCGGGGCATTACAGTTGGTATAAGAGGATGTTTAGTACAAACCATGGAAGCTAGGTTTAGATAAACTCTGATTAGAGCACGTAGACCTAAGATGAACTTTGAGGATTTCTATAGAAGAACATCCTAGAATTTTGGTATTGTATAGATTTTGTGTGTTTTCCGAGCAATACATCCCTGTCTGGATACGAGCAGGTAGAGGCGGCTCTGGCACCGATGTACCTAGGGGTAAAACCCGAAAACTCCGCTTTGAGCTAGGCTCGAACAGGAACTGGTGCACGACAACGGGCCTTGCTGCACTCTTGGTTACGACACTCCCGGGGGATATGCTTAGGATAACTCTTATTTTCTTTACAAATAATTATGAAGGGTTTATGAGTATATACTTCCTCAAATAAAATGTTCTTATGATTATGGATTATATCCATAAATAGTTCAATTTATGTTAAGTGTTTTATAAGTATGGGATTATGTATTTTGTTTTATAAACTGTTCTAGTTTATGCAATTGTTTAGAAATGGAGCCTAGTGGAAGAAATGGAAACTGTATCAATGCACGCACTCCATGTAGGGATTTCCCTCCTGCTCAAGATAATTATAGTGGATCTGGTGATGAAACTGGTGCCGATCAGCTAATCACCATACTGAGACAACTTACTCAGGTTATGAATAATAACCTTACCCGTATGGAGCACCCTGATCCACAGCGTGGAGGATCAGTGTTAGATCGATTCATGAGGCAACAACCACCAACGTTAAATGGGAGTACAAATCCCTTAGTAGCTGAGGAATGGATAAATTCCCTAGAGAAAATATTTCAGGCTTTGGGGAGTAGTAAAAGGGAAAAAGTTATCATGGAAGTTTACCGCCTCACTGGAGATGCTGATCAATGGTGGTCATTGATTCAAAACACGAATTAAGATGATGAAGTATCAAATATGGAATGGAGGGCGTTCAAAGATCTGTTTTTTTGAAAAATAATTTCCTCACGACCATCGAGTAGATAAGGAAAGGCAATTTCTGAGTCTGAGGCAAAAGAAGGATGAGAATGTCGCAAAGTATGAGGCTAACATTACAAGGTTAACAAGGTATGATGGAGATTATATACGTAACCCAAGAAATAATATTGAACATTTCTTTTATGGGTTAAAACCATTTCTCCGTCGAGCATTAGTCTCACAATACTTTTCGTCGTACGAAGACATTGTCTCATGTGCTATCAAGACCGAAAAGGAATTTTCTAAGTCTTATGACTTTAAAGAAAAAAAAGTGAAGAAGAGACCTGCTGATCAATCTGGGAATGGAAATAAGGGGATGGAGGGAATGGTTGAATATCCATCCTGTGGAAAATGTGGGAAGAAACACCCAGGTACTTGCTTGAAGGGAACAGGAGTCTGTTACAAGTGTGCTGAAAAAGGCCACCAAGCTCGTGATTGCAAAGGGAAGAAGGAAGCTACCAATGTTCAGTGCTACAATTTCAAGGAGATGGGACATTATGCAAATGAATGTCCTAAGAGTCAGGAGAACTTACCTCAGAAAAGGCCAAGGGATCAAGGACAAGCTTATGCTATCACTACTACTGAGGTAGAAGCTCCGAAAGACGCGGTGGATGGTAATTTAATGGTTTCCACAAGTTTAGCAAATGCATTATTTGATTCTAGATCATCGCATTGTTTCATATCTTCCCCATTTGCTAAGAAAATTAGATATTTCCAATTTTATTTAACAAGGGAGTTGTCAGTTAAAACTCCTAAGGAAAGTATCATTGCAACAATGTTTTGCGAATCAGTCCCCATTAGAGCACATAAATTTTCTTTATCTGCTGATCCTATCGTCATACCTATGATTGAGTTTGATATAATCCTTGGTATGGACTGGCTTTCGGACTATGATGCGATGATTTATTTTAAGAAGAAAGAGGTTACAATTAATGATGATAATGATAAGGAACACCTTATCTTTAGAGCAGAATCATCACCACCTAATTCTTATTTAGATCCACCCCATGTAGCTCAACTAAATTCAATTATTGGGGAGGAAGAGAATGAAATAACTGTAGGTGAGGAAAGGAATGTTCAAATAGAGGATGTACCTATTATGAATGAATTTGTAGATGTATTTCCAGAAGATTTACCTAGAAATCCTCCAGAACGAGAAGTTGAGTTTTCCATTGATTTAATTTCTGGATCAAGGCCTATATCAAAGACCCCTTATAGAATGGCCACTATAGAGTTAGTCGGACTAAAGAAACAACTAGAGGAATTGAGTAATAAAGGATTTATTCTCCCTAGTGTTTCTCCATGGAGAGCCCCTGTTCATTTTTTTAAAAAGAAAGATGGATCTATGAGGTTATGTATCGACTACAGGGAGATCAATGCTATAACGATAATGAACATGTATCCCCTACCTCGCATTGATGATTTATTTGACCAACTGCATGGAGCTCAATAATTTTCAAAGATTGACCTTCGATCTGGATACCATCAGTTGTGTGTAAAGAAGGAAGACATTCCGAAGATAGCATTTCGAACTAGGTACGGGCATTACGAGTTTACTGTAATGCCTTTTGGTTTGACTAATTCACCCTCTGTATTCATGGATCTGATGAATAGAGTTTTCAAGGAGTATCTTGATGAATGTTTTGTGGTATTTATTTATGATATCTTGGTATACTCCAAAAGCTACAAAGATCATGAAAATCAGTTGTGCATTGTCCTGAAGACTCTGAGAAGACATGAATTATATGGGAAGTTTAGCAAGTGTGAATTCTGGCTTCATGAGATTTCTTTTCTTGGCCATATTGTATGTAAATATGTAATCTATGTTGATCCTTGTATGACTAAGGCAATCCAAGAATGGACAACATCGACGAGTATAACTGAGGTACGTAGTTTTATTGTTTTGGCAGGTTATTATCGACGATTCGTCCAGAATTTTTCCCATTTGGCTAACCCAATAACGAAACTCACACGTAAAGGGTTTAAATTTGTTTGGACAAAAGAGTGTGAAGAATGTTTTGAAGAACTGAAGAAAATATTAGTCAATTCTCCTATATTGACTCTACTATCGGGGAATGATGGGTTTGTTATTTATAGTGATGCATCGAAGAAAGGACTCGGTTGTGTCCTTATGCGGAATGATAGAGTTACTGCCTATGCATCATGACAGTTGAAAATTCATGAGCAAAACTATCCTACTCATGATCTCGAGTTAGCAGCTGTGATCTTTTATTTGAAGATATGGAGGCACTACCTCTATGGTGAAAAATGTGAGATTTATACTTATCACAAGAGTTTGAAGTATATTTTCTCAGAAAAAAGAACTCAACATGAGGCAAAGGAGATGGCTTGAATTACTCAAGGATTATTATTGTACGATACACTACCACCCGGGGAAAGCAAACAAGGTGGCAGATGCTTTGAGAAGAAAAGACCATGGAGTTTTGAACAATATGAGAATTGAAAGGGATCCAATTTTCATGGATCTAGTGAAGATGGACATGGGAATAACCAGGGAAGGAAAAACATCAATTCTTTTTCAAATGGTTTCCAAACCATCTTTACTAGAAAGAATTAAGAGTTCTCAGACCAATGATGAAGAATTTCAAAAGAAGATTAAAGCTGTGAATGATGGGAGACTGAGATACTTTGTGTATGAAGATGGAATTTTGAAATTTGGGAAGGGACATTGTGTTCCCAATATACCTAATCTAAAAAGGGAATTGCTGGATGATGCTCATAGTTCCAATTTCTCTATACACCCTGGGAGCAACAAAATGTATAGAGATTTGAAGAAACATTTTTGGTGGGACAACATGAAGAGGGAGATTTCTGATTTTGTGTCAAGATTTATGGTTTGTCAACAAGTGAATTCTGGAAGGAAATAGCCTGGAGGAGTAATGCAACCTATTCCCATACTGGAGTGAAAATGGGACAATATTACGATGGACTTTGTCATGGGGCTACCAAAGACTCCTAGAAGGAACGATGAAATATGGGTTATTGTTGATCATCTTACCAAGTCAGCACATTTTCTTGCTATAAGAGAAGATCTACCCCTGGAACATCTAGCAAGACTATTTATTAATGATGTTTTGAGACTTCATGGAGTACCCCTATCGATTTTTTCTGATCGTGATCCCCGTTTTACTTCAAGATTTTGGAAAAGTCTTCAGAAATCCCTGGATACTAAACTTCATTTGAGCACTGCTTACCACCCTCAGACAGACAGACAATCAGAATGGACTATTCAAACCTTAGAAGAAATGTTGAGATCATTCTCACTTGACTTTCAGGGTATGTGGGATCAATATTTACCTCTGGTATAATTTTCCTATAACAATAGCTACCATTAGAGTATTCAGATGGCACCATATGAAGCGTTATACGGAAAGAGATGTCATACACCAACCTGTTGGGATGACGGTGAAAGAAAACTTTTAGGCCCAGAACTAGTGGAGGAAACAATGGAAAAGGTGAAGGTAATCCAAAATCACATCAAAGTAGCTCAAATTAGGCAGAAGAGTTATGCCGATAATCGAAGGAAGGATTGAGAATTTCAAGTCAGTGATCATGTTTTTCTGAAGGTATCTCCATGGAAGGGAGTCATATGTTTTTTTAAGAAAGATAAATTGAGTCCCAGGTACATTGGAACCTTCGAAATTCTAGAACGAATTGGGGCTGTAGCTTACCGATTGGCAATGCCGCCATGTCTCTCCAAAGTTCACGATGTGTTCCACGTATCTCTGTTGAGGAAATACATGCCTGACCCAACGCATGTACTCACCTATGAGGAGTTAGAGCTGGAACCTGATCTGTCTTATTGTGAAGAGCTCATCAGGATTCATGATATGAGAGAAATGTATTGAGAAATCGGAGGACGCGTCTGGTAAAAGTTTTGTGGAGAAACCATAAGATGGAAGAGGCAGCTTGGGAACCTAAGGAACATATGATGAAAAACCTCCCGAGACATTTCATTTGATAAGTATTCTAGAAATTTCGAGGACGAAATTATTTGAAGGAGGGGAGAATGTAACACCCCACGCTTCTATGGTACGCTTCTCTTTGAATAATGTGATAACGTGTGTTGTACGCAACACCAAGTTCTAACACACCATAACCAATCAAACTAGTCGTTATGAATAGTAATACCTACTTTTTAAAATTATATATATTTTATATTTCAAAATGGACTTCATTTTTGGATTCGGAATATCGTATTTAGCCTAAGGTAAAATTTTGGTACTTTTCGGATAACTTTAATATTTTGAAGAATAGTGAAAATTACTAAATTTTAATTAAAAACAACTTTTTTAATCAAAATAATTAATAGTGATAAATTATGAATTTGAGAGGTTTTATAGTATATTTAGAATATATTTTTACCATTTAATACAATGTTGGTCATTGGACATAATTTTACAATTAAACCGGATATAAACAAGTGTCAATCTTTTGATAGTTATTATCTCTTAAAAACACGCCTTTTGTTTTAACAATAGGAATTAATTTTAAATTAATTTCTGCCTATTCTGTGTTTTGAATTTGGAAAAATGGATTCCATATTTGGAATCAGGATTTTCAAATTGTGTAAATAGGTAACATTTATTTTTAGGCATTTTGAATAATTATTGCGGTTAATATTTTATTTACCATGGTTATGGGTAAATTCGGTAAATAAGGGTTAAAAATAATATTATAATAATACTAAATTACCATTAAACGTTTCCTAACATTATTGGTTGATACATTCTCTACCATAGGCATCTTTGGGTCGATTTTGGGACCCCATGGAGCCACTTGTAGGTGATAGGGAAACTTTATTTAAATTAAGTTAAAATGAGTACAAAAATGACACAAGCATATATCTTTTAGAAAAAAGTTTTTTACATAGGGTTATATATGTTGGATTTTCGACTATAAATATTCATTAGCAAGAAAAAACGATTTACTACATAATGATAATTTATTTATAATTTTTAGACATTAAATAATTTAATTTATTTATGAAACAATGATGATGGAGTAATTACCATAATAGTAAAAAATTAAAATAATTGATATTATAAATACACAAATAAATAGAATTTGAGACTTTTTATGAATTACACTAATTTTCTATGTTAATATGACATTTTAGGAATGATTTAATTAAATGTTTTAGAAGTAATCATTTTTTTATGATTTTCACAAAAATATACTATTGAATAGTGTCAAAATTGACATAAAAGAGTTTTTAAAACATATATTATATTATTAATTAATATTAAATTCCTAAAAATCTAAGGATCAGCCAAGAGACTTATATAATTATAGGTGTATCACTAATGGACCACTTGGGGATATCTTGGATGTATATGGTAAGTTTATTAACCATATAATATAAAAATACAAAGAGACATTGTAAAAGTGAAACTAATTAACTTAGAGTTAATACTTAAAAATAAGGTTAATATAAGTACTCAAACCTATCTAAATTCTATTGGATGAGGTGTTTTAGACCCATCCCCACCTTAAAATTTAAATAATAATCTTTGGTGCCATTAGAAACCGAATATGAATTTATTATAAATTAATATTTCTAGCTTTTCCAAAGGTGCCCCTCACCCCTCTTATAAAAGGGAACTCCCCCTTCTCATTTCTTCACACCTTCAAAGCCTATTGGTTCAGCCAAACTATGCCCAAATACTCTCCCAACTTCCCTCAATACAACCTAGAGGCCTTATTTAGATCATAAAGCCAACCTATGGAGCCCTTTTGATCAAATCAAAAGGAAGAAACCGAAGAAGAGGTAATGATTTCACCACCCTTTTCCAAGTTCCATTCTTCTTCCACTTCTTCTTCAATGTTGTTACCATTCTAAAATAATAACTCTAGTATCATATATATACTGTGATGTTATTATAAATATGGTATACCCATATTCAGTATTCTATCCACCCTTTGAATAACATGTCACCATACGTGCGTACGTACGGCTTACCGTCTCCACATCGTGGTGTAATTGTTATTCAATATATTATTATTTGGATGGGTATAATAATGATGTGTAACTCATGTAAATAATAAATATAACATGTTAATGATTCTGTATATATGATATACCATCCATTTATATATTATTTTAGTATCAAAAGAATGATATTGTCGCTCGTGCGTACGTACGGACTACTGTCTCCACGAACGCGATGAGATTCATTCTCCATCGTATCCATTCAAGTATAATTACCATTTCATGATTTAAAAATAATTTTTAAGGACTTGATTTCATTCTGGATATAAATAATATACAACCTATCTATTACAAAAATGTCTTACGTAACAAAACATATAAAATAAAACGAGTAAGGTAACACCCAAAACAACGATAATACTAATATATTATTAACAAAGCTATGTTAAAATATCATATATGATATCATATGAATGTATATGATTCTTTTATA
This sequence comes from Viscum album, assembly GCA_963277665.1. Lineage (NCBI taxonomy): Eukaryota > Viridiplantae > Streptophyta > Magnoliopsida > Santalales > Viscaceae > Viscum > Viscum album. The sequence continues at coordinate 942,616,818 of OY728148.1, forward strand.
ATTAAATAACAATTATTTCACTATTATACATGAGGTTAACCTACCCCAACCAAGGAAAAATACAAGGTAAGGGTTATTTCACAATCTCTTCATTATCTGAGGTTGTTTATACGTAATAATCTACTGGGATCTCTTTATCATCCACATCCATGTTTCTTAAAAATGTATTTCAAAACATTTTTACTATTTACTAGAATATGAGTTAAAGTCATTTATACCCTTTTTTTGCTTTTATAAGTGGTTTATAAAGGAATCTTTCCGTCGTTTTCAAAACAAGTTCATTTTTATCCTTTTCGACAGAATTAAGGTAAGAATGTTTTTTTGACTTATACGGCGGGTGCAGCTATTTTCCTCCATTATAAAATCTTCAAAGCTTCCCTTACAATCTTATAAAAATATTTTCAAAGAAAATTTTTTATTTTATATCGTTCTTAAATTATTTCAAAATAAAAAGAGATATTTCTCTAAAAAGAGTTTTGATTTCTTCTATGTCAACATCCTTTGTTGGATTTTACGCTTATGTGATGTTGATTTATTATGATACAAAACCTCTATGTTGTATTTAAGGTTTTGTGATATGTTTGACTGTGGATGTTCTATTTTTATACCATTCATGGTTTATGGTGAAAGTATTGGCATTTCGTATGCTAGTTTTAATACAAATTTTTATGTTATGTTTAAACCTTTTCATATGGGAATGCATTGGACTTAATATGTGACGGGTGGAGCCCTCTATAGCTCCTCGATGCATCGGTAGGTCTCATGAGACAAACTAGTGTCTTGGCACAAGGCGTTGGAAAAATATTATTTGTAGTCTTGGCATGAGGCCTTGGCTATGTGGTTATGATAGTCTGACATTATGCATTCCATCATTATGAAAGTGGTTATTGATATTTCATGTGATTATTGGATTAGTAGAATATCGATGTGAATAAGTAAATTTCATTATTTCATTTTACTTTTGCCATACTATGTTTAAGTTCTTGTTTAAAATGCTTTTGTTTTAGTTATACATTGCCTTAAATGTTTATGCTTATTTTGAAAAGTTTCTGCTATATTGTTATACTTACTGGGCATTTGAGCTCACCCCTTTTCTATGTTTTATTTTTCCCAGGATGTGAAGAAGTAAGTTATGAATGACCTGCAGGGATATTATGTGGGGATATGATTGTGGATTATGGAGACAATATGTTTTTGTAGTATTTTTTTCACTTATGATGTAATGTAGGACTTATGAATATATCTAGTGTTTCCAAGGCTACTAAACCAATCGGTCTTTTGAGATTTGATCATTCTTGTGATCATGCCAATGTTATGTAAAAAGGCTCCAACTCTAGGTAACTGGGGTCGGGGCATTACATAGGAATTGACATGACATCATTTTCAGTTTCGGTTTTCCAGGGATGTCTTCAAATGGTTTTTTAGTGTACTAAAACACATAAACATGCATGTAATGGTAAAAACCATATAAAATTAATCCATATTGACATAAAATCATGGGGAAACCACTGTTGACTTATATTTTATGTATACACATTGACAACATGTCAATCCGATAAGTGGTGTGGTCAGAATGTCTTAACAAATAGTTTTTAAAGGTATCGAAGCCTTTAAAAACATGTGATGGAGGGTCAAAACTAGGAAAAAATCATCGAATTACCATGAAATCAAAGTAAAAAAACTATATATTGATTTTTGAAATGTATGAACTAAGGACACATCATTTCATGTTACAGTTTTCCTAGGATACCTGTAAACACGTTTTTAGTGTTTTAAAACACTAAAACATTCATGTAATGGTCAAAACCATAGAAAAAGACCTCAAATTAACATGAAATCATTGTACATCTATATTTTAGTTATTTTTTATGTTTACACATTAAAAAAACATAAATATAATATGTAGTGTGATCATAATGGATTGGTAAATTGTTTTTAAAGGTACTGAAGCCTTTAAAAACATGAATCAGGGGGTCAAAACCAAGAAAACATCATATAGTTTCTATTAAATCATAGAAAAATGACCAAATATTTATTTTTAAAATTTAATAATTTATGGCACATCATTTTTACTTACAGTTTTCCTATGATTCCAATAACATGTTTTTATTGTTTTAAAAACTAAAATACATGTGTAATAGTAAAAACCATAGAAAAAGGCTATATATTGATGTGAAATCATGGTAAAACCACCGTTATGTTATTTTGGACATGTAATTGTAGAAAACATGCCAATCTGGTGTGTTTTGTGGTCAAAATGGATCAATAAATAGTTTTAAATGTATCGAATCCTTTAAAACGTGTATTGGGGGGGGGGGGTCAAAACTATGTAAACATCAGTAGATTAACCTAAAATCAGAGGATAATGACCATATATTTATTTTTGAAATTTAGGAATCGATGTAATATCATTTTAAGTTATGTTTTTTAAGGATGCCCGTAAATTGGTTTTTAGTGTTTGAAAACACATAAATGTGTAGGTAACAATAAAAACCATAGAAAACAACCTCAAATTGATGTGAAATCAAGGGAAAAACACCATTGTGTTATTTAGGATTTTTATGTGTAGAAAACACATCAATTTGACATGCAGTGTGGTCACAATGGCTCAGTAAATAGTTTTTAAAGGTATTGAAGCCTTTAAAAGCGTGCATCAGGGGGTTAAGACTTCTTAAACATCATCGGATTGTAATGAAATTAGAGGACAATGACTATAGAATGGTTTTTGAAATGTATGAATTAACAACACATCATTCAGATTTATGGTTTTCCTAGGAATCCCATAACACATTTCTAATGTTTTAAAACACTAAAACATGCGTGTAATGGTAAAAACCATAGAAAAAACACTCATATTGACATGAAACCATGGAACAACCACTACTGATTTAGTTTTTAAATATATTATATGCTTTTTATCAAATTCTTTAAAAATAAAATTAAGTAAAATTTAAGCACATTGCACATCGATTTAAAAATCAAATATAATTTTATATACCTATCACTTTTTAGTTTCTAGTATTGAATCATATTTTAAATAGGAAAATTTATCTTTTAAAAGTGTTTTTCATGGTATATTAAATGTTTTATGTTAAAATGATTTCTATTTGATTAACAAAATAACAAATTTTATGTTAAATATTTTAAAATATGACTCAATACTTGATACATTTTATGTTAAAATGTATGTCCAACATTTTATGTTAAAATGTATTCTATTTGATTTTAAAAGTTTTTTCATGGTATACTACCATCTCCATTATCATTTGCTCAGCCATCAGCCACAAGTCCCTTTTCTTTATCCAAATCCCTTAAAATAAAGTCTGAATGTGCATCGATATTTTTATGCAAGGTGTGAGTAATAAAATTCTAGTAGGATATCACTAATTCATCCTTAAAGAGTGTGATCATGTTTAACTAGTGTATTCAGTGATAATAATAAATGAAAAATAAATCATAAAATCTAAAATCACAGAATGAGTTGTTTTGCGTTAACCAAGCTGCTACAACCCCCAAATGTACTTGCTTCAACTCCAAGTTGAATGGAAAGTCAATATATCTAAAGTAATCAAGATATGGCCATGAGACTAGTGATCATACTTCTTGGAGTTGTGTGTACGTACTACTCGACATCCATTGAGCTCGAATATTGGATTCCTCTCCCACATCTCCTCTTGGATGTATCCATACTTCCAAAGGATCATGAAAAGTGGCACATTATGATGGTTCTGGGATTAGTGGAAGCATGTGGTGGTGGGAAATATATTAAAATTTCTTTTAATGTTTATATGATCAAAACCAAGAGTGACGAGCTTGAACACCAAATTTTTAATTAATTTATTTAATGTCATAAAAATGATTACCTTATCATAGGAATATTTCCTCATTAATGATGTTAATCATATGAAAAGTCCCTTTCAAATTGCCTTTATTGTGCTATGAGGATCTATGAATAGAATCCCTCTAGTGAAAATCCACACATGCTCCATTGATATCCGATAAATGTTAAACGATCTCTATATGCTAGTGTGGGGAATAAAATGTCTTGTGTTGATCATTCTTGATCACTGATTCTTTAATCATGAATAAATCTCTCAATCATTTATTTTTCTAGATAGGGAGAGAGATAGTGGAGTTAAAATAAAATTCATTATTTGAAACAATTATCTATTTTCAATTACCTTCACAATAACCATAACAGGGTATGTATTGGGGTATATTTTAGGTTAGGATATTTTTTATTGCATTATATCCATTAAAAAAATACTAAAACCTTTAATAAACCTCATTACATATAATATCAAAATTCTTATTATTATTCTATGGTGTGCTCAAACTTGAGCATCGAAAAGATATTATCTAACCATATTTTTAATTAATATTAATTATTAGACATGGTCTTGGTCTATTCAAGCTCTTCTTTTATTTATTAAATTCCTAAATAAATATTTAATTTAAATATTTCATTAATAAATATATATTTTTTATCAATAAAACATGAATAAAATTATACCTCAGTTTTGAGAATAATATTTATTCAATTAATTAAATTCAAAATGTATTTAATCAAGATCATCAGAAACACTTAGTGTTTGACCCTCTAGGATCCTTTCTAATTGGAATCAAGAGAGCTTTCCTAAAGTCCATAATTACTATCTAGAAATGAGTCAAGTCACCCAAGAGAAATAACTTAATTTTAAAATGATGAAAACCAAAAATGAACACTCTCTATATTATACAATCCCTTTATCATAATATCTCATCAAGATGGTTTCACATCTATGTCACCAACCTATTTTCATGGTACATATTTTGTTAAATATCTAAAATAATCACATAGTTACACCATGTACATGGAATTTAATGAAATGGTTCTATTTCAATCAAATGGATGAGATATCATCTTCCATAAATATAGAAGGGATAAATCCTTCTTTTACTTATTCATTAATGACATGTGAGTCATGACAAGAACAATGTAACCTAACTTAACATGAATATATGTCTTCATGGGTTTCATTATAAAATCTATGTGCATGGGTTATAAAATTCATTAATGATAATTTTAATGTCCAAGTAACATTACACATGCTCGCATATAGGAATATCTGATGACACCAAAACATGCGGATTTCCTTCCAGTGATTCTTTATCATAATCTCCCATATTCATGATTACCAAGTGAGAACTTTATGATACTAAGACTCATCCTCTTATGAGTGCTCTCACTTTACACTATATTAACTATGTGTCCCATCATAGTACGTTATCCAAGAGAATAACATTCCTTAAGAATATCATCAAAATACTTCAAGGTTCTCAATATAACAGAGAACTGATATGACCTTATCAATGTGGCATATACTCTAGGAAATTATTACATTAGAGTCTTACAAAACAATGGAAAATATATAATAATATTTTTTATTAATATTCAATATATCGAACATACTTGTAATTAAAGTACAAATAGATAATCCTAGGACACCAACTCCAAGAATCTCCCATGAAGACTAGATCCAACTACCTAAAACATTTAGTGAAATTGAAATCACTTAATAAATATATTTATGGTGATTCAATATTTAATTCAAGGGGTATGATATATTTTCATCTATGGAAATACTCCTCACTAAAACCTCACCTCTCTTAAACAAATCCATCAAGAGATGATACTTCCAAAGTACCTGCTTCATCCGTTGATGTGTACATGGCTCTTTTACGAGAGACACCACTTCAATATTATCACAATAGATTGTAATAGGATATTTACTATTATATACCAATTCAAGAACTTAGAGATTTTTTGCAACCATAATGCTTATTTAGCTACCTCAGAAGTCATAATATACTTGGACTCTACTGTAAAATCTATGACCATAGCCTTTTTTGAGCACATCCAGCTCACAATACCTCTATTCAAAGTGAATATGTATCCTGTTTCTGACTTCATGTCATCTTGATAAGTCTGAATACTATAATCTTCATATCTTTTGATGACTGGTTCCCCATATCCTCCATAAACTAGGAACACATACTCAGTACACCTCAAATAATTAAAGACACTCTTGACTACCGTCTAAAAGAGGATAACTGGATCATCTTGATATCTTCTTACTGCATTTTATGCATAGGAAATATCTATCCTAGTACATATCATAATATACATGAATGACCCAATCACTAATTCATATGAAATCCTTTCCATTCTATTTATTTCCCCATGTTTCTGAGGAGACATTTTCCTGGAAAGATGAATTCCATGTGACATTGGAAACAATCCCCTCTTGGATTTTTCCATACCAAATATCTTATGTATCTTATCAATGTATGTACTTTTTCTTATGATGAGCAACATCATGGATATATCATGATAGATATTGTTTCAAAATATATATGATGTCTCACCCAAGTCCTTCATACAGAATCATGTATTCAACCAAATCACAAAAAATTGTAAGACTGGTATTTGATTTTCTATAAGTAATATGCCATCAACATATAATATTATGAAAATAAATGCAATCCCACTAAATTTTCAATAGACACAAGGATCACACTCATTCTTTATGAAACCACATTCTATTATAGATTCATCAAAAAGAATGTTCCCAATCCTAGATACTTGATTTAATCCATAAATGGATAATTTTTCAATTTGTATATATTTTCATCCTTTGGAGTCACAAACCCTTCAGGATGTTTTATATCAACAACTTCCTGATGGTTCCCATTAAGTAAGGCAGTTTTGACATCCATTTCTCAAATCTCATGGTTACGGTAAGCCTCAATGTCAAGTAAAATTATGATGGATCTCAACATTACAACTGGTGAAAAGGTTTTATCTTAGTTAATTTAATGATGCTATTTCAATCCATTTACAACTATTCATACCTTATAGGTACTGAATTTTCCTTCAATGTCTAGTTTCTTATTGAATACCCACTTGAAACCAATGGGTTTTACATCCATTGTAGGATCTACCAAAATACAGACTTGATTTTTGTAGATGGGATCAATTTTAGAATTGATGGATTCTTTTCACTTGGAAACATCTGTGCCACTTAATGATTTATTTTAATTTTTAGGATCATTATTATAAACTAATAATTAGTCACCATCCTTGGTTACAAGAAAATCATACCATTATGGTTCTCTAACCTCTCTTGTACTCCCACACATTACTTGTGTCTCTTGAATAGTTTCTTCTTACATGGGGATTTATAGAACCTGTTCCTATGACAAGTCTTATGTACCTTGAGTCTCACCTTCATATAATTCTATCTCCATCCCACCATCACTTTTAGATAAGTTTTCCCTCTCATGGAGTATGGAATGACTTTCCAGTATTACTTTTTTTCTAAGGGTTCATATTGGTAATATCAAATTGTTTCTTTTAGTTATCCTATAAAGTCACATTCTACACCACAAGGTTAAAGTTTCTTCCTAAAATAGGCCTTATAAATTTCTTTCCAAACCAAAAAATTAAAGTATGACAACATAGGTTTCTTTCCAATTCATAAATGGTATGGTATACTAAATTACCTTCATGATGTTTTTTTAAAAATCTTTTGTATTTGTAGAAAACTAATCTTTTTAAAAATAATGGTTTTTGAAAAACTGGTGAATTTTTCTAAATTTCCTAACCTAAACATAAATAGGGAGAAATGTTTTGTTTTAGAGAATGTTGTTTTCTGGATACAGATGATCAGACTGAGCATCATCAAACAGAAATTTTCAAACAGTGTAGAACCGATTGGATAATTTGTTAGAATAACAAAGATGTTGATCAGACACATCATTAGTCTTAGATACATTAGCACAAAGATCATGTTTCATTCGACTCAGTGTTGGTTATAAAGTTAGAATGTTGTTGAAGATTTTGAATGAAGATAGTGATGTTAGGAGTTAGAAATTTTTAACCTTTCTAACCTTCAGTCAGATGATGATTTTCTAGTTTTTAATTTTCAAATATCTTAAATTGTCTATAACAATTGTGATACAGTACTTATGAAGAAAAGGGGGAGAATAGGCGAAACCATTCATATTGTGTTTTGGTTGAAAAGAATTAAGGTTTTGAAAGTAATATAAGTCAGAATAATTTCCAATGTAAGTCAGAAGGTGGTTTTCCAATCTTGAAGTTTTCATAAATCATGAAATCTCTCATGATTAATGCTTTTGATGAAATGGAGGAATCATAAAGATTTTCATAGTTATAAGAATCAAGAAAATTTTTGCATTGGATCCAGAAGTACCGAGTATTGATGTTTTTAGAAGTATGAAATAGTTATATCCAGTGAGGTTTGACGAATTTCAAAGGTGCAGAATGTAGTTTCCATCATAATGAGAATTCCATTGTTATGATGATTTTATTAGACTAAAGCTAAGGATGTCCCATCAGACTAACTATGAGGAGAAAATTCAATCAGACTAACTCTGGGGAGGAAATTCAATCATAATTACTTTGAGAAGGAAATTAAATAATGATTGACTTTGAGAAAAATTGTCAATTAGACTAACTCTAAGAAAAAATTCAACGAGACTAACTCTGATAAGGAATGTCAATTCAGAATGAGATGAGTAAGTTCCATCATAATGAGTTGAGGATGTTCCATCCTAATGAGCTGAGTAAGTTACATCAAAATGAGCTAATGAAGTTCCATCATACCAAAGAAAATTTAATAAGTCTGATAATAATAATTACAAATAAGACTCAATAAGATTTCAATAGATTTGTGAAGAGTTTAAGTGGTCAAAATTCAAATTCAAATATGAATAGATCATGAAGTTGTTGAATTTAATTAATTTGGAAAAGTTTTCCAGTTTTCTGCCTCTGTCTTTTTGGTATTCCTATTAATAGAAGCACAATACATTCATACTATAAATCTTTTTTATGTGATTGGAAAAGGAGGAGCACTGTAGAATTCATGTCAAAGTTATCTATTTTGGACTGAGACCTCATTATAAGGTTGGACATCTTAATTTTTTGTTTACTGGAGTACAGAATATCTGACTTAGAATTTGAGAAGATTTTGAGTAATATATATTGATAATGAGTTCATCGTAATGTTTCCATTAAACTAAATTCATTGGACTACATCCATTGAACCCATCCCCATCAGAATGAAAGAATCAGGTCATGCCACATCGGACTGATGATTCCAGATAGAGAATTTGTGGAGAAGTTTCAAGAAAGTATTTATTATTTTATTTTGCCTCAATCATTTGTAATAAAATTTTTAAGGTTATGGGATTTAGTATAATAATTTCTATTGAGAAATAGAAGCTATATAGTGGGAGTTAGCATGAGTTGTATTCACTTATTAATAATAGAGAATTTATATAGACCCACAGGCGTGGCTATGTAAAAGATGTAGGTTCTCACACCAAGGAAAAACCTTTTAAATCTTACATGATTTACTTGATTTCCTACATTTTCAAGCATGGGTATTTACTAAAATAAAGTAAGGATATAAACTTTATCAATTTTCAAGGGTTATGTTTTTTAGAAGTATTGCAACTTATAAAAGTGACCAACACATTCAACTCCATTTTAAGTTGTTATTTAATCCTTTGAAACTTTAATTGGTATCATAGGGTAGGTTCCATTATTTAATCCTTTTCATGGATAATATCAATTCTATCAATAGTAGAGTAATTCCTACATTTTATGGAAAAAAATTATTATGGATGGAAAAATTAGTTGATTATTTATCTCATATATTTTGGAGTAGATGTTTTTTATGCTACTAAAATTGGTTTTAAACCTATTATGAAATATTCTCCTATGTTGTTTACTAATAAAATAAATATAGATTTTGATGGAAAGGCTAGAAATTCTATTCTAATGTCCTTATCAGAAAATGGTTATATGAAGGTGATGGGTTTCAAAACATCAAAGAGTATGTTGGATAAAATGGAATGTATATTCAATGGGAATACTAAAGTGAAGGAATAAAATATAGAAATTTGGAATTGTATGTTTTAAGACATAAGAATTAGAGATGAAGAATCCATTCATGAATACATCATGAGAGTAAATTAAATTGTTTGTGTAAGATCTCGACCTTTCTTGAAGATGACTCAAGATTAATTTCAGGTCTTTAATTTTTTCTTTTTTGAGAATACATGGGTTGGGTTTTACCTTGGGGTGTGTTTGGGAGAAAATTTGAGAAAATTTTAAGGGATAAGAGAAATTCATGGTTGGCACATTGTTTTCCCTAACCATGTGCCCCGACCCATCAAACTGTGTAACACTGGACAGAGGAATATCACGGTTAGCTCATGATTTTTAAAACAATGCACCCTCATAGTCGAAAATGTGAACCCCCATAATAGAGGCACATGGTTAGCCTCACAGTTATAGTAAACCATGAACCCCTTCCCATCTAACCATGCATGACCTTTTAAATAACCCAAAAATTATATTTATAATCACTCAAACCCCCATTTTAACTTTTATTCGATCCCTGTTCGACCCTAGATGATATTTCATGATTTTGGAGCCACCTAGATGGATTAAAATTCATAATGACCTCTATTATTTGTGATTCAATGACTATATCAAATATATGCACCCTTGTAAGTAAGAGGATCTCGTCTCACTTTGTTTCTCATTCCTTCTCCTTTCTTCTCATATTTTAGATAGTGTTTGTTATTCTTATTTTGATTGGATATATACCTTGTTTTTGTGATCTAGTTATATTATGGTAGATATATATATAGATTTAAGAGATCTTTATTTGTTCAATCATGATTTAGGGTTTTAGATTTAGATCTTGTTCTATGTCGTTGTGATGCTCAAATTTTGGGGATTTCTGTTAGACGACCGCTTGTCAAAGAATTGAGTTAGTTAGTCTATAATCCAAATCCCAAATCCTTTATTTAAATTATGTATATGTTATTTTATAATTTCTATTAGATTTTTGGAAATTGTGTTCTTCACTAAATTAATTAATTTGGTGAATTAATTAATTAAGGAAATGTGAAATATGGATTTTGGAAATTATAGATTGAGATAATTAATTGTAGAATTAATTGTTAGATATTGAGATTTGTGGATTGAAATATTTAATTTTGTGATTAATTATGATATATTTGAGCTTTTTATTGAGATAATTAATTGTGTAATTACTTATGGAATTTTGAGTTTGTGGATATTTATTAATTAATTGAATAATTAATTATTGTGATTGATGAAATCAATTAATTGGGGAATTAATTAAGGGTATTAATGTGATTAATAATAGTTTAATTAGCAAAGAAATCTGTGGGGTTAGTTAATTGTTTAATTGACTAATATAATTTATGTTATGAATGAATTTTAGAATTAATTAATTTACATGATGTGGTTAATTAATTTTTGAATTAATTAATGTTATTTATTTGATTAGTTAATTATTGAATTAAATATTGGAATATTAGTGTTTAAATAATTGTTGAATTAGTAATGGAATTTATTTGAATGTTTAACTGTTTAATTAATTATGTTTTATGAGTTCTAACATGTCAATTTAGTTTAGAATTAAATTATAGGAAAATGTTCATTCTAATGTGTAAGTTATGAATGGTTACATGGTTATTTAGTTGTGAAATTAATAATGAGAACATGATCATTATAATGTGTATGGTATGAATGGTAACATGATCATTTAGCTATGAATTAAATAATGATAACATGGTCATTCTATTATGTGATATATGAATGGTAACATTGGAATTCAAGTAAGAATTAAATAATTGTATCAAAGAAATTATGAGATAAGATAATCATCAGACATACATCAGGACCCGGTATGAGAAAAAGTAGGCATTGAATGATAAAAATGGAATTATGATATATGAAATCCATTAGACATACATCAGGCTTCAGAATGAGCCAATGCAAGAATTAAGGTACGAGTGTCTATGAGAGTTTGGGGGTTTATGTTGTTAAATAAAGATTAATTGATAATGTGATAAAAATTTACTTATGGATTGTAATTATGTATTTATACAGATGCATACATATTATATTCACTATATATTGTTTTATACACCATTGGTGGTGGCCTACTGAGCTGTACTCACACCCTACTCAGGCTTCCTTATTGGTACCCAAATAGACTTTGTGTTTTCTAGATAGCATAAGGGAAAAAGATCATTGTTATATGGATGATATGGGATAGAAAATGGATGTGGGAACTAGAAATGATTCGGGACCCAATTAGGGGTGTCATTAGTGTATTTATTTTTTTGTTTAATTTTGGACACTTGACACATACATTGGCATTATATATTTTCTTCTTTAGTTTTGATATTGTATTTCCACTTTTAGCCATCTCGTGATACCGATTATTTCAAGTTATGATTACATGTTATTTAGTTTCTGTTTCTTATTTTCTTCTAGTGTATTTAATCTGATAAAAGAGGGTATACTCTCCCCATTATAGATATTTTAGACCCTCACTGCTATTCAGTATCCTCTAGCATACGAGGAGGCACACCTGGGGTCATGTGACTGACCGACTCGAGGCACTGATGTGTGACACCTGGGTCAGGACATTACAAAGTGACATCAGTGTCCATTTTTCATTATGTATTTCTATTTTTTAAAGGTAGATATGAAACTAGAAAGAGTCATGACTTGGTTATGATCTCATGTATGGGAGTAGCTAACCCATGTATGGGGGAGAACCCAAGTACCCAGGGTGGGATTGTTGTTATTCCTATTTGGTATTATAGTTGAATATTATTTCAACTTTGGTGACACACTTGTTGTGTGTTGTGATTATTGATGTTAATTTTTTTTTTGAGTTTTCACTCGTGGACCATTATGGCAGAAGATTTGAGTTACATGCATCATTTTAGGAACATAGGGTTATTATGACATGCATCATTTTAGGGACACATACAAAAAATGGGTTATGCGGAAGTTATTGAACATGAACTGTTTTTCCTTTCTTGTGAAATTGAAATGAAAATGGAACCTAACATGAAATTGAGAAAGATTGTAGAATGATGTAAGATGAGAATAAATGGGTCTCTAAATGAGAAATTTGAATAATTAGAAAGTATTAACCCATTTTATCTAGGACCAAGGAGTACGATTATTAAGGGTAGTGATAACACCTCAATTTTGACTATGTGGTAGGGTTTGGGGAGATGACTAGTTATGCAATATTGTATTTTACCGTAAATGTGTTAATTTTGTAAAAGGTGTCCTAAGGTATCTATTTGTAATGGTATAGATATTTCTCTATGACGGCACTTATTAAGAGGATAACATGAGGTTATGGATAGAGATGATCTACTAGTAGAATGAACTAAGGCACCAATTGTGTCGGGTGAGGAATTTCGGGAGTAGTTCTAAGAGAACATTTCCCACTTCAAGAAATTCATGGAAAGAGTCCCAGGGTGGGTTGTGATGAATATGTTTGATCTAAAAATAGAGTTAAAAATTCAACAACCTCCTAATTTTATTGGAGAGGGTGGACAAGAGAGATATGATTTCTGGGTTGAGTCCCTCGAGACTATAATTGACCACTTTGAGACTCCTGTAGAGAGGATGGTCATGTTGGCTGTTAACATGATACGAGGATCACTGAATCACTGGTGGTATGTTTAGGAGTGGACTGTATAGGCTAATGGTATGTTATGGAAGGAACTATTGGATAAGTTTCCAGAGAACTTCTATCCCGAGATACTGAGGTAGGAGAGAGTAGCCGAGTTCATGAGGTTGACTTGGGGGAGTATTTATGTGATAGACTATGTTGGACACTTTAAACATTTGCAACACTTTTCTCCAGCATTGGCTGTGGTTTAGATAACTACAATGATACATTTTTAGGATGGGATTAAATGTGAGATTAATTCCCAAGTTAACCATTTTCAGTTAAAGGAGATTCCTGAGGTGGTTGATAAGAATCTCATTGATATGGGTAAACTAAAGTGGGTTCTAGTGTAAGAAAAGTGGGTCCATTTAGATGATTAGAAGGTACGACTTATTAGAGTAGGAAGCATTGCTATGATAACATCAACCAAGGCTGTGGGAAACAGAGTACCTAAAAAGAGGGATCATTTGCATAGGACATTAATCGAGTGATCTATCACCATTATAGTATATTAAGAAACTTTTGAATATATTTACCTCAAACACAATATAGTTTCAGTCTTGCAGAAAGATGTGACATCTACAAAAGTTCTAGAGGACCGAGTGATAGATGAGTAGTAAGGGTATAGCTAGTCTGAATCAGAGTGTAGGAAGAGGATATTCTGCACCATATCAGTCTTGCATCTGGAGTTCTAATGGACAAGGTGGTAAAGGTAGTGTATGTGGAGCTTCAGGGAATGAGAGCTCATATTAGTAGAGTAGTGCAACATAGGGGACTTAGACTGCATCACGAGGAAGTGGGGTAAGACAGTTCCATTCTATTCACCCTACACTTGTGGATATCAAGGGTGGACCATTGATAGTGAGAGGTTCTATTTTTATAGCTTATATGATATCTAGTTCCATATTTGATATCGGTGCCTATCATTCCATTATTTCTACAAAACATGGTAATGGTTTGAGCCTGGTGATGGAGTTCGTGAGTGGGGTGTTTATGACAAACACACCTCATGGAGTTCAGTCAAGAGACATTTTTTTGTTCAAGGGGTGTTCTCTTGAGGTCGAGTAGTGTCGATTTCTATGGGATCTTTATATCATAGATATGTTAGGCTTTGAACTAATTATGGGTTTGGACTGGTTAGTATCATATTTTCCCCACATTTATTTTTACCATAAGATAGTTACCATTACATCTCCTATGGGTTACAAATATATTCACTATGGAGAGTGGGATATCGAGGCGTTCCGAGTAGGGACAATTACTCATAAAATAGGAGAGATCACAACCCAGGTTTCAAGTTTATTTCTAGATGATGGCAGTGTAAAATGAGATGTCCTTCCACACATAGTGGATAGGTTTTAGGATGTGTTTACTTAATATTTCTCAGGGATTCCACCAGAGAGAGATGTGGAATTTAGCGTTGAGCTCATACCTGGGGAAGATATGATTTCTATTCCACTATATAGAATGGCACCAAAAGATATTCAAGTGCTCATGAAACGGTTGGAGGAGTTAGAGGATAAGGTATTTATTTATCTGAGTATGTCTCCTTGGGGTTCACTAGTGTTGTTTGCATGGAATGCTGATAAGAGTTTATGCTTATGTGTTGATTACCGAAAGTTGAACCAGATGGCTATGAAGAACTAGTATCCTCTCCCCCATATCAATGACCTATTTGACCAGTTGAGATGAGATTGTGTGTTCTCAAAGATTGACTTGAGATTAGGGTATCATAAACTAAGAGTTCAGACTTCAGATATACTAAGGGATGAATTTAGAAGCATGTATGGACTATATGATTTCATCCTAAAATTTCTTGGGATGACGAACACACCAGTAATGTTTATGGACATAATGTACAAAATATTTAATCTGTACCTAGATCAGTTTGTGGTACTGTTTGTGGAAGACAACTTGGTGCACTCCAAGACACCTGATTATTATGACCAACATCTTGATATCATCCAAAGTACACTAAGAGAGAATTGTCTATACATCAAGATATCTAAGTAAATTTTTTTGGATTGATTGGGTACACTTCTTGGGTAGAATAATCTTGGAGGAATGTGTGTTGGTAAAATCTAGAGAAGGTTCAGATAGTGGTTTCTTGAGATCATCCCAAGAGCATGTTTTATATCCATAGATTTCTAGGATTTTTTTTAATATTATTATAGGTTCATTCAGGAAATTTTCCGATTGGAAACATTATTGACTGGCTTGACCAAAAAATGGATAAAGTTATTTTTGGTCATGTGATTGTGATAATTCATTCTAGGAGTTGAAGAAGATTTTTTCATTAGTACAAATATTGATCCTACCTAATCAAGATGATAAGTACACAGTGTATTGTGACACTTCTAGGATTGTAATTGGAGTTGTGTTGATGCAAGGAGATCAATTTTTGGTTTATGGGTATTTGAGGTTGAGGCCCCATGAACCGAACTATCCTACATATGCCCTCAGGTTGTCTATAATGGTTTATGTTTTAAAGTGTTGGGGACATTATCTATTGGGAAATTGTTTTACTGTGTATATTGATCACAAAAGATTAAAGTACATATTTTCACAGTGAGACTTGAATCTTCGATAACAGAGATGAGTTGAGTATTTACAACCATTCAATTTTGAGCCAGCATATATGCCTGGAAAGGGGAACATTTTTGATGATTCATTGAGCAGGAAAACTCAAACTTAGGTGGTTTTGGAGTCTAGTGCTGAGTGGAAGATGATGGATTTACTGGATGAGATACACATTGTGGTTTAGGGGAGTTATAATTAGATAACTCACGTAATAGTTTCATAGGAGTATACAATTTTGAGATCGTTATAAGATATAATGTATGAGGATTTATAATGTTTTACTTTGAGGGAAAACCATGAAGGTGGGGAGTCACCTTTTGATTGGAGCATATATGTGGATGAGGTTATCTATGTCAGGAATCAGGTTGTCCTACCTAAAAGAATGTGAGACAAGATGATGTGTGAGTTTCTTGCCTCGAAGTGGGTGGTACATCCAAGTGTGACCAAAATGCACTGTGAACTACAAAGATAGTTTTGATGGTTGGAAATGAAAAAGCTAATATTATGTTTTGTGACACGATGATACACCTATCAGTAGGTTAAGGCTGAGCATTATTGACATATAGGTTTTCTATAGTGATTGGACACTATAGAATGGAAGTGGAACAAAGTGACCATGGAATTTGTGGCGGTTCTCCCGATGATGCCTTAGAAGAATAATTCTATTTGGGTTATTGTGGATAGACAGAAAAAGGTAGTGAATTTCTTGAATATATGTGAGACTTTATCAGTGGAAAAATTGGGATATTTTTATGTTTGGGTGATAGTCAATCTGCACGAGGTTCCACATAATATTGGTAAAGACTGAAACTTTTGTTTTACTTCACAATTATTATAGGTATTACAGAAGGTTCTAGGTATGTAGGTATTATTGAGTATGAATTTCCACCCACTGAAAGATGGTTGGTCTGAGCATACTATCCAATTTCTTGAGGATATGTTGTGAGCTTGTGTTCTAAACTTTGGTGGGTCTTGGGAGAATCACCTAGCACAAGTGAAGTTCACCCTTACCAATAGTTTTTGGTAAACTATATAGATGGAACCATATGAGTCTCTTTATAGTTGGCCATGAAGACCACCTCTAGTCTGGATGGAGGTAAGTGAGTCTAAATTGTTGGGACTGAGTCTCGTGTAGGACACATTTGAGCATGTACAGTTGAATAAAAAATATATGGATACGACCCCAAGTAGATATAAGTCATAATATGATAGAAATAAATAACACCTAGAGTTTATAGAGTCTGATCATGTATTCATTTGGGTGTTTCCTAGATTCAATCACTATAGAATACAATGACAGGGAATGTGGGCACCCATGTTTGTTGGACCATTTTAGGTGGTGGAGAGAATCAGGATAGTGGCATACTGATTGGCTCTTCCATAGGGATACCGTGCTATGTATGATGTTTTATAAGTGTCAAAACTAGGTTGGTATCACCCTATCCCTTATTATGTTATTGATATGGATGATGTTGAGATTGAGTAGATTTTTCCTTTGAAGATCATCTAATACGTGTGCTGAATCGCAGTGAGAAAATGTTGTGGGGAAAGACCATGCCTATAGTTTTTGTATTGTGGAAACATGGGAATGTGTGGGAGGAGACATGGGAAAGGAAAGAAGATATGTTGGATCATTGTCCTAATCTTTTTGACTCAGAATCTTAGAGATTCATTGGAGTGCAACTCAAGGATAAGATGTTATAAGGTGGTGTGATTGTAAGATCCTGACCGTTCCTGAAGATGATTTGGTCTTAATTTCAGGTATTTATTTTTTCCATGTTTTAGTGTATGTGGGTTGGGTTTTACCTTGGGGTGTTTTGGGTGAAAAATTGAGAAAATTTGAAGGGAGAAGGATAGTGCATAGTTGGCTCATGGTTTTCCTTAATCGTGCGCCCCTTCCCAACAAACCATGCAACCTTGGATAGAGAATAATTACATTATAGACACATGGTTTGTCAATATGTACACCCTATTATGAGAAACTATTAACCCCCATAATAGAGGGTCACATTTAGGTACACATTTAGGAGAAACTGTGCTCCCCTGTCTAGCTAACCATGTCTGAATTTTTAAATCACCAAAAAATTAGATTTATAATCACCCAAACCCCCATTTAACATCTATTTGATCCCCATTTAACCCTAGATAATATTTCATTATTTTGGAGAATCCTATATGGATTAAAAGCCTTAACAACCTTTTTAATTTGTTATTTTAATCCTGGATTGAAGATCTTCACCCCTCCCTGTCAGAGGATCTTTACTCGCATGGTTTCCTATTCCTTATCCTTTATTATCCTATTCTAGAAAGGGGGTTTTATTCCTATTTTGATTAGATATAGTAATGTTTTTGTGGATCTGGATCTAGTATTGTAGATCTATATCTATATTTAAGATATCTTGAATGATTTGATATTGATTTAGGGTTTTAAATTTGAATATCATTCTATATAATTGTGCTGCTCAAATTATGAGGATTTTCATTGGGTGATCACTCATCAAAGAAATAAGGTAGGTTTTCTATAATTCAAAATTCAATGTATTTATTTAAATTACATGTATGTAATTGTATAATTTATATTAGATGATTAGAAATTATGTTCTTAATTGAATTAATTAATTTTTTGAATTAATTAGTTTAGGAAATCAGAAATTGGGGATTTTGTGAAATATAGATTGAAATAATTAATTGTAGAATTAATTACGAGATATTAAGATTTTAGTATTGAGATATTTAATTGTGGACATAATTATGACGTATTGAGATTGTGACTGAGATAATTAATTATGGAATTAATTATTTGTTTTTTAGTTTGTGGATACTAATTAATTAATTGAATAATTAATTAATGGGATTTATGTACTCAATTAATTAGAAAATTAATTAAGGGGTTTTATGTTATAAAATAATTATTGAATTAGTAATAAAATTGGTGTGGTAGATTAATTATTGAATTTACTAATAAAATTTAAGTGATTAATTGATTATAGAATTAATTAATTTATTTTATGTGATTTATTATTTTTTGAATTAATTAATGTTTTTTATGTGATTAGTTAAATTTTGAATTAACTAATGTAATTTTTATGTTTAACTAATTTTGGAATTAGTAATGGAATTTATGTGGATAATTAATTGTTGAATTAATTGTGTGTTTAGAATGGAAACTTGGCCATTTAGTTGTGAATTAAATATCTGGAACGTGGTCATTATAATGTGTAATGTATGAATGGTAACATGGACATTTAGTTGTGAAATAGAGAATGTGAACAAGATTATTTTAATGTGTAAGGTATGAATGGTAACATGGTTATTTAGTTGTGAATTAAAGAAGAGAAACATGGACATTCTATTGTGTGATGTATGAATGGTAACAATTGAATAAAAATATGAATTAAATAATGATATCAATGGAATTATGAGATATGATATTCCTCAGACATACTTTCAGCTCCAAATTATTTCAGATTAGGTATTGAATGATAAAAATGGAATTATAAGATATGATATCCCTCAGACATACTTCAGCCTCTGAAATGAGTTGAATCGGGGATTCAGGTATGACTGTCTGTGGGAACCCAAAGGTTTATATTGTTAAATAAAGATTAATTGATAATGTGATAACTGTTTAATTATGCATTTTAATTATTTCTTTATACAACTACATACATTTTCTATTGATTAGATATTGTTTTAGTTGTCATTAGTGGTGGCATACTATAATGACTTATATTTTTCATGCACTATTTTTTTGGATACTGTATAGAAAATTTGTGAGACCAGGAACTGAGACATTGTGCGATTCTGAGACTGTTGTTCCTAAAATAAATGTTTGAAATATATTAAATATCATGCATGCACAGTTTTCATGAAAAAGTGTAGTAACTTCTAAATGGGTACCCTGATCAGAAATATGATGGTACCATTGAGTTCAAAATGCGAGGTTTATCCTAGTAAGACTTAACATTAGTAGGTGTGGGACATTTGTAGAAAAGTCATCACAGGTTTGGAAATGAAAAAAATAATTTAATAAATTGTTTTATTTCAATTTTGTTGATGCAGTGATTGATGGACTTTAAATAGACTATTATGGATAAATACTTGGGTTAGTTGTACAACCCTGGAACCGTTGGAGACCCATTGGATATAGATTCAGTGAATCCTCTCAGACGAATGATGACATGATATTTGATCAGTGGTCGATGCAAAAAAGATTCAAACGATCTCACCAACAAACACGACACAACCCCATTCTTCATTAGTGATCGATTTGAATCAAGGATGGGCATGCATTTTTATTTTATTCTTCCACGTTCTAGATTTATACAATGAACATGAATCAATCAATGAAAATATTGATATGTGGTTTGATCATTATGTGGGATGGGTTTATTTAATGCGGTTTTGATGTGATAATATATTTTTAATTTTATTATTAAGATTTCCATTCTAATAATGATGGATCAAGATAAACATGAACATCGATCAAGGTTTGTTACTCCAATATGTTTTTGTTCTTTTCACCCCCATTCATCATTCATCATGAGCATTCTCAATCAATCGATCATTGTGCACCTATTTCTTGGTGCAACGATCCGATATCACAGATATAATATTATAATATCCTAACAGAGGTGTGATGATGGAGATAAATCAATTTAGATGATAGAGGATACCCAATTTATTATTCTTCAACACCCAATAATGAATGAAAATTTGACTCATTTTTTGAGTAGATTTGATGGTTTAATGCATTCTTCATAGAAAAAAATGATTGGATGAGTTGGGATCTTCAATCTCATGGTGAAACGATCACTAGATCAAAATCTGGAGGTATTGGATCAAAAGCGAGATTAGATATGGGATTATGAAAAATCCTGAACAACATAATTTTTAATCTGGATTTAGAAGTTGTGTGGGACCACATGAGCTACGATTAGTGTTTCCATAGGAAGTTAAATATCACATAGAATGTGACCCATTTTACATAGCATGTGGTATCACATGGGTTACTCAGCATCTACTCAGGAATCACAGAGGTTGTTTACATGGGAAGATGTTCACAGGCTAAGTTGTGTACTGGTACTTGAGAAGATAGGCATAGGATGGTGATGTGTACTAGAACATAGTTAGAGTAAATGGGATACATACATGGTGTGTACTACTACATGGAAAAAATTTGATGAGATGATCCATTTACACGGGAAAGACCCAGGTTCATGGGACAAGGAGTGTGACCCATACTACACACTCTGTACTCTTTTATACATGTCTTGGAGCCCTTGTACTCTATATCTTGGAAAAGTTTTGTTAGGGTTTTTTACCTTTATATTTTCCTTGAGGGTTAGTATGAAATCATTTTTTACTCCCGGGACAATGATCCCTTCAGCTGTAATTCCTATATAAAGCTGTTGGAATCCCTCTGAGAGGCCTAGAGTGAGATCCTCTGTTCATATTCATGTCCAAGGTGGAGTTCTCGGTATCGACGTGACCAACACTACATGGTATTCAATCCTCTACTTAGTGGGTTAATCTAGATTGATTTGTTGGTTTCACCTCAGGGCCTTACTAGTGAACCTCATATGTGTATTGTATTCTATTCAAACTATTAGCATTCTCTTTGTCATGAAGAGACCCGATAAGAAGTACCTATTGGAAAAACATCATCAATGCTATCTGATTCAGGAGTGTGTTCTCTCGGTTTAGTTCTTTGTGGAATATTCTATATGGAATCATAGACTATTATAATATGGTTGAGACTTACCTCTAGAATGTGTGTCTTTGTTGAGTATATCTGCATATTCTTGTTATATGTGTTGTAGAAATCTGCCTGTGTGGAGATGAATATATTTCCATTGTTTTATGTGACGCATGCCTATCATAGGGAATTTAAAAAGAAATTTAATTTTCCTAGTGTTTTATAATGGATTACCAGGTTCATCTCACTTGAGGAACATTCTCATATGTTCACTCACTTAATTTAATTCACCTAAGCTAATTCTTTTTAATTGTTTTTTAATTTAGGAAGGTTATGTAATTTAAATTTATGAAAATATTAATATAACATGAAATGAAAAAATTTAATTAGAGAATAAAGAACTTGGAATTTATGGGTTTTTTTTGTGGGTTCCATCATTCTCCTTGTTGGTGTTTAAATAAATTTTGATAATTCAATTTTGAGATCTCATTCTTGAATTACTATTGTTTTATTAATTGGTGAGAAATCTTGAATGCATTTAGTAATCTTTACTTCCCCTCATACTTTATTCAAGGTTGATGGATTAACTCAATCGTGAGTGTGACAAATTCCAAGACCTGGCTCTATCATATGCCATTTCAACCAATGAATGGCTCAGATCCATCGTATTAAGAGCTTATATTCAGTATAAGGGAGGGAACATATTTTATAAAATAATAGAATTGAGTTAGAGTTTAGTTTCGTGGTGGGATATTGTCACACCCATGCACATCACTCATTCTCATAAAAAACATAATAAAACATAATAATTTTACCGTACAATAAATGAAATTGACACATACCCCCTTGAGGAATTTATGTATTTTTTATTGACAGTGTATTTTTTTCTAGATGAATTTTCCAGGAAGCTTATTTCAATGTATAACATCTCATTGCCACCATAATGGGAGACAAACTCCATGAAATTTATTTAGGTAGTGCATATATGTGTCATACATCATATCCATTTCTAATAAACTTTATTGTAGGTGTGTAGCCTTATTTATACAACCGTTACGGAGGAGGGTTCCACACTGTTAGCCCGAAAAAATTCAAAACATAAATGAATTTTTTGGGCCTTTAGATATTCGAATAAGCCTCTAGTCAAGAAGAATAAGTTAAACTAATTAAAATAAGTATTCTATAAAAATAACCATCAAATTTGGAATTATATTTCTATATAAATGACCAAAATACCCTTGACGTAAAAAACTATAAAAAATCAAGAATTTAAGCAAATTTCACTTTTTAGCTCAAAACACACCATAAATCCAAAATTGATCAATATAATCTGAAATTGATAAATTAGGAGGGTTAATACAATTGAAATTCATATAAAAAATGAGGAAAATATTAGTTCTATCAGTATATTTTTTGGTTTCGGGGGGTCCTACTATGTTTTTTTATACTCACCCATACATGGGGTTTTTATTTATGTGTCGTGTCTTGTGTAGAAGATTGAAATTTTGATAGAGTCTTAGGAGGACCAGGACCAGACAGTGCTTAGTGAGACCAGAAAAACCAAGGTGTGTTTCTATAACTTTCTAAAAGTAGTCCCAATACTTACTTTTAGGTTGTAATTTGGTTTTCAAACTCTTTGTGTTGGGCTTGTATTTGGCCCCAATTACTTTATATTAATTCCTTTTATACTCTGGCTATGAAATTTAGATGTATGAATGCATGGGTTTTCAACTGTTTTTATATTTCATAATTTTATAGGCTTTGAGATGTTTGTTTCTATATAGGTACTTAAGTTAAGGCCTCTCATGTCAGTGATTCACCTTCTCATTGCTAGTCACTAGTCCCTAGCCTTTTTGAGGTGGGATTCGGGAGTCACGGCATGGGCCGCTCTAAGAGGGGGCTTTACACCTATTGAGTTGTACTCACACCCTACTTGGCATGTACATTGGGATGACATATTTTCTTCTTTAGTTTTTGATATTGTATTTTCATTTTTGGTCATCTTATGATACTGGTTCTTTTAGGTTATGATTATATGTTATTAATATATTTTCTATTATTTTTTGATGGTTTATTTACTCTAATAAAAGTGTGTAATGTATCCCCATGATCAATATATCAGACCCTCACTACTAATCAACAACCTCTGACATATGGGGAGGCATACCTGAGGTCATGTGACTCACCGATTGGAGGCACTGGTGTGTGGAACCTGGTCCGAGATGTTACAGTATTCAACCTTAGATGTTTTGGAGATTTCTTGTAATATTCAATAATTGTGAATAAAATCATGTGAAACTTTTCTGATAGGTTTGATTCTAAAATTTTCTCTTTATAAGATAAAGCTGATTTATCTCTTGATGAATTTCTTAAATTTATTATTACTTATGAAATGAGAAAATATCCAATGTTAAAAAAATATTAAATATGAAATAGATTTTTAATCAATGAGAAAGATGATAATTCAAGATGTTGTACATGATGATCCTTTCTACTTTGAAGATAAAGAGGATGATAAGTTGAATGAAAAAATCTTGTCTCTTATATCTAAGAATTATAGTAGAGGAATATGAAATTATGGTGGTAAACTTACACTTAAATGTTTTTATTGTGGTGAAATTGGACACTTTACTTTGAATTTACCTAAGAAGAAAGTTGGTGAGTATCGAGAATATTCTGATGAAACTCCTTGATGAAAAAAGTGAAACAAAATTTATGAAGAAGAAAATTCATCCAAAAAACACAATAATAAGTCTACTAGAAACAAAGTAAATATGATAAGTAATAAAGTTGAATCATACTCAACTGAAAAACATTCTTCAAAATATGAATGTTAATGAAAAATTATATCCTTCATTTTAATATTTTAGAAAATAAAATATTCCTTAGATAGTGAACAAGGTGGTGAAGAATCATATAGAGAGTATCAACTAAAATCATAACTTAAATTATGTATTAAAAAAAACAGAAATCTAAAGTAAGAAATTAGTGTAATGAAGAAATATTGTGAAAAAGTTTCTAAAGTATGAAATTATGTCATCAAGTCTGAGGAAGAATAATTTCAAGAGTTCTTAAGTTACAAACTTATAATCACTAAACATGGAAGGATGGTTGAAGATCTAAATAAGAAGTTGGAATATAAAAAAAATACAATAAGTTTCAATATAAACTTCTTTATTCAATAAATACCTTTAGAAAGATGAATGAAAAATTTAACAATGTATTAGTAGTAAAATATAATACTTATAAATTCTTTGAGAAATCTCAAATAAAGAATTAGGTGAATTCCTCACACACCAAAAATAATGTTTCATATGATTTTTCTAACATTTCAAATGATAATTAAATTAATAGGAATTTTTGGGTGGATAAAGAACATGATAAACCTATCACATATACAAAAGTTAAAACTCACTTAGAAGGAAATATGGTGTACACCCAGTGTATGTTATGGTAGGAAGTATTTATCAACCTCAAATTTGTTTTATAGAGAAAGTTCATACTTCAATAAAAAATTAAGATTTGATGGATTTTATTGGTGATATAGAATATATGGGCACATGAATTAAAATTTTTGGCATAACATATCACTTCCCAAAAAAAATATTTGAATAGAGTGGAATAAATAGTGAAATTAGAATGAATAACTTTCCTAACACATAGGATGTTAGAAAAGAAAAATCACAAGAAGTTAGAAACATTCCAAAAAAATCATTTTAAATATCTATAATAACTTTATGGAAGATGTGATTTGGCTTTTCATCATGTCTAAAGATGTATGAATCTCCTTTTAGAACAATTTTCTTATGGGAGATAAAGAAAAAGAAGCTCGGATGATGAATGTGGAGGAAATTTTTTTTGAGTCTGCCTTGAAAGAATGTAAAAAAGAAAAAACCATGGATACTTGATAGTGGTTGTTATTCATTATTGATAGGTAATTTAAAAATCATGAAACATGTTGAAAATCATGAATGAGGTTCTATTACCTTTGGGAATAATAGTTCATTAAAAATAATAGGAATCAGAATGACTGAGATTAAAGATGAAAAGTTGAAATCATGGAATTTTTATTTATTGATGTGCTAAAACATAATTTACTTAGTTTAAGTCAACTTTGTAATGATGGAATAGAAGTGATTTTCAGACAATATTCATGTGTTATCAGAAGTGTGAAACATTGAAAAGTTATCACAAAAGGAGAAAGAACTAGTGGAAATATTTTTCAAGTTAGTGAATTTAAAACCCTTTTCCCTATTTCAAGGTTAGAAACAATTATAATGTTTTGAGTAGTGTCTGACCATCAA
This sequence comes from Viscum album, assembly GCA_963277665.1. Classification (NCBI taxonomy): domain Eukaryota; kingdom Viridiplantae; phylum Streptophyta; class Magnoliopsida; order Santalales; family Viscaceae; genus Viscum; species Viscum album. The sequence continues at coordinate 942,642,992 of OY728148.1, forward strand.
AATTACAAAGTGTACCAGATAGATATAAATTTGGATAAATTGAAGAAGAAGTTTACAATGAGCAACCTTTTGGGTTTCTACTTGATAAGGATGAAAACGATGTTTTTAGATTGAAGAAAGATTTATATGGGAAAAAACAAGATCCACATTCATGGTATTTTAAGATTGAAAATTGTTTGAGAATGATGATTCTTTCAGAAGGAAAATATGACAGAAACTTATATATGAAATATTTTGACTTTGGAACTCTAATTGTAATTTTTCATGAGGATAATATAATTTTTTCTGGGGATGAAGAAAATTTTTGTATATAATTTTCTGAGCAAATGAAAAAGAATTTTGAAATATCAATGTTGAGAGAATTAACTTTCTTCTATGTCTTACAAGTTCAATATAAGGAAAAATAAATATTCTTATCTTAAGAAAACTATGCAAGGGAATTGTTACAAAAATTTGGAATTTTAGAATATAAAGAAAATTTTACTCCTATCTCAGTGAGGATGAAGATGAGTAAAGATGAGTCGGGAAAAAGTGTGAATTAGAAAGACTTTTGGAAGATGATATGAAGTATACATTACCTTATAACCTCAATCCTGATATTGTTTATTCTATAAATTTGTGTGCTAGGTATCAAAGTAATTTGAAAGAGTGAAATATGTTGGTAGAAGGATAATTCTAAGATATGTCAAAGGATCAAATTCACAAGGATTATTATAAAAAAGAAATTATGAGATGATGTTTCATGGTTATACTAATATTTATTGGGTAGGAGATTATAATGATAGAAAATCAACCTTAGGAGAAACATTTTTCTTGGGTGAATGTTCTATATATTTTCATAGTAAGAAACAATTTTCAGTAACCTTGATAAAAGTGGAATTAGAATATGTTGTGACTATTCAAGTATGTACTCAGATATTGTGGAATAAAGTTCAATTGGAATATTTGAATATAAAGGATTCTAAACTATTGAAGACACTTTATGACAATCAGATTACAATTGATCTTTCTAAAAATCATGTACAACAATCATGATCAAAACACATAAATATAAAGTTTCACTTTATAAAAGAGAAAGTTGCTACTGGAAATGTTTTGTTGGAATACATCTCAACGAAGTATCAAATTATTGATATCTTCACAAAGCCAATTCCAAAATAATGGTTTGATGAGTTGAGGATGAAAATTTATGTTCATCCTCCTATAATGAATTCCTGAAACTCATAAGGACGTCCACTACCATACTTTGGATTATATTGACAAAGGGGGAGAAAAAGTAACAACTTTGTACTATGTAAGATGTTTTTAATTATCTTTATTTTATGAATATGAAGTTGTTATTATCAGATAATGGGGGCGAGGAAAATAAAATTTATAGAAAAATAAAAGTGATAAAATATAAAAGTTAGGGGATTTTATCTTAGAATAGCCATTCAATTTTTTTCTCACCAAGGGATGGATTTTTTTCAAAAACAATACCTTATCATTTAGTGTGGTGTCTAAACAATCTTTTAAGAAAGGATGTGTTTTGGTAAAATTCAAAAAACATGAGTTGTTTAAAAAAGTTGAATTGTGAAAATTTTTTGAGTCTTAAAAATGTTATTAATGAGTTGTTAAAAAATAAAAATGGGGAGATTGAAGAACCATTGCGATTTTTTTAATAAATTTTTGTATTTGTTGATAACTAATCTTTTATTAAATAATGTTTTGGAAAAACAAGTGAATGTTTTTGAACGTTCTAACCAAAAAATAAAATGGAGAAAAGTTTTGTTTTTGAGAAAGTTGATTTATAGACGCAGAGGATTGAACTGAGAAACACCTGATGAAATGTATCGAACTGATAACCACCTATCATAGAATTCATAAAAAAGTTAGAGTTTTTATCAAACACACCATCAGTCTCAGATCCATTGACATGAATTTAATGTTTCATTAGACTCAAGATTGTTTAGAAAGTTAGAATGTTTCTGAAGAGGTTGAATGAAGAAGGTGATATCAGGAGTTAGAGATTTCTTAATATTTCTAACCTTCAATGAAATCTTTATTTTCATGTTTTTAATTCTCAAATATCATAAGATTTCTGTAACTCATTTGATGTGATCCTGATGAAGAAAAGGGGGAGAATAAGTGCAACCAATCATATTGACTTTTTGTTGGAAATAAAGAAGGTGTTGAAAGTAAGGGAAGTCGTAATAAATTCCTATATAAGTCATATAGTACTTTGATAATATTGATGTTCTCATGCATCAGGAGAACTGTAATGGTAAAAGATTTTTAAGAAATAGAGGAATCATAAAGATTTTATTGATTATAGGAATCAAGAAAAATGTTTTCATCAGATCCATAAGTATTGAGCATAGAAGATTTTAGATGTTTGAATGAGTTATAGTTGGTGAGGATTGAAGTATTTAAAAGTGGTATATTGGAGTTTCCATCGTAAATAAAATTCCATCATAGTGACAATTCCATAATTATAAGGATTCCATTGGATTGAAGCTGAGGAAGTTCTATGAGGTAGAATCTGAGGAGGAATGTTAATTAAAATGACTCTAAGGAAGAAATTCAATCAAACTAACTCTGAGAATGAAATTCAATCAAGAATGACTCTGAAAAAGAAATTCAATCACACAAAATCTAAAAAAGAATGTTAATTAGACTAACTATAATGAGGAAATTCAATTTCGAATAAGATGAAGAAGTTTCATCATAATGAGATGAGGAAGTTCTATCATAATGAGTTCACTAATTTCTATTATACAGAATAAATGTTAGGAAATCTAAGAAGAATTATTATAAATAAAAAATAAAAATATTTCATAATATTTTTGAAGAGTTTAAGTTGTCAAACATTAAATTAATATATAAATATATATATTAATTTTTTTTTAATTTGAGTAAGTGGGAAAAGTTTTTTAGTTTCTTAAATTTGTCTTTTTGGGATTCTTATAAATAGAATAAATGTATATTTATAATTTTGAACTTTTTTATGTGAGTGGAAAAAGAAGAGAACAACATAATTCTTGTCAAATTTATCTTTCCATATTGAAATATAATTAGATGTTTGGACATATAAAATTTTTGTTTATTGGACTGAGTAAGATTGAACTGAGCATCTGAGAAGAGTTTGAGTAATGCATATTGAGAATGGATTCATCAGACTGAGTCCATCAGACTGAATTCATCGGATTGAGTCAATTGGAACCAGCCCTATCAGATGGTGAGAATCAGACCCAACCACATCATAATGAGGATTCTGAGATGAGAATTTGTGGTTTAGTTTGAACATTTTATTTTTCTTTTGTTTTATCTCAATTTTTTGTAAGAAAAATTTATAAACCAATATGAGTCAGTATAATCATTACAATTAGGCGGAAGAATCATGGATTGGCTTCCCGAAACAGGTTTTTCTCTGAATCCCTATCTGATTCAGCCTCTCTAAATAAGAGGATCACCAAGAATGGTTCGATTGCTTTTGTTGAAGCTAATCCGAAAGTTCTAGAGGATCGCCTTGAGGAATGTAGGTTCTCACTGCTCGCTAGATTGTCGAGAACTCGTAGAGAAGCTCCAGTGAGGGTTGATGAAGTGCGCAATTGCTTGGCCAGAAGCTGGGGGTTCTCGGATTGGCGTCTGATTTCCATAGGAAGAGGTATGTTTCATGTCGTTTTTCCTTCGAAGGAATTGCTGAATATAGCCTGGAGCTTTGGACCTGTTTCTTTGATTCCTGGGTATATAATGGTACAGCAGTGGGATCCTTTATCGCATCCCCATGCCACTAAGAACTCTTCCACTCAAACATGGGTCTGCATTAGGGGTTTAAACTAGTTTTTTTAGCATCCTTCAGTCTTATGGGAAGTTGCCTCAGCCATTGGGAGTCCAATTAAGGTGGATAAGGAGACTGAACACCCTAGATTTGGCCATTTTGCTAGGGTCCTGGTAGAAATTGATCTAGCACAGGTCCTGATTGACAATGTTTTCCTTGTTGCTGGGGAGTTTAAGCTGGAACTTGCTGTTCAATATGAGTGGTTGCCTATTTTCTGTAAATCGTGTCTTTGTATTGGTCATACTTCTATGAAATGTCGTAGGAATTTGAAGTGTACACTTTGTAAGTCGGTGGGTCATACCTCTGTGCAGTGCAAAATGATTTGGACGGTGCAGGCTGGTTCTAAGTTGGTTTCTAGAGTAAAGGAGCCTCCAAAGGTAGGCCCTGCCTCATTTGCTGAGGCTGTCCAGTTTGGTTTGGGTATGCAGTCTGTTGGCCAGCCGGCTGCTGCTGATGGCCGATCAGTGGATAAGGAATTGGAACCATCTGTTGTTGGAATTACCAGGGGTGATGCTTGCAGGTCATGGGCTGATATTGCTGAAGAGGAGGAAGGGTGTCATCTAGTGCATACGGATGCTGCTACAATGGTCACTGAAGCTCAGCAGGAGGCTGCGGTTGATGCCCAACAGGGTGAACATATGCTTGTTGAGGAAGAGGATGGGGTCCAATCGGAGAATGAGGTTGTTGTTCAGGATGATGTCAATGCTGGGTTTGATCATGCTGCAGTGGCTTCAGCTTGTATGAAGGGTAAGATGAAGATCTTTGATGAAGATGGGTTTCAATTGGTGACGTCGAAGATGTTGAGGGCTAATCCAGCCTAGGTAACTACTGTGGGAGCGCGGCTGGATGGTGCTGTGATGGTGGATAGTGGTATTGTAGGAGAGGATGTGGTCCAGCAGGTTAACCATTATGATTTATTATTGAAGGGTGATGCTGATATTGGGACAGAGGATATTCTGGAGAGTTCAACTTTGCATGTTGCTGATATGGAGGCTGCTCCAAAGGATACTTTGAGTGCTGAGCCGAAATCTCCAAAGCCAGTACTTAATTTCTTTTCTATGTTGGATTCGATTAATACCCCGGAGTTTGATATGATTAATCTGGAAGGGCTTAAGAAGGAAGTATGTAGCAATAATCGAGATAGCACTTTGATACCTGCTGCTGATAAGGGGATGCAGATCCCAGTGGTAGTGGAATCCACTGCTTATAATATTGCTTGCTCTTCTTCTGAGATGCAGGTGGTCCAGGATACACAGGAGGTTCGGCCGGTGCATGAAGAGTATCATGATGATTCGGATCACAAGGAAGACACTTGCACTGATGTTGGCCTGCATGGGGAAGCTTCCCCTATGGAAAATACTGAGGAACTGACTATGGCAATGGAAGCTGGACAGTAGAGTGGGCGTGGTCGCCTCCCGGCCAGTCGGGGGGGATATAGGGGTCGAGGTCGTCCTCGAAAAAGGCGATCTTCTGTTTGATCTGTTTGTTCTTGTTGGCATGGTTTGTTGGACTGTAGCTTTTCCCCCTGTTTGTTTGTTGCAACTTTTATTTTTCTTTGAATAAATTTTGGGGTCATGGGTCTTATGCCCATGATCGAGCCTTCTTGGTATGTACTAAAATATTATAAGGATATAAACTTTAATAAGTTTCATGGTTTAATATTTTCAAAATTATTGAAACTTATAATAGTGAACAACTAATCAACCCCACTTCTGAGTTATTATTCGATCCTTTGGTTCTTCATATACTGTTTGTCAATTTATTTGAAACATTTTTTAATATTTGTGTTACTTTATTGTAATTAAAATCCTTAAAATAATAATGGAATACTCTCATGAATCATCATTGATCTCACCATTTCCAACAAGATGTGGGTCCTCCTTTCACATACATCATTCCACTAATGTGTATAAGGAGGTGTGTGTTAATATAGGATCCCAAACTCCAATAAGTAATCAATGAATTCTTGATTGAGAAATTTTCCACCAAGTTATAAGAGGATTTTCTTAATCATATTTCCAATTTGGTTCCCATATTAATTCTTTTATTTCTTGAATTTATCAAAATAACCTGACTTATACCACATTAAGTTGACATATTCATTTCTACTAAAAACATTGGTAAAATTTATGAAGTATGAGAACCTACCCTTGAATTAATAGGAAATGGTCCACACACATATATATGAACAAATTCAAGAATCTCTCTAGACATTTCACATTTTCTACTAAATGGGGATTTATTCATTTTACCGTATAAATAAGTGTGACACATACCAATTGGTTTCAGTTCAAAAGAATCTAAATATCCATTTTGGTATAACTTAGTCAAGTGTTTTTCATTTACATTACCAAGCCAATGATACCATAATTTGGTGCGGCACGAGTTATGTGATGTAGTTTCATTATCAATTTCCATTACTTGGTTTGTGTTACACGATAAAAAAATTGTTTTTTAAATTCACCTTACCATAGAAAATGTTATTTTTATAAAAGAAGCAACATTCATTTAGAAATATTAAAATAAATCCATCTATATCAAGATTAGATATATAAATAATGTTTTTTGTAATGGATGAAACATAATAACAACCTTTCAAAACCAATATCATTATAAGATACCGTATTTTTATTGGTACGTCCCACTTTAAGGTTTTCATTGAACATATTTTTTTGCGTTTTCCTTTGTAATTAAGCCGTAGTGACTAAGTCTTATTTGATGACAGAGATCCTTTTTTGAAGAAAATAACCTTAATTTTAGGCATGTATGTCTATTTAATTTAATTGGATCCATGTATAAATATGATAAAATTGATTACTAGGTTTTCTATGAGTTTTTAATGATCATAGGTTTTTTGGTTAGTTTTATAGAAGCTATAATAAAAACTAATCAATGAAAAATTATATGTTGTGTACATGTTACATGACATGTAACTATTTCTAGATGCATTTCATGAACTTGTTTATGATGTGATGTGGTTACATGTCATGAACCTGATTCACATTGGGTAAATGTTGATCAAAATAAATATTACCCCAGGGAAAAAGGTTTTTCCAGCATAACATAAAAATGAGGAAATACATGACATAAAAGGATTAAACATCATGTATTCCTTATACCTAGTAGTTTCATGTGTGTCGTGTAATTATGAATCTCCTTATTTTTAATTATATCCTCTCCTCTCTCGCTCCTAGGTTGAACTCTAGGAAATTTTGCATTATCTTCCCCCTTCCAGATGTCCCATTTTCACATTCAATCCTTGGTGACTTTATTCACTTTGGTTTCCCTATTCTCACCCATAATTATTTTTCTTTGTAGTGTACATATTTTGAACATGGGTTATGTTTTGGGAGTTGATCTTGTTTTGGGTTAATATTGGTTCTTCTTGTGATCTTATGTGACTTCTTCTTTAATGGATTTTGTCATTAGAAGCGTTGGGTTAATCACTTGTTAAAGGTATGGAGACTAAACCTAACCCCATTGTATATTTAATTGTGAATTATATGAAATATTTTGATTATGACCATGTAATGTGCACTATAATTAATCAGTTGATTTATAGTAAATCATGGATTGGATTCCTTTAGATTTAATGATTGATGCAACCTGGATTATGGATACCTGTTGGGTGAGAAAACATTTGAGTAAAAAGAACTTTGATAATGGTTTAATGCATAGTGAGTAGGACATGATACCCTAGGTGATTGATTGATATATAATTCGTAGGTGATCTATTATTGATTATTGAAATGACTCTTGATCATTTGAGAGATAAATGAAAGATTATTTGAAAGAAAACAGTAATTTTCATAGTTGACCATTGATATTTATGATGTGATATTATGATATCCATACTATTATGACTTGTTGAGTTGGTGATGAAATGATTATATATAGGGATATCCTAGTAGTGTTTAAATTATTATATATAGAATCCCTATCTGTATGAAATACTATTTCCACTATTTCTCTGTTACTCTAATTTTTGTTACTATGGTTTAGTTCAACTATGTTTTACCAGGGGGTGTAGTCTCCCCACTATAAATATCCAAGCCTCGCTATTAGTCAATATCCTCTAAAATATGGGGATTCATGCTTGACGTCTAATAACCAAATCATTTTGACCATGTGAGAGAGTACCAGATCAGGTTACATTACAAAATTGTATTAGAGGATTAGCTTGTTATTTTCTATTGCTTTATTTTTTGGAAAAAAATGAAAGGAGACTAGGATCTATTGGGACATGGTAATGAGATTATTCATTGGTGTATCTAACCCATGTAAGGGGGAATATTTGAGTTCCAGGGATGGGATTATTCTTTATGTTGTTCTCTTGTTACAATTGATGTTATTTCACCTTGGTTAATTTACATGTTGTGTGATGTTATTATTTTTTGATGTTAATGATTATTGATATTTACACTCATGGAACAGTTTGGTGAGAAATGAGTATGCATGCATCAGGATAGTCACATAAATATATATATATATATATACATGCATTGTTCATGACAGGTACATGTTTATTGCATGTGTTATAAACTTTCCAATATGAATTGTGAAATAATATATCGATTATATTTCATAAATGGAATGAAATAAACTATTATTTTATCATAAAACACTTATAATCCATGGTTAGAGAGACTCAGAGTAATGGTTTTCTTCTGTCATTGCCTCTTGAGGTTGAATTTATTTTTATCCAATGAGTATAAGAGTGTGTTTTTCTTGTAGATAAAATGACTCCTCATCATCTTTGAGTTGAGTTCTAAGAGGGTGGAAATCAGTTATCTTCTAATGTAGATGAACTGGAGCTTCCTGTAGCTCTTAAGGATCAAATGGATGTTCATCATCACAACAACTTCTTAAGGGTCATGAAATCCATGGAAAAAGAGACTATTTTCATCATTCCTTTGATGTATGAGTTGATGAGAGAGATTCAGCTACAACATCCACCTCTGTTCACAGGGGAGTGAGGCTCCCAGGTAGATGAGTTCTAGATTGAGTCAATCTATATAATTATCTAGCATCTTGAGACATCCAAAGATAGGAGGGAGAATCTCATTGTGTATATGCTCAGTAGACCTACCAAACATTGGTGGGATATTCTAGAGCAGGATGGGAAGGAGGAGGAGTTATCTTGGCAGGAATTCAAGGTGAATTTATTGAGCCACTTCTATCCATAGATGATGAGGGATGAGAGTGATCATTAGTTCATTTATATGACATAGGTTAGAATATCAGTGATGGACTATGTTGAATAATTCACCAACCTTCAATGCTTTGTGCCATATTTATCTATTGATGAGATATCTAGGGAGAAAAATTTTTAGGATGGTATTCACAATGTGGTTAAGTCATAGGTGAATGTTTTTATTATGATTAGATTTTTAGATTTGATGAATCATGAACTAATCACATCAATGAATCTGAGAGATGACCCAAGAGGTAGTCAGGTTATTTCCACAGGGTAAACTAGGATCACTTATTTTGGTGGAAAGAAGGGATTCTAAGACATTTTTTCCAAGGAAATGACAAAAAGACCAGTTAGGGTAGGGGGAATCCATCTTAGTATCATATTCATTTGTAGTGCATTAATGTAGAATATTAATTTGCAAGAAACCTCAGTTTTGATACACCACTTTGGAGTTCCATGTTAGTGGCAGGATGGGCATCTTCATATGTTTTTTAAGAAAATGTCATATTATAGTAGTGATAGGGGAGAAAGATAGGTACTAGATTCAATGAAGGACTCAACTACACTTTATTAGATATGTAGCTAGAGTTCTATAGTACGTTTAGGTTGAGGCGAGAGATGTGGTACCCCATTGCAATGACATAATTTTTATTAGTAAAATTTGTTTCCTGAATAAATGTGTGTTCAATTATATTATATATTATACACATGAAAATATAGAGAAACCAATAAAAACAATATTAATAAATATTGTTACATTAATCATCAATGAAAACAATTAAATTCCCAGACATTACAACTCCAAAAAAAAGTATAAAATTGAAAAGCTAAAATGAGAAAATATGGATCAACCTCATCTACTTGAATTATTGGCCCCACTACCAACACTATATAAAAGAAAAAAATTTATAGTAAACCAATAAATATTATTTAAAATGGAAATATAGAACCTTGAGAGGAATTTATTTGAATATTGAATGAAATAATTGGGTGGTATATATATAAGGTAATGTGACGATTGGAATAGTAATGTGACCGTTGGAATAGTAACCTGATCGTTGGAGTAGTAACCTGACCATGGGAAGAATGATTTTACCAAAAAATAATAAATTATGATATAAATAATATTTATCATGCTTAATTTATGTAAATAAAAATATTATAATTTAATAAAATAAATATCATGATTAAAAACCTCAAAGAAAATAAAGCATATTTTTAATAAACTGTATTTTAAATTATTTTGTAAAAATCATTATTTTCCTGTTAAAAATTATATTTTTCCTATTTTAGATATTTATTTTTACTAAAATAATATCATTTTTGGAATTATCATGTTAAAATTTTCCTTGAGTGAGTTTTTGGTAATTTTCTGAAATACTTCAATTTTTATGTGAATAGTAAAAATGTAGTTTTTCACATAATCAATGTTTCTTGAGTTACATAATTAATGATATAATAATGACAAAATACTTTATAGAAATTTTTTCGGCCATTATATATTTAATTTCGTAAATGAGTCATTAAAATACAATAAAATTAATTTTCAAACCTAAAAATCATATTCCAAAACCTAAATTCAAAAGTGATTCCTTAAAATATCAATATCTTTTTTTCTTCACTGTTCTTTTTAATAAGTTAATGGATTAGAATTATAAACTGGATTTAAAGTCATAAACCCATTATATTATATTTATATATAATTTATTTTGTCAAAAATGCACTATTACATGTTTTTCCTTTGGTATATTATTTTATTAAATATTTTATTCTAAAAATACCCCTCTCTCAATGTAAAAATAATACCTCTCCCTTCCCTTGGAAACACACTCCTATCAAAAATTCCAAAGTACAATATCTTCCAAAATACTCCCTCTAAATCCCCATACATTACTTAGGGACATTTTGGAGCAATCCAACTCTAATCACCAAGGGTGTTATAGCGTCTTACAAGAGAAGCTACATTGAAGAGAGAGAGAGTAAGTCTCTATTAACTTTTCCCTTTATTCTTATTCTCTATCTTATTTTTACCAATTAATTTAAAAACCATATACTATAAAACTAATTATTCAATAATTTAAAATTATATTATTTACGTTAACATGATGTAATTGTCATATTTATGAGAAAAATAAATGCAATACTTTTCTTTCCCTCTCTTTTAACAACATCCCGTTAAAGGTTGATTAACCACCTACGGAGAAATTTCTAAGACAAATATTATAACCACCTTCATGGATGGGTTTTATTAATTATATATAATATATAAATTATTAATTACATTTATTATAATCTACTGGAGTTAATCATACTTTTCTGTAAATGACTTTGAATGAAAATTGAGAAATCAATGTGAAATATGAAATATTTAGGAAAATCATGATATCAAAACACTTCAATTTCATCAATAGAAATTAATAAATATAATAAAATGATTATAATTGATAAATAATTGTATAAATGGATATAATTAAAATATATCTTTGTTTTTAAATAAATATAAGTTTATTATTCAAGAGGCGCAAAAGTGACGAAATAATGAAGGAATTAAAGTAAGGGGATTCTTGAAACCAACTCTTTTTCATTGCGTTATCCATATTTCAGGACATATTTGAAATAAATAGTCTTATAATGTTCCTTAAATATAATTTCATTATTCCCCCCTCTTGTTTTTGGGATATTCATGTTTTTTATTTGATTTTATGGAAAATACAACAATTTTCCAAAATAATTCTTCTTTCCAAAACACATCTTTGACTCCTATTGAGTTGTTTACTCATAACTAAAGAATGATTATTCTTATAGAATTTTTTTTTTCATTTTTCATTTTGGAACCCAATGTTTATTTATGAAATCATAATTTTTTAAATCCTGATGAAACCCATTCCTTTCCATGGGTTATTTCATGAAATGATTATTACACATTCTATGTGACATGCATGATTATGTAAATATTATGTTGTCATGACTAGAACAAAATTATATATCCCTCCAATGCGTTGGTTAATGTGTTATATCTCGTGAGATAATGTTTATTATATGTGAACAGGATGCTAGATTTGATTATAGTGATGATGATATGATTATTCACATATGTGTTAACATGATTCTAGCTTTATTCCTAACTATATGTTTCATTTCACCACTATAACATGATGTTTAAATTTTAATCATTTCCACATTCGATGAATTTATCAAATTTTTAGCTCATGATAATGATAGTTGTCATAGGATTATTATATGATGATTATGCTCACCCATTTTATATTGATTCATGTTCATTATTCATCCTCTTACAGCGCTTTTATGTTACCCCTTTCATTGATGTATATCCTTATGCAATTGAATTTACTAAGGATAATTTGTGATTTTAGAAGGATAAAGAAGAATGAATCAAATAATTTTTTTTTTATTTTGTACAAGTTATTTATGAGCCTAATTTTTCTGAGACACAAACCTTTGGATCCTATATTTGTAACTCTATTATGTTGTTTATCATTAAAATGATGTAATAGTTAAGTATAAAAAATTGGGTCACTATAGTTGGTAACTAAGAATGGTTTAGTTAATTTGGTAATTATGATTAGAAAACAAGAGTAAAAACCATTAGCATAACTCTATGTATAGGTAAAACATCCTAGAAGACTATTTTTAGAAAAGTATAGACATAGGTATCCCATATGATATTCCTTTAGTGTTAATTTCATAAAAGAATAAATTACTCATGATTTATTGACTTATGTTTTGTTTTAACATTTTCTATTCTAGAAAATAGTAGGAACCAGGAGAAACTAGGCCTAAAACCTATAAGAGTGACAATGAAACAATTATCCAAATGAGATCCCCAATTCCATTGGAGGTTGAGTTCAAAACATTGTGGAAATGATTACCTAGTTTTCTCGAGATTTGAATAACAACATGAACTATGTGGAAAGTCCATATTCACCCAATAAGGATCAATTATCCATTGAGTCCTTAATTCAAACATTATCATCGATGTTTAGTGGAACTTCCAATCCACTTGATGTGGAATAGTGGGTTAACTCAATAAAGAAGATCTTTTTTATGATCCATTTCTCTAATAAGGAGATGGTGACTCTTGCAATTTATCATTTATATGGAGAAGCTATTCAATACCAGGGATTGATAAAGAACAAAAATAAAAAGGATTTAATGGAAGAGATGGAGTGGGAAGAATTTAAGAAAATATTTCTTTAAAATGATTTCCCTTGAACTCTTCAAAGAAAATATTGAAATAGAATTCATATAGCTAAAGAAAAAGGAAGGTGAAGCTTTCACAACTTATGATGAAAAACACATAATGTTTTAAATTTATTCCTTGGGGTTTTTATCAATAATAATAGAAAAATAGATATTTTCTTTATTATTTTAAAAATACACCTTCGAAATGATCTAGAAATATAAGAATTTCGGAGTTTTGAAGATGTGGTTAAATGTGATCTTAAAGTGGATATGGAGTCCAAAGAATGGTCCCATGGTTATAGAGATAATAAGATAATAATGGGGTTTCAAGATTGTGGGTCAAATGACAAATGAGGAAATAGGATCCAACTACCCACATGTCAAAAATGTGGGAAGAAGCATCATGTTAATTACCTCAAAGGGGTGGGGAAATTATTCAGGTATGGGAGAGAAGGACACCAAGATAATGAATATTGAAGATACATGATGAAGCTGACCAACATGATAAAGGAAAGGAAGTAACATCCTAATACACAACCCATGGTTCAATGCTTCAACTATAGGGACCAAGGGTGTTATTCAAGCAAGTGCACTAAACCACATTTCCTTGAGGGAAACCAGTGTCAACAAACAACAAAGTCAAAGGATAAAGGGAAAGCATATATCATCACTACTAATGAAGTGGAGTGTGAAAATAAATTTAAAAAAGGTATGATTCCTATTCACTAAATAATATAAAAAGTATTATTTTATTTTGGTTCTACATATTCATTTATATCCTAAAAGTTTTCTAGAACTATTGAATTGAATCCCTGATACCTTTAAGTGGAGATATCCATAAAAAACATAGTGGTGTAATAATTACAACCCAAGTGTTGGACACTTCTCCTATAATCATATTTGGGATGATTCTTCTTGCATATCTTATTATATTTCCCTTGTTAAAATTTGATGCTATATGGGACATGTATTAGATTTCATTATATATAGAAGAAATCAACTATTGGAAAGAATCTATTTTTATATTCTGTACCATCCCATGATCCTATAAAAATTCTTGGAAGATCATGAATCTTCTTTGGAAAATCCATCAATAGTGTGGGTGTTGATACCCTATAGAGAATCATACCTATCCCAAAAGATTGAGTCAAAGGAAGGTATTAACCTGGAGGAAATGTCCATTGTTAGGGAATACATTGATGTTTTTCTCAAAGAGTTACATGGAGTACCCTGATCATGATGTAGAGTTCTTAATAGATCTCATACCCAGAGTCACTCCTATCTCAAAATTACCATATAGGATGGACTTGATTGAAATGGAGGAGTTAAAGAAGTATCTACAAGAGCATTTTAAAAAATGGTTAATACGCCCTAGTACATCACCTAGGGGTTCACCAATGCTATTTGTCATGAAGAATGATAGATCAAAATAGGTGTATATCAATTACCAAGATATCAACAAGATCACCATAAAAAATTATACTCAACCAAGGATTGATGTCTTTTTCAATCAACTATGAGGAGTGAAATACTTCTAAAAGGTGTATCTTTTTTATCGATATCATCAACTAAAGATGAAGAAGGAAGATATTCAAAATACTGCATTCCATACAAGGTATGGGCACTAAGATTTCATAGTAATTCCTTTCAGACTTACTAATTTTCCTGCAATATTTATGGATTTGATGAATATATTCTTTAGAGACTACCTCAACAAATTTTTGGTAGTTTTTATCGATTATATTCTCATTTATTCCAAGATTAAGTAGGAACATGAAGAGAATATAATGATTCTTTTGGTGATATTAAGGAAGGAGAAAAAGTATTCTAAGTTCTAAAAGTGTAACTTTTGGATGAATGAAGTTACATTATTGGGGAACATGATCACAAGTTATGGAATTTAGGTGGACCCTTCAAAGACAAAGGCAATTGAAGAATAACTTAGAACCACTAGTGTGATAGAAATCTATAGTTTTATGGAATAGCTGGTTACTATTTACATTTTGTGATAAATTTATCATTATTTTTTAGCCAACTAACTAATTTGCCACAAAATGGGGTAAATTATTTATGGATGAAAGATTTGAAGAAACATTTAAGGAGATCAAGTAGAGGCTAATCTTTGTTCTTATACTATAATTTCCCAGTCAAGATAATTTTATCACTAAGAGGGGGAGATTGTGAATTAGTGATATATATTTCTTTTATATTTCCATAATTATGTAATAACCTTAGATTCCTATTAAATATTTCTTTCCCTATTGAAAACAATTAAAACAGACATCTATAGGAACACATAAATTTATAAGTATCACTATTCAACAAGAATAGCTACATCCTTTCTATAATTTTGAAATGATATAATACGACACAATCTATTAGGAGATAATCTTTTTGTGTGGAATATAATGAGTAGGATATTCCATTTCACTCATGAATCTCTATATAAATAATTCAATAGTGAATGTGAACCTTCTATAACAAATTATGAAATACAAAGTTTTGTAACAACATATGATATGGTGATTCTTTATTAACTTTCAAAAATGTATTATTTTTTAAAAAATTCTTCAATTTCATACCTATAAGTTGGTACGAACTTTTCCAAATTTTGTTTCAAAACTCAGTCTGATTTCCCAATCCAATTCCCCCAGTCCGATTATCCCAGTTTTATTTCTCAATATGAATAATTTATGACTTTTTCATAATATAGTTGAGAAACTTTTGAACCACTTCTTATTTAATCCAAAAATCCCAATATGATTTTCCCAGTCCGATGATTCATTCCAATACGATGACTAGTTGAATACAATAAAACAAAATATGGAAACCTCTTATTCTCTCTAGAGCTATGTCTTCTGTATTCTTTTCTGTGAATAGTAAATCTGTCAAAATTACAAAGTACTTTCCCTTTTATACTCACCCAAAAAATGGTTTGGGTGGGATTCCTAAAAAATTTCCCACACAATCAAATTTTCTAAATCTACACGTTCCTTTGAATTTTGGGTTCATATTAACTCCATTGTGTAGAAATAACAAGAAAAATTATGATTGTTTCTAACCTTTCCATAACATAAAACGTTTCATCAAAATCAACACCTTTAATTTTAGAGTAACCTTTACATACTAATATTTCCTTGTTTGTTATCACTTCACCTTATTCATTCATTTTGTTCTGGGAAATACACTTTGTACCAATAACATTTTTGTTATCTAGATTAGGTATGAGATCTTATGAATAATTCTTTTCTATCTGGTCTGACTCTTCATTCATGGACTAATCCCATTCAAGATACTCAAAATCTTATTTCACATCATTCGGCCCAATTATTGAATACAAAGGAGTACGTCTAATTGTTTCTTGGGGTTGGAACCTATTTTTAATTTTTACACCATCATTATCAGGTTTCTTTAGAACATATTTTTCATACTTATGCTTTTGAGAAGATTGAATCCCCTTAAACCTATGAATTTCATAACCTATAATAGTAGAAATGTTGTTGGTTGAACCAACACATATTTGTATTATTTATGATTCCATCACAATACCAGTATTAACAATAGAAAGAATATTTTCCTCTATAGTTTCCATACTGACAGGAGTTCTGAATATGTTTCTTATCAACCTTCTTATCTGATTTTCAAAAACTTATGAATTCTCAACTTTGTTAATCTTAGCCACATAGATAATTTTATAATCTTTCTTATTTCTAGAAATAATTCTATCTTTCCTATCAACTTTTGATGGTTACTTTTCTTTATCCTTATCAGGTTTTTCCTTATGAAAACTTTCACCAACTTCATATATAAAATTTGTGGAAAACATAATTTTATTTTCATATTTACAAAGTCTTTACTAGACATGTTCTAACTATTATTTTTATGCCTTTAACATCAATTCCAGATGTTCATCAGGATTCATTTCTCCCTTAAGATATTTTTTCAAATTACTAATATCCTGTTGCATATTTTTCTTCTCATATAAAAAAAATTCATGAATTTTTTATGAGGAACATTCATCTTCCAACTTCTTGTTTTGTTTTTCAAGACTTCTAATATTTCTCAATTATATTTCAAATCTTATTTTAAATGAAATTTAAGTTGAGTTTCTTCTTAATCAGAACTACTGATTCTGAATTCTTCATCATTAATTGTTACACTAAAAGAATTATCACCAACATGCTCAGTAGAATATTTGTATTTACCTTTACTATCTTATTATTCTTTATCTTTAGATAATAAAATACACCTTTTAGATTTTGAGAATTTTTTACCCTTCCCTATGGAATAAAATTTTCATTTCCACCCTATTTCTTCCATGACCTTCTTGGGCTTATTTATTCTTCATCACTATCTTTTTCTTTCTTTATTTGTGGATTTTTTTTGTAAAGTTACCAATTTATCCATATTCAAAACATTTCAAGGGAAAATTACAATTATATTTACCTGTACCTCTTCTTAATTTTTTTTTTAAAAAAGGATAAAATATTATCACTATTTTTACATACCTCATTTTCAGAATCAAAATAACCACCTTCTTCTTCAATAATAACCTTATATGAATTCTCTTTCTTTGTAGTCTTGAAAAAAATTTCTCTATCAAATTTTATTTTTATTTTCATATCTTTATACCTTATTATTTTATAAGTGATGAGAGTTCTATGAAAATAATCTATAGATAATATTTTTATATCTATATTCTAATTAATAAACATTAGCATCAAACTTATCGAGAATAATTCTTAATATATTTCCAATAACTATAGAATCCCCAAACTTTTAACTATGAAATCTGATAGTGTTGATGATGTTATTTAACCTGGTAAATAAGTCCCTAAAAGATTCATACCCACCAATTTTCAAGTCGTCATACTTCAGCCTCTAGATTTGTAATTCTTCTTCTTCACTTTTGTATTTCTTTCATATATGTTTTTCAGCTTATCCCATATACCTTTAGCTATGGAAACACCCTTCACCAATAAAAATTAACTTTTAGAAAGTGATGATAGTAAATTATTCTTGTCCTTTCCATCACTCTCAAGATTATTCTTATCAATAGATTAAGATGAACATTATCATCAATAGGAGGAAATACATCTATTGCATCTTCAACAAAATCATATCTAATAGACATAAGATGGGGAAACATTATATATTTCCAGATATGATAAATCTTACCATCAAAAACTAGGATTACTTTATTGTTGACACAATTCAAATTTACCATCAACTTCTCTTCATAACTTCAATAAAGAATAAATGAAGGGAACCTGTCTCTAATACTAATTTTAATTGCCCAGTCAAGATAATGGTATCACTGAGAGGAGGAGGGTGAATTAGTCACATATTTTCCTTTTATATTTACATACTTATTAAAAAACATTTTCCTCCTATTAAATATTTCTTTTCCTATTGAAAATAGTTAAAACCCACATCTATAAGAACACAAGAATTTTCGTGGTTTATTATTCAACAAGAATATATACATCCTTTTTATTGTTTGAAAATGATCTAATACCACACAATACACTTGAATACAATCATTTTGTGTGGAATTCATTGAGTAGGATATTCCATTTCACTTGTGTGTCACTATGTAAACAATTCAATAGTGCATATTATCCTTCCAGAACAAATGATGTTATAATATTTTTTGTAACAAAAAATTTATGATTCCTCTTTGTCAACTTTCACAAATGTGTTCTTTTTTATAAAAAATATTTACTTTCTTACCTAGAGTTTTGTAAGAACTTTTATGGACTTTATTATAAAACTCAGTTTGATTCTACTAGTCTATTTGATCAATTAGAAAAATATATGACTTTGTTAGAATATATTTGAAGAAATTCTGAACCATTTCTTCTTCAATATAGAAATCTGAATACAATTTTTCGAGTATGATGATTCATCCCAATACGATGACCAGTTGAATACAATCTCGTCTCTCCTCTTATGCTTCTTCTATCTGAAATAATTCTTCATCAAAATTCAATCAGGAAGCCTCTTATTCTCTCTAAAGCTCTTCCTTGTCTGTTATTCACCATGAACATTACATATATCATAAATTACGAAGTAATTTCTCTTTAATAAACACCCCAAAAATGGTTTGGGTGGGATTCGTGAAATTTTTCTTCTCTATTACATTTTACGAATCTATATGTTCCTTTGAATATTAGTTGTATCTTGCCTTCATAAACTCTTCTCAAAACATCTTGAACCGTCATGAATATTCAAATATCGTTATCTATACTTTATACTTTCTTTAAAAACATTAGTCTGATTCAAATTTCCCATTATAATTTTTCATTAAGATCCACCTCATTACGATGAAGACAAAGGTAAAATAATATATACTTCTTTATCTCTTATCTTGACCCACTTGAATGATAAACAAAGTAATTAAACCTATTTTAAATGGTTGACTACATTATTGATAAATCTATGAATTTATTCTTCATATTGGCCACTACATACTTTTCATTTTCTTTACAATCATCAGTTTCAAAAAATTCTTCCTCTGATGAATATGATGGTATACAGAGTCTAATGGGCCGGTATTAGCAGCTTCAACTTGAACTACATTTTTCTCTTCTAAATATGATACTGGTGAATTTTTATCACAAAAAAGTCATCCTTTGATGAATATGATGACATACTAAATCCCATGGATCAACATTAAGATATTATTATTTTTTGAATATGATGCTCGCTAACTTCTTTCTTTGAGGATGTAGATCTTTCGTGCATTTAGTTTAACTAAAAACTAGCACCTTCATTATGATCATCCTCCTTGGGTACTAAACCATTATTTATCCAGAAATATCATTATGATGATCTTGAGGCTGGAATGATTCAAATTTATCAAATTTATTCTTTCATAAAATTTCATATAATACCATTAATTCCTTCATGACTTTGATTATATTGAATATCTGTTTTATCATCATATAACCTATCATGTAAAGTGTTTCTACTTACCTATATTTTATAAACATATTTCTTTCCTTCTCAACCTGAATAAGATTGGTATGATTATGATCAAATTGAATATGATTGGTAGAATATTTTTCTTCCCTTTATTTCATCAATCATTCATCACTAGTTTTATAACTTACTAATGATTTATGAGAACTCCAAGATCATCAAAGCATCATTACATTTTCATCGAAGTTAGTAAGACTATGATTTTTCCACATTACAATTAAACCATTCATTCTAGACATAGGGTCAGTATAATGATCCTCCTCATCCCGAAAACATATTCGCAATACAATGGACTTTCTTAACCATTGTGAGTCTTATTTTCTTGAATATAATGGTCAGTATGATTTTTACCAAATAAAAAGTGAGGTGATTTATTTTTTTCTTAAACTTATTTGACAATAAAAAATAATACCTAAATATGATAGTCATCCTTACCATATTGGCCTTAACATGTACCCACAATACCAATAAGTGGAGAAGGTTCTGTGATATATAGTGATGATTCAAATAAAGTCTTGGGTTTTGTAGTCATGCATAATGATAAAGTGATATCATATTCCTTATGATAGTTAAAGATCCATGAGAAGAACTACCTGGCACATGATTTAGAGTTAGAAGATATGATCATTTCTCTAATTATTTGGTCTCACTATATTTATGGTGAGAAGTTTGACATATATACCGATCATAAGAGTCAAAATTATATATTCACATAGAAGTATATCAACATGCACCAAAGAAAATGGTTTGATCTAATCATGGTTTATGATTTCTCTATTCACTACAATCCAAGAAAGGAGAATAAGGTAGATGATGCTCTTTACAGAAAAAAACATGCTACTATATCCATGATGAAAATTGAGAGAGACCTTGTCTTCTTGTATATGAAAAGGATATATCTTGAAATAATAACGATATGGAATACATCATACCTCTCCCAAATTATTTCCCAACCATATATCTAATAGAAGTTCAAGGAGACATAAATGGATGATCTGGAGCTAAAACAATTTGAAATCAATAAAGGAAGGGGAGCTACATGAGTTCCAAAATGATGATGATGGTGTAATTTACTTTTTAATGAGGATTTCTGTTCCTTCATCACCTGAGATAAAGACCATGCTATTGTATAATTCATATAGCCTATCTTTCTAAACCACACCAAAAGTACCAATATGTACCATGATCTTTAAGAACACTTTTGAGGGGACAACATGAAGATAGAGATTATGGAATATATATCAAGGTGTTTGGTGTGACATAAAGTTAAATTAGAGTGATAAAATTACAAAGGGATGATGAAACCATTTCTTATAAACATGTGTAAATGGGTGAATATCACCGTGGACTTTATCACCAGTCTCCCAAAAACATCCATAGAAAAAATACGATATGGTTTGTGGTGGATCGAATCACCATGACTGACCACTTTATCACTATTTGGGAAGATTTCTCATTTGAAAAAATTTCCATGATATATGTGAAGGAAATGGTGAGGTTTCATGGGGTTCCACTTTCGATCATATTTAATTGTGATCCAAGGTTCACCTCTAAATTCTATAGAAGAATTATATAAGATTTTAGTACTAAATTAAATTTTAGCATGACCTATCACCCCAAACTGATAGAAAATATAAAAGGAATATTCAAACACTTGAGGACATGCTACGATCACGCTTGATGGAATTTAATGGAGGATGTGATCAACATTTCACATTGGTTGAGTTCTCATATAAAAACAACTTCCACTCGAGTATTTAAATGGATATATATGAATCTTTGAATGTAAATCAATGTAGAACTCAATATTTTTTGGGATGAAGTTGTGGAATGAAAGATACATGGACCTAATCTTGTGAAAGTGATGACAAAGAAGTTTCAATCCATATAGAAACATATGAAAGCTACCTAGAGTCAGTAAAAGAGCTATATTGACTACTACCGAAGGGACTTTAATTTTGATGTTATAGAAAACGTTTCCTTTGAATATAGCAATGTAAGAGAGTCATACAATTTGTAAAGAAAGGTAAGTTTTAGCCCGAAGAATATTGACCCTTTTGAGATCCTTGATCGCATAGGATTAGTGACATATCAACTTTCATTTCCACAAAGTATGGATAAAGTTCATGATTTGTCCAAAACCAATTTTATGGAAATAATTAGGACATTAACCTTCCATTATTGAGTTTGGTTGGTTTTTTATGACTTTGTGTTCGGGAAAAATTTGGGTAAACCTAACTTGTTTTAAAAAAACCAAGTGAGTCCTTTTCCTCCCTTATAAAAAGTCACAACATCTCCTCATTCCTCAAACCTCTCAAACAAATTAGTTTCAACCAATATCTTCCCATACAGATTCCCAAAATCCATCCCCTAGACCTTGAATCCTCCCTTTTGATAGAAATCATTACAAGGAATCCTTTGGGTTCAAACCAAAAATTGTTACCGGATTAAGAGGTAACATCTTTTCTCAAGATTATTAGTTTTATTTCCATTTTCAACCCCTCATATCTTATTATTTGATTCTTTTAAAAATAAACCATATCCTTAATATAATAGTATGTTTTATTCTAAGGGTTAGACATACACTTACACATACTTACATTTAATGGGTAATGAACATATTGTGTCTGTGTATAGTGAAATACTGCCTCACAAAACGACAATTGTTCATTTTACTTTAACCAATTTCATAGTTGGCCATTATGATGGAAAATATATTTTTATATGATATAAATGATATTTATTAACTCTTTATTCTTATCTAATCCTTTTATAATACACACCTTTAATACTTTCCATTTTTTACTAATATGATAACATCATTTGAAGAAGTGTGGAATACCTCCCCCTCAAAGAGATGTGATTCCTTCACACGATCCATGGAATGTATAAAGAATGATTATAAATAAAAATATGTAAAATCAAAAACCTATATATTATGTAAATAAAATAATTACCTTTTTCGAAATATACTATAAATATATTAATTTCATTATTACCCTTTCACACACTTAAAAATTGATAACGTCATTCATAGATATGTGGACTACTGAATCCTTGAAAAAATGTAATTTGTTGTACACCACAATTATTATATATATATATAAGGATATATGATTAAATAATACAGTATTAATGTTATATTGGTCATTCTGGAAATATTTTGTGTTACTAACCTTGTTTCCATAACGATCATTGAAAAATAAGAACGTCACTCATGCGTACGTATGTCCTACCGTCACCATGATTGTAATGTTGGCTCCTTTTTCATAACCATATTTAATAATTTATTTTAAATGTATAATTAATGAATGAATATGAAAATTATTTCATGATTATTATTCTGTAGATGTCATATAATGACTCATTTGACAATAGTTGACCTACCAATTTTGTTTTTGATACATAATCCGAATTTGGTGTAAACAGCCGATGTAAACAGAATTGTTTAAGTAGTTGTATACAACATAGTATAAAGTGAAATAAAAGTAATGTTAAACATGAAATTTTTTCAAAGAAATTAGAAAATTAACATAATCTTATTATACAGGATGTCAAAGGAAGTTCACCCAAAATAAAACTCAAGGTAAGGTATTTACATCTCACTTTTTACATCTATGAGATAATTGTCATGTTCACCATTTAATTATTTTGTGTGGTGTATCTAATACCCATTTTGATATATTATATCATTAATTGTTTTATCATTATGGTATTTAAAATATTCATTCAATATTATTCATTCATCAGGACTATGATTTAAATTGTTTTAGAGTGGTTTGGGACACTTTGGGATGTTTAAAGATTATTTTCCTTATGACTTGTACTAATTAGCATTCAATAGAATTTCCCTTCTAGGATATTATATATCCATTTTTCAATAAATCCTTTCATTATTATCTTGTTATTCATGACCATTTTCAATTATTAGTACTATTTTTTCACTCTTTGGTACTAAAAATGATTTAGAAAATGTTTTTATGAAAAAAAAACATTATTTCTCTCTTTAGTCAGAGAACCTGTTTTCTTATAAAACCCATGTTTTAATATAAAAATCAAAACTGTTTTTAAAATGATTTGATAAAGAAATTATTAAAATTTTTCTTTTACCATTGTTTTCAAAGAAATCTTCTTATCAATTTATTATCAATTCCTTTTTTTAACCTTTAACAAAGAAAAAAGAATGTTCTTTTACCTCATATGAAAAGCATATATTTACCCACCATCATATATTTAAAGCTTCCTTTTCATGTATAAAAGGATAATTTTTTAAGAAAATGTTTTTAAAATTTATGTTCAAAGAAAAAAATTCCCAAAAGGTTTTTCATAATAAAAGGATGTTTTTCTCAAGGATTTTATTAAAATATAATTTTATAGTATTTATATTCATCATCATCAATAACCATTTATTTTTACTCCACTTGAAATTTCATTATTGATATCATCCTTATTCTTCCTCTGGGTGGCATATTATTGATTTTTTCAAGGATAGTATTCACATTTACTTCTTTGAATCATTTGTTATTCCCCTTGAAATATTCAATATTCTATAATCATTGAACATTCAATTTCACCCTAATTATCCATTTCATTCATCTTGTATATTACTATTACATAAAACCTATACCATTTTACATACAATGTCTACTTTGATAGTTATTTTATTATTTGGGAAAATATTAATTATTTCATATCCTTTATTCAATACATATATTTGATGAGGCATATTATTTATTTTTATTATTCTATATGAGGAATGATTTGGACAAAAAATGATGGGAGGAGAATAAATTTATATAGGTCCTCAATGAATCGATAGGTTCTCATGAGGAAAATTAGTTTTACAAATTAGAATTGTTTAAACTGTCTTGTGAAAGGTATTGATGGCATAGGTTTTCATCTACCTCAAACATGATGTCTATTAAGAAATCATTTCCCTCGTTTAGTTTTAGTTATTATTCATCCATTATATTTTACATCGACATATCTATGGATACATTTCATTTTCATTTATTTAGATAGAATGTGTTTCAGTTTCTTACCTTGCCATATTTATTTTTCCTTATCTAGTTATTTAAATGGAATGTGTTTTTAGTTATTACATTTCCATAAAATTTATGAACTTCCTTCTTAGTTTATTGATATATAGTGAACTTCCTTCTCAGTTTATTGATTATATGGAATGTGAGTTTAGTTATTCACCACGTCATAATTATTATTCTCATTGATTTATTATTAATTATGCTATATTTTTCCCTTACTGAGAATTTGAGCTCACCATTTTTATGTTTATTTACCTAGAAATCCAAGAAGTTTACTTTGAAAGATATACAAGGATTTACTAGATGGATTAGATTTATCCTTGAAGCAATTTATTTAGAAAGAATAAAAAATTATTTTTTAATTAGTGTATTCTTTTCTATATATATATCTCGTTTACCAAGAATACTAAACTCTTGATCCTTCAGGATTTAATTCCGTGTAATATTTCCAATTTAATTGTAGTAGACACCGACTCTGGGCCTTCTAGGGTCAGGTTACTTCTGTTAGTATTAGATGAAGTTTAGTATCATCCTTGGGAACTAGAATTAGGAAGACATATGTTAGATAACATACACCTAAGGTAGAATTTGAGGATAAGTATAGAATAAAATCCATGAATTTTGGTAAGGTAGAGATTATGTGGTTCTTTCTAGAAATACATCCATGTATGGATACTACAAGTGTATCTGGTTTTGATACATATGTTTCTAGGATTAATAACTATGACAAGGTATTTTGAGCCTAACCTGGGGTAACATGGTATACAACAACGAGCCATACTGGACAACTGCTTTGAAACTCCTGGGGGATATGTTTAGGATAATTTAAATTTTATTAAAAACCACCATAATGGATTTTGACAATGAATAACCTAGGATAAAACTAGGGTGTTTAGATTGAAAATAGGGTATCATGATTTAAAAATCCTATAAATGATATTATGGATAAACTCTAGACTAAGGAAAGATTTATGTGGATATAAGTGGATGAAGTATTTATGTATTAGGGTTGTATTGAAAAATTAAATTAAAATTCTATATTTTGATTAACCTAATTTAAAAGATTTCCATCATATTTATTTTAGGAATTATATTAATTTTGTTTTAGAAAAGGATGACCTATAAGCTGGGTGATAACCTATCAAATCCGGAAAGGCTGTGAGTCTTAAACCCATGACCAAAGGAAAATAAGGGTTTCTTTCCAACCACTAAACTGTGAAATTTCCTAGTCAATTACCCAACATTAGGAAAATGTCTTCGAAATAAAATGTTTTCCTAATATCTTAATTTCTGTTGAATCCGTGGTATTCTAAATCATCACAGATTTATGGATATGAGGTCCTCAACTTTCCATTTATCATTCACTTGTTTGTGATGGATTACCCCTTTCATTCCTTATAAATATTTACATTTTTCCTATAAGTACGCATCTCTACATTACACTGATGTTCTCTTACTTAGAGACCTAGTTACATGGTATTCCATGTGACCTATGTACTTTCTATTCTCTCTTTAATAGAGGATGACTTATAAACCCTTCTCATGATGTGGGATTTCAAACATAGGAAATATCAAACAATCTATCACCATGATTGAGTTTAAATTGTGAGTATGTAATTTAAATATGGTGGGGAGAATGTGATTAACTTAAAATCTAAATTAAGAACATTTTATTTGATATCATGTATGACACATGACACCGAACATGTAATGTAATATAATATCTAGATACTTTATAAAATATTTACTATTTAAAATATATTCTATGTATTTCAATACATGAAACACCGAGTTTTCTTGTGTTTAATGCAAGAGAGGCCTTCTTTGATAGATTATGTTACATGAAAGAGTTTCCTTCCTCGATATCTTTTGTTAACATGAAAAAATGGCATTCCATTATAGCTACCATTACACGCAAGACTGATTTTCACCAAATAATAATGTATTATTAAAATATTATTATTTAATATAATATGATATAACATAGCCATTATGTTAGTAGTTATAAATAGTATTAACTAACTTATGAAAATTTATGGTTTATATAAATATAAAATTAATTCATTGGTTACCAACTAATGATAAATGAAAATAAGAACCAATTGGATATAAAAAGGAAATAATTTTATTTATATACATCTAAAGGAGTTTTTTCTTAATAAACATAGTTAATTATAATTACTGAATGATTTTAATGAAATATATATGTTATATATTAAATGAAATATTTTTTACATTAATCCATTATGTTTCATATGCATAAGATAAGAATAAAACCTATTTTACATATAAAACCTATATTTTTATAAAGGCAATTTTTCCTCCATTTAATAGAGAACCCATTTGAAATTAGAATTTTGAGACTTTAATTGATTTAATATGTAAAAATAAACTTAATCTTGGACATATAAATATAATAATTATTTTAGGGTGAATTTTTGATATTTTTTTGAAACATTTCATATTTAATGAATACTTAAAAATGTTGAATTTTAGTTCAAAACTTATTTTTTATCTAATTTATTTATAAGGATAAATTATATTTTTAATTTAATTTAAAGTTTAATTAGATAATATTTTTATAAATTAATACATTGTATGTCATTGTAATAAATTTTAATTTTAAATTGATTATAAAAAATATCAAACTTTTATACCTTTTTACCTTAAAAACATGCATTGTCGTCCCATCATCGGGATTAAATTTAAATTAATTTCTACCACTTATGTGATTTGAATTTGGAAAAATGGATTCCATATTTGGAATAAAAATAATTTCTAATTTCTAATAATACCAAATTTGTTTTTTATAAAAATATTAGTGAAAGTAATTAAAATTAATTACAATTATTAAGGTATAATTAAGCTTTATAAAGGACTAAACATTTAACATAAGGGCCAAATGACCTATAAACTTCTCCAAAACACCTTTTATGGAAATAATTAGGACATCAACCTTCCATTATTGAATTTTTTTGGTTTTTTTCTAACATGTTTTTCAGTTAAAACATGTGTACACCTAACTTGATTTCAAAAGACCAGGTGAGTCCTTTTCCTCCCTTATAAAAGGCCGCCACCTATCCCCATTCTTGACACATCTCAAACCACTTATATTTGAAAAATATCTTCCCATATAGCTTCCCAAAATCCCTCCACTATAACTTTAAGCCTCTATTTTAGTATAAATACTTCCAAGGAATCCTTTTGGTAGAAACCAAAAGTTGTTACCCGATTAAGAGGTAATGTCTTCTCTCAAGCATTCTAATTTTATTTCCATTCTCCAACCCCTCATATATTATTATTATATTATTATATAACAGCACAATTATCCTTAATATAATTTTATTTTGTTATCCTAATGGTTATACCTACACTTACACACACTTCCATCTAATGGGTAACAAACATATTGTTTTTGTGTATGCAAACTACTGCCTCACCAAATGATGATTGTTCATTTTCTTTTACCTACGTTCATGGTTGGAAATTTTGATGGACACTCTATTTTTGTATCATATTTATGATATTTATTATTTCATTATACTTCTTTAATTTTTTTATAACACATACCTTTAATACTTTCCATTTTTTTAATACGATAACTTTGTTTGAGGAAGTGTGGACTACTGCCCCCTCAAAGCGATGTGATTTGTTCACACGATCCATGGAATGTATAAATGATGATTATAATTAAAAATATGTGAAATAAAAAAAAATTATATGATATTAATGAAATAATTACCTTTCTGTATATATACTATATATATATATCATTTTCTTTATTACCCTTATACACACTTAAAATGTGATAACGTCGTTCATGGACACGTGGCCTACCGTCACCTCAACATGATGTGATTAAATTTACATCACAATAATTATATATAAAATTATATATGATTTAATAATATGTTATTTATGATATAATGATCATTTTGGAAAGATATGGTGTTACTTTCCTTCTCTCTATAACAATCATTGAAAAATAAGAGCATTACTCATGCGTACGTACAACCTACCATCTCCATGATTTTAACGTTGGTTCATTTTTCATAACCATATTTAATGATTTATTTTAAATTCATAATTAATGAAAAAATATGATAATTATTTCATGATTATTATTTTTGAGATATTATATAATGACCCCTTTAACCATTGTTGACCTACCAATGTTGTTTTTGACACATAATCTGAATTTGTGCTAAACACCCAACATAAATATAATTTTCAAGTAGTTGTATAAAACATAGTATAAAGTGAAATAAAATTAATTATAAACTTTAAAATGTTTCTCAATAAATTCGAAAATGAAAATAAGTTTATTATACAAGATGTGAAAGGATTTTCACCCAAAAGGAAACTCAAGGTAATGGATTCTCATCTCACTTTTTACATCTGTGAGATAATTGTCATATTCAAAATTTGATTATTTTGTGTGGTGTATATTCTGCCAATTTTGATATATAATGTCATGAATTATTTTATCGTCATTGGATTTGAAAATTCAATTCAATATTATTCCTATATGAGGCTTATGATTTAAATATTTTCAAAGTTATATGGGACACCTTGGGATGTTTAATGATTATTTTCCTTAAGAATAGTACTAACGAACTTGCAATGGAACTTCTATTAGAGTAAATTATATAAAAACATTTCAATAAACCCTTTCATTATTATATAGTTATTCATGACTATTTTCAAGTATTAGTACCATTTTTACACACTTTGGTACTGAAAATGTTATAGAAATTATTTAAGAAAACCCAAATTTTTTTATCTCTTTAGTTGGAGAACCTGTTTTCTTTTAAAAATCTTGTTTTAATAAAATGTTTTCAAAAATATTTTTAAAATGATTTGGTAATGAAATTTTTATCATTTTTGTATTTTACAATTGTTTTTAAATGAATATTATTTTCTCTATTCAAACAATATGTTCTATAACCTTTCACCATGCAAATGGAATGTTCTTTTACCTCGCACGAAATGTACGGATTTACCAATCATCATTTCTTTGAAGCATCCCTTTCATGTCTAAAAGGTTGCTTTATAAAGAATTTTTTTTTCATATGTCATTTTCAAAGAAAATTTTTTCAAAAATATTTTCATAATCATAGAATATTTTCCCCAATTGTTTTTAAAGATCATTTTATAGTATTTCTATTCATCAGCATCAATAGAATCTACTATAAAACTAGGCTTATCCAATACAAGGGATTTAACAGTGCTAGCTGAAAATGATGTTAAAGACTCCATTTTTAAGTGCTAAAAAACAATATTAAATGAGGTCTTTAATAATGATAAAATAAATTGTTAAAGGGGGACCTCTATCAGCACTTTTAAAAAAGAACTAATAAATGAGATCTTTTAACAGTACTTGTAAAAAAACACTGTTAAAGGGGGTCCTTATCAGTCCTTTTTTAGAAGCGATGATAAAGACCCCTCTTTATCAACTCTTTTTTAGTAGCAGTGATAATGGTATACTTAAAAAAACTGAATAAGAATAATATATTAATATATAAATATAAATATATTGATATAAATATAATATATATTTTTTACAATATGTTTTAGATAAGGTAAATTGAATTTTACACTTAATATATAAAATATTTTGTGAAAATGGATTACAAAATAAATAAAAAAATTAATTAATTATTTTCTTATTATTTCTGATTAATAGTCATCTAATATTAATTTGAAGATAGAGAATCAAAATAATAATAAAATATCTAAAATAAGTTGAAAACGTAACTCAAACATCAAACAATGATAACTATTGATCTGGGTGTCCATATATGCTCTACCATTTATCAAATAAATTTTGTTGGTGAGATCTATACCCTTAGTGACAATGGTAAACCTCTATCACATGTTTAAAGGCCATAAAATCTCATAAGATCTCAAAAATAGAGTTTTTAGTTAGGGTACCCTGATTTTTTGACATTCGATGGATTTTCAACCAATTTTATAGGTGAATTATTGCCTTTTTTGTTGGTGACTAATTTTATTCCTAGGTATTACATTTATATTGATATTAAGGTTTTGAAATTTTGTCATTTTTCATATTTTAATGTTATTTATAATTAAATATATGCATGTTTATTATGTTTACTTATAATAAATCACTCATATAAATACATATATCAACATAGTTATGTAAAAATGTATATTCTAATATATGTAAATAAATACATATTCTAAAGATCTATTTAAAATAATATCTATACATTTTTACATTATAAATACATATACATATGTGTGTATTAATAAAGTGAAATATATTTATATTCTATTCTATTATATATAAATAAATATAATATATAATATATTTCAATAAATATAAGTATATATATATCACACACACATATATATTTTATAAATTTATTTTAAAATAATTATATAAATATATGTAAATATATATATATATATAAACAGAAATATCATTAAATAGATATCAAAACAACATAGTGTAGTGGTAAAGGTGTTCCATCTTCGAAGGAGAGGTGTAGGGTTTGAATCCATGAAGATGTGTATAAGGATAGAAATTCATAATGTGATGATAAAAGGTGGTGGTTTGAAAAGCACCAATAAAGGGGGGGTGGAGCACTATTAAAGGGTTTGTGGAAGCGCTGATAAAGGGGGTCAAGCTCATAGGTGTCCAAAAAAAATATAATTTTACCCCCTTTAACAGTGCTGCCTTTATCATCACCAAAAAATGGTATTAAAGGCCCCCTTTAACATCACTAAAAAAGTGTTGTTAAATGACTCTTTTAACAATGTGTTTTTATCATTGATATAGGGGGACTTTAACAGTGCTTTTTTAGCACTGAAAAAGTTTTGAACTTTTAACTACACTCACATTGTCAGTGTTTTATTATAATTGATAAAGGACTATTCTAGCACTTTTAAATGCCTATTTTGTAGTAGTGAACCCTTTATTATTACTCCACTTAAGATTTTGTTTTGTAATTATATCATTTGTATTATTCCTTTGAATGGTTTATTATTGATTTTTCTAAGGATAGTATTCACATTCAATTCGTTGAATTATTTGTTATTCATCTTGAAATATTCAATCTCCTTTGGTAATTGAACATTGAATTTTCCCATAATTATCCATTTCATTCATCATGGTTGTTACTATTTCCTAAACTAGATACCATTTTACATATGATGTCTACTTTGATAGTTATTTAATTATTTCAGAAAATATTGATAATTTGGTCTTCTTTATTCAATACAGATATTTGATAGGGCATATTATTTATTTTGATTATTCAATTAGCGGAATAATTTGGAAAATAAATGATGGGAGGATACTAAAATTATATAGATCCTAAATGCATCGATAGGTTCTCATGAGACAAATTAATTATGAAAAACAGAATATTTTAAATCATCATATGAAAGGTCTTGACGATATAGTTTCTCATGTGCCTTAGACATGACGTCCATTAAGAAAGAATTTACCTAATTTAGATTCATTTATTATTCATACATGAGATTTTGTTTCAACATATTTATGGATTCATTTAATGTTTAATTATTTAGATAGTATTTATTTTAGTTTCTTACCCTACAATATTTCTTTTTTCTTATCTAGTTATTTTAATGTCATGTGTTTTCATTTATTTCCTTTTCATGTTGTTTATGCGCATATTTATCAGTTTATTGATTATATGGCATGTGAATTCAGTTATTCATCATTTCATAATTATTATTCTCATTGATTAGTTATTTATTATACTATATTTTGATCTTACTAATCATTTTATCTCACCCTTATTATATTTATTCACCTAGGAATCCAAGAAACATACTATGAAGGATATGTAGGGATTTACTAACTAGATTAGAGTTATCCTCAAATCTATTTATTTAGAAAAGTAGAAGAAAAATATGAAGTAATTAGTTTATTATTTTCTCATGTATATATCTATCTTATCAGGACTACTAAACTCTCAGTCCTTTGGGATTTAATTCCTTGTAATCATGTCAATGCAATAGTAGTAGACACCAGCTTTGGGACTTCTGGGGTTGGGTCTTTACAGATCTCCTCTTAGAGACGTTAGGGATATTTTTTTTAGAATACCAAAACCTATAATATGTGTATATAGAAGTTATGAATATAAATGGGTAGGGTTTGGTTGGTCTAAGAAGGTTAAAATTGGTGTAAGGAAGTGAGGGAGAAAGTTCCCTTTTATAACTTAGGTGGTGATTTTTAGGAAACTCCAAAAATATTAAATTAATATACATTATTTTTTAATTAAAAAGGTCTTAAAAGTGAGTGATTTAAAACCTAATAAGAGTACGGGTCTCAATCCTCTCAAAAAAATAATTTTTAGACATGTTTAAGTCATAATGTTAACCTTATCATTTGTCTTTAACCATTAGTTAATCCCTTTAACTCTTACCATGACAACTTTTTTTTACTCTTTAGGGATAATATATTTACTATAAAATTATAAACAAACCAAAAATGTATCATTGATGACATATTTAACCTTATTGTTGTTATTTGGCCGAATTTATTTTTTTATGAATTTTTTATCATTTACTAAAATATTATTTATTTTAAAGTATAATTTTTTTTCATTTTTGATACTATTCAATATTTGTCTTTTTAAGAAATATCCTAACATCGTGATAACATCGAACCAAAATTTATAATATATCAATAACATTTCTAAATTATCTATAAAATCTATGGATGTCATTCATTATATCAAATTTTATTTATTTTAATGTTTTTAATATCATTTATTTTTATTTCCAGTAATTAAACAATTACTACATCATTATTATGAAAGAATTTATTTTAAATTATTTGTTCTAAAAAAATTTTAAATAAGTTATCATGATGAAGATAAACTTATTATCTTTCAAATGAATATGTATAGTCTAATTTATCTTTTCTATAACAATGTATTAAAAATGTAATACTTATTAAAAACACGAGTATTTCATTTTTAACTTAACTTTAAATAAAATATAATAAAAGTCTTATTCTCATCCAATTGGATTAAAAAGAGTATAATTTCGACCTAATGTAGATTTTGGTAGAAAAAAACTCATTAAATGAAATTAGGACAAGCGTTGGGGTAATTTTATAAAATCATTTATATCCATAATTACCAAATTTACCCTTAACTGTTGTAATTAAAATATTACTAAATTTTACTATTCATATGAGCAAAAATAAAAGAAACATATTTACATAATTTGGACCCACTAATTCCAAATATAGAATCCATTTTTCATAATTCAAAACATAGAATTTGTATTAATTAATTAAAAATTATTCTTGTTGACGGCGTGAGAAAATGAGTTATTAAAGTTTAAACCAGCAAAAGATTGAAGCGTTTTCATATTTAAATTCATTGAAAATTGATTAAAATAACTGAAATTGTATTAAATGATAAAAATAATCTATTTATACTTAAAAAACATTCAATAATATAATATAACACTTTGAATTATTTTGATAAAAAAATTTGTTTTCAATTAAAATTTAGTATTTTTCACTATTCATCAAAACATGAAACTTATCAGAAAAATACAAAAAAAATAACTAAAGTAAAATTTTATATTTATATTTAAAAGATGAAGTTTATATTTCTAATAGAATTCAAAATATTGTCAAAAATAGGACTTAAAATATGTTCTCCATTAAAAGATTATAAAACTATTTTTATAAAAAAATAGGTTTTATGTGTAATATTCGGTTTGATATTATCTTATACCTCTCAAATATGTTATATGAATGTCAAAATATTTTATTTAATATATTAAATATATATTTCATTAATATCGTTCTGTATTAGTAATTAATTTAATTTATTAGAATAAAATGACTTTGTGAGCATAAAAATAGTTCGTTAAAAAAACATCTCATATATATTCTGTTGGTTACTATATTCATTTTTAATTAATTTATAACCAATGAATTCAACCATATATTTCCATAAGTTAGTTAATACGATTCATAACTTCTAAATTAATGTATAGGTTAGATATATTTATATTAAATAATGATATTTTAATAATATATTGTTGTTTGGTAAAACTCGGTCTTGCATGTAACGCATGCCAACTCATTGTTGTGTGTAGAATAAACATATTTTGGTATTGAATATAACATAATATATCAAAGAAAATGAATTTATTTAAGAAGTGACATGCTGTAAAATCTTGGGGTGTTACAGGTGATGTAGGGACATCGTGTTTTTATGTTAATGCATTTCATCTACAAGGTGGATATTTTTGAACTTTATTCACTCAATATTGTAAATTAATAGATTTTAATTCCGTGCATTATGTGAAGACTCATCCCTATAAAAACCAGGATTTGGTGCCATTTGAACATGATGTGTCTTTTTAAAACAAAAATATGCAACGATAAACACACATCACATTCCATACAGAGGATCAAGGTCGGTTCAGGTTCTAGGAAACCGGTAACTTCAGAAATGTTTCATCTGATAAAATCTATTACCAGAAAATTTAAAATTCAAAACGTACAGTGAGAATAAAAATGCCCAATAAGGGGTTTAAAATAAACCAATGAAACTTTGAAACCATTTTTCTAAAAACTTATCCAAAAAAAATTCTCTTATAGAAAACTGTAACACGTGTAACATAACATAAAAGTTCTCAACTAAGATTTTCAAGGAATACATGAATCAATTAGGAAATTTTCAAAAAGTGGTAGTAAAAGATATCCTAAACAAGTATGACGTATGAATGTTTAATCAAAAATTAAACTGTTAAGAGAAATAATTAATTAGAGTTGCGTGTGAATGAAAAAATTTCAATTTCATATGTTGGTTTCTATTTTACACGAATCACGCCCCAAACTTTTACTTGGGACATCAATAAGAACGTGATAAAAACATAAGGGAAAGAGTAGTGAAAGAATAGGCATATCATCTTGAAAAGAACTTGTAACATGAGTTGAATATGTGGCTTCAACATTTCATATAGACATTCATGAACATAATACTGATGTTCATCCCCAAGGAGTCAATACAGAAAAATTACCAATGTTATTCACCAGGTATCGTGAAGCTTGTCATCTCTAGAGATTAATTCTTTTCCCAATGCAATGGAGCGCTCTTAGGGAACACCCTTAATATGTCTTTAAGTTCATGTGAGCCAAATAAATAAATACTTAACTTAAACGGGGATGTATATTCAAGATGTCCCATACCACCATGAATAGTTCATTCATATTTGGTCATAGTAGTTGAATTTACATAACTTATAAGT
The DNA here is from genome assembly GCA_963277665.1 of Viscum album. Lineage (NCBI taxonomy): Eukaryota > Viridiplantae > Streptophyta > Magnoliopsida > Santalales > Viscaceae > Viscum > Viscum album. The sequence goes on from OY728148.1 coordinate 942,679,512, forward strand.
GATAAAGGCATCTATATGATTAAAAATAAATCTAACAATCATACGACAATTATTAAAAGGAAAAAAGAAAGGCAGATTATGGTAGATACATTGATATCTAAGGTACTGAAAGAACAGATAACTAGAATTTATCACATGAATGTTTTTTCTTGAAATTCTAAAATGTCATCATCCAATTGATTACAAGGTTAACCAAAAATCTCAAGTATGGTTTTGAGATTGCACATACTAAAACATTCAATATTGTTAAGCCTTTGCATAATACTGAATAATTTCCATGATATAAAGCATGAATCTTCACAATAAGAATCATCATTTAAAACATACGGAAAACAAATAAGTTACTCTTAAATTTATATATAAGTTTTTTAACACCCTATTTCTTATGTTTTTAAAACTCCACCTAAACTCGAGACTTAATGTGTAAGGACCTTAACAACTTAAATCAAGGTTCGTGCAATATATAAAATCTATGTGTGTACCCGAACTCAAACTGAAATATTGGCACACCCAAGTGTGTTAATCCCCTATGAAAATTAGTTCATCAACATTTTGAATAGGGCAGGTCATGCCCTTAGTCATAAAAATTTGTTTATGAAAACATACAAAAATATAATTTTATAAAAACCTGATCATATATATAAAAATTTCAAAATTTATTTATTATTTAAATATGAAATTATGTTTATGTGAATATGTGCGGTGTATGAACAATTATACACAAAATTCACACATATAACCGAAGTAGAAAGGTCAGGTCAATTCCTGCATTTAACCGATGTATATACATATAACCAAAAGTATATATGTATTTTCAAAACAACAAAACGTGTCTAGGTATAATCCTTACATTCATTAAGCTATTTGACTGCAAGAGAACCTGAAAGCCTTGGTTCAACATTTAAGAACGTTTTGAATGAACCGCAAGGTTAATTTTTTTTTTGAATATATAAGTGTATATATTCTCAAAGAAGAAAAACAAGGCAAAACTAAAAAACCCATACTTTAAAAACCAGGTAAAGGAGGACTTCAGGGAGGGTTGGTCGGGCTCACTAGAGACTTGATTGGGAGGGAAGAACCGAGATATCTCGGTTATTTATATACAAAATTTCACACAACACCTTCCATGCAAAAACATACCCACTTGCATTGCATTCAATGGGGGTGTCATGCTTGATGAAAATGAGGAGATATGGGGGTCCCTGGCGGTCAGAGGTGAAGAATACGAGGGGTGTTCAATAGGGTAGGGTCACTGGTGTAACCCATGCGTGGAGGAAGAAGACGACACGACTAGGGGAAATGCCGGTGAAAAACTGATGATCCAGATAGATCCCAACGTTGATCCAAGGGATGAGATGTGTCCGATGTTTTAAAATAATTGAGCAGCTTAGATTATCTCTATGTTTCATCGGACGGTCTTTGTTTGATGTGAAAATTTAAAAACCTCGAACGACCATGATTAGATCGTGCCGGATCGAATGGTTGACAAAAACTGCGGAGAGAGATGCAGTTGGTGAGGGTCGAGCGTGGGATCAGAAACAACGGCCCAGATCACGCGCGAAGTGATCCAATTGTCCAAATCATGTTTCGCAAGAAAAACATGCTTGCCACATCGAAATGGAGAGCAGTTTTTGCCTCCCTTATAACCCCGGGCCTCCCAACGAGTGTTCAATAATCACACAACACCCATGAAGGGGGCCCTATACACGGGCTCCCACCCACAAGACATGTCCTACCTAGACCCCACCGCGTCCTCATGCCCTCACTGGTGCGCCTATGTGCTCTTTCTTGCTCCCGAGCGCCCTCTGGGGAACCTCTGCCCGAGCTCGGGCCGGGCTTGGCTTGGGGCTGAGGGTCAATCTCAGCCACTTCGTGTGTGTTTCCTCCCTCGGCCCTATCAAAAAAGGGCTGGCCCTAGTGGGCCAATTTTTTTGAAAAAGCTAAACTAAAATAATTAAGAATAGGAAAAATTACATTTATTAAAACTATATAGAATTTTATATTCTAAAAAATTAATGAATAAAAATTAAACTTGTTTTAGTTAAAAGAATTTCTAAAATTAAAAATACGAAACTCCTTTTTTTAACTCAAAATGTTACAAAAAGGAAATTTTAATAAACCTACATTATATTTTATATACTAGTATTCAGGAAAACATTGTTCCATCAAAGCATTATTTAATTTGAAAAACATAAACGTAGTTTATAACATTATTTAAGAAATGAAAATCGTTACATTGTATTTGAAAAATTCCCAATGTGTTTTGAATTCCTTAATTCTTTTCAAAATCACTTAAGGGTGAAATGATGTTTTACACCAAATCCTTTTAGAGTTCATAAATGATTGTTTATTTATATCCTTAATCATAACCTAATTATATGGAAACTAATTAATATTTAAATAAGTTCACTTATCTTAACAATGTCCAACGACTATTTTTTTATAACTGTTAGCTTCCATCGGTCACTAGAGCAATAGTCGAATAAAATGTCCTATAAATCCAAACCTTATGGTGTCCTAAAACTCAAAAGGAATAATATGGTGATTCCCATTACGCTAATGATCAACATGGTTTTTATGATCACATTAGGGATTTTTTTTCTTTATTTGACTCGATGGATCTCCATTACTTATTAGGATTCATTGTGGTGATTAGGGGTCTTCCAGTACTTCTGATGGGGTTTTTAATAGGTATATTTGGTTAGCATGAATCCTCTTTAGAAATTGGTGTATTGTATACACAACGGTGTTCTTATTTAAATAAAGAGCCTTATGTTTATCCTTTAAATTTTCTTTCTGTTAAAAGGGATTTAACAAAAGTAAATTCATAATAGCATTATTATATGACACCCAAAATTAGGGGTGTCACATTACTCCCCCATCAAATAATTGGGTCTACAAAATTCCTTTCATACAACATTTCTATGCGGAAGTTCTCAGTTGTTCCTACCATATCCCCCATCGTTGAGGATCCTCAGGTGCATTTAGTGGAAAACCCAAATTGATGCTCAACTCCTCTAGTTCTCTAATCCAGATTAACTTCGGGCATGAGGGGTTGAACTCATTCACTGAACACTCTGACATCCAGATGGAGACTGTAATGGTACAATGTTTGGAACTGTCCATATGTACCAACGTACGAAGAACATTCCAAATTATTTATCGATCGAGAACATTTATTTTATAGATGTTGTCATACAGGCTAACGCTGAGGAGTTTTTACATGTAGGTGGCATAAATTCTTGCCTCTAAAACACCCTCTTGTAATTTTACTCCGTCCGTGTAGTTCTATCCTAGGGCGAGACATAGGAAGATCCCTTCATGGTTTTTTCCTCTCCGCTTACACTCGACCAATTGTGTTGAGCCTATGTGGTAGTAGATGGGAGAATTCCCTTGACAGGTGTGGAGAATCCCCGAACCATTTGTCACCTCAAACAATTGCTTGCACGTTCCTCATAGTTTTACAAAGGGATGATACTCATCTTCAAAGGTTTTTATTTCAATAATATCCAGTATCTCGGTAGGAAGAGATAACATGTGGGGTTTTCCTTCCATCTGAAAGTTTAACATGAGAGTTCAATCACGTGAAATCTATCCAAAAGTATAAACAATGTAAAGACATAAGAAAGAAGAGATAACAAAATATTTTATTTATATAACTACTGGTGCACAACGTAAAATGGGGCTAATGGTTTACCCAGTTCCTTAACACACGAATTTCCAAAAAAAGCTCAAAACTCTCTATCTCCCTAAACTATATGCAACCTGAGCAATCAGGTTTGATGTCGTGGGAGCACTTATGGTAACTCCATAGTCTGAAAAGTGGGGTGTACAACTGTGAGACATCCCTATGTACTTGTTGTCTGTAAACAGAATGAGAGTCTTTGTATTCAAGGATGCCAAAGTCCATCATTTGACCAAAATGGCCATAGGACAAGACTTGACACATGTATGCTGCATGGAGATCCCCCTCTGCAGCAGCCTCTTGGAAATCCATGGGGGACGAGACGCCTTTTCCTGCGATGAAGCATCAAAAAAATCCCTAGTAGTACTTCCCCCATAGTCTGTAAGATGGGAACTGGTCTTGCATCATAAAGATGTAATCCATACCCGCTCTTCAGTAGAGTTGAAGAACTCAGGGAGAGTTGGACACATCATAGAGATGATTACATGAAAAACAGATATGGGAATAGTTTATAAAAGATTCATGGATGGCTATAGAAATTATGGTTTCTAATGCCTCATTGGGAAGAGAAAAAAGATTATTACCTTCATTTTCCATCTGAAAATTAAGAAAACTCATTTTTAGTAATGTTGAAGTATATTTTTCTTTGTTTCAGTTCCGGCTTTCCAGAGTTATCAAAACTGAATCCTATAATACAGACTCTGAATACCCAACCCCAGAAAAAACAAGATTCGGTGCCTTCTGAACATGATGTGTCATTTTAAACTAGAATCATGCACTGATAAACACACATCACGTCCCATACAGGGCACCGTTCTCACACCGGGCCACCGCTCTCAGACTGGGCTACCACCCTCGGACCGGGTCACCGCCCTCAATGTGGGTCGTCGCCCTCACACCGGGCCCCCACCCTCACATTGGGCCCCCACCCTCGGAGCGGGTCGATGCCCCCACACTGGTCCACTGACCTCATACCAGGCCGCCACCCTTGAAGCGATCCACCTCCCCGGAATGGGTCACCACCCCATGCGAGTCGGGATTCCCCTTTGCGGGCTGCCCCCTTGCAGGCCGCCCTATTACAGTCGGGCCGCCCTTGAAGGTCATGGTGGGATGCCCTTGCGGGCCACCCCTCTTGCGGGTCAGACCAAACATCGGCCCAGCATGCCGAGTCCACCCCTACCCATCAGGCCGAGTCCACCCCAGCCTCGCCTAGAGCGAGTCGGGCCGGGTCGGTCTGACCAGGTCAAACTGAACCGAGACCCAACCGGACCCTGGAACACTTAAAGGAGCATATCTTGAGAACCTGATGTCATGAAATCCACCCAAATAAAATATGTTAATCCTCAGGATCATCGCATGGCGTAATCCTTATGTGGTTTGAATTATACCATCATGCATCTTCAGTTTGTTGTTATTGACTCCAAAGATCGTCAAGGTGTGATTGTTACCCATGTAAACAAGTCCTTTCGAGATATGTTCATACTGATCAAACCATTTGCTTTGATCCAAGATTCTATTGAATTAATTATCAATGTGTTGTTGAGCTGATGTCTACCTCCATCCATCATTGAAGTTTCGCTGACTAGTATGTCTCCATTTTCATTTGTACTCGTCATATTTCATTGAGAGTTGTTTCCACCACTCTTACTGTTCCAACTGTTCTTTTTGGTGTACCTCCACTTTCCATAACCATAACATGTTATTTTATTATTCTTATTGATTTCGACCTTCCATGATTTTGGCTCCCACATAGAATTTTGATCCATCGTCCTTCCTCTCTCTATTGGCAAAGTCTTCGATTGGTGAAATGCTATTTGTCTGTCACTTTGGTCATGAATTGAATTTTTTGATCAGGAACCACATTTGCATCGTTGTTGAGAATAAACATGTCCATCATGATATTGTTGGTATGTTTGATGAACAACTGATCATATGGATTTGTAAATCATTAGAGTATAATACCAACACATTCAGTATCCCTAATTTTGTAGCCCAGTGTCATGAGTTGAGCGAATAGGGTATTGATAGTGTTGATGTGATCAGTCCCTGATGATGACTCTTCATTCGAAGAGTGTATAATTTTCTCTTTAAGAAAATTTTGGTGTGCAGTGACTGATTAATAAAACTAAAATTTGAATTATGAAGGCATGGATTAATAAAACTAAAATTTAAATTACAACTGAAAACTAATACAAAAATAATATTAAAATAATATTAAAATAATAAATGAGGGGGGAAGAGAGGAGAAGTAGCGGCCCATTCCACGATGGGATCCCTCCTTAGATATGGGTGTCGAGATGATGATTTGGGAAGGAGTCGAGGGACTCCTTTTATGGGAAGAATTCTTTCAACTATATGAGTGTGCATTGTTAGACTACTAAATGATCGATTCATTCATCGACAACTTCATAAAAGTTTTTCATATATTTTCTTTCCGTTTATCCTACAAATTTCAGCTCATTTAGCCTCTGGGATAAGGAGTTATGTAATTTTCATTGAATAATAATTTTTTATGGCCAAAATTTCATGGAAGCTTCCTTCAAATGTGTAAAGATCAATGGAAAACTTAATGACTTAAAAACTCCCCCAAATTTGTTTTAGAGTCGGTTCTAGGTGTCCTAGTGGTATCCCAAGTAGAAATACCTAAATTGGAGGTGAGGGAACCAATTTTTGCATCTGTTATGGTGGTGGGGTCTACGTTGTCCGCCCGAAAAAGTTTCCAACTTCAATGAATTTTTTGAACTAATAGATCGTCGAATCAGCTCTAGGTCCAAAATAGGGAGTTGAATGAAATAAAATTATGATTTTAAAAAATACCAATCAGTAAGTTTGGAATTATATGATTTCTGAAATGATAAAAATACATTTGCAGTAAAAATCGGTAAAAATCCAAAATTATGAAATTTTCTCAATTTTTCTCATAATCATTCTAAAATTCAAAATACCCATTATTTTAATAAAACATTGAAATAAATGAGTTTCTCATTGAAAAAAAAAATAACAAATCCTCATTATTTGTTAAAAAATATGCATAAAAATTTTCTCTGCCAAATACCCCCACACTTAAACCATGCTTGTCCTTAAGTATAAAATCACCACAGGGAAATCAGAGAACACCAATGTTACCAAAATTCAAATTCCAATGCAATAAAATCAAAAAAAAATCAATGTGAAATTAAACTTTCAAAAATTTGCATAAAATATCAATTTAATATTTTATTTTTCAACGAAACAAATAATTCACATATTTTACTTTTACCCTATGAATATTATTGGAACTTCTCATTTCAATCATTCATCTTCCTTAATTTATTATTATTAAACTTTCCAAGTCATGATTTACCTCACTTTTGATTCTTTTCTCTCATAACTCATGAAACAATTCAAGTAGATTTATTCTTATATCATTAAAAAAATGCTCTTTATCCATAGGCTTATAAATGAACTACTTTATCCACTTTGTAAAGATAAAACACACATAAAATCACGAGGACTTGCAATTAAGGTTCTATTGACTATGAAGTTTATGGTTGGTAGGTTTTGATGCATTAAAAATTAATGCTCAAGGAGGAGGTTAATCTCTTATGTACTATGCATGATATCAAAAGTAAAAATATAATGAAATTATCCCCTTTAACATAGCAACTCCCACTTCCCAAAACTCAAAGAAAAGGTTATGATCAAGTAAGCATAATGAATGATTTGTGCACCCTCATGAATATTTTATTTATCTTTTACTTTTTTACTTTTTTCAAAATTTATCGTTATATAATACCTCACATCCATCACATATCCACATAGGATCAAAAGATCATCGGTCTGAAAAATGGTGATTTTTTGTTTTCCCAAATCACAACCAATTTTTTTTTCTTTTTGTTGGTTATTTTTTAAATTTTTTTCATTTTTTAATTCATGTGTGGAAAACAAGAGAGTATAATTAATGATTCAACAAAATTTTATAATTACCACAATAATACCCTCACACTTTTTCCTTATAATGTATATCATCACATCCACCATGATTCCATTTACCCCCACACATCAACTTTAAAATATTATGAAAATACTAAGAGGAGGGTAGGAATGGATAAAAATGGATTGAAATATGGCTCATTCCTATAAAGGTCATTCGTGGTCTCTATGGGTAAAAAGAAGGATTAATGTAAAGGTGGTTTTTTAAGGAAAATTATATTTTTAAAGGATTCCTCAATCATTTCAAATGTGTTTTTTCACAATCATAGACCTGTAATGTTTTAATACAAGTTCTAGTCAGTTACATGTCCCAAGATCACTCAAGAAATATGCTGAAGAATAAATAGTAAGTACATGGTATAGAAATCCTCTTAGGATTGGGAAATATAAAATTGGACAATCACTCATGGCATGACTAATAAATCAACTCACATGAACATTATAAATTCAAATCATGAAGGATGGTAGGGAAATTTCATTTACATGAATCAATTAATTCCTTGAAATCATGAGTCATTACTTAAATATCCATGCTTCATTTTAAAAATTCAATTATTAATTTCAATAATTTAATCATTTCAACATTGAAATCTAAAACATTGCATCTCAAGATTCCTAATAAACTGATGTCTCTTAGATAAGTCGAGTAAAACATAAATTTTTTTGTGGGCCTCCAATTTTATCTTTAAATCTCAAAACATGTTGTGGAAAAATGTGGAAAGTTTAAAATATAAAACACTAAAATTGAAAACCATTCTCCTATGAAACATGATCCTTCCCCTTCACTATCTAGGGCTTCCTTCTACTTTCATGATCCTACAAAAGAAAATTACACAATTAATCACACTGATCATTTCATTTAAGCTTAAAATGAAAAGAGGGGGTGGCCGCATGCTAAATTATTTCAAAGAAATTAAATTTACATCTAAATTATTAGAAATCATGTAAAGATATTTCTTGGTATTATCCCCCATGTGGGCCCTAAATTTTTACTACCTCTAAAGGGAAGTACCAAGTATTATCCAATGTCTGATTGAGGATGACGCTTCCTTGATTGGAACCACCTCATGTGGATTTTCTCAACTTGTTCTTAATTCTTCTAGGTGAGTAATAATCCATGGATAGAGTACACCATTCTCCCCACCCCCCTTCACAATGAGGTATAACATGCATGGTGGGGTAGTATAAAGTATGAATAATCCTCCTTCTAGGTTGCTACATGTGAAACCTCTTATTCTCTATCCATTGGTTCCCCAAGGCATGCTTTATAAAAAGAATAGTCAATAGGAAAGTCAGAGTGTAATTCAATTTGAATAATATTAAAACATGAAGTATCATGATCAAATTCATCCACATCAAAGTAAGATTCTTTTATCATGATTTTGTTAGGGAAATACACTAGAATCTATTCATGAACTTCCTTCAATAAATATTCAACGTGTCCAGAGAGCTCCATATGTTCCTCAACATGTGCACATCTTGGTTCTTCTTCATACTCCATGGAATAGCTGAGATTGTCAGATTCTGTATAATCAAAACCAAAAAGAGTGATGTATAATTCAGATTCAATAAAATGATAAGGGATATAGTCATTGAATGGTTAAAATCCCTAAGTCGGTTCACCTTTAATATATGTATCAATGGTAAGTGCCTCTTGGAGTAGACTCTCTGAGGATGGAGGCATTTAGTCATTGTCCTCCATCTTGATTTTAAATTCCACCACTTGGGTGGTTTCTTCCATCAGTGGTGATGAATCTTATTCTTTTTATTGAATGGGGAGGTCAGGTGGTTCCTCACATTTAATCATGAATTCATCCAAACGTTTTTGATCTCCCACTTTTAGCTCACCAGGTAAGTCTTCCTGCATTGACTCCTCAGGTTCTTCAATTTCAAATATATGTGGTGAAATTTCATCCACCACTTTCTCAGGTTATTCCTTTGTCTTAGGTTTGGGTTACTCCATTAATGAACGAACCTAATCAAAAGTTCTATCAGCCTTTCTAGTTAATTGCTCAATTCTTTCTCTATGTTCATGCACCTATGCTCTTCTAAAATATTTATCTTCTTCTTTTTCTTGTTGTTGAACCTATGAGTATTTTTCCCATGCATAATATTCTGAATTTGAATACATCATGGATGTATTTTTTTAGTTTTTTTAAACAAAATGAAATATAGCTAAGATGTGAAAATAGAAAAATTAAATAAATATATGATTTTATCCTTGGAAACAACATTAGTTTTGATGCATGCCTTTCGTGGGGTGTGGACAAAAATAATTATATTTTTTCAAGTGCCACATAGTGGCTGACCAGAGTCTTCTCTCTTGAAGATATTTCTCATTGTAGTTCACATACATTATCTAATTCACCTATTATGTCTCTTTTTGTGGATTTTTTTATTAAATGAAAGTGACGAAAATCTTTTTGGGTTTTTTATTTTTTAAAATATTGACATGTGAATCAAGAATTCTAAATTAATACTAAGATGCCAGTATAAATAGAATGAATTAATAAGAAAGAACATGGTTTTGGGGGTTCGTTAAATGCTAAATCATTATGATTCTTTATATATTTTATTTTAGTTTGATAATCCAAACATGAAATATCATGTTTGAACAACTATTATTTAATTTTAAATTGTGGAATATCATTGAATGTTTGAGCACTCTCAATTCCACCTCCACCTTTAATCCAAGTTGGTGACACACCTTTGTCTAGAATGTGTCATCTTCTAGGACTGAGTTCAATCAAATATGTTTCATACATTGATTATCTCAAATCCAGCATGTGAAGAACTGACCAATGGAGAGAGGGAAAAATGAATATGTTAAAGAATAGGGATAGGTTTAGTTGCATGTCATTGGAGTCAGTCACAACATCGGAGACATTATCCTTACCTGTTCATGCTACACAAATCTATCTACAAACATAAAATTAAACATTATAGAAAATTCTTGATCACCATCAACTCCCCCGAGGCCAAGTCTCGGAGTCAGCCTCTCATTTCCGAGAGTAAGATATTACTCCGTGGAGTGGGTGGAAGAGAAGAGAGGGGGGGGGGAAGAAATGAAGAAAAGTGAATGGAGAAACACAAAGGCATGGATTAATAAAATTAAAATATGAATTACAATTGAAAAATAATACAAAAATAAAAAAAATATAAAGAATAAATTATAGGGTAAAGGGGATAAGAATTGGCTCGTGCCCTGGTGGGATCCCTCCTTTGCTGCGAGTGTCGAACTGATGATTTGGGAAGAAGGTGAGGGCCTCCTTTTTATAGGCAAAATACAATCCTTCGAAAGATTGCACATTGTTGGCCTATTAAATGTTATATTAATGTGTGTAAACCTTCATAAAAGTTATTCAATAATGTGGTTTCCATTAACCCCCCAAATTTCATCTCATTTAGCCACAGGATTAAAGATTTATGGAATTTTCATTGAATAAGACTTTTTATGGCTGAAATTTCCATGAAGTTGTCTTCAAATTTATAATGATCAATAGAAACCTTAATGACTTCAAAATACCCCCGAATTTGTTTTAAAGTCGGTCCTATGTGTCATAGTGCTATCCTAGGTGGAATCATCTAAATATGAGGTGAGGATACTGATTTTTTCATCTGTTATAGTGGTAGGGTCCATTCTATTTTCCTAGAAAAATTTCAAACTTAAATGAATTTTTTGGACTAATAGATTTTTGAATCAACTCTATGTACTTAAGATAAATTTGAATGAAATAAATAAATGATTCAATGAAAAAGATTCCTTAATTTTGGAATTATATTTTTTAAAAAATGACAAAAATACCTTTGTAGTAAATATCTGTCAAAAATTGCACATTATGCACTTTTCACAATTTTTCTCATAATCATTCTAAAATTAAAATTACCCATTATTTTAATAAAACATTTAAATACATGGATTTTTTCAGTGAAGAAAAATTAAAAAATCCTTATTATTTGATCAAAAATATCCACATAAATTTTCTCTCTCAAATACCCCCACACTTAAACCATGCTTGTCCTCAAACATAAAATCTCAACATAGAAATTAGAGGACACCAATGTTACCAATATTAAAATTACAATTCAATTAAATCAAAGAATTTTCAATGTGAAATAAAACATTCAAATATTTTCAAAAATGTTAATTTAATTTCCCATTTTTCTGAGAAACAAATAATTCACATATTTTACTTTTACAATTTGAAAATTTATGGAACTTCTCCTTTCATTCATTCAAGATCCTTGATTCATTATTATTAAACATGCCAAGTCATGATTTACCTCACTCTTTATTATTTTCTATCATTACTCATTATACAATTCAATTAGAGTTATTCTCATATCATGAGAACTTTATCCTTATACATAGGCTTGTAAATAAACTACTTTTCTACTTTGTAATGACAAAATGGACATAAAATCATGAGGACTTGAAATTAAGGATATATTGACTCTAAGGTTTATGGATGGTAGGATTTGATGAATTTAAAATTAATGCTCAAGGAGGAGGCTAGTATATTAAGTACTATGCATGATATCAAAAGTAAAAATATAATGAAATTATCCCCTTCATAGTAGTAACACCCACTTCCCAAAACTCAAAGAAAATTTTATGATCAAGTAAGCATAATGAATGATTTGTACACCCTCTTGGATATTTTTTTTATTTTGTACTTTATTTTCTTTTTTCGAATGTTTTGATTATATCAAACCTCAAATCAATCACCTAACCATATACGCTCATAAGATCATCGGTCTAGAAAATGGTGATTTTGGGTTTTCCCAAATCAGAACCCATTTTTTTCTCTTTTTGTTGGTTCTTTTTGTCATATTTTCGTTTTTTTAATTCAATAGGGGAAAAATTAGAGTATAATGAGTTATTCTACAACCATTTACAATTACCACAATAAAACCCTTTCACTTTTTCCTTACAATGTTATCATCCCGTCCAACATGATTCTCTTTACCCGCACACTTCAACATTAAAATATCATGAAAATACTCAGAGGAGGGTAGGAATGGATAAAAATGGCTTGAAACATGACTCATTCTTCTAAGGGTCATTCATGGTCTCTATGTGATAAAAGAAGGATAGATGTAAAGGTAGTCTTTTAAGGAAAATTAACTTTTCAAAGGAAGACTCACTCATTTTAAATGTTTTTTTTCACAGTTATATATTTTAAAAGTTTCAATACATGTTATGCTTTGTTACATATCCCAAGATTTCTCAAGAAATATGCTCAAGAATAAATAGGAAGTACTTTCTCTAGAAATATTCTAGGTAATGGGAAATATAACATTAGACAATCACTCATGACATTTCTAATAAATAAATTCACATGAACTTCAGAAATTCAAAGCTTGAAGGATGGTAGGAAAATTTCATTTAAAGGAATCAATTAATTAATTCAGATCATGAGTCCTTACATCAATATCCATGCTTCATTATAAAAATTGAATTGTTATTTTCAATAATTTAATCATATCTACATTGAATCTAAAACATGAAATCACATGATTCCTAAGAAACTCATGTCTCCTAGATAAGTCGAGTAAAAACTGAATTCAAGTTTCGGAATGAAATTTTATCTTTAAAGTTCAAAACATGTTGTGGAAAAAAATGTGGAGAGTTTAAAAGATAAAAAACTAAAATTGAACACCCTTTTCCATGAAACTTGGTCCTTCTCATTCACTGTCTGGGGCTTCCTTCTACCGTTATGATCCTACAAAAAAAATACTCAATTAATCACAATGATCATTTCATTTACGGTCAAAATGAAATGAGGGAGGGGGCCACATGCTATATTATTTTAATGAAAATAAATTGACATCTGAATTCCTATAATCAAGTAAAGATAAATCATGGTACTATCCCCTAAGTCGGTCCTAAATTTTGACTACCTTTGGAGGGAAGTACTGGATGTTATCCAAAGTCTGATGGAGGATGAAGATTCTTTGATTTGAACCACTACATGTGGCTTTTCCCATATTTTGCTTCATCCTTCTGGGTGAGTAATGATCCAGGGATAGAGTACACCATATCCCCACCCCCTTAACAATGAGGTATATCTTTCTTGGTGGGGGTTGGATAAAATATGAATCATCCTCCTTCTTGGTTTCTACTTGTGAAATCTCTTATTCTCTGTACATTGGTTCCTCAAGGCATGATACATCAAAATAATAGTCGATGGGAAAGTCATAGAGTAATTATATTTTAATAATATTAAAACATGATGTATCAAGATCAAATTCTTCCCCATTAATGTTTGTAGATTTTGTCATGGTTTCCTTAGGGAAATCCACTAGTATCTCTTCATGAAAATCCTTCAATAAATATTCATCATATCTAGGGAGGCCGATATGTTCCTCAGCATGTGCACATCTAGGTTCTTCTTCATCCTCCAAGGCATAGCTGAGATTGTCTGATTCTTTATAATCAAAACCACAAGGAGTTATGTAGAATTCAAATTCCATAAAATTAGAAGGGATAGTGTCAATGAATGATTTAACACCCTATGTTGGTTCTGCTTCAATATCTACCTCAGTTGTAAATTCCACTTGGTGTATAATCTCTAAGGATGGAGGAAGGTAGTTGGGCTCCACCATCTTGACTTCAAATTCCACCACTTGGGTGGTTTCTTCCTTTTGTGGTGTTGAATATTCTTCTTTGTATTGTATGGGGAGGTCAGGTAGTTCCTCACATTTAATCAATAATTAATCCAAAATTTTTTGATCTCCCACTTGTAGCTCAGTAGGTATGCCTTCCTCCCTTGCCTCCTTAGGTTCTTCAATTTCAAATATAAGTGGTGAAATTTCTTACACCACTTTCTCAGGTTCTTTCTATAGCTTATTTTTGGGTTTCTACGTTAATGCACAAATATAATCAAAATCTCTATCATCCATTATAGTTAATTGTTCAATGCTTTTTCTATGTTCGTACACCTGAGCTGTTCTAAAATATCCATCTTCTTCTTCTTCTTGTTGCTGCACCTGTGAGTAATTATTCGATGCATAATATTCTGATTTTGAATACATCCTAGAAGCCTTTTTTAGTTTTTAAATGAAATGAAATATAACTAAGATGTGAAAATAGAAAAAGAAAATGAACTAATTATTGGCTCCCCGAAAACAGCTTCAGTTTTGACGGACGCCTGTCAGGGGGTGTAGAAAAAAATAATTATATTTTTTCCTAGTTCATCACAATGATAGACTGTGGTCATATTTCTTGAGGATCCTTCTCAATGTAGTTGACTTTCTTTATCTAATTCACATATTCTATATCTTTTTGTGGTTTTGTTTATTAAATGACAATGATTGAAATCATTTTGGGTTTTAATTATTAAAAATAATGACACTTGATGCAAGAATTATAAATTTATAAAGTTGAAAGTCTAGATAGAATGAAACACTACTAGAATTTTACACTTTACCAACTGTTTTAAACCATTGGTAAAGGCCTGGAAACTGTTGGTATATAGTATATCAATGGTTCCCTCAACTGTGGCCAAGTGAGACGTAAAAATAGGCCTATACCAATGGTTCTACAAAAACTATTGGTATAGGTGTCAAAATAAAAGGTATACAAATGGGTTGATACAAACAGTTGGTATATGTGTGTTATAGTATAACATATACCAAATGTTTGTAAACCACGGATATATGTGTGTTACACTTATACCAAAGGTTAACACCTTTGGTATAGAGGGGATATGGCAAGCCATAAGGCTATACCAACAGTTTCATTATAACAGTTGGTATAAACCTCTACCAACGGTTATAACAAACCGTTGGTAAAGTTATATTATAGTATCTATACCAATGGTTTTGAAACCGTTGGTATATAATTGCTCAGCTCCACAGCATTAGGCCCCTCTCCCCTCTCCAGACCTGAAACTACACATCAACCCCTCTCCAGACCCGCAACAACACCAATAAAAAAAATCCCCATCCAAAGTATTCAAAATTTCGAATTCATTCTAGAATTTAGAAATTTATAAATTTATAATTTCAAATGCAATAACACCCATAAGATAAAAGGCCTACATGTTATATGAAATGAAAACACACCCATTCGATTATTCCAAATTTAGAATTCACTCCTCACTCATACCACAACACCAACACACATAAGAGTATTCAAAATTTGGAATTCATTCATCACTCAAACCACAACACCAATACACACACGAGAAAAAACCTACATGTTATAAGAAGAACATGGGATTTTTAGTCATGGTCTGGGGTTGTGTATCTTAAAACCCACAGAAAAACTTGGGTATAGTGGCAAGGATCATGACACCCATAAGATAGAAAATGGTAGTGGTCATGTGCTTAGACCTAGGATGAGTTATAGGAAGAACATGAAATGTTTATATTCCTATAATGATTATGTATCCATGTATAAATGGTTCCTGATGTGTTGGTGGGAAACATTGGCCAATCTCGACATATGATATGGGTTACCGGAATAGTCTACATTTTTTTCATGGACTTTTCAATTAGAATAAGGGGGTATGTGGCTTATTGTAATTTTCACTCTTGGATGTGATGTGAGATGAATCCCCATCTAGGGTAGTGGGTATGAATATTCAATTAATTCTTTGGTATTCGGTTCCCAAATGGACTTTGGTATGGTCCTAGAACCCACTATTTGAGGATGGGATTGAGGTGATCAATGGGGCTATGGTGTCACCATATGTATTCCTCACCATTGTGGTATTTTTATGAGACTGTGAAACATATTTTTCAAGAATATATGTGTAACCTTGTTGGCCAATTTGTTATATGGTATGATTGAGTGTTTATAGGTTTCATATGAAATCACTATACAATATTTATTTTTTGTATTTTATTGTATAGAATGAATGACCTGTGATTGAAAATTATAACATGAGTGTTGGTGCATGTTCATGATGGGATGACGAGACTCATTCCTAATATAATCCATGTTTTTTCAATATATACTATGACCCATTATGTTTCAATCTATGCCTTGTGAATATTTCATTATAATAACACATGGCCAATAGACCATATTTTATTTTTTAACCCCTAATTTCAAGAATCCATGTGTAGCCTTGTGAATATTTTCCAAATGTCAGTTGTTGTTTACACTTAAAATGTTGTCCATTTGAAACAAAAGTGACACACATTGAGTGATACCAGTCACACCGTGCCTCGTATTGAGGTGGGGTTGACCGTACCCATCAAAAATGATCCATGGATCTTTGGGTGAGGGGGCTGTCCGGGGGGGGGGGGGGGTGTCTGAGTGGTGTGGTGGCTCTCCGGGGGTGAGGGGGGCTGTCGGGGGGGGGGGGGGGGGTTGTCCGGAGGGCATTTTTAGCTACCACGGTCACACAACACCTCTGATTGACATGTTTTCTATTCAACTATTTCAAAGTTTACCCACTCTTTGTTGTCATCCAATTTCATGGTATTCCGAGGTCATTAGGACGGTTTCGAACACCCCACACACATTTTTCAAGCGCGCCAAACACCTAAAAACACATATTCTACCGTGCCGGGAAATCCGTGCATCCGAATGACATTTCGTCTTTTTGTACACCTCATGAATAATAATTAGGGTGTTTTTTGTGATTTAAATTCATTTTGATGCTGTTTGGTATGTATTTGACTGTAAAACACATGTTTTGGCCATTTATGACACGCAGAGTGCGTTTTTGGCCACCGTGGTCACACGACACATCCGATTGGCATGCCGTCTAGCCGACAATTTAAAAATTCATCCACCCATTGTTTTTGTCTGATTTCATGGCATTCCGAGGTCATTCAGCAAATTTTGACTGCCCCACGCACGCTTTTCAAGCGCACCAAACGCCTAAAAACACACATATTCAGCCTTGCTGTGAATACCGTGCATCCAAATGGAGTTTTGTCTCCTCATACACCTAATGAATAATAAATAGGGTGTTTTCATATGATTTCAAGTCATTATTATGTCTTTCGATATGCATTTGACCATTAAACGCATGTTTTGTCCATTTACGACACACGAAGTACGTTTTCGGCCACCACTGTCCCACAAAACCTCCAATTAATGTGATGTCTGGCCAACAAATTCAAAATTCACCCAACCTTTGTTGTTTTCTGATTTCATGGCATTCCTAGGTCATTCGACTGGTTTTGACCACCCTACGCACACTTTTCAAGTGCACCAATCACCTAAAAACACATATTCTCTTGTGCCGCGCAAACCGCGGTTCCGAATGACATTCCGTCAGTTTATACACCTCAAGAATAATAATTAGGCTGTTTTCGCATTATTTGAAGTCATTCTGATATCGTTCGGTATGTATTTGACCGTAAAACACATGTTTTGGCCATTTATAACACGCAAAGTGTGTTTTCGGCCACCGCGGTCACAAAACACATCTGATTGATGTTCCCTCTGGCTGACCATTTCAAAATTCACCCACCCTTTGTTGTTGTCCGATTTCATGGCATTATAAGGTCGTTCAACCAGTTTTGACCACCCCACACACGCTTTTCAAATACGCTAAACACCTAAAAAACAAATACTCAGTCATGTCGCGCAAAACGCGCGTCCGAATGATGTGTCGTCTCCTCATACACATTACAAATAATAATTTGGGTGTTTTTGTGTGATTTCAAGTCATTCGATGCCGTTCGGCATGCATTTGACCGTTAAACGCTTGTTTTGGCCATTTACGACATGTGGAGTTCATTTTCAGCCACTGCGGTTAAACGAGACCTCCGATTAATCTGCCGTCTGGCCGAACATTTCACAATTCATCCACCATTTATTTTCATCTGATTTCATGGAATTCTGAGGTCGTTCGACCGGTTTAGACCACCCCACGCACACTTTTCAAGCGCACCAAACACCTAAAAACACATATTCTGTCTTTCCGCGCAAACCGTGCGTCCGAATGATGTCTCCTCTCCTCATACACCTCAAGAATAATAATTTGTGTGTTTTTGTTTGATTTCAAGTCATTCTGATGTCATTCGGAATGCATTTGATAGTTAAACACTTGTTTTGGCCATTTACGACACGCGGAGTGCGTTTTTGGCTAGCACAGTCACACGACACATCCGATTTATGTTCCGTGTTGCCGAACATTTCAAAATTCACCCACCCTTTATTGTGGTCTGATTTTATGGAATTATGAGGTCATTTGGACGGTTTTGACCACCCCACGCACGCTTTTCAAGAGCGCCAAACACCTAAAAAATACATATTCAGTCGTTCCGTGCAAACTGTGCATCTTAATGATGTGTCGTCTCCTCCACTACTGGAAATAAAGGATATACCAACGGTTCTAAACCGTTGGTATAGGCTGGAGAACCGTTGGTATATTCTATACCAATGGTTGTCCAAACCGTAGGGAAGTAAGGTGTGGGGAAATATATATACCAACGGTTTTTAGTAAACCGTTGGTATAGCCCACTCTAGGTATGGATTTGCCAACGGTTCAACAAGAACCATTGGTATAGGTTTACCCAACAGTTCTAAACCGTTGGGAATACTATAATTCAAATCTTATACCAATGGTTCACAACTGTTGGTATAGTATTTCTCCCAATGGTTTTCATAAAACCGTTGGGAATTCAATGGTTTTGATCTTATACCAACAGTTTATAACCGTTGGTATAGATCTTTTCCCAACAGTTTCAATGAAACCGTGGGGATATGTTTAAGTATGGTTTTTACCAACGGTTTATTGAACTGTTGGTATAATTATTTCTCAAAGTATACCAACGGTTTACAACCGTTGGTATTCTGTATTTCCAGAATTGTTTCATAGCAGCCCCTCCAGTAGCCCCTCCAGTACATACAGCTGCATAAAAAACACCACTAAAAACAGTGACAGACTTAAAACAACAAAAAAGAACACCACCAATTTGATTACACCACCTATTTGCTTAGATTCATGGTGAATAATTCCCCATTTGAATCTTCATATGACAAAAATCATCCAGTATAGCTGAGTCATAGTTTTAACAAATCAAATATTATTTACACCCATTTCAATCTTCATATGACAACCACTTTTAGAATATATGGTGAAAAGGTATTTTCATAGGAGTCTCATCACTTGTGACTCAATAAGTGCCTCACCATGCCTCGAATTGAGGCTGGGTTGACCGGTACACATCACATATGATCCATGGATCATTGTCCTAAAGTTTCAACACAATCAAAATCCGTTTGATCGGTTTGGAATATGTACGTAAAATATTAATCCATTTTTAACAAATGAGAGGTAGTTTGGGTGGTCCCCGCCCCACAGTGACTCGTATTGAGGCGAGGTTGACTCGTACACGTCACATATGACCCATGGATCGTTTTCCTAAAGTGTTAGAAGAATTAGAATATATTTGGTCTGTTTCTCATATGTCAATTATTGATATAACTTACAATTTAGTCCATTTTGAAGAAAAGAGAGACATTTTGAGTGGTCCTGGCCACACCGTGGCTTGGATTGATGTAGGGTTGACTCGTACACATCAAATACGACCCATTGATCGTTTTCATAAAGTTTCAATAGAATCCTAATGCGTTTGGTTGGTTTGGAATATGTCAACTGTTGTTTTCACTTAAAATTATGTCCATTTTCAACAAAAGAGAGAATGTTTTAGTGGTCCTAGCCACACCGTGGCTCAGATTGAGGCGGGGTTGACTCATACACATCACATATGACCCATGGATTGTTTTCCTAAAGTTTAAATAGAATATGTAGGTTTTTGGTCGGTTTTCCATATGTCAGTTTTTGTTTTCACTTAAAATTAAGTACATTTTAAAAAAAGAGAGGCACATTCAGTGGTTTCGGCCACACCGGGCCTCAGATTGAGGCGGTGTTGAATCTTACACGTCACATATGAGGCATGAATCATTGTCCTAAAGTTTCAACACAATAAAAATCTGTTTGATCAGTTCGGTGTATGTACATAAAATATTGTCCATTTGGAACAAAAGAGAGGCAGTTTGGGTGGTCCCGGCCCCACGGTGGCTCGTATTGAGGTGGGGTTGACTCATACACATCACATATGACCCATGGAGCATTTTCCTAAAATTTAAATAGAATCCGAAGGTGTTTGGTCAGTTTTTCGTATGTCAGTTGTTTATTTCACTTACAATTTAGTCCATTTTGAACAAAAGAGAGACAGTTTGAGTGGTCTCGGTCACACCACAGCTCAGATTGAGGCAGAGTTGACTCTTACACGTCACATTTGATCCATGGATCATTTTCGTAATGTTTCAATAGAATAATAAGTCATTTGGTTGGTTTTGTGTATGTTAGTTGTTGTTTTCACTTAAAATTATGTCTATTTTAAACAAAAGAGAGATAGTTTGTGTGGTTCCGGCCACACTGCAGCTCGGATTGAGGCGATATTGACTCGTAAACATCACATATGACCCATGGATCCTTTTCCTAAAGTTTCAATAGAATCCGAAGGTGTTTGGTCCGTTTCCCATATGTTAGTTGTTGATTTCACTTACAATTTAGTCCATTTTTAACAAAAGAGATACAATTTGAGTAGTCCTGGCCACACCGTGGCTCAGTTTTTGGAGGGGTTGACTTTTACACATCATATATGACGCATGGATTGTTTTCCTAAAGTTTCGACATAATTTGTAGGCTTTTGGTCAGTTTCTCGTATGTTAGTTGTTGTTTTCACTTAAAATTAAATACATTTTAATAAAAGAGAGTCACTTTGATTGGTGTCGGCCACACCGGGCCTCAGATTGAGGCGAGGTTGACTCATACACGTCACATATGATCCAGGTATGATTTTCATAATGTTTAAACACAATCAGAATGCATTTGATCGGTTTGGCGTATGTACATAAAATATTGTCCATTTTGAACAAAAGAGAGGCAGTTTGGGTGGTCCCGGCCACACGACGCCTCAAATTAAGGCATAGTTTATTCATACACCTGAAATATGTCCCATGGATCATTTTCCTAACGTTTCAGTAGAATCCGAATGCGTTTGGTCCGTTTCCCGTATGTCAGTTGTTGATTTCACTTACAATTTAGTCCATTTTGAACAAAAGAGAGATAGTTTGAGTGTTATCGGCCACATAGTGGCTCGGGTTGTGGCGGAGTTGACCCGTACACATCACATATGACCCATGGATCGTTTTCCAAATGTTTCAACAGAATCCGTAGGTGTTTGGTCAGTTTGGCGTATGTCAGTTGTTGTTTTCACTTAAAATTAAGTTCATTTTAAACAAAAGAGAGGCACTTTGAGTGGTGTCGGCCACAAAAGGACTCAGATTGAAGCGGGGTTGACTCGTACACGTCACATATGACTCATGGACGGTTTTCCTAAAGTTTCAACATAATTTTTAGGAGTTTGGTCGGTTTCTCGTATGTCAATTGTTGTTTTCACTTAAAATTAAATACATTTTAAAAAAGAGAGGCACTTTGTGTGGTGTCGGCCACACCGGGCCTTGGATTGAGGCGGGGTTGACTCGTACACGTCACATATGATCCAGGTATAATTTTCTTAAAGTTTAAACACAATCAGAATCTGTTTGATCGGTTTGGCGTATGTACGTAAAATAATGTCCATTTTGAACAAAAGTGAAGCAGTTTGGGTGGTCCCGGCCACACGGTGCCTCAGATTAAGGCAAAGTTGATTCATACACATCACATATGACCCATGGTTCATTGTCCTAACATTTCAATAGAATCTGAAGGTGTTTGGTCCGTTTCCCGTATGTCAGTTGTTGATTTCACTTACAATTTAGTACATTTTTAACCAAAGAGATACAGTTCAAGTAGTCCCGGCCACACCGTGGCTCAGTTTTTGGCGGGGTTGACTCATACACGTCACATATGACTCATGGATCGTTCTCCCTATGCATGAAGAGTCCATCCATGAGTCCATAACTTGTAACCCATGTCTTATCCTAACAATTAACAAGTAAACCAAATCAAACAAGGCATAATTCACATAACATGGAGAATGTACAACAAGGATTTGTATTCAAATTAAAGAATATAATCACATGAATTTGATGAGAATGAATTGATAAGCTTACCATGAAATTCATATATTTCAAGACATAAAAAAATAGAATAATCCTAAATAACATTGCATGATCATAGAAATAAAAAAGGCATGTTAAATCAACATGCCTACAATTACATATCATCCATGAGGTATAAAATTTAATCAACTTGTAATAGAATTATACATAAGGCATATGAGTCTCATTAACTTGCATATATAGTGGTATAAAAGGAAAATGTTATTCAAGTCCGGGGGGCTGTCCGGGGTCCAAGGAGGAGGGTGGGGGGCTATCCGGGGAGCGATCCAGTGTCCAGGGAGGGTGGGGGGATGTCCGAGGGGATGTCTAGGGACCAAGGAGGAGGGTGGGGGGCTGTCCGGGGTGTTATTCGGGGTCCAGGGAGGACGGTGGGGGGGCTGTCTGGGGTCCAGGGAGGAGGGTGGGGGCTGTCTGGGGGGGTGTTCGGGGACCAGGGAGGATGGGGGGGGGGGCTGTCCGGGGGCAAGGAGGAGGGGGTTGTCCGGGGGGTCATCCGGGGACCAAGGAGGAGGGGGGTCTGTTCGGGGACCAAGGAGGAGGGTGGGGGGTTAACCGGGGGCTGTTTGGGGGCAGTCCAGGGGGCTATTTGGGGGGTGCCCAGGGGGCTGTCCGGGGTCCAGGGAGGAGGGTGGGGTGGATGTATAGGGGCTGCCCGGGGGACTTTTCAGGGACTGATGAGGAGCGTGGGGGGATGTCCGAGGGGGGGGGGGGGCTGTCTGGGGTCCAAGGAAGAGGGTGGGGGCTATCTAGGGGGTGTCCAGTGGGCTGTCCAGGGACCATGGAGGAGGGTGGAGGGGTTATACAATGTCCTGGGTGGAGGGTGGAGGAGGGACTATACAAGGTCTTGGGTGGAGGCTGGAGGGGGTTGTCCAGGGTCCAGGAGGGGGTGGCTATCCAGGTTTCAAGAAAGAGGGGGTGGGATGTCCATGTTCTAGGAGGGGGGTGTCTAGGGTCCAAGAGGGGCGTGTCCAAGGTCCAGGATGAGGGGGGATTTGTTAAAGAGAGGAAATCCCCATATAATTCTTTGAAAATTATCTAAACCCAATCCAAACAACATCACAATTCCAATCCATCACCCAACTAACATCCAATTCATCCTCAATATCAGTAACCTTCCCATTATTCCTTAAACAAAAAATATAAATACAAAACACATATCCATTTTTTGAACTAAACTAATGTCCATAGATACTACCATATCACCCCACTAAAAAAATGGAAAACCACCTACGCCACTACCCCAACCGTCCACAATCACTTCACATGGAGAATACTTATATCCATTACATACCTCAAGACAATATGACTAAACAAACTCTTTATCATCTTTGAGTGAGGATACATCTCACCAGCACCTCCATTGGTTCATATGGTTCACTAAATACAGGAAAGGATTGGCTATGTAGACTTCAAATAATGTTCATCCATACAATCATGAAACATAAGTATTGAATAAAGACAAAAAACAAATCAAAGTGCACTTTTTGGGTATTCCTTGCCATAAACATCACAAAAAGGTTTATAACAAATTAAAAAAGAAAACGAAAATTATAGATGCAAAACATTTAAACAAACGTAGTACTTACAGATTTACAGTGTAGAACTACAAAATTCTTTGATTTAAGATGGATCTATCAAGTGGAATGAGTTTCTCAATCTGGGTATAGAGAGATCGCTCACATTTAGGTTAGATATAAAATAAAAAATAGAAAAGATTGATGATGAAAATTAGAACTGAGGTAGGACTTATAGATTTGATGTCTTGAACAGAAAAGTTGTTTGATTGAAGAGGATGGATGGAGTTTCCAATACCCGTAAGGAGAGAGTGTCAGGAGAGAATCAATTTTAGGGCTGCTGTCGCACGAAGAGAGAATTTGGGGCTCACTGTATTTGGAGAGAATTTTTCCCAACGGTTTTTAAAAACCGTTGGGATATGAAGCTTTCCCAACGGTTTTTAAAAACCGTTGGGATATGAAGCTTTCCCAACGGTTTTACTAAACTGTTGGGAAAATGTGGTTGAATGTCAATATTTCACAACGGTTTTGGTGAACCGTTGGGAAAAGCCTTAGATATGCCAATGGTTTAGTGTAAATCGTTTGTAAAAGCTGGTTGAAATCAAGCTTTCCCAACGGTTTACATAAACCGTTGGTAAATGTTGTCCAATAGTGAGATATCCCAACGGTTTAATGAAACCGTTGGGGAAGAGGTCTGTAATCCACATATGCCAACGGTTTTCTAAAACCGTTGGCACCAAAATGTTGGTATAGCTCTCCATTCCAGTAGTGCTCGTAAACCTCAAGAATAAAAAATAGGCTTTTCGTGTGATTTTTAGTCATTCCAATGTCGTTCGGCATGCATTTGACCGTTATGCACATGTTTTTGGCCATTTACGACATGCAGAGTGCGTTTTCGTCCAGCGCGGTCACAGGACGCCTTCAATTGACGTGATGTCCGGACGATCATTTCAAAATTCACCAAATATTTGTTTTTGTCCAATTTTATGGCATTCTGAGGCCGTTCTGCTGGGTTTGACCACCCCATGCACACTTTTCATGCACGCCAAACACCTAAAAAACACATATTCTGTCGTGTTGCGCAAACCGCACGTCCGAATGACATGTAGTCTCCTTGTACATCTCACGAATAATAATTAGGGTGTTTTCTTGTGATTTCAAGTCATTTCATTGTCGTTCAGCATTCATTTGACCGTTAAACACATATTTTGGCCATTTTTTACATGCGGATTGCGTTTTCGGCCACTGCGGTTACACGACACCTCCGATTGATGTGCCCTCAAGCTGACCATTTCAAAATTCACCCAACTTTTGTTTTTTTCTGATTTCACGGCATTCTAAGAACTTTCGGCCAATTTTGACCACCCCACGCACGCTTTTCAAGGGCACCAAACACCTAAAAAACACATATTCATCCGTTCCGTGCAAACCGCATGTCCGAATGGTGTGAAGTCTCCTATTACACCTCAAAAATAATAATTATGGTGTTTTCGTGTGATTTCAAGTTATTATAATGTCGTTAGGAAAGAATTTGACCACTAAACGCATGTTTTGGCCATTTACGACATGCATAGTGCATTTTCGGCCAGCGCGGTCACACGACACCTCTGATTGATGTGTCGTCTAGCCGGCCATTTCACAATTATCCCACCCTTTTTTCATTCAATTTCATGGCATTCTGAGGTCATTCGGCCGGTTTTGACCACCCCACGCCTGCTTTTCAAGCGCCCCAAACACCTAAAAAACACATATTTAGTCGTTCCAGGCAAACCATGCATTTGAATGATGTTCTGTCTCCTTGTACACCTCATGAATAATAATTAGGGTTTTTTAGTGTGATTTCAAGTCATTCTGATGTCTTTCGGCATGCATTTGACCATTAAATACATGTTTTAGCCATTTACGACACGCAGAGTGCATTTTCAGCCATCGCGGTCACACAAAACCTCTGGTTGAGGTAGAGCTGGCTTGTACCCATCACAAATGACCAACGTATCATTGTCCTAATGTATCAACACAATCCGAATGCGTTTGATCGGTTTTTTGTATGTCAGTTGTTGTTTTCAATTAAAATCCGGTCCATTTCAAATAAAAGTGAGACACATTGAGTGGTACCAGACACGCCATGCATCGCATTGATGCGGGGTTGACTCCTACACATCAAAAAATGTCCCATGGATCATTTTTCTAATGTAACAACATAATCCGAATATGATTGGTCCATTTTCATATGTATGTTTTTTTAACTTAAAATTTTGTCCATTTCAAATAAAAGTGAGACACTTTGAGTGGTACTGGCCACACTGTGCCTTGGATTGAGTCATACACGTCACATATGACCCATATATTGTTTTCCTAAAGTATCAACACAATTCCAACATGATTGGTCAGTTTTCCATATGCCAGTTGTTTTTACATAAAAGGGTGTCCATTTTAAAAAAAAAGAGAGACACTTTGAGTGATACCAGCCACACTGTGCCTCAGATTGAGGTGGTTTTGACTCTTACATGTCACATATGACTCATGGATCATTTTCCTAAGGTATTATGACAATCCGAATGTGTTTGGTCGGTTTTCCAATGCAAGTTAGGGAAATCGTGCAACAACAGTGGTATTATCTTACACTAAAATTATAGACATTGTGCGTGATGTGCATCCCCTGGTGCATGGTTAGGGAAAATCATGCACATTTCTTCCAATATATATCCCTATATGGTTGGTAGAAACCCTGTGGTATGGACATAAATATATTACTAACTGTGATACATAGTGTTTTTTATGCCAACTAGGGTTCCGAGCTCCTAACAAGCCCTAGAAGCCCTACAAACCATTATAACATCAGTAGGCTTCCATATTTCGTAAAAAATAAAGAGTTGTACTGTATTAAAAAATATCAATACCAGAGTGAAAAACCAAGTCAAAAAATAATGATTTATATAGAATTCAAAAATTTAATGGATCAATCTGCCCCTGATCACCATCACCATCACCACTGTTATCATCAGCCTCATCCTCATTGCCATATTTTTCTATGGCTTAATCCTAGTCATCATCCCCATGCTCATCCTTGGCCCCATATTCTCCCTCGGGGTCATCCTCACCCTCATGATCATCTTCATCCTCGCCCTCATCCTCTTCAGCATCCTCGTCATCACCAGGAATGTCATCATCTTGACCGCCACTAGAACTACCAACTGGTGCATATGATAATGCACCCATCAGAGACATAAATGTCTAACAAGCCGTGTTGGCTTCTAGTGGAAGTGATAATGATAAAGCATTGATCAATTTCATAAATTCCTTCTCTCTCATTTGAACCTCTTCTTCCAACTCTATGAACATTTTATCAGTCTGTGTTGCATGCTCCTTGACTTGTTCCAACTTAGTGGTACTAGAATGGAGACTTGGAGAAGTCCAATACCTCATCGGGACAATATTCTTACCAGGTCAGTAGCGTAATTGACCAGAGTGCTCATCTCCCAAAACCTGATATAAATGAACGTGTGGCCCTAAATTGTCAGGCTCCTGGGAATCAAGGTCTTTTAAATCAGCCTATTAAAAATATTAATAGAATATTAAATTTCAAAATAGATAATAAACTTTTAAATAAATAAATTAAAACTTAAAATCTTTTCTTCTATCAGTTCATTAACCACAATTCCATATTTTTTCCTTCTACTCAAGAAAAACAATTTTGCTCTATGGAGACATCCTTCAATATTAAATTTTTGATTCTGTAATGACATTGAAACAATATAAAGTGCAAGTATAATAATATATTCAATATTCAATAAATGACATAATTTATGTAAGAAATAATAAAAGGGGAAATTCCTAAAGAAAATTTAAAAAAAATTATATCGTGCAAGCTGCCTCTCATGATCTGACATAGTAGTGCACCCCAAAGTGTAGAGGTATTGCTTTGAATCAATGTTTTTTTTTGTTTTTTTCAGAATATTACTAAATAATGTTTTATAATAAATAAGATAATGTGAATGAAAAATATTAAAAACATCATTTAAATACCTCAAGTGGTATTAATACCTTAAGTTTGGCAGTCACCCAATGGGTAATCATTTGGTTATATTTCACTATCGGGTAGTCATCCATGATAGGTACTATATCCAACTCCATGACCACTCTATCACACCATCCAACATACATATCATGATTATAACCTCTCTAAAGCTCTCTTAGATCTTTTAAACATTCCGGTCGTGCACCTTCTACATCAGGGAAGTTAAAATGAAGCTGACACCCAATAGATTAATTCATATAAATACTAAAAAATACTACATTAAATACAATAGATTTTTTACCCATATTTGTGCCCACACATTATCCTTGACTTCGTGTGGTATATGTCTCCCTGAGAGAGGGCTGACCGGAATGATGTAGAAGTATTTGTCTAGAGTCACCAAAAAACCCCGACATTCCTACCCAGATTTATCAATCATTTGTCATTATTCATTGTATTCAACCATTAACTATGTCTAGAAGTTCCACACTGCACACAAGAGAGTACGCCACCTCCCCTGCCACCTATCTGTAGATGAATCTGTTTTTAAAGAAAAAAAATATCAGTATAAGTTTTAATAAAAATAAATTTTGGTATAAAAATTTGTTATAGTTATATAAATATACTGATGGTATTCAGATCAATGGGAATCACTGGATGTACAGAATCTGTAGGAATATCCTATATAGGTGGAGTGTCCTTCAATGTACGCTCCTCAGCCACATACTGTGTTGGAGTAGAAGTCAATGAAGGTGGAAAATAATAGGTCAGAGAAAATGAACCATAAGTAAAAGATTATAGAACAGATGTCTGGCCAACTGGTAGTGTGAACACTAGAGGCATAAATATCCCATGTGGTCATAAAGACACACTAGGATCAAAATGGGGCGTAGAAGATACATCTGTGGTAGGGGCATAATCGAATCTGGTATGACCAGTGGATTGTCTAACTCTCGCACCACCGACCATCATACCACCGACCTCAGTACCAGAATCACCAGATGATCGTCTAACCCTGACACCACCGCACCTCCTACCACCAGCCTCTGTACTGGGAGAAATATCTGGCACTTCGTCAGATATCTCTCGTCTAGGGGGTCAATCTTGAAAAAAAAATTGACACAAAATTAAACACATGATATTATAAGTTATTGAAATATATATATATCATATAAAATACTCACAACATGGATCAGTGGAGGAACACCCATCTGTCTCATGCGACGATTATTTTCAGTTATCTTTTTCCATCGCATCTCTTCAATGGGTGTCATTTACTGCAATGAAAACAAATATGGAAGTAATTAGAAACAAACAACTAATGTGTAACCCAAAAAACATAATATGGAAAATCCATTCTGATAAAAAATACATAAAGAAACAGAAGATTTATGGTGTCTTGAAGGTATGTACTAGGATACACACTTTGAATGATGTAGGTGTATTCATTGAATCATTTCCCAATTGATTTTGGAGAGGGACCTTCAATATTTATAGGTATGGATTTGATTAGAAACACCTATAAAAAGGATATCCAGGAATTCTGACGTCCCAAACTAGGATGCCACTCATTAGTGACCCAAACACAGATGGAAACTTGGCCTCAATCACATCTACAAAAATTCAAAATGTTATTGTCTAATAGTGAGAGCCTTTGCTGTGTCTGGGGGAGACTATTCCCTCATTACCTAAGTTGCACAATTTTAATATTATCATTTAAAAAGTGGAAGACAGATAACAATGGGAAAATATTGGAAATGGATAAAAATAACCAAATCAATAATACCCACTAATAACAGAATCATAAATTGAATGATGGTAATTTATGTCATGTATCATGAAGAAAAGCATAGTCACAACTATTAGGAAGTAGTACTATACAAGAGGCTCAAAAAATTCTAAAATTCAACCTAGATTCTTGAGCTACAACCTAATCATCTAGTTCATTGAAGTAAAGAGTGTGAGACATGTGAATAACTCGAAATTTACAATCATTAATAAAGGTTCATTACCTCGTCATTGAATCAAACCATTGGTAAAGGGAAGAGTTTTACCAATGGTTGCACAAAACCATTGGAAAAAGAGGAATTCAAGGCCCCTTTATAGGCATCCCAAATAAAGGAACATGCCTCAGGCCCCATTATGTGTTACAGGAATCCCAAATCATTCACTCATGTTCAATAAATCATTATTGGAACCTCTATAGTCATACCTTTCATTACCCAATTA
This sequence comes from Viscum album, assembly GCA_963277665.1. NCBI lineage: Eukaryota > Viridiplantae > Streptophyta > Magnoliopsida > Santalales > Viscaceae > Viscum > Viscum album. The sequence continues at coordinate 942,709,979 of OY728148.1, forward strand.
GTTCCTCAAGTCATGCGCACCCCAAGGGTGGATAATGTTTAGGCTTCTATACTAATAGATTGTTCATGGCTTGTAAAAAGGTTTAATTTAATAATGTATATACAAAAACCTTTATTTTTAAATTTGAGAATAATAATAATGTATGTCAATGATAACAAGATTCTTGATTTAAAATTGTGACTTATCTAACATTGTTATGGATGTATACACATTCCAACATGGCTAGTGAAAAGCACCCCAACATCATAAAAGTGAGTATTGGCCAAGAAAGAGACATAATATACAATGTACAATGAGAACCATATTTAATTGAACCTAAAGTTATATTTGTATAGTCATCTTAGGAATCCAAATATCACTCATGACTAACCATGCCACTATAAACAACTTGGACTGTATGAGTTGTCTCTCTGATCTTTTCCACAACATCACAGATTCTTACCATGATGTGAATCATGTGGAATATGGATGATATTAAAAAAATTTCCCATCAATACCAAGACTTCTAAGAACTGGAAATTTATGGATGATATTAACACATAATTCATTTTGAATAAAATTTGATTCACTGTCAAAGCCCAACACACACACCCAAATCAAATAGAAAACAAAAGCGATACACACCCAAATCAAAATAGAAAACCAAAACAATAGATGTAGAAAATTAAAATGAAAGTATCAGTTACACATTAGAAGTGTAGAACTAAGAAATTTTGAAAATGTATGGGAACAAAGAATTTCCGCAGCAGGGTAAACAGAATCCCGCTTCTCCACTTCACCCAAATGAAAACATAAAAACAAAATAGTATATGTAGAATCACTTACATAATACAAGTGATGAACTGATAAATTATAAAGATGAAAGGATTTTGGCCATATGGGAAGGGAAATCCCAATTCTACCTTCTGTTTAGGGCTGTAGTCGTGCAGAATGGGTGAGTTCAAGCGTCTTTGAATTTGGGGAAAAAATTTCCCAACGGTTTGTAAAAACCATTGGTAAAGGATGATTTAAACTTCCCTATACCAATGGTTTAAGAAAACCGTTGCTATAGAGTATAATTTTCCAAAAAGTTTTAAAAAATTGTTGGGAAAAGATGATTTAACCAACTTATTCCAACAGTTTCCTTAAACCGATGGTAAAAGTACTCCACAGACATTGGGAAAACCTCCCTTTCCAGAAGTGAATTAATATAAAACTTTTTTGTTTTGGGGGCTGGTTAAATGTTCAATAATTATTATCCTTTATATGTTTTATTTCAGTTTGATAATACACACATTAAATCTCATGTTTTAGCTACTATTATTTATTTAGAAATTGTGGAATATAATTGAATGTTTGAGAAGTCTCAATTCCACATCCTCCTATATTCCAAGTTGGTGACAAACTTTTGTCTAGAATGTGTCATCTGCCACGACCCGATTCAATCAAATCCGTTTCATCCATTGATTAGATCAACTCCAAATTGTGAGGAAATAAACAATAGGGACAAGGAAAATGATTAAATAAATGAATAAGGATAGTTTGAGTTTCATGTTATTAGAGGTAGTCACAACATCAGGGACATTCGCCTTACCCATGCATGCTACTCAATTCTATCTACAAACTTAAAATTTAACCATAAAGAAAATTCATGATCACCTTCACCTCTCCCCAGGCCCAGTCTCAGGGTCAACCTCCCATTTCCATGATTAATATATTAAATGGTGGATTGGGTGGAAGAGAAGAGAGAGAGAGGTAATGAAATGAAGAAAAGTGGATGGAGAAACACAAAGACATGGATTAATAAAACTAAAATTTGAATTACAATTAAAAAGTAATAAAAAAATAAAATTAAAATAAAATTAAAATACATAATAAGGGGGAAAAGAGGAGAAGCATAGGCATGTTCCCTGATGGGTTACCTCTTTAGCTGTGGGTGTCAAGTTGATGATTTGGTAAGGATTCGATGGCCTCATTTAATAGGCCGAATTCTATCCTCTGGAATTTTGCGTATTTTTGGCCCATTAAATGGTCGAATCACACATAGACCCCTTCATAAAATTTGTTCATAAATATGTTTTCCATACACCCTCCAACCTTCATCTCATATATCCATAGGATTAAGGAGTTATGGAATTTTCATTGAATGATGATTTTAATAGTCAAAATTTCCAAGAAGATTCCTTCAAATGTATAACGATCAATGGAAACATTAATGAATTAAAAACACCACCAAATTTGTTTTAGAGTTGTTCCAATGTGTAATTGTACTATAACTAGTGTCATAACCTAAATGGGAGGTGAGGAGACCCAATTTGTGCAGCTGTTATGGTGGTGGGGTCCACGCTGTCCGCCCGGAAAAGTTTCGAACTTCAATGATTTTTTGGACTAATAGATCCTTGAATCAACTATAGGACCTGAAGAGAAATTTGTATGAAATAAAACCAGGATTCTAAAAAAATCACAAATTTTGGAATTATATTTTTTACGAAATGGATAAAATACCCTTGTGGTAAAAATACTTCAAGAAATCAAAAATTAGGCATTTTTATCAATTTTTTCCATAATTTTTCTAAAATTAAAATTAACCATTATTTTAATAAAACATTGAAAAACAAGGGATTTTTCATTGAAAAAACCATAAAAATCATCATTATTTGATAAAAAATAGGCACATAAATTTTCTCTATAAAATATCCCCACACTTAAACCATGCTTGTCCCCAAGTATAAAATCTCAAAATGGAAATCAAAGGACACCAATATTACCAATATTTAAATTACAAGGTAATAAAATCAAAAAAAGTTCAATGTGAAATCAAAAATTAAAAAATATGTATGAAATATCAATTTAATTTCCAATTTTTCAAAGAAACAAATAATTCATATATTTTACTTTTACCCTTTGAACATTAATGGAACTTATCATTTCATTCATTCAAGATCCTGGATTAATTATTATTAAACATGACAAGTCATGATTTACCTCACTTTTGATTCTTTTCTCTCATTACTCATGATACAATTAATGTAGAGTTATTCTCTTATCAAGAGAACATGCTCTTTAGCCATAGGCTTGTAAATAAAGTACTTTATCCACTTTGTGAACACAAAACACACATAAAATCATGAGGACTTTCAATTAAGGTTATATTGACTCTGAGGTTGAAGGATGGTAGGATACGATGATTTAATAATTAAGGCTCAAGAAGGAGGCTAATCTCCTATGTTCTTTGCATGATATCAATAGTAAAAATATAATGAAATTATCCCCTTCAAAGAAGCACCACCTAACTCCCAAAACTCATAGAAAATTTTATGATCAAGTATGAAAAATGAATGATTTGTGCACCCTCTTGTTTTTTTTATTTTTTACTTTTTGTTCTTTTTTCGAAAGTTATGATTATATCAAATCTCACATCCATCATCTAACCACATACGATCATAATATCATCAGTCTAGAAAATGGTGATTTTTGGTTATCCCAAATCACAACCCAATTTTTTTTATCTTTTTGTTTGTTTTTTTGTCATTTTTTTATTTTATAAATTCAAGAGGGATAAAATTGAGTATAATGAATGATTCCACAACCTCTTAAAATTACCACAATAATACCCCCACACTTCTTCCCTACAATGTATATTATCTAGTATACCATGATTCCCTTTCACCCCACACTTCAACATTGAAATATCATGAAAATACTCAAAGGAGGGTAGGAATGGATAAAATGGATTGAAACAAGGCTCATTCCAATGACGGTCATTCATGGTCTCTATGGGATAAACGAAGGATTGATGTAAAGGAAGTCTTTTAAAGAAAATTGGCTTTCCAAAAGATTCCGCAATCATTTTAAATGTGTTTTTTCATAGTCATAGCTTTGATAAGTTTCAATACATGTTCTTGTCGGTTACATGTCCCAAGATCATCCAAGAAATGTGCTCAAGAATAAATAGGAAGTGCTTGTTCTATAAATCCTCTTGGGAATGAAAAATATAACATTAGACAGTCACTCATGGAATGACTAATAAACCAATTCACTTGATCTTCATAAATTCAATTGATGAAGGATGGTAGAGAAATTTCATTTACATTAATCAATTAATTCCTTCAAATTATTAGTCATTACTTCAATATCCATGCTTAATTTTAAAAATTCAATTATTCATTTCAATAATTTAATCATATAATCTTAGAAATCTAAAACCTGGAATCAAAATATTCCTATGAAACTCGGGCCTCTTTGATAAGTTGAGAAATCATAAATTCAAGTGGGGGCATGCAATTTTAACTTTAAAGATAAAAACATGCTATGGAAAAAAATATGGGGAGTCTAAAAGATAAAACACTGAAATTGAACACCCTTTTCCCATGAAACTTGGTCCTTCCCCTTTACTGTCTGGGGGTTCCTTCTACTGTTATGATCCTACAAAAGAAAATTACTCAATTAATCACATTGATAATTTCGTTTAATCTCAAAATAAAATAGGGAGGGGGCCACATGCTAAATTATTTCAATGAAAATAAATTGTAATATAAATTCCTAGAGAGATTGTAAAGATAAATCTTGGTATTATCCCTCATGTAGGCCCTGAATTTTGACTGCCTCTAGAGGGTAGTACCTGTTGTTATCCAAATTCTGATGGAGGATAAAGCTTCTTTGATTTGAATGACCACATGTGGCTTTTCCCAGCTTTCTCTTCATCCTTCTAGGACCGAGTACACCATATCCCCCATGTACAATGAGTTATATCTTTCATGGTGGGGGTATAATGATGTATGAATCATCCCCTTTCTTTACTGATACTTGTGAAACCTCTTCTTCTCTGTCCATTAGTTACTTGAGGTATTCTTCATCAAATTAATAGTCAATGGGAATGTCAGAGTGTAATTCAATTTGAATAATATTAAAACAAAAGTATCAAGATAAAATTATTCACCATAAAAGAATCTTTTGTCATGGTTTACATAGGGAAATACACTATCATCTCTTCATGAACATCCTTTAATAAAGTTTCCATGTGTCTCGGGATCTCCATATGCTCCTCAACATGTGCACATCGAGGTTCTTCTTCATCCTCCAAGGCATAATTGAGGTTTTCTAATTCTATATAATCAAAACCACATAGAGTGATGTAGAATTCATATTCAATAAAATTAGAAGGGATAGAGTCATTGAATGGTTCAACTCCCTGAGTCGGTTCAGCTTTAATCTATTCCTTAGTGGTAAGTTCCTCTTGGAGTATACTCTCTGAGGATGGATGTAGGTAGTCAGGCTCCCCTATCTTGACTTCAAATTCCACTAATTGGGTGGTTTATTCTTTCAGTGGTGCTGAATCTTATTCTTTGTATTTCATGGGGAAGATAGGTAGTTCCCCATATTTCATCATGAGTTCATCCAAACTTTATTGATCTCCCACTTGTAGCTCAGCAGATACGTCTTCCTCCCTTTCTTCCTCAGGTTCTTCAATTTCAAATATAAGTGGTGAAATTTATTCCACCACATTCTCATATTCGTCCTCTGGATTAGGGTTGGGTTTCTCTATTAATGCATGAACCTAATCAAAAGCTCTATTAGCCTTTCTGGTTAGATTTTCACTGCGTTCTCTATGATCATGCATTTGATCTCTTCTAAAATATTCATATTCTTCTTGTTTTTGTTGCTGCAACTATGAGTAATTTTTCCATGCATAATATTATGAATTTGAATACATCATAGAAGACTGATTTTAATTTTTTGAAATAAAATGATATATAACTAATATGTAAAAATAGAAAAATTAAATTAACTAATGATTGGAACCACAGAAACAACATTAATTTTGACGCACGTCTGTAATGGGGTGTGGAAAAAAATAAATATATTTTTCCTAGTGCAGAACAGTGGCTCACCAGGGTCATCTCTCTTGAAGATCCTTCTCAATGTAGTACACCTAATTTATTTTATTCACCTATTCTATCTCTTTTTGTGGTTTTTTTATTAGATGAAAGTGATTAAAATATTTTTGGGTTTTTTATTATTTAAAATAATTACATGTGAAGCAAGACTTCTAAATTTATACTAAGATTCAAGTCTAAATGGAATGAATGTATAGGAAAGAACTTCGTTTTGGGGGATGGTTAAATATTCAATCAATATTATCCTTTATATGTTTTATTTTATTTTGATAATCAACACCCTAAATCTCATGTTTGAACTACTATTCCTTATTTATAAATTGTGGAATATCATTGAATGTTTGAAAACTCTCAATTCCACCTCCTCCTATAATCAATGTTGGTGACACACCTTTGTCTAGAATGTGTCATCTTCCAGGACCCGTTTCAATTGAATCTGTTTCATCCATTTATTATCTCAACTCCAATGTGTGAATAAATAACCAATTGAGAGAGGAAAGAATTATTACATAAAATAATATGGATAGGTTGAGTTGCATGTTATCGGTGGTAGTCACAACATCAGGGACATTCGAATTACCCGTGCATGCTACTCAAATATATCTACTAACATAAAATTAACCATTAATGAAAATTCATGATCACATTCAACTCCCCTTTGGCCAAGTCGTGGGTTTATCCTCTCATTTCTGAGAGTAATAAATTACTTGGTGGAGTGGGTGGAAGATAAGAGTTAGACAGGGAATGAAATGAAGAAAAGTGGATGGAGAAACACAAAGGCATGGATTGATAAAACTAAAATTTGAATTACAATTGAAAAATAAAACTAAAATAAAATTAAAATAAAAAAAATCAAGAAATGGGGTGGTAAGAGAGGTGTAGCATCATCCCAAGCCCCGTTGAGAACACTCCTTGGCTGTTGGGGTCGATCAGATGATTTGGGATGGAGGCGAGAGCCTCCTTTTATAGGCATAATTATATCCCCTTAAAGATTGCGCAATTTTGGCATAATAAATGGTCGATTAACACATGGACACCTTCATAAAAGCTGTTCCTAAATGCTTTTTCCATTCAACCTACACATTTAAGCTCATTTAGACATGTATTAAGGAGGTATGAAATTTTCATTGAATAAGACTTTTTATGGATAGAATTTCCAAGAAGCTTCCTTCAAATGTATAATGATCAATGGAAACCTTAATGACTTAAAAACTCCCCAAAAATTGTTTTAAAGTCATTCCTATGTGTCCTAGTGATATCCCAGGTAGAATGACCTAAATTAGAGGCAAGGAGACCGATTTGTGCATCTGTTACAGTTGTGGGGTCCACGCTGTCCACCCGGAAAAGATTCCAAATTCAATGAATTTTTGGGACTAATAGATCTTCGAGTCAGCTCTAGGTCATAAAGATAAAGTTGTAGTAAATAAAATCAGTATTATAAAAAAAATTAATCAGTAATTTTGGAATTGTATTTTTGAATAGATAACAAAAATACCCTTGTGGTAAAAATCTGTCAAAATTCCCAAATTATGCACTTTTCTCAAGTTTTCTCATAATCATTATAAAATTCAAAATACCCATTATTTTAATAAAACATTGAAATACATGGGTTTTAAAATAAAAAAAATAAAAAAATCCTCATTATTTGATAAAAAAATATACTCATGATGTTTCTTTGTCAGAGATGTCTTGCCTCCTTGTCTTGTGTTATCATAATATGTCATGCCTAAATTGATTAAATGCTTAAATGGAACTTTTTAAACTAGAGGGTATACTTGTTAGTTTTTTTTATATTGCTTAAATGGATTTTTGGTAATTATGATTAATGGGTGGGTATATCCATGTGATGTGTTAAATTGCAATTGGGGATAAGTGGGTGGGTATAACCATGTGACATGATTAAATGGAAGTGGAGTACATGAGTGGATATACTCATGAGATGTAATGGTTTAAATGAGAAGGTATACTCACTGAATGGTTTTGAATGTAATTTTTTATGTGAGTGTGTAGACTCATATGGTTGTAAATTGTTAAATTTATGGAATGGTTGATGATTTACATAGATTCCAAGGACGAATTTCCATGGATTTGGAACGCAGAAGTGGACACCTTGGTTGAGTATTCAATTTGGGTCTTGATTCTTTGGGATGTATCAGGATTTGTTTCCATTATATCCGGTTTGATTGGTCTCGCGTAGGACATGCTAGTACACATGCTCCTAGGACTCCAACCAGTACCTATAATGAGTTTCTATCGAGATGATACTAGGACTTGATGATGATGCCTTGGTCTTCAATACATTGGATTCATCCCTTCATAGTCTTCACTTCATTATATGGCATGATCATGGGATATATGACTGTGGTTGTATGAAAAGGTCATGTGTTTTTTATAAGGTTTTCATTATAGAGTAAGGATGTGTGGAAACGATATGGATTGTTTTACGACAAGGATATGTTGTTTGTTTATATTGCTTATAAGTTCCTTGTTAGGAGCTGCCACTTGTTCCAGGGAGCCATAAGAGGCTATTCGGTATAACTTTTTTGCATTGGTTATATGCCTTGGGCTTTCACACTTACATTACTGCTTACTTGTACTTGTTTCAAATATTTCATAGTGGAGATTAGAATTGTATAGATATTTGGGTGGAATCCTACTGGGATGTTTATCTCACAACCTGTTTGGGCCTCCTTGGGGACCCAAAAAAATTATATGGTTTCAAGTGACAGTAGGGGAAAGCACCCTAACACTAGTTGTTGATCATTTATTTAGAGCATGGGAGCATGAGGCATAGTTGAGGCTTGCGATGCTACTGTGACACTTTTTGATCTTTTTGGATTTTGGATACTTGTATTGTACTTTATTTCCATGTATATTTTTTGGTTGTTTTCTAGATACATGTATCATCTGCATCATGGTATATGAGAGTCTTAAGGCTTGTTATATATTCCTGTATTGCTTATCTATTTTACCTATTGTCCGCTTATTTTATTTACTTCTCCTGTTGAATTTGATTGGATTCCACTATGATATACTCTTGTAATGAGGGAATTTTATCCACAATAACTCAACTAGGACCTCAACACTAGTCAGAAGCATCTGTAATTTGAGGAGTGTGCTTGAGGCCATGTAGCCAACCGGGCTTGGGGCACTATTGAGCGGCATCCGAGTTCAGGACGTTACAAAGAGGTATCAGAGACAATTTCTTTTCTGGTTTGATTTACTATTTGTAGACAATAGACAGAGTTATGAAGGAAAATAGAATTTATTAATGAGCTATGTTCGAGCATAGCTAACCCGTGTACAACAAAAATCCAAATTACCCTAAATAAAATTGCTATTTTTTGGTTTTGACTATTACAGTTGATTTGATTTCACCATTAGGTGACACACATGATTTATGCTGATACTATTGATGCAATTATGGGTTCTATTTTTTACAACCTGATGATATGAGGGTATTACATCTAATTCATCATATAGTCTCTTGTTATAAATCACATATCATGCATTATGCCATGCCATTTAAGATGAATTATTTGACGCATGCTATTGTGATAGGTGCTCTAATAGTTTTTTCTGATTTTGTGATAGACTTCGTGTAGAGGATAGAGATGTGACATAATCTTTCCATTTATAAGGTGTATGGGACCTTATGAAATAGAAAATGAAGTACCTTTTAAATTAAAATTTTAATTTGAATTTGATGTGTATGGATTATATGGGAATCAAGTTTTGGTTAATGAGGTGTTATGGGTCCTCAAGGATCAGTACTTGGTGTACCATTAGTTAAATCATGTCAAATAATGACTGTTAAATGAAAATAAATGGAAAATAGAGACTTGACCTACACCGGAATATTGAGTGGGTGAGAGGTAGTGTTTCTATTTGTGTTGCGGTTGTTCTTTATACAGTCATGGATTTGGGATTTGGTTGTGTGTCATGACTAGTTTTTATGAAGGTTTTGACCTGTCCTACGCTTTTGAGATGCGCCTTTGATATCATTCCTTTCTGAGGTGAGTATCTGGCATTGTAGAGGAATTTCACCATGGAGACCTCCAATTGTCTGCCAAGAGGGTGGAAATGACCATGCTTCGAATGTGGTGGGCCATGAGATACTTGTGGATCCACTTTTAGTGGTTTTTGTGGTACAATAGTCTATTTCAGACATAGTTGATGAGGCATAGTTCTACAAGGGGTTATTTTTCTATATGTAGACTTTTCAAGGAGCACCATAGCCAACCATGACTATGGAAGAGTTGATAGGGGTGTTCTATCAACAACATCCTTTCCTGTTTTTGGGGGATAATGGTCCACAAGCTTCTAAGTTGTGGCGTGAGACCACACTAGTTATCTTCGAGCATCTGGAGACACCTCTTGAGAGGAGTGTCAAGATCACCCCTTAAATGATACAGGGTGTAGTAAGGTACTGGTGGGATGTTCTAAACCAGGCTAATGTTCTACATGATATGGGTTGGACTGATTTCCAAGCCTACTTCCTTGACTACTTTTACCCTAATACACTATGGGCAGAGTGAGATCGCGAGTTCATGTATCTAGAGCATGGCACCATGGAAGTTATAGAATACTCAACATACTTTACAGAGTTTCATAGTTTTGCACTGATGTACATTACTAATGACCTGTCGAGAGAGAGATGCTTTGAGGAAGGCGTTTGACATACTATCAAATCCCAGGTCAATGTGTTCAGGTTGACCTCTATCACTGAGATTGTGAATCAGGAACTGATTATAGAGTGGAACCTGAGGGAATTTGAGGATATAGAGTAGGGAAGTGTTTCTTCTCAACCTAGTGGTTCTACGTCTTCAGGCAAGAAGCAACATTTTGATGCTTCCCATGATACAAGCATTAGTTATGATTTGAGTGCTAGAAGCTCTGTGTTTTCTCACTAGTGTGGAAGGAGAGGACACATGAAGAACTTGTATGACTGCGACCCAGTCGAGTGCCAAGCTTATGGAGGGATGGGCTACATGAAATGGTTTGGCAAGACCTTCCCTCCAGTTGTGAGTGGTTGGGGGATAGCTCCGATGTCAGGTTCAGGAGTAGGTTTCTATGATCTATGTCAAGCAGGGTGCTAGAGCAATGCAGGCTGATCGGGCTTCAGAAATAGTGGCCTTTGCTGAGGTATCCATACACCAATTACTCCTATACATAGAAGGGGACCTACTCTGAGTAGTGAGGTTATTTCACAATGTCGTAGTATAGTTCAATTATATTATGTACAATCTACCCTTGGGGAGAAAGGATTCATACAGTCTACAGTGAGAGGAATTATCTTAATAGCCTCTACTATTGCATATGCTCTTTTTGATACAAGTGTATCTCATAGTTTCGTATCTGCACCTATGGTGAAAATCCTTGGGCATGTTGTGTGGTATTTTGAAAGAGTTTTAATGATAGAAATAATATTGGGAATCAAAATGGATGACGTTCTCTAGTGGAGGGAGTACCCCCTTGAGGGTGGTGGGTGTCACTTCATTTGAGATATTTATGTCTTTGAGATGATAGGGTATGACGTCATTCTTGGGATGCACAGTTTAGTATATTATCGATCTTATATTGTCTACTATCTCCTGAGGGTAACATTCACATCACCAGAGGATGCATTGTTTACTCACAAGGGTGAATGGGGCATCCATGAAAGTTGAGATAGACTAGATCATCATGAGTTGGGAAGAATGGCAACTTAGATTGCTATTTTGTATTTTGGATGATCATAGAGTGAGTCAGGTAGACTTTCCTCTAATGGTGGATCATTTCAGGGACATGTTCCCAGATGAATTTTCTAGTTTACCTCTTGAGATATAGGTTGAGTTCTCCATTGAACTAGTGTTATGAGCTGCACTATTATCCATTTCTACTTACTAGGTGGCTACGATGGAGTTGTAAGAAATGAAGTGGAAGATAGAGTATTTGGAGGCAAAGGGGTTTTTCTAACCTAATACATCTCTGTGGGGTTTTCTAGTTCTATTTTAAAAAAATGTGGATATAACTCTTAGGCTATTTTGGGATTATCGTAATTTGAATTAGCTAATGGATAAAAACCGATATCCCTTTCCAAAATTAGATGAAATGTTTGATAAGATTCTAGTATACCTAGTATTATTGAAAGTTGAACTAAGGTTAGGATATCACCATGTACATATTTGACCCACTGACATACCTCATAAACCATTCATAGTAGATATGGTCTATATGAGTATCTGGTTATGCCATTCAGTCTCACAAACATGATAGTAGTTTTCATGGTGCTGATAAACCAAGTGTTCCATCCTTAATTGTGACACATCAAGTATTGGGTTGGGAGTAGTCATGATGTATGGGGATATAGTTTTAGCATATGAGTCACAATTTCTAAGGCCATGTGAGAAGAATTAACCTATGCATGATCTTGATCTAGATGCAGTGGTTCATGTTTTTCACTGTTGGAGACATTAATTATTGTGAGATCATTTTCTGGTGTATACAGACTACAAAATCCTCATGTATATATTTACTTAGTATTATTTGAAGATGAGGCAAAAAATGTGGGTGGATTACTTATAGACTTTTGACTTCAAGCTTTAATAAATTACTGGTAAAGGTATTGTAATGTTTGATGCACTGAGCATGTGGACTCAGATACCGATAGTGCAGTAGGCAAGTAGCGAGTGGAAACATATAGCGTTATTCTCTATGATCTATATGGAGGTGCACAATAGTTAGGGATAGACATATCTAACATCCATAGTTGTGACCTCTACCCTATTGGATAAAGTAACGATAAGGAAGTTATCGAATTCAGAGGTTCTAGTCCTATGGGAGAGTGTAGGAGGTGAGGACCCTCCTCCTGGTTGGACCGTAGGTGTTGATGAGATCTTACATATCCATGGATGTGTCTGGGTTCCAGTGGGTATACATGGGGATATGATGTGGGAGTTTCCTGCTTCATCTTGGGCACTACATTCCAGAGTCAGCAAGATGTACCGTGACTTGCATCATCAATACTAATGGCCATGTATGAAAAGTGAGGTAGCTAGTTTTGTTACGAGGTGTTGCACCTGTCAGCAAGTGAAAGAGGAACATCAACGACCAGACATGATTTTATAGAAGTTACTGATTCCAACATGGAAATGAGTTTATTTCATAATGTATTTCATGACTGGTTTACTGAGGTCGCCTTGAGGTAACGATGCTGCGTGGGTTGTTGTTGATGGGATCAAAAAGGTTGATCATTTATTGCCGATCAAGGATACCTTCGATTTTAATGTTCTTGGAAGGTTGTATATCCATGAGATAATACAACTTCCTGGGTTCTCACACACTATCATTTCAAATAGATATTCCCACCTTAGAGTTCATTTCTTATAGAGTTTTCAGAGGGCACAGGGTACATAGGTGCTTCTGAGAACAGTCCACTATCATCAGACTGATGGCCAATCAGAGTGTATGATACAAGTTCTAGAGAACATGAGGAGGGAATGTGTCCAAGATTTTGGGGGATCTTGGGAGAGATAAATTCAACTAGATGAGTTCTATTATAATAACAATTATCAGGAAACGATACAGATGTCTCCTTACGAGGCTTTGTACAGTAGGCTCTGCACATCACCCTTGTGATGGCTAGAGGCAGTTGAGGTAGCTTAACTGGGACCTTGTCTCATGCAAGAGAATTATGATTAGATCCAGCTGATTCAGAAGCAGATGGCTACTACACAATCATGATATAAATCTTATTTTGATCACCATATATGACCTCTAGAGTTTGAGGCCAAGGATGAGGACTTTTTATGTGTTTCACTAAGGTTGGGACATAGAAGGATATTGATATGGGTTAAGATTTCACCACTATATGTTGGTCCATTCGAGATTCATGATAGAGTCGGATCTGTATACTATTATTTTTAGTTACCTCATAGTTATTGAGCCATGCATGACTTCTTCCATGTATCATAACTACACCATTATAATTCGGACCCATCTCACGCTTTTCAACCCGAGGAGGATGAGCTACAATTTGATGCATCCTTCAAGGAGACTCTAATTAATATTATCGATATGAGAATGAATGTCATACACGGTTATTCAATTTCTCTAGTACAGGTTCTATGGAAGCAAGACAGTTCACGATATGAAACTTAGGAGCGGGAGGCTGGCATACGTGCAATGTGACATGAGTTCTTTCAAATGGACCTTGACTTCCCTTGAAAGGGAAATTCGAAGATGAATTGCTTTCAGGGGGTATGATTGTATGATCCTTGGTTTCTCATGAGGTATTAATGTTTTAATTTCTTTTTAGGCGTAGACCCTAAGCTGGTCCATGGGCCGATTGGGATGTTTTTGCGAAATAATTGGCATGAAGGTTGTGTACTGGTTGCAGGCCAATTAGACAATGTGTAATTGGATTACACACTATGTAATTCGATTTTATAACATGTAATGGTTTATATAGGAACTTTCACTATGTTTAAGGGTTTTACCCCCATTAAAGTAAAACCGAGCATTACACACCATGTATGGAAATTACTTGTCATGTAATTGCCTGACTATCTTTTTTAAAAATAGAGGCACGTACCTCTATTTTTTGGACAAAAGCATTTTTTCTCTATTTTGAAGCCTAAAAACATTCTTATATAGATTTTCAGATCTAGCGCCCATTTGGATTCCATTTCCTTCCCTATAATTTTTGTTGGAACGATGACGGTAAGATATTGATTCCTTTTTAGCAATTCATGGTTCTTCATAACAACAGTTGCATTGTTTGGATTTAGGCTTTTATTCCCTAATTTCTTGTTCTTCATATGTTCTTAAAATTTATTCCCAACCAGGATGAATTAGAACATGATACTAGATGATAAATCCACTAATGAGATAAGGTAGGTGGTCTATTCTTTTCTTTAGGATTTTGATTCTTTATAGAGCTATTGAACTTTTTTCTTCCCACTGGAATTTTTAGCGCGTGCCAGATTTTAATGTTTTAATCTGAGATAGATGAGGTAGGACCTATTTGGGACACCCTTAGGTTCTTTGAGATACGTTTGTGGTTGCTGACCCAACCTAAGGACACCGATGGGGTGCACCATGGGTTTACTTTGGTTTTTACCATTGATGAACTACCCATGGGGTGTGATCTCGAGTTTTCCGAGTTTAAGGAAGTTCAGTTGTACATAAATGAGGCTGAATTACATACATAGGAGATATCTTTCCTATTTACCTTGTGTTATTATAATATTCCATGCCTAACTTGAATAAATAATTAAATGGAACTTTTCAAATGAGTGGGTATACTCGTTGGATGTTTATAGATTGCTTAAATAGTTTTGTTGGTAACTGTGATTAATGGTTGGGTATACCCATGTGATGTGTTAAATAGAAATTGGTGATATGTGGGTGGGTATATCCATGTGACACGATTAAATGAATGTGGAGTACATGAGTGGGTATACTCATGAGATGTAATGGTTTAAATGAGTGGCGTATACTTATTGAATTGTTTTGAATGTAATTGTTTATATGAGAGGGTAGACTCACATGGTTTGAAATTGTCAAAGGCATGGAATGATTGATGATTTACATAGATTCCATGAATGGATCTCCATGGATCTGGAATGCGGTAGTGGACACCTTGGATAATTATGAACCTTTGGTATTTATTCCATGAGATGCCTAAGTATTTTCTACCCCTTGGATCCAGCTATCTTGGAATCACATAGGACAAGTTGGTACACATGCTCCAAGGATTCCAACCAGTGCATATGCCAAGTTTCCATCGAGATTCTCCTGAGACTCGAAGAGGATTCCATGGTCTTCAGCACCATAGATCCGACCCTTCGTGATCTACACTTCATTATACGGCATGACTATGGGATATATGATTGTGGTTTTACGATAAGGTCGTGGGTTTTTTATATAGTTTTCATTATACGGTAAGGACGTGTGGACATGATATGGATGGTTATGTGGAATGGCTGTGTAGTTTGTTTATATTTCATGTAGATTCCTTGTTAGGAGCCAAAACTAGTTGCGGGGAGCTACAAGAGGCTATTTAGTATTACTTGTTTGCAGTAGTTATATTCCTTGGGCTTTCACACTTACATTACTACTTACTTTCACATGTTTAGAATATATCATAGTAACTCTTATAACTGTATAGATATTTAGGTGCAAACCTATTAGGATGTTTACTTCAAATCCTATTTGGGCCTCCTTGGGGACCCAAACAGATTATATATTTACAGGTGATAGTAGGGGAAAGCTCCCTAAAATTATTTGTTGATCATTGTTTTAGAGCATGGGAGCATAGGATTAAGATGAGGCTTGCGATGCTACAGGGGCCCTTTTCGGTCATTTTGTATTTTAGACACTTGTATTTTCTTATATTTCTATGTACCTATTTTGGATATTTTCTAGAAACATGTATCATCTGCATCATGGTATATGAGACACTTCTGGCTTGTTACATATTCTGGCCTTGCATGTCTATTTTATCTATTGTTTGCTTATTGTATCTGCTTCCACTATTTAATGTGATTGACATCCATTGTGATAAATTATGGTAAGTGGGGTATATTCTCCCAAATGACTCACCTAGTCCCTAACTGCTAGTTATAAGCCTCTGGCATTTGGGAAGATGTGCATGAGGCCATGTAGCCAACCGGGCTTGGGGCACAGTTGAGTGACTTCCGGGTTTGGGATGTTACATTTGTACAATGATTCAATGATTTCATTTAAAAATTCATTGATGTCATATGAAGATATAATATGACATTACACATGTATATACTATATCACATCAAGGTGTGAATAAAATTCATTAATGTAAAAAATAAATTCCTTTGGGTGATAATTCTTGTAGGGAGATAAATTCCTTAAACTAATAAAAAATACTATGGTTGATAAAATTCATAAAGTGAGAAAAAAAATTTAGTGAGAGAAATACAATCGTTTGAGAGGTTAGAGAGATGGTATTTCATTGCGACTTTTATAGCTTTAGAATAGATAATAAATTTTATATGTCACTTTTAGGGTACGATTCAGTCAAACAATGTTATCTAGAACAACAAAAAAGAGTGGTCTTAGTGAAAGTTTATTAGTGACAGTTCTAATAATCACTACTAAAAAAACATTATTAAATATATTCTAAATATAGGTGTGGTTTCAATGAAACCTCTGCTAATATTTTTAAAAAATAACTGACCCCACCCACTCCACCCGTTTCCCTAACCCCCTCACTCCCTTGGTAGTGCCTCTCCCCGATGCTGGCGACATCCCCTCCCACTTGGCGGTGCCTCTCCTCGACATCGGAAATCACCCCTCCATCTCAGCCTCGCCTCTCCCCAACACTGGTGACCCCCCCAACCTCGATCACGTCTCTCCCCAGTGCTAGTGACTCCCTCCCTCCCCCTAACCCCCCACCGATCCCTCATCCCCACCTCTCCCTGCCGTTGATGACCACCCGTCCACCTCGACCCTGCCCCTCCCCCAACATCAGTGACCGCCCCTCTCCCTCAATCCCACCTCTCCCCAATTCCAGCAACTGCCCCTCACTCGCGATCATGCCTCTCCCCATCTCTAGTGATTACCTCCCTCTACCCAACCTATCCCCGACACTGGCGACCACCCCTCCCTCTTGGTATCAACTCTCCCCAATGTAGGTGAATGCACCTCACCCTCGAACCCACATCTCCCCGACACTAAACCCCCTTATCTCCGACAACATACCTCTCCCCCCTTCCCCTACTTCCCCCTGATGGATGACCCCTCATCCTCGATGGTGACCACCCCTTTTTCCAATCTCACATATGATCCTCGTGACCCCAACCCCACTTGCAACCTGATGATGACCCCACAATGACCCCCCTTCTCCTTGATGGTGATCCCCAATAGCGACCCCTCTCCCCCATTTCTCGGTGAGTGGAATCTGCAATCGTAATGTGTAATTTTTTTAGTATTGCTTGATTGGTTTGATATATCATTATGTAGTATATCATATTGTACAATCAAATGATAAATTTTATCACTTAGGAATCCTATAAACATAACTATCATTAATGACTATTATAAATGGGGATAATGAATCATTTATATGATGAATGCTTGTTCGTATGTGGGGTTATAAATAGTGTGTAACTTCAATAATCATTTATACGTCATGAATTCTTGGTGAGTTAGCCTTAGTGAGTTTTGGATAATGGGATATTAGAGGATAGGAAACCATTTGGTTTTATTGATTATTCACTAATGTTTTGGTATGCTTCTTCCACACTAGCATGAGACATTCAAAGTAAGAAAACACTGAGTGTACATGTATGTTCACCATGATTTTATATACAATATTTATAGAATTATAGGACAAATTAGGTGACCAACATTAATGAAGTTAATTGATGTTTACTTTTAATTTTACTTGTTTGATTAACCATTTATATCTTTATATCTGAATATACAGGGAGGAGAGTTAAAATCCAATACCTATGGATAAAAGTTGGATTACATTACCTAGAAACACACCCCCTTATGACAAGAGTTTGAAAAAAAAATATTTAATAAAAAACTGACCAGTGGATGGTAGAATAAAATGTGTATGTCCTGATTGAAAATTCAAGTGATGGTTAAATAGAAATAGAGTATATGATCATTTTATATAAAAACAATTTCCTACTCAATATTTATATATGATTTGGCATGGTAAATATATTGTTATGGAAATTCCAAACAAATATAATCCTACCAACGAAACACAAGGTGACCCTCTAGAGGGGAATTCAGATTGAAATTTGATAAATGAAACATTTGTCTTTGCATGATATAATGCCCAATATTTCAATAGATCAAAAAAACCTTCAATTGACCCTGAGAATATTAATCCTTCTAATAAGTTCAACGACCAAAAAATGAGCTTTGTGAATTAGTTGAAGACGTGTATCAAGAACTGTATAAAGGGTATGATAAGTATTCAATGTTTTTTTTCTAACCTAAGTTGTATCATATAAACTGTCTCTGTGAAATTATTGACATAAAAATGTACATGATTTTAGAGTTTCCTCATGATGATTTTAGTGAATCTATGGTCCTTGCATCATTCTATGAGATTAATAAATTCGTAAATAATCTTGGATTGTATTATACAAAGATACATTAATTCTTTAATGATTGCATGCTTTACTAGGGAGAAGAGTCCAACAAAGGAGAATTCATAAGATGTCATA
Source organism: Viscum album (assembly GCA_963277665.1). Lineage (NCBI taxonomy): Eukaryota > Viridiplantae > Streptophyta > Magnoliopsida > Santalales > Viscaceae > Viscum > Viscum album. The sequence continues at coordinate 942,729,063 of OY728148.1, forward strand.
AAAGTAGATGAAATTCAATGAACAATAATGAGAGTATAAATCAATACAACCCCAAGAAAAAAAAAGAAAACACCTTCAACTTTATTTCATTACTTTCCTCTGATATGATGGTTGGAAAGATTATTCATGGCATCTATGACTACATACAAAATTAAGTGACATGATCAAGATAATAATGATGGATTGATGATACATACAAAAGATTCAACATCATATAAATTTTTTGATTCATTATATCTATATTTTTCTTCAAATGTTATGAATTCACGTTTGGGATTGGATTATGATGGTTTTAACCCCTTTTGTACTTTAGGTACTAATTATAGTATTTGGCTAGTTGTTTTGATCCCTTATAATCTACCACCATAGATGTTTATGAATATATATTATTTTTTTATTTTGATGATTATTTCTAGAAATAAAATTCCTAGAAATGGAATTGATGTATACCTTTAATCTCTAATCAAAAAATTGTGAGGATTATGAGATGATGGAATGGAAACATATGACACTTCCATGAGAAAACTATTAAAAATACATGCTAATTTAATATATATAATTACTAACATTCCTGGATTAAGAAATTTATCTTATTGGAACACTCATACAAGTTTGTCTTGTCTAGATTGTAATTTTTTTCATCTACGATTACATCATAGAAGAAAATGATTTTTTATGAATCATCATTGATTTCATTATTTCATCTCATAAATCTAGGTTTAACAAGACACAATTCAATGAAGATATTAAACTAAGAAATCGACTAAAAGTGTTATTAGGTTCGGAAATCATGGGACAATTAATGAGTTTCATTGCCGAATTTTGAAAATATAATCATTTTAATAAAGGGGAAAAGGGTACAACGTACAATATTTGAAGAATATTCTACAAGAAAATAATGGGTATATTTTTCAAAATTCTTTATTAGGTGTTTAATTTAATATGTTATAATCTTGACATAATGAATATTGAGAAAAAATTCTGTGGCAATGTAATTTTCACATTTCATAATGAGAAGGGTAAATGAAAGGATCGCCTTAATGCCCATAAGAGTTTGGAGTTAAAGAATATAAAGCATGATTTTTGGGAAAATGAGAATGGAATGTAACCTTCGACTATTTTTAGAATGAAAAATCCAGGGAAAGGCGTATTCCTTCAATATTTAAAGAATTTAAAAGTGGAATATAGATATTAAAGTAATATATCAAGGTGCATTGATTAAAAAATTGAAAGTTGCATGGATTGAAAAGTCACAACTCATGTATTTTTATGGAACAATTATTTTCATTGGAATTTTTTAATATGTTAACTGAAAAATAAACTATTGTACCTTTTTCAAAGGGCTTTATAGAAAAAATATAAATCAAATTGATCTTTATAAACTTCATGAAAGAATTGTTTTGACACTTTTTTATTTGTAGATGTTATTTCCCCCTTCATTATTCACTGTGATGATTCATTTGATTGTTCATTTGGTTGATGAAGCTAAACTTAGATGACCAGAACATTATCAATTGATGTATCCAATTGAGAGGTACAATGATCTTATTTTTATTCTCATTAGTGAATTTAATTTTATTAAATTATTGCATATTTTTTATATGTTTCTTATTTTTTTCATCAGGTATATAGGTCATTTTAAATCATATATGATGAATAAATATCAACCAAAAGGCTCTATTGCTAAAGGTTACATATCCAAAGAGTGATTGACCGTGTATTCAATGTATTTGTATGGGATTAAGGCTAGATTCAATCGTGTTTAATGTTTTTAAGATATCTCCACTAATTATCATTTTGAAAAATAATTATCAATATTTTCAATTATTGGATAACCAATTTAAAAGGGGTTAAGTTTAACACTGAATGAATTAGAGTTTCTATAAGCACATAGATATATAATGCTCAGTAGTCTTATTACAGATCCATTTATTGAAGAATTGCGATGTGAAACAAATTAGTGATTATGGGTTAGATCTTGAAATGAGATGGAATTAAAAAAACATGTTAATAAGGATATTGTCAAATGGATAACCCATCGGGTAAGTATATTCTCATATTGATATTATTGACATGTAGATATTTTGTCTATGTTAAAACTAAATCATTATATATATTTTTCTATATAATGAATGTTGAAAATCATGCTAAAATAGCATATTATTTTAAGTTTTTTTTGCTTGATGTCTTCTACGAATGTCTAATATATTCGGTGTCTACAATATTCCTGGCTTTAGGATTCGTACCATTTATCAAGAAGAAGACATAAAAACTCAAAATATTGGTGTATTTACACATAAAAAGGTGAGATATTATGGAAATTAGGATGATATAATTGAAATAAACTATCATGGTTAGTTTGTGTTGTCTTATTCAAAAGAAAGTGGGTTAATATTGATATGTGTATAATGAATTATTCATGACATTTTACTTCTATCAAATTCTCTCGATTTATCCATACCAATGAGCATGTAGAGAATGATCCATTTATCTTGGCTTCCTAAGTGAAGATAGTTTATTATGTGGATGATGAAATACATGAAGGTTATAGTTTTTTTACACTTAATGTAGAGAGACATATGTGATATGAGTGATGAAGTTCAATTGGTACTTTGTGAAAGTGAAACTAATCAACCACAATACATTGAATAATTTTTTACTAACAATATGGAAACAATAGAACATGCAATAGATGTTGAAAATGAAGCACTCGTCCCAATGGAGGTTTATAATAATGATGATAATGAAGATGAAGAATATTGAATGTATAAATTGGTATTGAAAATATATAACAATTTTTCATTGATAAGTGGTTCATAAATATATACATTGTTCTAGTTTTTCTTTTTTCTTTTTGTAAAAAAAAATTGTTTTTAATTTTCTATACATTTAATATATCTGAACCAATTGCATTGAATGAATGATGAGAACAAAATAATTTCAAAATCCTAGACGGTTGTCATCTCGGAGCACAACACAACTACCGTCAGCCTCAGTGGATTTGAGTGATTTGGTTGTACATGAGACTACCAGAAAGCCAGCCATTCCCCAGATGTTTTTAGTATCCCACCGTCCAATTCACCTCCAGCTATGGAGTAGTTGGTCATCCCTTCATCTTGTGGATATCGGTGAGTTACTATTACTCATATGTATGTCATTGTAAAAAAACTATATATTTTATTAATTGTTTAATTCATTTTTCAAATGGATAAAAATAACAATAGAAGATATATAAATATTAACATGAAAGATGTATGAGACCTAAAAGAATTCAATATTATCATTCCATTTGATGAGCTTGTGGTGCCAACTGATGATGTTTCCAGAATCTATGGGCAGATTATTAGGCAGCTTCTTTATGATACAATGAGCATTCCCATTAAGTATAAATATTGGAGGCATATTCCTATAACTTTAAAAAATGAGGTTTTTGATACTTAATTAAAGTTAATTTAATTTTATATTCCTTGACAACTAATTTACATGACATGAATAAAATTTTTTAATATACTTATATAGTGTTATGTTTTTTATTTCTAGATGTTTTTTCATTTGGTTGTCTCAGGCTCTATTTCACGCCCATACACAATGAAAAAATTAGGAAATAAATGGTTATATTTTAAATGAATATTATGACATGAGTTTAATGAAATATCATTGAGATCATGATAGATGTATGAGGAAGTGTGTGAATGAATTTCTCAATGTGAAATGGAATTCATTTGTCGATATTAACATAGATTCATCTCATGAGGTAATTTCATATTTTAGCGTATCGTAATAACATAAAAAAATCACTATAATTTTTATTAATGTTGTTATTTTTTTAAGAATTATTGAAATCAATACTATGAATCAAGATAAATAATTCATTCTTCATATCAGTGTGTCTTAGAGTTTTTTTTAGAAAAAGAATAATTTTGGTTTGTATTTTATTCATTATTATTTATATCATTTTATCATAAGAAAAAAAATTTCTAACATGTTTATATTTTTTATAAAGTCTAATGAATTAGGTTACTCAGTTGGCCATACATAGATGTGGTTTAATGTGCATGGGGAATCTGATGTCAGTTTTGTAAATGACCCTACCAAAGATGTTAGAGTAAGTATTTTTCATTATCATTTCATGTTATTTCATTACTCTAAAAAAATAGTAATAAAAAATATATTATAACAAAAAAATCATTAAAACCAATTAAATGGGGCTGGATACATGGATAAAATGATGCCAATTTATCATCGTTTGATACATCTAACCAACAATAATTAATTGGGTTTAAGGATTATTTTTTCTTATAATTTATTTTTTAATATATTGTTTTTATAGTAATGAAATAACAATATATAGTAATAAAAATTTATTAATTAGATTATATTATGATGTTCAAATATTTTAAAAAATAAATGTTATTATTTTTGTATTAACAAGTTAAAATTCAAGAAATATGGGATGTGAACCCTTCAAAATCATCATCAGTTTCCCAGAATGATGAAGTTCCAATTGTTTTAGGGAAGGATAATCCCACACATGTATAGGGGATGGGTTATGGACCTACTCCATCTGTTTTCTTTGGTAGGGAGTCATCATCAGTTACTACTACACCTAGTGGGGGTTCGAGTAGTGCTATTGATAGGGAATCACAAATATAAAATGCAAGGTTGAAAGGAAAAGTGAGAGAACATAACTCTTATAAGAAAACATAGGATCAATGGTGAGAGAAAATGGAAAATGATTTAGTTTTTATATTTCAATGGAATAATAGAACAATATCCAATGAAATTTCTAGAATTATTATTTATCCTATCAAGGTAAATTCTAAATTTCATAGATCATTCACACATTTTCAAAGAACACATACTACTTACTTAAATAAAACTAAAATGATACTTTTATATTGAAAACATGCACATCAAGTCATACCGACAACATCTTGTGCTGGACTGACGTGTGTTTGATTCCTACACATAAAAATAAATTATATATTGTTATCCTTAAGTTAGATAATAATTCAAGCACATTTTCTCAGTTTTGACACAGTAAATAGTTTGTAACGGTACCAAAGCCTTTAAAAACATTTGTGTGTGGGGGAGGTGGAGTCAAAAATAGGAATTAGATTCCATATCAACATAAAATCATAGGAAAATGATGGTGGATTTATTTTTGAAAAGTTGGAATAGATGACACATCATTTCAAGTTATAGTTTACCTGAGATGCGTGTAAATGTATTTTTAGTGTTTTAAAACACTAAAACATGTGTGTAATGGTTCAAACCATAGAAAACGATATCATATTGACATGAAATCATGAGAAAACCACCATTGAATTATTTTTGACATGTAGTCATATAAAAATTATCAATTAGACTTGTAGTACAGTCAAAATACCTTAGTAAATAGTTTTTGAAGGTACTAAATCTTTTAAAAACGCATGATAGTGGGTCCAAATTAGAAAAATGATGTTGGATTTCCATGAATTTAGAGGAAAATAACCATGGATTTTTTTTGAAATGTAGTAACCAACAACATGTTATTCCATGTTACAGTTTTCCAGGGATTCCTATAAATACATTTTTAGTGTTTTATACTACTAAAATGTGTGTATAATATTTCAGTCCAAAGATAAAAACCTTAGATTGACTTGAAATCATATGAAAACCAACATCGAATTATTTTTGACATGTAATCATAGACCAAAAATCATTACGATGAGAGTTGTGGTTGGAATGACTTAGTAAATAAATTTTAAAGGCATCAAAGCCTTTAAAAATGTGTTTCGTGGTGTCACAACTAGGAAAATTTCATCATATTTCCATAAAACCAGATAGAAAGAAAATTGTTTATTGATTTTTGAAATTTCAGTCCCGATGATATGTCATAATGTGTTACCAAATTTTTGTAATGTTCATAAGTGGGTTTTTAGTGTTTTAAACCACATAAACATGCATGTAACAATAAAAACAATAGAAAAACACCTCATATTGACATGAAGTCATGAAAAAACCATTGTTTAGTTTTTTTATGTGTATTCATAGATTACACATCAATCTGATATGCAGTGTGGTCGGAATGGATGGTAATCTATTTTTAAAGGTTAGAAAGCCTTTAAAAATGTGTGTCAAAGGGTCAAAACTAGGAAAACATTGTCAGATTCCCATGAAATTATATAAAAATGACTATAAATTAATTTTTGAAATGTAGGAACTGATAAAATGTCATTATGATAAATGATTTTCCTGAGATTACTATAAACACATTTTTAGTGTTTTAAAAGAGTAAAACAAGAATATAATGGTGAGAAATATAGAAAAATAACTCATATTGATGTCAAATCATGCTAACATAACTATTTAGTTTTCTTGGACATTTACGCAAAGTCAACACATCAATCTAACATGTGGTGTGGTCAGAATGACTCGGTAAACAATTTTTAATGATATTGAAGCCTTTAAAAACAAGTATATGGGTGTCAAAACCAGGAAAACGTCAGTATATTTCTATGAAATAAAAGTAAAACAACCATAGATTTATTTTTGAAATTTTGGAAACCACAGAAGATCATTCTAAGTTAATATTTTCCCTGGATAATCGTAAATGTGTTTTTTGTGTTTTAAAACACTAAAATATGTGTGTAACATTCAAAAAAAGGTAAAATGACCTCATATTAATGTGGAATCTGGGTAAATATACCAATAAGTTATTTTTGACATGCACTCACTAACAAAACATCAATATTATGTGTGATGTAGTTGTAATGGCTTAGTAAACTATTTTAAAGGTAACAAAGCCTTTAAAAACATGTGGATGGGGTTCAAAACCAGGAAAAAATAATTCGATTGCCATGAAATCATAATTAAATAACCATAGGTGAATTTTATAAATATATTAATAGATGAGATGTCATTTTGAGTTACGATTTTATTAGGATTCCCATAAATTCATTTTTAGTGTTTTAAAACCCTAAAACATGCAATAGTCAAAGCCATAGAAAAAACATCAGGTTTATGTCAAATCATGGGAAAACCACTATTTTTTTTATTTTTGCAGTGTATAAATAATTTCAATCAGATATTATGTGTGGTAAAAATGTCTTGGTAAATAGTTTTTAAAGGTACTGAAGCCTTTAAAAACATGTTTCGGGGGGTCAAAACCAGGAAAATGTTGTCATATTTCCATGAAATCATAGAAAAATTACCATAGATTTATTTTTGAAATGTAGGAACCGACCTAACAACATTTTAAGTGTTGTGTGATGTATGTATGATGGGTTTATTGTGCATTTAGGTTTTGTTTTATTACATGTCAAAGTTTTCATATTTATATATTTTTTTAAATTTTTTTTAAAAAGTATATTTTTAAAAAATATTAAGAGGTGATTTTTAAGAACCACTGTTAAAAAAATTATTTTGAATCATAATTAACAGTGGATAATAATAACTACCAATAAATATAGCATCCACTGACATATTTATCAGTTGTTAGGTTAATTTTATCTATTTTATTTTCAAGTTTTTTTTAAAAAATCTCCATGAAATAAAATGAAAATCATTGGTAAATTCTAAAAAAATCACATAAAAAACCAACGCTAAATCATTCAAACTACTGTGAAATGACTAGAGAACATGTAATATAGGGATATTTTAGTCACCACTACTAAATAATTAGGCAAAGGTTTAATCTACTTCCACTAGAAGAAAAAACCACTACTAAAATGGTATTTTTTTAGTATGGAGTCTTTTTTTAATGGTTTTTGTAATGACTTCACCTAAAATGTAGGGTTCAAACCCGAGTGCTACAAGACATCATGTATTCCTCCCCGAACACAAGATGTTTTTGACTAGCAGTGAGGGCCTAAGTCCATTAGTGGGGAGACTATACCCATAGTATCATGTCATAATACAAATAATACATAATAAACAATATAATAGCAACTAAAGTAATTATGTGGAAACTTAAAGATGAGGCACATGTCATACAATAATAAATGGGCTTATAAAGTGGAAATACAAACTAGAGTAATAATAGGAAGATAAATAAATAAATAAAACACATGGGTCCTCCGGAGTCCATCTCTGTATACTACCATCTCCATTCTCATTTTGTCATCCATCAACCATAGGTCACTTTTCCTTATCCAAATCCCTAAACATAATGTTTGAATATGCATCTCTATTTTTGTTAAAGGAGTGAGTAATAAAATACAGTAGGACACCACTAATTCATCCTTAACAAGTGTGGTCTTGTTTAACTAGTGTATTCGGTGATAATAATAAATGAAAAATAAATCATATAATCTAAAATCACAAAACAAGTGGTTATGGGTTAACCAAGATGCTACAACCCCAGACTATACTTGTTTCAACTCAATATCGAATGTAAAGTCAATATATCAAAATTAATCAAGATATGGCCATGAGACTAGTGATCATACTTCTGGGAATTGTGTGTACGTACTACTCGACATCCATTGAGCTTGAACATTAGACCTCTGCTCCCACATATCCTATTGGATCTCTCCATTATACCAAAGGATCTATAAGAGTGGAACATAATGATGATTTCGGGAGTAGTGGAAGCATGTGGTGGTGGGAAATATATTAAAATTTCTTTTAATGTTTATATGCTCAAAACCAAGAGTGAGGAACTTGAACATGAAATTTTTAAAAAATTTATTTAATGTCATAAAAAATGATTACCTTATCTTAAGAATATATCTTCATTAATGATGTTAATCATATGAAAATACCCTTTCAAATTCCCTTCATTGTGCTATGTGGATCCAAGAATAGAATCCCTCTAGAAAAAATCCACACATTCTCCATTGATATCCGATAAATGTTAAATGATATCTATGTGCTAGTGTGGGGAATAAAATGTCTTGTGTTGTTAATTATTGATCACTCATTCTTTAATCTGGAATAAACCTCTCAAACATTTGTTTTTCTTGAAAGGGAGAGAGATAGAGGAGTTAAAAGAAAATTCATTATTTGAAACAATTATCTATTTTCAATTACCTTCACAATAGCCATAACATTCTATTTATTGAGGTAGATTTTAGGTTAGGATATTTTTTTATTGCATTCTAGACCTTAAAAATACTAAAACCTTTAATAAACCTCATTCCACATAATAATAATATTCTTATTATTATTCTGTGGTGCGCTCCAACTTCAGCATCAAAAAATATTATCTAACCATCTTTTTAATTAATATTATTTATTAGACATGGTCTTGGTCTATTCAAACTCTTCATTAATTTATTAAAAACCTAAATAAATATTTAATTTAAATATTTCATTAATAAATATATATTTGTGATCAATAAAACATGAATAAAATTATACCTCAGTCTTGAGAATAATATTTATTCAATTAATTAAATTCAAACTGTATTTAATCAAGATCATAAAAACGCTTAGTATTTGACACTCTAGGATTCTTTCAAATTAGAATCAAGAGAGATTTCCTAATGTCCAAAATTACTATCTAGAAATTATTCAAGGAACCCAAGAGAAATAAATTAATTTTGAAATGATTGAAACTAAAAATGAGCACTCCATATATAATATAATCCCTTTATTATAATATCTCATAAAGCAGGTTTCACTTCTATGTCACCAACCTATTTTCATGGTACTTCATTATTTAAATATCTAAAATAAACACATTGTTACACCATGTTCATGGAATTTAATGAAATGGTTCTATTTGAATCAAATGGATGAGATATCAGCTTCCATAAATATAGTAGGGATAAATCCTTCTTTATCTTATTCATTAATAACATGCGAGTCATGACAAGAACAATGTAACCTAACATACCATGAATATATGTCGTCATTGTTTTAATCATAAAATCTAACTGCATGAGTTATAAAATTCTTTAATGATAATTTTAAAGTCCAAGTACCATTACACATGCTCGCATATAGGAATATCTGATGACACGAAAACATGTGGAATTCCTACAAGTGATTATTTCTCATAATCTCCCATATTGGTGGTTACCATGTGAGAACATCATGATACTAAGACTCATCCTATTATGAGTTCTCTCACTTAACAGTCTATGAACTATGTGTCCCATCATAGTACGTTATCCAAGAGAAGAACATTCTTTAAGAATATCATCATAACACTTCAAGGTTCTTAATATAACAGAGAACTGCTATGACCTTATCAATGTGACATATACTCTAGGACATTATTACATTAGAGTATTGTGGAAAAATAGACAATATTTAATAATATTTTTTATTAATATTCAATATATCAAACATACTTGTAAATAAATTACAAATAGCTAATCCTCGGACACCATCTTCAAGAAACTTCCATGAGGACAAGATCCAACTCCCTATAACATTCAGTCCAATTGGACTCACATAATAGTCATATTTATGGTGAGTCAAGATTTTAGTCAAGGGGTATGATATATTTTATTTTTTGGAAATACTTCCCACTAAAACCTCACCTCTCTTAAAAAATCCCTCAAGAGATGATACATCCAAAGTACATGCTTCGTCCATTGATGTGAAATTGGCTCTTTTAAGAGAGACACCACTAAAATATTATAAAAATAGAATGTAATAGGATATTTACTATTATATACCAATTCATGATCTTGGATCCTTTTTTTTCATCCATAATGCTTATTTAGCTACCTCAAAAGTCACAATATACTTGGACTCTACTATAAAATCTATGATCATAGCCTTTTTTGAGCTCTTCCAGCTCACAATACATCAATTCAAAGTAAATATGTATCTCGTTTGTGACTTTATGTAATCTTTATATGTTTGAAAACTATAATATTCATATCATTTGATGAATGGTTCCCCATATACTCCATAAACTAGGAACATATCCTTAGTACACCTCAAATAATTAAAGATACTCTTGACTGCCATCTAAAAGAGGTCTGCTGGATCATCTTGATATCCTCTTATTGCACATAATGCATAGGAAACATCTATCCTAGTACATATCATAATATAAATGAATGACCAAATCACTAATTCATAGAAAATCCTTTACATTATATTTGTTTCCCCGTGTATCTGGGAAACATTTTCCTGGAAGGATTAATGCCATGTAACCATGGAAACAATCCCCTCTTGGATTTTTCCATACCAAATATCTTAAGTATATTATCAATTTATGTAATTTGACATAGGCTGAGAAACTTCTTGGATCTATCATGATATATCTTGATTCAATATATTTATGATGTCTCACCCAAGTCCATCATAGAGAAGCATTTATTCAACCACATCTTAAAAAACTGTAGGACTGGTATTTGATTTCCTATAAGTAACATGTCATCAATATATACTATTAAGAAAATGAATTCAATCCCACTGAAATGTTTGTAGACACAAGGATCACATTCATTCTTTATGAAACTACATTCTATTATATATTCATCAAAATGAATTTTCCATATCCTAGATACCTGATTTAATCCATAAATGGATTTTGTTTCAATTTGTATATATTTTCATACCTTAGAGTCACAAAACCTTCAGGTTGTTTTATATCAACATCTTCCTGATGGTTCCCATTTAGTAAGGCAGTTTTGACATCCATTTCTCAAATCTCATAGTCACGGTAAGCCTCAATGTCAAGTATAATTGTTATGGATCTCAACATTAAAACTAGTGAAAAGGTTTTATCTCAGTTAATTTCTTAATGTTATTTAAAACCATTTAAAACTATTAATACCTTATAGGTACTGAATTTTCCTTCAATGTCTAGTTCCTTATTGAATACCCACTTGAAACCAATGGGTTTTACATCAATTGTAGGATCTACCAAAATACAGACCTTATTTTGGTAGATGGAATCCATTTTAGAATTGATGCATTATTATCACTTGGCAAAATCAATGCCAGTTACTGCTTCCTTTAAGGTTATAGGATCATTATTATAAACTAATAATTATTCACCATCCTTGGTGATAAGAAAACCATACCATTCTGGTTCTCTAACCTCTCTTGTACTCCCACACATTACTTGTGTCTCTAGAATAGTTTCTCCTTACATGGGGATTTATAGAACCTATTCCTATGACAAGTTTTATGTACCATGAGTATCAACTTCATCTAATTCTATCTCCATCCCACTATCACTTTTAGAGATGTGTTACCTCTCATGGAATATGGAATGTCTTTCCATTATTACTTTTTTTCTAATGGTTCATATTAGTAATATACCATTGTTTCTTTGAGTTATCATATAAAGTCAAATTCTAAACCTCAAGGTTAAAGTTTCATCCTAAAATAGGCTTTAAAAAACACTTTCCAAACCAAAAATGCAAGTATGACAACAGATGTTTCTTTCCATTTCATAAATGGTATGGTATACGAAATAACCATCGTGATGTTTTTTTAAAAAAATTTGTATTTGTAGAAAACTAATCTTTTGAAAAATAATGGTTTTTGAAAAATTGGTGAATGTTTCTAAATTTTCAAACCAAATCATAAATAGGGAGATAAATTTTTTTTAGAGAATGTTGTTTTCTGGATACAGATGATCAGACTGAGCATCACCAAACACAAAGTATCAAACTGTGTATCACCGATTGGATAAGTTGTTAGAATAATAAAGTTGGTGATCAGACACATCATTGGTCTTATATCTATTCGCATGATGTTCATGTTTCATTCGACTCAGTGTTGGTTATAAATTAAGAATGTTGTTGAAGAGTTTGAATAAAGGTAGTGGTGTTAGGAGTTAAAAAGTTTTATACTTTCTAACCTTCATTCAGACGATTATTTTCTAGTTTTTAATTCTCAAATATCATAAATTGTCTATAATAATTTTGATTAAACACTAATGAAGAAAATGGGGATAATAGGTGAAACTATTCGTATTGTGTTTTGGTTGAAAAGAAACAAGATTTTGAAAGTAATAAAAGTCATAATAATTTCCTATGTAAGGCAGAAGGTGCTTTTCCAATCTTGAAGTTATCATAAATCATGAAAACGATCATGATAAAAGATTTTGAAGAAATGGAGGAATCATAATGATTTTCTTAGGTATAGAAATCAAGAAATAGTTTGCATCGGATCCAGAAGTACCATGAACAGACGTTTTTAGAAGTATGAATGAGTTATAGCTATTGAGGTTTGAAGAATTTCAATGTTTCAGAATGCAGTTTCCATCGTAATGAGAATTCCATCATTATGAGGATTCTATCAGACTAAATCTAAGGACGTTCCATCAGACTAAATATGAAGAGGAAATTCAATCAGACTGACTCTGAGGAGGAAAGTCAGTCATAATGACATTGAGAAGGAAATTCAATCAAGATTTCCTTTGAGAACAAATTTCAATTAGACTAAATCTAAGAAAAAATTCAAACAGGCTAACTCTGATGAAGAAAATCAATTCAGAATGAGATGAGGAAGTTACGTCATAATGAGTTGAGGAAGTTCCAAGCTAATGAGCAAAGTAAGTTACATCATAATGATCTAATGAAGTTCCATAATACCATAGAATATTTTAGAAGTCTGATAATAATAATTACAAATAATACTCAATAAGATTTCATCAGATTTGTGAAGAGTTTATGTGGTCAAAATTCAAATTCAAATATGAGTAGATCTTGATGTTTTTGAATTTAATTAAGTAGAAAAAGTTTTCTAGTTTTTTTCTTTTATATTTCTAGGATTCATATTAATTGAAGCATAATACATTCTTACTTTACATCTTTTTTATGTGATTGGAAATGGTGGAGCACTATAGAATTCATGTCAAAGATATATTTTTGGTCTGAGATCTCATTATAAGGTTAGAAATCTTAATGTTTTGTTTACCAGACTAAGTAATATCTGACTTAGACTTTGAGAAGAGTTTGAGTAATATATATTGATAATGAGTTTGTCGTAATGTTTCTATTATACTAAATTCATTGGACTAAATCCATTGAACCCATCCCCATCGGAATGAGAGAATTAGGCCTTTCCACATCGGACCGAGGATTCCAGATAGAGAATTTGCAGAGATGTTTCAAGAAAGTATTTATTATTTTATTTTGGCTCAATTTTCTATAATGAAATTTGTATGGTGATGGGAGTTAGTATATTAATTTCTAATGGGACATAGAATCTATCTAGTGGGAGTTGGCACGAGTTTTATTCACTTATTCATTATAGATAATTTATATAGACCCACATGAGTGGCTATTTAAATGATGTAGGTTGTCACACTGAGGAAATACCTTTTAAATCTTATGTGATTTACTTAATTTCCTACATTTTTAGGCATGGGTATTTACTAAAAAAAATAAGGATATAAACTTTAACAGGTTTCAAAGGCTTTGTTTTTTAAAAGTATTGGAAATTATAAAAGTGATCAATTGATTCAACCCCCTTTTATGTTTTTATTTACTACTTTGAAACTTTAATTGGTATCATAGGGAAGGTTCCCTTATTTAATCCTTATCATGGATAATATCAATTCTATCAATAGTAGAGGAATTCCTACATTTTATGGGAAAAAATTATTATGGATGGTAAAATTAGATGATTCTTTATCTCCTATATTTTGGCCTAGAAGTTATTGATGCTACAAAATTGGTTTTACACCTATTATGAAATATTATCCAATGATGTTTACTAAAAAAATAAATATAGAAGTTGATGGAAAGGACAAAAATTATATTCTTATATCCTTATCAGAAAATGGTTATATGAAGGTGATGGGTTTCAAAACATCAAATATTATGTGGGATAAGCTAGAAAGTATACTCAATGGGAATACTAAAGGGAAGGAAGAAAAGATAGAAATTCGTAATAGTAAGTATGAAGACATAAGAATGAGAGATGAAAAATCCATTGATGAATACTTCATGATAGTAATTGAGATTTTTTGTGTAAGATCCGGACCTTTCCAGAAGATTCCTTGAGAAAAATTTCAGGTATTAATTTTTTTATTGTTTGAGAATACATGGGTTGGGTTTTACCTTGTGGTGTGTTTGGGAGAAAACATGAGACAATTGGAAGGGAGAAGATAAATTCATGGTTGGCGCATGGTTTTCCCTAACCGTGTGCCCCAACCCATCAAGCAGTGCAACACTGGATAGGGGAATTTCATGGTTAGCACACTGTTTTTAAAACCGTGCACCCTCTTAGGAGAAACTATACACCCCCATAATAGAGGTTCATGGTTAGGCTCATCATTAGGGGAAATCATTAACTCCTTCCCAAAAAATTATATTTTTATTCACTCAAACCCCCATTTTATCATTTATTCAACCTCTATTCGACCCAAGATGATAATTCATGATTTTGGAGCCTCCAAGATGGATTAAAAGTCTTCATGACCTCTATTATTTGTGATTCAAAGACTATATCAAATATATGCACCCTTCTTAGTAAGAGGATCTCATCTCACTTGGTTTCTCATTCCTTATCCTTTCTTCTCCTATTTTAGATAGGGTTTGTAATTCTTATTTTGATTGGATATATAACTTGTTTTTTATCTATATATATTATTTTAGATATATATATATATATATATTTAAGAGATCTTTATTTTTTCAATCTTGATTTAGGGTTTTAGATTCAGATCTTGTTCTATGTCGTTGTGCTACTCAAATTTTGGGGATTTCTATTGGACGACTGCATGTCAACAAATCGAGTTAGTTAGTCTATAATCCAAATCCCAAAGTCTTGATTTAAATTATGTACATGTTATTTTATAATTTCTATTAGATATTAAGAAATTTTGTTCTTGACTGAATTAATTAATTTGGTGAATTAATTAATTAAGCTAATGTGAAGTTGGGGATTTTGGAAATTATAGATTGAGATAATTAATTGTAGAATTAATAGTGATATATTGAGATTTGAGGATTGAAATATTTAATTTTGTGATTAATTATGATCTATTGAGCATGTGAATGAGATAATTAATTGTGGAATTAATTATGTAATTTTAAGTTTGTGGATATTGATTAATTAATTGAAGAATTAATTAATGTGATTAATGTACTTAATTAATTGTGGAATTAATTAAGGGTATTTATGTGATAAACTTATAGTTTAATTAGTTGTGAATTTTTCAGGGTTAGTTAATTGTTTAATTGACTAATATAATTTATGTTATTAATTAATTGTAAAATTAATTAATTTACATGATGTGGTTAATTAATTATTGAATTAATTAATGTATTTATGTGATTAGTTAATTATTGAATTAAATAATGGAATCTCTGTGTTTAAATAATTATTGAATTAGTAATGGAATTTATATGGATGTTTAAGTGTTGAATTAATTATGTGTTATGAATACTAACATGGAAATTTAGTTTAGAATTAAATAATGGGAACTTGTTCATTCTAATGTGTATGTTATGAATGGTAATATGGTTATTTAGTTGTGAAATTGTTGGTCAAAAATCCCTCAAGGTATCATTGAAGAATTTTTGAGGTGATTGTGTTTGTTGAAAAAATGGGCCTCCATGTTGTGTTTGTCGAGAATGCAGACCATGTTGTATTTGTTTGTCGACAAAGGGGGTGTACATGGTAATTTGTAGGGCTCAAGGGATGCTTTCAGAAATAAATGATTGATTGAAGAACCTCAAAAAATGAATGTACGATCTTGAGGCAGAAAATAGAGGGATGCGCGGAAAAACAGTGGGATGCATGAAATAGAGGGATGAGGTATTTCGCATAAAAAATGTTTTGAGGTCTGAAGCTCAAAAATTGGAAAAGGAATGAGGTGTGAAAAATTTTGGAGTAGTGTGCGAATAATGGTGTTGCGTGGAAGATTTGTTTTTCGCGCTCGAATTTAATTACGCGTTCAATGAGGGTTTTTCATGCGAGGTCAATTTTTCCTATAAATATGAAGTGAACCCCTCCATTTAAGAGTTCAAGACCTAGAAAATACCTGAGCTCTAGTGCGCAAAATTGATGTTAGAAAGGGAGTTCCTCGTAAACATTAAGTTGGCGTGTAATGTCTGTTGTTGCACGAAAAGCTAAGGTTGCGTGTAAAATTGGTATTGGCGCGTAAAGTGGTCTTGCATGAAAAGTGGATTTCGCACAAAAGAAGAGAATTGTACGCAAGGCAGTGTAGAAGTTGCGAATAATATTTGGAGGTTGCGCGTTAAATTGGGTTGTTGTGGAAAAAGTGAATTTCGCACAAAGAAAAGGAATTACACACAATGTTCCGTAAGGGCTGCACGTTATAAATGGGGTTGCCCGGTCCACCCGGTGCAAAGTGAGAATCGTCTGTGGGTGAAATTTGGACGTCAATAGATCATATATCAATAGTTAAACATGTATTCATTAGTGATAATGAAGAGGCCTATTTGTCTATAAACTATGATTGGATCCTTTCCAGAGAAGTGGGAAAAAGAAGAGGAAGAATGTGATCCTCTCCACCAGTAGTGAGCCAGAGAGAGAGATAGAGAGAGTGAACCTTGGGAAAGTAGTGAGCTGACCCTAAACATTGTAAAGGCCATGATCCTGGGCATAGATGTGATCTAGCATGAACATTATTTGATGTGATCCTTGGTGGATTTTGTACTGTGGAACATCGTCGTTGTATGCTCCTTGGACGTAGCCCAGTGAGGGTGAACCAAGTAAAAATCTATGTGTCTTCCTACATTCTTCCTTGCATTGCATTCAAAGCATCATCATCATAAAAAGAAGCAAGAGAAGTGATCATAATAAAAATAAAAGTGAATACAATGTGACCCTTGTAATAATTTCGTCAACATCATGTGGGGAAGGAAGAATTTTCAAAAGAATATCTATACCCTGATTCACCCCCCTCTCAGGGTATATAGGTCCCTATTGGTCCTAACAGAAATAAATAATGGGAACATGGTCATTATAATGTGTAAGGTATGAATGGTAAAATGGTCATTGATCTGTGAATTAAATAATGGGAACATGGTCATTCTATTGTGTGATGTATGAATAGTAACATGGGAATTCAATTATGAATTAAATAGTGGTATCAATGACATTATGAGATAAGATATTCATCAGACATACTTCAGGACCCGGTATGAGAAAAAGTAGGTATTGAATTGTAAAAATGGAATTATGAGATATTGAATCCATTAAACATACATCAGGCTTCATAATGAGACAAAGCAAGCATTAAGGTTCAAGTGTCTGTGAGTGTTCGGGGGTTTATGTTGTTAAATAAAGATTAATTGATAACGTGATAACTATTTACTTATGAATTATAATTATGTATTTATAAAACTACATACACTTTCTATTAACTATATATTATTTTATACCCCATTGTTGGTGGCCTACTGAGCTGTACTCACACCCTAATCAGGTTGCCTTATTGGTACCCAAATAGACTTTGTGTTTTCTGGATATGTTAAAGGAAAAATCTCATTATTATATGGATGATATGGGATAGAGCATGGATGAGGGATCTAGAAATGATTCGGGACCCAAATTGGGGTGTCATCAGTGTATTTATTTTGGGAATAATTTTATACACTTGACACGTACATTGGCATGTCATATTATATTTTTTAGTTTTGAAATTGTATTTCCACTTTGAGCCATCTCGTGATACCAGTTATTTCAGGTCATGATTACATGTTATTTAGTTTTTGTTTCTTATTTTCCTCCAGTGTATTAAATATTATAAAAGGGGGTATAGTCTCCCCATTATCGATATTTTTGACCCTCACTCCTATTCGGTATCCTCTAGCATACAAGGAGGTACACCTGGGGTCATTTGACTGAACGAATCGAGGCACCGATGTGTGTCACCTAGGTCAAGACATTACAAAGTGGTATCTGAGTCAATTTTTCTTTTCTTTTTATTTTTTTATTACTATTTTGTAAAGGTAGACATGAAACTAGAAAGAGTCAGGACTTGGTTATGATATCCTACATGGGAGTAGCTAACCCATGAATGGGGGAGAACCCAAGTACCCAGGGTGTAATTGTTGTAATTCTTATTTTCTATTACAGTTGAATATTATTTCAACTTGGGTGACACACTTATTGTGTGTTGTGATTATTGTTGTTATTTTTTTCTGAGTTTTGACTTGTGGACCAGTATGGAACAAAATTTGAGTAACATGCATAATTCTAGGAACTTACAGTTATTGTGACATGCATCATTTTAGGCAGACATAGAAAAATGGGTTATGGGTATGTTATTGAACTTGAACTGTTTTTTCATGTTTGTGAAATTGAAATGAAAATGGCAGCTAACATGAAATTGAGAAATATTGTAGAATGATGTATGATGAGAATAAATGGGTGTCAACATGAGAAACTTGAATAATTAGAATGTGTTTACCCTTGTTATCTTGGACCAAGGAGTAAGATTATTAAGGGTAGTGATAACACCTCAGTTTTGACTATGTGGTAGGGTTTGGGGAAATGACTTGTTGTGGAATATTGTATTTTACCATAAATGTGTTAATTTGGTAAAAGGTGTCCTAAGGTTTATATTTTTAATGGTAATGATATTTATCTATGACAGTACTTATTAAGAGGATATCATCAGGATATGGCTAGAGATGATCTACCAGTATTAGGAACTAAGGCCCCAATTGTGTCAGGTGAGGAATTCAGGGAGCATTTCCAAGGGAACTTTTCCCACTTCATGAAATTCATGGGAAGAGACCCAGGGTGGGCTATGAAGAGTATTTTTGATCTAAAAATGGTGTTACCAATTCAACACCCTCCTACTTTTATTGGAGAGGGTGGACCTGAGAGAGTTGATTTCTGGGATTAGTCCATCGAGACTATAATTGACCACTTCGAGACTCCTGTAGAGAGGATGGTCATGTTTGATTCTTACATGATATGAGGATTAGGGAATCATTGGTGGTTTTTTCAGGCATGGACTGTATAGGATAATGGTATGTTATGGAAGGAATTGTTGGATAAGTTTCTAGTGAACTTCTATACAGAGATACTGAGGTAGGAGAGAGTAGTTGAGATCACGAGGTTGAATTGGGAGAGTATTGATGTGATAGACTATGTTTGACACTTTACACATTTTCAACACTTTTCTCCATCATTAGCAGTGGATGAGATAACTATAGGGAGTCATTTTTAGGATGGGCTTAAATGTGAGATTAAGTCCCAAGTTATCCATTTTCAGTTAAAGAAGTTTGATGAGGTGGTGGATAAGGATCTCATAGATATGGGTAACCTGAAGAGGCTTCCAGTGTTGGAAAGGTGGTTCCATTTGGATGATTATAAAGTATGACTTCTGAGAGTATGAATAATTTCTATGAAAACATCAACCAGGGCATTGGGAAACAGAGTACCTAAAAAGTGTGATCAGTTGCATAGGACCTTAATCGAGTGATATATCACCCTTGTGGTCGATTAGAAAACATTTGAAGATATTTATCCTCAACCACCAATATAGGTATAGTCTTGCAGAACGATGGGACATCTACAAAAGTTCTTTAGGACCCAGCGATAGATGAGTAGTAAGGGTATAACTAGTCAGAATCAGAGTGGAGGAAGAGGATATTCTGCACCAAATCAGTCTTTCATCGGGAGTTCTACTGGACAAGGTGGTAAAGGTAGTGTATGTGGAGTGTCAGGGTATGAGTGCTCATATTAGTAGAGTATTACAGCACATGGGACTTAGACTGCATCACGGGGAAGTTGGGTAAGACCGTTGAATTATATTCACCCAACACTTGTGGATATCAAGACTGGACCATTGACAGTGAAATGTACTATTTTTATAGCTTCTATGAAATCTAGCACCTTATTTGATATTGGTGCCTATCATTCCTTTATTTCTACGAAACAGTTTTATGTTTTGAGCCTGGTGAAGGTGTTTGTGAGTGGGGTGTTGATGACAAACACACCTCATGGAGTTCAGTCAAGAGACATTTTTTTGTGCAAGGGGTGTTCTCTTGAGGTCGCGTAGTATCGATTTCTATGGGATCTTTATATCATAGACATGTCAGGCTTTAAACTAATTATGTGTATGGACTGGTTAGTATCATATTATCCCAACATTGATTTTTACCATAAGAGAGAGACCATTACATCTCCTAAGGGTTACAAATATTTTCACTGTGGAGAGTGGGATATCGAGGCATTCATAGTAGGGCCAATTACTCATCAAATAGGAGAGATCACAACCAAGGTTTCTAGTTTATTTCTAGATGATGGAGGTGTAAAATTAGATGTATTTCCACAATTAGCGGATAGGTTTTACGATGTGTTTACTTAATATTTCTCAGGGATTCCACCTGATAGAGATGTGGAATTTAGCATCGAACTCATACCAGGGGAAGAGGGGATTTCTATTCCACCATATAGAATGGCACTGAAAGGTATTCAAGAGCTCAAGACTTAGCTGTATGAGTTAAGGGATAAGGTATTTATTTATCTGAGTATGTCGCCTTGGGGTTCACTAGTGATGTTTGCAATGAAGGCAGATAAGAGTTTATGCTTATTTGTTGATTACCAAATGTTAAACCAGATGACTATGAAGAACTAGTATCCTCTCCACCGTATTGATGATCTATTTGAACAGTTGAGAGGTGCTTCTGTGTTATCAACGATTGACTTGAGATTTTGTTACCATAAACTGAGAGTTCATACTTCTCATATACCAAGGGATGAATATAGAACCAGGTATGGACTAGATGATTTCATCATAATATTTCTTGGGTTGACGAAGACACTAGTAATGTTTATGGACATAATGAACAAAATCATTAATATGTACCTAGACCAGTTTGTGGTAGTGTTTGTGGAAGACATCATGGTTCACTCCAAGACACATGATATTATGACCAACATCTTGATATCATTCTAAGTACACAAAGATAGCATTTTCTATACATCAAGATATCTAAGTACAATTTTTTGGATCGACCATGTACACTTCTTGGGTAGCATCATCTTGGAGGAATGTGTGTTGGTAAATCAAGATAAGGTTCAGATAGTGCTTTCATGAGAGCATCCTAAGAGAATGTATGATATCTATATATTTCTAATATTTTCTGAATATTATTATAGGTTCATTCATGACATTTACCGATTGGAAACATTGTTGACGGGATTGACCAAAAAAGGGATAAAGTTTAATTGGTCATAAGATTGTGATAATTCTTTCTATGTGATGAAGAAGATTTTGGCATCAGTACCAATATTGATCCTACCTGAACAAGATGAGAAGTACATCGTGTATTGTGACACTTCTGGGATTGTAATTGGAGTTGTGTTTATGCAAGGAGATCAATTTGTGGTTTATGGGTCTTTGAAGTTGAGGACCCATGAACCGAACTACCCTACATATGACCTCAAGTTGGATATAATGGTTTTTGTTTTTATTTTTTGTGGACATTATCTATTGTAATTTTTTTACTGTGTATATTGATCACAAGAGATTAAAGTACATATTTTCACAGTGAGACTTGAATATTTGATAAAAAATATGGGTTGAGTATATGAAACCATTTAATATTGGGCAAGCATATATGCCTGGAAAGGGGATCATTGATGATGATTCATTGAGAAAGAAGACTCAAACTCAGGTGGCTCAAGAGTCTAGTGCTGAGTGGAAGATGATGGATTTACTGGATGAGATATACATTTTTGTTTAGGAGAGTTAGGATTAGATGACTATCATAATAGTTTTATTTGAGTATACATTTTTGAGATAGATCTAAGATAGAATATATGTGGATTTATAATGTTTTACCTTGAGGGAAAACCTTGAAGGTGGGGAGTCACCTTATGATTGGGGCATAGATGAGGATGAGGTCATCTATGATAGGAATCAGGTTGTCGTACCTAAAATAATGCGAGACAAGATGATGTGTGAGTTTCATGCCTCGAAGTGGGTGGTACATCTAGGTGTGACCAAAATGCACTGTGAACTACAAAGATAGTTTTGATGGTTGGAAATGAAGAAGAAAATTGTAAGGTTTGTGACATGATGCTACACCTATTAGTAGGTGAATGCTGAGAATTAATGACCTATACGTTTACTACAGTCGTTGGCCATTATAGAATGGAAGTGGAACAAAGTGACCATGGACTTTGAGGTGGTTCTCCCGAGGATGCCTTAGAAGAATAATTCTATTTGGGTTATTGTGGATAGACTGAGAAAGGTAGTGAATTTATTGAATATATGGGATACTTTCCCAGTGGAGCAGTTGGGATTTTTGTATGTTTGGGTGATAGTCTGTCTGCACGAGGGGCCACAGAATATTGTTTCTGACTGAAACTTGTGTTTTACTTCACGATTATTGTTGGGATTGCAGAAGGTTCTTGGTATGTATGTTTTATAGAGAATGAATTTCCACCCACTGATAGATGGGAGGTCATATTATACTATACAACTGCTTGAGGATATGTTGTGAGCTTGTGTTCGAAAATTCGGTGGGTCTTGGGAGAATCAACTAGCATTAGTGGAGTTCGCCCATACCAATAGTTATTGGGAAACTATATAGATGGAACCATATGAGGATCTTTATATTAGGCCATAAAGACCACCTCTAATATGGATGGAGTTAAGTGAGTATAAGTTTTTTGGATTGAGTCTCGTGTAGGACACATTAGAGCATGTATAGTTGATTTGGAAATATATGGATATGACCCAAAGTAGATAGAAGTCATTTGATGATAAAAATAAATGACACCTAGAGTTTTCAGAGGCTGATCATGTATTAATTTGTGTGTTTCCTAGATTCAATCACTATAGAATACAAAGACAGGGAAAGTGGGCACCCAAGTTTGTTATACCGTTTGAGGTGGTGGAGAGAATCAGGCTAGTGGCATACCGATTGGCTCTTCCACAAAGATACAGTGCTATGTATGAAGTTTTATAAGTGTCAAAACTAGGTTGGTATAACCCCAACCCTTCCAATGTGATCGATATGGATGATGTTGAGATTGAGATAGATGTTTTCGTTGAAGAGCATCTAATACGTGTGTTGAATCACAGTGAGAAAGTGTTGCGAGGAAAGACGGTGCCTATAGTTTGCGTATTGTGGAAACATTGGAATGTGTGGGAGGAGACATGGGAAAGGAAAGAATATATGAGGTATCATTTTCCTAATCTTTTTAACATATAATCTTTGAGATTCATGGGAGTGCGGCACAAGGATAAGATGTTATAAGGTGGTGAAATTGTAAGATCCCGACCTTTCCTGAATATGACTTGGTCTTAATTTCATGTATTTATTTTTGCGTTGTCTCAGTGTACATGGGTTTGGTTTTACCATGGGGTGCGTTTGGGTGAAAAATTGAGAAAATTTGAAGTGATAAGGGTAGTGCAAAGTTGGCTCACGTGTTTCCCTAACCATGCGCCCCTACCCTACAAACCAAGAAACCTTTGACAGAGAGGAATTACATGGATGACATGTGGTTTGTCAATCTGTACACCCAATTATGAGAAACTATGAACCCCCATAATAGAGGTTCACATTTAGGTACACATTTAGGAGAAACCGTGCTCCCCTGCCAAGTTAAACATGCATGAATTTTTAAATCACCAAAAAATTAGATTTTTAAACACCAAAACCCCCATTTAACTCCTATTTGATTCCCATTTAACCCCAGATAGTATTTCATGATTTTGGAGAACCCTATATGGATTAAAAGACATAACATCATTTTTAATTTGTTATACTTAGCCTAGATTGATGATCTTCACCCCTCCCTGTAAGAGGATCTTACCTCGCTTGGTTTCCTATTCCTTATCCTTTATTATCATATTATAGAAAGGCGGATTTCTTCCTATTTTGATTGGATATAGACATGTTTTTGTGGATATGGATCAAGTATTGTAGATTTATATCTATATTTAAGATATCATTATTGATTTGATCTTGATTTAGGGTTTTAAATTTGAATCTCATTCTATATAATTGTGATGCTCAAATTATGAGGATTTTCATTGGGTGATCGCTCATCAACGAATTGAGGTAGGTTTTCTATAATTCGAATCTCAAAGTATTTATTTTATTTACATGTATTAATTTTATAATTTCTATTAAATGATTAGAAATTACCTTATTAATTGAATTAATTAGTTTGTTTAATTAATTAATTGTGGAGATCGGAAATTGGGGATTTTGGGAATTATTGATAGAGATAATTAATTATAGAATTAATTATGAGATATAATGATTTTAGGATTGAGATATTTAATTGTGGAAATAAATATAATCTATTGAGATTTTTATTGAGATAATTAATTATGGAATTAATTATGAGTTTTTTAGTTTGTGGATATTGATTAATTATTTGAATAATTAATTAATGGGATTTACGTACTCAATTATTTAGAAAATTAATTATGGGGTTTTATGTGATAAAAAATTATTGAATTAGTAATAAAATTGGTGTGGTTGATTAATTATTGAATCTACTAATATAATTTAAGTGATTAATTAATTTTGAATTAATTAATGTATTTTATGTGATTAATTATTTTTTTGAATTAATTAATTTAATTTATGTTATTAGTTAAATTTTGAATTAACTAATGGAAATGTTATGTTTAACTAATTATGGAATTAGTAATGGAATGGATGTGGAAAATTAATTATTGAATTAATTGTGTGTTCAGAATAGTAAAATGGTCATTTAGTTGTGAATTAAATATAGGGATCATGGTCATTATAATGTTTAAGGTATGAATGGTAACATGGCCATTTTGATGTGAAATAGAGAATGCGAACAAGATTATTTTAATGTGTAAGGTATTAATGGTAACATGGTCATTTAGTTGTGAATTAATGATTAGAAAAATGGACATTATATTGTGTTATGTATGAATGGTAACATGTGTATTAAAATATGAATTAAATAATGATATCAATGGAATTTTGAGAAATGATATTCCTCAGACATACTTTAGGCTCCAACATATTTTAGAGTAGGAATTGAATGATAACAATGGAATTATAATATATGATATCTCTCAAACATACTTCAACCTCTAACATGAGTTGAAGCGGGGATTGATGTATGACTGTCTACAGGAACCCAAAGGTTTATATAGATAAATAACGTTTAATTGATAATGTGATAACTCTTTTCTTATGCATTGTAATTATTTCTTTATACAACTACATACACTTTATATTGATTAGATATTGTTTTAGTTGTCATTAGTTGTGGCATACTATAATTACTTAGATTTTCAATGCACTATTTTTTGGATACTATATTGATTATTTGTGAGACCAGGCACTGAGACGTTGTGTGATTCTCTGGCCGTTGTTCCGAAAACAAATGTTTGAAATATATTAAATAGCATGCATGCATAGTTATCATGAAAAAGTGTAATAACTTCTAAATGGGTACCTTGATCAAAAATATGATGTTACCATTGAGTTCAGAATGTGAGGTTTACCCTAGGAATGACATAACATTAGTCGGTGTGGGTCATTTGTATAAAAGTCATCACAGGCGTGGAAATGAAAAAAAAATTTAATAAATAATTTTATTTCATTTTTTGTTGATGCAGTTATTGATGGACATTAAATAGACTATTATTGACAAATACTAGGGTTAGTTGTACGACCCTGGAACCATTAGAGAGCCATTAGAGAAAGCTTCAGTGAATCCTCTCAGACGAATGGTGATAGGATCTTTGATCACTGATCGATGAAAAAAATATTCAATGGATCACACCAAAAAACAGGACACAACCCCATTATTAATTAGTGATCTATTTGAATCATGGTAGGGCATGTATTTTTATTTAATTCTTCCCCATTCTTGATTTATAAAATGAACATTAATCAATAAATGAAAATATTGATACGTGGATTGATCATTATGCGAGATGGGTTTATTTTATGAGGTTTTTATGGGAGAATATATTTTCAATTTTATTATTCAGATTTTCATTCAAATAATGATCGATCAAGATAAACATGAACATCGATCAAGGTTTGTTACTCCAATATGTTCTTGTTATTTTCTCCCCCATTCATCGTTCGTCACGAGTATTCTTGATCAATTGATCATTGTGCACATATTTCTTGGTGAAACGATCCCATATCAAAGATCTAAATTGGAATAGCCTGACAGAGGTGTTATGATGGAGATAAAGCAATTTAGATGACAGAGGATACCCAATTTACCATTCTTCAACACACAACAAAAAATGACAATTTGATTCATTTTTTAGTAGATTTGATGACGTAATGAATTATTCATAAACAAAATGGATTGGAAGAGTTGGTATGTTCAATCTCATAGTGAAATGATCACCGTATCGAAATCTGGAGGCATTGGATCAAATGCGGGAGTAGATATGGGATTCTGAAAAATCCTGAACAACACAATGTTTAATCTGGATCTATATGTTGTGTGGGTCCACATGATATGCAATTATGTTTTCCATAGGAAGTTAAATATCACATATAATGTGACCCATTTCACATAGAATGTGGTATAACCTAGTTCACTCGGCATGTACTCAAGAATAACATGGGTTGTTTACATGGGAAGATGTTCACAAGCTAAGATGTGTACTGGTACTTGGGAAGACACGCATGGGATGTTGACGTGTACTAGCACATTGTTAGAGTAAATGGGATACGCACATGGTGTGTATTACTATATGGACACAGTTTGATGAGATGCGCCATTTACACAGGCAAGACCCGGGTTCAAGGGACATGGAGTGTGACCCCTACTACACACTGTGTACTCTTTTATATATGTCATGGATCCCTTGTACTATATAACATGGAAAAATTTTGTTAGGGTTTGTTACCTTTATCTTTTCCATGAGGGTCAGTATTCAATCAATTTTTACTCCCATGGTAGCAATCCATTCAGCAGTAATTCCTAGATAGAATTTTTAGAATCCCTCTGAGTGGACCAGAGTGAGATCCACTCTTCATATTCACGTCCGAGGTGGAGTTCATGTTATAGAAATGACCAACACTACATTGGAGTCAATCCTATACTTAGCGGGTTAATCCAGATTGATTTGTTGGTATCACCCCATGGCCTTTCCAGTGATCCTCATCTGTGTATTGTATTCTATTCAATAAATTAGCATGATCTTACTAATGAAGAGACCCAATAAGAAGTTCCTATTGGAAGGAAATCATCAATGCTATCAGATTCAGGAGTGTGTTCTCTCGGGTGAGTGCTTTGTGGAATATTCTTTATAAAATCATAAAATAGTATAATATGAGTGTGACTTACCTCTAGAATGTGTGTATTTGTTGATTATATCTTGATATTCTTGTTATATGTGTTGTAGAAATATACTCGTGTAGAGATGAATGTATTTCTGTTGTTTCATGTGATGCACGCCTATCATAGGGCATGTAAAAAAGAAATTTAATTTTCCTAGTGTAGTATAATGGATGACTAGTTTCATCTCACTTGAGGAACTTTCTCATATGTTCACTCACTGAATTTAATTGACCTAAACTAATTCTTTTTAATTTTTTTTAATTTAGGAAGGTTATGAAATTTAAATTAATGAAAATATTAAACTAACATGCAATGAAAAAATTTAATTAGTGAATAATGAACTTGGAATTTATGAGTTGGTTTGTGGGTTCCATCATTCTCCTTGTTGTTATTTAAATGAAGTTTGATAATTCAATTTTAAGATCTCATTCTTTAATTACTATTCTTTTATTAATTTGTGTGAAATCTTGAATGTATTTAGCAATCATAAATTCCCCCCTTATTTAATCAAAGTTGATGGAACACCTCAATCGTGAGTATGACAACTTCAAAGACATGGATCTATCGTATGCCATTTCAAACACTGAATGGATCAAATCAATCGTATTAAGAGCTTGTATTTAGTATAAGGGAGTGAACATATTTAATAGAATAATAGAAATTATTTTGTGTTTAGTTTCCTGGTGGGCTATCTCCACACTCGTGCACGTCACTATTTCTCATCAAAAACTAAATAAAACGTAATAATTTTACCATAGAATAATGGAAATTGACACACACCTACCCTGAGCCAAGGATTGAGTAAGTATATCATTTTTTAGGGTATGACGTAATGGTGGATTTTATTAGAATATGAAAAATAATAAAATAAAGATAAAATATGGAGAAGAAAGGAGGGTGTTTGGGTAGAAGAAAACACAAAAATAAAAACCGTGCATGAATTTATTAAAAATTTAAATTACAATTAAAATCTAAAAAAATAAATAAAATTAACAAATTAATAATATGATAAGGAAAATATTTGTGAATTTCCTCCCTCGGTGGAGATCTCCCCTTGGTTTGTTGGAATAAATGTCAGGGAAAAGGGGATGAGATGAGAGGTAGGAGCTCCCCTCGTTTTATAGGAAGAAATTGTCCTCATCAAGTATTCACATTTTTGCAATAAAAATGGATGATTAACACATTCCATCCTTCATAAAAGTTGTTAATAAATTCCTTTTTCATTCAACCTCAAAATTTCATACTGATTAGACTCTTCTAAATGGATTTATGTATTTTTTATTGACAACTTATTATTTTCTAGATGAATTTTCCAGGAAGATTCCTTCAATGTATAA
Organism: Viscum album; assembly: GCA_963277665.1. Classification (NCBI taxonomy): domain Eukaryota; kingdom Viridiplantae; phylum Streptophyta; class Magnoliopsida; order Santalales; family Viscaceae; genus Viscum; species Viscum album. The sequence continues at coordinate 942,758,558 of OY728148.1, forward strand.
CATCTCTTTGCCACCACAATGGGAGAAAAACTCTATGAAATTTATTTAGGTAGTTCATATTTGTGTCCTACTTCATATACATTTATAAACAACACCATTGTAGGTGTGTATCCTGATTTATACATCTGTTACAGAGGTGGGGTCTACGCTGTCAGCCCGGACAATTTCCAAACATCAATGATTTTTTTGGGCCTTTACATATTCGAATAAACCTCTAGTCAAGAAGAAATAGTTAAAGTAATTAAAATAAGTATTCTAAAAAAATATTCATTAAATTTGGAATTATATTTTTATTTAAATGACCAAAATACACTTGACATAAAAATCTTTAAAAAACCCAGAAATTATGCACATATCACATTTTAGCTCAAAACACACCATAAATCCCCAATTGATCCATATAAGCACAAATTGTTAAATTAAGAGGTTTAAAAATATTAAATTAAAATAAAAAATATGGAAAATATTAGTTTTATCAGTATATTTTTGGGTTTCTGGGTGTCTTACTAAGTATTGTTATACTCACCCATACATAGGGTTTTCCTTCATGTGTCATGTCTTGTGTAGAAGATTGAAATTTTGATAGAGTCTTAGGAGGACCGGGACCAGACGGTTCATAGTGAGACCAGAAAAACTGAGGTGTGTTCCTACAGATTTCTGAAAGCAGTCCCTATACTTACTTTTAGGTTGTACTTTTGTTGTCAAACTCTATTTAGTGGGCTTGTATTTGGCCCTACTTACATTATACTACTTCCTTTTATACTCTGGTTATGCAATTTAGATGTATGAATTCATGGGATTTCAACTGTTTTTACATTTATTCATTTTATAATCTTGGAGATGTGTGTTTTTGTATAGGTACTTAAGCTAAGGCCTCTCATGTTAGTGATACACCTTATCAGTGCTAGTCACTAACTGCTAGCCTATTTGAGGTTGGATTCGGGAGACGTGGTATGGGGCCCTATGGAAGGGGGCATGACACCTACTGATTTGTACTCACACCCTACTTGGGTTGCCTGATCGGTACCTGAATAGAGTTTGTGCTCTCTAGAGAGGTTAATGGAAAATCCATTGTGTTAGATCATTGATATTGGATGGAGCATGGATGAGGGAACCAAACACTATTTGAGACCTGCATGGGGGAGTCGTCAATGTCTTTATTATGGGTTTCATTTTAGACAGTTGACATGTACATTGGCATGACATATTTTCTTCTTTATTTTTTGATATTATTTTTTCATTTTTGGTCATCTTGTGACCCTGGTTCTTTTAGGTTATGATTATATGTTATTAATATATTTTCTATTAATATTTTATGTTGTATTTACTCTGATAAAAGAGGATAAATTCTCCCCATGATCAACATATCAGACCCTCACTACTAATCAACAGCCTATAACATATGGGGAGGCATGCCTGAGGTCATGTGACTGACCGATTGGAGGCACTGGTGTGTGGAACCTGGTCCGAGATGTTACAGTTTTCAACATTAGTGGTTTTGGAGATGTCTTGTAATAATGTTGAATCATACTCAACTGAAGACAGTTCTTTAAAATATGAAAGTTAAAAAAAATTATAACCTTCGTTGAAAAATCTTATAAAATAAAAGATTCCTTAGATATTGAACAAGGTGGTGAAGAATCATATAGATAGTATCAAATCAAAACATAACATATATTATGTATTGAGAAAAATAGAAATCCCAAGTATGAAATTAGAGTAATGAAGAAATATTGTGAAGATGTTTTTAAAGTAAGAAATTATGTCATCAAGTCTGAGGAAGAATATACTCAAGAGTTTTTATGTTACAAACTAATAATCACTAAAAATGGAAGGTTGGTTGAAGATCTAAATAAGAAATTTGAATATAAGGAAAAAAGAAGACAATAAGATTCTATATAAACTTCTAGATTCTATAAATACCTTGAGAAAGATGAATGAAAACTTAAACAAAGCTTTAATAGTAAAATATAAGACTTATAAATTTGTTGAGAAATCTCAAATAAATAATTAGGTGAATTCCACACACAGAAAAAATAAAGTTTCATCTGATTTTTCTAACATTTCAAGTGATAAGGAAATTAATAGGAAAGTTTGGGTTGAGAAAGAATGTGATAAACCTGTCATATATTAAAAATATTAAAACACACTTAGAAGTAAATATGGTATACACCTCGAGTATGTTAGGGTAGGAAGGATTTATCAACATCAAAAAAAATTTACAGAGAAAGATCATACTTCAATAAAAAATTATGATTTGATGGATTCTATTGGTGCTATAGAATATATGGGAACATGACTTATAATTTTTGGCATAAAATAATTTTTCCCAAAATAATATTTGAATATAGTAGAAGAAATAGTGAAATTAGAATGAATAACTTTCCTAACATATACGAAGTTATAGAAGAAAAATCACAACAAGTTATAAACTTTCCAAAAAAAATCAATTTAAATGTCTGGAAGAAGTTTATGGAAGATGTGATTTTGATTTTCATCATGTCGAAAGATGTATTAAACTCCTTCTAGAACAAGTTTCTTATGGGAGATAAAGAAAAGGAATCTAGGATGAAGAAAGTTGAGGAAATATTTTTTGTTGAGACTTCCTTGAAAGAAAGTAAAAAAGAACAAACCATGGATACGTGATAGTGGTTGTTCTTCATGCATGATAAGTGATTTAAAAATCATGAAACATATTGAAAATCTTGAAGGAGGTTCTATTACCTTTGAGGATAATAGTTCTTTAAAAATTATAGGAATCAGAATGAATGAGATTAAAGAAGAAAAGTTAAAATATTAGGACTTTTTATTTATTGAGGTGCTAAAACATAATTTACATTGTGTATGTCAACATTGTGATGATTGAAAATAAGTAATTTTTAGAAAATATTCATGTGTTATCAGAAGTGTGAAACATTGAAAAGTTTTCACAAAAGAAGAAATAACTAGTGGAAATCTTTTTCAAGTATGAGAATTTAAAAACTCTTGTTATCTAAGTGCCAAAGATGAGAATATGTTGTCATTCCAAAGAATATTCCAACATGGGAAGAAAAGAATAAAAAAGATTTTTAAAGTTTATTATGTACATAATTTTCCAAAATTGAAAAGAAGAGAGGATGATTTTTGTGTTACTTGTTAGAAAGGGATGATGACTAATAAAAGACATCTGAAATTTGAGATTCCATCTTCCGAGCCTCTTAAACATGTTATGTTCCAATTTATGTGGGTCAATGAGACATCAATAAATAAAGTATATTTTTAATTTATCTATTTAAATGGTGATATCACTCAAATGACAAACAACATGTTTTTGAAAGCCAACTCAGAGCCCATAGAAATGTTCAGGTTTTTCAAAAAAGAAGTTGATAAAGAGATGTGGGTTTATATAATGAAATTGAGAATGGATAATGGTATTGAGTTTACAAGAAATACATTGGAAACGTATCTTAGAGATCATGGTATTAAACATTAGTATAGTTCTCTATATACCCCACAACAAAATAGCGTAGTAGAAACGAAGAATATTTTTTTTTGTGGAAATGGGAAGAATCATGTGAGAAGAATAAAGACATTTAAAGTTCTAGTAGAGTGAAGTTGTTTGTATTATTTCCCATGTTTAGAAAAAACAATTTACGTTTCTAAACCAACATGAGTTCTTATGAAAATTTCTATGATAAAAAACATTTATTAAAGTACATCAATGTTTTTGGAATCCCATATTTACTTAGAATAATAAATTTGGATTGGGGAATGTTTGATGAGAAAGTCGAGGAAGGAAATTTTATTATTCACCCAATGGAAGAAGTTACAAATGTTGGAAAAAATGTTTATAAAAGTTTGTGGAATCATTTCATGCGGAAGTTATTGAGAATCAAACATATTTACCAAAATTTTATGGCGATTTTTTGGAATAAAAAATGAAATTTTCCAATGAAAATGAATGTGATAAAAGTAATGTTCATGAATACTCAGATGAATCTTATGATGTGGAATGTGAAGAAGGAAGAGGATCTCTAAAATTTCCTACTTAATAAAATGAGACCAAAATTATTCCTGGGAATTAGAAGGCTCCAGTTCAGGCTAGAAGAAAGCTGCGATTTGAAAATAAAACTTCACTCATCTCAAAATTTGAACCAGAATCAGTCTCATAAGCTATTCAACTCAAATAATGGGTGAATTCTATGAATGAAGAGTTGGATCAAATTGAGAAAAATGAAACATAGGAACTTGTTTTATGTTTCAAATATAAAAACATTATCATAAAATATGGTTTTATAGAAACATTTTAGGAATATGGAGAAGTTTCAAGAATCAAATCTAGGATTTTTTATAATAGTTGTGCACAGGAGGAAGGCGGAGATTTTGATGAAACATTTCCCATATTTAATTGTTAGAAAATATTATAATGTTTTTAGTAGTTCCTTCTCATCAAAATTACAAAGCATATCAGAAAAATATAAATTTGGATAAATTGAAGAAGAAGTTTACAATGAGAAACATTTTGGGTTTCTACTTGATAAGGATGAAAACAATGTTTTTATATTGAAGAAAGATTTATATGGGCTAAAACAATATCCACATTCATGGTATTATAAGATTTAAAATTATTTGAGAATGATGATTTTTTCAAAAGGAAATGTTGACAGAAACTTATATATGAAAGATGTTGACTTTGGAACTTAATTGTATTTATTCATGTGGATATTATGATTTTTTTCTGGGGATAAAGAAAATTTTTGTAAATAATTTTCTGAGGCAATGAAAAAGAATTTTGAAATATCAATGTTGTGAGAATTAACTTTCTTCTTTGTCTTACAAGTTCAATATAAGGAAAAATAAATTTTCTTATCTTAAGAAAATTATGAAAAGGAATTGTTATAAAAATTTGGAATTGTAGAATATAAAGAAGTTTCTACTCCTATCTCAGTGAGGATGAAGATGAGTAAAGATGGGTCCAGAAAATTGTGAATTATAAAGTCTTTTGGAAGATGATAGAAATTATACATTACCTTATAACATCAAGACTGATATTGTTTATGCTATAAATTTGTGTGCTAGGTATCAATGTAATCTTAAAGAGTCAAATATGTTGGCAGCAAGGATAATTATGAGATATGTCAAAGGAACAAATTCACAAGGATTATTATAAAAAATAAATTATGAGATGAATTTTCATGGTTATACTAATATTGATTGGGCTGGAGATTGTATTGATTGAAAATCAAACATATGAGAAACATTTTTCTTGGGTGAATGTTTTGTAAATTTTCATAGTATGAAACCAAGTTCAGTAACCTTGAGAAAAGTGGAATTAGAATTTTTTGTGACTATTCATGTATGTACTCAGATATTGTGGATGAAAGTTCAATTGGAAGATTTGAATATAAAGGTTTCTAAACTATTGAAGACACTTTATGACAATCAGATTGTAATTGATATTTCTAAAAATAATGTCCAACATTCAAGATCAAAACACATAAATATAAAATTTCACATTATAAAAGAGAAAGTTGCTGGTAGAGATGTTTTGTTGAAATATATCTCAACGAAGTATCAAATTAATGATATCTTCACAAAGTCAATTCCAAAATAGAGGTTTCATGAGTTGAGGTTGAAAATCCATGTTCTTCCTCCTATAATGACTTCCTAAAACTCATATGTAAGTCCCCTACCATGCTTTGGATTATATTGAAAAAGGGGGAGAAAAAGTAACAACTTTGTACTATGTAAGAAGTTTTAATTATCTTTATTTTATGAATATGAAGTTTTGTTTATCAGATAGTGGGGGAGAGTAAAATAAAATGTATAGAAAAATAAATGTACGAAAATATAAAAGTTCGGGGGATTTTATCATAGCATGGCCATACAATTTTCTTCTCATCAAGGGATATATTTTTTTCAAAAAAATACCTTATATATTATTGTGGTTTTTAAACACTCTTTTAATAAAGGATGTGTTTTGGTAAAATTCAAAAAACATGAGTTGTCTACAAAATTTGAATTGTGAAAATTTTCATAGAGTTGAAAAAGTTATTAATGAGTGTTGTTAAAAAATCCAAATTGGGATATTGAAGAACCTTTGTGATATTTTTTTTAATAAATTTTGGTATTTGTTGATAACTAATCCTTTATAAAAGAATGTTTTTGAAAAAAAAGTGAATGTTTCAGAATGTTCGAACCCAAACATATAGGGAGAGAAAAGTTTGGTTTTTGAGAAATTTGATTTATAGAAAAAGAGGATTGAACTAAAAACACCAGATGAAAAGTATCTAACTGATCACCACTGGTCATAGAAATCATCAAAAATTTAGTGGTTTTTATCAGACACACCATTAGTCTCATTACCATTGACATGAAGATCATGTTTCATTGGACTCAATGTTGGTTAGAAAGTTAGAATGTTGTTGAAGAGGTTGAATGAAGATGGTTATGTCAGGAGACAGAAATTTCTTATACATTTTAATCATCAGTCAAATATTTCTTTTCTAGTTTTTAATTATCAAATATAATAAGTTTTCTGTAATACTTGTGATGTGATCCTTATGAATAAAAGGGGGATAATAGGTGCAACCGGTCATATTTAGTTTTGGTTGGAAATAAAGAAGGTGGTGAAAGTAAGGGAAGTCATAATACTTTCCTATATAAGTCATATAGTACTTTGATAATATATAAGTCCTCATAAATCAGGAAAACTATAATGATAAAATATTTTTAAGAAATAGAGGAATCATAAAGATTGTATTGATTATAGGAATCAAGAAAAAAGTTTTCATCAGATCCATAAGTAATGAGCATAGAAATTTTCAGAAGTCCAAATGAGGTATAGTTGATGAGATTTTAAGTATTTCAATGTGGTAGATTTTAGTTTCCATAATAAATAAAATTCCATCATAGTGATAATTCCATAATTATGAGGAATCCATTGGACTGAAGGTGAGGAAGTTCTATAAGTTAGAATTTAAAGAGGAAAGTTAATTAAACTGACTCTGAGGAAGAAATTCAATCAAACTAACTCTAAGAAGGAAATTCAATCAAGACCAACTCTGAGAAGGAATGTCAATCACACTGAATCTAAGAAAAGAATGTTAATTAGACGAACTCTAATGATGAAATTCAATTTAGAATGAGATGAAGAAGTTTCATCCTAATGAGATGAGGAAGATCTATCATAATGAGTTGAGTAATTTCTATTATACTGAATAAATGATAGGATGTCTGAGAAGAATTATTATAATGAATACATAAAAAGATTTCATAATATTTTTGAAGAGTTTAAGTGGTCAAACTTGAAATGAAAATATGTAAAGATATTGGATTTTTTTTTTAGTTTGAGTAATTGGGAAAATATTTTTTGTTTCATAAATTTGTATTTTTTGGATGCCTATATGTAGAAGAAATGTATATTCATACTTTTCAACTTTTTTATGTGAGTGGAAAAATAAAAGCACTACAGAATTCATGTCAAAGTTATCTTTACATATTTAAATCTCATTAGATGTTTGGATATCTTAAATTTTTGTTTGTTGGACTGAGTAAGATCGGACTGAGATTTTGAGAAGAGTTTGAGTAATGCATATTGAGAATGGATTCATCAGACTGAGTCCATTAGACTGAATTCATCAGATTGAGTCCAATGGACCCAGCCCTATCAGATGGAGAGAATCAGACCCAACTACATCATATTGAGGATTTTGAGCTGAGAATTTGTGGTGTTGTTTGAACAAAGTATTTTTCTTTTGTTTTATCTAAATATTTTGTAAGAAAAATTTATAAACCAATAGGATTTAGTATAATCATTACAATTAGGATATATAATGTGTCTAATGGGATTTGGGAGATGTTGTATTCACTTATTCATTTCAGTGAATTTCTATAGACCCATAAGAGTGTCTATAAAAATGTTATAGGTTCTCACACTGAGGTCGAACCATATAAATATCATGTTATTTACTTTTTTTACTAATTTTTCATACATTAGTATTTACTAAAAGAAGATAAGGATATTAACATTAACAGTTTCAAGGTTTAATATTTTCAAAATTATTGAAACTTATAAAAGTGAACAACTAATTCAACCCCACTTCTGAGTTATTATTCGATCCTTTGAATCTTCATATACTATTTATCACATTATTTGAAACTTTTTTAATATTTGTGATACTTTTTTGTAATTAAAATCTCTATAAGAATAATGGAATACTCTCATGACTCATCATTGATCTCACCATTCCCAACATGATGTGGTTCCTCCTTTCACTTACATCATTCCACTGATGTTTATTTGGAGGAGTGAGTTAATATAGTATCCCAATCTCGTTTAAGTAATCAATGAACTCTTGATTGAGATATTCTCCACCAAGTTATAAGAGTATTTTCTTAATCATATTACCAATTTGGTTCCCATATTCATTCTTGTATTTCTTGAATTTATCAAAAGAACCCGACTTATACCTAATTAAGTGGACAGATTCATTTATACTAAAATCATAGGTAAAATTTATGAAGTATGACAACCCACCCCTGCCTCAATAGGAAATGGTCCACACCCATATGTATGAAAAAATTCAAGAATCTATTTAGAACTTTCACCTTTTCTACTAAATGGGGCTTTATTCATTATACCATATAAATAAGTGTGACACATACCAATAGGTTTTAGTTCAAAAGAATCTAAATATCCATTTTGGTAAAACTTAGTCAAGCATTTTTCATTTACATGACCAAGAAAATGATTCCATAATTAGGTGTGGCACGAGTTATGTGAAGTAGTTTCATTATCAATTTCCATTACTTGGTTTGTTTAATATGAAAAAAAAATTAGTTATTTAAATTCACGTTATCATAAGAAATGTTATTTCTATAAAAGAAGAAACATTCATTGAAAAATATTAAAATAAATCCATCTATATCACGTTTAGATATGTAAATAATGTTTTTAATGGATGAAACATAATAAAAACCATTCAAAACCAATATCATTATAAGATCCAGTATTTTTCTAGGTACTTCCCACTCTAAGGTTTTCATTGAACATATTTTTTGGGTTTTCCTTTGTAATTAAACCTTACTGACTAAGTCTTATTTGATGACAGAGAGCCTTTTTTTGGAGAAAGTAAAATTAATTTTAGGAATGTATGTCTACTTAAATTAATGGATTCCATGTATAAATATGTTAAATTGAATTACTAGGAATTTCTATGAGTTTAAAAGGATCATAGGTGGTTTGGTCACTTTTATAGAAGGTAGTATAAAAACTATTCAATGAAAAATTTAATGGTGTGTACATGTTACATGACATGTAACTATTTCTATATGAATATCATGAACTAGATTATTTTGTGATGTGGTTACATGTCCTGAACCTGATTCACTTTGTGTAAATGTTGATCAAAATAAATATTTACCCAGGGAAAAATGTTTTTCCAACATAACTTAAAAATGAGGAAATACATGACATTAAAAGATTACACATCATTTATTGCTCATACCCTGTAGTTTTAATTGTGTCGTGTTCTTATGACTCTCATTATTTTTTATTATAGCCCCTCCTCTCTCTCTCCTAGGGTGAACTCTAGGAAATTTTGAATTATCTCCCCCCTTCGAGATATCCCATTTTCACATTCGACCCTTGGTGGGTTTATTCACTTTGGTTTTCTTCTTCTCACCCATAATTACTTTTCATTGATGTGTACATATTTTGAACACAGGTTTTGTTTTGGGAGTTGATCTTGTTTTGGGTTAATCTAGGTTCTTCTTGAGATCTTCTGTGACTTCTTCTTTAACGGATTTTGTCATTAGAAGCATTTTGTTAATCACATGTTAAAGGTATGGAGACTAATCCTAACCCTATGGTATATTTAATTGTGAATTATATCAAATATTTTTATTATGACCATGTAATGTGCACTATAATTAATCAGTTGATTTATATTAAATCATGGATTGTATTCTTTTAGATTCAATGGTTGTTGCAACTTGGATTATGGATACATGTTGGGTGAGAAAATATTTGAGTAAAAAGAACTTGGTTAATGGTTTAAATAATTGTGAGTATGACATGATACCTTAGGTGATTGATTGATATAGAATCCCTAGGTAATCTATTATTGAATATTGATATGACTGTTTATCATTTGAGAGATAAATGAAATTTTATTTGAATGAAAAATGGTAATATTCATAATTATCCATTGAGATTTTTGATGTGATATTATGATATCCACACTATTATGACTTTCTGAGTTGGTGATAAAATGATTATATATAGGGATATCCTAGTAGTTTTTAAATTATTATATATTACTCTTGGCCAAGTGATTCATGCTAAAATTCTTATATATAGGGATTTTATTGGAGGTTGAAATGCTTATATAGTAGGCAATTCCCAGTTATACTTGCTGAAATGCTTATATACCAGGCTACACCCAGGGACACATGCTGAAATGCATTTATATGGGGTGATGATTGGAGGCTGAAATTATTATACAATGAGATCTACCTGATTGTTTGATTTTTCCATGGTATATGGATATTGATGGAATGGTTGTGTTACATGCTCAAAGAAATTTCATCAGGGTTTTGAAATAGGTTAATTGTTATATTATATTAATTAGTTAATTAATACTCCTATTTATCACTTTATTACATATAATTATTATCATACTGGTTGTGTTTAGGGATGGTGGTGTTGACCTACTGAGTTTGATTCACACCATATTTGGGATGCATTTGGTACTTGAGCAGATAACATCGATGTTGGCTTGACAAGGGAAAGGGACATTACTGTTGATTATTTTGTTTCTTGCTGGATGGGATGGATTTTGGAGATGGGTTTGACATGGGGATAGGGACCAGAGCCTATTGGGATTATTTATTTTGATTAGTTTTTTTTGTTTTTATTGGTTTCAGTTTTACTTTTAGATACATCTTAGCATGTCATTACATTATTCATCATTATAGGTTCCTCGTTTTATTTTCCTAGCTGTATGATATACTATTTACACTATTTCTCTATTACTCTAATTTTTATTACTATAGTCTACTTCCACTATATTTTACCAGGGGGTATAGTCTCCCCACTATAAATATCACAACCTTGTTACTAGTCAATAGCCTCTAGCATATGGGGATGCATTATTGACATCTAATAACCAAATCATTTTGAACAAGTGATAGAGTACTAGATCGAGGGACATTACAATGTGGTATTAGAGGATTAGCTTGTTATTTTATATTGCATTATTTTTTATAAAAAGTAGAATGGAGACTTGGATCTATTGGGACTTGGTAATGAGATTATTCATTGGAGTAGCTAACCCTTGTAAGGGGGAAAATTTGAGTTCCAGGGATGGGATTATTGTTTATGTAGTTCTCTTATTACAATTGATGTTATTTAACATTTGTTGATTTACATGTTGTGTGATGTTATTGTTTATTGATATTTACACTCATGGACCAGTATAGTGAGATATGATTTTTAATGCATCATGATAGACACATAGGGATATATATATATATATATTGACATGCATTTTTCCTAATAAGGACATGTGTATTGCATGTGTTATATACTTTCCAATATGAATTGTGAAATAATATATCTATTATATTTGATAAATGGAATGAAATAAACTAGTATTTTATCATAAAACACTTATAATACATGGTTAGAGAGACACATATTAATGGTTCTCTACTGTCATCGCCTCTTGAGGTTTACTTTATTTTTAGCAAAATTTTATAGGAGTGTGTTTTTCTTGTAGATAAAATAACTCTTCATCATCTTAAAGTTGTGTTCTAAGAGAGTGTAAATCAGTTATCTACTAACATATATGAACTGGAGCTTCCTGTAGGTCTTTAGGATCAAATGGATGTTCATCATCACAATAACTTCTTAAGGGTCGTGCAATCCATGGAAAAGGAGACTATTTTCATATTGCCTTTGAAGTATGAGTTGATGAAAAATATTCATCTACAAAATCCACCTATGATCACTGGGGAGGGAGGCTCCCAGGTAGTCGAGTTCTAGATTGAGTCAATCTATACAATATTCAAGCATCTTGAGACACCCGAATATTGGAAGGAGAATCTCATTGTGTATATGCTTAGTGGACCTACCAAACATTGGTGGGATATTCTAGAGAAGGATGGGAAGGAGGAGGAGTTATCTTAGAAGGAATTCGAGGTGAATTTATTGATCCACTTCTATCCATATATGTTGAGGTATGGTAAGGATCATTAGTTCATGCATCTGATATGGGATAGAATATTAGTGGTGGACTATGTTGAACATTTCACCAACCTTTAATGATTTTTTCCTTATTTAGCAATTGATGAGATCTCTATGGAGAAACATTTTCAAGATAGTATTCACTATGACGTTAGGAAATCATTGAATGTTTCTATTCTGAGTATCTTTTTAGATATGATGAATCATGAACTCATCACAGTAAAGAATATGAGAGAGGACCCAAGAGGTAGCTAGGCTATTTCCACAGGGTAAACTAGGATCATTTATTTTGGGGGAAAGAAGTGATTATATGAATGTTTTTTCCAAGGAAATGACATGAAGACCTGTTAGGGTTGTGGGAATCCATCTTAGGATCATATTCCATTGTATTTCATCATTGTAGATAGTTAAACCACAAGAAACTATAGTTCTCATACACCGCATTGGAGTGCCTTGATTGCGGCAGGATGGGCCATCTTCATAAGTTTTTTTAGAACTTCTCATATTATAGTAGTGGTAGGGGAGTAAGATAGGTACTAAAGTCTAGGAAGGACTCAAATACTCCTCATCAGATAGGTAGAAAGAGTTCTATAGTACATTTAGGTTGAGGTGGGAGATGTGGCACCCCATCGTAATGACATAATGTTTATTAGTAAGATTTGTTTCCTGAATAAATGTGTCTTGTATTATGTTATATATTATACACATAAAAAATATAGAGAAACCAATAAAAACAATATTAATAAATATTGTTACATTAATTAAAAAAGAAACAAATTAAATTTCTAAACATTACAACTGGACAAAAAGTATAAAATAGAAAAGCTAAAATGAGAAAATATGGATCGACCTCATCTACTAGATTTATTGGCCCAACTACCAACACTATATAAAAGACACAAAATTATAGTAAGCCAATAAAAAAAATTAAAATGGAAATATAGAACCTTGAGAGGAATTTATTTGAATACTGAATGAAAAAATTGAGCGGTATATATATATAAGTTAATGTGACTGTTGGAATAGAAATGTGACTATTGGAATAGTTACCTGATCGGTGGGAATAGTAACCTGCCCATTGGAAGAGTTATTTTACCAAAAAATAATAAATTATGATATAAATAACATTTATCATGATTAATTTATGTAAATAAAAATATTATAATTCTATAAAATAAGTACCATGATTAAAAACCTCAATGAAAATAAAGCATATTTTTAATAAACTGTATTTTAATGTATTTTGTTAAAATCATTATTTTTCTATTAAAAATTCTATTTTAACTATTTTAGATATTTATTTTCATTAAATTAATAACATTTTTGAAATTATCATGTTAAAATTTTCATGGGGTGTGTTTTTGCTAATTTTTTGATATACTTCAATTTTTAGGTGGATAGTAAAAATATAGTTTTCTAATAATCGATGTATCTTAGGTTACATCATTTATGATTTAATAATTACATAATCCATTATAAAAATTTATTTTCTGCCATTATATATTTAATTTCATAAATGAGTGATTAAAATACAATAAAAATAATTTTCAAACCTAAAAATCACTTTCCAAAACCTAAATTCAAAATTGATTCCTTAAAATATCAATTTCTTTTTTTCTTCAGTTTTCTTTTTAATAAGTTCATAAATTTGAATTATAAAGAGGATTTAAAGTCTTAAACAGATTATATTATATTTATATATAATTTATTTTTTTCAAAAATTCACTGTTACATGTTTTTCCTTTGATATATTATTTTATTAAAAATTTTATTCTAAAAATACCCCTCTTTTAAATTATAAATAATCCCTCTCCCTTCCCTTGGAAACACATTCTTCTCAAACATGCCAAACTATAATATCTTCCCAAATACTCCCTCTAAATCCCCTTACATTAAATTGGTAAATTTGGGATAAATCCAACTCTAATCACCAAGGTTGTTATATCATCTTACAAGAGAAGCTACATTGAGGAGAGAGTAAGTCTTTATTAACATTTCCCTTTTTTCTTATTCTCTTTCTTAATTTTACAAATTAATTTAAAAATCGTATACTATTAAATTAATTATTAAATAATTTAAAATTATATTATATATGTTAACATGATGTAATTGTCATATTTTTGACAAAAATAAATGCAATACTTCTCTTTCCCTCTCTTTTAACAACGTCCTGTTAAAGGTTGATTAACCACCTATGGAGACATTTATAAGACAATTATTATAACCACCCTCATGGATGGAAATTATTAATTATATATAATATATAAATAATTAATAACATTTATTTTAATCTACTAGATTTAAACATACTTTTCTATAAATGAATCTGAAATAAAATTGAGAAATCAAAGTGAAACAAGAAATTTTTAGGAAAGTCATGATTTCAAAACACTTCAATTTCATTAATAGAAATTAATAAATATAATAAAATGATTATAATTAATAAATATTTGTATAAATTGATATAATTAACATATTTATTAGTTTTGTAATAAATATAAGTTTATTATTCAATAGGCGCAAAAGTGAAAAAATAAAGAAGGAATTAAGGTAAGGTTATTCTGGAACCCAACTCTTTTTCATTGGGTTATCCATATTTCATGACATATTTGGAATAAATAGTTCTCTAATGTTCATTAAATATAATTTCATTATTCATCCCTATTCTATTTTGGGATATAAATGTTTTTATATGATTTTATGGAAAATACAATGATTTTCCAAAATAAAACTTCTTTCCAAAACACATCTTTGACTCATATTGAGTTATTTATTATTAACTAAAGATTGACGATTATTATAGAAAATATGTTTTCCCATTTTTCATTTTGGAACTCGATGTTTATTTATGAAATCATAATTTTTGAAATCCTCATGAAACCCATTCCTTTCCATGGGTTATTTCATTAAATGATTGTTACACATTCTATATGACACGCATGATTATGTAAATATTATGATGTAATGAGTAGAAACAAATTATAAATCCCTCCAACACATTGGGTAATGTGTTGTATCTCATGAGATAATGTTTATTATATGTGAAAATGATTCTAGATTTGTTTAAAGTGATGATGTTATGATTATTCACATATGTTATGTGTTAACATGATGCTAGCTTTATTCACAAATATATGTGACATTTGACCACTGTGACATGATGTTTCATTTTTATGCATTTCCACATTTGAGGAATTTGTCACATATTTACCTCATGATATTGATAAAGATCCTATGCTTATGATATGACGATTATTCTCACCCATGTTATATTGATTCAAGTTCCTTATTCATCCTCTTACAGGGATTTTATCTTACAACATTCATTGATGTATATCGTTAGGTAATTTCATGTACTAAGGATAATATGATATTTTATAAGGATAAAGAATAAGGATTTAAATAAATTTTTATGTTTTATTATGCACAAGTTATTTATGAGCCATATTTTTCTAAGACACAAACCGTTGGATCCTAGATTTGTAACTGTATTATGTTGTTTATCTTTAAAATTATGTAATAGTTATATATGAAAAATTAGTGTCACTATAGTTGGTATCTAAGAATGTTTCATTTAATTTGGGAATTATGATTTGAAAAAATGAGCAAAAACCAATAGTATAAGTCTATGTATAGGTAAAGCATCCAAAAAACTATTTTAAAAAAGTATAGAAATAGGGATCCCATAAGATATTCCTTTAGTGTAAACTTCATAAAATAATAAATTAAACATGATTTATTGACTTAGGTTTTGTTCTAACATTTTATATTCTATTAAATGGTAGGAACCAGGAAAAACTAGGCCTAAAACCTATATGCGTGACAATGAAACAATTATCCAAATGATATCCCCAATTCCATGGGAGGTTGAGTTCAAAAATTTATGGAAATGATTACCTAGTTGTCTCGAGATAAGAATAATAACATGAACTGTGTGGAATGTCTATATTAACCCAAGAAGGAACAATTATCCATTGAGCCCTTAATGAAAAAATGACTATTGATGTTTAGAGGAACTTCCAATCCACGTGATGTGGAATAGTGGGATAACTCAATGAAGATGATCTTTTCTATGATCCATTTCTCTAATAAGGAGATGGTGACTCTTGTAATTTATCATTTATATAGAGAAGATATTAAATAGAATTAATTGATAAAAGACAAAAATCCAAAGGATTAAATGGAAGAGATGGAGTGGGGATAATTTAAGATAATATTTCTTACAAATCATTTCCCTTGAACTCTTCAAAAAAAAGATTGAATGAGATTTTATATAGCTAATGAAAAGGGAATGTGATGTTGTCACAACTTATGATGAAAACTTCATAAGGTTTTAAATGTATTCCTTCAGTTTTTATCAATAATTATAGAAAAATAGATATGTTCTTTATTGATTTAAAAATACACCTTCGAAACGATCTAGAAATATAAGAATTTGGGAGTTTTGAAGATTT
This sequence comes from Viscum album, assembly GCA_963277665.1. NCBI lineage: Eukaryota > Viridiplantae > Streptophyta > Magnoliopsida > Santalales > Viscaceae > Viscum > Viscum album. The sequence goes on from OY728148.1 coordinate 942,775,241, forward strand.
CGTTAAATGTGCTCTTAAAGTAGATATGGAGTTAAAAGAATGGTCACATGGTTTTGGAGATAATAAGAGAAGAATGGGGTTTCAAGATTGTGGGTCAAATGAAAAATGAGTAAATATGATCCAACTACCCACATGTCAAATATGTGGGAAGAATAATCATGTTAATTTCCGCAAAGGGGTGGGGAAATTCTTCAAGTGTGGGAGAGAAGGACACCAACCTAATGAATATTGAAGATACATGAAGAAGCTGACCATCATGATATGGGAAAGGATATAACATCCTAATGCACCTCCAATTGTTCAATGCTTCATCTATAGGGACTAAGGGTGTTATGCAAACAAGTGCACTAAACCATATTTCCTTAAGGGCAACCAGTGTCAGCAATCACCAATGTCAATGGATCAAGGGAAATCTTATATCATCATTACTAATGAATTGGAGTGTGAAAATGAATTCATACAAGGTATGATTCCTATTTACTAAATAATAGATAAGTATTATTTGATTCTGGTTCTACTTATTCATTTATGTCCTAAAACTTTTCTATAACTATTGAATTGAAACCCAGATACCATTAAGTAAAGATATCCATAAAAAACATAGTGGTGTAATCATTACAACCCAAGTGTTGGAACCTTGTCCTATAATCATATTTGGGATGATTCTTCTTGAAAATATTATTATATTTCCCTTGTTGAAATTTGAGGATATATTGGACATGTATTGGCATTCATTATATATAGAAGAAATCGACTATTGGAAATAAATCTATTTTTGTATTCTAAACCATCCCATGATCCTCTAAAAATGCAAGGAAGATCATGAATCTTATTTGGAAAATCCATAAAAAGTTTGGGTGTTGATACCGTGTAGAGAATAATACCTTTCCCAAATAGTTGAGTGAAAGGAAGGTGTTAACCTAGAGGAAATGTCAATTGTTAGGGAATACATTGATGTATTTCTCAAAGAGTTACTTGGAATCCCCTGATCGTGAGGAAGCGTTCTTAAGGGATCTCATACCCAGTGCCACTCCTATCTCAAAATTCCCATATAGGATGTACTTGATTGAAATAGAGGATCTAAATAATTATCTACAAGAGAATTTGAAAAAATGGTTCATACACCCTAGTACAACACCTAGGGGTGCACTAATGCTCTTTGTCAAAAAGAAATATAGATCAAAACAGGTGTATATCAATTACTAAGATATCAACAAGATCACCATAAATAAAAATTATCATCAACAAAGGATTTATGACTTATTCAATCAACTAATAGGAGTGAAATAATTCTCAAAGGTGTTTCTTTTTTATGGATTTCATCAACTAATGTTTAAGAAGGAAGATATTCAAAAGACTGCTTTACTTACAAGGTATGGGAACTATGAGTTCATAGTAATTCCCTTTAGACTTACTAATTTTCCAACAATATTTATGGATTTGATTAATATATTCTCTAAAGACCAACTCAAAATATTATTGGTAGTTTTTAACGAATATATTCTCATTTATTCCATGATTAAGTAGGAACATGAAGAAAATCTAATGATTTTTTTGGTGATATTAAATAAGGAGAAAATGTATTCTAAGTAAACAAAGTGTGACTTTTTTATGCAAGAAGTCACATTATTGGAGAACATGATCACAAGTGATGGAATTTATGTCGACCCTTCAAAGAAAAAGGAAATTGAAGAATAACCTAGACCCACTGGTGTCATATAAATCAATAGTTTTATAGATTAACTGTTTACTATTTACAATTTGTCATAAATTTACCATTATTTTTTAGCCAACTAACTGATTTACCACAAATTGGGGTAAATTATTTATGGATGAAAGATATGATGAAAGATTTAAGGAGATCAAGAAGAGGCTAATCATTGTTCTTGTGCTGTAATTTTCTAGTCAAGATAATTGTATCACTGAGAGGGGGAGAGAGTGAATTAGTGATATATTTTTCTTTTATATTTCTTTAATTATGTAATAAAAATAGAATCCTATTAACTATTTCTTTCCCTATTGAAACCAATTAAAACACACACTTATAGGAATACATGAATTTTTAAGTATCACTATTCAACAAGAATAGCTACATCTATTATATGATTTTGAAATGATCTAATACCACACAATCTCTTAGAAAATAATCCTTTTTTGTAGAATACAATGAGTAGGATATTCTGTTTCACTCATGTAGCTCTATATAAACAATTCAATAGTTAATGTGATCCTTATATAATAAATGATAAAATACAATGTTTTTTAACAACACATTATATGATGATTCTTTATCATCTTTCACAAATGTATTATTTTTAAAATAATTCATCAATTTATTACCTAGTTGTTGGTAAGATCATTTCTAATTTCTTTTACAAAATTCAGTCTGATTTCCCAATCCAATTCTCCCAGTTCTATTATCCCAGTTTAATTTCTCAATATGAAAAATATATGACTTTTTCAGTATACGGTTGAGAAAATTCTGAACCAATTCTTCTTCAATCCAAAAATCCCAATATGATTTTCCCAGTCCGATGATTCAACCCCATACGATGACCAGTTGAATACAACAAAACAAAATATAGAAACCTCCTCTTCTCTCTAGATCCATTTCATCTCTATTCTTCTTTGTTAATAGTACATTTTTCAAAAGTACAAAGTACTTTCCCTTTTATACTCACCCAAAAAATGGATTGGGTGGCATTCCTAAAAAATTTCCCAATCAATCAAATTTTCTGAATCTACACGTTCCTTTGAATTTTTGGTTCATATTAACATCATAATCTCTTCTCGACACTTATTTAACATTTTCAAATCTTCTTAGAACATCAACTCTAATTTATAATTTTTGTAAACATCATAATAATTCTTATTTCCCATTTCAATTTGTTCTTACGACCTGCTTCATAATGATGATTACAAATTTAAAACAATATATTATTCTTCATATCTTCTCTTGACCCACTTGAATTATAAACAATGTAATTCAATATATTTTAAATGGTTAACTAAATTATTGATATAGTTATTAATTTCTTCTTCTTATTGGCCACCACATAATTTTCTTATTCTTTTTATTTATCACTTCCAAAATATTATTCCTCTGATGATTATTATGGAATACCGAGTATGGACCAGTATCACCATCTTCAACAACAATAAATTAGTCCTCTTTTGAATATGATACCAATAAATTTTTATAAAAAACAATTATGCCTCTAATTAATATGATGACATACAGAATTCGATGGAACAAAATTAGTAACTTATTTATTTTTTGAATACGATTCTCAAAAACTTCTTTCTTCAAGGATTTCAATCTTCTAGATTTTGGTCTGACCGAAAACTAGAACCTTTATTATGACTATCCTACCCTGCCTTTGAACAAATCTGAATCCAGAAATATCATTATGATGATATTTAGACTAGAATGACTAAAATAGATAAAATCTCTTCTTTCATAAACTGTTAACAAGTATCATGACATTATTTATGACTTTTATTACTTTGAAGATCATCTTTAGCATCATCTCACTTACAAAGTAAAGTGTTGCAACTTACCTACCATTCATAAACATATTTTTTTCCTACTCATCTTGAATACGATTGGTATGATTACAATCAGCCTGAATATGATTACAATAATATTTTTCTCCCATTTATTTAATAAAAATTTCATCAAAAGTTTTACAAATTACTTATGATTTATGAGAACTCCAAGATCAGAAAAAAAAGATCATTTTTTCATCAAATTTAGGCAGACTAAAATTATTCCCCATTAGGATCAAACATTTCATTCCAAACATTTCCTGAGTTTGATGATCCTCTTCATCCAAAAAAAAATATTCCCAATGTGATGGAATTTCTTAACCACTATGAGTATGATTTTATTGAATATGATGGCATGTCCAATTTTTATCACATACAAAGTGAGATGATTTATTTTCTTCTTAAACTCTATTGACAACAAATGAAAATACCTAAATATGATATTCATCTTTATCATCTTGGTCCCAACAATCTCACACTTTGGAGTTTTTTTTTCAACCAAGGTTCATAATTCACTGAAATTTTTAACCTCAAGATATTTATTACTTATCAATAATTATAAGACTACCTGTGCTAAATCATTGTAGGAAACAAGAATTATTGAAATAATATTGATGATGTCCAAAAGTAGTGATTATAAAAAATTTATTCATCTGTTCTTCCTCAAATTTTAAACCTTGATAGAATACAAAATTTTTTTTCCAACAACCACTCCAACAAACAGTTAGAATAGTTCACACACTTACAATGATGAATTCACAATTTACCCCCAACTCTCTCTATTAACATGCTTCTATAATGATAGATTTATAAAACAATTCCCCCCTTGAAAACAATTTCCAAAGATAAGTTGATATTGGGAAAAAAAACATATACCTCAACCTTGATGAGAAAGAGGTCAGATGACCTTGTTCAAGATCAATTTAGAAAATGCTTCCTTGGGTAAAGGTTTTGTGAAAATGTCAGCTGCTTGTTCTGATTTAAGAACATACTCAAACTTTAACTCATTATTCTACACATGATATTTGATGAAATAATTGTGGGTATCAATATGTTTTGAATCATAATGTTTTACCAGATTATTATAAAGGTTGATTTCACTTTGATTATCACAACCCAAGATAAAGGGTAACTTCAATTCAACATGTTAGTATTCTAACAAATTCTCCATCCACATAAGTTGGGTAGCAGATTGTGTAGTAGAAAAATATTCAGATTTAGTTGTAATGACTGTTACATAATTCTATTTCTTTATATTCCAAAAAACATAACTTTTACCTAGAAATAAAACTCCACCTGATGTGGATCTTCTATCATCAACATTTACTACCCAATCAGTATCTGAATAACCAAAAAAAACAATACTTTCTAAGCTATCATACCTGATTATGAAATTGTTTGGGCCTTTGAAGTATTTGAGGATTCTTTTTCTAGAAAGTAAATTTGATTATTTTGGATCACTATAAAATCATTCACATAAGGTAACATAATAAGCAATATTGGGTCATAATAAGTAAAATATAACAAAATTCCAATCAACTTTGGAAAATCTTTCTGATCAATATTCTTGTCTTCCCCATCTTTACTCAACTTGGTTCCCACTGATATTGAGGTGTAAACTAGTTTCGAATTTTCTATACCGAACTTTTTAAGAATTTCTTTAGCATAATTTTCTTGAGAAAGAAAAACGTGTTTCTTCATTTATAAAATTTGTAACCGAATAATGTATTTTATTTCTCCCAACATGGAAATATCAAACAAAATTTTCATTTATTTAGAAAACTTTTCACAAGATATTTCATTATTCCTAGTAAGGATAATGTCATTAATATAAACAATTATGATGAATGAAAACTATTGAATTATTTTGATGTAAATATTGGTATCAACCCTTCCTTTCTTAAAACTCATATTCCTTAAGAAAGTATCCAGTTTGGAATACTATGCCCTCATAGATTTCTTTAGTGCATACAAGCATTTGTTAAATATGCACATATTACTTTCCTCTTTCCCAACAACAAATCGACAAGGCTATTCAATGTAAAATTCTTCATTAAGATCAAAATTTTTAGTTGCAGCCTTTACATCCATTTCAAAAAAATTGTAACTCCATTGTGTAGAAATAACAAGAAAATTTATGATTGTTTCTAACCATTCCATGAGAGAAAAAGTTTCATCAAAATCAACTACTTCAATTTTAGAGTAACCTTTACATACTAATCTTTCCTTGTTTATTATCACTTCACCTTATTCATTCATTTTGTTCTAGGAATCCCACTTTGTACCAAAAACTTTTTCTTATCTAGATTAGTTATGAGTTCTTATGAATCATTCATTTAAATCTTGTCTAACTCTTCATTCATGGACTGAACCCATTCTACATACTCAAAATCTTATTTCATATCATTGGGCCCAATTTTTGAATACAAAGAATTACGTTTAATAGAATTTTTTGTCCTTATTTTTTGAACCTTATTATGTTGATCAACTATAATTTTCTGAGTTTCCACTAGCTTCCTCATTTTGGGATGATATTTTAGAGATTCTTCTTCATCACTTGAAATTGTTGAGTCTGATTCATGTTTTTGATTGGGATTATAATTGGATGTATCTTTATCAGAAATGTTGATAAAACTTTCATAATCCTTCTCAACTTCCTTTTTTGTTTGATTATATTTATCCTTAATAAGTTTTTCAATAACATTAAAATTATTATAATTAATATTTATTTCTATTTTTTGATGAAACATCTATATCCTCTTCCTTCTAGAGCATAACCATGAAAAATTCCATCCTCACCTTTCTGCTCGAACAATCCCAGATTTCCACCATTCTTCTTTATAATTCATGGACTCCTGAAAACTATTAAGTGTTTGAAACGTGTATTTTTTCCATAAAAACAATTTGTATAGAGTAATATACAATCATGGCCTATAGAAACATCAGTTTTGAATATAAACAATAGTACTCATGGGTTTCCTCCAATACGAATGAGAAATACCTTGTTAATGTAACATAGTTCTCCCCATTTCCACCAAATTTCTATTCTTCCATTCATCAACCCCATTTTCTTGAGGTGTGTATAGGGTAATATATTCATGGAAAATTCCATTCTTCTTAGGATAACTTTCAAATTCTTCATTCTTATGCCCATCACCATTATTAGTTTTCAACTTTTTCACAGAATACTCACTTTTCTTCTTAGATTTTCTCCTAAAACCTTTAAACATTCTCAGAGCATATGAATTATATTTCATATTCATAACACGAGTAATGTGATTAAATTCATCAATTAATGTGATAATGTAATTATCATCATTTTTTTATTTTTTTCTCATTGGTCCATAGATGTCAGAATGAATAAGTTCCAAGGGTTGTTTTGAAAAAATATCAACATTCTTATACACAGACTTTGTAATTTCTCCCTTATGAAAAATAGTGCAACAAAAATCTCATATTCGTTGAAAATCAAGAACATCATGAACACAATATAACTTTTATAACTTACTCTTATTTATTTGACACATGTTTCCCATCCTTTTATTCCATATTTAATTTTCTTCTACCATACCCAAGTAACAAGAGTTTTGTACCTCACGAACTAGAAATAAGATTCCCTTTGTATGTTGGCCTCTTGTAAGTATCTTTTTATCTTTCTCAATTTTCAAAAAAAATACATCTTTCCCGAAGGTAACTTTTTTACCTTTATCACACAATTTTGAAACACTCAACATGTTATGTTTCAACTCATCAATATATAAATATTTCTTAGATTTAATCTTTTATTTCCTAATGACAGTTGATCCAACACCTTTGTTATTATTTTTTCATCCTTATTGAATGTCATAGTAACCTCTTTGACATCTTTTAAATTTTTAAAAAATTATATATCTCCTTTAATGTGTAAGGAACTCCCACTATCAAGAATCCAAGGTCGTTCACCTTTAAATGATTTGAGGGTAGTTTTAACAACACGAGATTTTTCCTTTTTCACCTCCGAGTTATGAGAAATGATAAGAAAATTATATGGTGATGGTAACAAAAAAAATAAACCCTTAGCAAGATTACCTTGTTGTTCACATCTTTTACAAATAGTTTCTTGGGGTTGGAACCTATTTTTAATTTTTACACCATCATTATCAGGTTTCTTTAGAACTTCTTTTTCATACTTATTCTTTTTAGAAGATTGATTCCCCCTTAACCTATGAATTTCATAACCTAGGGAATAGAAGTAATGTTTCTGGTTGAACCAACAGATATTTTTTTTATTTATGATTCCATCACAATTCCAATAGTATCCATAGAAAGAATATTTTCCTCTACAGCTTCCATACTGACTGGAGTTATGAATATGTTTCTTAGAAACCTTCTTATTTGAATTTTTTTGACCACCAACCTTTCTGTTGTAAATTAGATTCTTCTTTTTTAGCTTCTTTCCCCTTTTATCCTTGTCATACCTAGAAATAATAGAAACATTTACATATTCATAATTTTTAGAAACAGTTTTAGACTTATGGTTTTCAAACTCTTATGAATTCTCAACTTTGTTAATCTTAGCAACATACATTAATTTCTAAGCTTTCTTATTTCCAGAAATAATTCTATATTTCCTATCAACTTTTGATGGTTAATTTTTTATCCTATCAGTTTTTTCCTTATGGAAACTTTCACCAACATCATATGTAGAATTTTTGGAAAATATAATTTCATTTTCATATTTAAAAATTTTTTACCAGACAAGTTCTATCTATTATTTTTATGCCTTTAACATCAATTCCCGATGTTCATTACTATTCTTTTCTTTCTTATGATATTTTTTCAAATCACTAATATCTAGTTGCATCTTTTTCTTATAATCTAAAAAAATTCATGAATTGTTTATGAGGAACATTCATCTTCCAACTTCTTGGTTTGTTTTTCAAGACTTCTAATATTTCTCAAATATATTTTTAATCTTATTTTAAATGAAATTTATGTTATGTTTCTTCTTAATCAGAACTGCTGATTCTGAATTCTTTATCATTAATTATTACACTAAAAGTATTCTCACCAACATGCTCAGTAGAATTTTTGGATTTAGCTTTCATATCTTCTTATTATTTATATTTAGATAACAAAATACACCTTTTAGATTTTTATAATTTTTAACCCTTCCCTATGGAATAAAATTTTCCTTTCCAACCTATTTCTTCCATGACCTTCTTGGCCTTATTTCTTCTTCCTCACAATATTTTTCTTTATTTATTTGTGGAATTGTTTTTGTAAAGTACCCAATGAATCCATATTCAAACCATTTCAAGTGAATATTCCTTTTATATTTAACTGTACCTCTTCTAACATTTTTAGGAAAAAATGATAAAATATCATCAATATTTTAACATACCTCATTTTCGGAATCAAAATAACCACCATCTTTTTCAATAATAATCTTCTTTGAATTATCTATCTTCATAGTATTGAATGAAATTTCCCAATCAATTTTTTTTATTTTCCTCTCTTTATACCTTTTTATTTTATAAGTGATGAGAGTTCTTTGAAAATCATCTATAGATAATTTTTTATTATATCTGTCTTCTAATTAATAAAAATTAGCATCAAAATTGTCGGGAATAATTCTAAATATCTTTTCAATAACTATATAATCATTGAAAATTTAACTAATACATCTGATATTGTTGATGAAGTTATTTAACTTGGTAAATAAGTCCCCAATAGTTTCATACCCACTAATTTTCAAGTCTTCATACTTCAGCCTCGAGATTTGTAATTTTTCTTATTCAATTTTTTATTTCCTTCATATATGCTTTTCAACTTAACCCTAATACCTTTATATATGGAAACACCCTTCACCCTTAAAAATTCACTTTTAGAAAGTGATGATAGTAAGTAGTCTTGTCCCTTCCATCACTCTCAAGATTATTCTTATCAATAGATTAAGATGAAAATTATCATCAATAGGAGGAAATACATCTGTTACATCTTCAATAAAATCATATCTAATATACATAAGATGGGGAAACATTATATAATTCCAGATATGATAATTCTTTCCATCGAAAACCAGGATTCCTTTATTGTTGACACCATTCAAATAATCCATCAACTTCTCTTCAAAATTTCAACAAAGAATAAAAAAAAGAGAACCTATCTCTGATACTAATTGTAATTTCCCAGTCAAGATAATTCTATCAATGAGAGGGGTAGGGGTTAATTAGTGATATATTTTTCTTTTCTATTTCATTAAATATTAAAAAACTTTTTCCATATCTTAAATATTTATTTTCCTATTTAAAATAATTAAAACCCACATCTATATGAACACAAGAATTTACAAGGTTTATTATTCAACAAGAATATCTACATCCTTTTTATTATTTGAAAATGATCTAATACCGAAAAATCCACTATAATACAATCATTTTGTGTGGAATACATTGAGTATGATATTCTTTTTAACTTGTGTGTCACTATGTAAACAATTAAATAGTGCATATTATCCTTCTAGAAGAAATGATGTAACACAAATTTTTATAAAAAAACAAGTTCTGATGCTTCTTTATCAACATTCACAACTGTGTTCTTTTTTATAAAAAATTTTTACTTTCTTACCTAGAAGTTGGTAATAACTTTTATGGATGTTGTTATAAAACTCAGTCTGATTCTCCTAGTATAATTGATCAATAAGAAAAATATATGACTTTGTTAGAATATATTTGAAAAAATTCTGAACCATTTCTTCTTCAATCTGGAAATCCCAATACAATTTTTCTAGACTAATGATTCATCCCAATACGATGACCAGTTGAATATAATATTATCTTTTCTCATACAATTCTTCTATCTGAAATACTTCTTCAACAAAATTCAATCAAGAAACCTCTTATTCTATCTAAATCTCTTAATTGTCTCTTATTCACCATGAAAAGTACATGTATCATAAATTAAAATGTAATTTCTCTTTTATATGCACCCCAAAAATGGTTTGGGTGGGATTCTTGTATATTTTTCCTCTCAATTACATTTTACGAATCTATATGTTCCTTTGAATTTCAGGTGCATCTTGCCTTCATAAACTATTATCAACACTTCTCAAACCATCATGAATCTTCAAATATCGTTATCTATACTTTATACTTTCTTTAAAAACATTAGTATGATTCTAATTTCCCATTCTGATTTGTCATTATGATCTGCCTCATTACGATGAAGACAAATGTAAAATAATATATTCTTCTTTATCTCTTCTTTTGACCCACTTGAATGATAAACAAACTAATTAAACAAATTTTAAATGGTTGACTACAATATTGATAAATCTCTGAATTTATTCTTCATATTGGCCACTACATACTTTTCATTTTCTTTACATTCATTAGTTTCAAACAATTCTTATTCTGATGATTATGATGGCATACCGAGTATGATGGACCGGTATCGGAAAATTCAATTTCAACAAAATCTTTCTCTTCTAAATATGATACCGGTCAATTTTTATCACAAAAAATTCAACCATTGATGAATATTATGACATACTAAATCCAATGGATCAATATTAAGAGCATATTTATTTTTTGAATATGATGCTCGCTAACTTCGTTCTTTGTGGATTTAAATCTTTTTGGCATTTTGTTTAACTAAAAACTAGCACATTCATTACGATCATCCTCCTTTGTCATTAAATAATTATTCATGCAGAAATATCATTATGATGATCTTGTGACTGGAATGATTCAAATTCATCAAATTTATTCTTTCGTAAACATTCAGCAAGTACCCTTAATTAATTCAGGACTTTGATTATATTGAATAACAACTTCATCATCATATAACCTACAAAGTAAAGTGTTGCTACTTACCTATATTTTATCAACATATTTCTTTCCTTCTCAACCTAAATATGATTGGTATAATTATGATCAAACCGGATATGATTGGTAGAATATTTTTTCTCCATTATAATTAAACCTTTCATTCCAGACCTAGCGTGAGTATAATGATCCACTTCATCCCAAAAACATATTCCCTATACAATGGAATTTCATAACCATTGAAGTCTTATTTTTTTTGAATATGATGGTCAGTATGATTTTCACCAAATAAAAAGTTAGGTGATTTAGTTTGTTCTTAAACTTCCTTGAAAAAAATAATACCTAAATATGATAGTCATCCTTATCATCTTGGTCTTAACATGTACTCACAATACCAAAATGTGGAGAAGGTTTTGTGATATATAGTGACGATTCAAAAGAAAGTCACGGGTTGTGTACTCATGCAGAATGATAATGTGATATCCTATTCCTTAGTATAGTTAATGATCCATCAGAAGAACTACATGGCGCATGATCTAGAGTTAGAAGATATGATCATTGATCTAAATATTTGGTCGCACTATCTTTATAGTGAAAAGTTTGACATATATACCAATCGTAAGAGTCTAAAGTCTATATTCACATAGAAGTATATCAACATGAATCAAAGAAAATGGTTTTATATAATCATGGAGTATGATTTCTCTATTCACTACAATCCGAGAAAGGAGAATAAGGTAGATGATGCTCTTAATTGAAAAAAACATGCTACTCTATCCATGATGAAAATTTAGAGAGACCTTATCTTATTGCATATGAAAAGGACATATCTTGAAATAACAAAGATATAGAATACATCCTACCTCTCCAAAATGATTTCACAACCTTCTATCTAAGAGAAAATCAAGGAGACATAAACAGATGATCTGGAGCTAAAAAAGATGAAATCAATAATGGAAGGGGAGTTACATGAGTTCCAAATTCATGATGATGGTTTAATTTAGTTTTTAATGAGGCTTTATGTTCCATAATCACCTGAGATAAAGACCATGCTATGGTATAATGCACATATCATATCTTTCTACACCACCCTAGAAGTACCAATATGTACCAAGATCATTGAGAACACTTTTGATGGGACAACATGAAGAAGTATCTTACGGAGTATATAACGAGGTGTTTGGTATGCCATCACGTTAAAGTAGAGTTTCAAAATTCCAAAGGGATGATTAAACCATTTCTTATAACAATGTGGAAATGGGTGAATATCACCATGGACTTTATCACCAGTCCCCCAAAAACATCCACAGAAAAAATATGATATGGTTTGTGGTGGATCGACTCACCAAGACTGACCACTTTATCACTATTTGGGAGTATTTCTATCTTGAAAAAATTTCCATGATATATGTGAAAGAAATGGTGAGGTTTCATGGGGTTCCACTTTCAATCATATTTGATTGTGATCCAAGGTTCACCTCTAAATTATATAGAAGTATTCTATAAGGATTTAGTACTAAATTAAATTTTTGCATGACCGATCACCCCCAAACTAATAGAAAATCTAAAATTACAATTCAAACACTTAAGGACATACTAAGATAAAACTTGATGGAATTTAAAGGAGTATGTGATCAATATATCCCATTAATTGAGTTCTCATATAAAAGCAACTTCTAATAGAGTATTTAGATGGATATATATGAATCTTTGAATGTAATGCAATGTAGAACTCAAAATATTTTGGGATGAAGTTGTGGAATGAATGATACATGGACCTAATCTTGTGAAAGTGATGACAAAGAAGTTTCAATCCATCAAAAAACATATAAAAGCTACCTAGAGTCGGTAAAAGAGCTATACTGACTACTACCTAAGGGAATTTAATTTTGATGTTAGAGAAAACGTTTTCTTTTGTATATAACCAGGGAAGAGAGTCATACACATTGTAAAGAAAGGGAAGTTTTAGACAGAGTAATATTGTCCCCTTTTAGATCCTTGATCGCATAGGATTAGTGACATATCAACTTCATTTCCAAAAAGTATGCCTCAAGTTCATGATTTTCCAAAACCAATTTTATGGAAATAATTAGGCCATTAAATATACTACACAACTGCTTTGACATGCCTAGGGGATATGTTTAGGATAATTTACATTATCATTAAAAACCACCATGAAGGATTTTGACAATGAATAACCTAGTTTTAAAATAGGGTGTTTACATTGAAAATAGGGTATCATGATTTAAAAATACAATAAATGATATTATGGATAAACTCTAGACTAAGGAAAGATCTATGTGGAAATAAGTGGATGAAGTATTTATGTATTATCATTATATTGAAAAATTTAGTTAAAAGTCTATTTTATAATTAACCTAATTTAATTGATTTCCATCATATTTATTTTAGGAATTATATTAATTTTTTTTAGAAAAGGATGACCTATAAACTCGGTGATAACTAATTAAATCTGGCAAGGGTGTGGGTGTTAAACCCATGACCGAAGGATGATAAGGGTTTCTTTCTAACCACTAGCCTATGAAATTTCTTGGTTAATTTTTCATTTTTTTTAGTTAAACAATTTGATGAATAAATGTTAATGATAAACCAGTAGTTTTAGTTTTGAGGATTAGATATTAATCTATTAACAATATTTTTTTGGAAGATAGTTAATGAAAATAGTTAGAATTTTCTCTCTTTTATAGGCCTCATGATCTTTTAAATGTTTTTTTTTGTGTTCTGGGCATAAAAAATCACTATTGGTAATTAATTTCTAGGAGTAAAGGAATGAATTAGAATTTGATCAAAGCACAACCAAAATTTAATATTTTTCATATGAAATTGAAACATATCATGTAAGAATATTTCATTATATTTTAAGTACTAAAATAATTACCCAACATTAGGAAAATGTCTTAAAATAAAAATTTTTCCTAATATCATAATTTCTGTTGAATCTGTGGTCTTCTAAATCATCACAGATTTATGGCTTTGAGGTCGTCAACTTTCAATAGATCATTCACTTGTTTGTGATTGATGGCCCCATTCACTCCTTATAAATATTTACATTTTTCCAGTAAGTATGTATCTCTACTTACACTGATGTTCTCTTACATAGAGACCTAGTTACATGGTAGTCCATGTGACCTACATAATTTCTATTCTCTCTTTTATAGAGGATGACTTATAAACCCTTCTCATGATGTGGGATTTCAAACATAGGATGTATCAAACAATTTATCACCATGATCGAGTTCAAATTGTGAGAATGTAAATTAAATAAGATGGGGAGAATGTAATGAACTGAAAATTCAATGTAATAACCTTTTATTCGATAGCGTGTATGAAATGCGACCCCGGACACGTAAGGTAAAATAATATCTAGATACTTTATAAAATATTTACTATTTAAAATAGATTCTATGTATTAAAATACCTGCAACACCGAGTTAGCTTGTGTTGCATGCAAGAGAGTCCATTCGTGATATATTATGTTACATGCAAGAGTGTCCTTCCTTGATAGTTTGTGTTACATGCAAAAATGACCTTCGTTGATAGCTTCCATTACACGCAAGACCGATTTGAACCAAATAATAATGTATTATTAAAATATTATTATTTAATATAATATGATATAACCTAGCCGTTATGTTAGCATTTAGAAAGATTATTAACTAACATATGAAAATTTATCGTTTATATAAATATAAAATGAATTCATTGGTTACCAATTAATGATAAATGAAAATAAGAACCAATTGGATATAAAAAAGAAATATTTTTATTTATACACATTCAAAGGAGTTTTGTCTTAATAAACATAGACAATTGAAATTAATGAATGATTTTAATGAAATATATTTTATATATTAAATAAAATATTTTTTTATATTAATCAATTATGTTTGATATGCATAAGATAAAAATAAACCCTATTTTACATATAAAACCTATATGTTTATAAAGGCAATTTTACCACCTTTTAATAGAGAAATCATTTTAAATTATAATTCTAACTCTTCAATTGATTTAATAAGTAAAAATAAACATAATATTGGAAATATAAATATAATAATTATTGTAGTGTGAATTTTTGATATTTTTCTAAAACATTTCATATTTAATGAATAGTTAAAAATACTGAATTTT
The DNA here is from genome assembly GCA_963277665.1 of Viscum album. Classification (NCBI taxonomy): domain Eukaryota; kingdom Viridiplantae; phylum Streptophyta; class Magnoliopsida; order Santalales; family Viscaceae; genus Viscum; species Viscum album. Next base: position 942,790,750 of record OY728148.1, read on the forward strand.
AGTTCAAAACTTCTTTTTTATATAATTTATTTATAAGGAGAGATTATATTTTTAATTGGTTTTAAAGTTTAATTATATAATATTTTTATAAATTAATACAATGTATGTCATTGGAATAAATTTTAATTTTATATTGATAATAAAAAATAGCAAACTTTCATACATTTTTACCTTAAAAACATGCATTGTCGTCCCATCTTGGGGATTAAATTTAAATTATTTACTACCACTTATGTGATTTTAATTTGGAAGAATTGATTCCATATTTGGAATAAAAATAATTTATAATTTCTAATAAGTCCATTTTTTTTAAAAAATATATTACTGAAAGTAATTAAAATTATTTACAATTATTAAGGTAAAATTAAGCTAAATAAAGGACTAAACCTTTAACTTTAGGGGACAAATGACCTAGAAACTTCACCAAAACCACCTTTATGGACATAATTATGACATTAACCTTCCATTATTGATTTTGGTTGGATTTTTATGACATTTGTTTTGGTTAAAACATGGGTACACCTAACTTTATTTCAACAGACCAAGTGAGTCATTTTCGTCCCTTATAAAAGGCCGCCACCTCTTCCCATTTTTTTTGGCATATCTCAACCCACATAGATTTGAAAAATATCTTCCCATATAGCTTCCCAACCTCCCTCCACTATAACTTTAATTCTCCATATTAGTATAAATCCTTCCAAGGAATCATTTTTGTAGAAACCAAAAGTAGTTACCTGATTAAGAGGTAATCTCTTCTCTCAAGCTTTCTAGTTTTATTTCCATTATCAAACCCCTCATATATTCTTATTATATTATAATATAAAAGCACACTTACTATTAATATAATAGTATTTTGTTATTCTAATATTTATACCTACACTTACACACACATCCATCTAATGGTTAACAAACATATTGTTTATGTGAATGACTAACTACTGACTCACGAAATGATGATTTTTCATTTTCCTTTACCAACATTCATGGTTGTAAATTTTGATGGACAAAATGTTTGTATATGATATTTATGATATTTATTACTTCTTTATACTTTTTTAATTTTTTATAGCACATAACTTTAATATTTTCCATTTTTTTAATACGATAACTTTGTTTAAGGATATGTGGATTACTGCCCCCTCAATGTGATGTGATTTGTTCACACGACCCATGGAATATATAAATGATGATTATACTTAAAAATATGTGACATAAAAAGACTTTGTATGATATTAATTAAATAATTAACTTTTTGTAAATATACTATATATATGAATATATATATTTCATTTTCTTTATTACCCTTTCACACACTTAAAAAGTGATAACGTCATTCATGGACATGTGGACTACCGTCTCCTCAACACGATGCGATTCATTTTACATCACAATAATTATATATAAAAGTATATATGATTTAATAATATGTTATTTATGATATAATGGTCATTTTGGAATGATATGGTGTTACTTACCCTCTCTCTATAACAATCATTGAAAAATAAGAGCATTACTCATGCGTACGTACAACCTACAATCTCCATGATTGTAACGCTGGGTCATTTTTAATAACCATATTATATAATTTATTTTAAATGCATAACTAATGAAAAGACATGATAATTATTTTTGAGATGTTATATAATGACCCATTTGATCATAGTTGACCTACCAATGTTATTTTTGACACATAATCCGTATTTATTCTAAACACCCAACATAAACAGAATTTTTTGAGTAGTTGTATAAAACATACTAAAAAGTGAAATAAAATTAATATTAAACTTGAAAAAGTTTCTAAAATAATTAGAAAATTAAACTAAGATTATTATACAAGAAGTGAAAAGATGTTCACCGAAAAGGAAACTCAAGGTAATGGATTCTCATCCCACTTATTATATCTGTGGGATAAATGTCCTATTCAAAATATGATTATTTTGTGTGGTGTAAATAATAACAATTGTTATATATAATATCATGAAATTTTTTTATTGTCTTTGTATTTGAAAATTACATTCAATATTATTCCTTTATAAGGTTTATTATTTAAAAATTTTCTAAGTTGTATAGGACACATTGGGATGTTTAAAGATTATTATCCTCAAGAATAATACTAATGATCTTGCAATGGAACTTCCATTAGAGGAAATTGTATAATTTTTTTTCAACAAACCCTTTAATTATTATCTAGTTATTCATGACTATTTTCAATTAGTAGTACCATTTTTACACTCTTTGGTACTGAAAACGTTTTAGAATTTTTCTTAAGAAAACCCACCTTTATTTATCTCTTTAGTTGGAGAACCTGTTTTCTTTTAAAAATCATGTTTTAATAAATTTTTTCAAAAATATTTTTAAAATGATTTGGTAAAGAAGTTTCTATTATTTTTGTCTTTTAACATTGTTTTCAAATGAATATTCTTTTCTCTTTTCAAACAATGTATTTTTATAACCTTTAACCGTGCAAATAGAAGGTTCTTTTACCTCATACGACAAGTACATATTTACCTATCATCATTTCCTTGAAGCTCCCATTTCATGTCCAAAAGATTACTTTATAAAGAAATTTTTTTCAAAAGTGATTTTTCATGAAACTTTTTTACAAAATGTTTTCACAATAATAGGATATTTTCCCAAATTTTTTTTAAAAATCATTTTTTAGTATTTCTATTCCTCAGCATCAACAGAAACTACTACAAAACATGGTTTATCCAATACTAGGGCTTTAACAGCACAAGCTAAAAATGATGTTAAAGACCCCCTTTGTCAGTGCTAAAAAACATTATTAAAGGAGGTCTTTAATAATGATAAAAAACATTGTTAAAGGTCTACCATGATCAACACTTTTATAAAAGAATAGAAAAATTGGATCTTTTAACATCACTTGTAAAAAAACACAGTTATTGGGGGTCCTTATCAAAGCTTTTTTAGAAGCATTGATAAAGACCCCTCTTTATCAGCATTTTTTTAGTCGCACTGATAATGGTATACTAAAAAAATCATTAAGAAGAATGTATAAATATATAAATATATTTACATTGATATAAATATAATATATATTTTTTAAAATATGTTTTAGATATGGTAAATAGAATTTTACAATTAATATATAATATATTTTGTGAAAATGGATTACAAAATAAAAAAATAAAATATTTTTAATTAATAATTTCCTTATTATTTTCGATTAATAGTCGTTTAATATCAATTTGATGATAGAAAATCAAAAAAATAATAAAATATTTAAAATAAGTTGAAAACGTAACTCAAACATCAAACAATGATAACTTTTGATCTTGGTGTCCATTTATGCTCTGCCACATATCAAATAAATTTTTTTTGATGAGATCTACACCCTTTGTGACAATGGTAAACCTCTATCACATGCTTAAAGGCCAAAAATTCTCATAAGATCTCAAAATAGAGTTTTTAGTCATGGTACCCTGATTTTTTGACATTGGATGGATTTTCAACCTTTTTTAAGGGGGTATTATTGCCTTTTTTGGTGGTGACTAATTTTATTCTTAGGTATTATATTTATATTGATATTATGGGTTTGAAAGTTTATCATTTTTCATAATTTAATGTTATTTATAATTAAATATATGCATGTTTCTTATGTTTACTTATAATAAATCACTCATATAAATACATATATCAACATATTTATGTAAAAATGTATATTCTAATATATTTAAATTAATACATATTATAAAGATGTATTTAAAATAATATCTATCCATTTTTACATTATATATACATATACATATGTGTGTATTAATAAGGATATATATATATTATATTTATTATATATAAATGAATATAATATATAATATATTTAAATAAATATAAGTATATATATATAACACACACACACACATATATATTGTATAAATGTATTTTAAAATAATTATATAAATATATGTATATATATATATATAAACAGAAATATCATTAAATAGATATCAAAACAACATAGTGTAGAGGTAAAGGTGTTCCATCTTTGAAAGAGAGGTGTAGGGTTTGAGTCTATAAAGATGTGCATAAGGATAGAAATTCACAAAGTGATGATAAAAGGTGGCGGGGTGAAAAGCACTGATAAAGGGGGGGTGGAGCGGTATTAAAGGGTTCATAGAAGCGCCGATAAAGGGGGTCAAGCTCATAGGTGTCCAAAAAAATATAATTTTACCCCCTTTAAAAGTGCTACCATTATCATCACTAAAAAAGTGTTATTAAAGGCCCCCTTTAATATAACTATAAAAGTGTTGTTAAAGGACCCTTTTAAAAATGATTTTTTATCATTGTTGAAGGAGGACTTTAAAAGTGTTTTTTAGCACTGATATTGTTTTGAACTTTTAACCATGCTTATATTATCAGTGTTTTATGAGAATTGATAAATGACTATTCTAGCACTTTTAAAGGCTTATTTTGTTGTAGTGAACCCTTTATTTTTACTCCACTTAAGATTTTTTTTGAATTGATATCATCTATATTATTCCTTTGAATTGTTTATTATCAATTTTTTCTAAGGATAGTATTCACATTCACTTCCGTTAATTATTTGTTATTACCCATGAAATATTCAATATCCTTTGATCATTGAACATTGAATTTACCCCTAAATATGCATTTCATTCATCAGGAATGTTACTATTTCCTAAACCAGATATCATTTTTTATATAATGTCAACTTTGAAAGTTATTTTATTATTTCAGAAATTATTGATAATTTCATGTTCATTATTCAATAAAAATATTTGATAAGGCATATTATATATTTTGATTATTTTATTTGAGGAATAATTGGGAAAATAAATGATGTGAGGATACCAAACATTATATAGATCCTAAATGCATCGATAGGTTCTCATGAGACAAATTATTTGTAAAAATCAGAATATTTTAAATTTTCATGTGAATGGTCTTTACGGTATAGGTTTTCATGTGCCTTGGACATGACTTCCATTAAGAAAGCATTTACCTAATTTAGTTTCATTTATTATTTATCCATGATATTTTGTGTCAACATGTCTGTGGATACATTTAATTTTTAATTATTTAGATAGTATGTGTTTTAGTTTCTTACCTTACCATATTTCTTTTATCTTATCTAGTTATTTTAATGTCATGTGTTTTCATTTATTACCTTATGATGTTGTTTATGCACCTCTTTCTCAATTTGTTGATTATATGGCATATAAATTCAGTTATTCACAATTTTATAATTATTATTCTCATAGATTAGTTATTTCATCCACTATATTTTGACCTTAATAATCATTCTATCTCACCCTTATTATATTTATTTACCTAGGAATCCAAGAAACATACTATGAATGATATGTAGGGATTTACTAACTAGATTAGTGTTATCCTTAAATCTATCTATTTAGAAAGAAGAATTAAAATATGTAGTAATTAGTTTATTATTTTCTCATGTATATATCTATTTTATCAAAACTACTAAACTCTCAGTCCTTTGGGATTTAATTCCTCGTAATCATGTCAATGCAATAGTAGTAGACACCAGCTTTGGGCCTTCTGGGGTTGGGTCTCTACAGATCTCCTCTTAGAGATGCTAGGTTTAGTCTTTTAAGAAGACCAGAACCTCTAATATGTGTATATGGATGTCAAGAAGATAAATTGGTAGTTTTTGGTCGATATAGAAGTTTCAAATTGGTGTATGGAAGTGAGGGACAAAGTTCCCTTTTATAATTTAGGTGGGGAATTTTAGGAAACTCCCAAAATATTAAATTAATATATATTATTTTTTAATTAATAATGTCTTAAAATTGAGTTATTTAAAACCTAAGATGAGAATGGGTATAAATCCTCTACAAAAATAATTTTTTGACATGTTTATATCACAATGTTAACCTTATCATTTGTCTTTAATCCTTAGTTAAACCCTTTAACTCTTACCATGACAACTTTTTGAAACTCTTTAGGGATAATATAGTTATTATAAAATGATAAACGAACCCCAAATCGATCATTGATTACATATTTAAACATATTGTATTTATTTGGAAAAATTTTTATTTTTAGGAATTTTATATCATTTAATAAAATATTATTTATTTTAATGTATCATTTTTTTAATTTTTGATACTATTCAATATTTATCTTTTTAAAAAATATACTAACTTCATGATAACTTCAAACCAAAACATATAATATATAACTAACATTTCTAAATTATCTATAAAATTTATGGATGTCATTAATTATGTCAAATTTCATTTATTTTAATGTTTTTAATATCATTTATTTTTTATTTCCATTGATTAAAAAAATTACTACTTAATTATTATGAAAGATTTTGATTAAATTATCTCTTCTCTAAAAATTTTAAATAAATTATCATGATTAAGATAAATTTATTTTTTTCCCAATGAATATGTATAGTGTAATTAATCTTTTCTATAACCATGTATTAAAAATGTAATACATATTAAAAACATGAGTACGAAATTTTTAACTTATCTTTAAATAAAATATAATAAATGTCTTCTTCTCTTCCAAGTGGATTAAAAAGTGTATAATTTAGGCCTAATGACGATTTTGGTAGAACACCACTCATTAAATGAAATTTGGACAAGTGTTTGGGTAATTTTATAATATCATTTATTACTCTAATTCCCTAATTTACACTTAACTATGGTAATAATAATATTACTAAATCTTACTATTCATATGACCAAAAATAAAATAAAACTATTTACATAATTTGGACCCACTAATTTTAAATATAAAATCCATTTTTCATAATTTAAAACCTATAATTTCTAGTAATTATTTTAAAATTAATCTTGTTGGCAGCCTGAGAAAACGAGATATTAACGTTTAAACCTACAAAAGATTGAAACATTTTGATATCTAAATTCATTGTAAAATTGATTACAATAACCTAAAATGTATTAAATGAAAAAAATAATCTATTTATACTTTAAAAACATTCCATATTATAATCTAACAATATAATTTATTTTGATGAAAAAAAGTTGTTTTCAATTAAAATTTAGTATTTTTCACTATTCATCAAAACATAAACTTATCCGAAAATTACAAAAAATTTACTAAAGTAAAATTTTATATTTATATTTAAAATATGAAGTTAAAATTTTCAAATAGATTTCATAAAATTTTCAAAAATTGGATTTAAAATAGGTTCTCCATTAAAAGATGATAAAACTATTTTTAGGAAAAAAATAGGTTTTATGTGTAATATTAGGTTTTTTATTATCTTATATCTCTCAAATATATTACATGAATATCAAAAATATTTTATTTAATATATAAAATATATATTTCATTAATATCATTCTATAATAGTAATTAATTTAATTTATTCAAATAAAAGGACTTTGTGTGCATAAAAATAGTTCTTTAAAAAACATCTCATATATATTCAGTTGGTTACTATATTCATTTTTAATTAATTTAAAACCAATAATTCAGGAATATATTGTCATAAGTTAGCTAATAGTAGTCATAACCACTAACTAAAGGGCTAGGTTATGTCTAATTATATTAAATAATAATATTTTAATAATATATTGTTGTTTGTTAAAACTCAGTCTTGCATGTAAAGCCAACCAAATCATTGTTGTGGGTAGAATAAACATATTTTGGTATTGAATACAACATATTCAATCAAATAAAATGAATTTATTTAAGAAGTGACATACTATAAAATCTTGGGTTGTTACAGGTGATGTAGGGACATCAGGTGTTTATGTTAATGAATTTCATCTACAAGTTGGAGATTTTTGAATTTTATTCACTCAATATTGTAAATTTAATGATTTTAATTTCATGCATTATATAAAGACCCAATTCTAGAAAAAATATGATTTGGTGATTTCTGAATATGATGTGTCATTTTAAAACAAAAACATGCATTGAAAAACACACATCACATCCCATACAGAGGATCGAGTTCAGTTCGGGTTCTGGGAAATCGGTAACTTCAGAAATGTTTCATCTGATAAAAGCTATTACCTGAAAATTTTAAATTCAAATCATAGGGTGAGAATAAGAATGTCTAGTAAGGGGTTTAAAATAAACCAATGAAACTTTTGAAAGAATTTTTTAAAAACTTATCCAAAGAACATTCTCTTATAAAAAACTGTAACACATGTAACATTACATAAAATTGCTCAACAAAGATTTTCAAGGAATACATGAATCAATTAGGAAATTTTCAAAAAGGGGAAGTAAAATATATCCTAAACAAGTATGACATATGAATTTTTAAGCACAAACTAAACCGTTAAGATTAATACTTAATTAGAGTTGCATGTGAAGGAATAAAACGTCAATTTCATATGTTGGAAACTATTTTACATGAATCATGCCCCAAATTATTACTTGTGACATCAATAAGAACTTGATAAAAACATAAGGGCAAGAGTAGTGAAAGATTAGGAATACCATCTTGAAAAGAACTTGTAACATGACTTGAATATGTGTCTTCAATATTTCATTGAGACAATCCTGAACATATCACCAAGGTTCATCCCCAAGGTGTCAACAAAGAAAAATTACCGAGGTTATTCACCAGGGTATCATGAAGCTTGTCATCTATAGAGATTAATTCTTTACCCAATGCATTGGAGCTCTATTAGGGCGCACCCTTAATAGGTCTTCAATTTCATGTGAGCCACATAAATCAATACATTACTTAAATGGGGTTATATATTCATGATTTCCCAAACCACCTTGAATAGTTCATTCATAGTTGGTCATATTAGTTGAATTTACATATCTTATAAGTGGTAAAGGCATCTAGATGATTAAAAACCAAGCTAACAATCATATGACCATTATTAAAAGGAAACAAGAAAGGAATATTATGGAACATTCATTGACATTATTGGTATTTAAATAACATAAAACTAGAATTTATCACATGCAAGTTTGTTCTTGAAATTCTAAAATTTTATCATCCAACTGATTAAAGGTGAACCAAAAATATCAAGTAGGGTTTTGAGCTCGCCCATGCAAAAACATTCAATATTGTTATGCCTTTGCATAATACTGAATAATTTCCATTATAGAAAGCATGAATATTCACCATAATCAACATCATTTAAAACATACAGAAAACAAATAAATTACTCTTAAATGTGGATATATGTTTTGTTTAACACCATATTTCTTATGTTTTTAAAACTCCACCTATACTCGAGGAATAATGTATAAGAACCTTAAAAACTGAAATCAAGGTTCACACAATATATAAAATATTTGTATGTAACCGAACTCAAACTGAAATAATTTCACACCCATGTGTGTTAATCTCCTATGAATATTAGTTCAACAACATTTTGAATATGGCAGGTCATGCCCTTAGTCATAAATTTTTTTTTATGAAAACCTACAAAAAAATAATTTTATAAAAACCCGATCATATATATGACATTTTCAAAATTTATTTATTATTTAAATATGAAATTAAGTTTATTTGAATATGTGAAGTTCATTATCCATTATACACAAACATCATACATATAACTGAAGTAGAAAGGTCATGCCCATTCCAGCATATAACCGATGTATATACATATTACCAAAAGTATATATGTATTTTCAAAACAACAAAATGAGGATGGGTATAATCATTACATTCTTTAAGCTATTTGAATGCAAGAGAAATCGAAGGCCATGGTTCAATATTTAAGAATGTTTGGACTGAACTGTATGGTTAAAAAAATTATTTTTTTTCGAAGATATAAGTGTATATATTCTCAAAGAATAAAAACAAAGAAAAACTAAATAACTTTAGATTAATAACTAGGGAATGGAGGAATTTAGGTAGGGTTGGTCGAGTACGTTGGAGACTTGAATGGGAGAGACGAACCAAGTGGTCTCGGTTATTTATATACAAAATCTCACACACCACCTTCCACACAAAAGCGTACCCACTTGCATTTCATTCAATGGGGGGTGTTGTGCTTGATGAAAATGAGGAGACATGGGGGTCCCCTGCAGTCATAGGTGAAGAAAACGAGGGGTGTTCCATAGGGTAGGGTTACTGGTGTAACCCATGCGTGGAGGAAGAAGACGATGCTGCTAAATGAAATGTTGGGGAAAAATGGACAGTCCAGATCGATCCCAACGTCGATCTAAGGGGTGAGATTTTTCTGATGTTTTAAAATAATTAAGTGGCTTAGATTAGATCTAAGTTTCGTCAGACTATCTAAGTTCAATGCGATAATTTAGAAACCTCGAACGTCCACGATTAGATCGTTCCAGATCGAACGGTTGACAAAAACCGCGGAGAGAGAGGTGGTCGCTGAGGGTCGAGCACGGGATCAGAAACAATGGCCTCGATCACGTGTGATGCGATCCCATGGTCCAGATCATATTTCGCCCAATAAAAATGCTTCCCACATCGAAATGGAGAGCGGTTTTCACCTCACTTATAACCCTAGGCGTCCCAAAAAGTGCTACGAAATCACACAACTCCCACGAAGGGTGCCCTATACACGGGCTCCCGCCCGCAGGCCTTGGCCTACCCAGACCTCGTCGCGACCTCATGCCCACATTGGTGCGCCTATGAGCTCTTTCTCGCTCTCGAGTTCCCTTCAGGGAACCTCTGCATGAGCTCGGGCCGACCTTAGATTGGGGCTAAGGGAAAACCTCAACAACATCGTGTGAGCTGCCTCCCTCAGCCCTAGCCAAAAAGGGATGGCCCTAGTGGTCCAATTTTTTCTGAAAAAGCTACACTAAAAAAATGTTTTATGAAGGGGAAAAAATCCATTTATAAAAACTATATATAATTTATGTTCTTAAACATTATTGAATACAAATTGAACGTGTTTTAGTTAGAAGTATTTCTAAAATTAAAAATACTAAAACCCTTTTTTTTAACTCAATAATATACGAAAAGGAAATTTTAATAAACCTACATTATAATTTATATACTAGTATCCATGATAACTTCGTTCAATAAAAACATAATTTAATTTGAAAAACTTAAACATAGTTTATAACATTATTTAAGAAATTAAAATCATTATATTTTATTTCAAAAATTCTCAAAGTGTTTTGAATTCCTTATTTCTTTTTTAAAATCACTTAATGGTGAAATGATGTTTAACACCATATCCTTTTAGAGTTCATAAATGATGGTTTAATTATATCCTTAATCATAACTCAATTATTTTGAAATGAATTATTATTTAAATAATTTCACTTTTCCTAACAAGGTCCAGTGACTATTTTTTATAACAGTTAACTTCCAACGGTCACTAGAGCAAGAGTCAAAAAAATTGTCCTATAAAACCAAACCATAGAGTGTCTTAAAACTCAAAAGGAAGAAGATGGTGCTTCCCATTCCGCTGATGCTCAGCATGGTTTTTATGGTCACAGTGTTAATGCTTTTTTCTTTAGTTTACTCGAAGGATCTCCTTTACTTTTTAGGACTCGTTGTGATTGGGGGTCTTCCACTAGTTCTGATAGGGTTTTTAATAGGTATATTTGGTTAGCATGATTACTCTTTTGATCTAGGTGTATTGTAGACACTTCGATGTTCTTATTTAAATAAAGAGCCTTATATTTATCCTTTAAATTTTTGTTCTCTTAAAAGGGGATTAACAAAAGTAAATGTCTAATATCATCATTATATGATACCCAAAATTCGAGGTGTCACATTTCTCCCCCCATCAAGGAATTGAATCCCTGCAATTCCTTTCATACAAACATTATAATAATAAGATCTCAGTTGTTCTTACCATATCCCCCATCGTAGAGGATCCTTGGGTGCATTCAGCAGAACACCTCAATTGATGCTCAACTCCTCTAGTTCTCTGATCTATATACACTTCCAGCAGAAGCGGTTGAACTCATGCACCGAACACTCGGGATTCCAGAGGGATGCTCTAATGGTACAATGTTTGGAAATGCCCATATGGACCAACATACAAAGAATTTCTGAAATATGTCTTGATCGAGAAAATCTAAGTTATAGATGTTGTCGTACAGGATAACGTTGAGGAGTTGGTACATGTAGGTTGCATAATTGATTCCCTCTAAATCACCCTCTTGAAATTTTACTCTTTCCATGTAGTTTCGGCCTAGGGTGAAACACTGGAAGAGCCATTTGTGGTATTTTCCTCTCCGCTTATGATCGGCCAATTGTGCTGAGCCTATGCAATAGAAGATGGGAGCATTCCCTTGACAGGTGCAGTGAATCCTCGGACCGTTTGTCACCTCAGACAATTGATTCCACATTCATTGCAGGTTTGTGAAGGGACAATACTCATCTTTAAAGGTTTTTATTGCAATAATATCCAATATCTCAGTAGTAAGAGATAACATGTGGGTTTGTACTTCCATCTGAAAGTTTAAGATGAGAGTTCAATCACTTGAAATCCATTCGAAATTATAAACAAAGTAAATTCATAAGAAAGAAGAGATAACAAAATATGTTCTTTATATAACTACTTGTGCACAATATAAAATGGGGCTAATGGTTTCCCCAGTTCCCTAACACATGAATTCCCAAGACAAGCTCGAAACTCTCTATCTCCCTAAACAATATGCAACCCGAGCAATCTGGTTCGATGTCATGGGATCACTTATGGTATCTCCATAGTGTAACATATGGGGTGTAGAACTGTGGGACATCCTTATGTACTTGTTTTCTGTACACAGAACGAGAGGCTTTGTATTCAAGGATGCCAAAGTCCATCATTTGACCAAAATGGACATAGGTCAAGACTTAACACATGTATGTCGCGTGGAGATCTCCCTCTGAAGCAGCCTCTTGGAAATCTGTGAGGGACGAGACACCATCCACTATGATAAAGCATCTAAAAAGCCCCTCATAGTACTTCCCCCATCGAGTGTAAGATGGAAACTGGGTTTCATCATAAAGATGTAATCCATAACCGCTCTTCTGTGGAGTTGAATTACTTGGGGAGAGTTGGACACATCATAGAGATGTTTGCACGACATATGGATATGGGCATAGTTTATAAAAGCTTCATGGATGGCTATGGAAATTATGGTTTCTAAGGCCTCATTGGGAAGAGAAAAAATATTAGTGCCTTCGTTTTCGTTCTGAAAATTAATAAAACTCATTTTTAGTAAAGCTAAAGTATATTTTTCTTTGTTTCAGATCTGGCTTTCCAGAGTTATCCAAACTGAATCCACTGATAACTACTGTGAAGACCCGACCCCAGAAAATCCAAGAGTCGGTGCCTTCTAAAAATGATATGTTGTTTTAAAACAGAAACATGCACTGATGAACACACATCACATCCCATACAGAGGATCGAGTTCGGTTCGGGATTTGGGAAACCATTAACTTCAGAAATGTTTCATTTGACAAAAGCTGTTACCTGAAAATTTAAAATTCAAAAAATAGTGTGAGCATAAGAATGACCAGAAAGGGATTTAAAATAAACCAATGAATCTTTTGAAAGCATTTTTTAAAAAACATATCCAAATAACATTCTCTTATAGAAAACTGTAACACATGTAACATAACATAAAAGTGCTCAACTAATATTTTCAAGGAATAAATGAATCAATTAGGACATTTTCAAAAATGGGTTGTAAATGATATCCTGAACAATTATGACGTATGAATGTTTAAGAAAAAATTAAACCCTTAAGAGTAATACTTAATCAGATTTGTGTGTGAAGGAAAAAAAATTCAATTTCATATGTTGGTTACTATTTTACACGAATCATGCACCAAACTGTTACTTGTGACATCAATATGAACTAGATAAAAACATTAGGGAAAGAGTAGTGAATGAATAGGCATATCATCTTTAAAAGAACTTGTAACATGACTTGAATATGTGGATTCAACATTTCATTTATACATTCATGAACATATCACTATGGTCCACCCCCAAGGTTTCAATAAAGAAGAACTACTGAGGTTATTCACCAGGGTATCGTAAATCTTGTAATCTCTAGAGATTAATTCATTACCCAATGCATTGGTTCCCTATCAGGGCGCACCATTAATATGTCTTTACTTTCATGTGAGCCACATAAATCAATACATTACTTAAATGGGGTTGTATATTCAAGATTTCCCATACCACCTTGAATAGTTCATTCATAGTTGGTCATAGTAGTTGAATTTACATATCTTATAAGTGAGGAAGGCATCTAGATGATTAAAAACCAGGCTAAGAATCATATGACCATTATTAACAGGAAAGAAGAAAGGAATATTATGGCACATACATTGACATCTAACGTACTGAATGAACAGAAAACTAGAATTTATCACATGCATGTTTGTTCTTGAAATTCTAAAATTTTATCATCCAATTAATTATAAGGTGAACCAAAAATCTCATGTAGGGTTTTGAGCATTCACATGCTAAAACATTCAATATTGTTAAGCCTTTTCATAATACATAATAATGTCTATGATAGAAAGCATGAATTTCCAACAAAAAAGAAAAATCATCTAAAAGATATGGAAAACAATTAAGTTACTCTTTAATGTGGATATATGTTTTATTTAACACCCTATTTATTATGTTTTTAAAACTCCACCTAAACTCAAGACTTAATGTGTAAGGACCTTAACAACTGAAATCAAGGTTCATGTAACATATAAAATATTTCTATGTACCTGAAATCAAAATGAAAGATTGGAACACCCATTTCTGTTAATCCCCTATGAATACTAGTTCAACAACATTTTGAATAGGGAAGGTCATGCCCTTAGTCATAAAAATTTGTTAATGAAAACCTAGAAAAAAAAACAATTTTATAAAAACCCGATCATATTTATAACATTTTCTAAATTTATTTATTATTTAAATATGAAATTATGTGAATGTGAATATGTGCAGTGCATGTACAATTATACACAAACTTCGTACATGTAATCAAAGTAGAAAGTTCATTCCCATTATTACATATAACCGACACATATAAATATAACCAAAAGTATATATGCATTTTCAAAACAACAAAATCAGGATAGGTATAGTCCTTACATTCTTTAAGGTATTTGAATGAAAGAGAACTCGAAGGCCTAGGTTCAACATTTAAGAAAGTTTGGGCTGAACTATAAGGTTAATATATATATATATATATATATATATATTGAATATATATGTGTATATATTCCCATTGAAGCAAAACAAGGAAAAAATTAAAACCCTTTAAAAACTAGGGAAATAAGGACTTCAGGGAGCGTTGGTCGGGCTCGCTAGAGGCTTGAATGGGAGAGAAGAACTGAGAGGTCACAATTATTTATATAAAAAATCTCTCACACCACCTTCCACGTAAAAAAATACCCACTTACATTGCATTCAATGGGGGGTGTCATGCTTCAAGAAAACGAAGAGACATGGGGGTCCCCAACGGTCAGAGGTGAAGAAAATGAGGGGTGTTCCATAGGGTAGGGTTACTGGTGTAACCCATGCATGGAGGAAGAAGAAGAAGAGGCTAGAGAAAATGCCAGGAAAAAACTGACGGTCTAGATCGATCCCAACATCCATCCAAGGGATGAGATGCGTCCGTTGTTTTAAAAGAATTGAGTGGCTTAGATTAGATCTAAGTTTCATTGGATGTTCTAAGTTTGACGCAGAAATTTAAAAACCTCAAATGGACAAGATTAGATCATGCCGGATTTAATGTTGAAAAAAAATGTGGAGAGAGACGCAGATTTTGAGGGTTGAGCTTGGGATCGGAAACAATGGCCCAGACCGCGTGCGACGTGATCCAATGGTCCAGATCACGTTTCGCCCGAAAAACTGCTTCCCACATCGAAACGGAAGAGTTTTTAACCTTTCTTATAACCTCAGGCCTCCCAACAAGTGCTGATAAATAACACAACACCCACGAAAGGGGCCATATACATGGGCTCCCACCCGCAGGCCTTGGCCTACCAAGACCCTGTTGCGGCCTCACGCCCACACTGGTGCGCCTATGCGCTCCTGCTCTCTCCCGAGCGCCCTATGGGGAACCTCTTCCCAAACTCGGGCCAGCCTTGGCTTGGGGATGAGGATCAGGCTCATCCACTTCGTGTGAGATGCCTCCCTCGGCCCTAGCCAAAACGGGCTGGCCCTAGTTGGGCAATTTTGTTTTTAAAAAGCTACACTAAAAATATTTTAAGAAGAGGAAACATTCCATTTATTAAAAATATATAGAATTTTATATTATTAAACATTAATTAATAAAAAATAAAGTTTTTTTAGTTATAAGTATTTCTAAAATTAAAAATACTAAACCCCTTTTTTTAACTAAAAAATTTACAAAAAGTAAATTTTAATAAACTTAAATTATAATTTATTTACTTGTATCCTCAAAAACATAGTTCAATCAAAACATAATTTAATTTTAAGAACTTATATATAGTTTTTAACATTATTTAAGAAATGAAAATCGTTACATTGTATTTGAAAAATTCGCAATGTGTTTTGAATTCCTTAATTCTTTTCAAAAAAACATATGGGTGAAACGAATTTTTACACCATATCCTTTTAGAGTTCATAAATGGTGGTTTAATTATAACCTTAATCATAACTCATTAATTTGGAAACTAATTAATATTGAAATAATTTCACTTATCCTAACAAGGTCCAACGACTATTTTTTTATAACTGTTAGCTTCCAATGGTCACTAGAGCAATAGTCAAAAAATTGTCCTATAAAGCCAAACCTTACGGTGTTCTAATACTCAAAAGGAAGAAGATGGTGATTCCCATTCCAATGATGCTCAGCATGGTTAATATGATCGTAGTGGTGATTTTTTTTTCTTTAGTTGGATTGAAGGATCTCCTTTACTTATTAGGCCTCATTGTGGTGATTGGGGGTCTTCCAATAGTTCTGATAGGGTTTTTAATAGGTATATTTAGTTAGCATGATTACAATTTTGATCTCGGTGTATTGTAGACACTATTGGGTTCTTATTTAAATAAAGATCCTTATGTTTATCCATTAAATTTTTCTTTGGTTAAAAGGGATTTAACAAAAGTAAATGCATAATATCATCATTATATGATACCCAAAATTCGAGGTGTTACACATTTTTTTTACTTTTCATAATATTCATTTTCATTTTATTTTTGGTATTTTTATATGTTGGATTTATGTATTATTTAGCTTGAGCTTCTTTTATTAGTTCATGTGGGCCTTTTGTCCGGTTTATACATTGGGAATGTTCCATAAGCCTTGGTTTTCTTTCCCATTTGATCTATGTCATTCTCATACCTGATGTTGATGCATTGATCCTTATGATGTTATGGTTTTCTATTCCTCCCTTTTTTCATTCTTTGTGAAACGGATAGGCTTGGTCTATAGGTGAACCTTGATACCTTATCCTCTGATGTCATATTTTTTTTATTTTGTTGTTTAAGTGGTTATGTTGGGACACTTATCTAGATTTTTCATATCCTTGGTTATATGCTCTAGTATTCCTCAACCCCTACTAGAATGACTCCTCGATTTGGAATCTACCTATACACCTGTGGGAGATCTAGTTGGGCGGAAACACTCCATGTTTTTGGGAGCTCTAGTTTTCCTTGATGGAGAAGAGTAGATGAAGGAGCACTGGTGGGATTCCTTGACATACCAAAGAAAAAATAGTGATCTAGATAAGTTTTGATCATCTTCATATATGCTTGGTGGGGAGCTCTGATGAGGTCCTAGTGTTCCTTGGTGTTCCTTTTACCTATATGGAAATTACAATTATATAGGATTACAATCTCGATGACCCTAACAACAAGACCTAATTACATAGGGGCTCTATGAAAACTCATAGGAGAGATTTATCCCTAGTAAGGGGCATTAGTAAGGCATTATTCTTCTATTATATTGGTTATTTATGACTTGTATTTTATTATTCATTGGTTCTATGTTGCGTGTGTTGTTTGAGTTTTTCAAAGGTGCACAATATATGATGAATCCCCAACTAGGTTCTATTGTGTGTCCTGGCATTTCATGAACCTGAACTTTGGATATTTTCCTCACATGACTTTTTCTTTTATGGTTATGTTTCACTATTTGTAACATATATGTTATAATCCCATTTTTTTCATAGTGGAATCTTGGTACCCATGCACCATGAATATCTTCCAAATAGATAAATAATGTCAAAAACCTATGGTCCTCTTTATGATTTGATTACTACTTTATATCAATCATTTATAATGATCATCTCTCTTATGTTTGAGATTGTTATCTTTAATAGGTCTTGGTACTTATCAGTATTAATATCAAACTGGTTATATATATTCTCATTAGTATGTTATCTATTGTAAATGTTTACATGATTCAGTACTTTTTATTCCCTCAATCTTTGTTTATGGTTTGGTAGAATCAGCATCTTACACTTCCGATTATGGGAGTTCATTACACGATTTGTATTATTCATGTTTTCTTGATTCATCCTACTATTTATATAATTATAAACATGTTAAATGTTTTTCTATAATTTTGAGAAACAAAATTATACCCATAGAACTCAATTACTCCATTGAACCTCATAGTACAACCCACAATTTTTTTATAGAATCTGACAAAAAAATATTTAGTAAGGCTGCTATTGGGATCAAATATTATTGGCCCTTTCACGATGTGATAATTGTGAGATAAAATTAATGTAAAAATAAATAAAAAAGAACAATAGATGTAACATAGAAAACCCCACAAATAAAGAGGGGTAAAAAACCATAGAAAAATAGAATGATATCACTTTGGTAAATGAGTTTAAACACACTCTCATTCTATTGTAAGGAAAATATCCATGTAATTAACTCTCTTGATTAATGTATAATGCACCTCAAAAAATAAGACACTCAAAATGATGAAATAGTAAGCTCAATACTTGAGGTGATGATGCTAAAACTGTCAAAGCGCTCTTCCTTTTATAGGCAAGGACCTTACTTGATCATTCTCCTCTATTTAACTCCATGGGTTATTTTTTTCACCCATCCCACTAACCACACTATCCCCCTTTGAAAAATCAAGGGGGTGAAATTGTTTGTGAGAAACAAATGCCAATATATATCAAACTTGGATATCTAATTGGGAACCAATAATATTTCCACATATATTTTCAATCATCCAACCATGTTGCTCATATATCTATGATTATGATTGAGGTTTTTTACTACATTAACTTAAAAAAGTTAATTAAATTCATCATAAAATTATCCTAATTTTCATCAATATAAATTTTCTGTATATCCACCCTTCCATCCTCCAACACATCTCGAACAAAGTGATATTGTACCATAATGTGACTTTTCTTGGAATGAAAAGATAGATTCCCTTTAATTTTCAAGGTGCTATGATTATCACAAAACAATAGGATATACATGTGTCATTGTATTGGATCCTCTGGAAACCTTTACATCTAAATCACTTCTTTGCAAGACTTTGTAGTTTTCATGTACTCTACCTTAGTCATGGATAAATATATAACAGACTACAAATTTGAATTCCATCTCACAACTCATCCTATAAAATTAAACACATAACCCAAAGTGTATTTTCGTTGGTCATAATCACCTACAAAATCTGAATCTGAATAATATCTAATAGTGAAATTTGATCCTCAATAACATAATACCGCATATGAGATCTACTTGATGTATCGAAGGGTCTTCATTTATATGTTCCTATGCTCCCGTATTTAATTCTCTAGATACCAACTAACTTCTCCCACTACATGTGCAATTTCTGGTCTCATATAAACCATAGATAATATCATACTACCAGCTACTGGTGCATAAGGTAATTGAGACATCTCTATCCTCTATGCTTCATTGTTATCCCTGTTAGGATTAATCATAGAGTATTACATAAAATTAATAGTAAGTGGGGTAAATATAGTCTTATAATGTCTCATGTGGAAGTATTTCATGATATTCCTCGAGAAATTCTTTTTTGATATCTAAATCATACCATTATTTCTATCTCATTAAATGTGTATCCCAAGATATTATTTTTTGGTCCTAATTCCTTCATATCTTACTCCCATGAAAACTATCAATAGGTCATGCACATTCAATAGAAGAATGATAAAATCATTACCATCTGATCCCATGAAATATGTACAAGTATTTGAATGAAGTATTTTGTTTCCAATACTCATGATATAGGAATAAAATATCTTGTACCAACACCTTGGTGCCTGCTTAATACCATAAATAGTTTTTCTCAACCTAAAAACCATGTTCTCTATTCCTTATTTTAAAAACCATTCCGATTAGAGAATTTATATTTATTTGTCATGATCAACATGTAGAAAAGTTATATTCACATCTATCTACTCTAGAGATAAACTATATATTGCACACATCCCCATAACTATCGGAATAGTCATTATTCTAACAATGGGAGAAAATATTTCCTTGAAATCAATAACTTCTTTTTATGCATATCCTTTGACCACCAGTCTTGCATGATATCTTTAAAATTATTCCTTTTCATTCCAATTGATCATAAAGAACCTATTTTTTCTGATAGTATTCCTTCCAATAGGTAATGGATCAATATCTCAAGTCTTGTTCTTGTGAAGGGCATCAAGTTTCTCCTAAATTTCTTCCATCCATGTGGATATTTTTGAACTCCACATCACCTTGAAAAAATTACATGGACTACCATCCTCCATCAACAATTAGTACACAATATTTCTCTTAGTCATAAATTCTAAGTGCCTTATTGGTTTTCTTTTATCTTGAGTTTATTGTCATAGTCGAAAATCAATCATAACTTGATCATCATTCTCCTCAAAAGAAATTGGTTCTTCTATGGATTCTTCCTCCAGCCCAACTTTTATAGTATATGTGTTCTCTTTCATTAAGTCCCCATTAATCATCACTTTCACCTTATCTTCTAGACATATAACATCCATGCTGATGATAAGTCTATGGGTAGTGGGGTCCCACATATGATACACCTTCCCACCATCAAATATACTAAGAATATACATTCATTGGATCTCGAATCCAACATCAATCATTCCTAATCATTAAACAATATAGATACATGACCTCCATAAGTTTGTAACCAAGCACAATTAGTAGGTTTAACACTCAACATATTCATTAGTGTTTTCATATCAATCATCACAAAATTAAAACGATTGATCACATAACATGTGATCTTCATTACCTTATCCCATAACATCTTGAAAATTCATATAGTCGTTAATATCTCCCTTTTTCTATCCAACAAGGTTATGTTCACCCACTTTGCCACTCCATTTTGTCGAGGATTGTAAGACACTATGAATTGATTCTTGATTCCATCTCATTGAAAAAAAAGTATCAAAATCCTCATTTGAATATTTTCCACCACTGTCAATCCTCAAACACATGATCTTCTTTCAAGATTCCATCTTTATCCAGGATTTGAATGTTTTGAAGACTTTAAAAACACTTGATTTCATATTTAATGGGTACACCTTACATCTCATGGAATTGTCATCAATGAATTATACAAAGAAACATTCTCTTCCTAGGGATATAAATAGTGCTTGCCAAATATTGGAATGGATAAACACTAAGATATCCTTGCTCCTCCTTGCCAACATCACAAAATTCAACCAATGTTGGTTGAAAAAAATCAAAATTCTTCCAAAATGGAAAGGATACCTTTTTAATCGTTGAAGAATATTATGTTCAGTAAAGATCTTCAAGCTTCATTTGAACGTAAGACCAAGCTTTTGATACCATGACTTCCTCAATGCTTTTGTTGAGTTAGTTAACATGAAAACTATTGTAATGTCTCAGAAATTCCATATATATTTCTTAATTATATGGAATTATTTTGAGACCACAAAATCTGATGGCGAGCGATTCTGAGCCCCAGGGTGTCCAAAATGATCCGTCAAAGTTTTGTTAAGATTTAATTATTAAACAATTAGTCGAATTAAAAATCTGAGGGCATTATTATGCTCATAGTGGTGGGTTTAACCTTGGCACAACTTATGTTTAGTTGGTGTGGGATTCTGGTGAGATAACCTGAAAATGGAATAACTGTAAATAAAATTATTTTATTTTTAAAATTATTATAACTCACAAACGGTAAGTAGAATTAAAAATCTAAGACCACCGCTAAGCTCGTGAGTGTATGCTCTCTTTAGGAAGATACTAACTTTGGCCAGCACGATCCACTACTGATAGTTACTTTTTGGCCATAAATAAAATAATTAAGTGACATTTATTTTATTGTAAAATCCATAACTTTTAATTGGTAACTCGGATTGGAAATCAGAGAGTACTATTGGGTTCGTTGGGGTATTTTTCTATTTGGAAAATCCTACCCTCAACCAACATGGGTTAAGTGTGACTCTTAATAATTTTCTGAACTTTTTTTTGAGTATGTTCCGAAAATACGTGAGCGGCATTTTCTATCTTTTGAACTGTTGTTCGACTTCAAAATCCGAGGGCATCGTTGAACCCGCAGTGCTAGGATTCTATTAAAAGAGGCATAAATTCAACTGCAGTAAGTCGGGGGAAAAAGTTTTTTTTTGAATTTTGAATGATTAATAAAATAACCTGTTTTGTTATTTTATTTTCCTTCTTTCCTCCAACGGAAAAATGATGCTGGTGGGATCGACGATGTGTCAAGCCAATAAATGGCTTCATTCGTGTTTTCTTGTAACCACACTATTGGAAATTTGGGACGTTCATTAATTAAATGTACCTCATTAATTCCACGAGCATTATACACTCCTTCTTTTCTCCTATTTATATGGTGCTCGGGAAGGGGTGTTGGAACGACTTCACAAAATGACGAAGCTATGGCAAAGCACCGCGACGCCAACCACCAGGAGGAAGAGACTGGTTCCAACTAGTGGTGATGATCACCACCGAGTCACGAACCGACGACAACGATAAAGGAGGTTATGTCGACCGTCGTCAGCAGACGTCTCTTCCTAGTAGGGGGTTATTTTCATTTGTGTGTTTTTGTTTCCCTCTTCCTCATTCATGAAATTATATGAAGAATGCGGTTCAACAGTCTAACGGCTTGACCCGTGATTTATCCGTCTTTGCGGGAGGTTATTGCGGGGAATCATGTGGGGTTAGTATTGTGTACAATACAATTATTTATTGATGTACCTTAATATCCTTCACACTGCGATCTAACGTGGGGGGAGCAACCCAAATAAACCCGCCCCAAACCCTCCGATATATTGCTTTCCTTGAACCGCCTTGGAAGACCGCGAACACGTCGACGCATGACGCAAGAGGAGGGTCACGTCTCGTCAGCCGCCTCACCAATCGAACGGCCTCCGAGATTTTGGGGAATCTGGTTGACCAGGGGGTTACACCCCCCACCACCCGCATCAGACTGAACTGGGTCGCAGCCCTCAGAGCGGGCCGCCACCCTCGAGTCGGGGCGCCGCCCTCGCACCAGGCCGCATCCCTCACAACGGGACACCGCCCTAGGACTAGGCTGCTTCCCTCAGAACGGACGGCCTCCCTCGCACCGGGTTGTCTCCCTCGCATCAAGCCCCCACCCTCAGAGCGGGCATGCGCCCTCACACCGGGATGCAACCCTCAGACCGAGCTTCCGTCCTCAAAGCGGGCCGCCTCCCCAGACCGGGTAGCCGCCCCGCGCAGGTCCGGACACCCTTTTGTGGGACGCCCCCTTGCGGGATACCCCCCTTGCGGGCTACCCCTCTTGCAGGCCACCATATTCTGGTCGGTCCACCCTTGCGGACCACCCCCCTTGCGGGCCGCGATGGGCTGCCATTGCGGATCACCCCTCCTGCGGGTGAGACCAAACATCGACCCATCAGGCCGAGTCCACCCCGGCCCATCGGGCCGAGTCCACCCCGGCCCAGCCTAGAGAAAGTCGGGCCGGGTCGGCCAGACCAGGTCAGACCGGACCCAGGCCCAACTAGACCCTGGAACACTTAAAGGAGCATATCTTAAGAACCATACATCTGTTTAATGAACCTTCAATAGAGTTGGGATCCTTGGTTTGAGACGTTCCTTTTGTTATTATCCAATTGTGTTTTTTGGATAGTTGGAGTAAGGACGGGTTGAATCGAACCCAAATCCAACTGGACCCCCGATGCTAAAACGCTTATAACTCACAGACCGAGCATCTGATTGATGCATCGTCTATCGCGTTGAAACCCCTACGACATGAAGGTCCTTTGAGTTATTCCGTTGTGGAGATTAGTGGTGGTAATGGTATGACTGATATCTTGAGGGTAATATTCTACGAATCTCGACTGTTTTGGGTGCAAGGAAACCTGTGGCAGGCTGCAACGTGAAGAATGAACATCGATCCTATGTGGGTCAGATCCTGTGTGGGTCAGTGCTCAGCGATCCTATGTGGGTCAATGCATATCGATCCTATATGGGAAAGATTTTGTGTTAGTCAGTGGGGGTTAGTTACCTATCGATCCTATGTGGGTCAGCAGTAGTTATTCTTAATAGAATAAGATGATATAGTTTATGACTAATCATCTATACTTATGTACTTAAGTTATACCTGATTGTGAGCTGAGTATTTTTCATGTGTGGTACTTCATGCTTTGTGGTGTTACCTAGGTGGCACTTCTACCTTTGTGGGATAGTCTTTGTGGTGTTACTTGTGTAGTATTTATATCTTTGTTGTGTTACTTGCGTGGTACTTCTACCTTCATGGAGTTACCTTCGTGGTTTTATCTTCGTGGTGTTACCTGTCATGGAAGGTGGGCCATTAGAAGTCTGGGTACACCTCTAGGGGTTCCCGCTAGCCAGCAACTGCGGTGGGGGACTCACCACCATGTCCCTCACCAGACACAGAAATAAGATTATCATATTCCTCGCTCTCCACTCATTCACCATCGCCCTGTGTATGCAGCTCTTGTATATCCCATTCGTCAAAGCCTGTGATTTTCCCTATCATTATGACTATGAAAATAAGATGTGTTAAATGGATTAGTGGTAAATGTGCACGGGTATACCATAAAGGTGTCACTGATGAGAACGTCGAACATGGTTGGAGCATGGGTGACAGAATGCCGCCTCCCTTCGTATGAAACTTGAAGGCCACCCACGTCGTCCTGGTAGAGGATGTTAATAGAGGTGGGATTACAGTGTGGTCCCATCCCCAGCGTCACCTCTGATTATCGGCAAGGAGGGTAGTGATTTAGACACACATTCGATTCATTTCCAATGAATAAATCTTAAAGGTAGATGTGTCCCACCCCAAGTCCAATGCCCATCACCTCCATGATCACCACCGACAGACCTCACATGGCCTCGCTGTACTCCTCTCACTCCTTCCTGCCCCCAACACAAAAGGATCATTGAATATATGGACCTTTTCCGACTTCTAATCACCACCAAGTTGAAATGTCAGGCACTTTCCTCGTTTAATTCTCAAAAAATTACCTGAAATCTCGAAAATCCATGCCCAATGTCTGCACGAAGTACTTCTCCAAACTCCCAGTAGCGGCTTCAGGGAAGTTTAAGGACAACATCTCTTTCCACAGAAACTGCATCGTGAACCTGTCGGTGAGGTCATCGGTGTATCCTTGGTGATCCACGGAGCTCCTCTTCACCCTTTACTTCTCTTTCGGTGGCAAGCTAAAGAACAGCTCCATGCCGGCGTGGGCTCATGCAATGAGCTGTGGGTCCACACAGTGATTCCAGACCAAAAAAAAACTAAAAAAACAATCCTCATTATTTTAACAAAACATTGAAATAAATGATTTTTATCATTGAAAAAAAAATCCTCATTATTTGATAAAAAATATTCATAAAAATTTTCTCTGTCAAATACCCCCACACTTAAACCATGCTTGTCCTTAAGCATAAAATCTCCCCATGGAAATCAAAGAACACCAATGTTACCAAAATTCCAATTCCAATGCAATAAAATCAAAAAAAAATCAATGTGAAATCAAACTTTCAAATATATGAAAAAAATATCAATTTAATTTTTCATTTTTCAAAGAAAAAAATAATTCAAATATTTTACTTTTTCCCTTTGAAAGTTAATGGAACTTATCATTTCATTCATTTAATCTCCTTCATTTATTATTATTAAACATGCGAAGTCATGATTTACCTCACTTTTGATTATTTTCTCACATCATCCATGATACAATTCAAGTAGATTTATTCTTATATCATGAGAAACATGCTCCATATCCATAAGCATGTAAATGAACTACTTTCTCCACTTTGTAATGATAAAAAACACATAAAATCACGAGGACTTGAAATTAAGGTTCTATTGACTTTGAGGTTTATGGTTGGTAGGATTTGATGCATTAAAAATTAAGGCTCAAGGAGGAGGCTAATCTCTTAATAACTATGCATGATATCAAAAGTGAAAATATAATGAAATTATCCCCTTCAATGTACCAACACCCACTTCCCAAAACTCAAAGAAAAGGTTATGATCAAGTAAGCATAATGATTGATTTGTGCAACCTCATGAATATTTTTTTTCTTTTTTTGAAATTTATCATTATATAAAACCTCACATCCATGACATAACCACATAGGATCATAAGATCATCGATCTGAAAAATGTTGATTTTTGGATTTCCCAAATCACAACCCATTTTTCTCTCTTTATGTTGGTTCTTTTTTTCCTTTTTGACCTTTTTTTAATTCAAGTGTGGAAAAAAATAGAGTATAATGAATGATTTCACAACCTTTTACAATTACCACAATAATACCCCCACATTTCTTCCTTATAATGTATATCATCATGTCCACCATGACTCCCTTTACCCCCACACATCAACTTTAAAATATTATGAAAATACTCAGAAGAGGGTAGGAATGGATAAAAATGGATTGAAATATGGCTCATTCCTATAAAGGTTATTCATGGCATCTATGGGAAAAAATAAGGATTGATGTAAAGGTGGTCTTTTAAGGAAAATTATCTTTTTAAAGGATGTATAAATCATTTTAAATGTGTTTTTGCATAGTCATAGACTTGAAAAGTTTCAATACAATTTCTGGTCAGTTAAATGTCCCAAAATCACTCAAAAAATATGCTCAAGAATAAATAGGAATTACTTGGTCTAGAAATCCTCTTAGGAATGAGAAATATAAAATTGGACAATCACTCATGGTATGACTAATAAATTAATTCACATGAACTTCCAAAATTCAAAGCATGATGGATGGTAGGGAAATTTCATTTACATGAATCAATTAATTCCTTCATATAATGAGTCATTACTTAAATATCCATGATTCATTTTAAAAATTCAATTATTAATTTCAATAATTTAATCATTTCAACATTGAAATCTAAATCATGGCATCTCAGGATTACTAAGAAACTCATGTCTCCTAGATAAGCCGAGTGAAACATGAATTTAAGTGTGGGAATGCAATTTTATCTTTAAAGCTCAAAACATGTTGTGGAAAAAATGTGGAATGTTAATAATATAAAACACCAAAATTGAACACCCCTTTCCCATGAAACTTGGTCCTTCCCCTTCACTGTCTGGGGCTTCCTTCTACCGTCATGATCCTACAAAATAAAATTACTCAATTAATCACACCGATCATTTCATTTAAGAAAAAAATGAAAAGAGGGAGGTTTCCACATGCTAAATTATTTTAATGAAAAGAAATTTACATCTAAATTCCTATAAAGCAAGTAAATACAAATCTTGGTATTATCCCCTAAGTGGGACCTAAATTTTGACAACCCCCGAAGGTCAGTACCTACTATTATACAATGTCTGATAGAGGATGAAGCTTATTTGATTGGAACCACCACATGTGGAATTTCTCAACTTGTGATTCATTCTTCTGGATGAGTAATGATCCATGGATAGAGTACACCATATCCCCCCCCTTCACAATGAGTTATATCTTTCATGGTGGGGTAGGATAAAGTATGAATCATCCTCCTTCTATGTTGCTACTTGTGCAACCTCTTCTTCTCTGTCCATTGGTTCCTCAAGGTATGTTTTATCAAAATAATAGTCAATAGGAGAGTCAGAGTGTAATTATATTTCAATAATATTAAAACATGAAGTATCAATATCAAATTATTCCCCATCTAAGTAAGAATCTTTTATCATGATTTCATTATACAAATTCACTATAATCTATTCATGAACTTTATTCAATAAATATTCAACATGTCCAGGGAGCTCCATATGTTCTTCAACATGTGCACATCCCGGTTCTTCTTCATCCTCCACAGCATATCTAATATTGTATGATTTTGTATAATCAAAACCACAAGGAGTGATGTAGAAATCAGATTCAATAAAATTAGAAGGTATAGAGCCATTGAATGGTTCAAATACCTGATTCGGTTTAGCTTCGATCTCTGCCTCAGTGGTAAGTGCATCTTGGAGTAGACTCTTTGAGTATGGAGGAAGGTAGTCGAGCTTCTCCATCTTGACTTCAAATTCCACCACTTGGGTGGTTTCTTCCTTCAGTGGTGATGAATGTTCTTCTTTTTATTGTATGGGGAGGTGAGGTAGTTCCTCACATTTAATCAAAAATTCATCCAAACTTTTTGGATCTCCCAATTTTAGCTCACCAAGTATGTTTTCCTCCCTTGACTCCTCAGGTTCTTCAATTGGAAATATAAGTGGTGAAATTTCATCCAATACTTTCTCAGGTTATTCCTTTGGCTTAGGTTTGGGTTACTCCATTAATTAATGAACATATTCAAAAGCTCTATCAGACTTTCTAGTTAATTTTTCAATGCTTTCTCTATGTTCATGCACCTAATCTCTTCTAAAATATGTATCTTCTTCTTGTTGTTGTTGCTGCACTTGTGAGTAATTTTTCCATGCATAATATTCTGAATTTGAATACATCATGGAATTATTATTTTTTAGTCTTTTTAAACTAAATTAAATATAACTAAGATGTTAAAATAGAAAAAGTAAATAAACTAATGAGTTTCTCCTCGTAAACAAAATTAGTTTTGACGCACGCCTGTTGCAGGGCATGGACAAAAATAATTATATTTTTCCTATTGCAATATAGTGGCTGACCAGAGTCATCTCTCTTGAAGAACCTTCTCAATGTAGTTCACTTCCTTTATCTAATTCACCAATTATATCACTTTTTGTAGTTTTTTTATTAAATGAAAGTGATGAATTTTTATAGGTTTTTTATTATTTAAAATAATGACATGTGAATCAAGATTTCTAAATTTATACTAAGATGCATGTCTAAACAGAATGAATTAATAAGAAAGAACATGGTTTTGGGGTTGGTTAAATGTTCAATCATTATGATCCTTTATATGTTTTATTTTAGTTTGATAATCCAACCATTAAATATCATGTTTGAACTACTATTATTTAATTATAAATTCTGGAATATCATTGAATGTTTGAGCACTCTCAATTCCACCTCATCCTTTAATAAAAGTTGGTGACACACCTTTGTCTAGAATGTGTCATCTTCCAAGACACAGTTCAATCGAAGCCATTTCATACATTTATTAGCTCAAATCCAACATGTGAAGAACTAACCAATAGAGAGAGGGAAATGATTAAATAAATGAATATGGATAAGTTTAGTTGCAAGTCATTGGAGTCAGTCACAACATCGAGGACATTCACCTTACCTGTGCGTGCTACTCAAATCTATCTACAAACATAAAATTAAACATTAAAGAAAATTCATGATCACCTTCACCTTCCCTTGAGCCATGTCTCGGGGTCAGCCTCTCATTTCATAGAGTATGATATTACTCAATGGAGTGGGTGGAAGGGAAGAGAGAGAGAGTGAAAGAAATGTAGAAAAGTGGATGGAGAAACACAAACGCATGGATTTATAAAACTAAAATTTTAATTAATATTGAGAAATAGTACAAAAGTATAATTAAAATAATATATAATGACTAAATTAGGGGAAAAGAGGAGAAGAAGTGTCTCGTGCCCTAGTGGGATCCCTCCTTAGCTGTGGGTGTTGAGCTGATGATTTGGGAAGAAGGCGAGGGCCTCCTTTTATAGGCAAGATTCATTCCTCTGAATGATTGAATATTTTTGGCCTATTAAATTTTAGATTAATGTTTGGAACCCTTCACAAAAGTTATCAATAATGTGGTTTCCATTAACCATCCAAATTTCAACTCATTTAGCCACGGGATTAAAGAGTTATGGAGTTTTCATTGAATAAGAATTTATATGGCCAAAATTTCCATGAAGTTGTCCTCAAATTTATAACGATCAATGGAAATCTTAATGACTTCAGAATCCCCCTAAATTTGTTTTAAAGTCGTTCCTATGATTCCTAGTTCTATCCTAGTTGGAATCACATAAATTAGAGGTGAGGAGACTGATTGTTTCATCCGTTATAGTGGTGGATTCGATTCTATTTGCCTAGAAAACTTTCTGACATCAATGAATATTTTGGAATAATAGATCGCTGATTCAAATATATATCCTTAATATAAATATTAATGAAATAAAATAATTATTATAAGAAAAATAATCATGAATTTTGGAATTATATTTTTTAAAAAATGACAAAAATACCTTTTTAGTAAAAATCTGTCAAAAATCCAAAATTTTTCACTTTTCTCAATTTTTCTCATAATCATTCTAAAATTAAAATTACCCATTATTTTAATAATAATTTGAAATAAATGTGTTAAATCAGTGAATAAAACTAAAAAATCCTTATTATTTGATAAAAAATATGCACATAAATTTGCTCTCTCAAATACCCCCACACTTAAACCATGCTTGTCCTCAAGCATAAAATCATAAAATTGAAATTAGAGGACACCAATGATACCAATATTCAAATTCCAATTCAATTAAATCAAACAATTCTCAATGTGAAGTCAAAAAATCAAAAAATTTCATTAATATCAATTTAATTCCCCATTTTTCAAAGAAAGAAATAATTCACATATTTTACTTTTACCATTTGAAAATTGATTGAACTTTTCCTTTCATTCATTCAAGCTCCTTGATTCATTATTATTAAACATACCAAGTCATTATTTAACTCAATTTTGATTATTTTCTCTCATTAATCATTATACAATTCACGTAGAGTTATTATCATATCATGAGAACAAGCTCTTTATCCATAGGCTTATAAATAAACTACTTTCTCCACTTTGTAATGAAAAAATGCACATAAAATAATGAGGACTTGAAATTAAGGTTCTATTGAATCTGAGGTTTATGGTTGGAAGGATTTGATTCTTTAAAAATTAATGCTCAAGGATGAGGCTAATATATTAAGTACTATTCCAGATATCAAAAGTAAAAATATAATGAAATTATCCCCTTCATAGTAGCAACACACACTTCCCATAACTCATAGAAAATGTTATGATCAAGTAAGCATAATGAATGATTTGTGCACCCTCTTGAATATATATTTTTTATTTTGTACTTTATTTTCGTTTTTTGAAAGTTATGATTGTATCATACCTCACACCAATCATCTAACCATATACGCTCATAATATCATCAGTCTAGAAAATAGAGATTTTGGGTATTCCCAAATCATAACCCATTTTTTCTCTTTTTTCTGGTTCTTTTTTTCATTTTTTCATTTTTTTTAATTCAATAGGGGAAAATTAGCGTATAATGAGTGATTCCACAACCTTTTACAATTACCACAATAAAAACCCTACACTTCTTTCTTACATAGTATATCATCCCGTCCACCATGATTCTCTTTTCCCGCACAATTTAACTTTAAAATATCATGAAAATCCTCATTGAAGGGTAGGAATGGATAAAAATGGCCTGAAACATGACTCATTCCTATAAAGGTCATTCGTGGTCTCTATGTTCTAAAAGAAGGATTGATGTAAAGGTAGTATTTTAAGAAAAATTATCTTTTCAAAGGATACCTCAATCATTTTAAATATGTTTTTGCACTTTCATAGATTGGACAAGATTCAATACAAGTTATGGTTGGATACATGTCCCAAGATTTCTCAATAAATATGCTCAAGAATAAATAGGAAGTACTTTGTCTATAAATCTTCTCGGGAATGGGAAATATAACATTAGACAATCACTCATGGCATGACTAATAAATCAATTCACATGAACTTTAAAAATTCAAATCTAAAAGAATGGTAGGCAAGTTAAATTAAAATGAATCAATTAATTCCTTCAAATCATGAGTCATTACTTCAATATCCATGATTCGTTTAAAAAATTAAATTATTAATTTCAATCATTTAATCATATCAACATTGAAATATAAAACATGGCATCAGGGGATTTATAAGAAACTCGTGTCTCCTAGATAAGTCGATTAAAACATGAATTCGTTTTTGGGCATACAATTTTATCTTTAAAGCTCAAAACATGTTGTGGAAAAAAATTTGGAGAGTTTAAAAGATAACACACTAAAATTGAACACCCTTTTTCCCTGAAACATGGTCCTTCTCATTCACTGTCTGGGGATTCCTTCTACCATTATGTTCCTACAAAAGAAAATTACTCAATTAATCACAATGTTTATTTAATTTAAGCTCAAAATGAAAAGGGGGAGAAGCCACATGATAAATTATTTCAAAGAAAATAAATTGACATCTAAATTCCTAGAAAGAAAGTAAGGATAAATCTTGGTATTATCCCCTATGTCGGCTCAGAATTTTGATGACCTCTAGAGGGAAGTACCAGCTATTATCCAAAGCTTGATGGACGATGAAGATTCTTTGATTTTAACCACTACATTTGGATTTTCCCAGCTTTTTTTTCATCCTTCTGGGGGAGTAATGATCCAGGGATAGAGTACACCATATCCCCACCCCCTTAACAATGAGTTATATCTTGTATTGTGGGGGTTGGATGAAGTATGAATCATCCTCCTTCTAGGTTGGTACTTGTGAAACCACTTATTCTATATACATTGGTTCCTCGAGGCATGCTTCATCACAAGAACAGTCAATGGGAAAGTCAGAGTGTAATTCCATTTGAATTATATTAAAACATGAAGCATCAAGATCAAATTATTCCACATAAAAGTAAGAAGTTTTTTTCATGGTTCCCTTCCATAAATAAATATTCAAAATATCCAGGGAGATCGATATGTTCCTCAGCAACTGCACATCTAGGTTCTTCTTCATCCTCCAAGGCATAGCTGATATTGTATGATTCTGTATAATCAAAACCACAATGAGTGATGTAGAATTCAGATTCAATAAAATTATAAGGGATATCGTCAATGAATTGTTCATCTCCCTGAGTTGGTTCAGATTCAATCTTTGCCTCAGTGGTAAGTGCCTCTTGGTGTATACTCTCTGAGGATGGAGGCAGGTAGTCGGTCTCCACAATCATGAATTCAAATTACACCACTTGGGTGGTTTCTTCCTTTTGTGGTGTTGAAACTTCTTCTTTGTATTGTATTGGGAGGTCAGGTAGTTCCTCACATTTAATCAATAATTAATACAAACTTTTTTGATCTCCAACTTGTAACTCAGTAGGTACGTCTTCCTCCCTTTCCTCCTTTGGTTCTTCAATTTCAAATATAAGTGGTGAAATTTCTTACACCACTTTATCAAGTTCTTTCTTCAGGTTAGGGTTGGGTTTATCAATTAATGCACGAACATAATCAAAATCTCTATCAGCCTTTCTGGTTAGTTGTTCAATGTTTTTTTTATGTTCATGCACCTGATCTCTTCTAAAATATTCATCTTCTTCTTGTTGTTGTTTCCACACCTATGAGTAATTTTTCCATGCATAATATTCTAATTCTGAATACATCCTAGAAGTCTTTTTTAGTTTTATAAATGATATGAAATCTAAATAAGATGTGAAAATAGAAAATGAAAATGAAATAATTATTGGATCCCCGAAAACAGCTTCAGTTTTGATGCACACCTTTCTTGGGGTGTGGAAAAAAATAATTATATTTTTCCTTGTTCAGCATAGTGGAAGACCATGGTCATCTATCTTGAAGATCCTTCTAAATGTAGTTTACTTTCTTTATCTAATTCACATATTCTATCTTTTTTTGTGGTTTTTTTAATAAATGATAGTGACTAAAATCTTTTTGGGTTTTTTATTATTAAAAATAATGACATGTGAAGCAAGAATTCAAAATTTATACTTAGATGCAAGTGTAGATAGAATGAATCACTACTGGAATTTTACACTTTTCCAATGGTTGTAAACCATTGGTAAAGACCTGGAAACAGTTGGTATATAGTATATCAATGGACCCTCAATTGTGGCCAAGTATGGCATGACAATAGGCTTATACAAACGGTTCTGTGAAAATCGTTGGTATAGGTGTCAAAACAGAAGGTATACCAACAGTTTGCTACAAACTGTTGGTATATGTGTGTTAAAGTATAACATATACCAAAGGTTTGTAAACCATTGGTATATGTGTGTTCCACTTATAAAAATGGTTATAAACCATTGGTATAGAGGGGATATGGCAAGATATAAGGGTATATCAATGGTTTTGTTATAACAGTTGGTAAAAACCTATACCAACAGTTATAACAAACCATTGGTATAGTTATATTATAGTATCTATAACAACAGTTTTGAAACTGTTGGTATACAATTGCTCAGATCCACAGTAAAAGGTCCCTCTCCCCTCTCCAGACCTGCAAAAACACCAATAAAAAATCCCCATCCAATGTATTCAAAATTTATAATTCATTCCAGAATTTAGAAATATAGAAATTCAAAAATTCAAATTCAATAACACCCATAAGAGAAAAACCCTTCTTGTTATAGGAAATGCAATAACACCCATAAGAGTATTCCTAATTTAGAATTCATTCCTCACTCAAACCACAACACCAACAAACATAAGAGTATTCAAAATTTAGAATACATTCCTCACTCAAACCACAAACCCAATACACACAACAGAAAAAACCTACATGATATAGGATGAACATGGGATGTTTAGTCATGGTATTGGGTTGATTATCTTAAAACCAACAGAAAAACTTGGGTAGAGTGGAAAGGATCATGACACCCATAAGATAGAAAATGGTAGTGGTAATGTGCTTAGAACTAGGATGAGTTATAGGAATCACATTGTATGTTTATATTCATCTAATGATTATGCATCCATGTATAAATGGTTCCTGATGTGTTAGTGGGAAACATTGGCCAATCACGGTATATGAGATGGGTTATCGGAATAGCCTACATGTTTTTCAACCACTTTCCAATTAGAATAAGGGGGTATGTGGCTAATTGTGATTTTATCTCCTGGGGGTGATGTGAGATGAATCCCCATCGTGGGTTGTGGGTATGAATATTCAATGAAGTATTTGGTATTGGGTTCTCAAAGGGACTTTGGTTTGGTCTTAGAACCCCATGTTTGAGGATGGGATTGAGGTGATCAATGGGGCTATGGTGTCACCATATGTATTCCTCGCCATTGGGGTAATTTTATGACACTTTGAAACTTATTTTTCAAAAATCTATGTGTAGCCTTGTTGACCAATTTGTTATATGGTATGGTTTAGTGTTCATAGGTTTCATATGAAATCACTATATGATATTTATTTGTTATTTGTTATTGTATAGAATGAACGACCCATGATTGAGAATTAGAACATGAGTGTTGGTGCATGTTAATGATGGGATGTCGAGACTCGTTCCTAATATAATTCATGTTTTTCTATATATACTATGACCCATTGTGTTTCAATCTATGCCTTGTGAATATTTTCTTCTAATAACGTATGACCAATAGATCATATTTTGTTTTTTATCTCTTAATTTCAAGAATCTATGTGTAGCCTTGTGAAGATTTTCCATATGTCAGTTTATGTTTTCACTTAAAATGATGTCCATTTCAAACAAAAGTGACACACTTTGAGTGATACCAATCACACCATGCCTCAGATTGAGGTGGGGTTGACTCGTACCCATCACAAATAATCCATGGATCGTTGGGATGGGGGTTGTCCGGGGGGGGGGGGGGTCCGGAGTGTGTTTTCTGCCACCGAGGCCACACAACACATCCAATTGATGTGTCGTTTGGATGAAAATTTTAAAATTAACCCACTCTTTATTATCGTCTGATTTCATGGTAATCTGAGGTCGTTCGGCTGGTTTTGACCACCCCACACACATTTTTCAAGCATGCCAAACACCTAAAAAATAGATATTCTACTGTGTCGTGTGAACCAGGCTTCCGAATGATGTGTAGTCTTTTCTTACACCTCAAGAATAATTATTAGGTTGTTTTCGTGTGATTTAAAGTCATTTCGATGTCGTTCAATTTGTATTTGACTGTAAAACACATGTTTTGGCCATTTACGACACACAGAGTGCGTTTTTAGCCACCGTGGCCACACAACACCTCTGATTGGCATGCCGTCTAGCAAAAAATTTCAAAATTCACCCACCCTTTGTTTTCGTCCGATTTGCTGGCATTCTGAGGTCATTAAATTCATTTTGACTACCCCACGCATGCTTTTCAAGCGCACCAAACACCTAAAAACACATATTCAGATGTGTTGTGGGAACCGTGCATCCAAATGAAATTTTGTCTCCTCATACATCTCAAGAATAATAATTAGGGTGTTTTTGTGTGATTTCAAGTCATTCTGATGTCGTTCGGTATGCATTTGACCGTTAAACGTATGTTTTGGCAATTTACGACACGAGAAGTACATTTTCGGCCACCTCGGTCACATGACACCTCCGATTGATGTTCCGTATGACTGACCATTTCACAATTCACTAACCCTGTGTTTTCGTCTGATTTCATGGCATTCTGAGGTCGTTCAGCGGGTTTTGACCACCCTACGCATGCTTTTCAAGCACGCCAAACACCTAAGAAACACATATTCTGTCGTGCCACGCAAACTGCGGTTCCAAATGATGTGACATCTTTTCTTACACCTCAAGAATAATAATAAGGGTGTTTTCGTGTGATTTCAAGTCATTCTGATATCATTCGGTGTGTATTTGACCTCAAAACACATGTTTTGGCCATTTACGACATGCAAAGTGCGTTTTCAGATACCGCGGTAACCCGACATCTCTGATTGATGTGTCGTCTGGCCGACCATTTCACAATACACCTCGCTTTGTTTTTGTGTAGTTTTATGGGATTCTGAGGTCATTCAACTGGTTTTGACCACCCCACGCATGCTTTTCAAGCGCGCTGAACACCTAAAAACATATACTGAGTCGTGTCGTGCAAAACGCGTGTCTGAATGATGTGAAGTCTTCACATACACCTCATGAATAATAATTAGGGTGTTTTCTTGTGATTTCATGTCATTTCGATGTCGTTCGGCATGCATTTGACCGTCAAACGCGTGTTTTGGCCATTTACGACACGTGGAATGCATTTTCGGCCACCGCGGTCACAAGACACCTCCGATTGATGCCCCATCTAGCCAAACATTTCAAAATTTACCCACCCTTTGTTGTCTTCAGATTTCATGGAATTCCGAGTTCATTCAGCCAGTTTTGACCACCCCACGCATTCTTTTCAAGCGCACCATACACATAAAAAACACATATTCAGTCGTTACGTGCAAACCGCGTGTCCGAATGGCATGTTTTCTCCTCATACACTTCAAGAATAATAATTAGGGTGTTTTTGAACAATTTCAAGTCATTCTAATGTCATTTGGCTTGCATTTGACTGTTAAATGCATGTTTTGGACATTTACGACACGCTGAGTGCATTTTTGGCTAGCGCAGTCACACGACACCTAAGATTAATGTGTCATTTGGCCGACCATTTTAAAATTCACCCACCCTTTGTTTTCGTACGATTTTTTGCCATTCTAAGGTCGTTTGACCAATTTTGACCACCCCACACATGTTTTTCAAGCGCACCAAACACCTAAAAAACAAATGTTCAGTCGTGCTGTGAAAACCACGCGTCCGAATGATGATTCATCTCCTCGTACACCCCAAGAATATTAATTAGGGAGTTTTCGTGTCATTTTAGGTCATTACGATGTCGTTCGGCATTCATTTGACCTTTAAACACATGTATTGGACATTTACGACATGCAGAGTGCGTTTTCGGCCAACGCGGTCACACAACACCTCTAATTGACGTGTTGTCTGGCCTATGATTTCACAATTCACCCACCCTTTGTTTTCATCCGATTCCATGGCATTCTGAGGTTGTTAGGCCGGTTTTGACCACCCCCATGTACACTTTTCAAGAGCACCAAACACCTAAAAACACATATTCCACTGTATCACACAAACCGCATGTCCGAATGACATGATGTATCCTCCTAAACCTTAGGAATAAAAATTAGGGTGATTTTTGTGTGATTTCAAGTAATTATGATGTCGTTCGGTATTCATTTGACCGTTAAACACATGTTTTGGCCATTTACGACACACGAAGTGCGTTTTTGGACACCACGATCACACGACACCTCCGATTGATGTTCTGTCTATCCGACAATTTCACAATTCACCCGCCTTTTGTTGTTGTCTGATTTCATGGAATTCTGAGGTAGTTTGGCAGGTTTTTGCCACCCCACGCATGCTTTTCAAGCGCGCCAAACACCTAAAAACACATATTCAGTCATGCTGTGAAAACCGTGCATTTGATTGGCATGTCATATCCTCGTACACCTCAATATTAATAATTAGGGTATTTTTGTGTGATTTCAAGTCATTCTGATGTCATTAGTCATGCATTTGATCATTGAATGCATGTTTTGGCCATTTACGACACACTGAGAGCATTTTCGGCAATCACAGTCACACGAACCCTCTAGTTGAGGTGGAGTTGTCTTGTACCCGTCACAAATGACCAATGCATTGGTGTCCTAATTTATCAACACAATTTGAATGTGTTTGATCAGTTTTCTGTATGTCTGTTTCTGTTTTCACTTAAAATCAGGTCCATTTCAAATAAAAGTGGGACACTTTGAGTGGTACCGGCCACACCATGCATCAGATTGATGCGGGGTTGACTCTTACACATAAAAAATGTCACATGGATCATTTTTCTAATGTATCAACAGAATCAGAATATGTTTGGTCTATTTTCTGTAAGTCAATTTTTGTTTTCACAAAAAAATGTTGTCCATTTCAAATAAAAGTGAGACACTTTGAGTGGTACCAGCCACACCGTGCCATTGATTGATGTGGGATTGAGTCATACACATCACATATGACCCATGGATTGTTTTACTAATGTATCAACATAATCCAAATATGTTTGGTTAGCTTTCCATAAGCCAGTTGTTTTTACTTAAAAGGGTGTCCATTTTAAACCAAAGAGAGACACTTTGAGTGATACCAGCCACACCGTACCTCATATTGAGGTGGGGTTGACTCGTACATGTCACATATGACCCATGGATAGTTTTCCTAAAGTATTAACCCAATAAAAATGCGTTTTGTTGGTTTTTCGTATGCCAGTTTGAAAAATCGTGCAACAACAGTGATAATATCTTAAACTAAAATTATTGACATTGTGCATGATGAGCATCCCCGGGTGCATGGTTAGGGAAAATCATGAACATTTCTTCTAATATATATCCCTATATGTTTGGTAGATACCCTATGGTATGGGCATAAATTTTTTACTAACTGTGAGGCATAGTGTTTTTTACGCCGACCGGGGTTCCAAGCTCGAAACAAGCCCAAGAAGCCCCATAAACCATTATAACATCATTAGGATTCCATATATAGTAAAAAATACAGAGTTATACTGAATTCAAAAATATCAATACCAGAGTGAAAACCCAGGTTTAAAAATAAAGAGTTATAAAGATTTCAAAAATGTAATGGATCAATCTGCCCCTGATCCCCATCACCATCCCCACTATCATCATCAGCCTCATCCTCACCTCCATCTTTGTCCCTTTCATCTTCCTTTTCATCGTCACCATGCTCATCCTTGGCCCCATACTCGCCCTCGGCCCCATCATCACCCTCGTCCTCATCCTCATCCTCGCCCTCATCCTCTTCAGCATCCTCGTCATCACCAGGAATGTCATCATCCCGACCGCCACTAGAACTGCCAACTGGTGCATAGGATTATACAACCATCGGAGACATATATGTTTGAAAATCCACACTGGCCTCTAGTGGAAGTGATGAAGATAACGCGTTGATCCATTTTATAAATTCTTTCTCCATCATTTGGACATGTTCTTCCAACTCTAAGACCCTTTTATCAGACTGTCTTGTATACTCCTTGACCTGTTCCAACTCGGTGGTACTAAAATGTATACCTTGAGATGACCAATACCTAGACGAAACTATATTCTTACAAGGTCGGCAGCGTAATCGACCAGAGTGCTCATATCCAAAAACCTGATATAAATAATCGTGTGGTACTAAATTGTCAGGATTTTGGGCATCAGGGGCCCTTAAATCAGCCTGTTAAATATATTACTAGATTATTAAATTTCAAAATAGATATTAAACTTTTAAATACACAAATTGAAACTTACAATCTTTTCTTGTGTCATTTCATTAACCGCAGTTCCATCTTTTTCCTTCTACTCGAGCAAAACAATTTTACTTGAGGGAGACGTCCTTCAATATTCAATTTTTGATTCTTTAATGACAATGAAACAATATAAAGTGCAAGTTTAATCATATATTCAATATTCAATAAATCACATAATTTAAGTAGGAAAAAATAAAAAGGGAAATTCCTAAAGAAAAATTATAAACAACTATATCGTACTAGCTGCCTCTCATGATCTGACGTAGTAGTGCACCCCAAAGTGTGGAGGAATTGCTTTGAATCAATGTTTTTTTTGTTTTTTTTCAGAATATTCCTAAATAATGTTTAATAATAAATAAGATAATATTATCGAAAAAATGAAAACTGTCATTTAAATACATGAAATGAGATTAATACCTTAAATTTGGTAGTCTCCCAATAGGTAATCATTTGGAAATATTTCTCTATTGGGAAATCATCCATGATAGGTACTGTCTCCAACTCTGTGCCCACTATATCACACCATCCAACATACATCTCATGCTTATAACCACTCCAATGCTCTCCTAGCTCCTTTAAACATGCTGGTCGTGCACCTTCACCATTAGGGACGTTAAACCGAAGCTGACCCCCAATAAATTAATTCATATAAATAAAAAAAAATACCACATTAAATCCAATATATTTTTTACCCATATTTGTGCCCACGCATTATCCATGACTTCGTTTGGCAGATGTCTCAAAGAGAGAGGGATGACCGGAATGATGTCGGAGTATTTGTCTAGCATCACCAAAAATCCCCGATATTCCTACCTAGATTTATCAATCATTTTTCATTCATCATTGTATTCAACCGTCAACTGTGTTTGATTGTTCCATACTACATGCAAGTGATTACGCCCCCTCCCTCACCTCCCATCAGTAGATGAATCTATTTTTAATGAAAAAAATATCAGTACATGTTATAATAAAAATAAAAATTGGTATAAAAATTTATTAGAGTTATATAAATATACATGTGGTTGTCAGATCAATGGGAATCACTGGATGTGTAGAAGCTGAAGGAATATCCTATACAGGTGGAGTGTCCCTCAGTGTACGCTCCTCAACCACATACATTTTCGGAGTAGGAGTTGATGAAGGTGGAATATAATCGCTCGGAGATAATGAACCAGATGGAAAAGATGATGGCACAGACATCTGGCCAACTGGTATTGTAAACATCAGAGGCCTAAATATCCTGTGTGTCCCTAAAGACACACCAGGATCAAAATGGGGCATAGAAGATACGTCTGTGGTAGGGGTAGAGTCCAATCAGGTATGACCAATGGATCGTCTAACTCTCGCACCCCAAGCCCTCGTACCAATGGCCACTGTACCGGGATCACCAGATGATTGTCTAACTCTTAAACCACCCCCTCCTACCACCATCCTCTATATTGGGAGCAATATCTGGCTCCTCTTCAGATATCTCCCGTTTAGGGGGTCGATCCTGAATGAAATTATAAGACAATAGTAAACACATGATATTTTAATTTATTGAAATATATATATTTGAAATAAAATACTCACAACATGGATGAGTGAAGGAACACCCATCTGTGTCATGCGATGATTATTTTCTGTCATCTTTTTCTACCACATCTCTTCAATGGGAGTCATTTCCTGCAATGAAAAGAAATCTGGAAGTAATTAGAAACAAATAACTAATGTGTAAACCTAAAAACATAATATAGAAAATCCATTCTAATAAAAAAACATAAAGAAATATACAATTTATGGTGGTTTGAAGGTAAGTATTATGATACACACTCTGAATGATGTAGGTGTATTCATTGAATCATGTCCTAATTGATTTTGGAGATGGAACTTCAATAGTTATAGGTACGGATTTGATTAAAAACTCCTATAAAAGGATATCCTTGAATTTTGATGTCCTAAACCAGGAATCCACTCATTAGTGACCCAATCCTAGATGGCCACATGGCCTCAAGCACATCTACCAAAATTCGAAATGTTATGGACTAATAGTGAGAGCCTTTGATGTGTCTGGGGGAGACTATTACCTAATTACCTAAGTTTCACAATTTTAATAATATCAGTTAAAAGTGGAAGAAAGATAACAATGGGAAAATATTGGAAATGGATGAAAATAACCAAATTAGTAATACCAACTAATAACAGAATCATAAACAGAATGATGGTAATGTATTTTATGTATCAAGAAGAAAAACATAGTTACAACTATTAGGAAGTAGTACTATACAAGAGGCTCAAAAAATTCTAAAATTTTACCTAGCTTCTTAAGCTAGAACCCAATCATCTGGTACATTGGTGGAAAGAGTGTGATTCATGTCAATAACTCGAAATCCACAATCATCAATAAAGGTTTATTGCCTCTTCATTGAATCAAACCATTGGTAAAGTGAAAAGATTTACCAACGGTTGCACCCAACCGTTGGTAAAAGAGGACTTCAAGGCCCCGTTTTAGGCATCCCAAATAAAGGCACATTCCTCAGGCCCCATTATGTGTTACAAGAATCCCAAATCAGTCACTCATGTTCAATAAATCATTCTTGGCACCTCTATGGTCATACCTTTCATTACCCAATTAGTTCCTCAAGTCATGTGCACCCCATGGGTGGATAAAGTTTAGGCTTCTACACTAATAGGTTGTTCGTGGCTTGAAAAAATGTTTAATTTCATAAAATATAGACAAAAACATTTATTTTTAAATTTGAGATTAATAATAATGTTATTAATGATAAAAAAATTACTGAATTAAACTTTTGACTTATCTAACATTGTTATGGATGTATACACATGCCATCATGGCTAGTGAAAAGCACCCCACGAATTTTGGAATTATATTTTTTCCAAAAAGGCAAAAATACCCTTCTGGTAAAAATCTTTCAAAAATCCAAAATTATGCACTTTTACCAATTTTTCTCATAATCATTCTAAAATTATATTTACCCGTTATTTTAATAAAACATTGAAATACATGGTTTTTATCATTGAAAAATATTAAAAATCCTCATTATTTGATAAAAAATATGCACATAAATTTTCCCTATCAAATACCCCCACACTTAAACCATGGTTTACCCCATGTATAAAATCTCAAAATGGAAATTAGAGGACACCAATATTACCAATATTTAAATTCCAGGGTAATAAAATAAAAAAAATTCATGGTGAAATCAAGCTTTCAAAAATCTGGATAAAATATCAATTTAATTTCACATTTTTCAAAGAAACAAATAATTCACATATTTTACTTTTACCCTTTGAAAATTGATGGAACTTATCCTTTCATTCATTTAAGATCCTTGATTAATTATTTTTAAACATGATAAGTCATGATTTATCTCACTTTTAATTCTTTTCTCTCATCACTCATGATACAATTCAAGTGGAGTTATTCTCATATCATGAGAACATGCTCCTTAGCCATAGGCTTGTAAATGAAATAATTTCTCAACTTTGTAAAGACAAAACGGACTTGAAATCATGAGGACTATCAATTAAGGTTCTATTGACTATGAGGTTTATGGTTGGTAGGATTTGATGCTTTAAAAATTAAGGCCTAAGAAGGAGGATAATCTCTTACGTACTATGCATGATATCAAAAGTAAAAATATAATGAAATTATCCCCTTCAAAGTAGCAACACCTAATTACCAAAACTCAATGAAAATGTTATGATCAAGTAAAAATAATTAATGATTTGGTCACCCTCTTGATTTTTTTATTTTTTACATTTTATTCTTTTTTCGAAAGTTATGATTATATCAAATCTCACATCCATCATATAACCAAATACGATCATAAGATCATCGGTCTAGAAAATGATGATTTTTGGTTTTCCCAAATCACAACCCATTTTTTCCCTTTTTATTGGTTCTTTTAGTCATTTTTGTTATTTTTTCAATTCATGAGTAGAA
Organism: Viscum album; assembly: GCA_963277665.1. Taxonomy (NCBI): domain Eukaryota; kingdom Viridiplantae; phylum Streptophyta; class Magnoliopsida; order Santalales; family Viscaceae; genus Viscum; species Viscum album. The sequence continues at coordinate 942,835,006 of OY728148.1, forward strand.
AAATAGTGTATAATGAATGATTCCACAACCTTTTACAATTACCACAATAATACCCCCACACATCTTCCTTATAATGTATATTATCCCATCCACCATTATTCCCTTTAACCCCACACTTCAACTTTAAAATATCATGCAAATACTCCAAGGATGGTAGGAATGGATAAAAATTGCTTGAAACATGGCTCATTCTTATAAAGGCCATTCATGATCTCTATGGGCTGTAAGAAGGATTGATGTAAAGGTGGTCTTTTAAAGAAAATTGGATTTCTAAAAGATGCCTCAATAATTTTAAATGTGTTTTTTAGTAGTCATAGCTTTGATAAGTTTCAATACAAGTTCTTGTCGGAAACATGTACCATGATCATCCATGAAATATGCACAAGAATAAATAGGAGGTACATGGTCTATAAATCCTCATGGGAGTGGAAAATATAACATTGAAAAATCACTCATGGCATGGCTAATAAATCAATTCACATGAACTTCATAAATTCAATGCATGAAGGATGGTAGAGAAATTTCATTTACATGAATCAATTAATTCTTTCAAAACATGAGTCATTACTTCATTCTCCATGCATCGTTTTAAAAATTCAATTATTCATTTAAATCATTTAATCATATAAACATTTAAATCTAAAACAAGGAATCACAGGATTCCCAAGAAACTCATGTCTCATTGATAAGTCGAGTAAAACATGAATTCATGTGTGGGCATGAAATTTTAACTTTAAAGATAAAAACATGTTTTGGACAAAAATGTGGAGAGTTTAAAAGATAAAACACAAAAATTGAACACCCTTTTTCCATTAAACATGGTCCTTCCCCTTTACTGTATGGGGATTCCTTCTACCGTCATGATCCTACAAAAGAAAATTACTCAATTAATCACAATGATCATTTCGTTTAATCTCAAAATAAAAGAGGGAGGGAGGATAATGATAAATTATTTCAATGAAAATAATATGAAATGTTAATTCCTAGAAATCAAGTAAAGATAAATCATGGTACTATCCCCCATGTGGGCCCTGAATTTTGACTGCCTCTAGAGGTCAATACCTACTGTTATCCAAATTCTGATGAAGGATAAAGCTTATTTGATTTGAATGACCATATTTGGCCTTTCCAAGATTTTTCTTCATCCTTTTGGGACAGAGAAAACCATATCCCCCATTTAAAATTAGTTATAGCTTGCATGGTGTGGGTAGGATGAAGAATGAATCATCCCTTTTCTTTGATTATACTTGGGCAACCTCTTCATCTCTCTCTATTGTTTACTTGAGGTATGATTCATCAAAATATTAGTCAATGTGAATGTAAGATTGTAATTCAATTTGAATAATATTAACACATGAAGTATCAAGATCAAATTATTCACCGTCAAAGCATCTTTTATCATGGTTTCCTTAGAGAAATACACTATCATCTCTTCATTAACTTCAATCAATAAATATTGAATTTGTCTAGGGAGCTCCATATGTTCCTCATCATGTGCACATCGAGGTTCTTCTTCATCCTCCATGGCAGAGTTAAGGTTGTCAAATTCTGTATAATCAAAACCACATGGAGTGATGTAGAAATAATATTAAATAAATTTAGAAGGGATAGAATCAATGAATGGTTTAACTAGGTGAGTCAGTTCAGCTTTAATCTCTTCCTTATTGGTAAGTGCCTGTTGGAGTATACTCTCTAAGGATGGAGGTAGGTAGTCAGGCTCCTCCATCTTGACTTGAAATTCCACCACTTGGGTGGTTTTATCATTCAGTGGTGCTAAATATTATTCATTGTATTTTATGGGTATGTTAGGTAGTTCTACATATTTATTCAAGAATTCATCCAAACTTTGTTGATCTCCCACTTATAGCTCAATAGATATGTCTTCCTCCCTTGCTTCCTTAAGTTCTTTAATTTCAAATATAAGTGGTGAAATTTATTCCACCACATTCTCATGTTCTTCCTCTAGATTAGGGTTGGGTTACTCTATTAATTCATGAACATAATAAAAAGCTCTATTGGCCTTTCTGGTTAGTTGTTTAATGCTTTCTCTAAGTTCATTCATCTAATCTCTTCTAAAATATTCAACTTCCTCTTCTTTTTGTTGTTGCACCTGTGAGTAATTTTTCCATGCATAATATTCTGAATATGAATACATCATGGAAGTATTTTTTTAGTTTTTTTAAATAAAATGATATATAAATAATATGTGAAAATAGAAAAAGTAAATGAAATAATGATTGTAACCCCGTAAACAAAATCAGTTTTGACGCACGTCTGTTGTGGGGTGTGGAAAAAAATAATTATATTTTTCCTAGTGCATATTAGTGGCTGAATAGGGTCATCTCTCTTGAAGATTATTCTTAATGTAGTACACTTAATTTATTTAATTCATCCATTCTATCTATTTTTGTGGGTTTTTTTATTATATGAAAGTGATTAAAACCTTTTTTTGTTTTTTATTATATAAAATAATGACATGTGAAGCAAGAATTCTAAATATATACTAAGATTCAAGTCTAAATCGAATGAATTAATAAGAAAGAACTTGGTTTTGGGGGTTGGTTAAATATTCAATAATTTTTCTCCTTTATATGTTTTATTTCAGTTTGATAATCCAAACACAAAATCTCATGTTTGAACTACTATTCTTTATTTATAAATTTTGGAATATCATTGAATGTTTGTGCACTCTCAATTCCTCCTCCTCCTTTAATCCATGTTGGTGACACACCTTTTTCTAGAATCTGTCATCTTCTAGGACCCAGTTCAATTGGATCTGTTTCATCCATTGATTATCTCAACTCCAATTTGTGATGAAATAACCAATTTAGAGAGGGAAAATTATTAAATAAAATAATACGAATAGGTTGAGATTCATGTTATCAGTGGTAGTCACAACATCAGTGACATTTGGCTTCCCCGTGCATGAGACTAAAATATATCTACAAACATAAAATTAAACATTAATGAAAATTCATGATCACGTTCACCTTAAATTTGGTCAAGTATTGGGGTTATCCTATCATTTCATATTGTAATAGATTACTTGGTGGAGTGGGAGGAAGATAAGAGAGAGATAGGGAAAGAAATGAAGAAGAATGTGTGGAGAAACAACGAGGCATGGATTGATAATACTAAAATTTGAATTACAATTGAAAAATAATACCAAACTAAAATTAAAATAAAATAAAATGAAGGAATGGGGTCGTAATAGAGGTGTATAATTGTCACATTCCCCGTTGGGAACCCTCCTTTCCTATTGGTGTCGAGCTGATGATTTGGGAAAGAGGCGAGAGCCTCCTATTATAGGCATAATTCTATCCCCTTAATGTTTTTGCATTGTTGGAACAATAAATTGTCAATTAACACATGGACTCATGAATAAAAGTTGTTCCTAAATGTGTTTTCCATTCAACCTCCACATTTCAGCGCAATTTGACATTGTATTAAGGAGGTATAGAATTTTCATTGAATAAGACTTTTTATGGCGGAAATTTCCAGGAACCTTCCTTCAAATGTATGATGATGAATGGGAACCTTATTGACTTTAAAAATCCACCAAAATTGTTTTTGAGTCAGTAATATGTATCCTAGTGATATCCCAGGTAGAATAACCAAAATTAGAAGCGAGGAGACCGATTTGTGCATCTGTTACGATGGTGGAGTCCACACTGTCCGCCAGGAAATGTTTCAAAATTCAATGAATTTTTTGGACTAATAGATCTTCGAATCCGCTCTAGTTCATAAATATAATTTTTAAAGAAAAAAAATAATTATTATAAAAAAAATCATCAGTAATGTTTTACTTATATTTAATAATAAATGACAAAAATACCCTTGTGGTAAAAATCTCTCAAAATTCTAAAATTATGCATTTTTTCCAATATTTCTCATAGTCATTATAAAATTAAAATTACCCATTATTTTAATAAAACATTGAAATACAGGGGTTTTATCATTTCAAAAAATAAAAAAATCCTCATTATTTGATAAAAATGCACATAAAGTGTCTTTGTTAGAGATGTCCCGCCTCCTTGTCTTGTGTTATCATAATATGTCATGCCGAAATTGATTAAATGCTTAAATGGAACTTATTAAATGAGTGGGTATTCTTTTTAGTTGTTTTTAGATTGATTAAATGGTTTTTTTGGTAGTTATTATTAATGGGTGGGAATATCCATGTGATGTGTTAAATGGAATTTAGTGATAAGTGGGTGGGTATAACCATGTGACATGATTAAATGGAAGTGGAGTACATGAGTGGATATACTCTTTAGATGTAACGGTTTAATGAGTAGGTATACTCGATTAATGGTTTTGAATGTACTTTTTTATATGAGTGGGTAGACTCATATGGTTGGAAATTGTAAAATGTATGGAATGGTTGATGATTTACATAGATTCCAAGGACGAATCTCCATGGATTTGGAATGCAGTAGTGGACACCTTGGTTGAGTATTCAATTTGGGTCTTGATTCTGTGGGATGACTCGGGCTTTGTTTTCCATTAGAATCGGATTGATTGGACTCATGTAGGACATTCTGGTAAACATGCTCCTAGGAATCCAACCAGTGCCTATACTAAGATTCTATCGAGATGATACTAGGACTTGATGATGATGCCTTCTTCTAAAATACATTGGATTCATCCCTTCATGGTTTACAATTCATTATATGGAACGATCGTTGGATATATGACTGTGTCTGTATGACAATGTCATGGGTTTTTTATATGGTTTTCTTTATAGAGTAAGGCTGTATGGATAGGATATGGATTGTTTTATGATAAGGTTGTGTTGTTTGTTTATATTGCATATAGGATCCTTGTTAGGATCTTCCACTTGTTTCAGGGAGCCACAAGAGGCTGTTCGGTATAACTTCTTTGCATTGGTTATATTCCTTGGGCTTTCACACTTACATTACTTCTTACTTGTACTTGTTTTGCCTATTTCGTAGTGCAGCATAGAATTTTATAGATCATTGGGTGAAAACCTACTGGGATATTTATCTCACACCCTGTTTGGGCCTCCATGGGGACCCAAACAAATTATATGGTTTCAGGTGATAGTATAGTCAAGCGGCCTAACACTAGTTGTTGATCATTTCTTTTGAGCATGGGAGCATGAGACCTAGCTGAGGCTTGCGATGATACTGTGAAACATTTTGATCTTTTTGGATTTTGGATTCATGTATTGTACTTTATTTCCATGTATATTTTTTGTTTGTAATCTGGATACATGTATCATTTGCATCATGGCATATGAGACACTTATGTCTTGTTATATATTACTATCTTTCCAATCTATTTAACCTATTTTCTGCTTATTGTATTTACTTCTGCTATTGAATTTGATTGACTTCCACTATGATATACTCTCGTAATTATGGAATAGTCTCCCCAATAACTCAACTAGACCCTCTCCACTAGTCGGAAGCATCTGGAATTTGAGGATTGCGCTTGACGCCATGTAGCCAACCGGGCTTGTGGAACTATTGAGTGGCTTCCGAGTACAGGATGTTACAAAGTGGTATCAAATACAATTTCCATTCTTATTTGATTTACTGTTTGGAGACAATAGAAAGGTATTTGAATGAAAATGGAAATTTTTAAGGAGCTATGATCGATCGTAGTTATCCCGTGTACAAGAAAAATCCAAATTACACTAAATGAAATTTCTATTTTCTTGTTTTTTCTACTACAGTTGATTTGATTTCACCATTAGGAGACACACATGATTTATGCTGATAATGTTGATGCAATTGTGCGTTCTATTTTTTTGCAACCTGATGAGATGATGGTATTCCATCTCATGCATCATATATTCGCTTGTTAGAAATCACATATCATGCATTATTTCATGCCATTTAAGATGAATAATTTGATGCATGCTATTGTGATAGGTTCTCTAATAGATGTTCCTGATTTTGTGGTAGACATTGTACAGAGGATAGAGAAGTGACATCATCTTTCAATTTATAAGGTGTATTGGCCCTTTTGAAATAGAAAATGATGTACCTTTTAAATTAAAATTTTAAAGTGAATTTGATGTGTATGGATTATATGGGCATAAAATTTTGGTTCATGTGGTGTTATGAGTCCTCAAGGATCAGAACTTAGTGGAACATTGGTTAACTCATGTCAAATAAAGACTGTTAAATGAAAATAAATTGAAAATAGATAGTTGACCTACACCCAGTTTTTGAGTGGGTGAGAGGTAGTGTTTCTAGTTGTGTTGTGGTTGTTCTTTATAGAGTCATGTATTTAGGATTAGGTTGTGTGTTATGACTTCTTTTTAGGAGGGTTTTGACCTATCCTACGCTTTTGAGATGCGACTTTGATGTCAATCCGTTCTGAGGTGAGTGTTTGGCATTGTAGATGCATGCCACCATGAAGACCTCCAATGGTATGCCAAGAGGGTTGCGATGACCATGCTTCGAAGGTGGTGGGCCATGAGATACTAGTGGATACTATTTTAGTGCTTTTGTGGTACAATAGACTATTTCAGAAATAGGTTATGATGGATAGTTTTACAAGGTGTTATTTTGCTATATGTAGACTTTTCAAGGAGCACCATAGCCTACCATGACTATGGACGAGCTGACATGGGTGTTCTAGCAGCAAAATCCTTTCATGTTTTTGGGGTATGATGGTCTATAAGATTCGGAGTTGTGGCTTGAGACCACACTAGCTATCTTTGAGCATATAGAGCCACCTCTTGAGAGGAGGGTCAATCTCACTCCTTATATGATACATGGAGTAGTAATGTACTGGTGGGTTGTTCTGAACTAGGATGAAAGGCTACAAGATATGGGTTGGAATGATCTCTAGACCTACTTCCCTGACTAATTTTACCCCAAGACACTATGGGCAGAGTGAGGTAGTGAGGTCGTGCGTCTAGACCAGGGCACCATGAAGGTTATAGAGTACTCAACATACTTTACAGAGTTGCATAGTTTTTCACTGATGTACCTTACTGATGAGGTGTCGAGAGTGAGATTCTTTGAGGAAGGCCTCTGACATACTATCAAATACTAGTTCAACGTGTTCAGGTTGACCTCTATCACTGATATTGTGAATCAGGCACTGATTATAGAGTGGAACCAGATGGAATTTGAGGATATAGAGTAGGAAAATGTTTCTTCTCAACCTAGTGGTTCTATATCATCAGGAAGGAAGCACCATTTTGAAGCTTCCCATGAGATAAGAATCAGTTAGTCTTAGAGTTATAGTAGCTCGGTGTTTTATCACTAGTGTGGTAGGAGAGGAAACATGAAGAATCAGCATGACTGCGACCCAGTCGAGTGTCGAGCTTATAGAGGGATGTACCACATGCAATGGTTTTGCAGGACCTTCCCTCCGGTTGTGAGTGGTAGGGGGTCAGCTTCGATGTTAGGTTTAGGAGTAGGTTTCTAAGATCTGTGTCAATTAGGGAGCTACAGCAATGCAGGCCAATTAGGCTGCATAAATATTGGTCCTTTCTAAGGTAGCCATACACCAATTACTCCTATACATAGAAGGGGACCTACTCTGAGCAGTGAGGTTGTTTCATACGGTCATGGTATAGGTTAATTATATTATGTACATCATGCCCCTGAGGAGCAAGGTTTCATACTGTCTATAGTGAGAAGAATGATTTTAGTAGCCTCTACTATTGAATTAGCTCTTTTTGATACAGATCTATCTCATAGTTTCATATCTGCACCTATGGTTAATATCCTTGGGCTTGTTTGTGGAATTTTGAAAGCATTTTAATGCTAGAAATAATATTGGGAATTATAATGGATGATGTGATCTAGTGCATGGAGTACCCCCTTGAGGTTGGTGGTTGTCACTTCAATTGAGATATTTATGTCTTTGAGGTGATAGGGTTTGACGTCATTCTTGGGATAGACTGTTTAGTATATTATCGATCTTACATTGTCTACTATCACCTATGGGTAACTTTCACATCACCAGAGGATGCAGTGTTTACTCACAAGGGTGAATGGGGTGTCCAGGCGAGATGATATGGACTAGATCCTCATGAGTTAAGCGGAATGACAACCTAGATTGCTATTTTCTATTTTGGATGATCATGGAGTGAGTCAGGTAGACTTTACTCTAATGGTGGATTGTTTTAGGGACATGTTCCCAGATTAATTTTCTATTTTACCTCTCAAGAGATAGGTTGATTTCTCCATTGAACTACTATTATTAGATGCACCAGTATGCATTTATAATTACTAGGTGGCTACGATGGAGATGTATGAAACTAGGTTGATGCAAGGGAATTTGAAGGCAAAGGGGTTTGTCTGACCTAATACTTCTCTATGGGGTTCACCAATTCTTTTTAAAAAAAATGTGGATATAACTCTTAGGCTATTTGGGGATTATTGTAATTTGAATCAGCTAATTGTTAAAAACTGATATCCCTTTCCACAAATAGATGAATTGTTTGATAAGATTCTAGGATCCCGAGTATTCTTGAAAATTGAACTAAGGTTAGGATATCACCAGGTATATATTTGACCCACAAACATACCTCGTACAATGTAACAGCCCGAGATTTTATGAAAAATATTCTTTTTTATTTCACTAATGTCTTGTGTTGTACGCTACACCAAAAGGAGCTTGCACAACATGCATCCTTGACTTGCCTTGCATTACACGCAATCGCGACCTTCCTCGATAGCGTGTGTAGTACGCAATAACGAGTTGCACTAAACAGCAAAATGCTATTAAAATATTATTAAAAACTAGCCGTTATGAATAGTATTAACTAAATTTTGAATTTTATAACATTATTATTCATCTTACACATTTTCTAGAACATGTTATAAGAACAAAATAAATTTTTCAGGAAAAATAAGTATTTTTCAAAAAATGCAGTTTTGCCGCCTTTTGATGGCGCACCCACTTTAAATATAGTTTTTGACATGTTTATATGTTCAATTTGACAAAATAAAATTCTTCTATTGAATCAAGATATAAAAATTTACATTAGATAAAGTTTTGATATTTTTCCGATAACTTTCATATTTTAATGAATAGTAAAAACCCGCTATATTTTAATTAAAAACAACTTTTTTCATCGTAATATCTTATGTAGTTAAATTATAATATTGAATGGTTTTAAAGTATAAATAGAATATATTTTTACCATTTAATTTTATGTATGTCATTATCATTGATTTTACCTTGAATTCGTAGGCTGAATCAATTCAATCTTTTGCAATGTTTTAAAGAAAAACCTGTTTTCTTTCGACAACGGGATTAATTTTAATTTAATTTCTGCATCTTTTGTGTATTTAATTTGGAAAAATGGATTCTATATTTGGAATCAGTGGGTCCAAATTATGTTAATAAGCTACTTTTTATTTTTGGGAATTATGAATAGTAACTACGGTAAAATTTATTTACCATAGTTAAAGGTAAATCGGGTAATTAAGGGTAAATATTATATTTTAAAATTACCCTAACAAATATCAAAATCCTATTGGATGACTAAAAGTCTACCCATATCACCTAAGGGTCGGATTAGATTCATTTAAATAAATTTTTTCAATGAAAATAATTTAATTATTATTAAAACCAAAGAATGTGACAACATGTCACTTTCTTAAATTATATAAGTATAATAATTTTAACTTAGTGATAAACATCATAAAACTTAGAACATGAATAGTATCCAGAAAGAAAACAAAATTATCTACATCATGAAAATTTATTTAGAATTTTTTGGCATTAAATAATTATCATTAATTGTGACACCATAGTGATTCAGAAATTATTTATCTAGTGAAAAATCAAGAATATAGTTTTTATTAAACTAATAGTGACATTAAAAGGAACAAAACCCTGACCAAAACTTATTGGTCATGTAAATTTAAACTATAATCATCCAATGGTCGAATAGTTTACCATTTTGAGTCTTATACAAGCAATTATGACACTTATATTATTTTATTTTAAATGATGCCAAAGTTGTCACCTTCATAATTTAATAAATATAACAAATTAAATATTGTGATTTTAAGATGATAAATTCGAGTAAAAGTATTATTGTGAACGGTAATATATTTATCTTCATCATAGGAATTTATTTTAAATTTTTATGCAACAAATAAGTATATTAAATAAATATACAATAATGATGTAGTAATTATTTTATTAAGAGATAAACCAAATAAATGGTTTTAAAAATAATAAAATAAATATTATATGAACTATTTAATGTGATCCAATAATTTTATAGATACATATGACCTTTTATTAATATATTAAAGCTTTTAGTTCGAACATATCTTCTGTATATATTTTATTTAAATTCAAATAAATGAATAGTGTCAAAATTGACACTATTGTTATTTCATAAAAATAACATATTATAAAATAGTTTAAAAATCACAAAAATATTTAAGAATTATAAATATTAATTTATATGGTCTATAATGTTATAAAGTAAAAAATTATGGAAAATTGACAACAAATAAGTAATTATTTTTTATAATTTAAAATTTAGAATTTTATTACCACAAATAAACTTAAATAGATTAAATAAGGATAAATCAAAATGATATGGTTTAAAATAAGATTCAAACATGTCTAAATTTGATTGGTTGATGAGATTACAACCCTATATCATCTAATCTTCGAATATGAGTCATTTGTGGAGGTTTTTAAGTGGGGTTAGATTTATTATAAATTAATATTTTTAAGAATTCCTAATGTGCCCCTCTCCTCCCTTATAAAAGGGAACCTCCTCCCCCTCCTCCTCACACCAATTTGAGCACTCAAGCTCGGAAAACCCCTGACAAAATCCCTTCTCCACTTACCTAGAATAATCCTAGAGGTCCTGGTTTTCTTCAAAGACCAATCTTAGTTCCCTAAGTGAAAGATTCAAAATGGCGTTTCAAAGAAGAGGTAATATCCATTACCGATCTTTTCAATTTTTTCTTCTTCAACTTCTTCTTCATTAGTTGTTTCATGATAAAGTAATAACATCAGTATTACTTACTTACTGATATGTTATTATAAATATGAAACCACTCTAATTAACCTTCTATCCATCCTACGGAAAAAGGAAATCATCGCGCGTGCGTACGAACGGAATACCGTCTCCACGCCGTGGTGTAATCTATTTTCCGCCACCACCTTAATTGGATGGGTATAAAGGTGTAATGAGTAACTATATATGATTATTATAAATTGATATTGATACTGAAATAGTATACATACACTTCAACACAATTCCACGACCATGGGAACGATATCATCGCTCGTGCGTACGTACGGACTACCGTCTCCACGACGCGATGAGATTCATTCTCAATGATTAACCATTCATGAATGATTATAAAGTATATATAATAAGTAATAATGAAATATATGACCTCATAATGATACTGGAATTATTTATATGTATGTCATCTACTTAATTCCATTCAATTCAATAAGGAAACGAAAACAGCGTTCATGCGTACGTACGGACTACCGGCTCCATGAACGGTGTATTTCATTCCATTTACTGATTTATTATATATGTATATTCTGAATATATATATATATATATATATATCATGTTTTATATTCTGTAATTAAGTAATCATGATCTAAGTAATCATATGAATAATTACAAGTTAAAAACACGAACGACAAATGAGACGATTTTACCCAAAACGCTACTTTAACATGAATTTACAAACGAACGGGTAATATAAAGTCATAAGTGGAACATATATGATATAATAACAATGAATATGATTCTGGAATAAGTTAATAACATGATTTAAATCATTATACAAAAGGTTCGGACACTTACAAAGCAAGTCGGACCTAAGGTAAGGGAAATATCACAATCTCATTTTTATCCGAGATTGCTTATACTTTGGTATTTACTTGGGTGTATTTTATCATCCACATCCATGTTCCATCAATATGTAATATTGTTTCCATCCACTTACAATATTTTTACCCTTCGGTGAATTTTTAGTAAGGAATATGAAATGAATCTTTTGTCATTTTTTCGTACGAGGTACTTTTTGACTTTTCCGACAAAAGTACGAAGAATGTTTTTTTAACTTATATGGCATGAATGGATTTCTAAAACATTATTTCCAAGAAGCTTCCTTTACAAGTATTCAAGTTTATTTTTAATCAACCTCTTTTAGTTTAAAATTGTATGACATGTTAAGAAAGGAAAAGTGTTTTTGAAGTAGAAAGGATATTTTCCTCAAGAATGAAGTTCTAGTATTTTATCAAAATTATTTTCCATCTAAGATAATAAAAGGGTTCTGTTTTTATCCCTATTGTTACATGGATTTGATTATGTTGTGATGGAAATATTTTTATGAATTCCTTTATCTTATATTAATTGTTTTATGATGTCATGTTGTTTAAGAGTCCCATTTTTATTACATGGGTTACGCTATGATGTATGGTTTATGATTATGTGGCACACATAAGAAATGATTCATTATAAGATGGGTGGGACCTATATCTCCCTCCAATGCATTGGGTAAAGATTTTATATCTCATGAGATAGACATGGCTGGAATGGTAGGTTATATCGGTTCAGTGAAACAGGACTGAAACGAGGGTTACTCGATTCAGAAAGGGACTTTGTCCACTAAGTTAGTCTTGGAAATGAGTCTTGACTAACAAGAAATGATTCTCTATGATTATGTGTGAATGCCACAAAGTTTCATGTTTTATGTTATGATTATTGTGATTACATTTCACTGCCCTGATTTACCCCATGTTATGAAATTATGATCTCTTTTACAAGTTAAGATTTCCAATAGTTATGTGCTTATGTATATGATGTGATTGATATTTCTTTTGTTTACCCTTGCTGAGCATTTGAGCTCACCCTTTTATGTTTTCCTTTCCCCAGGATAAAAATAAAGGTTTTAGGTAAGAAAAAAAAGGGAAGATCTTTATGGGAGATATTGAAGATCTTTCACCACGATTAGAAGATTACGTTCCGAGTTTCCAAAGACACTAAACTAATACGATCCTTGTGTGTGTTTTTTTGTACTAAGTATTCCGCAAAAGTAATTTAATGTTCATGTACGTCAAGCTACAAGTCTCTACAGTTGGTATCAGAGGAAAGGTTTAGTCAACCTTTGGAAACTAGGATGCGAGATCTTTAGTGAGATTCCTAGGGAAATTTATAAGGTATGTCTAGGGATGTCCCTAAGGATAAGTATACGTATAGGATACAGTCCTAGAACTACGGTAACGATCATAGAATTTAACCTAAGATTTTAGATATTGAGGATACTCCACCTTTATTATGTTGTTTTCCCTAGAATTATTTTTGCCTCTCACACTATTCTTTTTTTGGGTTTAGAAAATTGCTGGAAACAAGATGATTCACGATAATGGAGGATATGATGGACAATGGAATGATATTATTCATAATGAAATGGGATTTGGAAGTCCAAACATCATTATTATGCCGAATCAGCAATCTCATAATATGATCAATAAGGTAAAATATGGTAAGTTTCCTGACTCGTCTAATAAGAGAAAGATGGAGTTTCATGATGATCATAGAGGAAAGAAAGTTCAATTTCCCCTATGTAAATCGTGTGGGAAGAGGCATCAAGGAGAATGTTTCAAAGGAACTAGAAGATTCTTTGGGTGTGGAAAAGAAGGACACAAAGCAAGTAAGTGCAAAGGAAAAGGTTCAGTTAACACCATGGATGAGGATAATGGTATTGCTACGACATCAACAATGGTTAAATGATTTAAATGTGGAATGTACGGGCATTATGCAAACCAATGCCCTAAGGGAAAGTCTCATGAAGATAATCAGTATGGTCGTATAGGAAGTATTTATGTTGATGATGATGAAGAGACTAAAAATGATATGTGAGATGAATGAATTGTTGAAGATCAGTCAATGGTTTAAGAATGTAGTGGAATCATTACATGTTTATCTTGTGTAATGTTGTATAAGTAATCTCATGGTACTATGGAATAAAGAGACATGTAAGGATTGTTACACTATTGTCTGATTAATGTTACAAGTATCCATGAAAGGTTATTCAGATATTTTTGGAATGTATATGATATGCGCATAATGAAGGGATAAGGAGAAAATTAAATGTTTGATAGTGTTCATGAGCTCATGACTGATATAAGGAGAAGGTTATATCATGGTTTGAGTATAGAGAATTTTTGGATTGTGGTATTTGGAAAGGGTTAACTTTTAACTGCATTCATGTTTTCACTAAGGTTCAATGGGTATTCAAGAGAATACATGATTAAGGCCTTTGAATGTTTGGAATGTGACCAACAAAACATATCTTATGATATATGGGGATTAACGACAGTATTAAATCTCTGGTAATCATTTTCACTATATTATGAGAGTGGACTGTAGTATTATAGATAAGCCTAAAGATTAGAATGGATTATGTTGGACATAAGTTAGTATTGTTTAAGGATAGAATATTTTCGATATTATTGATGGGATGTTATAGTAATGTAGTATTAGAAAAAGGACAACCTGCAGGACGGGCGACAGCCCATCGCTTCGGACAAGGCTGTGGGAATCGAACCCACAACCGAAGTGCGACTGGCCTTTATCGCCTACCACTGGCCTACAGGAAGTCCCTGTTTATTAGAAACTAGTTTTATTATATTTAGCAGTATGATATATGAAGTATAAGTCAATTTTAGGAACCATATGTGATTAATCTCACTATAGATCGACTTATGTATATAATTTTTGCTAACATTTTGTTTGAGACAGATGGAATGACCCGTCATTCTATCACATGATCTGCTAACACTTCATGAATAACAAATTCAACTTCATTTATTTAAGAGATGAAGTGGAAATTGTTCAAGGCATGAACAACAATGATATTGTACTAAAAAAAAGTAAGTATTTATTCTAATTAAAATTTTCAACTTTAGGGAAATGATCTTGAAAACCAAAAATGTTGTCCTAGTGATCTTATACCTGATGAATCAGATGGTACCTTAGATCGTCACAAATTTATGGATTTGTGATTACTTGATTTTCCATAGCCATGTTCTCTACCACTCTCCATCAGAACATGATGGTTAGATTTCTCTTCCATATCCATATTTTCACCTATGTGGAAACCCAGTGATTAGTTTATTTGGGTAATCATTACATTTCATACATTAGTTTTTAAAGCCATGTTTTGGTATTCCTTTTTACGATGTAGGTTTCTATTAAAGAAACTCTCGAATAGTAAACCATTTATAACCCCGACGAATTTCGAGGGCGAAATTCATTTTAAGGGGGGTAGAATGTAACAGCCTGAGATTTTATGAAAAATATTCTTTTTTATTTTACTAATGTATTGTGTTGTACGCTAACCCAAAAGAAACTTTCACAACACGCATCCTTGACTTGCCTTGCATTACACGCAATCGCGACCTTCCTCGATAGCGTGTGTAGTACGCAATAACGAGTTTCACTAAACAACAAAATGCTATTAAAATATTATTAAAAACTAGACGTTATGAATAGTATTAACTAAATTTTGAATTTTATAACATTATTATTCATCTTACACATTTTCTAGAACATGGTATAAGAACAAAATAAATTTTTCAGGAAAAATATGTATTTTTCAAAAAATGCAGTTTTGCCGCCTTTTGATGGCGCACCCACATTAAATCTAGTTTTTGACATGTTTATATGTTAAATTTGACAAAATGAAATTCTTATTTTGAATAAAGATATAAAAATTTACATTAGATAATGTTTTGATATTTTTCCGATAACTTTCATATTTTAATGAATAGTAAAAACCCGCTATATTTTAATTAAAAACAACTTTTTTCATCGTAATATCTTATGTAGTTAAATTATAATATTGAATGGTTTTAAAGTATAAATAGAATATATTTTTACCATTTAATATTATGTATGTCATTAGCATTGATTTTACCTTGAATTCGTAGGTTAAATCAATTCAATCTTTTGCAATATTTTAAAGAAAACCCTGTTTTCTTTCGACAACGGGATTAATTTTAATTTAATTTCTGCATATTTTGTGTATTTAATTTGGAAAAATGGATTCCATATTTGGAATCAGTGGATCCAAATTATGTTAATAAGATACTTTTTATTTTTGGGAATTATGAATAGTAACTACGATAAATTTTATTTACCATAGTTAAATGTAAATCGGGGTATTAAGGGTAAATATAATATTTTAAAATTACCCTAACAAATGTCAAAATCCTATTGGATGACTAAAACTCGACCCATATCACCTAAGGGTCGGATTAGATTCATTTAATTAAATTTTTTCAATGAAAATAATTTAATTATTATTAAAACCAAAGAATGTGACAACATGTCACTTTCTTAAATTATATAAGTATAATAATTTTAACTTAGTGATAAACATCATAAAACTTTGAACATGAATAGTATCCAAGAATCTAACAAAATTATCTACATCATGATAATTTATTTAGAATTTTTTGGGATTAAATAATTATCATTAATTGTGACACAATAGTGATGCAGAAATTATTTATCTAGTGAAAAATCAAGAATATAGTTTTTATTAAACTAATAGTGACATTAAAAGGCACAAAACACTGACCAAAACTTATTGGTAATGTAAATTTAAACTATAATCATCCAATGGTCTAATAGTTGATCATTTGGAGTCTTATACAAGCAATAATGACACTTAATGATTTTATTTAAATGATGCCAAAGTTGTCACCTTCATATTTTAATAAATATAACAATTTAAATATTGTGATTTTAAGATGATAAATTCTAGTAAAAGTATTATTGTGAAAAGTAATATATTTTTCTTCATCATCGGATATTATTTTAAATTTTTATGCAAAAAATATGTATATTAAATAAATATACAATAATGATGTAGTAATTATTTTATTAAGAGATAAACCAAATAAATGGTTTTAAAAATAATAAAATAAATATTTTATGAACTATTTAATGTGATCCAATAATTTTATAGATAAATATGACCTTTTATTAATATATTAAATCTTTTATTTCGAACATATCTTCTTTATATATTTTATTTAAATTCAAATAAATGAATAGTGTCAAAATTGACACTATTGTTATTTCATAAAAATAACATATTATAAAATAGTTTAAAAATCACAAAAATCTTTAAAAATTATAAATTTAAATTTATATGGTCTATAATGTTATAAAGTAAACAATTATGGAAAATTCACAACAAATAAGTAATTATTTTTATAATTTAAAATTTAGAATTTTATTACCACAAATAAACTTAAATAGATTAAATAAGGATAAATCAAAATGATAAGGTTTAAAATAAGATTCAAACATGTCTAAATTTGATTGGTTGATGAGATTAGAACCCTATCTCATCTAATCTTCGAATATTAGTCATTTTTGGAGGTTTTTAAGTGGGTTTAGATTTATTATAAATTAATATTTTTAAGAATTCCTAAGGTGCCCCTCTCCTCCCTTATAAAAGGGCACCTCCTCCCCCTCCTCCTCACACCAATTTGAGCACTCAAGCTCGGAAAACCCCTGCCAAAATCCCTTCTCCAGTTCCCTATAATATTCCTAGAGGTCTTGTGTAACACCCCGAGCTTCCACGATACGCCTCTCTTTCAATAATGTAATAGCTTGCATTATACGCAAGTTCGAGTTCTAAAACACCGCGACTAAGCAAAGTAGCCGTTATGAATAGTAATAACCACTTTTTAAAATTATAGAAATTTTATATTTCAAAATGGAATTCATTTTTGTATTCGTAATATCGAAATTATCCTATGTTGAATTTTTTGTAACTTTCTGAGAACTTCCAATTTTTTATGAATAGTGAAAAATACATAAAACAACTTTTTTAATCAAAATAATTTATTGTGATAAATTATACTATTTTGTAGTTTTAAAGTATAATTAGAATATATTTTTACCATTTTATCCAATGGTGGTCATTAGAATTAATTTAACATTGAAATTGGACATAAACAATTGCCCATCTTTTGATATAAATTGTTTCTTAAAAACACGCTATTTGTTGTGACAGCGGGAATTAATTATAAAATTAACTAATGCAACTTATATGTTTGGAATTTTGTAAAATAGACATAATTTTTGAATTTGGAATATCAATTATAGCTTAGGGTGAAATTTTGGCCTTGTTCTGAAAAACTTCAATTTTTGATGAATAGTGAAACCACTAAGTGGTAGTTAAATAACTGATTTTTTCATTTAAATGATATATTACCACTTCTGTGATTTGATTTTCAAAAATCCGACATACATGGTTGTCATTAAGAAGTAAAATGTGGTTCAATGAGATTAAAATAATTTTCTGGTGAATAGTATCTTTTAAGTTCTTAATCGCGATTAGAGGTAATTAGTGTAGTTTAAGGTACAAATAATGTTATAATAATATGAGATGAGCTTGAAACTTGTCCTACTCCTATTGGATGAGTCATGGCCGACCAAGACAACCCATGGGTCAACTTGGGGACCCCATGGAGCCACTTTAGTTGGAAAATGACATTAATATATATTTATTTAATGTTAAAATTAAATTGACACAAACATGAGTTATTTTACTAAAACAGTTTTTAAGTGGGGTTACACAAGTCCAAATTTTGACTATAAAAATTCATTAGAAAGATAATACGATTTCCTACATCATAGTATTTTTTTTATAATTTTTAGAGATTAAATAAATTAAATTATTTGTGACATCATTATGATGCAGCGATGACCTCATTATTTAACGATTTAAATAAAATGAAAAGATAATGCAAAATCCAAGGCTTACACTTGTCCAAAGCCTATTGGATGAGGATATTTCGAAACCTTATCACCTTAGCCTCGAATTATATAAGTTTGGGACCTTTAGAATCCGAAAAACATTGTGAAATAATGTAACATTTCAATCTTTCCAAAACTGCCCCTCCTCTCCACTTATAAAAGGCCCCCAACTCTCCCACCTCATTTACACTATCAAGCCATTTGTCTCGGCCAAAATCTGCCCAAATACTCTCCCAACTTCCCCCTCTTACTCCTAGAAGCCTTACTTTGGGCAGAACTCTTCCCAAGGAAGCCTTTGGCTCAAATCAAAAAGAGTTACCCGATTTTGAGGTAATGTCTTTTCTAATGTTGTTTTATTTTATTTTTCTTCTCCAGCCCCCTAAACTCTTTTTATTCATTTCTTTTGTAACAACACCAGTATCCTCAATATACTAGGATGTTGTTATAAGAAGTATTCGAGCTACACTTACACACACCTACATCTAATGGTTAAAGAACATACGGTTTCTTTGGATGGCGAATTTCTGCCTCACGAAACGATGATTGTTCAACACTCATATAACACCTTCAAAGGTGGCCATTAAGATGTCACTATTTTTATATATGATATATAATATGTTTATGTTTTACTTATTCTTCTTTATTTCTCATTTATGGCATACTTTATGATTTCCATTATGGGTAAAACGCGATAATTTCATTTTAGGAAGTGCGGACTACCGCCCCCTCAAAGTGATTTGAATCGTTAATGCCATATGTGGGATGTATAAAGGATGAATTAAATGGTATTATACACTATATTATACTGGAATTATATTATACATTTATATCATTATGATTTAGTTCCATTAAATATGAAATTGAAATGAAATTAGCGTTCATGCGTATGTACGGCTTACCGTCTCCATGAACGGTGCATTTCATTTCTTACCTCTAAATGTTACGTAATATTATAAATGAATGTATATACTGGATATATAAGATATATATGACATCTAAATCATGAATATAATTCTGGATATAATGTATATTCTACCACATGAACAACTTGTAATTATAAGAAGTTTATTGTTGACTCAAGTTACCAAAGATCGACAAAACGACCGTTATTAACTTAAATAATTACATAATGTTCATAACATTGTAATAAGTGATATTAAAAGGATAATGAAATTTAAAATGGTTCTTAATAAGGTAGATATTAACTCTAGTTTATTATTCAGGAGGTTAAAGAACGGTTGAGTCAAGTCGGACACAAGGTAAGGGAACTTCTTAACCCAATTTCTATTCTTTGGGTTAATCTCCTACTTTCAAATTATGTCATGATATTATTATGTCGTATATTGTATTTATACTTTCTTTATGTGTAAATATAGTTAATACACATAATAGATATATTTTATTTAAAAATGATCTTTTTAAGGACTTTGTCTCAATCTCCATTCATTGAGGCATATTTTGTTTTATACACAAATTTCTTTTATACAGTGTATAAACCCCTTTGACTTTTACGTTTATTCAAAAGGAATCTTTTTTATACGAAGCGTTTTACTAAACGACAAAAAGGGAATGTTTTTATTTCCGTACTTATGCGGCGACAACGACTTCTCTGCCGCCGTGACCATTATTTGAGTTTCGGCTTCCTCTACAAGCCATCACTTTTTTTTAATGAAAAATAAATACAAAGTTTTAACTTTCTTTTATTTTGGTTTTGAAAATGGTTTTGAAGCATTTTTATTATATCAATGTGTTGTATTGATATCTTGTGATTGAAATGTGGAAATGTTATGTTTCCTTTATTCATGTTTTATGTGATACGATTATGTTATGGTTTATGATATGTTTAAACCTATTCATATGAGGAATGTATTGGACTTAATAAGTGACGGGTGGAGCCCGCTATAGCTCCTCGATGCATCAGTAGGTCTCATGAGACAACTAGACGTGGAATTGGACGAGGCCCTTTCCCAATTTTATTTATGGTTTTGGCCGAGGCCTTAATCATTTTAGACGTCTTGGCCGAGGCCTTGACAAAATGTTTCAGAATGTCTGGCATTATATATTCCCTCATTATGAAAGTGGTTATTGATATTGCATGTGATTATTCGACCAGTAGAATATCCATGTGAAGAAGTGAATGACATTATCTCATTTTACTTTTGCCATATTATGATGATGTTCAAGTTTAAAAGGTTTTGTTTTAGTTATTCATTGCCTTAAATGTTTGTGTTTATTTATGAAATCTTCCACAATATTGTTATCCTTAATGAGCATCTGAGCTCACCCCTTTCAATGTTTTAATATTTTCCAGGATGTGAAGAAGTATTTTATGAATGACCTGTAGGGATAGTCAGAAGAGGATATGAGTGTGGACTATGAAGACCATGTTATTGTAGTTTGTTTACCTTTTGATGTAATGAAGGACATATTAATGTATCTAGTGTTTCCAAGGCTACTAAACTAATCGGTCTTTCGAGACTTGATCTTCTGTGATCATGCCAATGTTACGGAGTAACGCACCGGCTCCGGGTAGCTGGGGTCGGGGCATTACAGTTGGTATCAGAGGCAGTTTAGTACTAACCTTGGAAGCTAGATTTAGATAAACTCTGATTAGAGCACATAGACCAAAGATAGACTTTGAGGATTAGTATAGAAGAACTTCCTAAAATTTTGGTATTATAGAGATGTTATGTGTTTTCCGAGCAATACATCCATGTCTGGATACGAGTAGGTAGAGGCGGCTCTGGCACAGATGTACCTAGGGGTAAAACCCGAAAACACCGCTTTGAGCTAAACTCGAACGGGAACTGGTGCACGACAACGGGCCTTGCTGCACTCTTGGTTACGACACTCCCGGGGGATATGCTTAGGATAATTCTCATTTTATTTACAAACCACTATGAAGGCTTATGAGTACATACTTCCTCAAAGAAAACATTTCATTTTATGATTATGGATTATATCCATAAATAGTTCAATTTATGTAAAGTGTTTAACAAGTATGGAATTCTGTATTTTGATTCATAAACTAATCTAGTTTATGCCATTGTTTAGAAATGGCGCCTAGTGGAAGGAATGGAAACCATATCAATGCACGAACTCCGTGTAGGGATTGACCTCCTGCTCAAGATAATTATTGTGGATCTGGAGATACAACTGGTGCTGATCAACTTCTCACCGTACTGGGACAACTCACGCAGGTTATGAATAATAACCTTACTCGTATGGAGCACCCTGATCCGCAACGTGGAGGATCAATGCTAGACTGTTTCATGAGGCAACAACCACCAACCTTCAATGGGAGTACAAATCCTACAGTAGCTGTGCAATGGATAAATTCCTTAGAAAAAATATTCCATGCTTGGGGAGTAGAGAAAGGGAGAAGGTTGTCATGTCAGTTTACCGCCTCACTGGAGATGCCCATCAGTGGTGGTCGCTGATTCAAAACACAACGGAAAATGATGACGTATCGAATATGGAATGGAGGGAGTTCAAAGAGAATTTCTTAGAAAAATACTTTCCTTGTGACCATCGAGCAGATATGGAAAGGCAATTTCTGAGTTTGATGCAGAAGGAGGATGAGAATGTCGCAAAGTATGAGGCTAACTTTACAAGGTTAGCGAGGCATGCTGCCGATTATATACTTAACCCAAGGAGTAATATTGATCATTTCTTTGATGGGTTAAAACCATTTCTCCGTCGAGCTTTAGTATCACAATCCTTCTCATCATACGAAGATATTGTCTCGTGTGCTATCAAGACAGAAAAGGAATTCTCTAAGTCTTATGACAACAAAGTAAAGCAAGAGAAGAAGAGAACGGTGGAACAAGAGAAAGATAAAGGGAAAAAGGGAAAGAAGGATTTTCCATTATGTGATAATTGTGGGAAGAATCACCCTGGTACTTGCCTAAAAGGAATGGGAGTTTGTTATAAATGTGGAGAAAAGGGTCACTAGGCTCATGATTGCAAGGGAAAGAAAGAGGCTGTCAAAGTTGAATGCTACAATTGTAGGGAAACAGGGCATTATGCAAATGAATGTCCTAAGTGTCAAGGAAACTTACCTCAGAAAAGGCCAAGGGATCAAGGCCAATCATATGTTGTGACTACAATTGAAGCGGAATAATTAATGTATTGGTGCTTTTGGACTCAAGGATTATATTCTGGTTATAAGAATAATGTGATATATATATATGGATTGTACTTCAGTACTTGTTGATTTCAGTAAGGTTTTAATATGATTAAGGAAATCATATTTTTAGTATGTGACAATAGGAGAAACTTTTCTTTGTTTGGGGAATCTGATGTTACAATTGATTTTGGAATTTAGAGACCTTTTAGAGAAAGTCTGGACGGAGGTATTTTGGATAACTATTAAGGTTGGAATGGATTAAGTTGAACCATGGAAAGTATTGTTTAAGGTTAAAGAATTTCTAAAGATTATTTTTGGAATATTATAATACTATAGTTTTAGGAAAAGGACGACCTGCAGGGTGGGGAATAACCCGTCGCGTCGGACAAAGCTGCAGGAATCGAACCCACAACCATAGTTCGACAAGCCTTTATTTCCTACCACTAGCCTACAAGAAGTCCCTGGTTACAAAATAATTTTACTAATCTAAATTGTATGTGTTAACATTTGGAACCTTATACAATTAGGAAAAGTATAATATTTTTGGGTTCTATTATCTTTTTGAGTGAAATGTGAGTTGAAGGTTGAAACTCTAATTGTCAGGCATAAATATATATATACCTATCTGTTATTCAATGAATAAATTAATTCTTAAACTTTAGTAAATGGATATTAAAACAAAAAAATGAGTTATCCTAATACCTTATGTCTTGTTGAATAGATGATATTTTAAATCAACATAGATTAAAGGCTTTGAGGCCCTCAATTTGACAGTTGATTGTGATTGATGACCTCAATCACTCCCTACGAATATTTACGTTTTTCCTCCAATTATATGTCTCTAATTGCCACCAATGTTCTCCTAATCGAGATCATAATTGGGTGGTGACTTTTTCATTTCCCTTTCCCTCTTATTAAGGCTAAATTTTATTAACCTTATTTCTGATGTGGGTTTTCCACAAAGGTATTTTCTATTTTCAACCTCTTATTTTCAAAGAAAAATATCAAATTGCGAGGACGCAATTTATTGAAGGAGAGGAGAATGTAACACCCCGAGCTTCCACGATACGCCTCTCTTTCAATAATGCAATAGCTTTCATTGTACGCAAGTTCGAGTTCTAAAACGCTGCAACTAATCAAAGTAGCTGTTATGAATAGTAATAACAACTTTTTAAAATTATAGAAATTTTATATTTCAAAATGGACTTCATTTTTGTATTCGTAATATTGAAATTATCCTAAGTTGAATTTTTTGTAACTTTCTGAGAACTTCCAATTTTTTATGAATAGTGAAAAATACATAAAACAACTTTTTTATTCAAAATAATTTATTGTGATAAATTATACTATTTAGTAGTTTTAAATTATAATTAGAATATATTTTTACCATTTTATCCAATGGTGGTCATTATAATTAATTTAACATTGAAATTGGACATAAACAATTGCCAATCTTTTGATATAAATTGTTTCTTAAAAACACGCTATTTGTTGTGACAACGGGAATTAATTATAAAATTAACTAATGCAACTTATATGTTTGGAATTGTGTAAAATAGACATCATTTTTGAATTTGGAATATCAATTATAGCTTAGGGTGAAATTTTGGCCTTGTTCTGAAAAACATCAATTTTTGATGAATAGTGAAACCACTAAGTGGTAGTTAAATAACTGATTTTTTCGTTTAAATGAAATATTACCAATTCGGTCATTTGATTTTCAAAAATCCGACATACATGGTTGTCATTAAGAAGTAAAATGTGGTTCAATGAGATTAAAATAATTTTTTGGCGAATAGTAACTTTTAAGTTCTTAATCGCGATTAGAGGTAATTAGTGTAGTTTAAGGTACAAATAATGTTATAATAATATGAGATGAGCATGAAACTTGTCCTACTCCTATTGGATGAGTCATGGCCGACCAATAAAACCCATGGGTCAACTTGGGGACCCCATGGAGCCACTTTAGTTGGAAAATGATATTAATATATATTTATTTAATGTTAAAATTAAATTGACACAAACATGAGTTATTTTACTAAAACAGTTTTTAAGTGGGGATAAACAAGTACAAATTTTTACTATAAATATTCATTAGAAACCTAATAAGATTTCCTACATCATAGTATTTTTTTTTATAATTTTTAGACATTAAATAAATTAAATTATTTATGACATTATTATGATGCAGCGATGACCTCATTATTTAACGATTTAAATAAAATGAGAAGATAATGCAAAATACAAGGCTTACACTTGTCAAAAGCCTATTGGATGAGGATATTTCGAAACCTTATCACCTTATCCTCGAATTATATAAGTTTGGGACCTTTATAATCCGAAAAGCATTGTGAAATAATGTAACATTTCAATCTTTCCAAAAGTGCCCCTCCTCTCCACTTATAAAAGGCCCCCACCTCTCCCACCTCATTTACACTTTCAAGCCATTTGGCTCGGCCAACATCTGCCCAAATACTCTCCCAACTTCCCCATATTACTCCTAGAAGCCTTACTTTGGGCATAACTCTTCCCAAGGAAGCCTTTGGCTCAAATCAAAAAGGGTTACCCGATTTTGAGGTAATGTCTTTTCTAATGTTGTTTTGTTTTATTTTTCTTCTCCAACCCCCTAAACTCTTTTTATTCATTTCTTTTGTAACAACGCCAGTATACTCAATATACTAGGATGTTGTTATACGAATTATTCGAGCTACACTTACAAACACCTACATCTAATGGTTAAAGAACATACGGTTTCGGTGGATGGCGAATTTCTGCCTCACGAAACGATGATTGTTTAACACTCATATAACACCTTCAAAGGTGGACATTAAGATGTCACTATTTTTATATATGATATATAATATGTTTATGTTTTAATTATGCTTCTGTATTTCTCATTTATGGCATACTTTATGATTTCCATTATGGGTAAAACGCGATAATTTCATTTTAGGAAGTGCGGACTACCGCCCCCTCAAAGTGATTTGAATCGTTAATGCCATATGTGGGATGTATAAAGGATGAAGTAAATGGTATTATACACTATATTATGCTGGAATTATATTATACATTTATATCATTATGATTTAGTTCCATTAAATATGAAATTGAAATGAAAGTAGCCTTCATGCGTACGTACGGCTTACCGTCTCCATGAACGGTGCATTTCATTTCTTACCTCTAAATGTTACGTAATATTATAAATGAATGTATATACTGGATATATAAGATATATATGACATCTAAATCATGAATATAATTCTGGATATAATGGATATTCTACCACATGAACAACTTGTAATTATAAGAAGTTTATTGTTGACTCAAGTTACCAAAGATCGACAAAACGACCGTTATTAACTTAAATAAATACATAATGTTCATAACATTGTAATAAGTGATATAAAAAGGATAATTAAATTTAAAATGGTTCTTAATAAGGTAGATATAAACTCTAGTTTATTATTCAGGAGGTTAAAGAACGGTTGAGTCAAGTCGGACACAAGGTAAGGGAACTTCTTAACCCAATTTCTATTCTTTGGGTTAATCTCGTACTTTCAAATTATGTCATGATATTATTATGTCGTATATTGTATTTATACTTTCTTTATGTGTAAATATACTGAATACACATAATAGATATATTTTATTTAAAAATGATCTTTTTAAGGACTTCGTCTCAATCTCCATTCATTGAGGCATATTTTGTTTTATACACAAATTTCTTTTATACAGTGTATAAACCCCTTTGACTTTTACGTTTATTCAAAAGGAAACTTTTTTATAAGAAGCATTTTACTAAACGAAAAAAAGGGAATGTTTTTATTTATGTACTTATGCGGTGACAATGACTTCTCTGCCGCCGTGACCATTATTTGAGTTTCGGCTTCCTCTACAAGCCATCACTTTTTTTTAATGAAAAATAAATACAAAGTTTTAACTTTCTTTTATTTTGGTTTTGAAAATGGTTTTGGAAGCATTTTTATTATATCAATGTGTTGTATTGATATCTTGTGATTGAAATGTGGAAATGTTATGTTTCCTTTATGCATGTTTTATGTGATACGATTATGTTATGGTTTATGATATGTTTAAACCTATTCATATGAGGAATGTATTGGACTTAATAAGTGACGGGTGGAGCCTGCTATAGCTCCTCGATGCATCGGTAGGTCTCATGAGACAACTAGAAATGGAATTGGCCGAGGCCCTTTCCCAATTTGATTTATGGTTTTGGCCGAGGCCTTAATCATTTTAGACGTCTTGGCCGAGGCCTTGACAAAATGTTTCAGAATGTCTGGCATTATACATTCCCTCATTATGAAAGTTGTTATTGATATTGCATGTGATTATTCGACCAGTAGAATATCCATGTGAATAAGTGAATGGCATTATCTCATTTTACTTTTTCCATATTATGTTGATGTTCAAGTTTAAAAGGCTTTTGTTTTAGTTATTCATTGCCTTAAATGTTTATGTTTATTTATGAAATCTTCCGCAATATTGTTATCCTTACTGAGCATCTGAGCTCACCCCTTTCAATGTTTTAATATTTTCCAGGATGTGAAGAAGTATTTTATGAATGACCTGCAGGGATAGTCAGAAGAGTATATGAGTGTGGACTATGAAGACCATGTTATTGTAGTTTGTTTACCTTTTGATGTAATGAAAGACTTATTAATGTATCTAGTGTTTCCAAGGCTACTAAACTAATCGGTCTTTAGAGACTTGATCTTCTGTGATCATTCCAATGTTACGAAGTAACGCACTGGATCCGGGTAGCTGGGGTCGGGGCGTTACATCTTTGTTTTCTTCAAAGACCAATCTTAGTTCCCTAAGTGAAGGATTCAAAGAGGCGTTTCAAAGAAGAGGTAATATCCATTACTGATCTTTTCAATTTTTTCTTCTTCAACTTCTTCTTCATTAGTTGTTTCATGATAAAGTAATAACATCAGTATTAATTACTTACTGATATGTTATTATAAATATGAAACAACTCTAATTAACCTTCTATCCATCCTACGGAAAAAGGAAATCACTGCGCGTGCATACGTACGGAATACCATCTCCACGCCGTGGTGTATTCTATTTTCCTCCACCACCTTAATTGGATGGGTATAAAGGTGTAATGAGTAACTATATATGATTATTATAAATTCATATTGATACTGAAATAGTATACATACACTTCAACACAATTCCACGACCATGGGAACGATATCATCGCTCATGCGTACGTACGGACTACCGTCTCCACGACGCAATGAGATTCATTCTCAAGGATTAACCATTCATGAATGATTATAAAGTATATATAATAAGTACTAATGAAATATATGACCTAATAATGATACTGGAATTATTTATATATATGTCATCTACTTAATTCCATTTAATTCAATAAGGAAACGAAAACAGCGTTCATGCGTACGTACGGACTACCGGCTCCATGAATGGTGTATTTATTTCCATTTACTGATTTATTATATATGTATATTCTGAATATATATATATATATATATATCATGTTTTATATTCTGGAATTAAGTAATCATGATCTATGTAATCATATGAATAATTACAAGTTAAAAACACGAACGACAAATGAGACGATTTTACCCAAAACGCTTCTTTAACATGAATTTACAAAAGAACGGGTAATATAAAGTCATAAGTGGACCATATATGATATAATAACAATGAATATGATTCTGGAATAAGTTAATAACATTATTTAAATCATTATACAGGAGGTTCGGACACTTACAAAGCAAGTCGGACCTAAGGTAAGGGAAATATCACAATCTCATTTTTATCCGAGATTGTTTATACTTTGGTATTTACTTGGGTGTATTTTATCATCCACATCCATGTTCCATAAATATGTAATATTGTTTCCATCCAATTACAATAGTTTTACCCTTCGGTGAATTTTTAGTAAATAATATGAAAGGAATCTTTTGTCGTTTTTTCGTACGAGGTACTTTTTGACTTTTCCGACAAAAGTACGAAGAATGTTTTTTTTAACTTATACGGCATGAATGGATTTCTAAAAAATTATTTCCAAGAAGCTTCCTTTACAAGTATTCATGTTTATTTTTAATCGACCTCTTTTATTTTAAAATTTTATGACATGTTAAGAAAGGAAAAGTGTTTTTGAAGTAGAAAGGATATTTTCCTCAAGAATGAAGTTCAAGTATTTTATCAAAATTATTTTCCATCTAAGATAATAAAAGGGTTCTTTTTTTATACCTATTATTACATGGATTTGATTATGTTGTGATGGAAATATTTTTATGAATTCCTTTATCTTATATGAATTGTTTTATGATGTCATGTTGTTTAAGAGTCCCATTTTTATTACATGGGTTACGCTATGATGTATGGTTTAGGATTATGTGGCACACATAAGAAATGATTCATTATAAGATGGGTGGGACCTATATCTCCCTCTAATGCATTGGGTAAAGATTTTATATCTCATGAGATAGACATGGTTGGAATGGTAGGTTATACCGGTTCAATGAAACAGGACTGAAACGAGGGTTACTCGATTCAGAAAGGGACTTTGTCCACTAAGATAGTCTTAGAAATGAGTCTTGACTAACAAGAAATGACTCTCTATGATTATGTGTGAATGCCACAAAGTTTCATGTTTTATGTTATGATTATTGTGATTACATTTCACTGCCATGATTTACCCCATGTTATGAAATTATGATCTCTTTTGCAGGTTAATATTTCCAATAGTTATGTGCTTATGTATATGATGTGATTGATATTTCTTTTGTTTACCCTTACTGAGCATTTGAGCTCACCCTTTTATGTTTTCTTTTCCCCAGTATAAAAAGAAAGGTTTTAGGTAAGAAAAAAAAGGGGAATATCTTTATGGGAGATATTGAAGATCTTTCACCACGATTAGAAGATTACGTTCCGAGTTTCCAAAGACACTAAACTATTACGATCCTTGTGTGTGTTTGTTTTGTACTAAGTATTCCGCAAAAGTAATGTAATGTTCATGTACGTCAAGCTACAGGTCTCTACATACAACCTTTCATAGTAGGTATGGTCTATATGAGTGTCTGGTTATTCCATTCAGTCTCACAAACATGATAGTATTTTTCATGGTGCTGATAAACCAAGTGTTCCATCCTTAATTCTGATACATCACGTATTGGGCTGGGAGTAGTGCTGATGTAGGGGTATAGAGTTTTGGCATATGAGTCTCAGTTTCTAAGGCCATGTGAGAGGAATTACCCTATTCATGATCTTGAGCTTGATGCAGTTGTTCTTGCTTTTCACTATTGGAGACATTATTTATTAGGAGATCATTTTTTGGTGTATACAGACTACAAAATCCTCAGGTATATATTTACTCAGTATTATTTGAATATGAGGGAAAAAAGGTGGGTGGAGTACCTATAGTCTTTTGACTTCAATCTTGAATACATGACCGGTAAAGGTAATGTAATGTTCGATGGACTGAGCACATGGACTCAGATACAAATAGTGCAGCAGGGAAGTAGCAAGTGGAAACTTATTGCATTAATCTCTAAGATCTATATGGAGGTGCACAATATTTAGGGATAGACATATCTAACATCCATATTTGTGACCTCTACCATATTGGATAAATTAATCCTGAGGCAGTTATCGAATTCAGAGGGTCTAGTCCTATGGGAGGGTGTGGAAGGTGAGGACCCTCCTCCTGGTTGGACCGTAGGTGTTGATGAGATCTTACATATCCATGGATGTGTTTGGGTTCCAGTGGATATACGTGGGGTTATGATGTCAGAGTTTCATGATTCATATTGGGCACTACATCCCAGAGTCACAAGATGTACCATGACTTGCATCATCAATACTAATGTCCAAGTATGAAAAGTGAGGTAGCTAGTTTTGTTACGAGGTGTTACGCCTGTCAGCATGTGAAGGAGGAACATCAACGACCAGCCATGATTTTATAGTAGTTACTTATTACCATGTGGAAATGAGATTATGTCATAATGGATTACATGACTGGTTTACCAAGGTCGCCTTGAGGTAACTATGTTGTGTGGGTTGTTGTTAACAGGATCAAAAAGGTTGATCATTTATTATCGATCAAGGATACCTTCAATGATAATGTTCTTGGAAGGTTGTATATCCATGAGATAATACAACTTCACGGGTTATCACGCACTATAATTTAAAATAAGGATTCACACTTTACATCTTGTTTCTTATAGAGTTTTCAGAGGGAACTGGGTACATAGGTGCTTCTGAGCACAGTCCACCACCTTCAGACTGATGTCCAATCAGAGAGTATGATACAAGTGCTAGAAAACATGATGAGAGAATGTGTCCAAAATTTTGGGGGTTCTTGGGAGAGAAATTCATCTAGATGAGTTCTCCTATAATAACAATTATCATGCAATGATACAAATGTCTCCTTATGAGGCATTTTACCTTAGGCTTTTCCAATCACCTTTGGATCCAGATGTCTTGGACTCACATAGGACATGTTGGTACACATGCTC
This sequence comes from Viscum album, assembly GCA_963277665.1. Lineage (NCBI taxonomy): Eukaryota > Viridiplantae > Streptophyta > Magnoliopsida > Santalales > Viscaceae > Viscum > Viscum album. The sequence goes on from OY728148.1 coordinate 942,866,435, forward strand.
CTAGGTTCCAACCAGTGACTATGCAAAGTTTCCAACAAGATTATCCTGAGACTCGAAGATGATTCCTTGGTCTCCAGCACCATATATTTGTCCCTTTGTGATCTACACTTAATTATATCCCATGACTGTGGGATATATGATTGTTGTTTAATGACAAGGCTGTGGGTTTTTGATATACTTTTCTTTACATGGTAAGGACATGTGGACATGATATGGATGTTTATGTGGAAAGGTTGTGTTGTTTGGTTATATTACTTGTAGATGCATTGTTAGGAGATGAAACTTGTTGCAGGGATCTGCAAGAGTTTGTTTAGTATTACTTGTTTGCAGTCGTTATATGCCTTCGACTTTCACACTTACATTACTACTTACTTTCACTTGTTTAGCATATTTCATTGTACTTCTTAGAACTGTATAGATATTTAGGTGGAAACCTACTGGGATGTTTATCTCACATCCTATTCGGGCCTCCTTGGGGACCCAAACAGATTATATAGTTACAAGTGATAGTAGGGGAAAGCTCCCTAAAACTATTTTTTGATAATTGATTAGAGCATGGGAGCATAGGACTAAGATGAGGCTTGCAATGCTATGGGGGCACTTTTTAGTCATTTTGGATTTTAGATACTTGTATTTTATTATATTTCTATGTACCTATTTTGGATATTTTCTAGATTCATGTATCATCTGCATCATGGTATATGAGACATTTCTAGCTTGTTACATATTATTGTCATGATCGTCTATTTTATCTATTGTCTGCTTATTGTATCTTCATCCACTATTTAAGGTGATTGACTTCCATAATGATAAATTATGGTAATTGGGGTATAGTCTCCCAAATGACTCACCTAATCCCTAACTGGTAGTCATAAGACTCTGGAATTTTGGAATATGTGCTTGAGGCCATGTAGCCAACCGGGCTTGGGGCACAGTTGAGTGACATCTGGGTTCGGGATGTTACATTTATACAATGATTCAATGATTTCATTTCAAAATTCATTGATTTCATATGAATATATAATATGATGTTGTGCATGTACATACTATTTCACATCTATGTGTGAATAAAATTCCGTAATGTAAAAAATAAATTACTTTGGGTGATAATTCTTGTAGTGAGATAAATTCGTTAAACTAATAAAAAATACAATGGGTGAGAAAATTCATAAAGTGGGAAAAAATTCTAGTGAGAGAAATCCAATTGTTTGAGAGGTTAGAGAGATGGTATTTCATAGTGACTTTTATAGCTTTAGAATTGATAATAAAATTATATATGTCACTTTTAGAGTAAGATTCAGTCAAACTATGTTATCTAGAACTACAAAAAAGAGTGGTCTTAGTGAAAGTTTATTAGTGGCAGTTCTAATAATCACTACTAAAAAACATTATTAAATATATTTGAAATATAGGGGCAGTTTCAATGAAACCGCTACTAATATTTTTAAAGAATAACTGACCCACCCCTCCACCCAATTCCCTAACTTCCTCGCTCCCTTGGTCGTGCCTCTCCATGATGCTGGAGACTTCCCCTCCCCCATGGTTGTGCCTCTCCTCGACGTCAGCAATCACCCCTCCCCCTCGGCCTCGCCTACCCCCAACACTGGTGACCACCCCCACCTCGATCATGAATATCCCTGATGCTAGTGACTCCCTCCCTCCCCCTACCCCCCACTGATCCCTCAACCCCACCTCTCCCTGACGTTGATGACCACCCCTCCCCCTCGACCCTGCCCCTCCCCTAACATCGGTGACCGACCCTCTCCCTCGATTGCGCCTCTCCCCAATTCCAGCGACTGCCCCTCACTCTCGATCATGCTTCTCCTCAGTGCCAGTGATTACCCCCCCTCTACCCAAACTATTCCTGACACTGGCGACCTCCCCTCCCCCTAGGTCACACCTCTCCCCAATGTAGGTGATCGTCCCTCACCCTCGACCCCACATCTCCCCGACACTGACCCCCTTCCCTCCGACAATATACCTCTCCCCCCTTCCCCCACTTCCCCCTGACGGCTCGCCCCTCATCCTTGATGGTGACCACACCTTTTCCCAATCCATAATATGATCCTCATGACCCCAACCCCACTTTCTACCTGATGATGACCCCACAATGACCCCCCCCCCCGCTCCTTGATCGAGATCCCCAACGACGACCCCTCTCCCCCATTTCTCGGAGAGAGAAATCCCCAATCGTAAGGTGCAATTTTTTTATATTGTATGATTGGTTTTCTATATAATTAGGTATTATATCATATTGGACAATCAAATGATAAATTTTATCACTTAAGAATCCTATACACATAACTATCATTAATTCCTATTATAAATGGGGATCATGATTCATTTATATGATGAATGCTTGTTTGTTTGTGGGGTTATAAATAGTATGTAACTGCATGATTCATTTATCCCTCATGAATTCATGGTGAGTAAGCCTTAGTGAGTTTTGGATAATGGTTGATTAGAGGATAGGAAACTATTTGGTTTTATTTATTATTCCATAAAGTTTTAGTAAGATTTTTCCACACTAGCTTGAGACTTTCTAAGTAAGAACATACTGAGTGTAGATGTATGTTCACCATGATTTTATATACAATATTTATATAATTATATGATAAATTAGTTGACTAAGCTTAATGAAGTTAATTGATGTTTACTTTTAATTGTACTAGTTTGATTAACCATTTATATCATTATATCTGAATATACAGGGAGAAGAGTGAAAATCCAATACCTGTGGATAAAAATTGGATTACATTACCTCGAAACACACCACGTTATTACAAGAGTTTGAAAAAAAAAATTAAATTAAAAAATGATCAGTGGATGGTAGAATAAAATGTGTATGTCCTGATTGAAAATTCAAGTGATAGTTAAATTTAAATGAAGTATATGATCATTTTATATAGAAAAACATTTCTGCTCAATATGTATGTAGGATTTGGCATGGTGAATATATTGTTATTAAAATTCAAAACAAAGATAATCCAATCAACAAAACACAAATAGACCCTCCAGAGGGGAATTCAGTTTGAAATTTGATAAATGAATCATTTTTCTTTGCAGGATATAATTCCCATGATTTGAATAGATGAAAAAAACCGTCAATTGACCCTGAGAATTTTAATCCTTCTAATAAGTTCAACGACCAAAAAAATGAGCATTAAGAATTAGTTGAAGACATGCAACAAAAACTGTATGTGGGATGTGATAAGTATTCAATGTTTTCTTTTCAAATTACTTTGTATCATATAAACAGTCCCAGTTTAATTATTGATAGGGAAATGTACACGATTTTAGAGTTTCATCATGATGCATTTAGTGAAGCTATAATCCTTGCATCATTCAATGAGATTGATAATGTCAAAAATAAACATGGACTATATTATACAATTATACATGAATTCCTTAATGATTTCATTCTTCACTAGGGAGAAGAGTCCGACAAAGTAGAATTCATAAGACGTTATAAAAGTAGATGAAATTCAATGAACAACAATGAGAGTATAAATCAATGTAACCCCAATAAAAAAAATAAGAAAACACCTTCAAATTTATTTCATTACTTTCCTCTGATATGATGCTTGAAAAGATTATACAGGGCATCTAACACTACATAGGAAATGAAGTTACATGATCAAGATAGTAATGACGGCTTGAAGAGACATCCAAAAGATTCAAAATCATAGAAAATGTTTGATTCATTATATTTATATTTTTATTCAAATCTTATGAATTCATGTTTGGGATTGGATTCTGATGGTTTTTACACCTTTTTTACTTTAGGTACTAATTATAGTATTTGGACAGTTGTTTTGATCCCTTATAATCTGCCTGCATAGATGTGTATGAATAAATATTATTTTTTTCGATTATTATTTCTAGAAGTAAAATGCCTAGAAATGGAATTGATGTATACCTTCAACCTCTAATCAAATAATTGTGAGAATTATGAGATGATGGAATGGAAACATATGATGCTTCAATGAGAAAACTATAAAAAATATTTGCTAATTTAATATAGACAATTACTAACATTCATGGATTTAGAAATTTATCTGATTGGAACATTCATACTAGTTTGTCTTATCTTGTTTTTAATTTTGTTCATCAACGATTACCTTATAAAATAAAATGATGTTTTTTGTGTCATCATTGATTTCTTTATTTCTTCTCATAAATCTAGTTTTAACATGACACAATTAAATGAATATATTATACTGAAAAATCCAATAAAAGAGTTATTAGGTTTAGAAATCATGGGACAATTAATGAGTGTCATTGAAGTATTTGGAAAATATAATAATTTTAAAGAAGGGGAAAATGGAAAAAGGTACAATATTTGATTCATCTGGAACACAAAAATAAGGGGTATATTTTTCAAAATTCTTTATTAGGAATATTGAGAAAAAATTATGTGGCAATGTAATTTTCTCATTGCTTAATGAGAAGGGTAAGTCAAAGGATCGCCTTAATTCTCAGAAGAATTTATAGTTAATGAATATAAACCATGATTTTTGGGAAAATGAGAATGGAAAGTATCCTTCAACTGTTTTAACAATGAAAAATCAAGAGAAAGACGTTTTCCTTCAAACTTTAAAGAATTTAAAAGTGGAATATGGATATTCAAGTAATATATCAAGGTGCGTTGACTAAAATAATTGAATGTTACATGGATTAAAAAGTCACAACTCATGTATTTGGATGGAACATTTGTTTTCATTGGAATTTTGTAATATGTTAACTAAAAAATAAACTATTGTTCCTTTTTCAAAGTGCTTTGTAAAAAAAATATAAATCCAAATGAGCATGATAAACTTCAATAAATAATTGTTTTGAAACTTTTTTATTTGTAGATGTTATTTTCCCATTCATTATTCACTATGATGATCCATTTGATAGTTTATTTGGTTGAAGAAGCTAAACATGGCTGACCAGAACATTATCAATTAATGTATCCAGTTGAGAGGTACAATGATATTATTTTTGTTTTTCATTAGAGAATTTAATTTTATTAAATTATTGCATAATTTATTGATATGTTTCTTATTTTTTTCATCAGGTACATAGGTCATTTGAAATCATATATGATGAATAAATATCATCCAAAAGGATCTATTGATATAGGTTACATATCCAAAGAGCGATTGACCTTGTATTCAATGTATTTGGATTAGATTGAGATTATATTCAATCGTGTTTAATGTTTTGATTATATCTCCACTAATTATAATTTTGAAAACTAGTTATCAATATTTCAAATTATTAGATAACCAGTTGGAAAGGGGTCAAATTTTACACTAAATGAATTGGTGTTTCTTTAAGCACATAGATATATACTGCTCAGTAGTCTTATTACAGATCCATTTATTGAAGAATTGTGATGTCAAAAAAATAAGTGATTAAGGGGTAGATCTTGAAATGAGATGGAGTTAAAAAAAGATGTTAATTAGGAGACGGTCAAATAGATCCCCCATCTGGTAAGTATATACTCATATTAATATTATTGACATGTAGTTATTTTGTCTATGTTAAAACTAAGACTTTATATAAATTTTTCTAGATAATGAATGTTGAAAATCAAGATGAAATATCACTTGATTTTATGTTTTTTTTGGCTCGAGGTCCTCTAAGAAAGTATAATATATTCGATGACTACAATATTCATAGCTTTAGGTTTCATAAAATTTACCAGGAAGAAGAATTGAAAACTCAAAATAGTTGTGTATTTACCCTTACAGAGGTGGGATATTATGGAAATTTGGATGATATAATTAAATTAAACTATCATGGTTAGTTTTTGGTATTCTTATTCAAATGAAAGTTGGTTAATATTGATATGGGTATAATGAATGATTCATTACATTTTAATTTTATCAACTTCTCTCAAATTATCCATACAAATGAGCATTTAGATAATGATACATTTATCTTGTATTCCAATGTGAAGATAGTTTATAATGTAGATAATGAAATACATGAAGGATAGTGTTTTTTTACACTTAAAATAGAGAGACTTATATGATATGAGTGATGAATATCAAGTTGTACTTTGTGACAGTGAACCTAATCAACCAAAAAACATAGAATATTTTTTTTACTGACAATATGGAAGCAATAGAACTTTCAAAAGAGGTTGAAAATTAAGCACTCATCACAATGGGGGTTTAAAATAATGAAGACAATGAAGATGAAGATAATTGAATGTATAAATCTGTAATGAAAATATATTACAATTTCTCATTGATAAGTTGTCCATACATATATAAATTGTTCAAGTTTTTCTTTTTTCTTTTTGTAAAAATTTATTAGTTTTTAATTTTCTATAAATTTAATATATCTGAACCATTTGAATTGCAAGAATGTTGAGAACAAATAAATTTCAAAATCCTAGCTGATTATCATCTCGGAGCACACTACAACTACCGTCAGCTTCTGTGGATCTGAGTGATTCATTTATAATTGAGACTACCAGCGAGCCATCCATTCCTGAAATATTTTTAGTATCCCTCCATCCAATTCACCTCCAGCTATGGAGTAGTTGGTCATCCCTTCATCTAGTGGATATCAGTGAGTTACAATTACTAGTATGCATGTCATTGTAAAAAAACTATATATTTTATTAATTGCTTAATTAATTTTTCAAATGGATACAAATAAAAATAGAAGATATATAAATATAAACATGAAATATGTGTGAGACTTGAAGGAATTCAATATTATCATTCAATTTGATGAGTTTGCAGTGCCTACTGATGATGTTTCGGGAAATCAATGGGAAGATTATTAGGTAGCTTATTTGTGATAGAATGAGCATTCCCATTAATTATAAATATTGGAGGCATATTCTTAAAACTTGGAAAAAATGAGGTTTTTGATACTTAATTAAAGCTAATTTAAATTAATATTCCTTGATAACTAATTTACACGACATGATAAAATATTGTGATATACATATACAGTATTATGATTTTTATTTCTAGATGTTTTTTCATTTGGATGTCACATGGTTTATTTCACGCCCATGCACTATGAAAAAATTAGGAAAGAAATAGTGATATTTTAAATGAATATTATGTCATGAGTTTAATGAAACATCCTTGAGCTCATGATAGATGTATGAGAAAGTGTGTGAATGAATTTCTCAAGTGAAATGGAATTCGTTTATCGATATTAACAGAGATGCATCTCATGAGGTAATTTCATTCTTTAGAGTATTGTAATAACATAAACAAAATAAAATTATAATTTTTATTAATGTTGCTATTTTTTTAGGAATTATTGAAAAAAATACTATGAATCATGAGAAATAATCCATTCTTCATATCACTGTCTCTTAGAGTTTTTTCAGAAAAAGAATAATTTTGGTTTGTATTTTATTCATTATTATTTATATCATTTTATTGTAAGTAAATTTTTTTCTAACTTGTTTATATTTTTTATAAAGGAAAATGATTTAGGTTACTCTGTTGACCATACATAGATGTGGTTTAATGTGCATAGGGAATCTGATGTCAGTTTTGTAAATGACACTACCAAATATGTTTGAGTAAGTATTCTTCATTATCATTTCATGTTATTTCATTACTATAAACAATAATGAAAAATATATTATAACAAAAAAATCCTTAAACCCAATTAAATGGGGCTGGATACATGGATAAAATGATGCCAATTTAGCACCGTTTGATACATCTATCCAACCCCAATTAATTGGGATTAAGGCTTATTTGTTGTTATAATTTATTTTTAAATATTATATTTTTATCGTAATGAAATAACAATACATAGTAATAAAAAATCTATTAATTAACTAATATTATGAAGTTCAAATATTTTAAAAAATAATTTTTAATATTTTTTATTAACAGGTTTAAATTCAAGAAATATGGGATGTGTACCCTTTATAATCATCATCAGTTTCCCAGAACGATGGAGTTCCAATTGTTTAAGGGAAGGAGAATCCCAAACATGTACAAGGGATGGGTTCTGGACCAACTCCATCAGTTGTATTTGGTAGGGAGTCATCATCAGTTACAACTACACCTAGTGGGGTTCAAGTAGCACTATTGATAGGGAATCAAAAATATAAATTGGAAGGTTGAAAGTAAAAGTGTGAGAACCGGACTCTTATAAGAAACATAGGATAAATGGTGAGAGAAAATGGAAAATGATTTAGTTTTTATATTTCAATGGATTACTAGAATGATACCCAAGGAAATTTCTAGCCTTATAGCTTATCTTATCAAGGTAAATTCTAAATTTCATAGATCATTCACACATTTTCAAAGAACGTATACAACTTCCTAAAATAAAATTAAAATGACACTTTTAAATTAAAAACATGAACTTCAAGTCATACCGACATCATCTTGCACTGGATTGATGTGTGTTTGATTCATACAAATAAAAAATAAATTAAATATTGTTATCCTTAAGTTTGAAAATAATTCAATCTCATTTTCTGAGTTTTTACATAGTAAATGGTTTGTAAAGGTACCAAAGCCTTTAAAAACATGTGTGTGTAGGGGGGGTCAAAAATAGGAATTAGATTCCATATTAACATAAAATATGAGGAAAATGATTGTGGATTGATTTTGAAATGTAGGAATAGATGAAACATAATTTAAAGTTATAGTTTATCTGAGCTGCGTGTAATTGTATTGTTAGTGTTTTAAAACAACAAAACATGTGTGTAAAGGTTCAAACCCTAGAAAACGATATCATATTGACATGAAATCATGAGAAAACCACCGTTGAATTATTTATGGCAGGTACTCATATAAAAAATATCAATTAGACTTGTGGTGTAGTCAAAATTCCTTAGTAAATAGTTTTTATAGGTGCTAAATCCTTTAAAAATACATGATAGGGGGTCAAAATTAGAAAAATGACGTTCGATTTCCATGAATTTAGAGGAAAATAACCAGGGATAGTTTTTAAAATGTATGAACCAATAACATGTTATTCTAGGTTACAGTTTTCTAAGGATTCCTGTAAATGAATTTTTAGTGTTTTAAACTACTAAAAGATGTGTAAAATATTCCAAACCAAAGAAGAAAACCTCATATTGACTTGAAATCATATGAAAACCACCATTGAATTATTTTTGACACGTAATTATAGGCAAAAATTCATTCCAACGTGCGGTGTGGTTGGAATGACTTAGTAAATAAATTATAAAGGCATCAAAGCCTTTAAAAATGTGTGTCGGGGTGTCACAACTAGGAAAATTTCATCATATTTCCATAAAACCTTATAAGAAAAAAAAATGTTTATTGATTTTTGAAATGTAGGACCCGATGATATGTCATTATGTGTTACAAATTTTTGGGAATGTTCATAAGTGTGTTTTAGTGTTTTAAACCACATAAACATGCATGTAACAATCAAAACAATAGAAAAAGACCTCATATTGACATGAAGTCATGAAAAAACAATTGTTTAGTTACTTCTGATGTGTATTCATAGATTACACATCAATCTGATATGTAGTTTGGTCGGAATGGACAGTATACTATTTTTAAAGGTCCCAAAGCCTTTAAGAATGTGTGTTAGAGGGTCAAAACCAGGAAAGAATTGTCTGATTCCCATTAAATTATATAAAAATGACTATAGCTTAATTTTTGATATGTAGGAACTGATAACATGACATTATGATTTATGGTTTTTGTGGGATTCTTGTAAACACATTTTTAGTGTTTTAAAAGAGTAAAACAAGTATATAATGGTGAAAACCATAGAAAAATAACTCATACTACTGTCAAATCATGCTAAATTAACTGCTGAGATATTTTTGACATTTATGCATAGACAACACATCAATCTAACATGTGGGGTGGTTAGAATGACTTGGTAAACGACTTTTAAGGATATTAAAGCCTTTAAAAACATGTATATGGGGGTCAAAACAAAGAAAAAATCTGCATCTTTCTATAAAATATAAGGAAAACAACCATAGATTTATTTTTGAAATATTAGAACCAACAGAACATCATTCTGAAGTATTATTTTCCTGGGATGCTCGTAAATGTGTTTTTTGTGTTTTCAAACACTAAAATGTGTGTGTAACATTCAAAAAAAGTGAAAATGACCTCATATTAATGTGAAATCAGGGTAAAAATACCAATTAGTTACTTTTGACATGTACTTACTAACAAGACATCAATATGATTTGAAATGAAGTTGGAATGGATCAGTAAATAGTTTTTAAAGGTAAGAAAGCCTTTAAAAACATGTGGTGGGGGTACAACACTAGGAAGAAATCATTCGATTTCAATGAAATCATAATTCAATAACCATAAGTGGATTTTTTAAATCTATTAATAGATGAGATGTCATTTTGAGTTACGGTTTTATTTGGCTTCCCATGAATTCATTTTTAGTATTTTAAAAAACTAAAACATGCAACAGTCAAAGCCATAGAAAAAAACATCAGATTTATGTCAAATCATTGGACAACTTCCATTGTTTTATTTTTGAAGTGTATGTGTAATGTCAATCTTATGTGAAGTGTGGTCAGAATGGCTTGGTAAATAGTTTTTAAAGGTAGTGAAGCCTTTAAAAACATGTTTTGGGGGTCAAAACAAAGAAAATGTTGTCATATTTCCATGAAATCATAGAAAAATTACCATAGATTTATTTTTGAAATGTAGGAACCAACATAACATAATTTTATGTTACGGTTTTCCTGGGATGTCATTAAATGGATTTTTAGTGTTTTAAAACACATAAATGTGTGTGTAATGGTAAAAACAATAGAAAATTAATCCATATTGACATTAAATCATGGGAAAACCACTTTTGAGTTATTTTTGATGTATACACATTGACAAAATGTCAATCCGATATGTGGTGTGGTCATTATGACTTAATAAATAGTTTTTTAAAGGTATCGAAGCCTTTAAAAACATGTGATGGAGGGTCAAAACTAGGAAAAAATAATTGAATTACCATGAAATCAAAGTAAAACAACTATATATTGATTTTTAAAATTTAATATCTAACAACACATCATTTCAACTTACAGTTTTCCTAGGATACCTGTAAACACGTTTTTAGTGTTTTTAAACACTAAAACATGCGTGTAATGGTCAAAACCATAGAAAAAGACATCAAATTGACATGAAATCATAGTATATCTATATTGTATTTATTTTTTATTTTCACACATAGGAAAAACATCAACATAATGTGTAGTGTGATCAGAATGGATCGGTAAATTGTTTTTAAAGGTATAGAAGCCTTTAAAAACATGCATTAGGGGGTCAAAACCAAGAAAAAATCATCTAATTTCTATGAAATCATAGTAAAATGACCAAATAATTATTTTTTAAAATTAATAATTGATGAAACATAATTTTTACTTACGGTTTGCCTATGATTATTATAACATGTTTTTAGTGTTTTAAAAAACTAAAATATGTGTGTAATAGAAAAAAACATAGAAAAATGCTACAGATTGATGTGAAATCATGGTAAAACCACCGTTAAGTTATTTTGGACTTTTAATTGTAGAAAACATGTAAATTTGTTGTGTTTTGTGGTTAAAATGGATCTATAAAAACTTTTTAAATGTATCGAAGCCTTTAAAAACATGTATTTTGGGGGGGGGGGGTCAAAACAAGGTAAACATCATCATATTACCATAAACTCAGTGGAAAATGACCATATATTTATTTTTGAAATTTAGGAATCGAAGTAATGTCATTTCAAGTTAGGGTTTTTCTAGGATGCTCGTAAATAGGTTTTTAGTGTTTTAAGAAACATAAACGTGTAGATAACAATAAAAACTATAAAAAATCACCTCTAATTGAAGTTAAATCAAGGGAAAAACACCATTGTGTTTTTTTTTTGATTTTTTAGTGTAGAAAAAACATCAATTTGACATGTAGTGTGGTCACAATGGCTCAGTAAATAGATTTTAAAGGTATTGAAGCCTTTAAAAGCATGCATCGGGGGGTTAAGACTAGGAAAACATCTTCAGATTGCAATGAAATTCGAAGATAATGACTATTGAATGGTTTTTTGAAATGTATGAATTAACAACCCATCATTCAGATTTATGGTTTTCCAAGGATTCCCATAAACACATTTTTTGTGTTTTAAACACTAAAACATGTGTGTAATGGTAAAAACCATTACAAAAACCCTCATATTGACATGAAACCATGGAACAACCACCATTGATTTGGTTTTTAAATATAGTATATGATTTTATATCAAATTCATTTAAAAAATATTAAGTAAAAAATTAACGACATTGCACATCGATTAAAAAATCAATTAGAATTTTATGTACATATCCCATTTTAGTTTCATGTGTTGAATAATATTTCAAATAGGAAAATTTATGTTTTAAAAGTGTTTTTCATGGTATATTATTTGTTTTATGTTAAATTGTCTTCTGTTTGATTAACAAAATAACAAATTTTATCTGAAACATTATAAATATATTCCATTTCTTTTCACATTTTCATTTCTTTTCTTAAATGTTATGGTTTTTATTATAGGTGATATATGTTAACCGAAGTAAAGAGGTTGACCATTAGATTCAAGAAATTATTTATAATTAGGTTGTGATGGTTTTTAGTTTCTTTGGTAGGTTTAAATTTTATCAATGATTCTATTGTAATTCTGATTTGTTATGTTTAGTTTTAATTTTTGTCTCTTTTATTACAATTGATGAGATTATGTGGTACGTTTCAATTGATGAGATGATGTAGAGTTAGAATATTGAAACATAGGTCATGGGGTAAGAATATATTGGGCATGGGTTGTTGTTGGACATATTTATATGTATATATTCATAATTGAGGTATGGGTTGACTGAAGTAATCAGTTGACTGAGGTTATGATGAGAATGAATATATATGTATATAAATATGGATGTATCTTGAATGATGTATGTATGATGAGTTTATTGTGCATTTATGTTTTATTTTATTACATGTCAATGTTTTTATATTTATATTTTGTTATTAAATATTTTTAAAAAGTATAATTTTTTAAAAATATTGAGAGGTGATTTTTAAGAACCACTGTTAAAAAAATGAAATTGAATCATAATTAACAGTGGTTAATATTAACTACCAATAATCCTAACATCCACTAACATATTTATCGGTTGTTAGGTTCATCTTATCTATTTTATTTTCAGGTTTTTTTTATAAAATCACCGTTAAATAAAATGAAAATCATTGCTAAATTCTAAAAAAGAATCACATAAAAAACCATCATGAAATGAACAAAACTACTGTGAAATGACTAGAGAACATGCAATACAAGAATATTTTAGTAACCACCGCTAAATAATTTGGAAAAGGTTTAAACTACTTCCACTAGAAGAAAAAATCACTACAATGAATGGTATTTGTTTTAGTATAGTGTCCTTTTTAATGGTTTTTGTAATGCCCTCACCTGAAATATCGGGTTCGAACCAGAGTGATACAAGACCTCAGGTATGCCTCCCCACACACAAGAGGTTTCTGACTAGTAGTGAGGGTCTAATTCCATCAGTGGTGAGACTATACCCATAGTATCATGTCATAATTCAAATAATACATAATAAAGAATATAATAGAAACTTGGGTAATTATGTGGATGCTTAAAGATGAGACACATTCCATAAAATAATAAATTGGATTCTAAAGTGGAAATTAAAACTATAGTAAAAATAGGTAGATAAATAAATAAATAGAACATCAGGGTCCTCCAGAGTCCATCTCGATATAATATCATCTTCATTCTCATTTTCTCAGCCATCAGCCATAGGTCCCTTTTCCTTATCCAAAACCCTAAACATAAAATCTGATTGTGCATCTATATTATTATGTAAGGTGTGAGTAATAAAATTCTATAGGACTCCACTAATTCATCCTTAACAAGTGTGAGCATGTTTAACAAGTGTATTCGGTGATAATAATAAATGAAAAATAAATCATAAAATCTAAAATCACATAACGAGTGGTTGTGTGTTAACAAAGATGCTACAACCCCCGACTGTACTTGCATCAACTCCATGTTGAATTGAAAGTCAATATATCAAAAGTAATCAATATGTGGCCATGAGACTAATGATCATACTTCTTGTAATTTTTTGTACATACTACTCGACATCCACTGAGCTCGAACATTAGACTTCCACTCCCACATATCCTCTTGGATCTATCCATATTTTCAAAGGATCAAGAAAAGTGGCACCTTATGATGGTTCCGGGAGTAGTGGAAGCATGTGGTGGTGGGAAATATATTAAAATTTCTTGTAATGTTTATATGCTCAATAATAAGAGTGAGGAGCTTGAACATCAAATTTTTAATTAATTTATTTAATGTAATAAAAAATGATTACCCTATCTTAGGAATATTTCATCATTAATGTTGTTAATCATATGAAAAGACCCTTTCAAATTTCCTTCATTGCGCTATGAGGATCCATGTTTAGAATCCCTATAGAGAAAATCCACACATGCTCCATTGATATTCAATAAATGTTAAATGATCTCTTTTTGCTAGTGTGGGGAATAAAATTTCATGAGTTTTTCATTCTTGATGACTCATTCTTTAATCTTGAATAAATCTCTCAAACATTTATTTTTCATGATAGGGAGAGAGATAGATGAGTTAAATGAAAATTAATTATTTGAAACAATTATCTATTTTCAATTACCTTCACAATAGCCATAACAAGATATTTATTGAGGTAGATTTTAGGTTAGGATATTTTTGTTATTGCATTCCTGCCCTTAAAAAATATTAAAACCTTTAATAAACCCTATTCCATATAATAATAATATACTTATTATTATTCTATGGTGCGCTCCAACTTGAGCATCAAAAAATATTATATAACCATCTTTTTAATTAATATTATTTATTAGACACGGTCTTGGTCTATTAAAACTCTTCTTTGATTTATTAAACACCTAAATAAATATTTAATTTAAATATTTCATTAAACAATATATATTTGTGATAAATAAAACAAGAATAAAATTATACCTCAGTCTTGAGAATAATATTTTTTCAATTAATAAAATTCAAATTGTATTTAATCAAGATCATCAGAAACAGTTAGTGTTTTACCCTATAAGATTCTTTAAAATTGGCATCAAGAGAGCTTGCCTAAAGTCAAAAATTAATATCCAGAAATGATTCAAGGCACCCAAGAGAAATAACTTAATTTCGAAATGATGAAAACCTAAAATGAACACTAACAATATAATATAATCCCTTTATCATAATATCTCATCAAGAAGGTTGCACATCTATGTCACCAACCTATTTTCTTGGTACATCTTTCTTTAAATATCTAAAATAAACACATCGTTACATCATGTACATGGAATTTAATATAATGGTTCTATTTTAATCAAATGGATGTGATATCTGATTCCATAAATATAGAAGGGATAAATCCTTCTTTATCTTATTCATTAATGACATGCGAGTCATGACAAGAACAATTTTACCTAACTTACCATGAATATATGTCATCATGATTTTCATCATAAAATCTAAGTTCATGAGTTATAAAATTCATTACTGATAATTTAAAATTCCAAGTACCATTACACATGCTTGGATATAGGAATATCTGATGACACCAAAACATGTGGAATTCCAACCAGTGATTCTTTCTCATAATCTCCCATATTGGTGATTACCATGTGAGAACTTCATGATACTAAGACTCACCCTCTTATGAGTACTCTCACTTAACAGTCTATGAACTATGTGTCCCATCATAGTATGCTATCCGAGAGAAGAACAATCTTTAAGAATATCATTATAAAACATCAAGGTTCTCAATATAACAGAGAACTTCTATGAACTTATCAATGTGACATATACTCTAGGACATTATTACATTAGAGTCTTACAGAACAATAGACAATATGTAATAATATGTTTTATTAATATTCAATATATAAAACATACTTGTAATTAATGTAAAAATAGCTAATCCGAGGACACCAACTCCAAGAAACTCCCATGAGGACTAGATCCAACTACCTACAACTTTTAGTACAATTGAACTCACTTGATAATCATATTTATGGTGAGTCAATATTTTAGTCATGGGGTATGATATATTTTCTTCTTTGGAAATACTACTCACTAAAATCTCACATCTCTTAAAAAAATCCCTCAATAGATGATACTTACAAATTACATGCTTTGTCTGTTGATGTGTACTTGGCTCTTTTACGAGATACACCACTACAATATTATCACAACAGAATGTAATGGGATATTTACTATTAAATACAAATTCAAGTTCTTGGATGATTTTTTGCATCCATAATTCTTATTTAGCTACCTCATAAGTCACAATATACTTGGACTCTACTATAAAATCCATGAGCATAGCCTTTTTTGAACTCTTCCAGCTCACAATACCTCTACTAAAAGTGAATATGTGACTCATTTTTTACTTCATGTCATCTTGATAAGTTTTAAATCTATAATCCTTATATCTTTTGGTGATGGGTTCCCCATATCATCCATAAACTAGGAACATATCCTCAGTACACCTCTAATAATTAATGATAATCTTGACTACCATCTAATAGAGGTCAACTAGATAATCTTGATATCTTTTTACTAAAATTGATTCATAAGAAACATCTATCCTAGTACATATCATAATATACATGAATGACCCAATAACTTATGCATATGAAATCCTTTCCATTCTATGTATTTACCCATGTATCTGAGAAAACATTTTCTTGGAAGGATGAATTCCATGTGTCATTGGAAACAATCCCCTCTTGGATTTCTCCATACCAAATCTCTTAGGTATCTTATCAATGTATGTACATTGACTTAGACTGGGAAATTTTTTGGTTCTATCATTATTGATCTTGATTCAAAATATATATGATGTCTCTCCCAAGTCCTTCATAGAGAATCATTTATTTAACCACATCTTAAAAAACTGTAAGACTGGTATTTGATTTCCTATAAGGAATATGTCATAAACATATACTATTATGAAAATGAATGCAATCCCACTAAATTGATTGTAGACACAAGGATCAAACTCATTATTTATGAAACCACATTCTATTATAGATTCATCAAAATGAATGTTCCATATCCTAGATACTTGATTTAATCCATAAATGGATTATTTTTCATTTTGTGTATATTTTCATCTTTTGTAGTCACAAAACCTTCAAGTTGTTTTATATAAAAATCTTCCTGATGGTTCCCATTATGTAAGGCAGTGTTGACATCCATTTCTCGAATCTCATAGTCACGGTAAGCCTCAATGTCATGTAAAATTCTGATGGATCTCGACATTACAACTAGTGAAAATGTTTTATCTCAGTTAATTTTTTGATGCAATATCAATGCATTTACAACTATTCATACCTTATTGGTACTGAATTTTCCTTCAATTTCTAGTTTCCTATTGAATACCCACTTGCAACCAATGGGTTTTACATTCATTGTAGGATCTACCAAAAAACAGACTTGATTATGGTATAAAGAATCCATTTTAGATTTGATGGATTATTTTCACTTGGCAACATCTGTGCCACATACTGCTTCCTTTTAGGTTATAGGATCATTATTATAAACTAATAATTACTCACCATCATTGGTGACAAGAAAACCATACCATTTTGGTTCTCTAACCTCTCTTGTGATCCCACACATTACTTGTGTCTCTAGAATAGTTTCTTCTTACATGTAGATTTATAGAGCCGGTTCCTATGACACATCTTATGTACCTTGATTATAAACATCATCTAATTCTATATCCATCCCACTATCACTTTTAGAGATGTTTTCCCTCTCAAGGAATATGGAATGTCTTTCCACTATTACTTTTTTTCTAAGGGTTCATATTGGTAATATCCCATTGTTTCTTTGAGGTATACTATAATGTCACATTCTAAACCTTAAGGTTAATGTTTCTTCCTAAAATAGGCCTTAAAAAACACCTTCTAAACCAAAATATGCAATTATGACAACATAGGTTTCTTTCCATTTCATAAATGGCATGGTATATTGATTAACCTTCGTGGTGTTTTTTTAAAAAGTTTTGTATTTGTAGAGAATTAATCTTTTGAAAAATAATACTTTTTGAAAAACTGTTGAATGATTATAAATTTTCAAAGATAAACAAAAATATGGAGAAAAGTTTTGTTTTAGAGAAAGTTGTTTTTTGGATACAGATGATCTGACTAAGCAGCACCAAACACAAAGTATCAAACTCTGTAGCACCAATCAAATAAGTTGTTAGAATAATAAATTTGTTGATCAAAGACATCATTGGTCTTAGATCCATTAGCATGATGTTCAAGTTTCATTTAACTCAGTGTTGGTTATAAGTTCAAAATGATGTTGAAGAGTTTGGATGAAGATAGTGATGTTAGGAGTTAGAAAGTTTTAAACTTTCTAACCTTCATCAAGTCGATGACTTTCTAATTTTTAATTCTCAAATATCATAAATTGTATATAAAAATAGTGATACAATACTTATAAAGAAAAGGGGGGGATAGGTGAAACCGTTCATATTGTGTTTTGGATGAAAAGAAACAAGGTATTGAAAGTAATAGAAGTCATAATAATTTACCTATGTGAGTCAGAAGGTTCTTTTCCATTCTTGAAGTTATCATAAGTCATGAAAACTCTCATGATAAAATATTTTGAATAAATGGGGGAATCATAAATATTTTCATAGTAATAGGAATCAAGAAAGAGTTTGCATCAGATCCAAAAGTACAGAGCACATATGTTTTTAGAAGTACGAATGAGTTATAGCTAGTGAGGTTAGAATAATTTCAAAGTTGCAGAAAGCAGTTTCCATCGTAATGAGAATTCCATCGTTATGACAATTATATCAGACTAAAGATAAGGTTGTTCCATCAAACTAACTATGAGGAGTAATTTCAATAAAACTGACTCTGAGGAGGAAATTCAATCATAGTGACTTTGAGAATGAAATTCAATAAAGATTGACTTTGAGAACAAATTTCAATTAAACTACCTCTAAGAAAAAATTCAACCAGACTAACTCTGATGAGGAAAGTCAATTCAGAATGAGATGAGCAAGTTCCATCATAATGAGTTGAGGATGTTCCATCCGAATGAGCTAAGTAAGTTACATCATAATGAGCTAATGAAGATCCATAATACCGAATAATATTTAGGATGTCTGATAATAATAATTAAAAATAAGTCCCAATATGATTTCAATATATTTGTGAAGAGTTTAAGTTGTCAATATTCAAATTCAAATATGTGTAGATGTTGATGTTTCTTAATTTAATTAAGTCGGAAAAGTTTTCCAGTTTCATGCCTTTGCCTTTCTAGGATTCATATTAATATAATCACAATACATTTGTACTTTACATATTTTTTATGTGATTGGAAAAGGTGGAGCAGAATTCATTTCAAAGTTTTCTTTTTTGGAGTCAGACCTCATTATATGGTTGGATATTTTAATGTTTTGATTACCGGACTAAGGAATATCTATATGAAAATTTTGGGAAGAGTTTGAGTAATATATATTGAGAATGAGTTCATAGTAATGTTTTCATTAGACTAAATTCATTGGACTATGTCCATTAAACCCATCCCCGTTAGAATGAGAGAATCAGGCCTTGCCACATCGGACTGAGGATTCTAGATAGAGAAGTTGTGGAGAAGTTTCAAGAAATCCTTTCTTATTTTATTTTGGATCAATTGTTTGTAATGAAATTTGTAACGTTATGGAAGTGAGTATAATAATTTCTACTGAGACATATAAGCTATCTCGTGGGAGTGGGCATGAGATGTATTCACTTATTCATTGTAGAGAATTTATATAGACCCCCATGAGTGTCTATGTAAAGGATGTAGGTTATCACACCGAGGAGAAACCTTGTAAATATTACGCGATTTACTTTATTTACTACATTTTCATGCATGGGTATTTACTAAATTAAAATAAGGATATAAAAATTAACAGGTTTCAAGGGTTATGTTTTTTAAAAAATTTGCAACTTATAAAAGTGACCAATTGATTCAACCCCCTTCTAAGTTGTTATTTAATCATTTGAAACATTAACTTCTATCATAGGTAAGGTTCTATTATTTAATCCTTATCATTTATAATATCAATTCTATCAATAGTATAAAAATTCCTATATTTGATGGAAAAAATTATTATGGATGAAAAAATTAGATGATTCTTTAAGTCTTATATTTTGGCCTAGAAGTTGTTGATTCTACGACAATTGGTTTTACCCCTATTAAGAAATACTCTCCTATGTTGTTTACTAATAAAATAAATATAGATATTGATGGAAAGGCTATAAATTCTATTCTTATGACCTTATCAAGAAATTGTTATATGAAGGTCATGGGTTTCAAAACTTTAAAGAGTATGTTGGATAAGCTGGAAAGTATATTCAATGGGAATACTAAAGTGAAAGAAGAAAAGATAGAAATATGGAATAGTATGTATGAATACATAAGAATGAGAGATGAAGAATCCATTGATGAATACTTCATGAGATGAAATGAAATTGTTTGTGTAAGATCCCGACCATTCATGAAGATGATTCGAGATTAATTTCAGGTATTTATTTTTTTCTTGTTTGAGAAAACTTGGGTTGGGTTTTACCTTGGGGTGTGTTTGGGAGAAAATTTTAGAAAATATGAAGGTATAAGAGAAATTCATGGTTGGCGCATGGTTTTCCCGAACCATGTGCCACATCCCATCAAACTGTGCAACACTGGACAGAGGTATTTCATGGTTAACACACAGTTTTCAAAACCATACACCCTCTTAAGAGAAATTGTGCACCCCCATAACAGAGGCGCATAGTTAGGATCATAGTTATGGGAAACCATTCACCCCTTCCCAACTAACCATGCACGACCTTTTAAATGACCCAAAAATTATATCTTTAATCACTCAACCCCCCATTTTAACTTTTATTTGACCCCTATTCGACCATAGATGATATTTCATGATTTAGCAGCCTCTTATATGGATTAAAAGTCTTTATGACCTCAATTATTTTTGATTCAAAGACTATATCAAATATTTGCACCCTTCTAAGTAAGAGGATCTCATCTCACTTGGTTTGTCATTCTTTCTCCTTTCTTCTCCTATTTTATATAGGGTTTGTTTTTATTATTTTGATTGGATATATACCTTGTTTTTTATCTAGATATATTATTGTAGATATATAGATTGATTTAAGAGATCTTTATTTGTTCAATCTTGATTTTGGGTTTTAGATTCAGATCTTGTTCTATGTCTTTGTGCTACTCAAATTTTGGGGATTTCTGTTGGACGACCGCTTGTCAACAAATCAAGTTAGTTAGTCTATAATCAAAATCAAAAATCATTATTTAAATTATGTATATGTTATTTAATAATTTCTATTAGATTTTTGGAAATTGTATTCTTGACTGAATTAATTAATTTGGTGAATTAATTAATTAAGGAAATGTGAAATTGGGGATTTTGAAAATTATAGATTGATATAATTAATTGTAGAATTAATTGTGAGATATTTAGATTTGAGGATTGAAATATTTAATTTTTTGATTAATTATGATCTATTGAGCTTGTTATTGAGATAATTAATTGTGGAATTAATTATGGAATTTTGAGTTTGTGCATATTGATTAATTAATTGAAGAATTAATTAATGTGGTTGATGTACTAAATTAATTGTGGAATTAATTAAGGGTATTTATGTGAAAAAATAATATTATAATTAGTAATAAAAATTTTGGGGTTAGATAATTATTTAATTGAATAATATAATTTAAGTTAGTAATTAATTGTAGAATTAATTAATTTACATGATGTGGTTAATTAATTTTTTAATTAATTAATGTTATTTATGTGATTAGTTAATTATTGAATTAAATAGTGGAATCTTTGTGTTTAAATAATTATTTAATTAGTAATGGAATTTATTTGGATGTTTAACTGTTGAATTAATTAAGTGTTTTGAATGCTAACATGGCAATTTAGTTTAGAATTAAATAATGGGAACATTTTCATTCTAATGTGTATGTTATGAATGGTAACATGGTTATTTAGTTGTGAAATAAAGAATGATAACATTATCATTATAATTTGTATGGTATGAATGGTAACATGGTCATTTAGCTATGAATTAAATAATGGGAACATGGTCATTATATTGTGTGACGTATGAATGGTAACATGGGAATTCAAGTATGAATTAAATAATGGAATCAATGACATTATGAGATAAGATATTCATTAGACATACATGAGGACCCGATATGAGACAAAGTAGGTATTGAATGGTAAAAATGGAATTATGAGATATGAAATCCATTAGACATACTTCAGGCATTAGCATGATCCAAAGAAAGAATTAAGGTATGAGTTTCTATGAGAATTCGGGGGGTTTATGTTGTTAAATAAAGACTAATTGATAATGTTATAACTACTTACTTATGAATTTTAATTATGTATTTGTACAACTGCATACACTTTCTATTAAGTATATATTGTTTTATACAGCGTTGGTGGTGTCCTACTGAGCTGTACTCACACCCTACTCAGGATACCTTATTTGTACCCAAATAGACTTTGTGTTTTTTGGATACGTTAAGGGAAAAAGATCATTGTTTTATGGATGATATGGGATAGGGCATGGATAATGGAACTAGACATGATTCAGGACCCAATTAGGGGTGTCATAAGTGTATTTATTTTCTGTTTAATTTTAGACACTTGACACATACATTGGCATGGAATATTTTCTTCTTAGTTTTTATATTGTATTTCCACTTTTAACCATCTCGTGATACCAGTTATTTCAGGTTATGATTACATGTTATTCAGTTATAGTTTCTTATTTTTTTCTAGTGTATTTAATATGATAAAAGGGTGTATAGCCTTCCCATTATCGATATTTCAGACCCTCACTACTATTTGGTATCCTCTAGCATACGGGGAGGCAAACCTGGGGTCATGTGACTAACCAACATGAGGCACCGATGTGTGGCACCTCAGTCAGGACATTACAATGTGTTATCAGAGTCCATTTTTCTTTTATTTTTTATTTTTTATTACTATTTGGTAAAGGTAGAAATTAATCTAGAAATATTCAGGCCTTGGATATGATATCATGCATGGGAGTAGCTAAACCATGTATGGGGGAGTACCCAAGTACCCAGGGTGGGATTGTTGTTATTCCTGTTTGCTGTTACAGTTGAATATTATTTCAGCATGGGTGACACACTTGTTGTGTGTCGTGATTATTGATGTTAATTTTTTCTAAGTTTTGACTCGTGGACCAATATGGCACAAGATTTGAGTTACATGCATCATTCTAGGAACTTAGGTTTATTGTGACATCATCATTTTAGGAACACGTAGAAAAATGGTTTATGGGTATGTTATTGAACTTGAACTGTTTTTCTTTGCTTATGAAATTGAAATGAAAATGGAACCTAACATGAAATTGAGAAAAATTATAGAATGATGTAAGATGAGAATAAATCGGTGTCTAAATGAGAAACTTTAATAATTAGAATGTGTTTACCCTTGTTATCTCATACCAAGGAGTAATATTATTAATGGTAGAGATAACACCTCTATTTTGACTATGTCGTAGGGTTTGGGGAAATGACTTATTATGGAATATTGTATTTTACCTTAAATGTTTTAATTTTGTAAAAGGTTTCCTATGGTACCTATTTGTAATGGTATGGAATTTTCTCTTTGACAGCACTTATTAAGAGGATAACATGAGGATATGACTAGAGATTATCTACCAGTAGTAGGAACTAAGGCACCAATTCTGTTAGGTGAGGAATTCAGGGAGTAGTTCCAAGAGAACTTTTCCCACTTCATGAAATTCATGGGAAGAGACCTATGGAGGGTTGTGAAGAGTATGTTTGATCTAAAAATGGAGTTACAAATTCAACACCCTCTTGATTTTATTGGAGAGGGTGGACCTGAGAGAGATGATTTCTAGGTTGAGTCCATCGAGACTATATCTGACCACATTGAGACTCCTGTAGAGAGGATGGTCATGTTGGATGCTTACATTATAGGAGGATCAGTGATCACTGGTGGTATGGTTAGGCGTGGACTGCATAGGCTAGTGGAATGTTATGGAAGGAACTGTTGGAATAGTTTCTAGAGAACTTCTATACAGATATACTGAGGTAGGAGAGTGTAGCTGAGTTCATGAGGTTGACTTGGGGGAGTATTAATGTGATAGAATATGTTGGACACAATACACATTTGTAACACTTTTCTCTAGAATTTGTAGTGGATGAGATAACTACAGAGAGACATTTTTAGGATGGGCTTAAATGTGAGATTAAGTCCCAAGTTAAACATTTTCAATTAAAGGAGTTTGCTGAGGTGGTGGATAAGGATCTCATAAATATGGGTAACCCGAAGAGGCTTCCAGTGTAGGAATGGTGGTTCCATTTGGATGATTATAATGTATGACTTCTAAGAGTAGGAATCATTGCTTTGAAAGCATCAACCAGGGCAATAGGAAATAGAGTACCTAAAAAGAGGGATCAGTTGCATAGGACCTTAGTCAGGTGATCTATCACCAGTGTGATAGATTAGGAATCTTTTGAAGATAGTTCCCTCAGCCACCAAATTAGTTAAAGTCTTGCAAAAAGATGGTACATCTACAAAAGTTCTACAGGGCCCAGTGCTAGATGAGTAGTAAGGGTATAGCTAGTTAGAATCAGAGTGTAAGAAGAGGATATTCTGCACCATATTAGTCTTGCATATGGATTTCTATTAGACAAGGTGGTAACAGTAGTGTATGTGGAGCTTCAGGGTAAGAGAGCTCTGATTAGTAGAGTATTAAAGCACATGGGACTTAGACTACATCACAAGGAATTGGGGTAAGACTATTGCATTCTATTCACCCTATACTTATGGATATCAAGACTGGACCATTGACAATGAGAGGTACTATTTTTATAGCTTCTATGATATCTAGTGCCTTATTTTATATCGGTTCCTATCATTCCTTTATTTCTACAAAACTTTTTAATGGTTTGATCCTAGTGATAGAGTTCATGAGTGGGGTGTTGACGACAAACACACCTCATGGAGTTCAGTCAAGTGGCACTTTTTTGGGCAAGGGGTGTTCTCTTGAGGTCGAGTAGTAACGATTTCTATGGTATCATTATATTATAGACATGTCAGGAATTGAACTAATATGGGTATGGACTTCTTAGTATCGTATTGTCCCCACGTTGATTTTTAACATATGAGAGTGACCATTACATCTCATAGGGGTTACAAATATATTCAATGTGGAGAGTGGGATATCGAGGCGTTCCGAGTAGGGTCAATTACTCATCAAATAGGAGAGATCACAACCTAGGGTTCTAGTTTATTTCTGAATGGTGGAGGTGTAAAATGAGATGTCCTTCCACACATAGTTGATAGGTTTTAGGATGTGTTTACTTAATATTTCTTAGGGATTCCACCTGAGAGAGATGTGGAATTTAGCATTGAGCTCATACCAGGGGAAGAGATGATTTCTATTCCACCATATAGAATGGCACCGAAAGATATTCAAGAGCTCACGATTCAGATGGAAGAGTTAAGGGATATGGTATTTATTTATCTTTGTATGTTTCCTTGGGGTTCACTAGTTTTGTTTGAAAAGAAGGATGATAAGATTTTATGCTTAGGTGTTGATTAACAAAAGTTGAACCAGATGAGTGTGAAGAACCAGTATCCTCTCCCCCGTATTGATGACATATTTAAATAGTTGAGAGGAGCTTGTGTGTTCTCAAATATTGTCTTGAGATTATGGTATCATAAACATAGAGTTTAGACTTCTGATATACCAAGGGATGAATTTAGAAACTGGTATGGACTATATGATTTCATCACAATATTTCTTGGGTTAACAAACACACCTATAATGTTTATGGACTTAATGAAAAAAATCTTTAATACGTACCTGGATCAGTTTGTGGTGGTGTTTGTGGAATACATCTTGGTGCACTCCAAGATACATGATTATTATGACCAACATCTTGATATCATCTTAAGTACACTAAGAGAGCATTGGATATAAATCAACATATCTAAGTACAATTTTTTGGATAGATCAGGTACACTTCTTGGGTAGCATCACCTCGGAGGAATGTGTGTTGGTAAATCTAGAGAAGGTTTAGAAAGTGGTTTCTTGAGAGCAACACAAGAGCATGTTTTATATCCATAGATTTCTAGGATTTTTTGAATATTATTATAGGTTCATTCAGGACATTTACCGATTGAAAACATTGCTGATAGGCATGACCAAAAAAGGGATAAAGTTTTATTGGTCATAAGATTATGATAATTATTTACAGGAGATGAAGATTATTTTGGCATCAGTACCAATATTGATCCTACCTGAGAAAGGTGATAAGTACACAGTGTATTGTGACACTTCTTGGATTGTAATTGGAGTTGTGTTGATGCAACAAGATCAATTTTTGGTTTATGGGTCTCTGAAGTTGAGGTCCCATTAACTGAACTACCCTTCATATGACCTCAAGTTGGCTATAAAAGTTTATGTTTTAAAGATTTGGGGACATTATCTATTGGGAAATTTTTTTACTATGTATATTGATCAAAAGAGATTAAAGTACATATTTTCACAGTGAGACTTGAATCTTTGATAACAGATATGGGTTGAGTATATGAAACCTTTAAATTTTGAGCCAGAATGTATGCCTAGAAAGGGGAACATTGATGATGATGCTTTGAGGAGGAAGACTCAAACTCATGTGGTTTAGGAGTCTAGTGATGAGTGGAAGATGATGGATTTACTGGACGAGATTCAGATTGTAGTTTATGAGAGTTAGGATTAGATGACTCTCGTAATAGTTTCATTAGAGTATAAATTTTTGGGATAGATCTAAGATAGAAAGTATGTAGATTTATAATGTTTTACCTTGAGGGAAAACCTTGATGGTGGGGAGTCACCTTCTGATTGGAGCATAGATGAGGATGAGGTCATCAATGTCAGGAATCAGGTTGTCGTACCTAAAAGAATGTGAGACAAGATAATGTGTGAGTTTCATGCCTCGAAGTGGGTGGTACATCCAGGTGTGGCCAAAATGCATCGTGAACTAGAAAGATTGTTTTGAAGGTCGAAAATGAAAAAGAAAATAATAAGGTTTGTGACACGATGCTACACATATTAGTAGGTGAAGTCCGGGCATTAATGACCTATAGGTTTACTACATTTGTTGGCCATTATAGAGTGGAAGTGGAACAAAGTGACCATGAACTTTGTGTTGGTTCTCCCAAGGATACCTTAGAAGAATATTTCTATTTGGGTTATCGTGGATATACTGAAAAAGGTTGTGAATTTCTTGAATATATTGGAGACTTTCTCAGTGGAGCAGTTGGGATATTTGTATGTTTGGGTGATAGTCTGTCTGCACGAGGTGCCACAGAATATTGTTTCAGACTAAAACTTGTGTTTTACATCACGATTATTATATGGAATGTAGAAGGTTCTTGGTATATAGGTTTTATTGAGTATGAATTTCCACCCACTGACAGATGTGTGGTCAGAGAATACTATACATGTTCTTGAGGATATATTGTGAGGTTGTTTTCTAAAATTTGGGTGTCTTGGGAGAATCACCTATCACTAGTGGAGTTCACCCATACAAATAGTTATTGGGAAACTATATATATGGAACCGTATGAGGATCCTTATAGTAGGCCATGAAGACCATCTCTAGTCTGGATGGATGTATGTGAGTGAAAGTTGTTGGGACCGAGTCTCGTGTAGGACACATTAGAGCATGTGCAGTTGATTCAGAAATATATGGATACGACCCAAAGTAGATAGAAGTCATATACTGATAGAAATAAATGACACCTAGAGTTTACTGAGGCTGATCATGTATCGATTTGGGTGTTTCCTGGATTCAATCGCTATAGAATACAAAGATAGGGCAAGTGGGCACCCGTGTTTGTTTGACCGTTTCAGGTGGTGGAGAGAATCAGGCTAGTGGCGCACTTATTGGCTCTTTCACAGGGATACATCGCTATGTATGATGTTTTCTTGTTGTCAAAACTAGGTTGGTATCACCCATACCATTCTAATGTGATCTATATGGATGATGTCGAGATTGAGATAGATTTTTAATTTGAATAGAATCTAATACGTGTGTTGAATCACAGTGAGAAAGTGTTGTGCGGAAACACCATGCCTATAGTATGTGTATTGTGGAAACATGGGAATGTGTGGGAGGAGACAGGGGAAAGGAACGAAGATATGTGGGATCATTTTACTAATCTTTTTGACTCAGAATCTTAGAGATTCATGGGAGTGCAGCTCAAGGATAAGATTTTATAAGGTGGTGAGATAGTAATATCCCGACCTTTCCTAAAGGTAACTTGGTCTTAATTTCAGTTATTTATTTTTGCCTTGTTTCAATGTACTTTGGTTGGGTTTTACCTTAGGGTGTGTTTGGGTGAAAAATTGAAAAAATCTGAAGGTAGAAGGGTAGTGCATAGTTGGCTCACGGTTTTCCCTAACCATGCGCCCCTTCCTAGCAAACCATGCAACCTTGGAAAAAGAGGAATTACGTGGTTGACACATGGTTTGTCAATATGAACACCCTATTATGAGAAACTATGAACCCCCATAATAGAGTTTCACATTTAGGTACACATTTTGGAGAAACCGTGCTCCCCTACCCTGCTAACCATGCATGAATTTTTAAATCACAAAAAAATAAATTTTAAATCACCAAAACCCCCATTTAACACCTATTCGATCCCCATTTAACCCTAGATAATATTTTATGATTTTGGAGAATCCCATATAAAATTACATAAAAACCTTTTTAATTTGTCATTTTATGTCTGGATTGAAGATCTTCACCCCTACCTATAAGAGGATCTTACCTCTCTTGGTTTCCTATTCCTTATCATTTATTATCTTATTCTAGAAAGGGGGTTTTCTTCCTATTTAGATTGGATATAGACATGTTTTTGTGGATTTGGATCTAGTATTGAAAATCTATATCTATATTTAATAGATTATGATTGATTTGATCTTTTTTAGGGTTTTAAATTTGAATCTCATTCTATATAATTGTGCTACTCAAATTATGAGGATTTTCGTTGGGTGATCGCTCATCAAAAAATTTAGGTAGGTTGTCTATAATTTAAATATCAATGTATTTATTTAAATAACATGAATTTAATTGTATAATTTCTATTATATGTTTAGAAATTATGTTCTTAATTTAATTAATTATTTTGTTGAATTAATTAATTTGGGTGATCGGAAATTGGAGATTTTGGGAATTATAGATTGAGATAATTAATTGTACAATTCATTATGAGATAATAATATTTTAGTATTGAGATATTTAATTTTGGAAAAAATTATGATCTATTGATATTGAGTTTGAGATAATTAATTATGGAGTTAATTATGTGATTTTTAGTTTGTGGATATTGATTAATTAATTGAATAATTAATTAATGGAATTTACGTACTCAATTAATTAGAAAATTAATTAAGGTGATTTATGTGATAAAATAATTATTGAATTATTAATAAAATTGGTGTGGTTGATTAATTATTGGATTTACTAATAGAATTTAAGTGATTAATTAATTTAAAAATTAATTAATGTATTTTATGTGATTAATTATATTTTGAATTAATTAATGTTACTTATGTGATTAGTTAAATTTTAAATTAACTAATGGAATTGATATGTTTAAATAATTGTATAATTAGTAATGGAATTGATGTGTATAATTAATTGTTGAATTAATTATGTGTTAAAATGGTAACATGGTCATTTAGTTTTGAATTAAATAACGAGAACCTGTTCATTATAATGTGTAAGGTATGAACGGTAACATGGCCATTTAGTTGTGAAATTTAGAATGTTAACAAGATTATTCTAATGTGTAAGGTATGAATGGTAACATGGTCATTTAGTTTTGAATTAAAGAATAGAAACATGGAAATTCTATTGTGTGATGTATGAATGATAACATGTGAAATAAAATATGAATTGAATAATGATATCAATGGAATTTTGAGATATGATATTCCTCATAGATACTTCAGGCTACAACATATTTCATAGTAGGTATTGAATGATAACAATGGAATTATAAGATCTGATATCCCTCAGACATACTTCAGCCTCTGACATGAGTTGAAGTGGGGATTGAGGTATGAGTGTCTACGAGAACCCAAAGGTTTATATAGTTAAATAAAGATTAATTGATAATGTGATAATTATTTACTTATGCATTGTAATTATTTCTTTATACAACTGCATACACTTGCTATTGATTAGATTTTGTTTTAGTTGTCATTAGTGGTGGCATACTATAATGCATTAGATTTTCCAAGCACAATTTTTTTGGATACTATATAGATTATTTTTGAGACCAAGCACATCGAAGTTGTGTGATTCGGAGGCCTTTGATCCTAAAATAAATGTTTGAAATATATTAAATAGCATGCATGCACTGTTTTCATGAAAAAGTGTAATAACTTCTAAATAGATACCCTGATCCGAAATATGATGGTACCATTAAGTTCAGAATGCGAGGTTTACCCTAGGAGTGACATAACATTATTCGGTGTGGGTCATTTGTAGAAAAGGCATCACAGGCATGGAAATGAAAAAAATAATTTAATAAATAATTTTATTTCATTTTTGTTGAGGCAGGGATTGATGGACTTTACATAGACTATTAGGGCGAAATACTAGGGTTAGCTATACAACCCTGGAACCATTGGAGAGCCATTGGAGATAGCTTCGGTGAATCCTCTCTGAAGAATGGCGATAGGTTCTTAGATCAATGATCAATGAAAAAAAGATTCAATGGATCTCACCAAAAAACACGACACAACCCCATTTTTCATTAATGATCGATTTGAATCGTGGTAGGGAATGTGTTTTTATTTTATTCTTCCAAATTCTTGATTTATACAATGAACATGAATCAATCATTGAAAATATTGATCTGTGGTTTGATTATTATGCGGGATGAGTTTATTTTATGAGGTTTTGATGGGAGAATATATTTGTAATTTTATTATTCTGATTTTCATTCTAATAATGAAGGATCAAGAGAAACATGAACATCGATCAAGGTTTGTTACTCCAATAACATCCCTTTCTTTTCTCCCCCCATTCATCGTTTTTCATGATCATTCTCGATCAATCGATCATTGCGCACCCATTTCTTGGTGCAACGATCTAATATCGTAGATCTATGATTGGAATATCCTAACAGATGTGTGATGATGGAGCTAAATCAATTTAGACAACAGATGATACCCAATTTACCATTCTTCCACACACAAAAAAGAACGGCAATTTGATTCATTTTTTGAGTAGATTTGATGGCGTAATGAATTATTCATCAACAAAAAGGATTGGAAGAGTTGGGATCTCCAATATCATGGTGAGATTATCCCTAGATTGAAATCTGGAGGCATTGGATCAAATGAGGGAGTAGATATGGGATTCTGAAAATTCCTGAACAACACAATGTTTAATCTGGATCTATACGTTGTGTGGGGCCATATGAGCTACGATTAGGGTTTCCATAGGAAGTAAAATATCACATGGAATGTGAACCCTTTCACATAGCATGTGGTATCACCTGGGTCACACGACATGTACTCAGGAATCACACGGGTTGTTTACCTGGGAAGATGTTCATAGGCTAAGATGTGTACTGGTACTTGAGAATACATGCATAGGACGGTGACGTGTACTGGCACATGGTTAGAGTAAATGGGATACGTACATGGTGTGTACTATTACATGGACACAGTTTGATGAGATGATCCATTTACACGGGCAAGAACCGGGTTCAAGGGACATGGAGTGTGAACCCTACTACACACTGTGTACTCTTTTATACATGTCTTGGAGCCCTTGTACTCTATATCTTGGAAAATTTTGTTTGGGTTTGTTACCTTTATCTTTTCTATTACTGTTATTATGCAATCATTATTTACTCTTGGGACAACGATTCCTTCAACAGTAATTCTGAGATAGATTTTTTGGAATCCCTCTGAGAGGCCCAGAGTGAGATCCTCTATTCATATTCATGTCCTATGTGGAGTTCTTGGTATCGATGTGACCAACACTAAATGGGAGTCAATCCTCTACATAGCGGGTTATTCCAGATTGATTTGTTGGTATCACCACATGGCCTTGTCAGTGATCCTCATCTATGTATTGTATTCTATTCAAACTATTAGCATGCTCTTTCTCATGAAGAGACCTGATAAGAAGTACCTATTGGATGGACATCATTAATTCTATCATATTTTGGAGTGTGTTCTCTTGGGTGAGTACTTTGTTGAATATTCAATATGGAATCATAGACTAGTATAATATGGTTGTGAATTACCTCTAGAATGTGTGTCTTTTTTGAGTATATCTGGATATTTTTGTTATATGTCTTGTAGAAATATACTTGTGTAGAGATGAATGTATTTCCTTTGTTTTATGTGATATATGCCTATCATAGGGAATGTAAAAATTAATTTAATTTTCTAGTTTAGTATAATGGATGACCAGGTTCATCTCACTTGAAGAACTTTCTCATATGTTCACTCACATAATTTAATTCACCTAAACTAATTCTTTTTAATTGTTTTTTTAATTTAGGAATGTAATGAAATTAAAATTAATGAAAATATTAAACTAACATGCAATGAAAAAATTTAATTACTGATTAAAGAACATGGAATTTATGGGTTGGTTTGTGGGTTCCATCATTCTCCTTGTTTGTCACTACTACAAATATGGGAAAGGGAAGCACCACCTTATATCAGCCCTAAGCAAAAACCACTGACAAAGAAACCATGTATCAGTGCTAAAAATTTAGCGCTGATAACGTGATTCTTTATCAGTGCTTTTCTAGCGCTGATAGAGGGAGTCTTTATCAGTGCTAGAAAAGTGCTGATAAAGAATATGTGTATCAGTGCTAAAATGTTAGCTCTAATATAGGAAGGATTTATCAGCGCTTTTTTAGTGTTGATAAAGAGGACTATTATCAGTGCTAACAAACCCGCTGATAAAGGATACCTTTATCCGTGCTAAAATTTTAGTGATGATAAAGGTAGTCTTCATCAGAGCTTTCTTAGCACTGATAAAACCTTAGTCCATTTTTTTATAAATTCGGTCACACAGTGCCCTCGTTTTATCGCGACCTAAAGCTCTCGCGGTACTGGAACCCTACGACTCCCCTCTGCCACCCACTGAGTTCACGTTGCCAGACCACCACCACCCTCGAGCTTCTCGTTACCGAACCTCCACCGCCCACAGAGATTCTTGTTTCCGAACCTCCGCCGCCCGTGAGTTTCGCTTTGCCGGACATCCGCCGCCTAAAATGCCCTCGAGATTCGCATTTTCAGACCTCCGCCTCCTGCTGAGCTCCGCCTTTCCAAACCCCCTATTAAGGCATTTTTTCCAAATAATTTTTTAATATTGTTCCCCTCTCCCATCACACATAACAATATGTTGATTTGGCATGATATATTTAATGGATATTTGATATTGTGATGGTTGTAGGCTACATGATTCATCCTCTTCTTCTTCATGTTTGTCTCTAAGGCAATGCCCCATGTCGAAGCTTGAGTTTGGTCTAACATCTTCTAATGGTTCTGGAACTATTATTCTATAAATCATATCAATATATTAAAAAATTGTTAATTGGAGTTTTGGGATGTGAGGTTTTCCCATCAATGGTGTTCTAGTGGATTTTGTGTTGAATTATTTCATCCCTAAGTTTCATTTCCTCTGGTGGTGATGATTCTACTTCATCTTTAATTCGTGAGTGTTCTTCATAGATATTGTGATGGGGTTCTTGGGGGTGATCATCCAATATATTTCTATTACTCCTATGGTATCACCTTTTTTCTAATTACGTCGGAGGGTTTTTAGGTGATTTGATATTTTTTATTCTAGATCCTAGAAACCATTCAACTTGATGGTGGTATGGATGGATATGTTATATAAATTCTTCCAACATAAACTTTATGAAAAAGTGTGGTTTGAATTAAAGAATATATATGATATGATTTAATTATATTATTAGGTTATGTTGGGTTGGAAATGAGTGACGAGGTTCATAAGGTGATGAATTCTAGTTTGTTATCTTGTTTGTGAAGTTGTTGATGATGATGATCATGACCATGCGCATCACGGTGTAGGTATCATGGCATGAGTTTCATCATGATTTGATGCATGATTAAATATCATATTTTTGTTTGAAATATGAATTTAGTGGTGTTTTATGGGGTATTTTCTATAATTTCACATTCTATTTGAACATATGTGGCTATGACATATTTATTTTTTTCTTTTATCATTACTCTATTATTCTAGGATTTTCTATTAGTACAGTTTTTTTACTGTAAATAAAAATGTGGAATCATTGGGGAATGTTTGACATGGGGTTATTTTCATTAAAAGGGATGGTTTATTCATGTAAAATATCTCTTGAGAAACCCTGTATTGGTGGAAATATTGATATGCTCATCATCAATTGCGATCAATGAGTTTACACTATCAGAGTGAAGTTTATGATAAATTTAAGGTCCTTCCCACTTGGATTCCAGTTTCACTATATTTCTCAAAGGTATCTTCAATTACCTTAGATCTAACACCATGTCACCATAATGTAAGGAATGAAGGATAACATTTTTCTTTAAGGAAAACACCACCCGGTTCTGATGCATTTCTAGGTCATCCAATGCTTGAACTCTATTTTCTTTGAGGGGTTCCCCCTTCATTCCTTAATGCTATCTAAGTGACTTTGTCTGGTAGTGAACATGTATGGAATGACGCCCAGACCACCATGCTTTCTATGCTTTCCACCCCTACCTCCATCTTTGTCCTCCCTCATTGAGGTTACTGACTGCTTCTCTATAGTGGCTAGGCCCTTTCCTATCAGTGTTTATTCTATCTCCATTGGCTCTGAGCCTGTCATCCAGCACCAAATACTTACTGATCCAGAGATAACTCCCTCACCAGCCCCCATATTTCATTACCCATCCTTCCCCTTCCCCTTTGTATCCTCATCTCCCACTCATATGAAGCTTACCAACGAGAAGGGATTATGAACATGTTCAAAATCAAGGGACCTCAATGAGAGATCATCCTCCCACTTCAATAAGGCTACTAGCACTAGATCCAATGCTAGAGCCATATCCTATCAATCATTATTATCTTCATATGTAATGATCATGGTCTTACAGCCCATGTTAAATCGTACTTCCTCACCATAGAATTCAAAAAGTGTAATGTCATTGTTGTTGTTGTCAAAAAACACAAAAACCCCTCTAATAATCATATAATTCTTCTAGAAGATTAATTTGAATGGATTTATACACTATGACCCGTCCAACAGACACAAATGGGTATTTTGGCACAATAAATATGTTGTTGTGACTGTTCAAGATTTCAATCAATTAATCACTACCAAGGTGTCCAACAGTGACACCTCCTTCATTATGACATTTGTTTTTTGAAGCTATGACTCTTTTCAAGGGGAATCTCTATAGAGTGAAAAAAAACCTTCGATCCCATCCACCATCCATTGTTTGATGGGGGTTACATAATTCCATTTCCAACTAAATGGAAAGTAATGGTAGAAGCCCATTCCAGAGGAAGGCCATCATGGAGTTTGTTTAGTTCATGGATGGGAAGGGCCTCATTGATCTCAGCTTCTCAAGTTACAGTTTCACCTGGTTCAACAACAGCAGGGGTCATCACCCCTTGTGGAGTCTATTGGATAGGTGTCTATCCAACATGAAATCCACTAACCTATTCTCAAATACCATGTTTTTCAATCTTGGTTGAGGTATTTTAAACCACCCCCCCCCCTCTTGGTTTCCATTTCTTCTTGGCATGATCATCAGGAACGGTTTCACTTCCACAAACAGTGGGTTAACATCCTAGGGTACCAGTACATGGTTTTTGAATTATAGAATGAACCCTTGTAGGAGTATCGGGCCACCTTCAACCTCATTTACCTAGCCTCAAACCTCGATAGGTGCGTGTTCACCTTCCTCCTCAGGAACCTTCACCACCTGGGACTACTGTCGCATATGGGCTCCTTCAGAGTATTATGATAGATGGAATGATACCTTGGGTTTATTGGATTATTAAAACTAGTTTGATGTTTATGTGTGACTATATACTTATTATATTTTCTTATTATTTCTTACACACCACCACATGAGTCGAGTAACCTGATTGAAATTCATATTGGTACTTTGGTTCTGATGTGGATATGGGTTTTTATGTGTTTGTGACATGTGTATGTGTGGATATATGGGTATTTAGGCATGATGATATTAAATGAAGGTCAGAGACCTAGGAGTGGTATATGTATCATTCTTGATTATTCTTGTGTTTGGTATACAGTGATTTGAGGAAACTATAATGAATCTAAAGTAATTATATCTAATGAATATGAATAAATTCTAATGGTTATAATCTATTAATATCTATTTTTATAAGGAGTTGGTTCTCTTATACACTATTTGGAAGTCCTGTTTTTTGTAAATGAACCATAAATACTAATATTTGATATTCAAATAGGATGAAGATGAATAAAGATTGGATGGATGCTAATCGTTTGACAATAGAGTACGATAATGGAATGAAAGAGTTCATCAAATTTTCAAAGGATCACGCAAAGGATCCTTCTCAAATCCTTTGTCCGTGTTATCGTTGTTGTTATTCTAGAATAATTACTCTAGAGGACTTGGAAGAACATTTTATATGCCACAGAATAGATCAGAGTTATAAATGTTGGAATAAACATGGAGAAAAAGCGAATGTAGCTACTAGCTGGGATAAAACTGTATTTTATGAATCATCATATATGAATACAAATATGGACAATGAAAAAGACCATATGAAGGATGTTAATATAGATGCCAATGATGATGAATATCATATTGAGGAAATCACAAAGAAAATTGAATATGAACTCCGTGATAGTCCAAAATTGATTGAGAAGTTAAAGAGTTGTACAAAGACGCCATTGTATGCTGGTTGCACCAAGTATACAACATTGTCAGCTATTCAGAAGTTTTATAAATTGAATGCAGGCAATGGATGGAGTGATGTTAGTTTTACAGAACCACTTTATCTCTTGAATGACATGCTCCCTAAAGATAATGAGCTCCCAATCCTGATATATGAAGCTAAATGAATGCTACGCTCGGTGGGTATGATTTCTGAAAGAATACATGACTGATCGAAAGAATGTATATTGTTTCGCAAAGAGAAAAAATCACTTATAGAATGCCAAATGTGTGGTTCTTCTCAATAAAAAAAAGATGAATCCAACCCTACCAAAGTTTTATGGTACTTTCATGTCATTCCACGTTTTAGGCGTCTATATGGAAGTGAAGAAACAAAAAGACAATTATCATGGCATGTAGATTACAGAAATAATGATGGGAAATTACGTCATCCGTCTGACTCTCCTCAATGAAAAAAATTGATCATGAGTATCCTGAATTTGGAAAAGAGCTTACAAACCTGCGTCTAGCATTATCTACAAATAGAGTAAATCCTTTTGGTTTTCAAACTAGCACTCATAGTACATGGCCTGTTATGTTGGTAAATTATAACTTACAACCCTGGTTATGCATGAAGCTGAAATTCATCACGTTATCTATGCTTATATTAGGGATAAAAAAACTAGGTAACAATATTGATATTTATTTGGATCCTTTGGTTTAGGATTTGAAGTTATTTTGGGATTCAGGTGTTATGTTGTATGATGCTTATAAAAGTGAATACTTCACGTTGAGAGCGATGTTGTATGAGACAATAAATTATTTCCCTGCTAATGGAAATTTTTCAGGCTATAGCATTAAAGGAACTCAAGGGTGTCCTGTGTGTGAAGAGGTTTAAGAATCAATTAGGTTGAAACATTCATCGAAATCTGTGTTTTTAAGACATCATAGATTTCTACCTCATCAGCATATGTACCGATCTTAGATGACATCATTAAATGGAAGTTCAAAACAACGTGCAACATCGTCTCCACTAATAGGTGATCAGCTATTTGAGAAAGTAAAATATGTGAACACTGTAGACGCCGGAAAAGCCCGTTGTTCCCAAACGAAGCTCCGGATGCGGAAAGCGAGGTCATATTTGGAGTCGGAAGGATGTTTCGGAGGGCCCGGAGGCTTTGCGCGGAAT
Organism: Viscum album; assembly: GCA_963277665.1. Classification (NCBI taxonomy): domain Eukaryota; kingdom Viridiplantae; phylum Streptophyta; class Magnoliopsida; order Santalales; family Viscaceae; genus Viscum; species Viscum album. Next base: position 942,904,670 of record OY728148.1, read on the forward strand.
TTCAGAGGTCCGCGCGCAAAGGTGATGTTCCGCACGCAAACCCCCCGGGATGCGCGCAATGCGCCGGTCCGGCGCGCAATTTTGCGCGCCGCGGGTCCGCGCGACTCCCTTGCGCGCCGCGCCCGATTCCGCGCCCGCGAGGAGAATTTCGCGCTCGCACCCTGGATTCCGCGCCCGGGGTTGCCTATAAATATAAGGCGACCCCCAACGTTTCAAAGGTTGCTGGAAGTCGAAACGTCTCTCGTGCGCGCAATTCAACCCCTTCCGCGCGCAATGACGAACTTCAGGTAACCTCCTTTCTTTCGCGCAAGAAAGCCTCGGGGTCCGCCTTCGCGCGCAATCCCCGCTGGCTCCTTTCATTTGAATAAAACCTCACTCTAAGGCCTTTGCGCGCAAAAGAACCCGCGTGCGCGCAATTGCCCCCGGGGTGCGCGCAATCCGGCCTGATTGCGCGCACCCCCCTTCTTTCAAGTGGCCATTCGTTAAAGAATGAGCCGTTGCCCCCGCGCGCTATCCGAAGCCCGGTGTGAGCATTCTCAAGCATCCGCGCGCAAGGCGCTGGCCCAATTGCGCGCCAGCCGCCCCGATTGCGCGCCGGCCCGCAGTATTGCGCGCATTCTGCCAGGGTCGTCCCTGTTGACCTCCTAAGGGTACCCGCCTGTGTGGCACCCGATGATTCTCATCCCGGGTGCCCGCACCGTGCGTTGTCTTCCCGTGCGGCCCTCCAGGTTCGTGCGAAGTGACATGCACCCATCGTCCGCGCTGCAAGACGTTAAACTGCCAAGTGCTTCGTCCAGCATGACGTTAAACTGCACATTCGTCCGCGCTGCAAGACGTTAAACTGCCAAGTGCTTCGTCCGGCAACCTATGCCCCGCATGACGTTAAACTGCACATTCGTCCGGCAACCTATGCCCAGCATGACGTTAAACTGCACATTCGTCCCGCATGACGTTAAACTGTGCATTTGTCCCGCATGACGTTAAACCGCGCATACGTCCAGCATGACGTTAAACTGCATATTCGTCCAGCATGACGTTAAACTGCACATCCGTCCAAGCTGCACGACGTTAAACTGCCTAGCCCCCATCGTCCGCGCTGCAAGACGTTAAACTGCCAAGTGCTTCGTCCTCAACACATGACGTTAAACTGTACTTCGTCCGGCAAGACGTTAAACCGTCCGCTTCGTCCTCAACACATGACGTTAAACTGTACTTCGTCCGGCAAGACGTTAAACCGTCCGCTTCGTCCTCAACACATGACGTTAAACTGTACTTCGTCTGGAAAGACGCTAAACCGTCCGCAACCTGATCCCGTGCTCCGCACGCAGGGTCCCCCCGGTTTGGATGTGGCCCCCACCCGCTCGTCCCTGCAGGGATGTCGGGATTGCCCCTCTTTAGGGACGATTTAATGGGAGTGGCTTTTCCCTACGGGGGCAGGGTATTACAAACCCCTAGTTTCTCGTGGGAGGCTGCACATGTGTATCTCCATTGCGCCTCCCCTCTGCCGAAGCCAGTAGAGGGTCTGACTGGGATCGAGGTGTCTTCTGCTTTCGGTCCAAGTCCCTTCCAACTGAGTTTTGCAGCATCCGGGCTGCCCCAAGTGCGTAAGTCCTGACAGAATGAACTACGTGGACTTTGATCCCTGTCTTCTATACAGGGTACGTAGGAAGCCTCCCTGAGGTCTAAGCCCACCACCTGGTCGTCCCGGTCGTATTTACGTCGGTTCGTCCATCAGTGGACCCCTCCAGGGTTCACGCTTGCGTCGATTCACCTATGAATCCGCCCCTGTGGGAGACTGCCCATGTGTATCTCCACTGTGCCTCCCCACAGCCCTTTTTTCCATTTCCCTTTTATCGTCCAGCATGACGTGAAACTGTGATCCACCCGGCCGTTCCATCCCCCTCTGTGCGAGGTGGTTCGGTTCAATCCTCCGCCCGGCGGCCTCGACCTCTTCGTGAGTCGGCTTGCCGACGTCCAGCATGACGTTAAACTGTATGCCCGAACTACGTTGACTTTGATCCGTGTTAACGCGCGGTACGTAGGAAGCCCCTCTGGGGTCCAAGCTCTTCACTTCATCATCCATCCTGATCCTTACCCGGGCCGCCACATCCCGGTGGGGTCATGCCACTTCACTCCACTCCACGTTACTTGGGAAGCCGCCCATGTGCTGGCCCCAGCGTCGGAGGTTCCCCGCAAGGGGTTCCGTCATCTGATCCACTTTTCGTGTTGATCGGTCCGATGCCGTCCCCGCTGGACGTTAAACTCGCGGCATACCCCGTGTTAAACACGGGAAGCTGAGGAAAACCTCAGGTGACACAGTTCCCCGCACCTAGTACGAGATGCCTCAGGCCATCATGCCTTCGAGAAGCCCTATTAGGGACGGAAGACAGATGTGCAGAGCCGCAGTGTTACGACACGCCCCCAGCACCCAGAGCCACCCGGCCTTCTCACCGCAGGTTGCTGCCCCGCCCAGACTCCTTGGAACGTCCGAGCGGAAGCAGCGTAATTAACCGGTGTCCATGAAGATATGGCGCCGGGAACGAGATTCACGAACATTCTTAAGTCTATGAGGGAGACCCGGATTAGGCGACAAGTTCCGAGGAGACGTCCAAGGAAGGAGGAGCCGACATCCCATCATCCCGGTTTCGATCAAGGAGCAGACGCCCCTGAATAAGGGACGAATGCCGCCCGCCCTTGGAAAGCGGGACTGCGGGACCACAAGCCGCGCGCCCATCCCCTCGGGTTGACGGGTGCACGCGCGAACGCGTCCTGGCGGAACAGCGTAACCCGACGCACATCCGCACCGAAACAAACACTATTTTTGGTAAACAATTTTCAAAAAACCTTACGAAAATCAGTTGGAAAAAGAGATCATTTTTTTGAATTACCATACTAGAATTGTTTGTACATCAGCCATTTTCTAAATGTGATGCATGTGGAAAAAAATGTATCTGATAGTGTTATCAGAACGTTGGTAAATGCCCCTGTCAAAACAAAGGATGGAATTAAAGCAAGGTTAGACATGGTTGACATGGGAATATGAGAAGAGTTGGATCTTGTGAAGGGTGAAAATTAAATGTTTCTTCCTCCAACTGCTTATACTCTTTCCAGAGAGGAGAGATACCAGTTTTGAAACTTTTTCAATAATGTAAAGGTTTCAGAAGGGTATTCATCAAATATCAAGAACATTGTGTCAATGAATGATTTTAAGTTAAAAAGTTTGAAATCACATGACTTCCATGTTTTGATGTAAGATCTAATTTATATAACTTTACTTTTCATTTTTTCCAAGAATGTTTGTCATACGTTAAGCAGACATTGTTTCTTTTTCAAAGATATATGTAGCAATGTTTTAGACCCGTCGAAATTGCCAGCTATGGAAAAATAAATTGTCATCATATTATGTGAATTAGAAATTTTTTCCCACCAACATTCTTCGATATGATGGTTCATTTGATGATTCACTTGGTGATAGAGATTCGACTTTGTGGTCCTGTTCACTATAGATGGATGTATCCTATTAAACGGTATATGATTATTTTGATAGGGTATGTCAGAAATCAAAGTCGGCTGGAGGGTTATATAGTGGAGCGATATATTGTTGGGGAAGCCATTTAATTTTTTACCGAATTCCTATATGATGTGGAAAGCATTGGTATCCCAAAATCTTGTCACACTGGATACATTGAGGGTGAGGGAATTTCTGGAAGAGATTTTGTGACAATCAGCATTACAGTTCGAAAGCAGGCCCACCTTTATGTTTTTCATAACATTTGGGAGGTTGCTCCATATATTGTAACTCAAAATGAAATTATTAGGTAGTTGAATCTAGGAAGGGCTGAAAAATGGTTATCAAATACACATAATCACCAATTTATAGGATGGTTTTGAGACCATATTTTTATGTAGTTGGATGAAAATTCGAATTCAATTTCAGAACGAATTCGATGGCTAGCCGCTGGACCAAGTGTGTATGTATTATCATACAGTGGTTATGTAACTAATGGTTATACATTCTATAAAAATGAACATGATGAAGATAGTACCATGAAAAATAGTGGAGTTACACTAGTTGTTGAAGCAATGATTGTTTTTATTAGTAAGGATAGAAATCCAATTTATGAAAATATGTCATACTTTGGCATTATCAAACAAATATGGATGTTTGATTATATGACATTCCAATTGCTGATTTTTCTATGAAAATGGGTTGATAACAACAATGGTGTTGAAATAGTGGAATATGGATTTTTGAAAGTTGATTTTAGTAAAGAAGGGTACAAAGATGAATAGATTATAATGGCATCACATGTGGTACAAGTTTTTTATGTTCCAGATCCCACAAACCAAAAGTGGTCGATTGTTCTGTTAGCATCCAAAACTACTGATGGTTCCGATGAAAATTTAGTTGAGGAAAAACGTTTTAGTGGTACGTCGTAATAATTTTGAAGTGGTCCAAATGTAGATTATGTTTTTTATTTTAGAGGAGACATAAATTATGGGATATCGATAATCGATAGAGGTGTCAAATCCCTTTATCCTTTGAAAAAAAGATGGAGAGTTCGATAAACAAGTTATATTTTGTTTGTAATATAGATCTTTTTATCTCATGTTATTATATAATCATTATAGGATTTATGTAATCTAAATTAACTGTTCAACCACTTTTTTAGATAATGACTTCTGCACATTCTGGTGCTCCTAACCTGGAGGCTAAACAAGTCTCTCAAGATACTACTATGGCTGTTGTGGCTGCTGCTGCGGCTACTGCTGCTCCCGCTGCTGCTCCTGCTCCTCCTGATGCTCCTGCTATTGCGGCACCTGCGGCTCCTACTACTCCTAGTGTTGAGGTCCAACAACCATCATCACATGCCGTTTATACCATTTCAGATGAACATATAGATGATGTTGATATCGATGAAATGGTTGAAAATGAAGGATCGACGATGCAGAAAACATAGGTGAGTCGTAGTTTGATGGTGTTAGCCAATGTTTTTAAGGAGAAAAGCAAAGGCATCAAATTTGACATTGGATGGAATGCACGAGGCCAACATGTGAATCCCAAAAAGTCTATGTTTATTATTTACATTGGATTTTTCACTCGTCAATGCGTGCCGATTGACATTGATTCATGGCACCATGTTGTGTCCAGGCTGAAGGCTGTGATTTGGGAATAAATTACTATAACATTATGAATTTATTTCTTTAATTTACTATCAAATAAAATAATTAAACAATGTCTTACTCTTCTCAATCCTTACAGAATATATTTAAAGTAGACGATTCACACAAGGATTATGTACTAAGGATTGTAGGAAGGAGTCAACGAGGTTTTCACACTATTTTAACAAGATGTCACATTAAATATTCCAAAGGTAAAATAAACCCACACCCACCCATTGTCTATGCTCACCTGATATCCCAAGAAGCATGGCATGAATTTATTGGCCACCGTGGGGATGAGAAGATTCAGGTATATTCTGGGTGATATTACGTTGTTTGAGGATATGTGTATTCATCACATTGATTGTCAATATTTCATTTATAAAACAGAAACTTTGTAAAGAAAATAAGGAATGTGCATCAAAACCAACATACCCCTATCGTAATGAAAGGATGGGGTACGCTTCACAAGAAAATAAAATGGTACGTATTTTAAATTTACAGAAATTTTGTTAGGTACCAACAAACAACATCATAATTATCTTTCTATGTTTATATGTTGATTGATGAGTCTAAAACCAAATATACTTCCATCCCACGTCATGTGCTTTGGAAGGAGGTACGTGTGAATAAGGAAGGGAAGCTAGTAGGCGAGAAAGAACAAAAAGTATGGGAAATTTGTTTATGTACTACATGATGATAAAACCATTTGTTTTAAATATATATTACCTAAAAATAATTAGTTATTTTTCTATATCAGACAGTCACAGGAATCAGCTACTCTTATAGTGGATGCAGGTCTATTATCGAAGGTTTTGAAGAAGCCAGAAAAATACGGTTGTGTGAGGGGTGTGGGGTTTGGGGTGACACCCTGAGTATATTTTGAGAAGAAGAAAAAACAGTAGATAGAGATGAAACATTGAAACAAAAGAGAGAGAAACTAGAAAGCCTTGAATAATGATTTCAATGGCAGGGAGAGTTGAGAGAAAATTTTATTGGTGGTAATTAAGGAGAAGACACAACTCAAGAACAACCAGCACCTGAAGATCCCGCCCCCCCCCCCAACAACTTTGAGGAAAGCCATTCCCCTCAAAGAGTTGTCTTAGCTGTGGTAATCAATATTATAATAATTTTTCCCATGAAATGTGAATTAGACAAACACTGATACTTTTCCTGTACTGATCCTTTACAGGGTGATAATGATTTTGATTTATATCTGTCAACAACCACCTATCACCTTGTAGAGAGGGATACAATGTTCAACATCACAGATGACACGCTACATAATAGACCACTTATGAAAGATAATCTGAAAGTGACGATTACTCAGCCAAATACAGAGCTACCTATTCCACTTGATGATGATGATATTCATACGGTAGAAAATGCTATTGGGTCATTCATTGCCTGGTCATCACAAATTGTAAGAGTATATGTGGCCAAAGAGGTATTTATTTCCTTTTTTTCAAGATAAACATTTATCAATTATTGAAAAAAGGGTCTAAACCAATTAATTTTATTATAGACAGAGAAAGGGAAGGGGGTGAAAAATGTCAGCTCAAAACCATCTAAAGTATCGACTAACCGATCCCAAGGAGCTACTAAAAGCACAATAACACCACATGTTCTCTATCCACATTTTCTAACATTGAAGACTCATGTGGATAAGAAGCTAAGAGGTGGCAGTAGTCATATAGTGATTTTCAAAGAGAGTATATACGGTGTGGATAGTCAAGATTTCATTGCTGCTAAATTTGTAAATGAGATCCTTGAAAATGGGTGGCTAGGCATCACAGTTGTAAATATATATATGAGGTACATTTCCATGAATTGATTTTTTAAAAGCTGATCTAATGTGAATATTATGACTAAATGCATTTTATATTGTTGAAAGATGTATATATGAAAAACAGTTGAAGGAATTTTCACATGAGCCAAGATTTGGACTCATTAGTCCTCATACCACAAAATCACATAAGACGAAAATAGATCCATCAAAATAGAATGAAATAGTCAATGGATTGATAAAAACATTTGAAAGAAATATTACAGATGACAGAATCTTATTAATACCAACCATGTAGGGGTAAAACTCTACGATTAAATAATATAAATTATATTTTGACTTCTTTTATTACTTATTCTTTTTTTTTGTTTTTAGGCAACATTGGATTCTAATTGCGGTGAACTTGGATACTCCAAAGATTTATTTTCTAGATTCAAACAAGGATATCCTTCAAACGGACCACACATGATGGAGTTTGTGAATCTTTAAGACATTACATCCTACATTTTAGGTCTAAACATCGAGTAATATAATTTATATTATCTGTTCTTGAGGATTCTTTTATGATAGGGAGGTGTATAATTATCATCTAAAAAAAGGAATGAGGACTGGGGAAAGAATAAGGCGGCGAGAAAGTACTACGTCTGGAAAAATATCAAGGTATATATAATAAAATTTCACTATCCAAACACATCTCAAAAACAAGTTACTTATTCTCCTAATGATCAATTTATTTACAGTGTCCAAAACAAAAAAAATGATATTGATTTCAGTTATTATGTTTGTAAATTTATGAAGGAGATCGTTTTTCATCAAGAAACAAGCTTCCCTAAATATCTATTTTCAAAAACAACTACTATTTCACTTAATTTATTTATTAATTATTTATTTTTATAATTTAAAGCACTACTCTGACAGCTGAAAAGCCTCATAATCACAAGACGATATAGATATGTTTAGAAATTAGTGGGCCACATACCTGATGACAGATTGTACACAAATAACCTGAATATCTGACTTGGGGACATGTACAATTGGCTGTCTTTTTTGAGAGGGGTTTAGCGGATCAAATGATGACACACTGTTGTATGTAAATGTTCGTTGGAATATTGTAATTGTTATTAAACAAAACATCATTTCTCCAATGGGTAAATTCCACATTTTAACAGATGATATACACCAACAACATGCAAGAATGATGAACCACTCAAAGGGCCTTTCTTTTGTTTAAAATTGACAGCTTTTTAAGTGAAAACAATAATTGGCCTATGAAAATCCAACCAAACGCATTAGGATTGTCTTGATACTTTCTGAGAATGATTCATGGGTCCTTTATGACGTGTATGTGTTAACTCCTCCTCAATCCAAGGCAAGGTGTTGATGTTACCACTAAAAGGGCCTCTCTTTTGTTTAAAATGGACAGATTTTTATGTGAAAACACCAACTGACCTACAGAATTCCTACCAAATGAATTCAGATTGTCTTGATCCTTTATGAGAATGATTCACGTGTCCTTTGTGATGTGCATGAGTCATCTCTTCTGTAATATGAGGCATGGTGTGGCCAGTTCTACTCAAAGGGTCTTTCTTTTCTTTAAAATGGACACAATTTTAAGGGAAAACAACAACTGACCAACAAAAATCCAACCAAACGCATTAATATTGTCTTGATCCTTTAAGAGAACGATCCAAGGGTGCGTTGGGGATGTATACGAGTAATCCCCACCTCAATCCGAGGCACGGTGTTACTGGTACCACTCCAAGGGTCTCTCTTCTGTTTAAATTGGTCATCTTTTTAAGTGAAAACAACAACTGACCTACGGAAATCTTACCAAACACATTCTTATTGTGTCAATCCTTTAAGAGAATGATCCACAGGTGCATTGGGGACGTTCATGAGTCATCCCCACATCAATTTGAGGCACAGTGTGGCCGGTACCACTCAAAGGTTCACACTTTTGTTTAAAATGGACATATTTTTAAGGGAAAACAACAACTGACCTACGCAAATTTGACAAAACTGATTCGGATATTCTTGATCCTCTAGGTGAAAAATCCACGGGTATGTTGGGGATGTGTACGAGTAATCCCTGCCTCAATCCAAGGCGCGGTGTGGTCAGTACCACTCAAAGGGTCCCTATTCTATTTAAATTGGACATATTTTTAAGTAAAAACAACACCTGACCTACAAAAATCCTACAAAATATATTAGGATTTTGTTGATCCTTTAAGAGAATAATTCACATGTGTTTTGGGGACATGCATGAGTCATCCTTGCCTCAATCTAAGGCACGGTGAGGCCGATACCGCACAATGGGTCTGTCTTCTATTTAAATTGGACATATTTTTAAGTGAAAATAATAACTGACCTACGGAAATCTGACCAAATTCATTCGGATTGTGTTTATACTTTAAGATAACTATCCATGGGTGCGTTGGGGATGTTCAAGAGTCATCCCCAACTAAATATGAGGCACGGTGTGGCCGGTACCACTCAAAGGGTCTCACTTTTTTTTAAAATGGAAAAACTTTTAAGTGAAAACAACAACTGACCAACAGAAATTTGACCAAAAACATTTGTATTTTATTGATATTTTTGAGAAAGTTACAAGGGTCCATTGTGACATGTATGATTCATACCCGCCTCAATCTGTGGCACAGTGTGGCTGGTACCACTCAAAGGGTCTCTCTTCTGTTTAAATTGAACAGAATTTTAAGTGAAAACAACAACTGACCTATGAAAATCTGACCAAACGCATTCAGATAATCTTTATCCTTTATGAAAATGATACATGGGTCCTTTGTGACATGTAAGTGTCAACCACGCCTCAATACATGGCACGGTGTGGCCGATACCACTCAAAGGGACTATCTTTTGTTTAAAATGGACAGATTTTTATGTGAAAACAACAACTGACATACGGAAATCTGACCAAACGCATTCAGATTGTCTTGATCCTTTATGATAACAATCCAAGGGTTCTTTTTGACGCACAAGAGTCATCTTTTCCTCAATCTAGGTCATGGTTTGGACGGTACCACTCAAAGGATCTCTCTTTTCTTTAAAATGGACACAATTTTAAGTGAAAACAACAAGTGACCTACAGAAATCCAAACTAAAACATTCATATTATATTTATCCTTTAAGATAATGATCCATAGGTGCATTGGGGATGTGTATGAGTAATACCCGCCTCAATCTGAGGCACGGTGTCTTGGGTACCACTCAAAGGGTCTCTCTTCTGTATAAATTGGACATATTTATAAATGAAAACAACAACTGACCTACGGAAATCTGACCAAACACATTCAGATTCCGTTGGTCCTTTTAGATAACGATTCACGGGTGTATTGGGGACATGCACGAGTCATCCCCACCTCAATCTGAGGCACAGTGTGGCCGATACCACTCAAATGGTCTATCTTCTATTTAAAATGCAGAAATTTTTAAGTGAAAACAAAAACTAACTTAAGGAAATTGGAACAAATGCAATAATATTGTCTTTAAAATTTAGGATAACGATCCACAGGTCCTCTGGGACATTTAGGAGTCATTCCCACCTCAATCCGAGGAACGGTGTGACCGGTACCACTCAAAGGGTCTCTCTTTTGTTTAAATTGGACATAATTTTAAGTGAAAACTACAACAGACCTACGAAAATCCAACCAAACACATTTGGATTGTCTTGATCCTATATTAGAATGATCCATGGGTCCTTTGTGACGTGTAAGAGTCAACCCTGCCCCAATTAAATGCACTTTGAGGCTGGTACCGCTCAAAGGGTCTCTCTTTTGTTTAAAATGGACAAATATTTAAGTGAAAACAACAACTGGCCTACATAAATCCAACCAAACGAATTCATATTGACTTGGTCTATTATGATAATGATAAAAGGGTCCTCTGTGATAGGCACGAGTCATCTCCGCCTCAATATGATGCACGGTGTGGCTGGTACCACTCAAAGGGTCTTTCTTTTCTTCAAAATGGACAAAATTTTAAATGAAAACATCAACGAACCTACAGAAATCTGACCAAACACATTTGGATTGTCTTGATACATTAAGAGAATGATCCATCGGTGTGTTGGGGATGTGTACAAGTAATCCTTGCCTCAATCCGAGGCACAGTGTGGCCGGTACCACTGAAAGGGTCTCTCTTCTATTTAAATTGGGCAGGTTTTAAGTTAAATCAACAACTGACCTACGGAAATTCGACCAAAGGCATTCGGATTGTGTCTATAATTTAATAGAATGATCCACATGTGTGTTGGGGACGTGCACGAGTCATACCCGCCACAATCTGAGGCACGGTGTGGCCGGTACCACTCAAAGGGTCTCACTTTTGTTTAAAATGGACATATTTTTAAGTGAAAACAACAACTAACCTACGGAAATTCAACCAAATTCATTCGGATTGTATTGATACTTTAGGAGAAGAATCCACAAGATCTTTTTGATGTGCAAGAGTCACCCCTGCCTCAATCCGATGCATGTTGTGGCCGGTACCACTCAAAGAGTCTCACATTTTTCTAAAATGGACAAATTTTAAGTGAAAACAACAACTGACCTACGGAAATTTGACCAAACACATTCAGATTGTCTTGATATTTTATGAGAAAAATCCACGGGTCCTTTGTGACATGTACGAGTAATCCCCATCTCTATATGAGGCATGGTGTGGCCAGTACCACTAAAAGGGTCTCTCTTCTGTTAAAATTGGACACAATTGTAAGTGAAAACAACAACTAACCTACGTAAATGTGACCAAACGCATTCATATAGTCTTGATACCTTATGAAAACAATCCATGGGTCATTTGTGATGTGTAAGAGTCAACCCCACCAACCCCCAAGACTACCCCACCCCCATGGACACCAACCCACCCCCTGGACACCCCCACCCCTCTAGACACCCTGCACCCCCTAGAAAGCCCCCTCAACCCCTGGACACCCACACCCCCTGGACATGACCATGGACATCCCCCCACCCACCTCAGACAGCTCCCCAACCCCCACCCCCCCCCCCCGAACACCCCCCACCCATGGACAACCACCACCACCCCTGGACGACACCCCCACCCCTCCTTGACACCACCTTACAACTTGCAACCCCAACCCCCCCTGGACACCCCCACCCATGGACGGAAACCCCCACCCTCCCAGACACCATCCCACCCCCTTGGATAGCCCCACCAACTCCCTAGACCCCCCCCACCCAGACATCCCCAACCCCTAGAATGCCCCCCCCCCCGACACCCTGGACACCAGCCCACCCCCATGGACACCCCATATACAGCCCCCCCCCCCCATCTGGACACCCCCTCCTTGTACACCACCCCACCCCCCTTGGATAGCCCTACCAAAACCCTGGACTGCCCCCCACCCCCTGGACACCCCCACCCCCTAGACACCCCGATCCCCCTGGACTCCCCCATCCCACCCTCTTGGACACCACCTCAGCCCCCTTGGACGGCCCCACCAACCACCTGGACTACCCCCACCCCCAAACACCCAACCCACCTTCTGGAAATCCCCCCCCCACCTGACACCCTGGACACTAGCCCACCCCCTGGATACCCCCCACCTGGACACCCCCTCCTAGACACCACCCCACCCCCTAGACACCCCCACCCCTCAAAAACCACCACCCTCCTTGGACATCCCCAAACCTCCTGGACTGACCCCACCCTCCTTGGACACCCCCATCCCCCCAGACACCCCCTACCCCCCCTTAGACTGCCACCCAAAACCCCTGAACAACCTCTCCAACCCCATAAATTCTGAATAAAAATTTTAATGTATTTAAATAACTTATGAATTATGTTTTAATGGTGTATGGGTATACTTGGTGTGATTATCTTATTATTTAGGTGTTAATTTTTTATGGGTATACATGATGAATTATTTGCAGGTGCTGTTTGGGTGTGAGACTGCAGAATTTTTTTTCGCAGCAGACATGGATTTTATCAGTGCTTATTTAGCGCTGATAAAAGAAGCCTTTATCAGTGCAAAAAAAGAGTTGATAAAATAAACATTTATCAGCACTCTCATAGATCTGATAAAATATACATTTATGAGCGCTAAAAGAGCACTGATAAAGGCTTCCTTTATCAGTGTTTTTTAGCGGTGATAAGGGGCACCCCCTTTATCAGCGCTAAGCTTTACATCACTTTTTTAGCGCTGATAAAGGCCGTTTTGAGCACTGATATGGCCCGTTTTTGTAGTAGTGGGTGTTTAATAAAGTTTTATAATTCAATTTTGAGATCTCACTCTTGAATTACTATTCATTTATTAATTGGTGAGAAATATTGAATGTATTTAGAAATCTTAACTCCCCCTCCTACTTTAATCAAGGTTGAGGGAACAACTCAATCGTGAGTGTGACAACTTTCAAGACCTGGATCTATCATATTCCATTTCAACCACAGAATGGATCAAATCCATCATATTAAGAGCTTTTATTCAGTATATGTGTGGGAACATATTTAATAAAATAATAGAAATGAGTTTGAGTTTAGTTTCCTGGTGGGCTATCACCACACCCGTGCACGTCACTCTTTCTCATCAAAAACTTTATAAAAAATAATAATATTACCATAGATTAAATGGAATTGAAACATACCTCCCCCGAGCCAAGGATTGAGTAAGTATATCATTTTTTAGGGCAAGAGGTAATGGTGGACAGTATGAGAATAAGAAAAGAAGAAAATAAGGATAAAATATGGAGAAGAAAGGATGGTGGTTGGGAGGAAGAAAGCACAAAAATAAATACCATACATGAATTTATTAAAAATCTAAATTATAATTGAAATCTAAAAAAATAAAGAAAATAAACAAATTAATAATATGATAAGGGAATGATTTGTGAAATTCCACCCTTTATGGAGATCTCCCCTTGGTTCCTTGGAATAAATGATTTGTGAAATTCCACCCTTCATGTTTTCACATTTTTGGAAATATAAATGGATGATTAACACATTACATCCTTCATAAAATTTATTAATAAATTAATTTTCCATTCGACCTAAAAATTTCATATTTATTGGACTCTTCTAGAGATATTTATGAATTTTTTATTGACAATGTATTTTTTTCTAGATGAATTTCCCAGGAAGCGTACATCAATGAATAACATCTATTTTCCACTATAATGGGAGACAGACTCCATGAAATATATTTAGGTAGTGAATATATGAGTTCTACATAATATATATTAATAATCAACTCCATTTTAGGTGTGTATCCTGATTTATACATCCGTTTCTGAGGTGGGGTCCACACTGTCATCCCGGAAAATTTCAAAACCACAATGATTTTTTCTGGCCTTTAGATATTTGAATAAGTCTCTATTCTAGAAAAAAAATTAGAGGAATTAAAATAATTATTCAAAAAAAAATTATCATTCAATTTGGAATTATATTTTTATTTAAATAACTGAAATACCCTTGACGTAAAAATCCGTCAAAAATCCAGAATTTAAGCACATTTCACATTTTAGCTCAAAACACACTATAAATCCAAAATTGATCCATATAAGCTCATATTGAAAAATTATGAGGGTTAAAACAATTAAAATGTATATAAAAAATGTGTAAAATATTAGTTTTACAAGTATAATTTTTGGTTCTGGGGTGTCCTACTAAGTATTGTTATACTCACCCATACATGGGGTTTTCCTTCATATGTCATGTCTTGTGTAGAAGATTGAAATTTTGATAGTGTCTTAGGAGGTCCAGGACCTGACGATACTTAGTGAGACTAGAAAAACTAAGGTGTGTTCCTACATATTTCTGAAAGTAGTCCCAATACATACTTTTAGGTTGTAATTTTGTTTTCAAACTCTTTGTGGTGGGCTTGTATTTTGCCCTACTTACTTTATACAACTTTCTTTTATACTCTGGTTATGAAATTTAGATGTATAAATGCATGGGTTTTCAATTTTTTAAATATTTCATCATTTTATAGGCTTGGAGATGTGTGTTTCTATACACGTACTTATGCTAAGGCCTCTCATGTCAGTGATACACCTTCTCAGTGCGAGTCACTATCCCCTATCCTATTTGAGGTGGGATTTGGGAGTAGCAGCATGGGCCCCTCTAGGAGGGGGCATGACAAACTGATTTGTACTCACACCCTACTTGGGCTGCCTGATCGGTACCTAAATATAGTTTGTGCTTTCTAGAGAGGTTAAGGGAAAATACCTTATGTTACATCATTGATATGGGATGGAGCATGGATGAGGGATCCATACACTATTCGGGACCGGCTTGGGGGAGTCGTCAATGTCTTTATTTTGGGTTTCATTTTAGATACTTGACATGTACATTGTCATGACATATTATCTTCTTTAGTTTTTCATATTGTGTTTTCATTTTAGGTAATCTTGTGATATTGGTTCTTTTAGGTTATGATTACATGTTATTAATATATTTTTTATTATTTTTTGATGGGGTATTTACTCTGATAAAAGATGGTAAAGTCTCCCCATGATCAATATATCATACCCTTACTACTAATCAATAGCCTTTGACATATGGGGAGGCATGCCCAAGGTCATGTGACTAACTTATTGAAGGCACTGGTGTGTGGAAACTGGTCTGAGATTTTACAATTTTCAACATTAGAGGTTTTGGAGATGTCTTGTAAGATTCTACAATTGTGACGAAAATCATGTGAAACTTTCCATATAGGTTTGATTCTAAAATTTTCCCTTTATAAGATAAATATTATTTATCTCTTGATGAATTTATTAAATATTTTATTACTTATGAAATGAGAAAATATACAATGTTAAAAAAATATGAAACATGAAATATATTTTGAATCAATGGGAAAGAAGATAATTCAGAATGCTGTACATGATGATTCTTTCTACATTGAAGATAAAGAGGATGATATGTTGAATGAAATAAACACATCTCTTATATCTAAGAACTATAGTAGAGGAAGATGAAATTATGTTTGATAACGTACTCATAAATTTTTTAATTGTAGTGGAATTGGACACTTTACTATGAATTTACCTAAGAATAAATTTGGTGAGTATCGAGAATATTCTGATGAAACACCTTGATGAAAGAAGTGAAACAAAAGTTATGAAGAAGAAAATTCATCCAAAAAACACAAGAATAAGTCTACTAGAAACAAAATAAATATGATAAGTAATATATTTTGTTCATACTCTACTAAAAACAAATCTTCAAAATATGAAAGTGAAAAAAAAATTATAACCTTCATTGTAAAATATTAGAAAATAATATTTTCCTTAGATAGTGAACAAGGTGGTAACGAATCATATAGAGAGTATCAAATAAAAAACATTACTTATATTTTGTATTGAGAAAAATATAAATATCATGTAAGAAATTAGATTAATGAAGAAATATTGTGAAGAATTTTATAAATTAAGAAATTATGTCATCATGTATGAGGAAGAATACATTTAAGAGTTATTAATTTACAAACTAATAATCACTAAACATTTAAGGATGGTGGAATATATAAATAAGAAATTGGAATATAAGGAAAAATAAGTCAATAAGTTTCAATATAAACTTATTTATTCCCTTGAGAAAGATGAATGAAAAATTTAACAAAGATTTTGTAGTAAAATATAAGACTTATAAATTTGATGAGAAATCTCAAATAAAGAATAAGTTGAATTCATAACTCCCCAAAAATAATGTTTCTTATTATTTTTCTAACATTTCAAGTGATAAGAAAATTAATATGAAAATTTGGGTGGAGAAAGAATGTGATAAACCTATCACATATACAAAACTTTAAAACTCACTTAGAAGTAATTATGGTATACACCTAGAGTATTTTAGGGTAAGAAGGATTTATCAACCTCAATTTTTTTTACATAGAAAGATCATACATTAATAAAAAATTAATATTTTATGGATTCTATTGGTACTATAGAATATAAGGGCACATGACTTATAATTTTTGGCATAACATATCACGTCCCAAAATAATATTTGAATAGTGCGAAAGAAATAGTGAAATTAGAATGAATAACTTGCCTAACACATAAGAAGTTAGAAAAGAAATGTCACAAGAAGTTAGAAACATTCCAAAAAATCAATTTAAATGACTGGAATATGTTTATGGAACATGTGATTTGGCTTTTCATCAGGTCGAAAGATGTATGAAAATCCTTCTAGAACAAGTTTTTTATGGGAGATAAAGAAAATGAAGTTAGGATGATGAAATTTGAGGAAATATTTTTTTGATGAGACTGCCTTGAAAGAAATTAAAAAAGAAAAAACCATGGATACTTGATAGTGGTTGTTCTTCATGCATGATACATGATTTAAAAATATTTAAACATGTTGCAAATAATGAAGGGGGTTCTTTTACCTTTTGGAATAATAGTTCTTTAAAAATCAAAAGAATCATAATGATAGAGATTAAAGAATAAAGGTTGAAATCTTGGGAATTTTTTTTATTGATGTGCTAAAAAATAATTTACATAGTGTAATTCAACTTTGTGATGTTGGAAAATAAGTGAATTTGAGAAAATATTCATGTGTTATCAAAAGTGTGAAACATTGAAAAGTTATCAAAAAAGGAGAAATAGCTAGTGTAAATCTTTTTCAAGTTTGAGAATTTAAAAACTCATGTTATCTTAGTGACAAAGATGAGAATAAGTTGTGGTGCCAAAGACTTGTCACAAATGGGAACAAAATAATGAAAAAACTTTCTAATGTTTATTATGTACAAAATTTTACGAAATTGAAAAAAAGAGAGGATGATTTTTTATTACTTGTTAGAAAGTGAAGATGACTAATAAAAGTCATAATAATGTTGAGATTCCATCTACCGGGCCTCTTAAACTTATTAATTCCAATTTATGTGGGTCAATGAGACATCAATAAAAAAGGATATTTATAATTTATCAATTTTAATGGTCATTTCACTCAAATGACAAACATCGTGTTTTTGAAACACAACTCAGAGCCTATAGAAATTTTTAGGTTTTTCAAAAAAGATATTGAGAAAGAGATGGGGGTTTATATAAATTAATTGAGAATTGATAATGGTATTGAGTTTACAATAAATACTTTCTAAACTTATCTTAGAGATCATGGTATTAAACATTAGTATATTTCTATATATACCCCACAACAAAATGGAGTAGTTGAAAGAAATAATATAGGTTTGGTGAAAATGGGAAGAATCATGTGAGAAGAATAAAAAAATTCAAAGTTCTACTAGAGTGAAGTTGATAATATTATTTTAAATGTTTAGAAAAAAAAAATTAGGTTTGGAAACCAAAATGAGTTCTTATGAAATTTTATATGAGAAAAACCCTTTATTGAAGTACATCAATGTTTTTTGAATCCCATGTTTACCTAAAATAATAAATTCGGATCGAGGAATGTTTGATTAGAATGCTGAGGAAGTAACTTTTATTATTCACCCAATGGAAGAAGTTACAAATGATGGAAGAAACTTTTATACAAGTTGGTGGAATCATATTAAGTGGATGTTATTGAGAATCAACCTTATTTTACAAAATTTTATTGGGATTTTGAGGAAGAAAAACTGGAATTTTCCAATGAAAATGGAAGTGATAAAAGTAATGTTCATGAAGATTCAGATGACTCGTGTGATGAGGAAAGTGAAGAAGGAAGTGGAACTCTGAAATTTAATACATTAAAAAAATGGGACTAAAAATATTCTGGGGAATTATATGGCCCTAGTTCAGGCTAGAAGAAATATGAGATTAGAAAATAAAACATCACTCATCTCAAAATTTGAAATAGAATCAGTGTCATAACCTATTCAACACAAATAATGTGTGAATTCTATGAATGAATAGTTGGATAAAATTGAGAAAAATGAAACATAGGAACATTTTTATGTCAAAAATATAAAAAATCAATAGAAAAATGGGTTTTTAGATACATTTTGAAGGAATATGGAGACGTTTCAAGAAAAAAATCTAGGATTTTTTATAAAGGCTATGCATAGTTGGTAGGCAGAGATTTTGATGAAACATTTTCCCCTATTTAATGGATAGAAACTATTATAATGTTTTCAATAGTACCTTCTCATGAAAATTAAAAAGTGTATGAGATAGATATAATTTTGGATAAATTGAATAAGAAGTTTACAATGAGAAAACGTTTGGGTTTCTACATGATAATGATGAAAAAAAATGTTTTTAGATTGAAGAAAGATTTATATGGGCTAAAACAAGATCCACATTCATGCTATTCTAAGATTGAAAATTGTTTGAGAATGATTATTTTTTCAAAATGATAAGTTGACAGAAACATATATATGAATGATGATGACTTTGAAACTCTAACTATATTTTTTCATGTGGAAATTATAATATTTTCCAAGGATGAGGAAATTTTTTTTAAATAATTTTCTGAGGAAATGCAAAAGAATTTTGAAATATCAATGTTGTGAGAATTAACTCTCTTCCTTGTCTTACAAGTTCAATATAAGGAAAAATAAATTTTCTTATCTTAAGAAAACTATGAAAGGGAATTGTTAATTTTTTTTTGGAATTTTAGAATATAAAGAAGTTTCTACTCATATATGAGTGAGGATGGAGATGAGTAAAGATTAGTATGGAAAAAGTCTGAATTATAAAGTCTTTTGGAAGATGATAGGAAGTATACATTACCTTATAAACTCATCCTGGTATTGTTTATGCTATAAATTTGTGTGCTAGGTATCAAAGTAATCTGAAAGAGTCAAATATATTGGTAGCAAGGATAATTATGAGATATGTAAAAGGAACAAATTCACAAGGATTATTATAAAAAATAAATTATGATATTATGTTTCATGGTTATTATAATATTGATTAGGCTGGAGATTGTTATGATATAAAATCAACCTAAGGAGAAACATTTTTCTTGTGTGAATGTTGTGTAAATTTTCATAGTAAGAAACATTGTTCTATAACCTTTAGAAAAGTGGATTTAGTATATGTCGTGACTATTAAAGTCTGTACTAAGATATAGTGGATGAAAGTTCAATTGGAATATTTGAATATAAAGGTCTCTAAACTATTGAAGACAATTTATTACAATCATATTGCAATTTATATTTCTAAAAATCATGTCCAACATTCAAGATCAAAAGACATAAATATGAAGTTTCACTTTATAAAAGAGAAAGTTTCTACTATAGGTGTTTTGTTGGAATATATATCAAGAAGTATTAAATTATTGATATCTTCACAAAGTCAATTCCAAAATAATGTTTTGATGAGTTGAGGTTGAAAATTCATGTTCATCCTCCTATAATGACTTCCTAAAATTCATAATGAAGTCCCCAACCATGATTTGGATTATATTGAAAAATGGGGAGAAAAGGTAACATCTTTGTAATATATAAGAGGTTTTTAACTATCTTTATTTTGTAAATATGAATTTGTGTCTATCAGATAATGGGGGAGAGGAAAATAACATTTATAGAAAAATAAAAGTGAGAAAATATAAAAGTTAGGTGGATTTTATCTTATCATTGAAATAAAATTTTCTTCTCACCAAGGGATGGATTTTTTTCAAAACAAAATATGTTATCTACTCGTGCGGTGTCTAAACACTCTATTAATAAAGGATGTGTTTTGGTAAAATTCATTAAACATGAGTTTTTTACAAAAGTTTAATTCTGAAAATATTCTTAGAGTTTAAAAAGTTATTAATGCGTGTTGTTAAAAAATCTGAATGGGGAGATTGAAGAACCTTTGTGATGTTTTGTTTTTAATAAATTTTTGTATTTTTTGAAAACTAATCTTTTATAAAATAATTTTTTTGAAAAAAAAGTGAATGTTTCTGAATGTTTGAAACCAGACATAAAGGGGGAGAAAAGTATTTTCTTTGAAAATGTTGTTTTATAGACACTGAGGATTGGACTGGGAAACACCATATGAAAAGTATCGAACTGATCACCACCGGTCATATAATTCATCAAAAAGATAGATTTTTTATTAGACACACCATCAGTCTTAGATCCATTGAAATGAAGTTCAAGTTTCATTGGACTCAATGTTGGTTAGAATGTTAGAATGTTGCTGAAGAGGTTGAATGACGAAAGTGATGTCAGGAGTTAGAAATTTCTAACACTTTCTAACCTTCTGTCAAATATTTCATTTCTAGTTTTTAATTCTCAAATATCATAAGTTGTATGTAGCAGTTGTGATGTGACCCTTATGAAGAAAAGGGGGAGAATAGGTGAAACCAATCACATTCGGTTTTGGTTGGAAATAAATATGTTTCTTAAACTAAGGGAAGTCGTAATACATTCCTATATAAGTCATATAGTACTTTGATAAGATTGAAGTTCTCATAAATCTGGAAAACTATAATGATAAAATATTTTTAAGAAATAGAGGAATTATAAAGATTGTATTGATTCTGGGAATCAAGAAAAAAGTATTCATCATATCCAGAAGTACTGAGCATAGAATTTTTTAGAAGTCTGAATGAGTTATAGTTGATGAGGTTTGAAGTATTTCAACGTGGTAGATTGGATTTTCCATCATAAATAATGTTCTATCATTGTGATATTTTCATTATTATGGGGATTCCATTGGATTGAAGCTAAGGAAGTTCTATAAGGTAGAATCTGAGGAGGAAATTTAATTAAACTAACTCTGAGGAAGAAATTCAATCAAACTAACTCTGAGAAGTAAATTCAATCAAGACCGAATCTGGGAAGGAAATTCAATCACACTAAATATGAGAATGAAATTTAATTAGACTAAGCCTAATGTGGAAATTCAATTTAGAATGAGATGAAGAAGTTTCATCATAATGAGATGAGGAAGTTCAATCATAATGAGTTGATTAATTTCTATAATACTGAATAAAAGTTAGGAATTTTGAGAAGAATTATTATAAATAAGACATATGAAGATTTCATAATATTTGTGAAGATTTTAATTGGTGAAACTTTAAATTAAAATTGGTATAGATATTGGATTTTTTTTTAATTTGAGTGAGTGGGAAAAGATTTTTAGTTTCTTAAATTTGTCTTTTTTGGGATGCCTATAAATAGAAGACATGTATATTCATACTTTTTAACTTTTTTATGTGTGTTGAAAAAGAATAGCACTACAGAATTCATTTCAATGTTATCTTTACATATTGAAATCTCATTAGAAGTTTGGAAATCTAAAATTTTTGTTTATTGGACTGAGTAAGATCAGACTGAGCATTTGAGACGAGTTTGAGTAATGCATATTGAGAATGGATTCATCAGACTGAGTCCATCAGATAGAATTCATCGGATTGAGTCCT
Source organism: Viscum album (assembly GCA_963277665.1). Taxonomy (NCBI): domain Eukaryota; kingdom Viridiplantae; phylum Streptophyta; class Magnoliopsida; order Santalales; family Viscaceae; genus Viscum; species Viscum album. Next base: position 942,926,892 of record OY728148.1, read on the forward strand.
TCGGACCCTGCCCTATTAGATGGAGAGAATCAGACCCAACCACACCATAACGAGGATTCTGAGCTGAGAATTTGTGGTGTAGTTTGAACAATGTATTTTTATTTTTTTTATCTCAATTTTTTGTAAGAAAAAATTTATAAACCAATATGAGTCAGTATAATCATTACAATTAGGATATATAATGTGTCTAATGGGAGTTGACACAAGTTATATTCACTTATTCGTTTTACTGAATATCTATAGACCCATAGGAGTGTCTATGAAAATGATATAGGTTCTCATACTGAGGTCGAACCATATAAATATCATGTTCATTACTTTTTTTTACTAATTTTTCACACATAAGTATTTACTAGATGCTGATAAGGATATAAACTTTAACAAGATTCGGGGTTTAATATTTTCAAAATTATTGAAACAAATAAAAGTGAACAACTAATTCAACCCCAATTCTGAGTTATTATTCAATAATTTGGAACTTTATATACTACTTATCACTTTATTTGAAACTTTTTTTTAATATTTGTGCTAATTTTTAGTAATTAAAATCCCTAAAATAATAATGGAATACTCTCACGACTCATCATTGATCTCACCATGTCCAACAAGATTTGGTTCCTCCTTTCACTTACATCATTCCACTGATTAGTATAAGGAGGAGTGAGTTAATATAGGATCCCAAACTCCTATAAGTAATCAATTAATTCTTGATTGAGATATTCTACACCATGTTCTAAGAGGATTTTCTTAATCATATTAACAATTTGGTTCCCATATTCATTCTTGTATTTCTTGAATTTATCAAAATAACGTGACTTATACCTCATTAAGTAGACATATTCATTTCTACGAAAATTATTGGTAAAATTTATGAAGTACAAGAACCCACCCCCTGCCTCAATAGGAAATGGTCCACAAACATATCTATGAACTAATTCAAGAATCTATTTATACCTTTCACTTTTTCTACTAAATGGGGCTTTATTCATTTTACCATATAAACAAGTGTGACACATACCAATTGGTTTTAGTTCAAAAGAATCTAAATATCCATTTTGGAATAACTTAGTCAATCATTTTTCATTTACACGACCAAGCCAATGATGCCATAATTTGGTGTGGCACGAGTTATGTGAAGTTATTTCATTGTCAATTCCAATTATATGGTTTGTGTAATATGATAAAAAAATTGTTATTTAAATTCACATTACCATAACAAATGTTATTTTTACAAAAGAAGCAAAATTCATTTACAAATATTAAAATAAATCCATCTATATCAAGTTTAGATATATAAATAATGTTTTTTGTAATGGATAAAACATAATAAAAACCTTTCAAAACCAAGATCATTATAAGATCCCATATTTTTCTGGGTGTGTCCCACTCTGAGGTTTTCATTGATCATATTTTGTTGGGTTTTACTTTGTAATTAAGCCATAGTGACTAAGTCTTATTTGATGATAGAGAGCCTTTTTTGGAGAAAATAACCTTAATTTTAGGCATGTATGTTTATATAAATTAATGGATTCCATGTATAAATATTTTAAATGGGATTAATAGGGTTTTCTATGAGTATAAAAGAATTATAGGTGGTTTGGTCACTTTTATAGATGCTAGTATAAAAACTATTCAATGAAAAATTATATGTTGTGTAGATGTTACATGACATGTAACTATTTCTAGATGAATTTCATTAACTAGTTTATGATGTGATGTGGTTACATGTCGTGAAGCTGATTCACATCGTGTAAATGTTGATCAAAATAAATATTAACCCGGGGCAAATGGTTTTTCCAGCATAACTTAAAAATGAGTAAATAAATGACATGAATGGGTTACACATCATGTATTCCTCATAACCAATATATTTAAGTGTTTCGTGTACTTATGACTCTCATTATTTTTAATTATATCCTCTCCTCTCTCGCTCCTAGTGTGAACTCTAGGAAATTTTGAATTATCTTTACCCCTTCTAGATGTCCCATTTTCATATTCGATCCTTGGTGAGTTTATTCACATTGGTTTCACTCTTCTCACCCATCATTACTTTTCATTTTAGTGTATATAATTTGAACATGGGTATTGTTTTGGGAGTTGATAATGTTTTGGGTTAATCAAGGTTCTTCTTGTGATCTTCTGTGACTTCTTCTTTCATGGATTTTTTCATTAAATGTGTTGTGTTAATCACATGTAAAGGTAAAGAGACTACACCTAACCCTATGGTATATTTAATTGTGAATTATATGAAATATTTTGATTATGACCATGTAATGTGCACTATAATTAATCATTTGATTTATAGTAAATCATGGATTGGATTCCTTTAGATGTAATGGTTAATACAACCTGGATTATGGATACCAGTTGGGTGAGAAAACATTTGAGAAAAAATAACTTGGCTAATGGTTTAAATCATGGTAATTATGACATGATACCTTAGGTTATTTCTTGATATAGAATCCCTAGGTAATCTATTGTTGATTATTTATATGACTATTGACCATTTGAGAGACAAATGAAAGTTTATTTGAAAGAAAAACGGTAATTTTCATTATTAACCATTGAGATTTATGATGTGATATTCTGATATCCATACTATTATGACTTGTTGAGTTGGTGATGAAATGATTATATATATAGATATCCTAGTAGTGTTTAAATTATTATATAGTAGGCTTGGCCCAGTGATACATGCTAAAATTCTTATATATAGGGATTTTTTTGGACGATGAAATGCTTATATAGTAGGCAATTCCTAGTGATACTTACTGAAATGCTTATATACCAGGATACACCCAGGGAAACATGCTGAAATGAATTTATATAGGGTGATCATCAGAGGATGAAATTATTATACAAAGAGAGATACCTGATAGTTTGATTTTTCCATGGTATATGGATATAGATGGAATGGTTGTGTTACATTCTCAGAGACATTTCATCATTGTTTTGTAATAGTTTAATTGATATATTATATTAATTAGTTAATTAATACACCTATTTATCACTTTATTTCTTATAATTATTATCAGACGGGTTGTGTTTAGGGATGGTGGTGTTGACCTACTGAGTTTTATTCACGCCCTATTTGGGAACCGTTTGGTACTCGAGCAGATTACATGGATGCAGGTTTGGACAAGGGAAAGGGACATTATTGTTGATTCTTTTGTTTCTTACTGGATGGGATGGATTTTGGAGATGGGTCTGACCTGGTGATCGGGACCAGAGCCTTTTGGGATTATTTAATTATAGTTGATTATTTTGTTTTCATTGGTTTTAGTTTTACTTTTAGATACATCTTAGCTTGTCATTACATTATTCATCATTATAGGTTCCTTCTTTTATTTTCATAGCTGTATGATATACTATTTCCATTATTTATCTGTTACACTGATTTTTATTACTACGGTTTAGTTACACTCTATTTTAGCAGGGGGTATAGTCTCCCCACTATAAATATCATAGCCTTGATACTATTCAATAGCCTCTAGCATATGGGGATTCATGCTTTACGTCTAATAACCAAATCATTTCGACCATGAGAGAGAGTACCAGATCCGGGGACATTACAAAGTTGTATTAGAGGATCAACTTGTTATTTTATATTGCTTTATTTTTTGAAAAAAGGTAGAAAGGAGACTAGGATATATTGGGACTTGGTAATGAGCTTATTCATTAGAGTAGCTAACCCCCGTAAGGGGGAAAATTTGAGTTCCAGGGATGGGATTATTGTTTATGTTTTTCTCTTGTTACAATTGATATTATTTCACCTTGGTTGATTTACATGTTGTGTGATGTTATTATTTTGTGATGTTATTGTTTATTGATATTTACACTCATGGACCAGTATGGTCAGATATGAGTATGCATGCATCATCATAGAAACATAAGGATATATATATATATATATATTGACATGTAGTGTTCATGATAGGGACATGTTTATTGAATGTGTTATATACATTCCTATATGAATTGTGAAATAATATATCTATTATATTTGATAAATGTAATGAAATAAACTATTATTTCATCATAAAAAAATTATAATCCATGGTTAGAGAGACCTGGAGTAATGGTTCTCTACTGTCACTGCTTCTTGAGGTTGACTTTATTTATAGCCAATGTTTATAGGAGTGTGTTTTTCTTGTAGATAAAATGACTCCTCGTCATCTTAGAGTTGAGTTCTGAGAGAGTGGATATCTGTTATCTACTAATGTAGATGAACTGGAGCTTCCTATAGATCTTTAGGATCAAATGGAAGTTCATCATCACAAAAACTTCTTAAGGGTCATGCAATCCATGGAAAAGGAGACTATTTTCATCATGCCTTTGATGAATGAGTTGATGAGATAGATTCAACTACAACATCCACCTATGTTCACTGGGGAGGGAGGCTCCCAGGTAGCTAAGTTCTAGATTGAGTCAATCTGTAAAATCATCAAGCATCTTGAGACACCCACAGATTGGAGGGATAATCTTGTTGTGTATATTCTAAGTGGACCTACCAAACATTGGTGGGATATTCAAGAGCAGGATGGGAAGGAGGAAGAGTTATCTTGAATGGAATTTGAGGTGAATTTATTGAGCCACTTCTTTCTATATATTCTGAGGGATGAGAAGGATCATTATTTCATGCATCTAATATAGGATAGAATATTAGGGATGAACTATGTTGATCATTTCACCAACCTTCAATGCTTTGTGCCATATTTAGCTATTGATAAGATCTCTAGGGAGAATTATTTTAAGGATGGTATTCACTGTGAGGTTAGGTCATAGGTGAATGTTTTTATTCTGAGTAGATTTTTAGATTTGATGAATCATGAACTCAACACAGCAAAGAATCTGAGAGAGGACCCAAGAGGTAGACATGCTATTTCCACAGGGTAAACAAGGATCACATATTTTAGTGTCAAGAAGTGATTCCATGATAGTTTTTTCCAAGAAAATGACATGAAGACCAGTTAGGGTAGTGGAAATACATATTTGGATAATATTAGATTGTAGTGCATCAATGTAGAAAGTTAAACCACAATAAATCATAGTTTTCAAACACCACTTTGGAGTGCCATGTTTGCGGCAGGATGGGCAATCTTCATACGTTTTTTTAGAGCTTCTCATATTATAGTAGTGGTAGGGGAGTAAGATAGGTACTAGATTCTAGGAAGGACTCAACTACTCCTCATCAGATAGGTAGCTATTGTTTTATAGTACGTTTAGGTTGAGGCTGGATATTTCTTACCCCATTGTTATGACATAATGTTTATTAGTAAAATTTGTTTCCTGAATAAATGTGTGTTGTATTATATTATATATTATACACATAAAAATTATAAAGAAACCAATAAAAAACTATATTAAAAAATATTGTCACATTATTCAGCAATGAAAATAATTAAATTTCCAAACATTACAACTGGACAAAAAGTATAAAATAGAAAAGCTAAAATGAGAAAATATGGATCGACCAATTCTACTAGAATTATTGGCCCCACAAACAACACTATATAAAAGAATCAATATAATAGTAAATCAAGAAAAATTATTTAAAATGGAAATATAGAACCTTAAGAGGAATTGATTTGAATATTTAATTAAGTAATTGAGTAGTATATATATAAGGTAATGTGACTGTTGGAATAGTAATGTGACCGTTGGAATAGTAACCTGATCAATACGAATAGTAACCTAACCATTGGAATACTGATTTTACCAAAAAATAATAAATTATGATATAAATAATATTTATCATTATTAATTTATATAAATAAAAATACTATAATTCAAAAAAATAAATATCATGATTAAAACCCGCAAATAAAGTAATGCATATTTTTAATAAACTGTATTTTATTGTATTTTTGTAAAAATCATTATTTTTGTTTGGAAAATTATATTTTAGCTATTTTAGATATTTATTTTTGAATAAATTAATATCATTTTTGAAATGATAATTCTAAAATTTTCCTAGGGTGATTTTTTGGTAATTTTCTGAAATACATCAATTTTTAGGTGAATAGTAAAAATATAGTTTCTCACATAATAGATGTATCTTAAAATACATAATTCATGATATAATAATGACATAATCCTTCATAGAAATTTATTTTCTGCCATTATATATTAAATTTCATAAATGAGTCATTAAAATACAATAAAATTAATTTTAAAACCTAAAAATTACTTTCTAAAACCTAAATTCAAAAGTGATTCATTAAATTATCAATTTATGTTTTTCCTCACTCTTATTTTTAATAATTTAATGAATTAGAATTATAAAGTGGATTTAAAGTCTTCAACCCATTAAATTATATTTATACACGATTTATTTTGTCAAATAATTCACTATTACGTGTTTTTCCTTTGGTATATTATTTTATTTTATATTTCATTCTAAAAATACCCCTCTCTTAAAGTATAAATAATCCCTCTCCCTTCCCTTGGAAACACACTCCTCTCAAACATTACAAAGTACAATATCTTCCCAAATACTCCCTCTATATCACCTTACATTACTTAGGGGCATTTTGGAGCAATCCAACTCTAATCACGAAGGGTGTTATAGCATCTTACAAGAGAAGCTACATTGAGGAGAGAGTAAGTCTCTATTATCATTTCCCATTTTTATTATTCCCTTTCTTATTTTTACCAATTAATTTAAAAACCATGTACTATAAAACTAATTATTAAATAATTAAAAATTATATTATTTATGTTAACATGATGTAATTGTCATATTTATGACAAAAATAAATGCAATACTTCTCTTTCCATCTCTTTTAACAACTTCCTATTAAAGGTTGATTAACCACCTACGGAGACATTTCTAAGAAAATTATTATAACCACCTTCATGGATGGTTATTATTAATTATATATAATATATAAATAATTAATTTCATTTATTATAATCTACTGGATTTAATCATACTTTTCTATAAATGAATCTGAATAAAAATTGAGAAATCAAAGTGGAACAAGAATGTTTTAGGAAAATCATGATATCAATACACATTAATTTCATCCATAAAAATTAATATATATAATAAAATGATTATAATTGATAAATAATTGTATAAATGGATATAGTCAACATATTTATTAGTTTTTTAATAAATATAAGTTTATTATTCAAGAGGCACAAAAGTGACGAAATAAAGAAGGAATTACGGTAAGGGGATTCTTGAACCCAACTCTTTTTCATTGGGTTATCCATATTTCATGAAATATTTGAAATAAATAGTCATCTATTGTTCCTTAAATATAATTTCATTATATTTCCCTCTTCTTTTTTGGGATATACATGTTTTTTATTTGATGTTTTGGAAAATACAATGATTTTCCAAAATAAATCTTCTTTCCAAAACACATATTTGACTCCTCTTAAGTTGTTTATTCTTAACTAAAGAATGATGATTCTTATAGAAAATATGTTTTTCAATTTTTCATTTTGGAACCCGATGTTTATTTATGAAATCATAATTTTTGAAATCCTCACGAAACACATTCGGTTCCATGGGTTATTTCATGGAATGATTGATACACATTCTATGTGACATGCATTATTATGTAAATATTATGATGTGATGACTAGACCAAAATTATATAGCCCTCCAATTCATTTGGTAATGTGTTTTATCTCATGATCTAATTTTTATTATATGATAACATGTTGCTATAATTTTTTACAGTGATGATGTTATTATTATTCACATATGTTATTTATTGACATGATGCTAGCTTTATTCATAACTATATGTGGCATTTGACCACTATTACATGATGTTTCATTTTTATGCATTTCCACATTTGATGAATTTATCACATTTTTACCTCATGATATTGATAATGATCCTACGCTTATGATATAACGATTATGCTCACCCATGTTATATTGATTCATGTTCCTTATTCATCCTTTTACAGGGCTTTTGTCTTACCCCTTTCATTGATTTATATCCTTAAGTAATTGCATGTACAAAGGATAATGTGATATTTTAGAAGGATAATGAAGAAGGATTTAAATAAATTTTTATGTTTTATTATGTACAAGTTATTTATGAGCATAATTATTCCAAGACATAAACCTTTGGATCCCAGATTTGTAACTCTATTATGTTATTTATCTTTAAAATGATGTAATAGTTATGTATGAAAAATTAGGGTCACTATAGTTGGTATCTAAGAATGGTTTAGTTAATTTTGTAATTATGATTAGAAAACAAGAGTAGAAACCATTAGTATAAGTCTCTGTATAGGTAAAACATCCTAGAAGACTATTTTTAGAAAAGTATAGACATAGGGATCCCATATGATATTCCTTTAGTGTTAATTTCATAAAAGAATAAATTACTCATGATTTATTGAATTATGTTTTTTTCTAAAATTTTCTGTTCTTGAAAATGGTAGCAAGCAGGAGAAACTAGGCCTAAAACCTGTGTGAGTGACAATTAAACAATTATCCAAATGAGATCCCCAATTATATTGGAGGTTATGTTCAAAACATTTTGGAAATGATTACTTAGTTGTCTCCAGATATTAATAATAACATGAACTATGTGGAATGTCCATATTCACCCAAGAATGATCAATTATCCATTGAGTCCTTAACGCAAAAATGACCATTGATGTTTAGTGGAACTTCAAATCCACTTGATGTGGAATAGTGGGTTAACTCAATAAATAAGATATTTTTTCTATGATCCATTTCTCTAAAAAGGAGATGGTGACTCTTGAAATTTATCCTTTATATGAAGAAGCTATTCAATAGAAGGAATTTATAAAGAACAAAACTCCAAAGGATTAAATGGAATAGATGGAGTGGGAATAATTTAAGAAAATATTTTACAAATCATTTCCCAATAACTCTTCAGAAAAAAGATTCAAAGAGAATTCATATAGCTAAAAAAAGGAAGGTGAAGTTGTCACCTATTTTGATGAAAACATCACAATGTTTTAAATATATTCCTTGGGTTTTTTATCAATAATGATAGAAAAATAGATATGTTCTTTATTGTTTTAAAAATACACCCTCAAAACGATCTAGAAATATAAGAATTGGGAGTTTTGAATATGTGGTGAAATGTGCTCTTAAAGTAGATATGGATTTCAAAGAATGGTCCCATGGTTATGGAGATAATAAGAGAAGAATGGGGTTTCATGATTGTGGGTAAAATGACAAATGATGAAATATGATCCAACTACCCACATGTCAAAAATGTGGGAAGAAGATTCATGTTAATTGCCTCAAAGGGATAGGGAAATTCCTCAAGTGTGGGAGATAAGGAAACCAAGCTAATTAATATTGAAGATATATGATGAAGCTGACCAACATGATAGAGGAAGGGAAAAACATCCTAATGCACCACCCATGGTTCAATTATTCAACTATAGGGACCAAGGGTGTTATGCAAGAAAGTGCACTAAACCACATTTCCTTGAGGGCAACCAGTGTCAGCAATCACCAAATTCCAAGGATTAAGGGAAAGATTATATCATCACTTCTAATGAAGTGGAGTGTAAAAATTAATTCATACAAGGTATGAGTCATATTAACTAAATAATAGAAAAAGTATTATTTGATTTTGGTTCTACTTATTTGTTTATATCATATTAGTTTTCTAGAACTATTGAATTGAATCCCTAATACCTTTAAGTGGAGATATCCATAAAAAACATAGTGGTGTAATCATTACAATCCAAGTGTTGAACTCTTCTCCAATAATCATATTTGGGATGATTCTTCTTTCAAATCTTATTATATTTCCCTTGTTGAAATTTGATTCAATATTGGACATGTATTGTGTTTCATTATATATAGAAAAAATAATCTATTGGAAAATAAACTATTTTTACTTTCTCAACCATCCCATGATCCTCTAAAAATGCATGGAATATCATGAATCTTCTTTGGAAAAATCCATCAATTGTGTGCCTTTTGATACCCTGTAAGGAAGCATACCTTTACCAAATGGTTGAGTCAAAGGAAGGTATTAACCTGGAGGAAATTTCCATTGTTAAAGAAAACATTGACGTATTTCTCAAAGAGTTACTTAGAATCCCTTGATCGTGAGGTAGAGTTCTCAATAGATCTCCTACCTAGACCCACTCCTATCTAAAAATTCCCATATAGGATGGCCTTGGTTGAAATGGAGTATTTAAAGAAGTATCTACAAGAGAATTTGGAAAAATGGTTCATACGCCTCAGTACATCACCAAGGGGTGCACCAATGCTCTTTGACAAGAAGAAAGATAGATCAAAACAGGTGTATAACAATTACCAAGATATAAACAAGATCACCATAAACAAAAATTATCCTCAACCAAGGATTGATGAATTTTTAAATCAACTACGAGGAGTGAAATAATTCTCAAAGGTGTATCTTTTTTATGGATATCATCAACTAAAGTTGAAGAAGGAAGATATTCAAAAGATTACTTTCCTTACAAGGTATGTGCAATATGAGTTTTTAGTAATTCCTTATAAGACTTACTAATTTTACTACAATATTTATGGATTTGATGAATATATTCTTTAGAGACCACCTCAAAAAATATTTGGTAGTTTTTATCAATTATATTCTCATTTATTACAAGATTAAGTAAGAACATGAAGAGAATCTAATGATTGTGTTAGTGATATTAAGGAAGGAGAAAACGTATTCTATGTTCAAAAAGTGTGACTTTTGGATGCAAGAAGTCACATTATTGGGGAACATGATCACAAGTGATGGAATTTATGTGGACCCTTCAAAGACAAAGGCAATTAGAGAATAACCTAGACCCACTAGTGTCATGGAAATCTGTAGTTTTATAGATTAGCTGGTTACTATTTACATTTTGTGATAAATTAATAATTATTTTTATCCAACTAACTAATTTACCAAAATAATGAGGTTAATTATTTATGGATGAAAGATATGGGGAAAGCTTTAAGGAGATCAAGAAGAGGCTAATCACTGTTCTTGTACTGTAATTTCCCAGTCAAGATAATTGTATCACTGAGAGGGGGAGAGAGTGAATCAGTGATATATTATTCTTTTATATTTCCTTAATTATGTAATAACCTAAGAATCCTATTAAATATTTCTTTCCCTATTGAAAACAATTAAAACACACATCTATAGGAACACATTAATTTATAAGTTTCACTATTCAATAAGAATAGCTACATCCTTTATATGATTTTGAAATGATCTAATACCACACAATCTGTTAAAAAATAATCATTTTTTTTGGAATATAATTAGTAGGATATTCCATTTCACTCATGTAGCTCTATATAAAAAACTCAATAGTAAATGGGATCCTTCTATAACAAATTATGAAATACAATGTTTTGTAACAACACGTGATATAATGATTCTTTATCAACTTTCACAAATGTATTATTTTTAAAAAAATTCTTCAATTTCTTAAATAGAAGTTGGTAAGAACTTTTCTAAATTTTGTTACAAAACTCAGTATGAATTCCTAATCTAGTTATCCCAGTCTGATTATCCCAGTTTTATTTATCAATATGAAAAATATATGACATTTTCAGAATACGGTTGAAAAAATTCTGAACCACTTCTTCTTCAGGCCAAAAATCCCAATATGATTTTCCCAGTCCGATGATTCAGCCCAATACGATGACCAGTTGAATACAACAAAACAAAATATAGAAACCTCTTCTTCTCTCTAGAGCTATGTCATCTCTATTCTTCTCTGTGAATAGAACTTTTGTCAAAAGTCGAAATTACTTTCCCTTTTATACTCACCCAAAAAACGGTTTGGGTGGGATTCCTAAAAAATTTACCACTCAATCAAATTTTCTGAATCTACACATTCCTTTGAATTTTGGGTTCATATTAACTTCATAATCTCTTCTCAACACTTACTTAACATTCTTAAATCTTCTCACAACTTCAACTATTCTTTAGAATTTCTATAAACATCATTCTAATTCTAATTTCATTTTTCAATTTGTTCTTACGACCTGCCTCATTATGATGAATACAAATTTAAAACAATATATTATTCTTCATATATACTATTGACCCAATTGAATTGTAAACAAAGTAATTCAAACTATTTTGAATGGTTAACTAAATTATAGATATATCTATTAATTTCTTCTTCATATTTTCCACCACATAATTTTTCTTTTCTTTTCATTCATCAGTTCCAAGAAATTATTCCTCTGATGATTATAATGGCATACTGAGTATGGACCGGTATCACCAGCTACAACATCAACAAATTAGTTATCTTCTGAATATGATAATAATCAATTTATATAACAAACAATTATGCCTCTAATTAATATGATGACAGAGTGAATTTAATGGATCAATATTAGTAACTTCTTTATTTTTTTAATACGATTATCAAAAAATTCTTTCTTCAAGGATTTAAATCTTCTAGATTTTGGTCTGACCGAAAACTAGAACCTTCATTATGACTATCCTACCCTATCTTTAAACAAATCTGTATCTAGAAATATCATTATGATGATCTTTAGACTAGAACGATTAAAATACATAAAATTTCTTCTTTCATAAACATTTAACAAGTATCATGACTTTCTTTATGGATTTTATTACTTTGAAGATCAAATTTAGCACCATCTCACTTACCAAGTAATGTGTTGCAACTTCCCTATCATTTATAAACATATTTATTTCCTACTCATCTTGAATATGATTGGCGTGATTACAATCAAACTGAATATTATTGGAATATTAATTTTCACCCATTTATTTCATCAAGATTTCATCACAAGTTTAACAACTTACATATGATTTATGAGAACTCCATGATCAGAAAGGAAACATCACATTTTCACCAAATTTAGGAAGACTCAAATTATTCCCCATTATGATCACACATTTCATTCCAAACTTTGGCTGAGTTTGATGATCCTCTTCATCCAGAAAACATATTCCCAATGTGATGGAATTTCTTAACCATTGTGAGTCTATTTTTATTAAATATGATGGTCAGTCCAATATTTATCAATTACAAAGTGAGGTGATTTATTTTCCTCTTAAAATCCATTGACAACAAATGAAAATACCTAAATATGATATTAATCTTTATTTTCTGGGTCCTAAGTATCTCCCACATTGGATTTTTTTGTCAACCAAGGTTCATAAATCACTGAACTTTTTATCCTCAAGCTATGTATTACATATCAATTTTTATAAGACTACATGTGCTAAATCCTTGTAGGAAACAAGAATTATTGACATAAAATTCATGATGTCCAAATGTAGTGATTATAAAAAATTCCCTCATCTTTTCTTCCTGAAATTTTAAAACTCCATAGAATACAAAAAAAATTGTTTCTAACAACCACTCCAACAAATCGTTAGTATAGTTCAGACACTTACAATGGTTAATTCACAATTTACCCACAACTCTTTCTATTTACATGCTTCCATAATGATAGATTTATAAAACAATTCCCCCCCATTGAAAACACTTTTCAAAGATAAGATGAGAGAGGTAACAAAAACACATAACTCGGCCTTGATGAGAAAGAGGTTAGATGACCTTGTTCAAGCTCAATATAGAGAATACATCATTGGGTAAAGGTTTTGTGGAAATGTCAGCATCTTGTTCCGATTTAGGAACATACTCCAACATCAACTCATTATTCTACACATGATATATGATGAAATAATTGTTGATATCAATATGTTTGGAATGAGAATGTTTTACTGGATTCTTGGAAAGGTTGATTTCAAATTGATTACCACAACCCAAGATAAAGGGTAACTTCAATTCAAAAAGATAGTATTCTAACTGATTCTTCATCCACATAAGTTAGGTATCATATTGTGTAGTAGAAAAATATTCAGATTCAGTTGTAATTAGAGTTATTGAATTCTATTTATTTATATTCCAAAAAACATATCTTTTACTTAGAAATAAAACTCCACCTGATGTGGATCTTCTATCATCAACATTTACTACCCAATCAGCATCTGAATAACCAAAAAAATCAATACTTTCTAAGCTATCATACATGATTTATAATTGTTTTGGGCCTTTGATGTATTTGAGGATTCTTTTTCTAGAAAGTAAAATTTATTATTTAGTATCACTATAAAATATTTCACATAAGGTAACATAATAAAAAATGTTGGGTCCTAAGGTAGTAAAATATAAAAAAATTTCTATAAATATAGGAATCTCTTTCTGATCAACTTTATTGTCTTCTCCAGCTTTACTCAACTTTGTTACCACTGATATTGAAGTGTAAACTAGTTTTGAATTTTCTATACTGAACTTTTTAACAATTTCTTTAGCATAATTTTCTTGAGAATGAAAAATGTGTTTCTTCTTTTATAAAATTTGTAACCCAATGAAGTATATCATTTCACCCAACATGGAAATATAAAACAACTATTTCATTTATTTAGAAAACTTTTCAAAAGATATTTCATTATTCCTAGTAAAGATAATGTCATTAATATAAACAATTATGATGAAGGAAAACTATTTAATTTCATTGATGTAAATATTGTTATCAACTATTCCTTTCTTAAAACTCATAATCTTTAAGAAAGTATCCAATTTGGAATACTATGCCCTCATAGATTTCATTAGTACATAGAAGGATTTATTAAATATGAACATATAACATTCCTATTTCCCAACAAAAAATCCACAAGGTTGTTCAATGTAAACTTCCTCATTAAGATAAACATTTATAATTGCAGACTTTACATCCATTTGAAAAATTTTGTAACTACATTGTGTAGAAATAAAAAGAAAATTTATTATTATTTATAATATTTCCACCAGAGAAAATCTTTCTTCAAAATCAACACCTTCAATTTTAGAGTAACCTTTACATACTAATATTTCCTTTTTTGTTATCACTTCACCTTATTCATTCATTTTGTTCTGGGAAACCCACTTTATACCAACAACATTTTTGTTATCTAGATTAGGTAAGAGTTCCTATGAATCATTCTTTTCTATCTGGTCTATATCTTCATTCATGGACTGAACCCATTCAAGATACTCAAAATCTTATTTCACATCATTCAGACCAATTTTTTAATACAAATATGTACGTGTAATATAATTTTTTGTTCTTATTGTTTGAACATTTTTATGTTGATCACCAATAATGTTCTGAGTTTCCACTAGCTTCCTCATCTTGGGATGTTATTTTAGAGATTCTTCTTCATCACTTGAAATAGCTGAGTCTGATTCTTGATTTTGAGTAGGATTACAATAGGATGTGTCCTTATCATAAATGTTGACAAAACATTCTTAATCTTTCTCAATCTCCTTATCTGTTTGATTATATTTATCCTTAATATATTTTTCAATAAATTTAAAATTATTAGAATAATAAATTCTTTTTATTTATTTGTGGAAACATCTATACCCTCTTCCTTATAGAGCATAACCAAGAAAAATTCCATCTTCACCTTTCTGTTCAACCTTTCCATGATTTCCACCTTTATTCTTTATAATGCATGGACTCCTGAAAACTCTTCTGTTTTTCAAACATTTAGTTTTTCTATAAAATAATTTTTATAGATTCATATAAAAACATGTCATATAGAAACATCAGTTTTGAATATAAAGAACAGTACTAATGGGTTGCCTCCAATACGAATGAGAAAGACCTTGTTCAAGTAACATAGTTCTCCCCATTTCCAACAAACGTCTATTCATCCCTTCATCAACCCCATTTTGTTTAGGTTTGTATAGGGAACTATACTCATGAAAAATCTCATTCTTCTTAGGATAACTTTCAAATTCTTCATTCATATACTCATCGCCATTATTAGTTTTCAACCTTTTCACTGAATACGCACCTTTCTTTTATCTTTTCTCCTAAAACCTTTAAACATTTTCAGAGCATATGATTTATGTTTCATATTAATAAGACATGTAATTTGATTAAATTCATCAATGAAAGAGATGATGTAAATATCATCATTTTTTATTATTTTCCCATTGGTCCATAGATGTCTGAATGAATAAGTTCCAAGGGTTGTTTTGAAAAAATATCAACTTTCTTATACACAGACTTTGTAATTTTTCCCGTATGAAAAATAGTGCAACAAAAATATCTTATTCATTGAAAATCATGAATATCTTGAACACAATATCACTTTCAAAACATACTATTTTTTATTTTACACATGTTTCCCATCTTTTTATGCCCTAATAAATTTTCTTCTACCATACCCAAGTAACAAGAGTTTTGTACCTCACCAACTTGAAATAAGTTTCCCTTTGTATGTTGGCCCCTTCTAACTATCTATTGATACTTATCAATTTTCACAAAAAATACATCTTCCCCGAAGGTAACTTTGTTACCTTCATCACAAAATTATGAAACACTCAACAAGTTATGTTTCAACTCATCAATATATAAATATTTCTTAGATTTAAAATTTTCATTCCTAATGAAAGTTGATCCAACACCTTTGATTATTATTGTTTCATCCTTGTTGAATTTCATAGTTACCTCTTTGATGTCTTTTAAATTATTCCAAAATTTTAAAAATCCTTTCATATGTGAGGAACACCCGCTATCAAGAATCCAAGGTTGTTCACTTTAAATGATTTGAGGGTAGTTTTAACAACAAGAGATTTTTCAATCTTCAACTTTAGCTTATGAGAAATGTTAAGAAAATTATATTGTGCCGGTAACAAAGAAATAAAACCCTTACAAAGATTACCTGGTTGTTCACATCTCTCAAAAATTGTTTCTAGGGGTTGGAACCTATTTTTAATATTTACACCATCATTATCAGGTTTCTTTAAAACTCTTTGTTCATAACTATTCTTTTGAGAAGATTGACTCCCCTAAACCTATGAATTTCATAACATATGGAATAGTAGTAATGTTTTTTGTTGAACCATCAAATATTTGATTTATTTAAGATTCCATCACAATATCAGTAGTAACCATCGAAAGAAAATTTTTCATCTATAGCTTCTATACTGACTGGAGTTATGAATATGTTTCTTAGCAACCTTCTTATCTGAATTTTGTTGACCACCTACCTTTTTGTTATCAATCAGAATCTTCTTTTTTAGCTTATTTACCCTTTTATCCATGTCATAACTAGAAATAATAGAATCATTTACATATTCATAGTTTTTAGAAACATTTTTATACAGAGGTTTTTAAAAAATTTATGAATTATCAACTTTGATAATCTTAGCCACATATATAAATTTCTAAGCTTTCTAATTTCCAGAAATAATTCTATCATCCCTATCAACTTTTGACGGTTAATTTTTTTATCCTAATCAGGTTTTCCTTATAAAATCATTCACCAACATCAAATATCGATTTTATGGAAAATATAATTTTATTTTAATATTTACAATGTTTTTACTGGACATGTTCTAACTATTATTTTTATGCCTTTAACATCAATTCTAGATTTTCATTATGATTATTTTCTTCCATAAGATATTTTTTTCAAATCACTAATATCTAGTTGCATCGTTTTCTTCTCATCTAAAAATATTTCATGAATTTTTTATGAGTAACATTCATCTTCCAACTTCTTGTTTAGTTTTTGAAGACTTCTAATTTTTCTTAGATATATTTCAAATCATATTTTAAAATAAATTTAAGTTGAGTTTCTTCTTAATCATAATTTCTGATTCTGAATTCTTCAACATTAATTATTACACTAAAAGTATTCTTACCAACATGCTCAGTAGAATTTTTGGATTTATCTTTACTATATTCTTATTCTTTATCTTTAGATAACAAAACACACCTTTTATATTTTGAGAATTTTTTACCCTTCCCTATGGAATAAAATCTTCCTTTCCACCATATTTCTTCCATGACCTTCTTTGACATAGTTCTTCTTGATCACCATATTTTTATTTCTTTCTTTGTGGATATTTTTTTGTAATGTGCCCAATGAGTCCATATTCAAAACATTTAAAAGTAAAATTCCCTTTATATTTACCTATACCTCTTCTCACATTTTTAGAATAAAAGGATAAAATATCATCAAGATTTTTACATACCTCATTTTCAGAATCAAAATAACCACCTTCATCTTCAATAATAATCTTCTTTGAATTCTCTTTCTTCATAGTATTGAACAAAATTTCTCTATCAAGTTTTATTTTTATTTCCATATATTTAAAACTTATTATTTTATAAGTGAAGAGAGTTCTATGAAAATAATAAATAGATAATTGTTTATGATTTCTATCTTCTAATTTATAAACTTTAGAATAAAACTGGTTGGGAATAATTCTTAATATCTTTTCAATAACTATAGAATCCTCGAACATTTAGCTAAGACATATTATAGTGTTTTTAATGTTATTTAACCTGGTAAATAAGTCCCCAATAGATTCATACCCACCCATTTTCAAGTCTACATACTTAAGCCTCTAGATTTTTAATTTTTCTTTTTCACCTTTGTATTGCCTTCATATATGTTTTTCAGCTTATCACATATACCTTTAGCTAAGGAAATACCCTTTACCCTTGAAAATTCACTTTTAGAAAGTGATGATAGTAAATAATTCTTGTCCCTTCCATCACTCTCAATATTATTCTTATCAAAAGATTAAGATGAACTTTATCATCAATATGAGGAAATACATTAGTTGCTTCTTCAAGAAAATCATATCTAATAGACATAAGATGGGGAATCATTATATATTTCCACATATGATAATTCTTACCATTGAAAACCACAATTACATTATTGTTGACACAATTCAAATTATCCATCAAATTCTCTTCAAAAAATGAACAAAGAATAAATGAAGGGAACCTGTCTCTGATACTAATGGTAATTTCCCAATCAAGATAATTGTATCACTGAGATGGGGTGGGGTGACATAGTGATATATTTTTCTTTTATATTTCCTTATTTATTAAAAAACATTTTCCTCCTGTTAAATATTTCTTTTTCCTATTGAAAATAATTTAAACCCACATCTATAAGAACACAATAATTTACAAGGATTATTTTTAAACAAGAATATCAACATCCATGGTATTGTTTGAAAATGATATACTACCACACAGTCCACTAGAATACAATCATTTTGTTTAGAATACATTAATTAGGATATTCCCTTTCACTTGTGTGTCACTATGTAAGAAATTCAGTAGTTCATATTATCCTCCCATAACAAATGATGTAATAAAAATTTTTGTAACAAAACGAGTTATTATTCTTCTCTATCAACATTCACAAATGTGTAATTTTTTATAAAAAATATTTACTTTCTTACCTAGAAGTTGGTAAGAACTTTTATGGACTTTGTTATAAAACTCAGTCCGATTATCCTGGTCTAATTTATCAATAAGATAAATATATGACTTTGTTAGAATATATTGGAAAAAAATTTGAACCATTTTCCTTCATTCTAGAAATCCCAATACAATTTTTTCAGTCTGATGATTCAGCCCAACAGGATGACCAGTTGTATACAATCTTGTCTCTTCTCATATGCATCTTCTATACGAAATACTACTTCAACAAAATGCTATCAGGAAACCTCTTAATCTCTATAAATCTCGTACTTGTGTATTATTTACCATGAATAGTTCATCTATCATAAATTACAAAGTAATTTCTCTTTTATACTCACCCCAAAAATAGTTTGGGTGGGATTCCTGAAAATTTTTCCTCTCAATTACATTTTACGAATCTATATATTCCTTTGAATTTCAGGTGCATCTTGCCTTCAAAAACTCTTCTCAACACTTCTCGAACCATCATGAATCTTCAAATAGATTTATCTATAATTTATACTTTCTTTAAAAACACTAGTCTGATTCTAATTTCCCATTCTGATTAGTCATTATGATCTTCCTCATTACAATGAAGACAAATGAAAAATAATTTATTCTTCTTCATCTCTTGTCTTCACCCACTTGAATGATAATCAAAGTAAATAAACCTATTTTAAATGGTTAAATAAAATATTGAAAAATCTCTCAATTTATTCTTCATATTGGCCACCACATACATTTTATTTTATTTACATTCATCATTTTCAAGCATTTCTTCCTCTTATGATTATGATGGCATACCGAGTCCGATGGACTGGTATCAGCAGCTTCAACTTCAACAACATCTTTCTCTTCTAAATATGATACCGGAAAATTTTCTCACAAAAAATTCAACCTTTGATGAATATGATTACATACTAAATCTAATGGATCAACATTAAGAGCTTATTTATTTTTTGAATATGATGCTCACTAACTTTTTTCTTTTAGGATGTAAATATTTTTGGCATTTAGTTTAACTAAAAACTAGCACCTTCATTATGATCATCCTCCTTGGTCATTAAACAATTATTCATCCAGAAATATCATTTTGATGATCTTGAGACTGGAATGATTCAAATTCATCTAATTTATTATTTCATAAACATTCATCAAGTACCCATAATTCCTTCATGACTTTGATTATGTGGAATATCAGCTTCATCATCATATAACCTACCAAGTAATGTGTTTCTACTTACCTATATTTTATCAACATCTTTCATTCCTTCTCAACCTGAATACAATTGGTATGATTATGATCAAACTCAATATGATTGGTAGAATCTTTTTGTTCCCTTTATTTCATCAATCATTCATCACTAGTTTTCTAACTTACCAATGATTTATGAGAACTCCAAGATTAGCAAAGAAACATTATATTTTCATCGATGTCCGGAAGACTATGATTTTTCCCCATTATAATAAAACCTTTAATTCTATATTTAGGGTGAGTATAATGATCCTCTTCATCTCGAAAACATATTCCCAAGAAAATGAACTTTCTTAACAATTGAGAGTCTTATTTTTTGAATACGATGGTCAGTTGGATTTTCACCAAATAAAAAGTGAGGTGATTTATTTTCTTCTTAAACTTCCTTGACACCAAAAAATAATACCTAAATATGATATTCATCCTTATTATCTTGGTATTAACATGTACTCACACTACCAATAAGTGGAGAATGTTTTGTGATATATAATTATGATTTAAAGAAATTATTGGGTTGTGTACTCATGCATAATGATAAAGTGATATCCCATTCCTCATGATAGTTAAAGATCCACGAGAAGAACTACTTGGCGCATGATCCGGAGTTGGAAGATATGATCTTTGCACTAAATATTTGCTCACACTATCTTTATGGTGAGAAGTTTGACATATATACCGATCATAAGAGTAAAATTTATATATTCACATAGAATTATATCAATATGCATCAAAGAAAATTGTTTGATCTAATTATGGTCTACGATTTCCCTATTCTCTACAATCTGAGAAAGGAGAAATAGGTAGATGATGCTCTTAACAGAAAAAAAACATGCTACTATATCCATGTGGAAAATTGAGAGAGACCTTATCTTCATGCAAATGAAATTTATATATCTTGAAATCATAATGATATGGAATACATCCTACCTCTCCCAAATGATTTCCCATCCATCTATCTAAGAGAAAATCAAGGAGACATAAAGGGATGATCTGGAGCTAAAAAAAGTTGAAATAAATAAAGGAAGGGGATTTACATGTGTTCCAAATTGATGAGTATGTTGTAATTTAGTTTTTAATGAGGATTTGGGTTCATTCATCGCCTATGATAAAGACCATGCTATTGTATAATGCACATAGCCTATCTTTCTACACCACCCCAAAAGTACTAATATGTACCATGGTCCTTAAGAACACTTTTGATGGGACTACATGAAGAAGGAGATTACAGAGTATATATAATGGTGTTTGGTATGCCAACACGTTAATGTAGAGTGAAAAAAATCCAAAGGTATTATGAAAACATTTCTTATAACCATGTGGAAATGGGTGAATATAACCATGGACCTTATCACCAATCTCCCAAAAACAACCACAGAAAAAATACGATATGGTTTGTGGTGGATTGACTCACCAAGACTGACCACATTATCACTATTTGGGAATATTTATCACTTGAAAAATTTCCAAGATATATGTGAAGGAAATGGTGAGGTTTCATGGGGTTCCACTTTCGATCATATTTGATTGTGATCCAAGGTTCACCTCTAAATTCAATAAAAGCATTCAATAATATTTTAGTACTAAATTAAATTTTAGCATGACCTATCACCCCCAAACTAATATAAAATCTAAAGGTACTATTAAAACACTTGAGTACATGCTAAGACCACACTTGATGGAATTTAAAGGGGGATGTGATCAATAGATCCCATTGGTTGAGTTCTCATAATGAAACAACTTACACTCAAGTATTTAAACGGATCTATATGAATCTTTGAATGTAAGGAAATGTAGAACTCGAAATTTTTTGGGATGAAGTTGTGGAATGAAAGATACATGGACCTAATCTTGTTAAAGTGATGGCAAAGAAGTTTCAATCCATACAAAAACATATAAAAGTTACCTAGAGTCAGTAAAAGAGCTATACTAACTACAACTGAAGGGACATTCATTTTGATGATAGATAAAAAAAATTTCCTTTGAATATAACCATGGAATAGAGTCATACACTTTGTAATGAAAGGGAAGTTTTAGCTTGAGGAATATTGGCCCCTTTGAGACCCTTGATCGCATAAGATTAGTGACATATCAACTTTCATTTCCACAAAGTATGGCTCAAGTTCAGGATTTGTCCAAAACCAATTTTATGGAAATAATTAGGCCATTAACCTTCCATTAATGAGTTTGGTTGGGTTTTTATGTCTTTTCGTTAGGTAAAAATGTGGGTAAACCTACCTTGTTTTCCAGATACCAAGTGATTCGTTTTCCTCCCATATAAAAAGTCACAACTTCTCCTCATTCCTCACACCTCTCAAACCAATTAGTTTCAACCAATATCTGCCCATATTGATTCCCAAAATCCCTACCCTAGACCTTGAATCCACCCTTTGGTTATAAATCCTTTTAAGGAATCCTTTTGGTACAAACCAAAATTAGTTTCCGGATTAAGAGGTACCATCTTCTATCATGATTTTTTGTTTTATTTCCATTATCCAACCCCTCATATATTATTATTAGATTCTTGTATAAAAAACCATATCCTAAATATAATTGTATGTTTTATTCTAAGGGTAATACCTACACTTATAGATACTTACATTTAATGGGTAATGAACATATTGTGTCTGTGTATAGTGAAATACTACCTCACAAAACCACGATTGTTCATTTTACTTTTCAAACATTCATAGTGGGACATTATGATGGAAAATATGTTATTATATGATATAAAAGATATTTATTAATTCTTTATTCCAATTTAATCCTTTTATAATACACACCTTTAATACTTTACATTTTTCATTAATATGATAACATTGTTTGAGGAAGTGAGGACTACAACCCCCTCAAAGAAAAGTGATCCATTCACATTATACATGTAATGAATAAAGAGTGATTATAATTAAAAATATGTGAACTAAACAACCTCTATATGATATAAATAAAAAAATACATTTTTGAAAATATACTATATATATCTATATCAATTTCTTTATTACCCTTTCACACACTTAAAAAGTGACAACGTCGTTCATAGATGTATGAACTACTGCCTCCTCGACATGTTGTGATTCATTTTACACCACAATAATTATATATATAAGTATATATGATTAAATAATATAGTATTAATGCTATATTGGTCATTCTGGAAATATTTGGTGTTACTTACCTTCTTTCCATAATGATCATTGAAAAATAAGAACATCACTCATGCGTGCATACGACCTACCTTCACCATGATTATAATGTTGGTTCATTTTTCATAAAAATATTTAATAATTTATTTTAAAGTTATAATTAATGAACTAATATGATAATTATTTCATGATTATTATTTTGTACATGTCATATAATTACCCCTTTGAAAATATTTTACCTACCAA
The DNA here is from genome assembly GCA_963277665.1 of Viscum album. NCBI lineage: Eukaryota > Viridiplantae > Streptophyta > Magnoliopsida > Santalales > Viscaceae > Viscum > Viscum album. The sequence goes on from OY728148.1 coordinate 942,950,784, forward strand.
TGTTGTTTTTGACAGATAATCCAAATTTGGGGTAAACAGTCGATGTAAACATAATTGTTTAAGTAGTTGTATACAACATAGTATAAAGTAAATTAATAGTAATGTTAAACATGAAACCTTTTCAGAAGAAATTAGAAAATTAACATAATATTATTATATATGAAGTCAAAGGACATTCACCCAAAATGAAACTCAAGGTAAGGTATTTACATCGAACTTTTTACATCTATGAGATAAATGTCATGTTCACAATTTAATTATTTTTTGTGGTGTATATACTACCCATTTTGACATAATATATCATTTATTATTTTATCTTTATGGTATTTAAAATATTCATTCAATATTATTCCATTATCAGGCTTATGATATAAATTGTTTTAGAGTGTTATGGGACACTTTGGGATGTTTAAAGATTATTTTCCTTGTGACTAGTACTAATGATCATTAAATGGAATATCCATTCTAGGATATTATATATCCATTTTTCAATAAAACCATTCATTATTTTCTGGTTTTTCATGACCATATTCAAGTATTAGTACTATTTGTTTCCACTCTTCGGTACTCAAAATTTTTTAGAAAATATTTTTAAGAAAACGCAACTTTATTTCTCTATTTAGTCAGAGAACCTGTTTTCTTCTAAAGCCCATTTTTTTAAAAAAAAATTGCAAATTTTTTTAAAACAAAATTGCAAATTTTTTTAAAATGATTTGGTAATGGAATTTTTACCCTTTTTTATTTTACCATTGTTTTCAAAGGAATCTTCTAATCACTTTATGTAGAATTCTTTTTTAACCATTAACAATGAAAAAAGAATGTTCTTTTACCTCATATGACATGTACAGTTTTACCCACCATCATTTATTTAAAGATTCCTTTCCTTGTATAAAAGGTTAATTTTTAAAGAAGATGTTTTTAAATTTGATTTTAAAAGAAAAAATTTTCCAAATGATTTTTCTTTATAAAAGGATATTTTCCACAAGGATTTTTTTTAAATATCATTTTATAGTATTTCTATTCATCATCAACAATAACAATTTATTTTTACTCCAACTGAGATTTCGTTATTGATACCATCCTTATTCTTCCTCTGGGTGGAATATTATTGATTTGTCTAAGGATATTATTCACATTCACTTATTTTAATCATTTGTTATTCCCCTTGATATAATCAATCTTCTATGATCAATGAACATTTAATTTCCCCCTAATTATCCATTTCATTCATCATGTATGTTACTATTACCTAAACCCTATACCAGTTTACATACAATATCTACATTAATAGTTATTTAATTATTTGGGAAAATATTGATAATTTCATATCCTTTATTCAATACAGATATTTGACAAGGAATATTATTTATTTTTATTAGTTGATATGAGGAATGATTTGGACAGGCAATGACGGGAGGGGCCCGAAATTTATATATGTCCTTAATGAATCGATAGGTTCTCATGAGAAAAATTAGTTTCACAAATTAGAATTGTTTAAACCGTCTTGTGAAAGTTATTGATGGTATAGGTTTTCATGTGCGTAAAACATGATGTCTATTAAGAAATAATTTCCATCGTTTAGTTTTAGTTATTATTCATCCATGATATTTTACATCGACATATCTATGGATAAATTTCATTTTTAGTTATTTAGATAGAATGTGTTTCAGTTTCTTACCTTTCCATATTTATTTTGCTTATCTAGTTATTTCAATGGAATGTGTTTTCAGTTATTACCATTCCATAATATTTATGAACTTCCTTCTCATTTTATTTATTATATAGTGAAATTCCTTCTTAGTTTATTGATTATATGGAATGTGAGTTCTGTTATTCACCACGTCATAATTATTATTCTCATTGATTCATTATTACTTCAACTATATTTTTCCCTTACTGACAATTTGAGCTCTCCCTTTTTATGTTTATTTCCCAACTAATCCAAGAAGCATAATTTGAATGATATATACGGATTTATTAGATGGATTAGATTTATCCTTGAAGATATTTGTTTTGAATGAATAAAAAATTATGTTTGAATAAGTGTATTCTTTTCACATGTATGTATCTCATTTACCAAGAATAATAATCTCTCTATCCTTCAGTAATTAAATCCTTGTATTATTTCAAATTTAATAGTTGTAGACACCGACTCTGTGCCTTCTGGGGTCAGGTTACTACTGTTGGTATCAGAGGAAGTTTAGTATCATCCCTGGGAACTAGATTTTGGAAAACATAGGTTAGAGAACATAGACCTACGGTAGAATTTGAGGATAAGCATAGAATAAAATCCTAGAATTTTGGTAAGGTAGATATTATGTGGTTATTTCTAGTAATACATCTATGTCTGGATAATACAATTGTATGTGATTTTGATACATATGTAGCTCGGATTATTAACTATGACAAGGTATTTCAAACCTAACTTGGGGTAACCTCGTATACAACAATGGGCCTTACTGCACAACTGCTTTTACATTCACGGGGGATATGTTTAGGATAATTTATATTTTCTTTAAAACCCACCATGAAGGATTTTGACAATGAATAACATAGTTTAAAACTATAGTGTTTAGATTGAAAATAGGTTATCATGATTAAAAAATCCTATAAATGATATTATTGATAAACTCTGGACTAAGGAATGATCTATGAAGAAATAAGTGGATGAAGTATTTATGTATTAGGGTTGTATTGAAATATTTAGTTAAAAGTCTATTTTGTGATTAACCTAATTTAAAGGATTTCCATCATATTTATTTTAGGAATTATATTAATTTTTTTTAGAAAAGGATGACCTATAAGCTGGGTGATAACCAATCAAATCTGGAAAGGCTACGGGTCTTAAACCCCTAACAATAGGATGATAAGGGTTTCTTTCAAACCACTATCCTTTGAAATTTCCTGGTTATTTTTACATTTTTTTAGTTAAACAATTTGATGAATAAATGTTAATGATAAACCAGTATTTTCACTTTTGAGGATTAGATATTAATCTATTAACCATATTGGTTTTGGAAGATAGTTAAAGAAAATAGTTAGAATTTTCACTCTTGTATAGGCCTCGCGTTCCTTTAAATGTTTCTTTTAGTGCATCGAGCATAAAAAATCATTATTGGTAATTAATTTCTAGGGGTAAAGGAATGAATTAGAATTTGATCAGAGAAAAACCAAAATTTAGGATTTTTCATATGAAATTGAAACCTATCATGTATGAATATTTCATTATATTATTAAGTAATAAAATAATTACCCAACATTAGAAAAATGTATTAAAAATAATGTTTTTTCCTAGTATCTTAATTTCTATTGAATCAGTGGTCTTCTAAATCATCACAGATTTATGGCTTTGAGGTCCTCAACTTTCCATTGATCATTCACTTGTTTGTGATTGATGACCCCATTCACCCCTTATAAATATTTACATTTTTTCTGCAAGTACGAATCTCTACATTACACTAATGTTCGTATATTAGAGACCTAGTTACATGGTAGTACATGTGACCTATATACTTTTTATTCTCTCTTTTATAGAGGATGACTTATAAACCCTTCTCAGGATATGGGATTTCAAACATAGGAAGTATCAAACAATCTATCACCATGATCGAGTTTAAATTATGAGGATGTAATTTAAATAAGGTTGGGAGAATGTGATGAACTGAAAATCTAAAGTAAGAACATTTTATTCGATAACATGTATGACACGCGACTCTGAACACGTAAGGTAATATAATATCTTGATACATTATAAAATATTTACTATTTAAAATAGATTCTATGTATTTCAATACATGCAACACTTATTTAGCTTGTATTTCATGCAGGGGAGGCCTTCCTTTATAGATTATGTTACATGCAAGAGTGGCCTTCCTAGATAGCTTGTGTTACATGAAAAAATTACCTTCCTTGATAGCTACCATTACACACCAGACCAATTTTTACCAAATAATAATGTATTATTAAAATATTATTATTTAATATAATATGAAATAACCTAGCCGTTATGTTAGAAGTTATAAATATTATTAACTAACTTATGAAAATTTATGGTTTATATAAATATAAAATGAATTCATTGGTTACCAACTAATGATAAATGAAAATAAGAACCAATTGGATAAAAAAATAAATATGATTATTTATATACATCCAAAGGAGTTTTGTCTTAATAAACATAGTTAATTAAAATTAATGAATTATTTTAATGAAATGTATATGTTATATATTAAATAAAATATTTTGTTTATTAATAAATTATGTTTGATATGCATAATATAATAATAAACCCTATTTTATATATAAAACCTTCATTTTTATAAAGGCAATTTTACCACCTTTTAATAGAGAACCCATTTTAAATTAGAATTTTGACACTTTAATTTGTTTAATATATAAAAATAAACTTAATCATGGAAATATAAATGTAATAATTATTTTAGGGTGAATTTTTGATATTTTTCTCAATTATTTCATATTTAATGAATAGTTAAAAATACTGAATTTTAGTTTAAAACTTATTTTTTATCTAATTTATTTGTAAGGATAAATTATATTTTTAATTGGGTTTAAAGTTTAATTAGATAATTTTTTTATAAGTTAATACAATGTATTTCATTTGAATAAATTTTAATTTTAAATTGATTATAAAAAATAGCATTCTTTCAAACCTTTTTACCTTAAAAACATTAATTGTCGTCTCATCTTCGAGATTAAATTTAAATTAATTACTACCACTTCTATGATTTGAATTTGTAAAAATTGATTCCATATTTGGAATAAAAATAATTTATAATTTATGATAAGACCAAATTTGTTTTTTTATAAAAATATTAGTGAAAGTAATTAAAATTAATTACAATTATTAAGGTAAAATTAATCTTAATAAAGGACTAAACCTTTAACTTAAGGGGAAAAATGACCTATAAACTTCTCCAAAAAACCTTTTATGGAAATAATTTGACCATTAACCTACCATTATTTATTTGTTTTCTCTTTTATGACATTTTTTTTGGTTAAAACATGGGCACACCTAACTTGATTTCAAAAGACAAAGTGAGTCCTTTTCCTCCCTAATAAAAGGTCGCCACCTCTCCCCATTCTTGATACATCTCAAAACACTTAGATTTGAAAAATATATCCCCATATAGGTTCCCAAAATCCCTCCAATAAAACTTTAAGCTTCCATTTTAGTATAAATCATTCCAAGGAATCCTTTTGGTTGAAACCCAAAGTAGTTTCCCAATTAAGAGGTAATGTCTTCTCTCAAGATTTCTAATTTTATTTCCATTCAACAGGCCCTAATATATTCTTATTACATTATTATATAAAAACACACTTATCCTTAATATACTAGTATTTTTTTATGTTAAATATTATACCTACACTTACACACGCTTCTATCTAATGGGTAACAAACATATTTTTTCTGTGTACGAAAAACTACTGCCTCACGAAATGATGATTGTTCATTTTCATTTACCAACTTTCATGGATGAAAATTATGATGGAAACTCTGTTTATATATGATATTTATGATATTTATTATTTATTTATACTTATTTTCTTTTTTTATTACACATAACTTTAACAATTTCAATTTTTTTAATATGATAACATTATTTGAGGAAGTATGGATTACTGCCCCCTCAAAGCGATGTGATTTGTTCACACGATCCATGGAACGTATAAATGATGATTATAATTAAAAATATGTGAAATAAAAAAAACATTATATTATATTAGTGAAATAATTACCTTTGAGTATATATTATATATATATATATATCATTTTCATTATTACCCTTTCACACACTTAAAAAGTGATAATGTTGTTCGTGGACATGTGGACTACCATCTCCTCAACTTGATGTGATTCATTTTACATCACAATAATTACATATAAAAGTATATATGATTTAATAATATGTTATTTATGATATAATGATAAATTTTTAAAGATATGGTGTTACTTATATTCTCTCCATAATAATCATTGAAAAATAATAGCATTACTCATGTGTACATAAAACCGACAATCTCCATGACTGAAACGTTCGTTCATTTTTCATAACCATATTTAATGATTTATTTAAAATGCATAATTAATGAAAAAATATGATAAATATTTCATTATAATTATTTTTTAGATGTTATATAATTACCCCTTTAACCATAGTTGACCTACCAATGTTGTTTTTGACACATAATCCGAATTTGTTCTAAACACCCAATGTAAACAGAATTTTTCATGTAGTTGTATAAAACATAGTTAAAAGTGAAAAAAAATAATTATAAACTTGAAAAATATTCTCAATAAATTAGAAAATTAAAATAATTTTATTATAGAAGATGTGAAAGGATGTTCACCCAAAAGAAAACTCAATGTAATGGATTCTCATCTCACTTTTTATATCTGTGAGATAAATGTCATATTAAAAATTTGATTATTTTGTGTGGTGTATATACTACCCATTTTGCTATATAATATCTTGAATTATTTAACATCATTGTATTTGAAAATTCCATTCAATATTATTCCTTCATGAGGCTTATTATTTAAAAATTGTCAAAGTTGTATGGGACACCTTGGGATGTTTGAATATTATTTTCCTCAATAATAGTACTAATGATCTTGCAATGGAACTTCCATTAGAGGAAATTGTATAACAATTTTTCAACAAATCATTTCATTATTATCTAGTTATTCATGACTATTTTCAAGTATTCATGTAACAGCCCGAGATTTTATGAAAAATATTCTTTTTTTTTATTTTACTAATGTCTTGTGTTATACGCTACACCAAAAGGAGCTTGCACAACACGCATCCTTGACTTGCCTTGCATTACACGCAATCGCAACCTTCCTCGATAGCGTGTGTGGTACGTAATCCTGAGTTTCACGAAACAATGATATGCTATTAAAATATTATTAAAACTAGCCGTTATGAATAGTAATAACCACTTTTTAAATTTTAGAAATTTTAACTCTCAAAATGGACTTCATTTTTGGATTCGGAGTATCGAATTTAGCCTAAGGTGAAATTTTGGTACTTTTCGGATAACTTTCATATTCTGATGAATAGTGAAAATTACTAAATTATAATTAAAAACAACTTTTTTAATCGAAATAATTAGTAGTGATAAATCATTAATTTGAGTGGTTTTAAAGTATATTTAGAATATATTTTTACAATTTAATACAATGTTGGTCATTGGATGTAATTTCACATTTAAACCAGACATAAACAAGTGTCAATCTTTTGATAGATATTGTTTCTTAAAAACACGCTATTTGTTTTAACTGCGGGATTTAATTATAAAATTAATTAATGCAAGTTTTATGTTATGAATTTGGAAAAATAGACTTCATTTTTGAATTCGGAATATGAAATATAGCTTGGGATGAAATTTTGGCATTGTTCTGAAAACATCAATTTTTGATGAATAGTGAAACTACTAAGTGGTAGGTTAAAAACTGAATTTTGCATAAAACTTAATTTTACCGCTTCTGTGAATGTAATTTCGAAAATCCGAGAGACACGGTTAATATCAAGGACTAAAATGTGGTTCAATGAGATGAAAATAATTTTTGGTGAATAGTAACTTTTTACTTTTTTTTACCACGGTTAATAGTAAATAGGGTAACTAAGGGTAAATATGATATTACTATTACCCTAACACATGTCCTAATTCTATTGGATAAGTGTAATTCGACCAAAAACAACCTTATGAATATAATATGACCATTTAGGCCCACTTGGATTAGATTAGGACATTTATTATTAATTTATTTAAAGAAGGGTTAAAATAGTTAAAATCAAAGTTTAATAAGTAAATTATTTTTAATATGGGGATATACATAATATAAATTCGACTATAAATATTAATTAGAAAGCTAAAAAGATTTCCTACATGATGATATTTTATTTGTAATTTTTAGACTTTAAATAATTTAATTTATTTATGACACAAAGATGATGCAGTAATTATCTTATTAATGAAATATTGACATAATTGATAATATAAATACCAAAATAAATGTAATTTAAGACTTTTTATGAATTACACTAATTTTCTAGGTTACTATGATATATTAGTGTTGATTTAATCAACTTGGTTCGAACATATAATTCTGTTATGACTTTCACAAAAATCATATATCAAATAGTGTCAAAATTGACACAAAATAGTTTTTAAATCAAATATTATATTATTAATTGTTATTTTATTCCTAAAAATCTAAGGTTCGGCCAAATGACTTAGATAAGGATATATGTATTAATAATATACAATTTGGGGTTCTTTTGGCATGTTATAGTAAGTTTATTAACCATATAATGTAAGAAAACAAAAAGACAGGGTAAAAGTTAAATTATTTAACTTAGAGTTAAATCTAATTGATAAGGTTAAAATAATAACCTAAACTTGTCTAAATCTTATTGGTTGATAGGATTTCGATCCATCCCCACTATAGCTTCAAAATAAGACCCGTTGGAACCATTATAAACCGATTTTGACTTTAATATAAAATAATATTTTGAGATATTCCTAAGGTGCCCCTCTCCTCCCCTATAAAAGGACACCTCCTCCCCCTCCTCCTCACACCAATTTGAGAACTCAAGCTCGGCCAACCCCTGACAATTTCTCCTATCCACTTCCCTAGATACATCCTAGAGGTTCTGGTCTTCCTCAAAGACCAATTTTAGTGCCCTGAGAGGAGGTCTCAAAGAGGCACTTCAAAGAAGAGGTAATTACCGTTACCAATTCTTTCATCTTTATTTCTTCTTCCACTTCTTCTTCTTAGGTTGTTTCATTATGAAGTAATAACATCAGTATCAATCATATACTGATATGTTATTATAAGTATTAAACAACCCTATTTCACCATCTATCCATCCTACGGAAAAAGAAATCACCGTGCGTGCGTACGTACGGAATACCGTCTCCACGCCGTGGTGTAATCTATTTTCCACCACCACCTTACATGGATGGGTATAATGGTGTAAAGAATAACTATATATAGTTATTACAACATCATATTGATTCTGATATATTTTATAATCCACTCCAATTCAATTAAATATTTATAGAAATGATATCATCACTCGTGCGTACGTACGGAATACCGTCTCCACGACGCGATGAGATTCATTCTCCATGTTAACCATTTAAGAATGATTATAATGTATATATAAGAAATAATAATGAAATATAAGACATTATAAAGCTACTGGATTTATGTATATATATACATATTTATGTCATCTAATTACTTCCATTTCAAGACAATAAGGAAAAGAAAACAGCGTTCATGCGTACGTACGGACTACCGTCTCCATGAACGGTGTTTTTCATTTTATTTATCTACCTATTATATATATATATATACTGAATATATATGATATATAAATCATATTTTATATTCTGGAAGTAAGTAAATCATGATATAAGTAATAATGATGTCAAGAACAACAAGTCAAAACACCTACGATAAATGAAACGATTTTACCCAAAACGCTTCTTTAACATGGAATTTGCAAAAGAACAGGTAATATAATGTCATAAGTGAACCATATATGATATCATAACAATGAATATGATTCTTTAATAAGTCAATAACATGATTTAAATCATTATACAGGAGGTTCGGACACTTACAAAGCAAGTCGGACCTAAGGTAAGGGAAATATCACAATCTCATTTTTATCCGAGATTGTTTATACTTTGGCATTTACTAGGGTGTATTTTATCATCCAAATCCATGTTTCCTAAATATGTAATATTATTTCCATCCACCTACAATTGTTTAAATCCATTTTTACCCTTCGGTGAGTTTTTAGTAATATGTATGAAATGAATCTTTTGTCGTTTTTCGTATGAGGTACTTTTTGACTTTTCCGACAAAAGTACGAAGAATGTTTTTTTTTAACTTATACGGCACGAACGGATTTTTACAGTTTTATAAAGCCTTATTTTCATGAACCTTCCTCCAAAATATTTCATGACTATTTTCAATAAAATCTCTTTCTTTTAAAATTGCATGATGTTTTGTGAAAAGAAATTGATTTTGAAGAAGAAAGGATATTTTCCTCAAGAATTCAATTCAAGTGTTTTATCAAAATTATTTTCCATCTAAGATAATAAAGGGTTCTGTTTCTATCCATATTTTTACATTGATTTGACTATGTTGTTATGGAATTATGTTTATGAATTCCTTTATCTTATATGAATGGTTTTATGATGTCATGTTGTTTAAGAATCCCATTTTTATTACATGGGTTATGCAATGATGTATGATTTATGATTTTGTGGCACACATAAGAATGGTATCATTATGAGATGGGTGGGACCTATATCTCCCTCCAATGCATTGGGTAAATATTTTATATCTCATGAGATAGACATGGATGAAATGGTAGGTTATACCGGTTCAGTGAAACAGGACTGAAACGAGGGCTACTCGATTCAGAAAGGGACTTTGTCCACTAAGATAGTCTTGGAAATGAGTCTTGACTAACAGGAAATGATTCTCTATGATTATGTGTGTATGCCACAAAGTTTCATGTTTTATGTTATGATTATTGGGATTACATTTCACTACTATGATTTATCCCATGTTATGAAATTATGCTCTCTTTTGCAGGTTAAGATTTCCAAGAGTTATGTTCTTATGAATGTGATGTGATTGATTTTCTTTTGTTTACCCTTACTGAGCATTTGAGCTCACCCTTTTATGTTTTTTTCCCAAGGATATAAAGAAAGGTTTTAGGTAAAAAAAAAGGGAAGGTCTTTATGGGAGATATTGAAGATCTTTCACCACGATTAGAAGATTACGTTCCGAGTTTCCAAAGACACTAAACTATTACGATCCTTGTGTGTGTGTTTTTGTTATGTACTAAGTATTCTGCAAAAGTAATGTAATGTCCATGTACGATAAGCTCCGGGTATCTACAGTTGGTATCAGAGGGAGGTTTAGTCAACCTTTGGAAACTAGGATGCGAAAACGTTAGTGAGATCCCTAGAGATATTTCTAAGGTATGTCTAGGGATTCCCCTAAGGATAAGTATACGTATAGGATATAGTTCTAGAACTATGGTAACAATATTAGATTAAACCAAAGATGATAGATATTTTAGTTACTCCCCCTTTATTATGATTTTTGCATCTAACACTATTCTGTTTGGGTTTTAGAAAATGGCTGGAAACAAGATGATTCACAATAATGGAGGATATGATGGACAATGGAATGATATTCTTCATGAGCAACCAAATGAAATGAGATTTGGATGTCCAAACATCATTATTATGCCGAATCAGCAATCTCACAACATGATCAATAATGTAAAATTTGGTAAGTTTCCTGACTCGACTAATAAGATAAAGATGGAGTTCCATGATGATCATAGAGGAAAGAAAGTTCAATTTCCCCTATGTAAATCATGTGGGAAGAGGCATCAAGGATAATGTTTCAAGGGAACTGGAAGATGCTTTGGGTGTGGAAAATAAGGACACAAAGCAAGTAAGTGCAAAGGAAAAGGGTCGGTTAACACCATGGATGAGGATAATGGTATTGCTACGACATCAAAAATGGTTAAGTGTTTTAAATGTGGAATGTATGGGCATTATGCAAACAAATTCCCTAAGGGAAAGACTCATGAAGAGAATCAGTATGGTCATATGGGTAGTATTTATGTGGATGATGATTAAGAGACTACAAATGATATGTGAGATGAAAGAATTTTTGAAGCTCAGTCAATGGTTTGAGAATGTAGTGGAATGATTACATGTTTATCATGTGTAATTTTGGAATAAAGAGACATCTATGGATTGTTACACTGTTGTCTTTCCTTGTGTTTTGAAAGTGTATGATTAATGTTACCAGTATCCATGAAAGGTTATTCAGATATTTTTGGAATGTAGATGATATGCGCATAATGAAGGGATAAGGAGAAAATTAAATGTTTGATAGTATTCATGAGCTCATGATTGATATAAGGACTAAGTGATATCATGGTTTGAGTTTATAGAATTTTGAGGATTTTGGTATGTGGAAAGTGTTAACTTTTAACTGCACTCATGTTTTCACTAAGGTATTCAAGAGAATACACGATTAAGGACTTTGAATGTTTGGAATGTGACCTACAAGACATATCTTATGATATGTGGGGATCAACGACAGTATTAAATCTCTAGTAATCGATGTCACTATATTATGAGAGTGGAATGCAGTATAAGCCTAAAGATTAGACTGGATTATGTTGGACATAAGTTAGTATTGTTTAAGGATAGAAGATTTTCGATATTATTGATGGGATGTTATAGTCACGTAGTTTTAGAAAAAGGGACAACCTGCAGGACGGGCGACAGCCCATCGCTTCGGACAAGGCTGTAGGAATCGAACCCACAACCGAAGTGCGACTGGCCTTTATCACCTACCAATGGCCTACAGGAAGTCCCTGTTTAGTAGAAACTAGTTTTATTATATTAAGCAGCATGATATATGAAGTATAAGTCCATTTTAGGAACCATATATGATTAATCTCACTATAAAATGACTTATGTATATTTAATAAATTTTGCTAACCTTTTGTTTGAGACAGATGGAATGAACAGTCATTCTATCACATGATCTGCTAACACTTCACAAATAACAAATTCAACTTTATTTATTTAAGAGATGAAGTAGAAATTGTTCAAGGCACGAACAAAAGTGAGATTGTACCAAAATAAAGTAAGTATTTATTCTAAGAAAATTTTCAACTTTAGGGAAATGATCTTGAAAACCAAAAATGTTGTCCTGGTGATCTTATACCTGATGAATCAGATGGTACCTTATATCATCACAAATCTATGGATTTGTGATTACTGGATTTTCCATAGCCATGTTCTCTACCACTCTCCATCAGAACATGATGGTTAGATTTCTCTTCCATATCCATATTTTCACCTATGTGGAAACCCAGTGATTAGTTTATTTGGGTAATCGTTACATTTCATACTTTAGTTTTTAAAGCCAAGATTTGGTATTCCCTTTTACGATGTGGGTTTCTATTAAAGAAACTTTCGAATAGTAAACCATTTATAACCCCGACGAATTTCGAGGGGGAAATTCATTTTAAGGGGGGTAGAATGTAACAGCCCGAGATTTTATGAAAAATATTCTTTTTTTTATTTTACTAATGTCTTGTGTTATACGCTACACCAAAAGGAGCTTGCACAACACGCATCCTTGACTTTCCTTGCATTACACGCAATCGCAACCTTCCTCGATAGCGTGTGTGGTACGTAATCCTGAGTTTCACGAAACAATGATATGCTATTAAAATATTATTAAAACTAGCCGTTATGAATAGTAATAACCACTTTTTAAATTTTAGAAATTTTAACACTCAAAATGGACTTCATTTTTGGATTCGGAGTATCGAATTTAGCCTAAGGTGAAATTTTGGTACTTTTCGGATAACTTTCATATTCTGATGAATAGTGAAAATTACTAAATTATAATTAAAAACAACTTTTTTAATCGAAATAATTAGTAGTGATAAATCATTAATTTGAGTGGTTTTAAAGTATATTTAGAATATATTTTTACAATTTAATACAATGTTGGTCATTGGATGTAATTTCACATTTAAACCAGACATAAACAAGTGTCAATCTTTTGATAGATATTGTTTCTTAAAAACACGCTATTTGTTTTAACAGCGGGATTTAATTATAAAAATAATTAATGCAAATTTTATGTTATTAATTTGGTAAAATAGACTTCATTTTTGAATTCGGAATATGAAATATAGCTTGGGATGAAATTTTGGCATTGTTCTGAAAAACATCAATTTTTGATGAATAGTGAAACTACTAAGTGGTAGTTTAAAATTTTAATTTTGCATAAAACTTAATTTTACCGCTTCTGTGAATGGAATTTCGAAAATCCGAGAGACACGGTTAATATCAAGGACTAAAATGTGGTTCAATGAGATGAAAATAATTTTTGGTGAATAGTAACTTTTTACTTTTTTTTACCACGGTTAATAGTAAATAGGGTAACTAAGGGTAAATATGATATTACTATTACCCTAACACATGTCCTAATTCTATTGGATAAGTGTAATTCGACCAAAAACAACCTTATGAATATAATATGACCATTTAGGCCCACTTGGATTAGATTAGGACATTTATTATTAATTTATTTAAAGAATGGTTAAAATAGTTAAAATCAAAGATTAATAAGTAAATCATTTTTAATATGGGGTTATACATAATATAAATTCGACTATAAATATTCATTAGAAATATAAAAAGATTTCCTACATGATGATATTTTATTTGTAATTTTTAGACTTTAAATAATTTAATTTATTTATGACACAAAGATGATGCAGTAATTATCTTATTAATGAAATATTGAAATAATTGATAATATAAATACCAAAATAAATGTAATTTAAGACTTTTTATGAATTCCACTAATTTTAAAGGTTACTATGATATATTAGTGTTGATTTAATCAACTTGGTTCGAACATATAATTCTGTTATGACTTTCACAAAAATCATATATCAAATAGTGTCAAAATTGACACAAAATAGTTTTTAAATCAAATATTATATTATTAATTGTTATTTTATTCCTAAAAATCTAAGGTTCGGCAAAATGACTTAGATAAGGATATATGTATTAATAATATACAATTTGGGGTTCTTTTGGCATGTTATAGTATGTTTATTAACCATATAATGTAAGAAAACAAAAAGACAGGGTAAAAGTTAAATTATTTAACTTAGAGTTAAATCTAATTGATAAGGTTAAAATAATAATCTAAACTTGTATAAATATTATTGGTTGATAGTATTTCGATCCATCCCCACTTTAGCTTCAAAATAAGACCCTTTGGAACCATTATAAACCGATTTTGACTTTAATATAAAATAATATTTTGAGATATTCCTAAGGTGCCCCTCTCCTCCCCTATAAAAGGACACCTCCTCCCCCTCCTCCTCACACCAATTTGAGCACTCAAGCTCGGCCAACCCCTGCCAATTTCTCCTCTCCACTTCCCTAGAAACATCCTAGAGGTTCTGGTCTTCCTCAAAGACCAATTTTAGTGCCCTAAGAGGAGGTCTCAAAGAGGCACTTCAAAGAAGAGGTAATTACCGTTACCAATTCTTTCATCTTTATTTCTTCTTCCACTTCTTCTTCTTAGGTTGTTTCATTATGAAGTAATAACATCAGTATCACTCATATACTGATATGTTATTATAAGTATGAAACAACCCTATTTCACCATCTATCCATCCTACGGAAAAAGAAATCACCGCGCGTGCGTACGTACGGAATACCGTCTCCACGCCGTGGTCTAATCTATTTTCCACCACCACCTTACATGGATGGGTATAATGGTGTAAAGAATAACTATACATAGTTATTAAAACATCATATTGATTCTGATATATTTTATAATCCACTCCAATTCAATTCAATCTTTATAGAAATGATATCATCGCTCGTGCGTACGTACGGAATACCGTCTCCACGACGCGATGAGATTCATTCTCCATGTTAACCATTTAAGAATGATTATAATGTATATATAAGAAATAATAATGAAATATATGACATTATAAAGCTACTGGATCTATGTATATATATACATATGTATGTCATCTACTTACTTCCATTTCAAGACAATAAGGAAAGGAAAACAGCGTTCATGCGTACGTACGGACTACCGTCTCCATGAACGGTGTTTTTCATTTTATTTATCTACCTATTATATATATATATATACTGAATATATATGATATATAAATCATATTTTATATTCTGGAAGTAAGTAAATCATGATATAAGTAATAATGATTTCAAGAACAACAAGTCAAAACACCTACGATAAATGAAACGATTTTACCCAAAACGCTTCTTTAACATGGAATTTACAAAAGAACGGGTAATATAATGTCATAAGTGAACCATATATGATATCATAACAATGAATATGATTCTTTAATAAGTCTATAACATGATTTAAATCATTATACAGGAGGTTCGGACACTTACAAAGCAAGTCAGACCTAAGGTAAGGGAAATATCACAATCTCATTTTTATCCGAGATTGTTTATACTTTGGCATTTACTGGGGTGTATTTTATCATCCAAATCCATGTTTCCTCAATATGTAATATTATTTCCATACACCTACAATTGTTTAAATCCATTTTTACCCTTCAGTGAGTTTTTAGTAATATGTATGAAATGAATCTTTTGTCATTTTTCGTACGAGGTACTTTTTGACTTTTCCGACAAAAGTACGAAGAATGTTTTTTTTAACTTATACGGCACGAATGGATTTTTACAGTTTTATAAAGCCTTATTTTCATGAACCTTCCTCCAAAATATTTCATGACTATTTTCAATAAAATCTCTTTCTTTTAAAATTGCATGATGTTTTGTGAAAAGAAATTGATTTTGAAGAAGAAAGGATATTTTCCTCAAGAATTCAATTCAAGTGTTTTATCAAAATTATTTTCCATCTAAGATAATAAAGGGTTCTGTTTCTATCCATATGTTTACATTGATTTGACTATGTTGTGATGGAATTATTTTTATGAATTCCTTTATCTTATATGAATGGTTTTATGATGTCATGTTGTTTAAGAATCCCATTTTTATTACATGGGTTATGCAATGATGTATGATTTATGATTTTGTGGCACACATAAGAATGGTATCATTATGAGATGGGTGGGACCTATATCTCCCTCCAATGCATTGGGTAAAGATTTTATATCTCATGAGATAGACATGGCTGAAATGGTAGGTTATACCGGTTCAGTGAAACAGGACTGAAACGAGGGCTACTCGATTCAGAAAGGGACTTTGTCCACTAAGATAGTCTTGGCAATGAGTCTTGACTAACAGGAAATGATTCTCTATGATTATGTGTGTATTCCACAATGTTTCATGTTTTAATTTATGATTATTGGGATTACATTTCACTACTATGATTTATCCCATGTTATGAAATTATGCTCTCTTTTGCAGGTTAAGATTTCCAAGAGTTATGTTCTTATGAATGTGATGTGATTGATTTTATTTTGTTTACCCTTACTGAGCATTTGAGCTCACCCTTTTATGTTTTTTTCCCAGGATATAAAGAAAGGTTTTTGGTAAAAAAAAGGGAAGGTCTTTATGGGAGATATTGAAGATCTTTCACCACGATTAGAAGATTACGTTCCGAGTTTCCAAAGACACTAAACTATTACGATCCTTGTGTGTGTGTTTTTGTTATGTACTAAGTATTCCACAAAAGTAATGTAATGTCCATGTACGATAAGCTCCGGGTCTCTACAATTCATACCATTTATACACTCATTGGAATTGAAAATGTTTTAGAAATTTTTTAAGAAAACCCAACTTTATTTATCTCTTTAGTTGGAGAATCTGTTTTCTTTTAAAAATCATGTTTTAATAAAATGTTTCCAAAAATATTTTTCAAATGATTTGGTAAAGAAATTTTTATCCTTTTTTTCTTTTACCATTGTTTTCAATGGAATATTCTTTTCCCTTTTAAAACAATGTATTTTTCTAACCTCTAACCGTGCAAATAGATTGTTCTTTTACCTCACACGACAAGTATAGATTTACCTCTCGTCATTTCTTTGAAGCTTCCCATTCATCTCTAAAAGGTTACTTTATAAAGAAATTTTTTTCAAAAGTGATTTTCAATGAAAATTTTTTCCAAAAGTTTTTCATAATCATTGGATATTTTCCCCAAATATTTTTAATGATCATTTTATAGTATTTCTATTCATCTACATCAACAGAAACTACATCAAAACTAGGTTTATCCAATACTAGGGATTTAACAACACTAGCTAAAAATGATGTTAAAGACCCCCTTTGTTAGCGCTAAAAACATTATTAAAGTATGTCTTTAACAATGATAAAAAACATTGTTAAAGGGGGACCTTTATCAGCGCTTTTAAAAAAGAACTGATAAATGGGATCCTTTAACAGCACTTGTAAAAAAAATTGTTAAAGGGGGGTCCTCATCAGGGCTTTTATAGAAGTGCTGATAACGACCCCTCTTCATCAACACTTTTTCAGTAGCACTAATATAGATATACTTAAGAAAAATACATTAAGAATAATATATTAATATATAAATATATTTATATTGATATAAATATAATATATATTTTTTAAAATATGTTTCAGATATGGTAAATAGAATTTTACACTGAATATATAAGATATCTTGTGAAAATAGATTAAAAAATTAATAAAAAATTATTTTTAATTAGTAATTATCTTATTATTTCTGATTCATAGTTATTTAATATAAATTTTAAGATAGAAAATCAAATTAATAATAAAATATCTAAAATATTTTGAAAACATAACTCAAACTTCAAAGAGTGATAACTTTTGATCTGGGTGTCCATTTATGCTCTACCACATATCAATTCAATTTTTTTGATGAGAGGTACACCATTAGTGAAAATGGTAAACCTCTATCAAATGGTTAAAGGCCAAAAAATAGCATAAGATCTCAAAAAGAGAGTTTTATTCAGGGTACCATGATCTTTTGACATTCGATGGATTTTCAAACTATTTTAAGGGGGTCTTATTGCCTTTTTTGATGGTGACTAATTTTATTCCTAGGTATTAAATTTATATTGATATTCTGGTTCTAATATTTTTATCATTTTTCATAATTTAATGTTATTTATAATTAAATATATGCATGTTTTTTATGTTTACTTATAATAAATCAGACATATAAATACATTGTTTCTGACGCTTTTCACCAGGGTGCGCGCGCATATCCGTCCGTCTGCGGAGGACGACGCGCAGCATTGTTGCCCTGCATTCCCTCTTTCCAAAGGCGGGCGACATTCGCTCTTTATTCAGGGATGTCTTCTCCTTGATCGAAACCGGGATGATGGGATGTCAGTTCTTCCTTCTGTGGATTCCTCCTCGGAACTCATAATCTAGTCTGGGTCTCCCTCATAGATTTAATACGTTGTTCGTGAAACACTTCCTAGTGCCATGTTTCCATGGAAACTAGTTAATTACACTGCTTCTGTCTGGACATTCCAAAGGGTTCGTTCAGGGCAGCAATCTTCAGTCGGGGGAGTAGTCACGTCGAGGCATCAGTAGCGTGTCTGGATGCTGGGGAACGGGCGTGTCTGTATTTTGTCCTCTGTCATGGGGCTTCTTGAGGGCGTGGAAGACCGAGCGCAGGGAAATATATGCCATAGAAATATATCTAAGGTTTTCCTCAGCTTCCTGTGTTCAACACAGGGTATGCCACAGGTTTAACGTCCACCGGAGACAGTTATGCCAAAGGCGTGCCATTCGAAGTTTTCCTCAGGCATCTCATGTTTATCACGAGGTAGGACGCAACTTTAACGTCCAGTGGAACTACATGATCTTACCGGGATATGACGGTCGTGGTGAGAATTAGGGTAGACGATGGATGGATGAACGAAGTGGAGGGGGAATGAAATGGGACCATCGCAGGGGAGATGATGAAGTTGGGCTTGAGCCTTGAAGAGACCTGATACGTATCCCCGTGGTAGGGAATCAATGTCCGCATAGTTCGGGATGGTTCCGGCGAAACGATGTGAAGATGGACCTTGGTCCGACGGATGTTGTCAGTGAACTGACGTGAAGGTGGACCTTGGTCCGATGGTAATCATCAGCGAACTGACATGAAGGTGAACTCGGGGGGTCCACTAGTGGTGGGCTTGAACCTCAGGGAGGCTTTCTACGTACCATGCCTTGACATGGATCAAAGTCCTCGTAGTTCGTGTGGTCACAATGGCTTACCATTAGACTAGAATGCAGTTTAAAGTCATGCGGGACTGGGTGAACCTATGTGAGTGAGGTCAGAATGACTGGGTAATGCTTCCTACGTACCATGCTTCGACATGGATGAAAGACCACATAGTTCAGGTGGTGTGTCGGCGAACCGACGCGAGTGAGGACCTTGGTCCAGATGGTGTGGGGCTTACACACTAGGCTGCCCGGGTGTTGATGAACTGATGTAAAGAAGGTCGGGATGACCAACGGGTGGTAGGATTGAACCTCTGTGAGGCTTCCTACGTACCATGCGTTGACATGGATCAAAGTCCTCGTAGTTCAAAGGGGGCTTTGTCGGCGAACTGACATGAAGGTGGACCTTGGTCCGATGGGTGATGGGCTTGAACCTCATGGAGGCTTCCTACGTACCATGCCTTGACATGGATCAATGTACTCATAGTTTGGGTGGTCACAACGGCTTGTCGTAGGGCTGTAATATAGTTTAACGTCATGTTGGACGAGGGTGTACAGTTTAACGTCATGCTGGAAGAGAGTGAAACCTGACATGAATAAACGACTGGCGGTTGGCTTGAACCTCGTGGAGGCTTCCTACATACCATGTCTTGACATGGATCAAAGTACATGTACTTCAAAATGGTGCGGATGTCGGCGAACCGACATGAGGAAAGGACCTTGGTCCGATGGGATATGTGCTTGAACCACAAGGAGGCTTCCTACGTACCATGCCTTGACATAGATCAAAGACCTCGTAGTTCAAAGGGGTTTTATTGGTGAACTGGAGTGAAAGTAGACCTAGGGGTCCCCTAGTGGTGGGCTTGAACCTCGTGAAGGATTCCTACGTACCATTCCTTGACATGGATCAAAGTCATAGTAGTTCGGATTGGTCACAACGGCTTGCCGTCAGACTGGAATGTAGTTTAAAGTCATGTTGGACGAAGGTGGAACTCGACGTGAAATAATGACAGGTGGGCTTGAACCTCGTGGAGGATTTCTATGTACCGTTCCTTGACATGGATCAAAGACCTCGTAGTTCAAATGGATGTGCAGTTTAATGTCATGCAGGACAGGGGCATACAGTTTAACGCCATGTTGGACGACATACAGTTTAACGTCATGCTGGACGGGGGCATTTCTGTGGACGATGCTTGCTCTAAGCCCATGTGAGTCATGCTCGGTGTGACAAACAAGAGGTAGCAAGGACCAGACGATCACATTGCGAAGGGTGCATCCTTGAGAAGTGAAGAGGGACTTACGCCTTAGGCGGCCCGTGGTGCTGGGACTTATTCCATGATGGAGGCCCGAAGTGCGGCGAAGCGCGACGAGAGAGGGATTTGGGACCAATGATGGGAGGTTCCTCGTTCCCTATTGCGCCCTACACCAACCTTGGCAGTGGGGAAATATGGAGGTTCATGGGTGCTACCTTCCGCAAGAGGGGCTACGGGGCTTACACCAAGGTTGTTTCCCTTCTCCCATGGACATACGCTACCCCGAGAAGGAGGATATCATCCCTTGTGGAGGGGGTGATTCCATTCTCATGGAGACGAGTGGCGTAAAGAATGTCTGAGCTGGGGGGACCCTGTGTGTAAGGCGCGGGGTCAGGTCAGAGTTTAACGTCATGTGTTGAGGACGATGTGCTTTGCAGTTTAACGTTCTACAGCTCGGACAAAGTGGGTTTACTCCGCACCCCTAGGACTTACTTGACTGGAACCCTTTTCTCCTTGGGGGAGGGAAGGTACCAGTAAGGTCGTGGTCAAGGGGGATCATAGAGCAGACCATTGAGGTGTCCATGTTAGCATGGCTATGCGATGAAGCAATAGTCATTAGCATGCCTATGCGAAGAAGCATTAGGCGAAGCAACGCTACGAGTGATGTTGCCCATGGGACTTTGAAATAACATCGTGCAAACCTGGAGGGTTGCACATGAAGAGGAATTTCCCAGAAGAGAAGTGTGCTTCGCGAAGTTGAGTGCCTTGTCCTTAGCATGAGGTAGAGGTGTGGATGGTGGGTGCTTCACGAAGTGGAATAGTATTCGCGGAGCACTACCTCGCGAAACAGAGATGCCTCGCGAAGCAAGGTGTCGTGAGGCAATGTGCTTCGCCATCCGTAGTGATCCTGCCTTAGCATGGGGATCACTAGTCCAGGATGGGTGTTTCGCGAAGCATAAACACTCCGTGGCTGCCTGGGTTTCCTTGGGAATCCCCCTCCTTCGTGAATGCCCTTGAGCATCGCGAATGGCATCCCTCTAAGAAGAGGGGCTCAAAACGAGACAAGGCGAAGGCGTCACGCAAAGTAGAAGTACCTCACAGAGCTCATGATTCTCGGGGCGAAGGGTGCTTCGCAATTCACGAGATGAGAAGCCGAATGGTCTGATTGTCCATCTTTTGGTCTCAGGGGGAACCCAGATTTTATAGGCGAGGGTCGCCGCGAAGCAAAACTCAAATGGCATGAAGGGGCAGCGGGTGCTTCGCAGCGGGCTCGCGAACGTCAGGCTGTTCGAGGAGAGGTACCGCCTTGGGTGCTCCGCGGATAGCTCATGAACATCAGGCCGTTCGTGGAGAGGTACCGCCTTGGGTGCTTCAGAGCGGGCTCGCGAACGTCAGGCCGTTCGCGGAGAGGTACCGCCTCCGGTTCTTCACGGAGGGCTCGCGAACGTCAGGCCGTTCGCGGAGATGTACCGCCTCCGGTGCATCGGGGCGAGATCGCGAACGTCAAGCCGTTCGCGGAGAGGTACCGCCTTCGGTGCTTCGCGGCGGGCTCGCGAACGTCAGGCCATTCACGGAGAGGTACCGCCTCCGGTGCTTCACGGTGGGCCGCGATGCTCAGGGGTGCTTCGCATCGGTGCTTCGAGAGACAGCGTGCATGGCTTCTTTTTTGCTCCTTTATTTCGTGTAATATTTTGGCGCCATAAAATGTCCCCCCTCAGACATGGAGCCTCGGAGGGATAAAGGGTCGAAGTCTGAGGGAAAAGCGCCAAAATTTTCGGCGGTTCTCGATGCGACTTCTCAGAGGGGGCCCGCAATGCTGACGGCGGTCACGAGTTCCAGACGCGCCGCGATGCTCCACACGGGCTGGGCACGCCGCGAAGCTCCATGGGGTTGCCTCCTTTAAATAGGGGGCCGACCTAATTTGTATTCACTCGATTTTCTTGTCTTTTTGCGCTCTCGATTTCGCGAAGCACTGCGTACTCCGCGCCTGCACTCCGCGAATCGAGCTTCGCGGCGAACCGCGGGTCTCCGACTCCGCGATCGCGCCAAGCGAACTCCTATTTCCTGGCCTAGGTCAGACTCCGTAGCTTGGTTTCGCGAGAGATCTTCGCGAGCCGGCTTCGCGATCCATTCAGAAAAATTATTTTCCGAGTGTCGGGACCGAAATGGCCCATCGGGAAGCTATGTTGGGGGTGCTTGCAGACGCCGTCTAGAGGGATGAGATGGCCAACTTTTTGGGCCTTGGGGAGATAGTTTGAATCCACTCGGACCATACCTCTTTGACAGAGCTAATATCGGAGGGTCAGAAGAATTATTCACAGTGCAAGAAGCTACCATTGTACGGATTCAATTTGAGGGATGATGTCTTTGTCCCTGAGGTGAGTAGGGATGAACCAGCTTTCTAGTTTATGAGCATGGCATGTCAGCACCAATGGTTCAGGGCGGCCGATGGTCATTCGCAGGAGGACTTCACACCCGTTACTTCCAAATGACTCTACAACCATGTAAACAATATTGACGGGAAGCCACTGCAACCGGAGACATCCCCTCCTCTGTACCATACCATGCTGAAGGCAGCGTTGCAAGATCCAAAGAAGGGGTGGTCCGATGAGTGGGACCTGCGCCAGGGTGGCAACATTACTAATGATTGGGCATGGGCCTACTGGGTAGGCGCCTCATGCGAGGAGTTTGGGGCCGAGCTGAGAAGAGTGGGTTTATATGAGGCGGCATGGGCCTCCCAATTCCACATTTACCAACCGAAACAACTGATGCCAGAATTGCTGAGCAGATGGTCGTCTGGGACCCATACTTTTCACCTGCACCACGGGGAGGTGGGCATCAGCCTATTGGATGTCCCCCAAATCTCGGGGGTTCCGATCTTGGGGGTCATGTATGATGAGTTCATCCCCGTTATGAGCGCGTGGGAGGATATGGATCAAATGCTGCGACTAGCATCGGTGCTGATGGCACTCGTCCCATGAAAGGACAAGGAGGAAGTGAGGGATTCCCACTTTAAGAATTGGTTCAAGCACTTCCTGAATTTCCCAGAAAATCGAGAGTTCCCTCTGAGGCCTCGAACTTTTCCGAGGGTGGCCCAACGGGGTAAGGATCACTTGTATTGGCGGGTCTTGGAGGACAGTCGATGGAATACTTGGGGTTTTAGTTTCAGCACTAAAAAACAACCGATAGTCAGGCTGGAGGCATTCATTACGGCTCTCATCTGCGGTTGGATCCTACCGGTGAGGGATACCAGCATTGGGGTGCGGCCCAGCTCGTTTATCATGGCGTCCATGCTGGCCAAGGGGAAGCGGGTCAATCTAGGGATTCCCATGCTTTCCAAGCTGTACAGAATGCTACGACACATTAGCGAGGGCAAGAAGCTGCCAATGATATGCGGCCCCTTCCACCTCCTTTATGGGTGGGTTGCGGTGCACATCAGGGGGATCTATGAATATCCAAAACCTATCTCACCGCTGGGTTCGAACTTCCGCCCCTCCATCATGAATGCGGTCGGGAGCTTCCCGTTCAAACTAACCATGTTGATGGTGCTGAACCTGGTGTGGAGGGCGGATGATTTTAATTTCCACCCCTTCCCATTGCCGACGGGGATACTCACTGACAATGGGCGTAGAACAGAAGAGCACCGGGCTTACCTCCTTGCCTTTCAAGGTGGAGTTTTGGTGGCACGAGGGGACCGTGAGCCACTCTGCAAACCATACACCCTACATCTGTTTTTGAGGAAGTTCTGGTGCCTCCAGCGGCTGACCCCGCAGGTCTACTAGGAGGTGCATCACAAGGATCACCCGTGTGTGATGAGGAAAATGTGGCACATGTTCACACGGGAAGATGGAAAAATGCGAATCACATTGCCTCCATCCACCACCACTTTCAGATTGGTGATGGATTATGCAATTAGCTGGGAGGCTGCCTACCCAGGGGAGATGCTAAAGCATCTAGCAATTCGTGTTGGTGACGGTGGACCACCTATATCCCGTGGTCGGGGTCGGAGGGCAGCAAGGGCTTCTCGAGGTGGCAGGTCTGCCGTGGCAGCGAGACCCGCACCGACCGAGGGTGTGGTAGCAGTGGAGGACCCGGTGATTCTGGAAGAGCAGGGCCATCCAGAGGGGTGGCCACCGAGGGGATTTCGTTGGATATCCACTCAGGCTCGGCGAAAGCGGATGTGTCATATCGACATGGCAGAGGATGCCATCTACCCGGAGGCCTGGGACATTTGGGATGTCAACTGGCAATTCTTTAGTCCACCTGAGATATGGGCGCACTTGAATCTCCTTAGGATGGAGTTACCGGGCATAGGCCCAGTCCGGGCTGGTTTCATGGCGTCTCCAGCAGAGGCAGAGCTATACTTGGACAAGTTGGAGGACTATGTTCATTCTAGGGGTGTCCCTCGCCCAATGACAGACTGGGTGAGGGTACTACTGGATCGAACGGTCCCCCCACAGTTGTCAGCTACCGACCTGAGGGAGTTCTTCCCCCTGCCGGAATAATCATTGGACTCCTCTCGGGAGGATGAGGATGGAGGAGGGAGCCCGTTGGAGGAGGGAGAGGCTGGGGATCAAGGCTCAGATTCCGACGACTTCGCGGAGGCTCTCGAGGTAGCATTCTGAACTTCTTTCCTCATGGTCCATTCTTAGGCCATAATGGAATTCTCACCGATGTTTGAGTCATGCAGGAGGAAATTTTTCACAGACCTCGTTTTCGCCCCTCGGCGGGTGATGATGCAGGACCTTCAGATCCCGCGCCTATGGCTGCGTCCAGTTCCACATCCGGTGGGACCAGAGCACCCAAGGTGGGTCCTCCAGAATCTCCAGACCTTCCAACAGTATATGGAGGGCCTCGCCTCAGGGCCCTGTCAGTATCGGCTCCAGAGCAGCACCAGGAGGTCGATCTATGTATGATTCCTCAACCGGTTTCCTTGTCGTCATATGTAGATTATGCCAAATAACGTTTATGTCTCTCTCTGTCGTACAGTTCTCCGACTGGCGTGGGATGTTGCAGGAAGACTAGTCAGGATGTCTGGCGGCATCCCTCCTAGGGGCATGTCGGTGATGGTGGAGATAGTCCCCCCATCTCCCGGAGCTGCAACATGCATCATCACTGGCGGAGCCACCAGCAGGGTTGTGCCTAAGGTCATTGAGGTTGACTCTGATGAAGTGGATCGACCGACCGGTCCTAGTCTTGTCGCGCCTGCTTCGGCACCAGATGTCGCACCGGATTCAACCCCAGATGCAGAGCCTGCTGAAGACTTCCTGTGGGTGTATCCTGTGTACGAGCCTGCCAATCACGCAGACTGGGACGAAATGGACTCTGATGAGGAAGACAACAACATAGAATGTCACCGATCATGGAAGCTGATCACACGCTTCACCAAGGACACCCCCATGCGCTATGGCTGGACGAAATGGACATACTTTGCTCGCGGCTATGTGAACCGTGCGCTGGGGGATTGGATGCCCAACATCCTCACGCGCTCATCCGAGATCTTATGGATGAGAAGATCTGGGATCATGATCGTGGACTCAGTATGGGCTGGTAGCGGAGGAAGGCGACAAATAACAAGAAGCTCCAGGAGGCTGAAAGTGAGGTTCAACAGTTGTAGACCCAGGCAGATGATCATTGAGCCTCTCTTAATGCACAATCTGAGTTGATCTCACAGTTGAAGGCCCAACTGGTAGAGGCAGAGGACCATATGAGGCAGGAATCTGGAAAGATGGCTGTCATTCAGGCTAGGGTAGAGAGGGCCAGAGCCAAGGCTGACGAACTGCGCCCTGCCATTGCTGATGAGGAGCAGGAGTTGAGTCAGCGGCAACAAGTCTTGGAGGCCACAAGCTGAAGGGTAGTGGAGCTGCAATGCTCTTTTGACGGGGTCAACCCATCCATGGGGGGAGTCGACCCCCGGGTACTGTAACAAACTAAAAAACATTTATTGGTACTTTCGCGCTTCAATTTCTTCCTCCTTTGTTTTGAATTCCGTATTATGCACGATTTCCACTGTTTGAATCGGTTCGTTACATCACTACAATGTTTGCGGGACGTTCGGCGATAATTCCCCAAGCTCACGTGGGTCAAGCCCGATGTGAGAAACAGGAGATAGTTTCCTTCTCATCCCACCTAACATAGGAGTGGAGACCAAGCTCCGGGCATCTGGGATTTGGATTACCAGTCTAGATTTCTGAATGATGGGAGAAGCCTGGCTAGAGAAGACATTCCTCACAACAGCCGAATTACCGTTTCTTCGGCGTGCTCTTATGCACGAACGGTGCAACGCCAGGGGCACTGAAATCGGTTCGAATAGACGGAAATGGGAAGCGTGAATTACGATGCCCAAGATTCGCAGCACTGTGGGGATGGCGTGACAATAAAGGACAGTAGTTAACCATGGAGGAGAAGCGGTATCCTTACTGTGTTAGCCTGAAATGGGGAAAAAATGGGGGTCGACCGTTGACCATGTTCGAAACACGGGACCATGTCACAAATGTTGTCAGTCAATCTTTCGGGACGTTGGCCCAGGACAGTAGGCGGACCCTAGGTCGAGCATCTATACTGTTAGGGGGTCCCTCCATTCATGACAAGTCTTCCGGGATGTTGGCCCAGGACGGTAGGTGAGCCGATGCGGCATGAGACCAGGCCATTAGGGGGGTCCCTTAAGACATGAAAGGGGACGGGGGTCCAAATAAGGGGCACGCAAAGCGTGGAATATGGAGTGATGGTTTGTCTGAACAGAATCCAATACTCATGTAATTACACCACCACGGTGGGAGTACGCCATACGGGCACATTGGTTTGATCATGGATCATTTCTTCTTTAGGACAAGGCCTCTTTGACAAGGGGATATGTCTCTTCCCAATGGGATTTGGGGCATCCTAAACTTGTCCAGGACAAAATTGCAGCTACATAGTTCCCCCCCCAAGGGGTCAGGCCAGAGGGACGGAAATGGGGAGGAACATGATTTTGCGATTCCTGGGGATGGAACCTAGGTGAAATGCATGGGTGACTCTATGTATCCCCTGAGGATGGGAATCAAGCCGTATGTAGTTCTCGAAGCGTAGTTTAACATCCTGCGGGACGATGAGAAGCCCGGCTGCGTTGGTACACATCCTGCCAAAACTACTAAGCCCACGTGAGTCGTGCTCGGTGTGGGAAACAAGAAGTAGTGGTGGGACTTTCCCGACACAGAAAGGGGAAGGTTAGGGCAAAGGGACG
The DNA here is from genome assembly GCA_963277665.1 of Viscum album. Lineage (NCBI taxonomy): Eukaryota > Viridiplantae > Streptophyta > Magnoliopsida > Santalales > Viscaceae > Viscum > Viscum album. The sequence continues at coordinate 942,979,044 of OY728148.1, forward strand.
CTTGGTGAATACCGTCCCAAAGACACTAACACGATCTTGTGGCACACCAAGATGTGTGAAGAGAAAGAGCCGAGTATGATGGAATTCCACTTGAACATGAGGAAGTGGAAATGTGTGAATCATGGAGCTCGAGATTTAGATCACGATGATGGTGGAGTGAAGATGGAGGATAGCTGTTGACCGTGGCAGAAACCCATCATCCATATCGTGTTAGCCTAGAATGGGGAAAAACAAATGAGGGTCGGCTATTGACCATGATCGAAACACAAGACCATGTCACAAATGTTTTTAGAGATCCGTAGGGACGTTGGCCCAAAACGATTGGAGGGCCCTTAGGTCCAGCATCCATGGAGAGCCCTTAAGCCTAGTATCCATGTCGTCCGAGGGTCCTTTTGGATGTGAAAGAGGATGAGGATCCAAATAGAGAGCTCACGAAGCTTGGTCATGGGACGGGGGGAATGTCCATATGAAAATCCCACACTTCGGGCTCTTTGTTGAAACACATCTGAATACGACAACGAGACATATTAGATAGGGGGAGAAGAGTCCTTTCCCATAGGGAGATCTTAGTTTAGGGTCGTAGAATTCAGACCATGGATGGGAGGAAACATATGAGGCACATGGTGGTGTATCTCAAACACCTGGCGTGAATGGGAATAGGGGGCGTGTACGGTGCGGTGAAAAACCCGACATGAATGAGGAAATAATCCCATATCAGACCGCACGACCCCCTTGGGAGAGGTTTTAGGTCATGTGATCAAAAGAGAAGGTTGGGCTGGACCTGCGGGGAAGTGCCCGGGCATTCTTATGTATCTCATAAGGATGAGAATCGAGCCTCACATAGTTCTTGAAAGCATCTTAGTTTAAGGTCATAGAGCTTGGACCGTGAATGGGTAAGGGGAGAAAGGGACACATGGAAAGGCGGTTACAAAACCCGACATGAATGAGGACCTAAGCCCTACTTACCATGTGTTCTCTGGGGAAATGCTCGAGTCGAGGGACCGAACACGAAGGTTGGGTTGGGACTGCAGGGAAGTGCCCGGGCATTCCTACGTATCTCATAAGGATGAGAATTGAGCATCACATAGTTCTTGAAAGTGGCATGCTAAGGTACCCGTGCCAGGAAAAAATGTGGAGTGCGGGTGTGGCCCTTGCACTAAATGAGGCGGAATTTGATAAATCATGTTTATCCTTTAAGATGAGTGGTTTTTTTTTGTGAAGCGGCAGGCCTAGGGTAGCAAAACCTGGTGTCACCACAGGAATCAAGTGGTGATAGGTGTTGACAAATGGCATGGCACGTGACCAATACCCAATGTGATGTCCTCTACAATGAGGTCACCACAATGTAGTTTAGTATTTCATCGTGCGGCCAGGACGATAATTTTCCAGTTTAGGGTCGTGTGATAAGACCATGCATGCATTTTAACGTCATGCATCATAGACGTAGCAGAGATGATTCTAGTCGGGGAATGTGTATGGTGTCGTGCGACATAACCGACGTGGATGGGGACATGATCCCTCATCACACCGTACACAGTCCCTAGAGAGGAACCTCAGGGCGAGGGGCCCACATAGAGTTAAGAGGTCAAGGGGGAGAGATTAGCTCCCAAATGAGCTGAACCCGAAGACGATGTTTCCAGGCGGTCCTACGTATCCCATGAGGATGGGAATCAAGCTGAACGTAGTTCTAGATGGATCTTAGTTTATGGTCTTATAGCTCGGACCATGAATGGTGACAACTTCTCGAGTAAGCGCAGATGTCAACCCGATCTCTAAGACCACGTGAGTTAAACATGGTGTGGGAAAAAGGGGGGTATCCTTATCACAATGCTTGGGGCACCCATCAAAGTGGGGTCAGAAGAGATCCCTGAAAGACACCTTTGATGCGGATTGTTCCCCCAACGCGTAGATGTTCACGGTGGAATAATACCAAGAGTTCCGAGACTCAACATGGATATGATGAGAATGGAGAAGGATGTGAATCGTGTAACCGAAATTTTGGGCATAATGGGGTTGGCGTGGTGATAGAGGAAAACTATTAACCGTGGAGAAAAAAACAGTCTCTATATCACATTATCCTGAGGTGGGAACAACAAATGAGCATCGACCGCTGACCATATTCGCAACGTGGGATTAAATCGATTTTTTGCCTGAAACCCTCAGGGGCGTTGGCCTGTAATAGTAGGAGAGCCCTTGGGCATAGTATCCAGGCTGTTCTTGGGGGTCCCTCCAGGTGTGAAAGATAAAGGAAGCCCTGATGAAGGGATACACAAAGCCTAGAAGGTGGGTGCAGACGTGTCCGAGTAAAGTCTGGCATTCCAGGTAATAAACCGGAGTACCCCTAGGCATATTGGTGAACTGCTGAAAAGGGTCGACGGAACAGCTCGGGAGGGAGAGGTACATGGCATGGTCATTACAAGACTAATGTGAATGAGGACATAATCCCACATCACGCCACATAATCTCCTCATGGAGGAAGGGTAGGCCAAGGAGCCATGATGGGATGGAGATTCCCGAGAGATGGGGCTGGACCCGAATCATAAACAATCAGGTGATCCTACGTATCCCATGAGGATGGGAATCAAGCCACACATAGTTCTCTAGATGTAGTTTAATGTCATGCAGGACGAGGAGGGGAGTAATATACACCAAAATAATGGAGGTGTATGGTACGGAGAATAAACCGACGGGAATGAGGACATAATCCCACACCACACCATACACTCCAATAAGAGAGGACCTGGGCCGGGGGGCCTGAAAAGGCCAAGGGGCCTGATCGTTAGGCATCAGTCAGGAAGGCATGTCCTGCTTGAAATTTAATGCCTTGTAGTAAGGACAAGTTCCAGGGGGCCATGGGGCCTATGGCTGGGCCTCGGTGAGGGAGGCATGAGGCTGGGCCTCGGTCAGGATGGCCTGACTAACTTGCAGTTTAACGTCTTGTCGCAAGGATGGGGAAAGAGATAACTGTATCTCATCTGAGGACATGTACGACATGGAACGTAACCTAACACGAAAGAGGACGTAATCCTACACCACACCATACACTCCTATAAGATAATCAGGGTTGTGGGTCCGACCGCTGGAACCACCCAGAGGGATGTTTGTCGCTTCAGGATGGGGTAGAACGAGTTACCGCACTCGATGTTTGGGCCATATCGGGGTGGACCCGAGGATCTAGAACATTGTTGACCATGTTTGAAACACAGTGTTCCTATGGTGACCTGATATGGGAGCAACAAATGAGTGTCGACCGTTGACCAAATTCGCAACACGGGACTTGTATCGGCTTGTTGCTCAGAACCCCTCGGGGGCGTTGGCCCGTATCGGTAGAAGATCCCTTGGGTGTTGTATCCATGCCGTTCTCGGGGGTCCCTCCAGGTGTGAAAAATGATTGAATCCCACTCTAGGAGTGGGTGAAGCATAGCTATATCCATCCACTAAAGAGGTGAACATCTCCAGGGGGACGTGTAGCCGAGTCGAGACTTTCTCGATGTGAGTTGGGGAAAAAGTGTGCACCCTGTCATATGTCTTGACCCAAAGGGGATGATTTTGGCTTTTGGGACGGGCCTACAGACGAAATGTCTGGGCATTCCTACGTATCCCATTAGGACAGGAATCATGCCATACGTATTTCTTGAAGGCCATGTAGTTTAACGTTGTTCTGGACGAGAAATGTGTCTCAACTGGGTATATGTATGGTACGGCGGGTAACCCGACGTGAATGTGGATGTAATCCCACACCACACCATACAATCCCATAAGAGATTCTGAGTCAACGAAGGCCCAGGGGCATGTGGCTGAGCCTCGGTCAGGAAGGCCTGACCTGCATGCAGTTTAACGTCTTGCAGTAAGGACGAGTGGAGATCTTAGTTTAAGGTCATAAAGCTCGGACCATTTTTCAGTTTATCATCCTGCAGGACGGTGACGCAGTTTACGGTCGTGCAGGACCATACAGTTTAAGGTCGTGTTGGAGCTTGAAAAAGGATCACGCTAAGTTCTTCTTGAGGAACATGGCATTGGTGGGAAGATTTATGCGCTTACCATCCATGGTCACCAAGGAGTACGCCTTGTTGGGATAAACCTTATGGATTATATAAGGCCCTTCCCATTTGGGTTCCAGCTTGGGCGGTTCCCTACCGGGGATCATTGGCACTCGAAGGGCCAACAATAGGTCTCCAGGTATAAAAGAACGATGGAGAACCTCCTTGTTGAAGTCCCTCGCTATCTTATCCTGATGCCTTTCTAGAATGTGCAGGGCACGAAGCCGGTTCTCGTCCAGTGCTTCTAATTCGGCTAGAAGGATTTCGGTCACCTCATCTCGAGCCTGCTTGTCGTAGACTGCAGTGCGTAATGATGGAAGCTAGATCTCAATTGGTAGGATGGCCTCAGCCCAATACACCAGGGAATATGGGGTCACTTGGGTACAGTTGCAAGTCGTCATCCAATAAGCCCAGAGGGCGTTGGGGAGCTTGTCCTTCCAACTTTTCTTGTTCTGACCAACCATCTTCTGTAGAATGTTAGAGAGGGTTTTGTTGAATGTCTCGATCTTTCCATTTTCCTACACGTGATAGAGGGAGGTATGGTTCGAACAGATGTCTTACTTGGCGTACAATTTCTTCAGCTCAGCCGCTCGGAAGTTGGTGACGTTATTGGTGAGGAAGGCCTGAGGGACCCCAAACCAGTGGATAATATTGGATCTCAAAAAGTCGCCGATGGAACGGGCCTTGACCTCTTTGAGTGGAACTGCCTCTGGCCACATGGAAAAGAAATCTGTAGCATTCAGGATGAACCAACACTGGAGAGCTGTTGCCGGTTGATATGGTCCCACTACATCAAGTCCCCATACTGTAAATGGAAAGAGAACTTTGTGGGGTGGAGAGGCTCCGACGGCCTATGCAGGAAGTTGGCGTGAACTTGGCACGTGTGGCATCTCTTGGCATAACCGATACAATCGTGGTCATAGTGGGCCAGAAGTACCCCATCCTCTGGATTTTATGGGACAGCTTCGGCCCAGCTTGATGGGAACCACAGGAACCGGTGTGGACCTCCTCCATGACTTGAGGAATCTCTACTCCATGAATGCAACGAAGGAGAACAACATCGATGCTTCTCTTATAAAGGATCTGCTCAAGACCGGGACCACTCTGGAGGGTAAATTGCAGTGTGCGGTGTCAGATTCGCTCGCACTCGGCCCGGTCGTTTGGGAGGCAACCATTTTGGAGATATTCGACAAAAGGTGCCCTCTAGCCGGGAGAGACTTCAACCAATGCATTTGAAGAACCCGAGACCCAAGATGCAGAGGGCCCGATGGTGAGATGACTTACCCGCAGGACATCATTGTCCTCTTGGGTGACAGGGGCGATGACTCTCCAGTGTGCCACATGTATGATCAAATCATTTTTCTCGGGTTCCGTGAGTGACGCAACTAAGCTGGCCAAAGCGTCAGCTCGACCGTTCTGTGATTGAGGGACATGGGTGACCTCTGGCCGAGAGGGGAACTGGTCCATTAGGCGGAGGGTACACTGCAGCAATGGCACAAGCTCCGGCTTCCTAATGACATAATCACCATTGACCGTCTTGATTACCATCTCGGAATCTCCTTTCACAAGTAGATGGGGAACATCGATCTCAAGGTCCAACTCGAGACCGGTGATGAGAGCCTGGCACTCTACCTTGTTGTTGGTACAGCCTTCTGACAACAGGAACGAGTATGGTAGGATGGCTTGTTCCAGGGTAATGAAGATGATACCCAGGCCCACTCTGTTGAGATTAGAATCATTGAGCCTCCTACTAGTGGGGCTCCGGGAGGCACCGTCGAAGTTCATTTGCCAACTTGGGACGGGATGATCAACTGAGAGGATCTCATCATCAGGAAAATCCAGGTCCGAGGACTGAACCGCAGAGGATGGCTGGAAAGCTAAAAAGTTTTCCAACGCATGTCTCTTAATGGCCTTCTGAGGTATGAACCTGATATCAAACTACTGGATAATCACTGCCCACCGCACTAGTCATCCAGTCAACATGGGGCGGTTCAGGATGTACTTCAGTGGGTCTACCCGAGAGACCAATTATACCCCATGGTGCTGCAGGTAATGCCACAACTTCTGAACGACAAAGAAGAGCGCAAGGTAGCTCTTTTTGATAGGGGAGTATCTGACCTCCGTATCAAGAAGCACGCTACTGAGATAGTAGAAACTGTTCTCGATACCCTCGTTATTATTCTGGGTGAGAAGTGCGATGAGGGACCATTCTAGGGTGGTCAGGTAAAGGACTAGCAGCTTTCCGGAAACAGGTGGCATCAAAACCGGAGGTTGTAGCAGATACTGCTTGATTTACTCGAAGGCGGTCTGACACTTCTCATCCCATTAGTAAGTGGTGCCATTCTTCATGAGCCGGGAAAAGGGATTAAACTTGCCAGCCAGATTCACGATGAATCGGCGTATATTGGCTAAGTGGCCTTGGAGACCTCAAAGTTCCCAAATATTGCTCGGGGGAGGCATTTGGCTGATGGCCTTGATCTTCTCTGGGTCGATTTCAATGCCTCGGTATCAAACAACAAAGCCAATAAACTTCCCAGAGGTGACCCCGAAGTCACACATCAACGGGTTCATCTTCAAGTGAAGGGAACGGAGGAAACCGAACACTTTCTCAAGGTCATTGAGACGGTCCTCGTGCTGGCATGATTTGACCACTAGGTCATCTACATAGCATTCCACCAGCGTCCTAAGAATTGGCTTGAATATGTGATGCATGGCCCTCTGATATGTGGAACCTGCATTTTTTAACCTGAAGGGCATAACCTGGTAGTAAAAGGTACCTTGGGGAGCCCTGAAGGTAGTGGACTCCTCGTCCTAGGGGGCCATCCAGATCTGGTTGTACTTGGAATACCCATCAATGAAATAGAGAGCTTGAAACCCGAACATGGCGTTAATCAATAACCCAGTTACCGGGAGGGGGAAGTCATCCTTTGGGAAGTGGAGATTGAGGTCGCGAAAGTCGATGCAGACTCTAATCTTCCCATTCTTCTTCCTAACTGGAACAATGTTAGCAAGCCACTTGGGGTACTGTACTTCCTTAACGAAGATGATTTGATAAGCTTGTCAACTTTGGCCTCAACCGTAGCACCATGAGAAGGGTTCATCTTCCTGGGAGGTTGCTTAAACCCACTATGGTACATCGGGAGGCCCAAACGGTGAACGTGTACATAAGGATCTAGTCTTGGCATCTCACCGTAACTCCAGGAAAACACGTCACGGTGTTGTTTGAGAAAGTCCATGTACTGCTGCTACTCCTCGGGGGACATGGCTGCACTGATCAACATGGGTCTCGTATCTGCCTCGCTACCAAAGATCACATGTACCAGTTCATCAATCGTGGTAGATAATCCTTCCTCAAAGGCGGGGGGAGCATCCTCCAGGTCTTCCTCTGCACACGTGGAGGGGTTCCCCGCAAAGGGAGATACTTCTGGGCTATCACACCCTAACGGGCAGCTGGTGCTGGGTTGGGAAGTAGTGGTCATCATATCAGGAGTCTCACTCTCCATTGAGACCCTAGCAATGAAGGCAGTTGACCCTATCCCATCTGGCCTTCGGCCTAAGGGGCCACGTTTGATGATATCAAAGTCGTGGTGACGCGTCGGCCTGAGTCGGTTGATTCCAGCCCGGAGGAAGAGGCACGTATGATGTACTGTCGTTGTCATAAGCTTGACATCCCGGTACCACACAGGGGTAAAAGGCTTCGGGATCACCTGAGCCATGTTGGTGTAGGAGTATGAGGTGATTTTCCTCCGTCACTTGGACATGGGAAAATGACTTCCTTTCATACTTGAAATAACTAAACATTGCCCCATGTTAGGGGTCGTGGTCACCAATCGGTGGATCGGGAGGATATAGGCGTCATCCATGCTTGCCCAGGGATCACTTGTGACCAGGGCTAGTTTATCCTCACGTACTAGGATTTGATTATCCTTACTCTTGTAATAATCAGCATCCAGATAGCGGGCCTCACAAGAGGAGAAAGGAGACACATCTCCTTGGAGCACGCCTACTCGACCATTGAGTGAGTATTTGAGGCATTGGTGATATGACGAAGGGACTGCTGCGTGCAGATAGAGCCATGGCCTACCCATCAATGCGTTGTAGGCGGTGTCCTGAGAGACGACCATGAACTCAGTGCTGGCAATTAAGCCACCGAACTGAGTCTTCAGGCGGATCTTGCTGACTGGGGTTTTCTCGGTCCTGTCGTATCCCTAGATTCTGAGGTCAGAAGGAGTTAAATCATCTTCAGACACACCCATCTTTCGCAGTGTCCGAGTCGGGATTAGGTTGATTCCAGAAATCGTGTCAACGAGGTAGCAGCAGACTTCCACACCATTGAAGTGGATAGTGATGTACAGAAGGATAATATTCCCCTGTATCGGAGGGTCCTCATCTTCAATAGAGAATGAGATAACTGCCTGACATTCAGCATTGTCAATTGCCTCGGCATGGAAGGCTTCTATGTCCCCCACCTCCGTCTCAAACTGGAGGGGGCTCTTTAGGGCCTCGGTAAGTGCTTCACGCATTATAGACGATAGGAGAAGGGCCTAGAGCCTATAAAGCCATGCTGGAATTCCATCCAGGTGCTTCAGGATATCATACTTCCATGCCAAATGTGAGCCTCTGCTTACAGGGGGTCGTTCTGCAGTTGGAGGCATAGAGGGTCCTGCCAGTTGAACCAGAGGTTCGCTGGTGCTGGGAATATCCCCTGGCTTACTAGTTGAATCCTGGAGATTAGTTGTCGGACCAGGACCGGACATCGGAGATTGGACCTTAGCTAGGAAAGACTGAATGTTGTACGGACGATGCAGCCCTGCCTGATCTAGTAGCACAAACGGCGGTGGAGGTGGAGCTGAGGGCATCAGGTGGGACAGTGCGTGCTGAGCTCTGTGCTGAGTCTGCAGTCTGGTTTCAGTCGCGTGCACAGCCTGATTGAAAGTGCCCGCTGAAGCGCCTCGATGACCGGCTTGGTTGTGGTTCTTCCGACATTGATGTCTGCTGGAAATGTTAGGGGGGATCACCTAGCATTCCCCCTCGTCGGGGGGTTATATTGGGCTTTACCAGCTCCACGGTGTTAACCGAAGCGTACCCCTAGCTGTCACATGATGAGTCATCCACTACCAGGTGGATTCTGGGAAGAATCCCCATTTCAGGGGGCGTAAAGTCTCCAAGAGTGTGGAATGAAGACGACACTGGCAGAGCACGTTGTTTATTCTTATGTCGTCACTGCTTGACCTTTTGGGAAGAGGTCGACTGTGAAGGCGATGCAAAGGTACTGGCTACTTCTTCTGAAGTTCTCAGTTGCTTCAGGCATTCCCGTATGATACCATGGGCGAGGGAGATGGTTTTTCAACCCATCCAATTGTCGTATTTCTGGGACCCACAGTTGGGGACTTGCTGCCACTCGCCTTCGCTATAGCTACCAATCTCTGACCCTACAAAGGCACCTGCTACTTTTGTTTGTGTGGGGCCCAACCTGACTATGTTTTTGTTGACCTGGTCATGAAGCCATTCTTTCAACACATAGCATTGCTTGAGGGTGTGCCCCAGAATCCGATGATAATAACAGTAGTTGGGGTGATCGGTGAGATTCGCCTCCACCGGCCTTCTGCACTCGGGTAGGTGCACAATCCATTGCTCTAGAGAACTTCAAAAGTAGCCAGGGACCTGATTTTCATTGAATGAGTAGGCCTGGTGCCTTCTTTCCAGATAGCGGGCCCTAGGGTCCTGGCCCTAATGAGGGGCCGAAGGGGCCTGCTGAGGAGAAGGCGCCTGATCGTCTCGCCTAGGTGGGGGTGGCGCATTGCGCGGGGGAACCTGACGATTCTAAGGGGGTCGCTGCTGAGCAGGAGCCTATGCTTGAGGTGGAGGTCCTCTGTGGGGTTATAGGGCTGGTGCCGCTGTCCGTAATTCCAGCTGCATGTGGGCTTCTATTTGGGCCACCGTGGCGGGTTCGGCTCTGGAATTCCTCCGTGCTGGGATCATAGGGGGCAACGAACGTGCCTGACTAGCCTATTGCAGAGCCACCACAAGGTGTTGAGCCTTATCTGAGAAAGCCCAGAACCCTCCAGGGTAGTTTTGGGTAATCAGGGAAGGTACCAGCTCTGTTTTAACATTCCCTACACACATCGTCAGTAATTTCTCCTGAGTCAGTGGCATATAGAGGGAGTATGTGAGTCCCTTCCACAGGGCGATAAAATATGCGACTCGCTCATCAGGCCTTTGCTTGAACTTGAAGAGGTCTGCAATGCTAGTCTACCGTGTGGTGGAGATGAACTGGTATAGGAACTGCCGGCGGAGATCCTCCCAACCGGTCACCAATCCGATGGGGAGCTGGCTGTACCAGACGAATGCGGGACCTTCCAATGTCTGCACAAAACATCGGAGCTTGGTGGCTTCTTGCTGGGCCGAAGTCCCCAGCATGGGGCCACACCAGGAAGAAAAGTGTACCAAATGTTATAGCGGGTCCCCTATCCAATAGTAGGGCAGGAAAGTGGGATTCCCAAAACCCGGGTGTGCGGGCATATCATCCACCCACGCTGGATATGGCTTCCCATCCGGTGGGACCGCCACCTACCATGTTTCCAACGCTTCAAGGTGGGCGATGAGTGCCGCTATATGGTCACCCGGGTGGGGGTCCCTGTCTTGACGGGGATCCCTAATTACAAGTGCGTTTCCAAGTTCCTCGACACGGTAGATGGATTTGGTGACTCGTGGAGCATCTGGAGGAACGACCTATGGGGCGACTGGGGGAACTCGGACTGGATTATGCAGATTTCCCCATCATTCTGGAGGGTTTGGCGAGACGTATCGCACCCTCTTGCCGTAAGTTACAGCTTCTTCCCGGTCTGTGGGAGCAGCCTGATTAGGGTTTCCTGGAGGCGTCTCACCAGGGGGAAATTATTCCCACCCCTACTGCCCTGGCTTGGGATTAGCATAGTCGGGTCGCCACTCTGCAGCACGCTCGACCAAGAGTTCGGCAACCAGCCTCTTCTGCTCAGCAAGCTGTTGGCGTAACGTGGCCTTCTCGGTATCTTCGTCCGTCTTTTTTACAGAGGCGGACGGGTTGGAGTTCTTGAAAGTTCCGATGTTATTTTTACCCTTACTGGCATTTCGACTGAGTACCAGCGACTCGGTGGGTATAGGGAGGCCTAGAAGGTTCCTCTGATGATGGGTAACCCTTCCTGATGGGTCCAGCAGTGGCGGTACGCCCTAGGAGGGTAAGTCACCATCGAGAAATTCAAGCTCGTCTCCCTTGTCCACTACGTCAGCCATGTGGACCGCGACCCCTCTTGAGGGAATGTCCTCAATGTCGCATAACGAATCGGGCTGCCGTCAGATAGGGCTGAATAGGAGTGTGTCATAGTGTCCCCATCCAAAGACTTTTACGTGGGGGGTAGCTTCCCTAATGACTCTACGGAGTACTTTGAAACTCTAAACATGTTTCCGTTGAAGGGTTCTCTGAGGGATTGGTGACTCGGGGTGTTGGACCACAGGGAGTGCGGCCAAATCGACCAGGCGGCATTTCTCGCCGATTTATTCAAAGTGCTCTCGACTTCTGGGGTACATCACTCACTCGTAACGAAGGCGGAAGTGTGTCACCCATAGTGGTCGGCAAAAGCACCCCACTTCTTCTGGGGTAAGGGAATCTGGTGCGTGAATGTTCAGCACCGCCGTCGGCCAGAACTCCTCTGGGAAGTGATCCGTTGGAAGAATGCTCCAGAAGCTCCTGGGTTCGGATTTGGGGTCCGGCCCTATATTTCCCCACTCGTCAACCGGGGGCGGCTCAGGGACCAGTAGCGGTACCAAGGTGGACCGCTGGGATAGTAAACTTGGAAGCGGAGAAAACGACGAACGAGCTGACTGGCCGCCAAATTCCGGGCCATCCTCGGAAGAGTGAGGTGACCTGACCACGATATCCCAATACGATCGGTTGAGAGCCACAACCTCAGGCACAGGAGTCGCGGTCACCATCGATGGGTTACGCGGTTGCTCTACCATCGTTGGTCCCCAAAACATCTCCTTGTGATCTCTAGTAGAGGAAGAGGGCGCTTATGGTGATGAAGGTGGTGATTGCACGGTAGGGACCTGCGGAATTTCCATGATTTTTTCCTCCTGGATGTACCTGCGGAGGGAGGCGGTAATCCGGCGGACCTTGCATTCTGGGAGAATGAGGCTGACGCGCATAGTCCCTGCCCCAGTTCTTGACACAGAGGAGTGGGGAGAGGGTTCCATCACTGAGTCGCATTACGCTTTAGAGTCTGAGAAACAGGCAGGTCTGATCTCCACCCGGGCCTTCCCAGGACTCTTCTGGTGGCGGCGACGACCCGATCTTCTACCCCGGGGTGACTCCTCGGGACAGGGTTGATTCCCAATATGTATTCTTGGGGATGCGCTGGCGCCGTGGTGGAGAGGGATCCTGCTCGAGGTGACCGAGGTGCGAGGGGAACTACGGAAAATTTCTAAGGGTACATGGGGAGGACCCATGTGGGCAGAGCCTCTGTTGGAATCGGCAGGAGCATGGGGAGGACCTCCATGGTCGATGCCGGCAGAGCGAGGTTGACCTTCACTCCTCGAGTTGTTGGGGCGAGGAGGACCTTCTCCCATTGCAGAGAGGATGTAGGGAGGACACCCACGTTGGAGAAGGACCAGATGGATAGAGCCTTCAGATCGGCGGTCGGGGATAGCAGGAGGGACTCCATGCCCTGTATAGTGGGCGCGGGAGAGGTTTCTGTGCCGAGCGTCACTACCGCGGGGCGGGTCTTCCTTTGGGACGGGGGTAGCACAAGGCATACCTCCGTGACGAGCATCGGAGTGGGAAAATTCCACGGTCTGCGGAACGGTGATATGGAGAGGACCTTCGTATGGAGTGACTTTACCGCGGATTGGTTCGCTGCAATCATTGCTCGGGCTTGCGACCCCGAGAGTCAACCCAGCCTGCCCGTAGTGTGGCTGAGTCCTCGATCCCGGTCGGGTGAAGGAGTTCCCCTACTCAGTGTATGCAGGAACTCCATGATGTACGTCAGTGGTGGCTTGGGCCACAACAGTAGTTGACGTTGATGCATCTTTTCAAGCATCCTCGTCCCGGGCCCGACGCTGACGTCAGGTTAGACGAGCTGGCGCAAGTGGTGCATGGGAATAGCTTGTCTGCTCTCCCTGTGAAGCCGGATGGCGGCGTTGACACAGCCAAGTGGGACCCCTTTCTTGGAGCCCTTGGATCAGGACTCTGAGCGGGCCGAGCCGGACATCACCCGTCTCATCAGCATAAGGTGAGGATTTGTCGAGCCGTTCCGGGGACAGGCTCCCGAAACGATTGAACGTTGGGGTGGGGAGAATGGGTTCCCTACGTGGCCTGGTAGGACAGCGTTGACAGTGGGGCCTAGATTCCTCCAGTTTTAGGCAGGCCATATCCCGAGTCGGGGTGACCCCTTCCTCCTCATACCTGCGTACAAGGTTGTTGATCACCCTCCGTTGGATGATCTCTGATGGAGAGAGGGGACGTGCACGCCCCGTATTCACAGATATAGAGGCCTTCGTGATGGCAGCAGAGCCATGCGGGGCGGCTGTGCTGGTATTTCCCCTGCCCCTGCGTAGGCGAGCGGGAGGTGTTCGCATCTCCGTAGCAGCGACCTGGTTTCGGGGAAACTGAGAGATCAACTCATCAGCACTGTGAGGAAAAGGGTTGACAACCAGTGCCCCAGCGTCATTCCATTCTCCATGTCTGTAAGAAGGATCCATGCCAACACGCTGCACAACGGAATGCCCCACGTTCTACTGCCCCAATTTCTGGTGAGTTTCACGCCAGGCCCACTATTTGCTTGGCGGGACCCGGCACCGGATATCCGGATCCGGTGACACGTCAATCTACTGGTGTCTTGAATGATACTAATATCCATATTGAGGAGAATACATTCACTTCGAGTTCACCATTTCTGTTTCTAATGATTTTCGGCAGGGCGTGCGCGCATATCCGTCTGTCTGTGGAAGAGGACGTGCGGCATTGTTGCCCCGCATTCCTTCTTTCCAAAGTCAGGCGACATTTGCTCCTTATTCAGGGACGTCTTCTCCTTGATCGAAACTGGGATAATTGGATGTCGGTTCTTCCATCCGTGGATTCCTCATCGGAACTCATCACCAAGTCCAGGTCTCCCTCATAGATTTAATACGTTGTTCGTGAAACTCTTCCCAGTTCCATGTTTCCATGGATGCTGGTTAATTACACTACTTCTGTCTGGACATTCCAAAGGGTCCGGTCAGGGCAGCAACCTTCATTCGGGGGAGTAGTCACGTCGAGGCATTAAAAGCGTGTCTGGATGTTAGGGAACTGGCGTGTCTGTCTTTTTTCCCTTGTCATGGGGCTTCTCGAGGGCATTGAAGCCTGAGGCATCCCACATCGAGCGCATGGAATTATATGCCATAGACATATATCTGAGGTTTTTCTCAGCTTACTATGTTCAACACAGGGTATGCCGCAGGTTTAACGTCCAGCGGAGACAGTTATTCAAAAGGCGTTCCATCTGAGGTTTTCCTCAGGCATCTCATGTTTATCACGATGTAGGACGCAAGTTTAACGTCCAGCGGAATGACGTGATCTCGCCGGGATATGATGGTCCGGGTGAGAATTAGGGTGGATGATGGATGGATGAACGAAGTGGAGGGGGAATGAAATGGTACCATCGCAGGGGAGACGGTGAAGTTGGGCTTGAGCCTCGAAGAGGCCTCCTACGTATCCCTATTGCAGGGAATCAAAGTCCGCGTAGTTCGGGATGGTGTCGGTGAACCGACGTGAAGATGGACCTTGGTCCAACGGATGTTGTCAGTGAAATGATGTGAAGGTGGACCTTGGTCCGATGGGAATCCTCAGCGAACCGATGTGAAGGTGAACTCGGGGGGTCCACTGGTGGTGGGCTTGAACCTTAGGGAGGCTTCCTACGTACCATGCCTTGACATGGATCAAAGTCCTCATAGTTCGGGTGGTCACAACGGCTTGCCGTTAGACTTGAATGTAGTTTAAAGTCATGCGGGACGAGGTGACCGGATGTGAGTGAGGTCGGAACGACCGGGTGATGCTTCCTACATGCCATGCCTTGACATGGATCAAAGACCACGTAGTTCAGGTGGTGTGTCGGTGAACCGACACGAGTGAGGACCATGGTCCAGATGGTGTGGGGCTTACACACTAGGTTGCCCGGGTGTTGATGAACTGATGCGAAGAAGGTCGGGATGACCAACGGGTGGTGGAATTGAACCTCTGGGAGGCTTCCTATGTACCATGCCATGTCATGGATCAATGTCCTTGTATTTCAAAGGGTGCTTCATCAGCAAACCGACTTGATGGTGGACCTTGGTCTGATGGGTGATGGGATTGAACCTCAGGGAGGCTTCCTGCGTACCATGCCTTGACATGGATCAATGTACTTGTAGTTAGGGTGGTTACAACGGCTTTCCGTTGGGCTGTAATACAGTTTAACGTCAAGCTGGATGAGGGTGTACATCTTAACGTCATGCTGGACGAGAGTGAACCCTGACGCGAATAAACAATGGGCGGTGGGCTTGAACCTCGTGGAGGCTTCCTACGTACCATGTCTTTACATGGATCAAAGACCACATAGTTCAAAATGGTGTGGATGTCGGCGAACCGACGTGAGAAAAGGACCTTGGTCCGATGGGAGAGAGGATTGAACCTCAAGGAGGCTTCCTACATACCATGCCTTGCCATAGATCAAAGACCTTGTAGTTCAGAGGGGTTTCATCGGTGAACCGACGTGAATGTAGACCCAGGGGTCCACTAGTGGTGGGATTGAACCTCGTAAAGGCTTCCTACGTACCATTCTTTGACATGGATCAAAGTCCTTGTAGTTCGGGTGGGTCACAACGGCTTACCGTCAGACTGGAATGCAGTTTAATGTCATGCGGGACAAAGGTGGAAGTCGACGTGAAATGATGACGGGTGGGCTTGAACCTCGTGGAGTATTCCTACATACCGTGCCTTCACATGGATCAAAGACCTCATAGTTCAAATGGATGTGATGTTTAAAGTCATGTAGCACATGGGCATACAGTTTAACGTCATGCTGGACAACATACAGTTTAACATCATGCTGGGCAGGGGCATTTCCATGGTCTATGCTTTCTCTAAGCCCACGTGAGTCATGCTCGGTGTGAGAAACAAGAGGCAGAAAGGACCTGAAGATCACGTCGCGAAGGGTGTGTCCGTGAGAAGCGAAGAGGGGCTTACGCATTAGACGGCCTGTGGTGCGGGTACTTATTCCAGGATGGAGGCCCGAAGTGCGTTGAAGCATGGCGAGGGAGTTATTTGGGACCAATGATGGGAGGTGCCTCGTTCCCTATCGTGCCCTCCACCAACCTTGGTAGTGGGGAAATACGGAGGTGCATGGGTGCTACCTTACACAAGAGGGGATAGGGGGCTTACACCAAGGTGGATTCCCGTCTCCCATGGACATACGCTACCCCGAGAAAGAGGATATCATCCCTTGTGGAGGGGGTGATTCTATTCCCGTGGAGACGAGTGGCGTAAAGAATGTCCGAGCTAGGGGGACCCTGCATGCGAGGCGCAGGGTCAGGTCACTGTTTAACGTCATGTGTTGAGGACGAGGTGCTTGACAGTTTATCGTCCTGCAGCTCGGACAAAGTGGGTTTACTCCGCACCCCTAGGACTTACATGACCAGCACCCTTTTCCCCTTGGGGGAGGGAAGGTACCAGTAAGGTCGTGATCAAGGGGGGTCATAGAGCAAACCCTCGAGGGGTCCACGTTAGCATGGCTATGCGAAAAAGCAATAGCCGTTAGCGTGCCTATGGGAAGAAGCATTAGGCGAAGCAACGCTACGGGTGATGTTGCCCGTGGGACATTGAAATCATATCGTGCAAACCTGGACGGTCGCACTGGAAGAAGAATTTCCAAGCAGAGGAGTGTGCATCGCGAAGTGGAGTTCCTTGGCCTTATCATGGGGAAGAGGTGTGGATGGGGGGTGCTTCATGAAGTTTAATAGTATTCACAGATCACTACCTCACAAAGTAGAGATGCCTCACGAATCAAGGTGTCGCGAGGTAGTGTGCTTCGCAATACGTAGCGATCATGCCTTAACATGGGGATCACTAGTCCAGGATGGGTGTTTCGCGAAGCATAAACGCTTCGCGGCTACTCGGGTTCCCTTGGGAATCCCCATCCTTTGTGAATGCCCTTGAGCTTCATGAAGGGTATCCCTCTATGAAGAGGGGCTCAAAAGGAGACAAGGCGAAGGCATCACGCGAATTAGGAGTACCTCGCAAAGCTCAGGATTCCCAGGGAGAAGGGTGCTTCGCGATTCGGGAGCTGAGAAGCCAAATGGTCGGATTGTCCATCTATTGGGCTCAGGGAGAACCCAATATTTATAGGCGAGGGGCACCGCGTAGCAGAACTCACGTGGCACGAAGGGTCGGCGGGCTCACGAACGTCAGGCCGTTCGCGGAGAGGTACCCTCTTGGGTGCTTCACGGCGGGCTCACGAACATCAGGCCATTCGCGGAGAGGTACTGCCTCGGGTGCTTCGCGGCGGGCTCGCGAACGTCAGGCTGTTCGTGGATAGGTACTACCTCGGGTGCTTCGCGGCGGGCTCGCGAACTTCATGTCGTTCGAGGAGAGGTACCGCCTCAGGTGCTTCACGGCGGGCTCGCCAATGTCAGGCCGTCCGCGGAGAGTTACCGCCTCGGGTGCTTCGCAGCGGGATCGCGAACTTCAGGCCGTTCGCGGAGAGGTATCGCCTCTGGTGATTCGCGGTGGGCTCGCGAACGTCAGGCCGTTCGCAGAGAGGTACCGCCTTCGGTGCTTCGTGGTGGTCCGCGATGCTCTGGGGTGCTTCGCGTCGGTGCTTCGCGAGGTAGCGTGCATGGCTTCTTTTTCGCTCCTTCCATTCATGCAATATTTTGGCACCAACATACATATATAAACATATGTATGTAAAAATGTATATTCTAATATATGTAAATAAATACATATTCTAAAGATGTATTTAAAATAATATCTAGCCATTTTACATCATATATACATATACATATGTGTGTATTAATAAAGAGAGATATATTTATATTTTATTCTATTATATATAAATGAATATAATATATAATATATTTAAAAAAATATAAGTATATATATATCACACACACACACATATATTGAATGAATGTATTTTAAAATAATTATATAAATATATGTAAATATATATATATATATATATAGAATTATCATTAAATGGACATCAAAACATCATAGTGTAGTGGTAATGGTGTTCCATCTTCAAAGGAGAGGTCTAGGGTTTGAATCAATGAAGATGCACATAAGGATAGAAATTCACAATATGTTGATAAATGGTGGCAGGGTGAAAAGCACTGATAAAGGGGGGGGGGGGTGGATCACTATTAATGGGTTCATGGAAGCGCCAATAAAGCGGGTCAAGCTCATAGGTGTCCAAAAAAATATAATTTTACCCCCTTTAACAGTACTGCCTTTATCAACACTATAAAAGTGTTATTAAAGGCCCCCTTTAACATCACTAAAAAAGTGTTGTTAAATGACCATTTTAACAGTGTTTTTTATCAATGTTAAAGGGGAACTTTAATAGTGTTTTTTAGAACTTATAATGTTTTGAACTTTTAACCACGCTCATATTGTCAGTGTTTTATTAAAATTGATAAAGGACTATTCTAGCACATTTAAATTACTATTTGGTAGTAGTGAACCCTTTAATTTTACTCCACTTAATATTTTTTTATATCGATATCATCTGTCTTCTTCCTTTGAATAGTTTGTTATTGATTTTTCTAAGTATAGTATTCACATTCACTTCCTTGAATTATTTGTTATTCCCCTTGAAATAATCAATCTCCATTGATCATTGAACATTGAATTTACCCCTAATTTTCAATTTCATTCATCATGGATGTTACTATTTCCTAAACCAGATACCATTTAACATATGATGTCTACATTGACAGTTATTTTATTATTTCAGAAAATATTGATAATTTCATCTTCTTTATTCAAAACAGATATTTGATAAGAAATATTATTTATGTTGATTATTCAATTTAAGGAATAATTTGGAAAATAAATAGTGGGAGGAGACTAAACATTATATAGATCCTAAATGCATCGATATGTTCTCATGAGACAAATTATTTGTTCAAATCAGAATATTTTAAACCGTCATGTGAAAGGTCTTGACGATATAAGTTTTCATGTTCCTTAGACATGACGTCCATTAAGAAAGCATTTACCTAATTTAGTTTCATTTATTATTCATCCATGAGATTTTGTGTCAACATATCTATTGATACATTTCATTTTTAATTATTTAGATAGTACGTGTTTCAGTTTCTTACCTTACCATATTTCTTTATTATTGCCTAGTTATTTTAATGTCATGTGTCTTTATTTATTACTTTGTCATGTTGTTTATGCACCACTTTCTCAGTTTATTAATTATATGGTACGTGGATTCAGTTATTCACCACCACCACCACCATTATAATTTTATTATTAGGCCAAAATGCTACAAGAAAAGAGAACAACCAGGACCTATAGAGGCCGAAGGTAATGCAAGCCAAGAGAATCACCATGAATCAAGTTAAACCCCCTCAGGTTTAAGTGAGAAATCATTAGAAAGGGAACTAAATAGGGTACCGGGAGCAGCCAGGGAGGCCAAATAGTCAGCCACTTTTTTCCCCTCCTTCCAAGTGTGGGTGAACAAAATGTTGTCACTTAAGAGGGCCATAAATTGTTGAATGATGTAAGAGATTGAACAAGGGATGGATCCTTTACCAAGTAAATAATCATGGATAATCATAGAATCAGTCTCCCCCCCCTGGGAAATAGAAATGTCACGTTCCCTACAGATGGACAGACCTAAGAGAACAACTCCAACCTCCGTTCGAACAGAATTGCCACTCCCAAAGTGAGTTGTGAATGCCAGGACAACACTTACCCTAGCATCACAAACCACCCCACCGCCATGCATGATCCCAGGACAAAGGACCCATCCGTGTTGAGCTTGAGGATGAACTCATGAGGAAGTCATTGAACCCAAAGACCCCTGGAAATAAAGGGAAGAACTGCAGCCACAGGGACACCCAACAAGCGAATGGACGGAGCCTTCTTATTGTTACCAAAATGGAAAATCAGCTCATCCATCGTTCACCGAAATCTTCCCATGATGGACCTACCAGTGGAACTAATCCCCTGGATCCTGGCTTGATTTCTGGCTTTCCATACGCACCAGCATCCCATGTTATTGATTTATGAGTGTGCCATCTTTTCCACCTCTGAACCTCGGACCCCTGAAACCAACTCTCTAGGATGAAATCAATGATGGACACCTGTAGAGAGTAATATGTAAACTCCCCATAGGTACTCCAAACCATGCGCTCCCAAACCCCTTCAAAAAAATATGGCTCGTGTTCTCTTCTTTTCTATCCAAACAACACTGACAACGGGATGACATAGAGATACTTAGGCATTTGATGTTGGAATCAGATGCTACAACATTTTTCGGAATTCTCTAGGAGATAAAGTTGATTTTAGCATGGATTTCTTTCACTAGATGATCTCATTCCTTATATTATACTTATCATGGGAGATGGTCATCCTACGATAGTCCATCGAGTTAAATTTCCCTAAGACAGATGGAGTAAAAATACACTTATCCTGATCCGAGGTAATGAGAATAGATTAAAACAATTCCTACTGAGATGTATTCAAAACTGATATAAAAAACACTGGATAGTGGATCAATTCCTTGAAGAAGATCATAGAAGCAGGACACTAGGGAAAGGCAAGAATGTTACCCGACCAGTTATGAAACTAGTAAAGTATGTTTCCTTCACCAATGATCCATTGCGAATGAGGAAGGAGGTTAGAAATGATATTTCACAAACAAGACCATAAGGACAACCCATTTGTGGAAGGAGAAGCAGAACTGGTTCAGTGATTTTGGCACATAAGTTTCCCCCATAAGGTACGCTCCTCGATAATCTCCCAGGCGAGCCTCGCATGAATGAACTGGATTGTGACCACCAAGCTATTGACACTGATCCCTCCTTCACGAACTGGACTCTCCATATTCCTCCATGAGACCCAATATCTCTTCCCCTATGAATGGGTGTCCTAGAAGAAATGGTCAAGGATCCTATCAATGGATTGTATGACACCCTTCGGCACAGTATAAGAGGCAAGAGCATGCACTAGAATTGCCGAAAGAACGCTGTTGACTTGAGAGATGCGGCCACTGAAGGATAGGAAGTGATTTTTCAATTTGAGAATACGAACGGAGATTTTGTGCATCACTTTTCCAATGTCCCTGATATAGAGTCTACCTGGAGACACAGGGGTGCTGAGATACTTCATGGGGAAGACTCCACACTGTATGTTCAAACTGATACTCAGATAATGTACTATTCATTCATAGCATGAATCAGAAACATAAAAGTTGCTCTTCTCTCTATTGATGATCTGGCCACTCCAAGGGCAATATTCCTTTAATAATTTGTTAATTCCTTGGATAGATCTCTTCCCTGCATTCATTAAGATAACTGTATCATCAAAAAACATCAAGTGCGACGTGGAATGGAGCCTAAACATCCTACGAAAATGAAAGATGACCCCATCAGAAGTACCCTTGTTGATCAACCCACAAAGGGTATCTTGCAAGAAAATAAAGATACTCCGAGACAGAGGGTCACCATACCATAGAACTCATACGACCTTGAAAAATTCATGAGTACGCCCCATGAACGAAACAACCATCCATGAAAAGCAAACTCATCTGAAGATGAAGTCAGAGGCGCAAGAAGAAAAACCCATCATTGTAAGGACCCTATTAATAAAACACCACTCTATCCTATCATACACCTTGCTCATGTCCAACTTAATGACCATGTTGGAACCTCGAGATTTGAAGTTTAGATGTTTTAGCATTTCTTGCGCCGTCGCCATCACACCCTAAATGGAAAGTTCCTCCACAAACGCATGTTACTCAATAGAAATACACATGAGAAGATGTCTGGACAACCACCTGTTGAGGACAGATGACAAGATTTTGTAAGGGAAATTGGACATGCTTATAGGACGATAATGGTAGAGAGAGGAAGGATCTTTGATCTTTGGGAGAAGCATGAGGGTCATAAACGAGGCGATCCAAGGAAGGCCACACCCACAGATGAAGTCTCGGATGGTGTGGATGATATCACTCCGAAAAACCTCCCAAGAGCCCTTTTAGAAGGATACAAGGAACACATCCCATGTATGTATCTGGTTTCCCCAAGCCGAGTGGCAAGTGGTCGGGTTATTTGGTGTCTCTTGAGTGGTCGTGGGCTTCTTCTCAGTTGCTGCTTACAGGGGCGTTGATGGAATTCTTCTTGTCGTCCGCCTTAAGGGCCATGACTGCTTCTTTATGGCCCATTTCCTTGTCATATATGGCTTCTCGCCATGTGTTGTGGGCCAATGTTTATGGGGATCAGGTAGTCGGCCTCCTATCATTGGATTCTCGCCCTAGTCCCAAGAGGGGACCAAGCAGAGATCGCAAAGCCTTCAGTGACCAGTCTCTCGCAAAGCCAGCTTCCATGGTTCCTAGTGCCAGTTCTTCATCCTCTGTTATGTATGGAACTCGTGTGCCAGTGGAAGTGTGTCCCCAAGTAGGGTTTCCACCCTATGAGGTGAGGTTAAAATCCCTTAATTCCTCTTCTAGGTTCCTCTCAAAATCCTCTGATCTCTCCAATATGAGTCTGGGGGTGCGTGCAAGGTTGATTATGAAGATGATGTTGGATAGGGAATGTACTTCACTCCTCTTGGAAGAGACCATAGTGCATGGGTCCAAATCCGAGCCTCTCTTGTTGCAATGATTCCAATTCTCATCTGGAATGCCCGAGGTGTTGGGGCAAGGGTGAAAAAAGATTTCATATCTTCAGAATATAAAAAACACAAAGCCAAAATGGCAGTGATCCTTGAACACAAATAGGCCCCTACCAAGATTTCTGAGTTCACTCGTAAGGTCCAAATACATGCTTCCATTCATTCGAACCCGATCAAAGAACATATATGTCTTTTCTGGCATAAGAAAGTTACTGTGGACATGGTCCTTGCAGGAGTCCAATATATCAATACAAAAATTACGTTTGGTGGGGACTCTCTTTATGCCTCCATTGTCTATGAAAGCTGCGACGCTCAGAGAAGGGATGTTTTGTGGTCTGAGCTGAATGCTTTCGATCCTGGAGACTAGCCCTGGGTGGTGGGGGGGATTTTAACGTTGTTTTCCTCCCAGATGAGAAGAAGGGTCACGAGGATTTTCTAAGAAGGGCTAGTATGTCCTTATCTCAATTCATGGCTCAAAAGGGTTGTCGGACATAGGCTATTCAAGAGATCCCTTTACTTGGTGCGACAACCGCAAGGGTGATAGTTGGAGCTAGAGTAGACTCGATCATTGTGTCATAAATAAATTAAATTATTTAATGTCTAAAAATTATAAATAAAATACCATTATGTCGGAAATCGTTTTAGCTTTCTAATGAATATTTATAGTCGAATTTATCTTATGTATAACCCCATATTAAAAATAATTTACTTATTAAACTTTGATTTTAACTATTTTAACACTTCTTTAAATAAATTAATAATAAATGTCCTAATCTAACCCAAGTGGGCCTAAATGGTCATATTTTATTCATAAGGTTGTTTTTGGTCGAATTACACTTATCCAATAGAATTAGGACATGTGTTAGGGTAATAATAATACCATATTTACCCATATTTACTATTAACCACGGTAAAAAAAGTAAAAAGTTACTATTCACCAAAAAATTATTTTTATCTCATTGAACCACATTTTACTTACTGATATCAACCGTGTCTGTCGGATTTTCGAAATTCCATTCACAGAAGCGGTAGAATTAAGTTTTATGCAAAATTCAGTTTTTAACCTACCACTTAGTGGTTTCACTATTCATCAAAAATTGAAGGTTTTCAGAAAAATGCCAAAATTTCACCCTAAGCTATATTTCATATTCCGAATTCAAAAATGAAGTCTATTTTACCAAATTCATAACATTGAAGTTGCATTAATTAATTTTATAATTAAATCCCGCTGTTAAAACAAATAGCGTGTTTTTAAAAAAAACAATAACTATCAAAAGATTGACACTTGTTTATGTCTGGTTTAAATGTGAAATTACATCCAATGACCAACATTGTATTAAATTGTAAAAATATATTCTAAATATACTTTAAAACCACTCAAATTAATAATTTATCACTATTAATTATTTCGATTAAAAAGTTGTTTTTAATTAAAATTTAGTAATTTTCACTATTCATCAGAAAATGAAAGTTATCATAAAAGTACCAAAATTTCACCCTAAGATAATTTTGATATTACGAATCCAAAAATAAAGTCCATTTTCAAAAAAAATAAAATTTACAAAATTTCAAAAAGTGGTTATTCATAATGGCTAGTTTTAATAGCATATCGTTGTTTAGTGAAACTCGTTATTGCGTACTACACACGCTATCGAGGAAGGTCGTGATTGCGTGTAATGAAAGGAAAATCAAGGATGCGTGTTGTGCAAGCTCATTTTGGGGTAGCGTACAACACAAGACATTAGTGAAATTAAAAATAATATTTTTCATAAAATCTCGGGCTGTTACATTCTACCCCCCTTAAAATGAATTTTGCCCTCGAAATTCATCGGGGTTATAAATGGTTTACTATTCGAAAGTTTCTTTAATAGAAACCCACATCGTAAAAAGAATACCAAAACTTGGCTTTATAAACTAAAGTATGAAATGTAACGATTACCCAAATAAACTAATCACTGGGTTTCCACATAGGTGAAAATATGGATATAGAAGAGAAATCTAACCATCATGTTCTGATGGAGAGTGGTAGAGAACATGGCTATGGAAAAGACAACAATCACAAATCCAAAAATTTGTGACGATCTAAGGTACCATTCGATTAATCAGATATAAGAGCACTAGGAAAACATTTTTGGTTTTCAAGATCGTTTCCCTAAAGTTGAAGAATTTGAATTAGAATAAATACTTACTTTATTTTGGTACAATCTCATTGTTGTTCGTGCCTTGAAAAATTTCCACTTCATCTCTTAAATAAATAAAGTTGAATTTGTTATTCGTGAAGTGTTAGCAGATCATGTGATAGAATGACGGGTCATTCCATCTGTCTCAAACAAAAGGTTAGAAAAAGTTATATACATAAGTCGATCTATAGTGAGATTAATCATATATGGTTTCTAAAATGGACTTTATACTTCATATATCATATTGCTTAAAACTAGTTTCTACTAAACAGGGACTTCCTGTAGGCCAGTGGTAGGCGATAAAGGCCAGTCGCACTTCGGTTGTGCGTTCGATTCCCACATCCTTGTCTGACGCGATGGGTTGTCACCCATCCTGCAGGTTGTCCTTTTTCTAAAACTACATTACTATAACATCCCATCAATAATATCAAAAATCTTCTATCCTTAAACAATAATAACTTATGTCCAACATAATCCATTCTAATCTTTAGGCTTATCCATAATACTGCAGTCCACTCTCATAATATAGTGAAAGCGATTATCAGAGATTTAATACTGTTGTTGATCCCCATATATCATAAGATATGTCTTGTTGGTCACATTCTAAACATTCAAAGGCCTTAATCATGTATTCTTTTGAATACCTTAGTGAAAACATGAATGCAGTTAAAAGTTAACACTTTCCACATACCAAAATCCTCAAAATTCTATATATTCAAACCATGATATCACTTAGTCCTTATATCAATCATGAGCTCATGAATACTGTTAAACATTTCGTTTTCTCGTTTTCCCTTCATTATGCGCATATCATCTTATTTCCAAAAATATCTCAATCACTTTGAATACCACATTAGACCAATACATAAATATTCCAATACTTTATGATACAACATTATTTTGGAATCCCTTTACATAAACACTTAATCATTCCACCACATCGTTGTCATATTCAACATCGCCAATAGTGATCGCATGTGACTTCCCTTTGTCCTTTGCCTTCAGTGGTTTCTCATGTTGATCATCACTAACCCTTGGATTAGGGAATTTATTAGCATAATGCCCCATTTCCTTGCATCTAAAGCATTGAAGTGTTGGTGGTGCATTCTCTGCAGTGTTTGCTTTATTCACATCATTAGAACCCCTTTTTCCATTACTTCGACAGTCAGCTACTCGATGACCTTCTTTTCCACACTTAAAACATTTTCTAGTCCCTTTAATACAATCTCCACCATGCTTCTTTCCACACTTTGTGCATAAGGTAACATTCATCTTCTTTTCACCATTATTCTGAGATTTCTCCTTGAACCCCATCTTTCGTTTCTTGTCAAAACCATGAGTTGGATATGTAACACCAACTTACATTTCTACCTTGATAGCACAACGCACAATTTCTTCATAGCTACTGAAGCCTCTTATATCTAATGCCCTTCGAAGACTTGGTTTTAAGCCACTGAAAAATCGATCAACTTTACTTTCAGGTTGGATGATAATGCCAGATGCATACCTTGCAAGTCTTGTAAAATTCTCTTCGTATATACCAACAGATTCATCATCCTTTTTCTTTAGTTCAAGAAACTCCTTCTCCATCTTTGTTCGAAGAATACGAGGGAAGTACTTACTGAAAAACATGTTCTTGAACTCGTCCCATTCCATGGACTCAATTTCATCTCTTGGCCTCGTATTCTTGATAAGATTCCACCATTGATCAGCTTCACCTTCCAAACGATATACTGCTAAGATGACTTTATCATGTTCAGAACATTGAAGAACTGAAAATATCTTTTCAGTGGTACTGATCCATTGTTCAGCAACGAGTGGATCAGAAGTCCCACTGAAAGAAGGTGGACGTTGCCTCATGAAGGACTCAATAGAATACTGTTCCTTTCTCTGCTCATTTGGAAGTCCAGAATGATTCATAGCTTGTGTAAGGATAGAAATAATATTTTTCACACAATCTCCCATAACATTTGTTTGTTCAGAAGGACAATCATTGCATTGTCCATTGCATTGATCAACACGGTTCGTTCGGGTTCCAACCATCATCTAAAACCCAAAAAGAATAGTGTGAGAGGAAAAAATCATGCTAGGGAAAACAACATAATAAAGGGGGAGTACCCTCAATATCTAACATCTTAGGTTAAATTCTAAGATCGTTAGAGCAATTCTAGGACTATAAACTATACGTATACTTAACCTTAAAGACATCCCTAGACATACCTTAGAAATATCTATAGGGACCTCACTAACATTTTCGCATCCTAGTTTCCAAAGGTTGACTAAACCTCCCTTTGATACCAACTGTGGAGACCAAAAGCCTGACGTACATGGACATTAAATTACTTTTGAGGAATACTTAGTACATAACAAAAAATACACACACAAGGATCGTAATAGTTTAGTGTCTTTGGAAACTCGGAACTTAATCTTCTAATCGTGGTGAAAGATCTCCAATATCTCCCATAAAGATCTTCCATTTTTTTTACCTAAAACCTTTCTTTATATCCTGGGGAAAAGAAAACATAAAAGGGTGAGCTCAAATGCTCAGAAAGGGTAAAAAAAAGAAATATAAATCTCATCGTATACACAAGCACATAACTTTTGGAAATCTTAACCTGCAAAAGAGATCATAATTTCATAACATGGGATAAATCAAGGCAGTGAAATGTAATCACAATAATCATAACATAAAACATGAAACATTGTGGCATACACACATAATCATAGAGAATCATTTCTTGTTAGTCAAGACTCATTTCCAAGACTATCTTAGTGGACAAAGTCCCTTTCTGAATCGAGTCACCCTCGTTTCAGTCCTGTTTCACTGAACCAGTATAACCTACCGTTCCATCCATGTCTATCTAATGAGATAAAAAAACATTACCCAATGCATTGGAGGGAGATATAGATCCCACCCATCTCATAATGATACCATTCTTATGTGTGCCACAAAATCTTAAATCATACATCATTGCATAACCCATGTAATAAAAATGGGAATCTTAAACATCATGACATCATAAAACAATTCATATAAGATAAAGGAATTCATAAAAATAATTCCATCACAACATAGTCAAATCAATGTAATAATAGGGATAGAAACATGACCCTTTATTATCTTAGATGGAAAATAATTTTGATAAAACACATGAACTCCATTCTTGAGGAAAATATCCTTTCTTCTTCAAAAACACTTTTCCTTTCTTAATATGTCATACAATTATAAACTAAAAGAAGTTGATTAAAAATAAACTTGAAAACCTTTAAATGAATCTTCTTGGAAATAATGTTTTAAAAATCCATTCATGCCGTATAAGTTAAAAAAACATTCTTCGTACTTTTTCGGAAAAGTCAAAAAGTACCTCGTACAAAAATCGACAAAAGATTCATTTCATATCTTTTACTAAAAACTCACCGAAGGGTAAAATTGGATTTAATCAATTGTTGGTGGATGGAAATAATATTACATATTGAGGAAACATGGACATGGATGATAAAATACACCCCAGTAAATACCAAAGTATAAACAATCTCGGATAAAAATGAGATTGTGATATTTCCCTTACCTTAGGTCTGATTTGCTTTGTATGCATCCGAAGCTCCTGTATAATGGTTTAAATAATGTTATTGACTTATTCCAGAATCATACATATTGATATGATATCATATATGGTCATATTCTTAGCTTCTTGTTAGTAATATTTCATTGTTGCCTTTTGTTCTTATGCGTGTTTTGCCGAATAAATTCTTATTCTTATTTTAAGGTTATAGATAGCTTATATCCATAATGGTATTAGTGTAACATATATCATATTTATTCATTCAATTCATTTATATAATTACAATGTAATGATGATCATGTAGAACGAGTCGCATCACATCGTGGAGACGGTATTCCTTACGTACGCACGAGTGATGATATCGTTCCTATGATCGTGGAATTGTATTGGAGTATATATATATTAATTCAGTATCAATATTAATTTATAATAATCATAAATAGTTACTCATTACAGCATTATACCCATCCTTGTAAGGTGATGGTGGAAAATAGATTACACCACGGCGTGGAGACGGTATTTCGTACGTACGCACGCGCGGTGATTTCATTTTTCCGTAGGATGGATAGAAGGTGAATTAGGGTTGTTTCATATTCATAATAACATATCCGTATGTAAGTAATACTTATGTTATTACTTTATCATGAAACAACTAAATAAGAAGATGTTGAAGAAGAAAGAAATTGAAAAGATCGGTAATGGATATTACCTCTTCTTTGGAACGCTTCTTTGAATCCTCCACTTAGGGAACTATGATTGGTCTTTGAAGAAGACCAGGACATCTAGGATTATTATAGGGAAGTGGAGAGGAGAAAATGTCAGGGGTTGGCCGAGATTGAGTGCTCAAATTGGTGTGAGGAGAAGAGGGAGGAGGTGTCCTTTTATAAGGTAGGAGAGGGGCACCATAGGAATATCTCAAAATATTATTTTATATTAAAGTCAAAATCGGTTTATAATGGTTCCAAAGGGTCTTATTTCGAAGGTAAAGTGGGGATGGGTCGAAATCATATCAACCAATAGGATTTAGACAAGTGTAGGGTATTATTTTAACCTTATCAATTAGATTTAACTCTAAGTTAAATAATTTAACTTTTACCGTGTCTTTTTGTTTTATTTCACTATATGGTTAATACACTTACTATAACATGCCAAACGAACCCCAAATTATTTATTATTAATATATATATCCGTATCTAAGTCATTTGGCCTAACCTTAGATTTTTAGGAATAAAATAACAATTAATAATATATTATTTGATTTAAAAACTATTTTGTGTCAATTTTGACACTATTTGATATATGATTTTTGTGAAAGTCATAACAGAATTATATGTTCGATCCAAGTTGATTAAATCAATAC
Organism: Viscum album; assembly: GCA_963277665.1. Taxonomy (NCBI): domain Eukaryota; kingdom Viridiplantae; phylum Streptophyta; class Magnoliopsida; order Santalales; family Viscaceae; genus Viscum; species Viscum album. Next base: position 943,009,085 of record OY728148.1, read on the forward strand.
TAATATATCATAGTAACCTAGAAAATTAGTGGAATTCATAAAAAGCCTCAAATTACATTTATTTTAGTGTTTATAACATCAATTATGTCAATATTTCATAAATAAGATAATTATTGTATCATAATTGTGTCATAAATAAATTATAATATTTATTGTCTAAAAATTATAAATAAAATACCATTATGTCGGAAATCGTTTTAGCTTTCTACTGAATATTTATAGTCGAATTTATCTTATATATAACCCCATATTAAAAATAATTTACTTATTAAACTTTGATTTTAACTATTTGAACCCTTCTTTAAATAAATTAATAATAAATGTCCTAATCTAACCCAAGTGGGCCTAAATGGTCATATTTTATTCATAAGGTTGTTTTTGGTCGAATTACACTTATCCAATAGAATTAGTACATGTGTTAGGGTAATAGTAATATCATATTTACCCCTATTTACTATTAACCGCGGTAAAAAAAGTAAAAAGTTACTATTCACCAAAAAATTATTTTTATCTCATTGAACCACATTTTACTTACTGATATCAACCGTGTCTGTCAGATTTTAGAAATTCTATTCACAGAAGCAATAAAATTATGTTTTATGCAAAATTCAGTTTTTAACCTACCACTTAGTGGTTTCACTATTCATCAAAAATTGAAACTTTTCAGAAAAATGCCAAAATTTCACCCTAAGCTATATTTCATATTCCGAATTCAAAAATGAAGTCTATTTTACCAAATTCATAACATAGAAGTTGCATTAATTAATTTTATAATTAAATCCCGCTGTTAAAACAAATAGTGTGTTTTTAAGAAACAATAACTATCAAAAGATTGACACTTGTTTATGTCTGGTTTAAATGTGAAATTACATCCAATGACCAAAATTGTATTAAATTGTAAAAATATATTCTAAATATACTTTAAAACCACTCAAATTAATAATTTATCACTATTAATTATTTCGATTAAAAATTTGTTTTTTATTAAAATTTAGTAATTTTCACTATTCGTCTGAAAATGAAAGTTATCCGAAAAGTACCAAAATTTCACCCTAAGATAATTTCTATATCACGAATCCAAAAATAAAGTCCATTTTGAAAAAAAATAAAATTTACAAAATTTCAAAAAGTGGTTATTCATAACGGCTAGTTTTAATAGCATATCGTTGTTTAGTGAAACTCGTTATTGCGTACTACACACGCTATCGAGGAAGGTCACGATTGCGTGTAATGCAAGGCAAATCAAGGATGCGTGTTGTGCAAGCTCATTTTGGTGTAGCGTACAACACAAGACATTAGTGAAATTAAAAATAATATTTTTCATAAAATCTCGGGCTGTTACAACCACCTTTGAAATCCATAGAGCAAGCTCTCAACATATCTTCTAGAGTTTGAATTGTTCTCTCAGACTGACAGTCTGTCTGAGGATGATAAGTAGTGCTGAAACTCAACTCTGTATCCAGAGTATTCTGAAGACTTCGCCAGAACTTCGAGGTAAATCTCGGATCCCGATTAGATATAATAGAAAGTGGTACTCCATTAAATATTACCACTTCCTTCACATATATCCTTGCAAGCTGATCTAGAGAGAAATCCTCTCTAATAGCGATGAAGTGTGCAGACTTTTTAAGACGATCAACTATGACCCAGATAGAATTATTTCCTTTGAATGTTTTAGGAAGTCCAATGACAAAGTCCATAGTGATGTTTTCCCATTTCCATTCGGGTATGGGTAATGGTTGTAACATCCCCTTAGACTTCTGTCTCTCAGCTTTAACTTGCTGACAATCCAATCATCAAGAGACATATTCAGAAACATCTCTTTTCATGCCATACCACCAGAAGTACTCTTTCAGGTCCTTATACTTCTTCGTGCTTCCAGGATGAATAGAGAATGATGAACTATGAGCCTCATCCATCAGCTCCTTCTTTAATTCGGGGATGGTAGGAGCACAAACCCGATTCCTGTACTTTATTATCCCATCACAATGAAGGTTGAATTCAGGAACATTTCTTACCTTCTTTTGTAACTATACATCTTCTTTCTCTGCCTCTTTAATCTTCACATGTATAGATGGTTGAACATTCATTTGAGAAAGATATGATTTTTCCACTTTCATTATAATTCCAATATCCATCCTTTGTAAATCCATAAATATTGGATCTTTTGTGATCCTCATCATGGATAAACTGGCACGGTCTTGTCGACTTAATGCATCTGCCACCATGTTTGCTTTCCCAGGGTGGTAATGAATTGAGCAGTTGTAATCCTTAATCAGCTCCAACCATCTTCTTTGGTGCATATTCAGCTCCTTTTTTGTGAAAATTTAGTTTAAACTTTTATGATCAGTATAAATATCACACCTTTCACCCTAAAGAAAATTCCTCCAAATCATTAATTCAAAGATTACCGCAGCTAACTCCAAATCATGAGTTGGGTAATTTTTCTCATGGATTTTCAACTGTCGTGGGGAATAAGCTATCACCATATCATTTTGTATAAGAACACACCCCAAAACCTTCTTGGATGCATAACTTTAGATCACAAACCTTTCTCCACTACAAGGCAGTGTGAGCACAGGTGCACTGGATAACCTTCTTTTCAACTCCTTGAAATTCACTTCACATTCCTCTGTCCAAACAAACTTAACTCCTTTTCGAGTCAACTTGGTGAGTGGATTAGATAATCATGAAAAAGATTTCACAAAACATCGATAATATCCATCCAAACCATGAAAACTTCAGATCTTAGTCATTTTTGTTGGTCTCGACCATCTTTTGATAACCTCTGTTTTTACTGGATCCACATCTATCCTCTCTTTTGAGATTATGTGACCCAAAAATGAAACTTTTTATGCCAAAATTCACACTTGGTAAATTTGGCATAAAGATTCTCCTTTATCAGGGTCCTCAATATAATTCTCAAGTGATCTTCATGTTCTTCCTTTCTCTTTGAATATACAAGAATATCATCTATAAATACTACCACAAACTGATCAAGATAGTCTCTAAAGACTCTATTCATCAGATCCATGAAGATAGCAGGGGCATTAGTAAGACCAAATGGCATCACTAAACATCCATAGTGTCCATACCTTGTACAGAAATCTGTCTTTGGTATATCCTCCCTTTTGACCCTTAATTGATGATACCCTGAACGAAGATCAATCTTGGAAATGTACTGAGCTCCGCGTAGTCGGTCAAATAGGTCATCAATGCATGGGAGAGGATATTTGTTCTTGATAGTGATCTTGTTAAGTTCTTGATAATCAATGTAGAGTCTCATTGATCCATCTTTATTCTTAACAAACAGAACAAGTGCTCCCCAAGGTGACGCACTAGGTCATATGAACCCCTTATCAAGATTCTCTTGGAGTTTCTTCTTCAATTCTTGCAGCTCAATTGGGTCCATTCTATAAGGTGTCTTTGAAATAGGCAAAGCACCTGGTACGAGTTCTATTGAAAACTCAACATCAGGATTTGGTAGAAGACCTGGTAATTCCTCTGGAAAGACATCATCAAACTCATGTACAATGGGCATATTCTTAATTTTGAGTTTCTCACCAACCATTTTAGATAAATAACCTTCATTAAGTGGAATCAAGACCCATAAGATGGAAGAAATTTCCACTAGAAGGTTATGTTCATCCTTGCATCGATAGACGATCATAGATTGATATGGAATATGAAAATGTGACTTCCCTTATTTGGAAATTGATATGAGCTCCATATAAAGAAAGACAATCCATGCCAAGAATCACATCAAATTCCACTATAGGAAGGATCACAAGATTTTCCGGAAGCAGTTTCCCACAAACGTCAATGGGAGAAGAATTATAAACTTTTGATGCGACTGTTGTGCCATTAGGGGTTGTCACAGCTAACTCAACATCTAATTGTTGAGGTAATACGGTGATATCCTTAGAAAAATCTTTAGAAATAAAGGAGTGGGTGGATCCAGAATCAAATAAAACATTTTCCACTTTAGAGTGGATGGTATGTGTACCTTTCACCACATCGTTATCGTACTCCACATCGTTGATAGAAATTTCATGTGACTTTCCTTTGTATTTAGCCTTAAGAGTTTTTTGACGTCAACCATCATCATCAACCCTTGGATTTGGGCATTTATTGGTATAATGCCCTATCTCCTTGCACTTGAAACATTGAAGTGTAGTAGGTTCATTCTGTGCATCCCTTCCATTGTTTGCATCATTAGACATCTTCTTCCCATCATTGCAGCATTCAAATGCCCGATGACCATCCTTTTCACATTTGAAACATTTACTTGTCCCTTTAAGACAACTCCCTCCATGTTTCTTTCCACACATTGAGCATAAGGGAAAACTCATCTTCTTTTTAGTGTGCTCTTTAGATTTTCTTTTGAATTCCATTTTCCTATTCTTATCAAACCCATATGATTGATGGGTTAATCCAATATCCATCTCGATTTTGAGAGCACATTGAATGATTTCCTCATAGCTATTTAAGTCCTTTACGGCTAACGCCCATCGAAGACTTGGTTTTAAGCCACTAAAGAATCAATCGATCTTACTCTCAGGTTGGATAATAATACCAGAAGCGTACCTTGCAAGTCTTGTAAAATTTGCTTCATAGGTACCAACAGATTCATCATCGTTTTGATTTAGTTCAAGAAACTCCTTCTCCATCTTTGTTCGGAGAATACGAGGGAAGTACTTATTGAAATATAAGTTCTTGAACTCGTCCCATTCCATGGACTCAATTTCATCTCTTTGCCTCATATTCTTGATAAGATTCCACCATTGATCAGCATCACCTTCCAGACGATACACTGTTAAGATGACTTTATCATGTTCAGATGATTGAAGAACTGAAAATATATTTTTAGTAGTACTAATCCATTGTTCAGCAACTAATGGATCAGTAGACCCACTGAAAGAATGTGGACGCTTCCTCATGAAGGATTCAACAGATTATTGCTCCTTCCTTTTCTCATTTGGAAGTCTTGCATGATTAATAGCTTGAGAAATTTGTGTGAGCATGGCTAAAAGATTTTTCATTCCAGCTTCCATAACGTTTGGTTTCTCAGGGGGACAATCATTGCATTGCCCGTCGCATTCCGTATTAACATGGTTCCTTCGGGTTCCAGCCATTGAATAAAACCAAGAACAATAGTGTGAGAAACACTAATTATAATAGGAAAACCACATAATCAAGAATAAAATTTCACACTTAAGATCTTATACTAGGTTATTCATGGCCATTTCTAAAACACTAATATTGTGTTCTATGCTTAGACTTATCCTTAGGGTTCTTACTAAGGCTTTCACATCCTAGTTTCCAAAGGTTGACTATACCTTTCCTCTGATACCAACTATAACGACCTGTACTTTACATACATTGTTATTATTTCATAATTGAAGCACACTTATTACATCATATAACAAAACCAGGAAGGGACCGTATAGGTATAGTGTCTTTAGAAACTGGGAAACATAAACAAATGGTTCATAAAGCGTCTACTTTTCCACCCATTTATTTCGTCACATCTAGAGTCCCTTTTTGGAATATCCTACATAATAACCTTCTTCCTGACCTGGGGAAGTAAAACATACAAAAGGGTGTGCTCAAATTCTCAGTAAGGGTAAACAAAAGAAATATCAATCACATCATATACATAAGAACATAACTTTTGGAAATCATAAACTGCAAAAGAAATCTTAATTTCATAACATGGGATAAATCATAGTAGTGAAATGTAATCCCAATAATCATAACATAAAATATGAAACTTTTTCGCATACACACATAATCATAGAGAATCATTTCTTGTTAGTCAAGACTCAATGCCAAGGCTATCTTAGTGGACAAAGTCCATTTCTGAACCGAGTTCACTCTTCGTTTCAGTCCTGTTTCACTGAACCGGTTTAACCTGCCGTTCTAGCCATGTCTATCTCATGAGATATAAAATCTTTACCCAATTCATTGGAGGGAGATATAGGTCCCACCCATCTCATAATTATTCCATTATTATGTGTGCCACAAAATCATAAATCATACATCATTGCATAACACATGTAATAAAAATGGGATTCTTAAACAACATGACATCATAAAAAAATTCATATAAGATAAAGGAATTCATAAAAATAATTCCATCACAACATAATCAAATCAATGTAACAATAGGTATAGAAACTGAACCCTATATTATCTTAGATGGAAAAGAATTTTGATAAAACACTTGAACTCCATTCTTGAGGAAAATATCCTTTCTACTTCAAAAAATTTTCCTTTATTAACTTGTCATACAATTTTAAAGTAAAAGAAGTTGATTAAAAATAAACTTGAATAATTTTAAAGAAATCTTCTTGGAAAATAATCCATTCATGTCGTATAAGTTAAGAAAACATTCTTCTCGTACTTTTGTCGGAAAAGTCAAAAAAGTACCTCGTACAAAAAACAGAAAAAGATTCCTTTCATATCATTTACTAAAAACTAACCGAAGGGTAAAATATGATTTAAAAAATTGTAGGTGAATGGAAATAATATTACATATTGAGGAAACATGGATGTGGATGATAAAATACACCCCATTAAATGCCAAAGTATAAACAATCTCGGATAAAAATGAGATTGTGATATTTCCCTTACCTTAGGTCCGATTTGCTTCGTATGTGTCTGAACCTCCTATATAATGATTTAAATAATGTTATTGACTTATTCCAGAATCATACTTATTTTTATGATATCATATATGGTCATATTCTTAGCTTCTTATTTGTAATATTTCATTACTACTTGTTATTCATGTGTTTATTACTTTTTGTTCTTATGCGTGTTTTGTCGAATAAATTCTTATTTTTCTTTTTAGGTTATAGATAACACATTTCCAGAATTTTATTAGTGTAATATATATCATATTAATTCATTCAATTCATTTATATAATCATTATGTAATGAAGATCTTGTAGAACGAGTCGCATCAGATCGTGGAGACGATATTCTGTATGTACGCACGAGCGAAGATATCATTCCCATAATCATGGAATTGTATTGGAGTGTATGTATACTATTTAAAAATTGATATCACATTACAATAATCATATATAGTCATTATTTACACCATTATACCCATCCAAGTGATGTGGTGGTGTAAAATAGATTACACCACAGCGTGTAGACGATATTCCGTACGTACGCACACACGGTGATTTCAATTTCCGTAGGATGGATAGATGGTGAAATAGGGTTGTTTCATAATTATAATAACATATAGGTATATGAGAGATACTGATGTTATTACTTCATAATGAAACAACTAAAGAAGAATAAGTGGAAGAAGAAACAATGATGAAAGAATCGGTAACGGACATTACCTCTTCTTTGAAGTGCTTCATTGTGACGTCCTTTTAGGGCACTAAAATTGGTCTTTGAAGAAGACCAGGACCTATAAGATGTTTCTAGGGAAGTGGAGAGGAAACATTGGCAGGGTTTGGCTGAGCTTGAAGGCTCAATGTGGTGTGAGGAAGAGGGGGAGGAGATGCCCTTTTCTAAGGGATGAGAGGGGCACCCTTGGAATAAGTAAAACTATTATTTTATTATAAAGTCATGTTCGGTTTTAAATAGATCCAAATTGATTTATTTCGAATATAAGGTCGGGATGGGTATCAATCCTCTCATCCAATAGAATTTAGAGAAGTTTAGGTTCATATTTTAACCTTATCATTTAGATTTAACATTAAGTTAAATAATGTTACTTTTATCGTGTCTTCTTGTGTTCTTTTACTATAAGGTTAATCAACTTACTATAAGCAGCCAAACGAACCCCAAGTTGTTTATTATTAATATATATAACCTTATCTAAGTCATTTGGACTAACCGTATATTTTTAGGAATAAAATAACAATTACAAATATAATATTTGTTTTAAAAACTATTTAATGTCAATTTTGATACTATTTAGTAATTGATTTTTGTCAAAATTATAGCAGAATGATTAGTTCAAAAAATGTTAATTAAATGAATAATAACATGTCATATTAACCAATAAAATTAGTGGAATTCAAAAAATTATCAAATTATATTTATTTGGGTATTTATAAGATCAATTATATCAATATTTCATTAATAAGAAAATTACTGCATCATCTTTGTGTCATAAATAAATTAAATTATTTAAAGTCTAAAAATTACAAATAAAATATCACTATGTAGGAAATATTTTTAGCTTTCTAATTAATATTTATAGTCTAATTTATCTTATGTATAGCCCTATATAAAAAATTATTTACTTATTAAACATTGATTTTAACTATTTTAAACCTTCTTTAAATAAATTAATAATAAATGTCCTAATCTAATCCAAGTGGGACTAAATGGTCATATTTTAATCATAAGTTTGTTTTTTGTAGAATTAAACTTATCCAATAGAATTAGGACATGTTTTAGGGTAATAATAATATCATTTTTACCCTTAATTACCCTATTTACTTATAACCGTGGTAAATAAAGGTAAAAAGTTACTATTCACCAGAAATTATTTTCATCTCATTGAACCACATTTTACTTTCTGAAATCAACTGTGTCTCTCAGATTTTTGAAATTCCACTCACAGAAGCGGTAAAATAAAGTTTTATGAAAAATTCAGTTTTTAACTACCACTTAGTGGTTTCACTATTCATCAAAAATTGAATGTTTTTAGAAAAATACCAAAATTTCACCCTATTCTAATTTCGATATTCCGAATCCAAAAATGAAGTACATTTTGAAAAATAAAATTTATAAAATTTCAAAAAGTGGTTATAACGGCTAGTTTTAATAATATTTTAATATTATATCGTTTTTTAGTGAAACTCAGTATTGCGTACGACGCAAGCTATCGAGGAAGGCCGCGATTGCGTTTAAAGCAAGCCAATCTATTGTTGTGTGTAGTGAATGATTTATTTAATGATTTAAAAACCAAATATTTCTCATAAAAGTCTCGAGTGTTACAGTGCAAGTCTAGATAGAATGAATCACTACTAGAATTTTACACTTTACCAACAGTTGTATACCATTGGTAAAGCCCTGGAAACCATTCTTATATAGTATATCAACGGTTCCCTCAACCATGGCCAAGTAAGGCGTGAAAACTGGCCTATACCAATAGTTCTGTGAAACCCGTTGGTATAGGATTCAAAATAGAAGGTATACCAACACTTTTCTACAAACTGTTGGTATATGTGTGTTAAAGTATAAGGTAAACCAAAGGTTTGTAAACTGTTGGTGTATGTGTGTTACACTTATACCAACGGTTAGAAACTGTTGGTATAAAGGGGATATGGAAAGCCATAAGGCTATACCAACAGTTTTGTTATAACCATTGGTATAAACCTATACCAACGGTTATAACAAACTGTTGGTATAGTTATATTATAGTATCTATACCAACGGTTTTGAAACTGGTGGTATACAATTGCCAACTCCACAGCAGTAGGCCCCTCTCCCCTCTCTAGACCTGCAACAACACAACAACCCCTCTCCAGACCTGGAACAACACCAATAAAAAAATCCCCATCCAAAGTAATTAAAATTTAGAATTCATTCCAGAATTTAGAAATTTAGAAATTTAGCAGGTCAAATGCAATAACAACCTTAAGAGAAAAAGCCTACATGTTATAGGAAATGAAATAACACTGATAAGAGTATTCCAATATTAGAATTCATTCCTCACTCAAACCACAACACCAACACACATAAGAGTATTCAAAATTTAGAATTCATTCCTCACTCAACCCAAAACACCAATACACACAAGAGAAAAAACCTACATGTTATAGAAAGAACATGGAATGTTTAGTCATGGTCTTGGGTGGAGTATCATAAAACCAACGGAAAAACATGGGTAGAGTGGCAAGGATCATGAAACACATAAGATAGACAATGGTAGTGGTCATGTGCTTAGACCTAGGATGAGTTATGGGAAGAACCTGGGGTGTTTATATTACTCTAATGATTGTGTATCCATGTATAAATGGTTCCTGATGTGTTAGTGGAAAACATTGTCCCATCTCGACATATGAGATTGGTTACCGGAATAGCCTACATGTTTTTCATAGATTTTTCAATTAGAATAAGGGGGTATGTGGCTAATTGTAATTTTCTCTACTATGTGTGATGTGAGTTGAATCCCCATCTTGGGAAGTGGGTATGCATATTCAATTAAGTCTTTGGTATTGGGTTCCCAAAGGGACTTTGGATTGGTACTAGAACCCATTGTTTGAGGATGGGATTGAGGTGATCCATGGGGCTATAGTGTCACCATATGTATTCCTCACCATTGGGGTATTTTTATGAGACTTTGAAACTTATTTTTCAAGAATCTATGTGTAGCATTGTTGAACAATTTGTTATATGGTATGATTGAGTGTTCATAAGTTTCATATGAAATCACTATATGATATTTATTTGTTTTTTGTTATTTTATAGAATGAACGACCCGTGATTGAGAATTAGAACATGAGTGTTGGTGCATGTTCGTGATGGGATGTCGAGACTCATTCCAAATATAATTCATGTTTTTCTATATATACTATGATCCATTGTGTTTCAATCTATGCCTTGTGAATATTTTTTTTCTAACAACGTATGACCAATAGACCATATATTATTTTTTATCCCTTAATTTCAATAATATATTTGTATCCTTGTGAAGATTTTCCGTATGTAAGTTGTTGTTTTCACTTAAAATGTGGTCCATTTGAAACAAAAGTGACACACTTTGAGTGATACCAGTCACAGCATTCCTCAGATTGAGGAGGGGTTGACTCGTACCCATAAAAAATGATCCATGGATCATTGGGTGGGGGGGGAGTCTGAGGGGTGTGGGGGGCTATCCTGGGGTGAGGGGGGCATTCCGGAGTGCATTTTTGGCCGGTTTTGACCACCCCACACACGTTTTTCAAGCGCGCCAAACACCTAAAAACACATTTTCTACTGTGTCATGCAAACCACGCATCCGAATGATGTTTCATCTTTTTGTACACCTCATGAATAAAAATTAGGGTGTTTTCGTGTGATTTTAAGTAATTATGATGCTGTTCGATATGTATTTGACCGTAAAACACATGTTTTCACCATTAACGACATGCAGAGTGGGTTTTCAGCCACCGTGGTCACACGACACCTCTGATTGGCATGTCATCTATCCGACCATTTTACAATTCACCCACCCTTTGTTGTCATCTGATTTAATGGTATTCCAAGGTCATCCAGCCGATTTTGACTACCCCACGCACGCTTTTCAAGCGCGCCGAACACATAAAAAACACATATTCAGCTGCTTCGTGAAAACTGCACATCCAAATGACGTGTTCTCTGCTCATAAACCTCATGAATAATAATTAGTGTTTTTTCATGTGATTTCAAGTCATTCTGATGTCGTTCGGTTTGCATTTGACCGTTAAAAGCATGTTTTGGCCATTTACGACATGCAGAGTACGTTTTCGGCCACCGTGGTGACACGACACCTCCGATTGATGTGCCATCTGACCAACCATTTTACAATTCACCCACCCATTGTTGTCGTCTGATTTTATGGAATTATGAGGTTGTTTGACTAGTTTTTACCACCCTACACATGCTTTTCAAGCACGCCAACACCTAAAAAACACATATTCTGTTGTGTCGTGCAAACCATATGTCTGAATGATGTGTTGTCTTTTTTTACACCTATATAATAATAGTTAGGGTGTTTTCATGTGATTTCAATTTATTATGATATCGTTTGGTATGTATTTGACCTTTAAAAACTTGATTTGGCCATTTACAACACACAAAATATGTTTTCATTCACCGCGGTCACATGACACCTCCGATTAATGTGTCGTCTGGCCAACCATTTTATAATTCACCCACCCTTTGTTGTCGTCCAATTTCATGGCATTCTGAGGTCGTTCGGCCAGTTTTGACCACCCCACGGACGCTTTTCAAGCGCGCCAACACCTAAAAAACACATATTCAGTCATGTCATGAAAAATGTGCATCTGAATGACGTTTTATATCCTCATACAACTCATGAATAATAATTAGGGTGTTTTCACGAGATTTCATGTCATTTCAATGTGATTAGGCATGCATTTGACCGCTAAACGCATGTTTTGGCCATTTACGACACGTGGAGTGCGTTTTCGGCCACCGTGGTCACACAAAACATCCGATTGATGTGCCATCTGGCCAAAAATTTTACAATTCACCCACCCTTTGTTATTTTCTGATTCCATGGAATTTCGACTTCGTTCGGCAGGTTTTGACCACCCCACACACCCTTTTCAGGCACGCCAAACACCTAAAAAATACATATTTAGCCGTTCCGTTAAAACCATGCATCTGAATGACGTGTCGTCTACTCATACACCTCAAGAATAATAATTAGGGTGTTTTTGTATGATTTCAAGTCATGCTGATCTCATTTGACATGCATTTGACTGTTTAACGCATGTTTTGGCCATTTACGACACGTGGAGTGTGTTTTTAGCTAGCGCGGTCACAATGCACCTCTGATTAATGTGTCATTTGGCCGACCATTTTAAAATTCACCCAACATTTGTAGTCGTCCGATTTAATGGAATTATGAGGTCGTTCGACCAATTTTGACCACCCCACTCACACTTTTCAAGCGCGCCAAACACCTAAAAAACAAATATTCTGTCGTGCCGCGCAAACCACACAACTGAATTATGTGCTGTCTTCTCATACACCTCAAAAAAAATTAGGGTGTTTTCATATGATTTTAAGTCATTCAGATGTTGTTCGGCATACATTTGACCGTTAAACACATGTTTTGGCCATTTACGACATGCATAGTGCGTTTTCGGCCGACGCGGTCACACGACACATCTGATTGACGTGTTGTCTGGCCGTCCCTTTAACAATTCACCCACCACTTACTGTCGTCTGATTTCATGGATTATTGTGGTCGTTCGGCCGGTTTTGACCACCCCATGCATTCTTTTCAAGCACACGAAACTCCTAAAAAACATATATTCAATCATGTCGCACAAACCGCACATCTAAATGACATGCTATCTCTTTATACACCTGAAGAATAATAATTAGGCTGTTTTTGTGTGATTTCAAGTCATTCTGATGTCATTAGGCATGAATTTGACCATTAAACACATGTTTTGGCCATTTACGACACGCAAAGTGCATTTTCGGCCCCCACGGTCACACGACACCTCCGACTGATGTGCCATCTAGCCGACCATTTCCCAATTCACCCAACCTTTTTTGTCGTCTGGTTTCATGGCATTCCGTGGTTGTTCAGCCAGTTTTGACAACCCCACACACGGTTTTCAAGCACACCAAACTCCTAAAAACACATATTTAGTCGTTCCATGAAAAACGCGTGTACGAATGGCATTCCGTCTCCTTGTACACCTCACGAAAAATAATTAGGGTGTTTTGGTGTGATTTCAAGTCATTTTGATGTCATTAGGCATGCATTTGACCGTTAAACACATGTTTTGGCCATTTACGACACGCAGAGTGCATTTTCGGCCAGTGCGGTCACACGATACCTTCGATTAACGTGCCATCTATCTTAAAATTTCATAATTCACCCACAAATTTTTTTCATCTGATTGAATAGAATTCTGAGGTCGTTCGGCAGGTTTTGACCACCCCACACACGCTTTTCAAGCACACCAATCACCTAAAAAACACATATTCAGTTGTTCCATGCAAACTGCGCGTCCGAATGACGTTACGTCTCCTCTTACACCTTAAAAATAATAATTAGGGTGTTTTCATGTGATTTAAAGTCATTCTGATGTCTTTCGGCATGCATTTGACCGTTAAACGCATGTTTTGGCCATTTACAACATGTGAAGTGCGTTTTTGGCCATCATGGTCACACGACACCTCCAGTTGAGGTGTATTTGACTTGTACCCTTAAATAATGACCATTGTATCAATTTCCAAAAGTATCAACACAATCCGAATGCGTTTGATCAGTTTTCCGTATGTCAGTTGTTGTTTTCACTTAAAATTTGGTCCATTTCAAATAAAAGTGAGACACTTTGAGTGGTTCGGGCCACATAGTTCCTCAGATTGATGCGGGGTTGACTCCTACACATGAAAAATATCCTAGGGAACGTTTTTCTAAAGTATCAACATAATCCAAATAAGTTTGGTCCATTTTCTGTATGTCAGATTTTAGTTTCCACTTAAAATGTTATCCATTTCAAATAAATGTGAGACACTTTAAGTGGTACCGGCCACACCATGCCTCGGATTGTGGTGGGATTGAGTCGTACACCTCACATATGACCCATGGATCATTTTAATAAAGTATCAACACAATCCAAATATTTTTGTTCATATTTCCGTATGCCCGTTGTTTTTACTTAAATGGGTGTCCATTTTAAACAAAAGAGAGACACATTGAGTGACACTAGCCACACCGTGCCTCATATTGGGGTGCGGTTGACTCGTACATGTCACATATGACTCAAGGATTTTTTTCCTAAAGTATCGACATAATCCGAATGCGTTTGGTCGGTTTTCAGTTTGTCAATTAGGATGATCGTGCAACAAAAGTGATAATATCTTATACTAAAACTATAGACATTGTGCATGATGTGAATCCATTGGTGCATGGTTATGGAAAATCATGCACATTGCTTCTAATATATATCCCTATATGGTTGGTAGATACCATGTGGGATGGACTTAAATTTATTACTAACCATGAGGCATAGTGTGTTTTACGCCAACTGGGGTTCCGAGCTCCGAACAAGCCCCAGAAGCCCTAAAAACCATTATAACATCATTAGGCTTCCATATATGGTAAAAAATAAAGAGTTTTACTGAATTCAAAAATATCAATACCAGAGTGAAAAACCAGGTTAAAAATAAAGAGTTATACAAAATTCAAAAATGTAATGGATCAATCTACCGCTGATCCCCATCACCATCACCACTTTCATCATAAGCCCCATCCTCTCTGCCATCTTTGTCCCATTGCTCATCCTTGGCCCCATCCTTGCCCTCAGCCCCATCCTCACCCTCGTCCTCATCCTCATCATCTCTCTCTTTCTCTTCATCATCCTCATCATCACTAGGAATGTCATCATCTCGATCGCCACTAGAACTACCACGTGGTGTATAGGATAATTCACTCATTGTCAACATATATGTCAGATAAGACATGCTCTCCACGGGTGGTGGTGATGAAGATAATTCTTTGATCAATTTCATAAATTCTTTCTCCCTCGTTTGAACCAATTCATCCAACTCTGTGACCCTTTTATTAGACAGTATTGCATGCTCCTTGACCTGTTCCAACTCGATGGTACAAGAATGGATACCTAGAGAGGACCAATACGTCATCGGGACTATATTCTTACCAGGTCAGCAACGTAATCGACTAGAGTGCTCATCTCCCAAAACCTGATATAAATGATCGTGTGGCCCTAAATTGTCAGGCTCCTGGGCATCAAGGGCCTCAAAATCAACCTATTATAAATATTAATAGATTATTTAATTTCAAAATATATATTAAACTTTTAAATAAAAAAAATAAAAAATTACAATCTTTTCTTGTGTCGGTTCATTTACCGCAGTTCTATATTTTTTCTTTCTACTCGAGAAAAACAATTTTTCTCATGGGAGACGTCCTTAAATATTCAATTTTTTCTTCTGTAATGAAATTGTTACTATATAATGTGAAAGTATAATCATATATTCAATATTCAATAAATCACATAATTTAAGTAGGAAACAATAAAAAGGGAAAGTTCTAAAGAATGATTGTAAACAACTATATCGTACCAGCCTTCTCTCAAGATCAGACTTATTACTACACCCCAAAGTGTGGAGGTATTTCTTTGAATAAATGTTTTTTTTCAGATGATTACTAAATATTTTTTAATAATAAATAAGATAATTTGTATGAAAAATATGAAAATTGTCATTTAAATACCTCAAATGGGATTAATACCGTAAATTTGGCAGTCACCCAATGGGTAATCATTTGACGATATTGCTCTATCTGGAAGTCATCCATGATAGGTAATGTCCCCAACTCTGTTCCCACTCTATCACACCATCCAACATACAGCTCATGCTTATAACCTCTCTAAATCTCTCATAGATCCTTCAAATGTGCTGGTCGTGCACCTCTCCATCAGGAAAGGTAAACCGAATCTGACACCCAATAGATTAATTCACATAAATACAAAAAATAGTACATTAAATCCAATAGATTTTTTACCAATATTTGTGCCCATTCATTATCCTTGACTTCGTGTGGAAGATGTCTCCAAGATAGAGGGCTGACCGGAATGATGTCGGATTATTTGGCTAGCGTTGCCAAAAAACCCCAACATTCCTACCCAGATTTATCAATCATTTGTCATTCATCATTGTATTCAACCATCAACTATTTCTTGCAGTTCCATACTACACAAAAGTGAGTATGCCCCCTTCCCCACCTCCTATCAGTAGATGAATATGTTTTTAGAGAAAAAAATATCCGTACAAGTTATAATAAAAATAAATTTTGGTATAAAAATTTGTTAGAGTTATATAAATATACCTGTGGTTGTCGGATCAATGGGCATCACTGGATGTGCAGAAGATGAAGGAATATCATGTACAGGTGGAGTGTCCCTCAGTGTATGCTCCTCAGCCACATACTGTATCGGAGCAGGAGTTGAAGAAGGTGGAATATAATAGCTCGAAGATAATGAACCATAAGCAAAAGATGATGGAATAGACGTCAATCCAACTGGTAGTGTAAACAATGGAGGCCTAAATATCTCGTGTGTCCCTAAAGACACACTAGGATCAAAATGGGGTGTAGAAGATACGTATGTGGTAAGGGAATAGTGCAACCGGGTATGACCAGTGAATCATATAACTCTCGCACCACAAGCCCTCGTACCACCGGCCTCAGCACCAGGATCAGCATATGATCATCTAACTCTGACACCACACCACTCCTACCACCAGCCTCTGTACTGGGAGTAATATTAGGCTCCTCATCGGATATCTCTCATCTAGGGGGTCGATCCTGGAAAAAAAATTAACACAAAAGTAAACATATGATATTATAAGTTTTTGAAATATATATATTTGAAAAAAAACTCACAACATGGATGAGTGGAAGAACGCCCATCTGTGTCATGCGACAATTATTTTCTATCATCTTTTTCCACCGCATCTCTTCAATGGGTGTCATTTACTACAATGAAAAAAAATATGGAATTAATTAGAAACAAATAACAAATTTGTAACAAAAAAAAACTAATTTAGAAAATCCATTCTGATAAAAAAACATAAATAAAAAGAAGATTTATGGTAGTTTGATGGTAAGTACTAGGGTAAACACTCTTAATGATGTAGGTGTATTCATTGAATCATGTCCCAATTGATTTTGGAGAGGGCCTTCAAAAGTTATAGCTATGCATTTGATTAGAAACACCTATAAAAAGGATATCCAGGAATTGTGATGTCCCAAACCAGGATGCCACTCATTAGTGACCCAATCCCAGATGGCCACATGGCCTCAAGCGCATCTATGAAAATTCCAAATGTTATTGACTAATACTGAGAGCCTTTGCTGTGTTTGGGGAAGACTATTCCCTCATTACCTAAGTTGCACAATTTTAATATTATCAGTTAAAATTGGAAGAAATATAACAATGGGAAAATATTGGAAATGGATGAAAATAACCAAACCAGTAATACCAACTAATAACAAAATCATAAACTGAATGGTGGTAATGTATTTCATGTATCAAGAAAAAAACCATAGTTACAACTTTTAGGATGTAGTACTATACAAGAGGCTCAATAAATTCTAAAATTTTACCTAGCTTCTTGATCTACAACACAATCATCTGGTTCATCGGTGGAAAGTGTGTGAGTCATGTCAATAACTCGAAATCCACAATCACCATTAAAGGTGCATTGCCTCATCATTGAATCAAACCATTGGTAAAGGGAAGATGTTTACAAATGGTTGCACACAACTGTTGGTGAGAGAGGACTTCAAGGTCCTTTTATAGGCATCCCAAATTGAGGCACATGCCTCAGGCCCCATTATGTGTTACAAGTGACCCAAATCATTCACTCATGTTCAATAAATCATTCTTGGAACCTCTATGGTCATACCTTTCATTACCCAATTAGTTCCTCAAGTCAAGCGCACCCCATGGGTGGATAAAGATTAGGCTTCTACACTAATAGGTTGTTCATGGCTTATAAAAAGGTTTAATTTCATAAAATACAGAGAAAAAAATTTATTTTTAAATTGAGATTAATAATAATGTTTGTCAATGATAACAAGATTACTGAATTAAACTTGTGACTTATCTAACATTGTTATGGATGTATAGATATGCCAGCATGGCTATTGAAGAGAACCCCACCATCATAAATGTGAGTATTTGCCAAGAAAGAAACATATGAATCATGGGTCGTTTTCCTAAAGTATCAACACAATCCAAATGTGTTTGGTCAGTTTTCCATATGCCAGTTAGGCAAATCGTGCAACAACAATGATAATATCTTATACTAAAACTATAGACATTGTGCATGATGTACATCCCCTGGTGCATGGTTTGGGAAAATCACGCACATTCCTTCTAATATATATCCATATATGGTTGGTAGATACCTTGTGGGATGGATTTAAATTTTTTATAAACCGTGAGGCATAGTGTTTTTTTTATGCCCACTGGGGTTCTGAGCTCCGAACATGCCCCATAAGCCATATAAACCATTATAACATCATTAGGCTTCCATATTAGGTCAAAAATAAAGAGTTATACTAAATTCAAAACTATCAATACCAGAGTGAAAACCCAGGTTAAAAAATAAAGTGTTATAAAGAATTCAAAAATGTAATGGATAAATATGCCCCTAATCACCATCATCATCACCACTGTCATCATCAGCCTCATCCTTACCACCATCGTTTTCCTCATCGTCATCCTCATCATTGTCCCCATGCTGATCCTCAGCCCCGTCCTCGCCCTCGGCCCCATCCTCTCCCTCGTTCTCATCCTCATCCTCTCCCTCATCCTCTTCAGCATCCTCGTCATCACCAGGAACGTCATCATCTCGACCACCAATAGAACTACTACATGGTGCATAGGATAATGCACCCATAGACAACATATATGTTTGACAAGTGATGATGGCCTATGGTGGAAGTGATGATGATTAGGCATTGATCAGTTTCATAAATTATTTCTCCCTCATTTGAACCAGTTCTTCAAACTCTGTAACCCTTTTATCAGACTGTCTTGCATGCTCGTTGACCTATTCCAACTTGGTGGTACTAGAATGGATACCTTGAGATGACCAATACCTTGTTGAGACTCTATTCTTACCAGGTAAGTAGCATAATCGACTAGAGTACTCATCTCCCAAAACCTGATATAAATGATCATGTGGCCCAAAATTTTCCGGTTTCGGGGCATCAAGGGCCTCTTAATCAGCCTGCTAAAAATATTAATATATTATTGAATTTCAAAATAGATTTTAAACTTTTAAATAAACAAATTAAAACTTAAAATCTTTTCATGTGTCGGTTCATTAACCGCAATTCCATCTTTTTTCCTTCTACTCGAGCAAAATAATTTTTCTCGAGGGTGACATCCTTCCATATTAAATTTTTTTCTTCAGTAATGAAATTGAAACAATATAAAGTGCAAGTATAATCATATATTCAATATTCATTAAATCACATAATTTAAAAAGGATACAATAAAAAGGGAAAGTACTAATGAAAAATTATAAACAACTATATCGTACCAGCTGCCTCCCATGATCTAACATAGTAGTGAACCCTAAAGTGTGGAGGTATTGCTTTGAATCAATGTTTGTTTTTTGTTTTTTTCATAATATTACTAAATAATCTTTAATAAAAAAATAAGATAATTTTAATGAAAAATATGAAAATTGTCATTTAAATACGTTAAATGGGATTAATACCTTAAATTTGGCAGTCACCCAATGGGTAATGATTTGGTGATATTGATCTATCAGGTAGTCATCCATGATAGGTACTGTATCCAACTCTGTGCCCACTCTACCCCACTATCCAACATACTGCTAATGCTTATAACCTCTCCAAAGATCTCCTAGCTCTTTTAAACATGTTGGTCATGCACCTTCACCGTAAGGGAAGTTAAACCGAAGCTGACCCCCAATAGATTAATTCATATAAATATTAAAAAATAATACATTAATTCCAATATATTTTTTACCCATATTTGTGCCCATGCGTTAACCTTGACTTTGTGTGGCAGATGTCTCCAAGAGAGAGGGCTGACCGGAATAATGACACAGTATTTGGCTTGTGTCACCAAAAAATCCCAACATTCCTGCCTAGATTTATCAATCATTTGTCATTCATCATTTTATTCAACCACCAACGGTGTCTAGAAGTAATATATCACACACAAGCAAGTACACACCATCCCCTACATCCCACGCAAGCGAGTATGCCACCGCCTCCCCCTCGTACCACCGGCCTCAGTACAAGGTTCACCAGATGATTGTCTAACTATGACACCACCCCCTCCTACCACCAGCCTCTGTACTTGGAGCAATATCAGGCTCCTCATCAGATATCTCTCATATAGGGGGTCGATCTTGAAAAAATGTTTAACACAAAAGTAAACACATGATATTATATATTATTGAAATATATATATTTGAAATAAAATACTCACAACATGGATGAGTGCAGGAATTCCCATCTGTGTCATGCGATGATTATTTTCTGTCATCGTTTTTGAACACATCTCTTCAATGGGTGTCATTTCCTGTAATGGAAACCAATATGGAAGTAATTAGAAACAAATAACTAATGTGTAACCCAAAGAACATAATATAGAAAATCCATTCTGATAAAAAAATCATAAATAAAAAGAAGATTTATGGTGGTTTGAAGGTAAATACTAGGATACACACACTGAATGATGTAGGAGTATTCATTGAATCATGTCTCAATTGATTTTGGAGAGGGGCCTTCAATAGTTATAGTGACGTATTTGATTAGAAACACCTATAAAAAGGATATCTAGGAATTGTGACGTCCCAAACTAGGATTCCACTCATTAGTGACCCAAACACAGATTGCCACATGGCCTCATGCACATATACCAAAATTCCAAATGTTGTTGACTAATAGTGAGCGAATTTGTTGTGTCTGGGGAAGACTATTCCCTCATTACCTATGTTGCACAATTTTAATATTATCAGCTAAAAGTGGAAGAGAGATAACAATGGGAAAATATTGAAAATGGATGAAAATAACCAAATCAGAAATACCAACTAATAACAGAATCATAAACTGAATGATGGTAATGTATGTCATGTATCAGGAAGAAAAACATAGTTATAACTATCAGGAAGTGGTAATATACAAGAGGCTCAATAAATTCAAAAATTCGACCTAGCTTCTTGGGCTAAAATTAAATCATCTGGTTCATCAATGTGAAGAGTGTGAGTCAGGTCAATAACTCGATATCCACAATTATCAATAAAGGTGCATTTCCTCAACATTTAATCAGACCATTGGTAAATGGAAGTGTTTTACCAATGGTTGCACACAACTATTGGTAAAAGTGGACATCAAGGCCCCTTTATAGGCATCCCAAATAGAGGCACATGCCTCGGTCCTAATTATGTGTTACAGGCATCCCAAATCATTCACTCATGTTCAATAAATCATTCTTGGCATCTCTATGGTCATACCTTTCATTACCCAATTAGTTCCTCAAGTCAATCACACCCCGTGGGTGGATAATGTTTAGGCTTCTACACTAATAGGTTGTTCATGGCTTTTAAAAATGTTTAATTTCAAAATGTATAGACAAAAACCTTTATTTTCAAATTTGAGATTAATAATAATGTATGTCAATTATAACAAGATTATTGAATTAATCTTGTGACTTATCTAACATTGTTATGTATGTATACACATGCCAGCATGGCTAGTGAAAAGCACCCCACCATCATAAAAGTTAGTATTGGCCATGAAAAAGATATAATATACAACGTACAGTGAGAACCATATTTAATTGACCCTAATGATATATTAGTATAGTCATCGTTGAAGCCAATTATCACTCATGACTAACCATGCGACTATAAACAACCTGGAGTGTATGAGTTTTCTCTCTGATCTTAATAAAAACATCAAACATTATTACCATGATGTGAATCTTGTGGAATATGGATGATATTAACACAAAATTCCCAGCAATACCATGCTATCTAAGAATTGAAAATTTATGGATTAAATTAACACATAATTCATTTTGAATCAAATTTGATTCACTGTCAAATCCCAACACAAACACCCAAATCAAACAGAAAACAAAAGTCATACACACCCAAATGAAAATAGAAAACCAAAACAGTATAGTTATAACATTAAAATGAAAGTATCCCTTACAAATTAGAAGTGTAGTACTATGAAATTTTGAAAATGGATCAGAACGAAGAATTTCCGCAGTAGGGTAAACAGAATCCCACTTCTCCACTTCACCCAAATGAAAAAATAAAACCAAAATAGTAGATGCAGTATCACTTATATAATACATGTGAAGAACTGATAAATTTTAAGGATGGAAGTATTTCAGCCATAGGGGATGAAAAATCCCCATTCTCCATTCTGTTTAGGGCTGTAGTCACGCAGAGTGGGAGAGTTCGAGAGTTTGTGAATTTGGGGGAAAATTTTCCCACCAGTTTGTAATAACCATTGGAAAAGGATGATTTAAACCACTCTATACCAATGGTTTAATAATACCATTGGTATAGAGTATACTTTTCCAAAAGGATTTGAAAAACTGTTGGGAAAAGATGATTTAACGAGCTTTTACCAACGGTTTCCTTAAACAGTTGGTAAATGTACTCTATAATCCTTTGGAAAACCTACCTTTCTGGAAGTGAATTAATATGAAAGAATTTGATTTTGGGGGTTCGTTAAATGTTCAATAATTATTATCCTTTATATGATTTATTTTAGTTTGGTAATACAAACATTAAATCTCATGTTTTAACTACTATTCTTTATTTATAAATTGTGGAATATTATTGAATGTTTGATAACGACCAATTCCACCTCCTCCTTTACTACAAGTTTGTGACACACCTTTTTCTAGAATGTGTCATCATCCAAGACCCGATTCAATCGAATCTGTTTCATCCATTGATTAGATCAACTCGAATGTGTGAAGAACTAAACAGTAGAGATAAGGAAAAATGATTATATAAAAGAATAGGGATAGGTTGAGTTGCATGTCATCGGAAGCGGTCACAACATCGGGGAAATTCTTCTTACCCATGCATTCTAATCAAATCTTTCTACAACCTTAAAATTAAACATTAAATAAAATTCATGATCACCTTCACCTCCCCCCAGGCCATGTCTTAGGGTCAACCTCTCATTTCCGAGTGTAATATTTTACTTAGCGCAGTGGGTGGAAGAGGAGAGAGAGAGAGAGGTAAAGAAATGAAGAAAAGTGGATAGAGAAACACAAACACATGGATTAATAAAACTAAAATTTGAATTACAATTGAAAACTAATAAAAAAATAAAATTAAAATAAAAGTATAATAAGAAATAAGGGGGGGGGAGAGGAGAAAAATCGGCCTGTGCCCTGATGGGATCCCTCCTTAGTTTTGGGTGTCGAGCTGATGATTTGGGAAGGATTCAAGGGCCTACTTTTATAGGAAGAATTATGTCTTCTGAAATTTTTCATGTTGTTGGCCCATTAAATGGTTGGTTCACACGTGGACCCCTCTATAAAATTTATTCATAAATATGTTTTCCATTCACCCTCCAACCATCATCTCATTTATCCATATTATTATGGAGTTATGGAATTTTCACTGAATAGAGATTTTTATGACCAAAATTTCTAAGAAGATTCCTTCAAATGTATAACGATCAATGGAAATCTTAATGACTTAAAAACTCAACCGAAATTGTTTTAGAGTAGTTATGATGTGTACTAGTTCTATCCCAATTGAAATAACCTAAATGGGAGGTGAGGAGACTTATTTGTGCATCTGTTATGGTGGTGGGTTCCACCCTGTCCGCCCGGAAAAGTTTCCAACTTCAATGATTTTTTTGGACTAATAGATATTCGAATCAACTCTAGGACCTGAAGAGAAATTTGAATGAAATAAAATCAAGATTCTAAAAAAATAATGAATTTTGGAATTATATTTTTTAATAAGTGACAAAAATACCCTTGTGGTAACTATCTTTCAAAAATCCAAAATTATGCACTTTTATCAAATTTTCTCATAATCATTCTAAAATTCAAATTACCCATTATTTTAATATAACATTGAAATACATGGGTTTTATCATTGAAAACATAAAAAATCCTCATTATATGATAAAAAAATATGCACATAAATTTGATCTGTCAAATACCCCAACACTTAAACCATGCTTGACCCCAAGTATAAAATCTCAAAATGGAAATTAGAGGACACCAATATTACCAATATTTAAATTCTAAGGTAAGAAAATGAAAATAAATCAATGTGAAATCATAAATTCAAAAATCTTCATAAAATATAAATTTATTTTCCCATTTTTCACAAAAAAAATAATTCATATATTTTACTTTTACCCTTTGAAAATTGATGAATCTTATCCTTTCATTCATTCAAGATCCTTGATTAATTATTATTAAACATGAAAAGTCATGATTTAACTCACTTTTTATTCTTTTCTCTCATCACTCGTGATACAATTGAAGTAGACTTATTCTCATATCACGAGAACATGCTCCTTAGCCATAGTCTTGTAAATGAACTACATTCTCCACTTTTTAGAGGGAAAATGCACATAAAATCATGAGTACATTCAATTAAGGTTTATTGACTCTGAGGTTTATGGTTGGTAGGATTTGACTCTTCAAAAATTAAGGATCAATTAGGAGGAAAATCTCTTAAGTACTATGCATGATATCAAAAGAAAACAAATAACATAATTATCCCCTACAAAGTAGCAACACCTAATTTCCAAAATTCAAAGAAAAGGTTACGATCAAGTAAGAATAATCAACGATTTGTGCACCCTCTTTATTTTTTTTATTTTTTACTTTTAATTATTTTTTTGACAGTTATGATTATATCCAATCTCACATCCATCATCTAACAACAAACAATCATAAGATCATCGGTCTAGAAAATGGTCATTTTTGGTTTTCCCAAATCATAACCCATTTTTTTCTCTTTTTGTCGATTCTTTTTGTCATTTTTGTCAATTGTTTAATTGGAGAGGGGAAAAAATAGATTATAATGAATGATTCCACAAATTTTTACTATTACCATAATAATACCCCCACACTTCTTCCTTACAATTTATTTTATCCCATCCACCATTATTCCCTATGACCCCAAACTTCAACTTTCAAATATCATGAAAATACTCAAAGGAGGGTAGGAATGGATAAAAATGGTGTGAAACATGACTCATTCCTATAATGGTCATTCATTGTCTCTGTGGGATAAAATAAGGATTGATGTAAAGGTGGTCTTTTAAGGAGAATTAGATTTACAAAAGATGCCTCAATCATTTTAAATGTATTTTTGCATAGTCATAGATTTGATAAGTTTCAATAAAAGTTCTTGTTGGTTACATTTCCCAAGATCATCCAAGAAATATGCTCAAGAATAAATTGGAAGTACATGGTCTATAAATCCTCTTGGGAATGGAAAATATAATATTAGACAATCACTCATGGAATGACTAATAAATCAATTCACATGAACTTCAGAAATTCAATGAATGAAGGATGTTAGAGAAATTTCATTTACATGAATCATTTAATTCCTTAAAATCATGAGTCATTACTTCAGTATCCATGCTTTATTTTAAAAATTCAATTATTAATTTCAATAATTTAACCATATCAACATTGAAATATAAAACATGGAATCATAGTATTCCTAATAAACTCATGTATCTATGATAAGTCGAGTAAAGCATGAATTCAAGTGTGGGAATGAAATATTATATTTAAAGATAAAAAATGTTTTAGAAAAAAATGTGGAGAATTTAAAAGATAAAACAATAAAATTGAACACCATTTTCCCATGAAACTTAGTCCTTCCCCTTTATTGTTTGGGGATTCCTTCTACCGTCATGATCCTACAAAAGAAAATTAAGAAATTAATCACAATGATGATTTCATTTAATCTCAAAATTAAAGAGGTAGGGGACCACATGCTAAATTATTTCAATGAAAATAAATTGAAATATAAATTCCTAGAAACAAGTAATAGTAAATCATGGTATTATCCCACAAGTGGGCCATGAATTTTGACAACATCTAGAGGGTATTACCTACTGTTATCCACATTCTAATGGAGGATAATGATTCATTGATTTGAAAAACCACATGTTGATTTTCCCAGCTTTTTCTTCATCCATCCGGGAAAGATTAAACTATATCCCCCCTTCACAATGAGTTATAACGTGCATGGCGGGGGTAGGATGAAGTATGAATCATCCTCCTTCTTTGGTGACACTTTTGCATCCTCTTCTTCTCTTTCCATTAGTTACTTGAGGTATGCATCATCAAAATAATAGTCAATGAGAATGTAAGAGTGTAATTAAATTTGAATAATATTAAAACATGAAGTATCAAGATCAAATTCTTCACCATAAAAACATATTTTGTCATGGTTATCTTATGAAAATACACAAGAATCTCTTCATGAACTTCCTTGAATAAATATTCCGTGTATCTAGGGATCTCCATAAGTTCCTCAGCATGTGCACATCGAGGTTCTTCTTCATCCTCCAAGGCAGAGTTGAGGTTCTCTAATTCTGTATAATCATTACCACATGGAGTGATATAGAATTCATAATCAATAAAATTGGAAGGGATCAAGTCAACGAATAGTTCAACTCCCTGAGTCGGTTCAGCTTTAATATCTGCCTTAGTGGTAAGTTCCTCTTGGAGTATACTCTTTGAGGATAAAGGTAGCTAGTCAGGCTCCTCCATATTGACTTCAAATTCCACCACTTTGGTGGTTTCTACCTTCAGTGGTGATGAATATTATTCTTTGTATTGTATGGGGAAGTTATGTAGTTCCTCATATTTAATCAAAAATTCATCCAAACTTTGTTGATCTCCCACTTGTAGCTCAGAAGATACGTCTTCCTCCCTTGCTTCCTCAGGTTCTTCAATTTAAAATACAAGTGGTGAAATTTATTCCACCACTTTATCATGTTATTCCTTTGGATTATGGTTGGGTTTCTCTATTAATGCATGAACATAATCAAAATCCCTATTAGCCTTTCTGGTTATTTGTTCAATGCTTTTTCTATGTTCATGCATCTGATCTCTTCTAAAATATTCATCTTCTTCTTGTTTTTGTTGCTAAACCTATGAGTAATTTTTCCATGCATAATATTCTGAATTTGAATACCTCATGGATGTATTTTTTTTCGTTTTTTAAATAAAATGATATATAAAAAATAGGTGAAAATAGAAAAAGTAAATGAACTAATGATTGGATCCCCAGAAACAGTGCCAGTTTTGACGCACGTCTGTTGTGGGATGTGAACAAAAATAATTATATTTTTCCTAGTACAGAACAGTGGCTGACCATGGTCATATCTCTTGAATATCATTCTCAATGTAGTACAATTAATTTTTTTAATTCACATATTCTATCTCTTTTTGTGGTTTTTTTTAGATGAAAGTGATTAAAATATTTCTGGGTTTTTTATTATTTAAAATAATGATATGTGAAGGAAGAAATCTAAATTAATACTTTGATTCAAGTCTAAATAGAATGAATTAATAAGAAAGAACTTGGTTTTGGGGTTGGTTAAATATTCAATCATTATTCTCATGTATATTTTTTATTTCATTTTGATAATCCAAACACGAAATCTCATGTTTTAACTTCTATTCTTTATTTATAAATTGTGGAATATCATTGAATGTTTGAGCACTCTCATTTCCACCACCTCCTTTAATCCATGTTGGTGACAAACCTTTGTCTAGAATGTGTCATCTTCCAGGACCTGGTTCAATTGAACCCATTTCATCCATTGATTATCTCAACTTCAATGTGTGAAGAACTAACCAATTGAGGGAGGGAGTATTATTAAATAAAATAATATCGATAGGTTGAGTTGCATGTTATCGGTCGTAGTAACAACATAAGGGAAATTTGACTGACCTATGCATGCTACTCAAATATATCTACAAACATAAAATTAAACATTAAAGAAAATTCATGATCACCTTCACCGCCCCTTTGGACAAGTCTTGGTGTTATCCTCTCATTTTTGAGAGTAATAGATTACTTGGTGGAGTGGGTGGAAGAGAAGAGAGAGATAGGGAAAGAAATGAAGAAAAGTGGATGGAGAAATACAATGGAATTGACTGATAATAATAAAATTTGAATTACAATTGAAAAATAATACCAATCTAAAATTAAAATAAAATAAAATGATGAAATGGGGTGCGAAGAGAGGTGTATCATCGTCTCATGCCCCGTTGGAAACCCTCCTTGGCTGCTTGTGTCGGGCTAATGATTTGGGAAGGATGCGAGAGCCTCCTTTTATGGGATGAATTCTATCGCCTAAAAGAGTGTACATTGTTGGCACAATAAATGGTCAATTAACACATGTAATCCTTCATACATGTTGTTCCTAAATTTGTTTTCTGTTCAAACACCACATTTTAGATCATTTAGATATCCTATTAAGGAGGTATGGTATTTTCATGGAATAAGACTTCTTATGGCCAAAAGTTTCAGGAAGCTTCCTTCAAATGTATAACGATCAATGGAAACCTTAATGACTTAAAAACTCCCCCAAATTTGTTTTAGAGTCAATCCTATGTGTCCTAGTGATATCCAAGGTAGAATAATCTATATTAGAGATGAGGAGACCAATTTGTGCATCTGTTACAGTGGTGAGGTCAACATTGTACGCCCGGAAAAGATTCCAAATTCAATAAATTTTTTGGACTAATAGATCATCAAATCAGCTCTAGGTCATAAAAATGAATCTGAAGAAAATAAAATAAGTATTAAAAAAAATTAATCAGTAATTTTTGACTTATATTTTTTAATAAATGAAAAAAATAACTTTTTGGTAAAAATATTCCAAAAATCCAAAATTATGCAATTTTCTCATTTTTTCTCATAATCATTCTAAAACTAAAATTACCAATTATTTTAATAAAACATTGAAATACATGGGTTTTATCATTAAAAAAATAAATAAAAATATTCATTATTTGATAACAAATATGAACATAATGTTTTTTTGTCAGAGATGTCATGCCTCCTTATCTTGTGATATCATAATATGTCATGCCTAAATTGATTAAATGCTTAAATGGAACTTGTTAAACGATTCGGTATACTTGTTAGTTGTTTTTAGATTGCATAAATGTTTTTTTGGTAATTATAATTAAAGGGTGGGTATATCCATGTGATGTGTTAAATGGAAATTGGTGATAAGTGGGTGGGTATAACCATGTGACATGATTAAATGGAAGTGAAGTACATGATTGGATATACTCATGAGATGTAATAGTTTAAATGAGTAGGTATATTCATTGAATGGTTTTGAATGTAATTGTTTATATGAGTGGGTAGACTCATATGGTTATAAATTGTTAAATGTATGGAATGGTTGATGATTTACATAGATTCCAAGGATGGATCTCCATGGATTTGGAACGCAGTAGTGGACACCTAGGTTGATTATTCACTTTGGGTCTTGATTCTGTTTGATGTCTCGGGCATTGTTTTACATTAGATCTGGCTTGATTGGACTCATATAGGAAATTCTCGTACACATGCTCCAAGGAATCCAACCAATACCTATACTGAGTTTCTATCGATATGATACTAGGACTTGATGATGATGCCTTGGTCTTCAATACATTGGATTCAGTCCTTCATGGTCTATATTTCATTATATGGCACGATCGTGGGATGTATGATTGTGGTTGTACGACAAGGTCATGGGTTTTTGATAAAGTGTTCTTTATAGAGTAAGGCTGTGTGGACCGGATATAGATTGTTTTATGACAAGGCTATGTTATTTGTTTATATTGAATGTAGGTTCCTTGTTAGGAGCTTCCACTTATTGCATGGAGCCACAAGAGGGTTTCTAGTATAACTTTATTGCGCTGGTTATATGCCTTGGGCTTTCACACATACATTACTACTTACTTGTACTTATTTCGCATATTTCATAGTGCAGCTTAGAATTGTATAGATCTTTTGGTGGAAACCTACTGGGATGTTTATCTCACAACTTATTTCGGCCTCCTTGGGGACCCAAACAAATTATATGGTTTGAGGTGATTGTAGGGGAAAGCTCCTTAACAGTAGTTTTTGATCATTTCTTTAGAGCATGGGAGAATGAGACCCAACTGAGGCTTGCGATGCTACTGTGACACTTTTTGATCATTGTGGATTTTGGATACTTGTATTGTACTTTATTTCCATGTATATTTTTTGGTTGTTTTCTAGATACATGTATCATCTATATCATGGTATATGAGACACTTATGGCTTGTTATATATTCATTTATTGCTTATCTATTTTACCTATTTTCCGCTTATTGTATTTACTTCTGCTATTGAATTTGATTGACTTACAGAATGATATACTCTGGTAATGAGGGAATATTCTCCCCAATAAATCAACTAGGCCCTCACCACTAGTCGGAAGCATCTGGCATTTGAGGAGTGCGCTTGAGGCCGTGTAGCCAACCATGCTTGGGGCACTATTGAGTGGCATATGAGTTCAGGATGTTACAAAGTGGTATTAGAGACAATTTCTTTTCTAGTTTGATTTACTATTTGGAGACAATAGGCATGGATATGATGGAAAATGGAATTTGTTAATGAGATATGCTCGAGTGTAGCTAACCCGTGTACAAGAAAAATCAAAATTACCCTCAATGAAATTTCTATTTTCTAGTTTTGGCTATTACAGTTGATTTGATTTCACCATTAGGCGTCACACATGATTTATGGTGATACTATAGATGCAATTGTGTGTTCTATTTTTTTTACAACCTGATGAGATGAGGGTATTCCATCTCATGCATCATATAGTCTCTTGTTAGAAATCACATATCATGCATTATATCATGCCATTTAAGATGAATTATTTGATGCATGGTATTTTGATAGGTGATCTAATAGTTGTTCATAATTTTTTGATAGACTTTGTGAAGAGGAAATAGAAGTGACATCATCTTTCAATTCATAATGTGTTTGGGCCCTTATGAAATAAAAAATGAAGTACATTTATAATTAAAATTTTAATGCGAATTTGATGTGTATGGATTATATGGGAATCAAATTTTGGTTCATGAGGTGTTATGGGTCCTCAAGGATCAGAACTTGGTGGACCATTGGTTAAATCTTGTCAAATACCGACTATTAAATGAAAATAAATGGAAAATAGAGACATGACCTACACCCAGATTTTGATTGGGTGAGAGGTAGTGTTTCTAGTTGTGTTGTGGTTGTTCTTTGTACAGTCATGGACTTAGGATTAGGTTGTGTGTTATGACCTGTTTTTAGGAGGGGTTTGACCTTTCATATGCTTTTGAGATTCGACTTTTTTATCATTCCTTTTTGAGGTGAGTGTTTGGCATTATGGAGGCATGTCACCCTGAAGACCTCCAATGGTATGCCAAGAGGGTGGCGATGACCATGCTTTGAAGGTGGTGGGCCATGAGAAAATAGTGGATCCCCTTTTAGTGTGTTTTGTGGTACAATAGACTATTTCAGACATAGGTGCTGAGGCATAGTTCCTTGAGGGGTTATTTTTCTATATGCAGACTTTTCAAGGAGCACTGTAGCCTACCATGAGTATGGCCGAGCTGACATGGGTGTTCTAGCAGAAAAATCCTTTAACCTTTTTGGGGGATGATGGTCCTCAAGCTTCTGAGTTGTGTCTTGAGACCACACAATCTATCTTCGATCATATAAATACACCTCTTGAGTGGAGGGTCAAGCTCACCCCTTACATGATACATAGAGTAGTAAAGTACTGGTGGGATGTTCTAAACAAGGCTTAAAGGCTACGAGATAAGGGTTGGGCTGATTTCTAGACCTACTTCCTTGACTACATTTACCCCAAGACACTATGGGTAGAGTAATCTAGTGAGTTCATGCGTTTAGAGCAGGGAACCATGACGGTTATAGAGTACTCAACATACTTTATAGATTTGCATAGTTTTGCACTGATGTACCTTACTGATGAGCTGTCGAGATCGGGATTGTTTGAGGAATGCCTCTGGCATACTGTCAAATCCTAGGTCAATGTGTTCAGGTTGACATCTATCATTGAGATTGTGAATCAGGCATTGATTATATAGTGGACCCTGAGGGAATTTGAGGATATAGAGCGGGGAAATATTTCTTCTCAACCTTGTGGTTCTACATCTTCACCCATGAAGCACCATATTGATGCTTTCCATGAGATGAGCATCAGTTAGGCTATGAGTTCTAGTAGTTCGGTGTTTTTTCACTAGTGTGGCAGGAGAGGACAAGTGAAGAATTAGCGTGACTATGACCCAATCGAGTGTGGATATTATGAAGTGATGGGCGACATGCAATTGTTTTGCAGGACCTTCCCTCCAGTTGTGAGTTGTAGGGGGTCAGCTTCGATGTTAGGTTCATGAGTAGGTTTCTATGTTCTGTGTCACGCAGGGAGCTAGAGCAATGTAGGCTAATCAGGCTGCAGAAATAGAGGTCTTTGCTGAGGTATCCATACACCAATTACTCCTATACATTGTAGGGGACCTACTCTGAGCATGAGGTTGTTTCATAGGGTGGTGGTATAGTTGAATTATATTATGTACAACCTACCCCTAAGGAGAAAGGTTTCATAATGTCTATAGTTAGAGGAATGATCTTACTAGCCTCTACTATTGCATCTACTCTTTTCGAAACAGGTTTATCTCATAGTTACATATCTACACCTATGGTTAAAATACATGGGCTTGTTGTGTTGTATTTTGAAAGCGTTTTAATGCTAGAAATAGTATTGGGAATCAGAATGGATGATGTGATCTAGTGTAGGGAGTACCCCCTTGAGGTTGGTGGGTGTCAGTTCATTTGAGATATTTATGTCTTTGAGATGATAGGGTTTGACGTAATCAGTGGGATTGATTGTTTAGTATATTATAGATATTTCAATGTCTACTATCACCTCAGGGTAGCTTTCACATCACCAGAGGAAGCAGTGTTTACTCACAATGGTGAATAGGGTGTCTAGGCGAGTTGATATTGACTAGATTATCATGAGTTGGGAAGAATGACAGCCTAGATTTCTATTTTGTATTTTGGATGATCAGTGAGTGTGTCCGGTAGACTTTCCTCTAATGGTGGATCGTTTCAGGGACATGTTCCCAGATGAATTTTCTAGTTTACCTCTCGATAGATAGGTTGAGTTCTCCATTGAACTAGTGTTATGAGCTGCACTAGTATCCATTTCTACTTACTAGGTGGCTACGATGGAGTTGTAAGAAATTAAGTGTAAGCTTGCGTATTACGAGGGAAATGGGTTTATCTAACCTAATAATTCTCTGTGGGGTTTTCTAGTTCTTTTTTCAAAAAATTTGTATATAACTCTTAGGATATTTGGGGATTATCGTAATTTGAATCATCTAATAGTTAAAAACTGATATCGCTTTCCCCAAATAGATGAAATGATTGATAAGATTATAGCATCCTGAGTATTCTTGAAAATTGAACTTAGGTTATGATATCACCAGGTACATATTTGACCCACCGACATACCTCGTACAACCTTTCATAGTTGGTATGGTCTATATGAGTATCTGTTTATACCATTAAGTCTCACAAACACGATAGTAGTTTTCATTGTGCAGATGAACCGAGTGTTACATCCTTAATTTTTCATATCAAGTATTGGGATGGGAGTAGTTTTGATGTAGGGGGGTAGAGTTTATGCATATGAGTGTCAGTTTTTAAGGCCATGTGAGATGAATTACCCTATGCATGATCTTGAGCTAGATGCAGTTGTTCATGCTTTTAACTATTGGAGAAAATATTTATTGGGAGATCATTTTTTGGTGTATACAGACTAAAAAATCCTCAAGTATATATTTACTCAGTATTATTTGAATATGAGGGAAAAAATGGTGGGTGGAGTACCTACAGTCTTTTGACTTCAAGCATGAATACATGACTGGTAAAGGTAATGTAATGTTTGATGCACTAAGCACATGGACTCAGATACAGACAGTGCAACATGCAAGTATGAAATGGAAATATATGGCGCTATTCTCTATGATCTATATGGAGGTGAACAACAGTTAGGGATATACATATCTAACATCCATTGTTGTGACCTATACCCTATTGGATAAAGTAAGGATGAGGCAGTTATCAAATTTAGAGGGTCGAGTCCTATGGGTGAGTGTGGAAGGTGAGGACCCTCCTCCTGGTTGGACCGTAGGTGTTGATGAGATCTAACATATCCATGGATGTGTTTGGGTTCTAGTGGATATACGTGGGGATATGATGTGGGAGTTTCAGGCTTCATCTTGGGAACTACATCCCGGAGTCAACAAGATATAGCGTGACTTACATCAACAATACTAATGGCCAAGTATGAAAAGTGAGGTAGCTAGTTTTGTTAAGAGGTGTTACACCTGTCATCATGTGAAGGGGGAACATCAACGACCAGCCATGATTTGATAGAAGTTAATTATTCCAAATTGGAAATGAGATGATTTCATAACGGATTTCATGACTGGTTTACAATGGTCGCCTTGAAGTAACGATGCTGTGTGGGTTGTTGTTGATGTGATCAAAAAGGTTGATCATTTATTGACAATAAAGGATACCTTTAATGTAAATGTTCTTTTAAGGTTTTATATCCATGAGATAATAAAACTTCATGGGTTATCATTCCCTATCATTTCAAATAGGTATTCCCACTTTACATATCGTTTCATATAGAGTTTTCAGAGAGCACTGGGTACATAGGTGCTTCTGAGCACAGTCCACCACCCTTAGACTGATGGCCAATCAGAGTGTAGTATACACGTTCTAGAGAACATGATGAGAGAATGTGTCCACGATTTTGGGGGATCCTGGGAGAGACACATTCATCTAGATGATTTCTCCTATAATAACAATTATTAGGTAACAATACATATGTCTCCTTACGAGGCTTTGAATGGTAGGTTATGCCAATCACCCTTGTGATGGCTAGAGGTAGGCAAGGTAGATTTACTGGGACCTTGTCTCAAGAAAGAGAATTCTGAGTAGATCCAGTTGATTCATAAGCATATGGCTACTGCACAATCTTGATATAAACCTTATGTTGATCACTGTATATAACCTCTAGAGTTTGTGGTCAGGGATCATGTCTTTTTATGTGTTTCACTAAGGTTGGGACAGAGAAGGATAATGATACAGGGTAAGATTTCACCACTATATATTGGGCCATTTGAGATTCAGGAGAGAGTCAGATCAGAAGAATATTTGTTTTAGTTACCTCATAGGTACTAAGACTTGCATGATGTCTTCCATGTATCACAACTATGCCATCATAATTCAGACCAATCTCACACTATTCAATCCATGGGGGTTGAGCTACAATTTGATGCATCCTTCAAGGAGCATCTAATTCGTATTGTTGATATGATAATGAAGGGATACAAGGCTAGTTATTTCCTCTAGTACATGTTCTATGGAAGCAAGGCCGTTCACAAGACAATACTGAGGAGTGGGTGGCTGACATACATGCTCAATGACAGGAGTTTTTTCAAATGGGTCTTGACTACCCATGAGAGGGAAATTCAGGGAAGAATTGCATTAAGGGGGTAATATTGTAAGATACTAGGTTTTTATTTAGGTGTGAATATTTTACATTATATTTTGGCTTAGACCCTAAGTTGGGCCATGGGATGGTTGGGTTATTTTTGGGAAATAATAGGGAAGAAGGTTGTATACCGATTTTAGGCTAATTACATGATGTGTAATTAGATTACACAATATGTAATCTGGTTTCATAACCTGTAATGGTTTTTCTATGACCTTTCACGATGTGTAAGGGTTTTTCCCCATTAAAGTAAAACCGAGCATTACACACCATGTAATGAAATTACTTGTCTTGTAATTGCCCGACTATGTTTTTTAAAAATAGAGGCATGGACCTCATGTTTTTGGACAGAAGCCTTTTTCACTATTTTGAAGACAAAAAATTTTCTTATCAAAATTTTTAGATCTAGCTCCCATTTGGATTCCATTTCTTTCCCTGTCATTTTTGTTTGAACTATGAGGCTAAGATATTGATTTCTTTTTAGCCATTCTCGATTCTTCAGAACAACTGTTGCATTGTTTGGATTTAGCCTTTTATGCCCTAATTTCTTGTTCTTCATATGTTCTTTAGATTTATTCCCAACCAGGATGAATTAGTACTTGATACTAGATGAGAAATACACTAATGAGATAAGGTAGGAGGTCTATACTTTTCTTTCGGCTTTTGATGTTTTATAGAGCTATTGACATTTTTTCTACCCACTGGACTTTTTAGCGCGAGCCTGATTTTAATGTGTTAATATGAAATAGGATGAGGTAGGACCTGTTTGGGAATCCCTTAGGTTCGTTGAAATTCTTTTGTGGTTCTTGACCCAGCCCAAGGACACCCATGCGGTGCACCAAGCCTTTACATTGGTTTTTACCATTGATGAACTACCCATGGGGTGTGACCTCGAGTTTTCCTAGTTTAACGAATCTCGGTTGTACTGAAATGAGGCCGAATTACATACATATAAGATAGCTTGCCTCCTTACCTTGTGTTATTATAATATTCCATGCCTAGCTTGATTAAATACTTAAATGGAACTTTTCAAATGAGTCAGTATACTCGTTGTTTGTTTATAGATTGCTTAAATAGTTTGGTTGGTACTTGGGATTAATAGATGGGTATACCCATGCGATTTGTTAAATGGAAATTGGTGATAACTGGGTGGGTATATCCATGTGACATGATTAAATGAAAGTGGATTTCATGAGTAGTTATACTCAAGATATTTAATGGTTTAAATGAGTGGGTATATTCATTGAATTGTTTTGAATGTAATTGTTTATATGAGTGGGTAGAATCATATGGTTTGAATTTGTTAAAGGCATGGAATGATTGGAGATTTACATATATTTCATGAATGGACCTCCATGGATCTCGAATGATGTAGTGGACACCTTGGCTAATTATGCACCTTTGGTATTTATTCTATGAGATTCCTTAGGCCTTGCTACCCCAGGGATCGAGCTATCTTGGACTCACGTAGGACATGTTGGTACACATGCTCCTAGGATTCCATCCAGTGTCATTTACAAGTTTCCATCAAGATTCACTTGAGACTCGAAGAGGATGTCATGGTCTTCAGCACCATAGATTCGGCACTTCATGATCTACACTTCATTATACGGCATGACTATGGGATATATGATTGTGGTTGTATGACAAGGCCGTGGGTTTTTGATATAGTTTTATTTATATGGTAAGGACACATGGACATGATATGGATGGTTATGTGGAAAGGCTGTGTTGTTGGTTTATATTGCTTGTAGATGCCTTGTTAGGAGCTGAAACTTGATGCAGGGAGCCACAAGAGGCTGTTTAGAATTACTTGTTTGTAGTAGTTATATGCCTTGGACTTTCACACTTACATTACTACTTAATTTCACTTGTTTAGCATATTTCATAGTACTTCTTAGAACTGTATAGATATTTAGCTGGAAACGTATTAGGATGTTTATCTCACATCCTATTTGGGACTCCTTGGGGACCTAAACATATTATATAGTTACAGGTGATAGTAGTGGAAATCTCCCTAAAACTATTTGTTGATCATTCATTTAGAGAATGGGAGCATAGGACTAAGATGAGGCTTGCGATGATACGGGGGCACTTTTCGGTCGTTTTGGATTTTAGATACTTGTATTTTATTATATTTCTATGTATCTATTTCAGATATTTTCTAGATACATATATCTTCTACATCATGGTATATGAGACACTTCTGGATTGTTACATATTCATGTCTTGATTGTCTATTTTATCTATTGTCTGCTTATTTTATTAGCTTCCACTATTTAATGTGATTGACTTCCATTGTGATAAATTATGGTAATGGGGGTATAGTATCCCAAATGACTCACCTAGTCCCTAACTTCTAGTCATAAACCTCTGGCATTTGGGAAGATGTGCTTGAGGCCATGTAGCCAACCGGGCTTGGGTCACAGTTGAGTGACATCCAGGTTGGGGATATTACAATTGTACAATGACTCAATGATTTAATTTCAAAATTCATTGATGTAATATGATGATATAATATGATGTTGTGCATGTACATATTATATCACATCTAGGTGTGAATAAAATTCATTAATGAAAAAAAAATTCCTTTGGGTGATAATTCTTGTAGTGAGATAAATTCCTTAAACTAATATAAAATACTATGGTTGAGAAAATTCATAAAGTGGGAAAAAAATTCTAGTGAGAGAAATCCAATTGTTTGAGAGGTTATACAGATGGTATCTTGTGGTGAATTTTATATATTTAGAATCAATAATAAAATTATATATGTCACTTTTAGTATAAGAATCAGTCAAACTATGTTATCTAGCACAACGGAAAAGTGTGGTCTTAGTGATAGTTTATTAGTGGTAGTTCTAATAATCACTACTAAAAAAATTATTAAATATATATTAAATATAGTGGTAGCTTCAATGAAACCACTGCTAATATTTTTAAAAAATAACTGACCCCACCATGTACACCTGATTCCCTAACCCCCTAGCTCCCTTGGTCGTGCCTCTCCCTGATGCTAGCGACTTCCCCTCCCCCTCGGCGACGCCTCTCCTCGACGTCAGAAATCACCCCTCCCTCTCGGCCTCACCTCTCCCCAACACAAGTGACCACCCACACCTTGATCACGACTCTCTCTGGTGCTAGGGAAAACCTCTATCCCACTACCCCACACAGATCCCTCATCCCCAGCTCTCCCTGACGTTGAAGACCACCCATCCCCCAACATCGGTGATCGCCCCTCTCCCTCGATCACGCCTCTCCCCAATTCAAGCGACCATCCCTCACTCTCAATCTTTCCTCTCCCCGGTGCCAGTGATTACCCCCCCTCTACCCAACCTGTCCCCGACATCGGCGACTGCCCCTCCCACTTGGTCGCACCTCTCCCCAATTTCAGTGACCACCCCTCACCCTCGACCCCACATCTCCCCGACACAACCCCCATTCTCTCCAACAACATACGTCTCCCCCTTCCCCCACTTCCTCCTGATGGCTCAACCCTCATATTCAATGGTGACCACCCCTTTTCCTACTCTCACATATGATCCTCGTGACCCCAAACCCACTTGCTACCTAATGATGGCCCCACAATGACCCCCCTGCTCCTTAATGGCGATTCCCAACGGTGACCCCTCTCCCCCATTTCTTAGAGAGTGAAATCCCTAATTGTAAGGTGTAATTTTTTAATATTGTATGATTGGTTTTCTATATAATTATGTAGTATATCATATTGTGCAATAAAATGATAAATTTTATCACTTAGGAATCCTATACACATAACAATCATTAATGCCTATTATAAATTTGTATCATGAATCATTTATATGATTAATTCTTGTTTGTCTGTGGTTTTATAAATAGTCTTTAATTTCATGATTCATTTATGCCTCATGTATTCTTGGTGAATAAGCCTTAGTGAGATTTGGACAATTGTTGATTAGAGGATAGGAAACCATTTGATTTTATTGATTATTCACTAAAGTTTTAGTATGCTTCTTCCACACTGGCATGAGACTTTCTATGTAAGAACATACTGAGTGTACATGTATGTTAACCATGATTTTATATACTATATTTATATATTTATAAAATAAATTAGGTGACCAAGATTAAGGAAGTTAATTGATGTTTACTTTTAATTGTACTTGTTTGATTTACCATTTATATCTTTATATTTGAATATACAGGGAGAAGAGTGAAAATCCAATACCTATGGATAAAAGTTGGATTACTTTACATCAAAACACACATCGTTATGACAAGTGTTTGAAAAAAATATATTATGTAATTAAAACCTAACCAGTGGATGGTAGAATAAAATGTGTATGTCCTGATTGAAAATTCAAGTGATGGTTAAATAGGAATGATGTATATGATCTTTTTATATAGAAACAATTTTCTGCTCAATATTTATGTAGGATTTGGAATGGTGAATATATTGTTATGGAAATTTAAAACAAAGATAATCCTATCAACGAAACACAAAGTGACCCTCCAGAGGGGAATTCAGTTTGAAATTTGATAAATAAAACAATTGTCTTTGCAGGATATAATGTACAAGATTTCAATAGATCCAAAAATCATAAAATTGACCATGATAATTTTAATCCTTCTAATAAGTTCAACGACAAAAAAAACGAGCTTAATGAATTATTTGAAGATGTGCAACAAGAACTGTATGAAGGGTGTGATAAATATTCAAAGTTTTCTTTTCCACTTAAGTTGTATCATATAAATTATCTATGTGAAATTATTGACAAAGAAATGTACATGATTTTAGAGTTTCGTGATGATGCAATTTGTGAAGATATGATCATTGCATCATTCTATGAGATTTAAAAAGTCATAAATAAACTTGGACTATATTATAAAATGATGCATGAATTCCTTAATGATTTCATGCTTTAATAGAGAGAAGTGTCCGAAAAAGGAGAATTCATAAGATGTCATAAAAGTAGATGAAATTCAATGAACAACAATGAGAGTATAAATCAATGCAACCCGCAGAAGAAAAAAATAAGAAAAATCCTTCATCTTTATTTCATTACTTTCCTCTGATATGATGCTTGAAATGATCATTCATGGCATCTAAGAATACATACGAAATGAATTGACATGATCAAGATAGTAATGATGGCTTGATGAGACATCCAAAATATTCAACATCATAGAAAATATAGGATTCATTATATCTATATTTTTCCTCGAATCATAATAATTCACGTTTTGGATTGGATTCTGATGGTTTTAACCCCTTTTGTACTTTAGGTACTAATTATAGTATTTGGCCAGTTGTTTTGATCCCTTATAATCTACCTCTATAGATGGGTATGAAAAAATATTATTTTTTTATTTCAATGATTATTTCTTAAAAAATGCCTAGAAATGGAATTGATTTATACCTTCATCCTCTAATAAAATAATTGTGAGAATTATGAGATAATGGAATGGAAACATATGACGCCTCAATTAGAAAAATATTAAAAATAATTGCTAATTTAATATAGACAATTACTAACATTCCTGGATTAGGAAATTTATCTGATTGGAACAATCATACTAGTTTGTAATTTTGTTCATCAACAATTACCTCGTAGAAGAAAATGATGTTTATGCGTATTCATTGATTTAATTATTTATTCTCATATATATAGGTTTAACAAGATAGAATTCAATGAAGATATTAAACTAAGAAATCCATTAAACGTGTTATTAGGTTCAGAAATCATGGGACAATTAATGAGTGTCATTGAAGAATTTGGAAAAAATAATCATTTTAAAGAAGGGGAAAAGGGTACAATGTAAAATATTTGAAGCATCTGGAACACAAAAATGAAGGGTATATTTTTCAAAATTCCTCATTAGTAGTTTAAATTGAAATGTTATAATCTTGACATAATGAATATTGAGAAAACAATCTGTGGAAATGTAATTTTCACATTGCTTAATGAGAAGGGTAAATCGAATGATCACCTTAATGCTCATAAGAATGTGGAGTTAATGAATATAAAGCATGATTTTTGGGAAAATGACAATAGAAAGTATCCTACAACTATTTTTACAATGAAAAATCAAGAGAAAGAAATATTCCTTCAAACTTTAAAGAATTTAAAAGTTGAATATAGATATTCAAGTAATATATCAAGGTACATTGACTAAAAAATTGAATGTTACATGGATTGAAAAGTCACGACTCATGTATTTTAATGGAATAGTTGTTTTCATTGGTATTTTTTAATATGTTAACTAAAAATTAAATATTTTACCAGTTTCAATTATCTTTGTAGAAAAAAATATATATCTAATTGAGCTTGATAAAATTCAGGAAAGAATTGTTTTGACACTTTTTTATTTGTAGATGTTATTTCCCCCTTCATTATTCACCGTGATGATTCATTTGATTGTACGTTTGGTTGAAGAAGCTAATCTTGGATAACCAGAACACTATCAATTGATGTATCCAATTGAGAGGTACAACAATATAATTTTTATTTTCATTAGTGAATTTAATTTTATTAAATTATTGCATATTTTTTTTATATGTTTCTTAATTTTTCATCAGGTACATAGGTCATTTGAAATAATATATGATGAAAAAATATCAACCAAAAGGCCCTATTGCTAAAGGTTACATATCCAAAGAGTGATTGACCTTGTATTCATGGAATTTGGATGGGATTGAGACTAGATTCAATAGTGTTTAATGTTTTGATGATATCTCCAATAATTATCATTTTGAAAACTACATGTCAATATTTCCAATTATTGGATAACCAATTGGAAAGGGGTCAAATTCTACACTGAATGAATTGGAGTTTCTATAAGCACATAGATATATACTACTCAGTAGTCTTATTACAGATCCATTTTATGAAGAATTGTGATGTCAAATAAATAAGTGATTAAGGGGTAGATCTTGAAATGAGATGGAATTAAAAAAATATTTTAATGAGGAGATTCTCAAATGGATCACCCATCAGGTATGTATATACTCATATTAATATTATTGACATGTAGTTATTTTTCCTATGTTAAAACTAAAACATTATATATATATTTATAGATAATTAATGTTGAAAATCAAGCTGAAATATCAACTGCTTTTAAGTTTTTTTTCACTTGAGGTCCTCTAAGAAAGTCTAAGATATTCGATGCCTACAATATTAAT
The DNA here is from genome assembly GCA_963277665.1 of Viscum album. NCBI lineage: Eukaryota > Viridiplantae > Streptophyta > Magnoliopsida > Santalales > Viscaceae > Viscum > Viscum album. The sequence continues at coordinate 943,052,122 of OY728148.1, forward strand.
GGATTTAGGTTTCATACAATTTATCAGGAAGAAGACTTAAAAACTCAAAATAGTGGTGTATTTACAATTACAAAGGTGGGATATTATGGAAATTCGGTTGATATAATTGAATTAAACTATCATGTTTATATTTTGGTTGTCTTATTCAAATGATAGTGAGATAATATTGATATGGGTATAATGAATGATTTATTACATTTTAATTCTATCAACTTCTCTCGATTTATCCATACCAATGTGCACGTAGAGAATGTTCCATTTATCTTGGATTCCTATGTGAAGATAGTTTATTTTGTGGATGACGAAATACATGAAGGTTAGAGTTTTTTTACACTTAAGGTAGAGAGACTTATATGATATTTGTGACAGTGAACCTAATCAACCACAAAACATTGAATAATTTTTTAATTACAATATGGAAACAATAGAACTTGTAATAGAGGGTGAAAATGAAGAACTCATCACAATGTAGGTTTATAAAAATATAGATAATAAATATAAAGATAATTGAATGTATAAATTGGTAATGAAAATATATTACAATTTCTCTTTGATATGTGGTTCATACATATATATATTGTTCTAGATTTTTTTTCTTTTTGTAAAAATTTATTAGTTTTTAATTTTCTATACATTTAATATATATGAAGCAATTGAATTGAAAGAATGATGAGAAGAAATAAATTTCAAAATCCCAGCTAGTTATCATCTCGGAGCACACCACAACTACCATCAGCTTCATTGGATCTAAGTGAATCGGTTGTACTTGAGACTACCAGCGAGCCAACCATTCCCCATATTCTTTTAGTATCCCACTATCTAATTAACCTCTAGCTATGGAGCAGTTGTTCATCCCTTCATATAGTGGATATCGGTGAGTTACTATTACTAGTATGTATGTCATTGTAAAAAAGCTATATATTTTATTAATTGTTTAATTCATTTATCAAATGGATAAAAGTAACAATAGAAGATACATAAATATGAACATGAAAGATATATGAGACCTGAAGGAATTCAATATTATCATTCCATTTGAGGATTTTTGGATGCTTACTGATGATGTTTCCAGAATCTGTGGGCGGATAATTTGGCAGCTTATTTGTGAATCAATGAGAATTCCCATTAATTATAAATATTGGAGGAATATTTCTACAACTTGGAAAAATGTGGTTTTTGATACTTAATTAAAGGAAATTTAATTTAATATTCCTTAATAACTAATTTACATGACATGAATAAAATTTTGTAATATACTTATACGGTGTTATGTTTTTTATTTGTAGATGTTTTTTCATTTGGATGTCCCAGGCACTATTTCAAACCCATGCACTATTAAAAAATTAGGAAAGAAATGGCGATATTTTAAATGAATATTATCACATGAGTTTAATGAAATATATTTGAGCTCATGATAGATGTATGAGAAAGTGTGTGAATTAATTTCTCATGTGAAATGGAATTTGTTTGTCGATATTACAGAGATTCATCTCATCAGGTAATTGCATATTTTAGAGTATCGTAATAACATAAACAAAATAAAATTATAATTTTTATTAATGTTGATATTTTTTATAGGAATTACTTAAAAAATACTATGAATCCTGAGAAATAATTCATTCTTCATATCAGTGTGTCTTATAGTTTTTTTTAGAAAAAGAATAATTTTGGTTTGTATTTTATTCATTATTATTTATATCATTTTTTTATAAGTCACATTTAATCTAACTTGTTTATATTTTTTATAAAGGACAATTAATATTGTTACTCTATTGGCCATACATAGATGTGGTTTAAAGTGCATAGGGAATATGATGTCAGTTTTGTAAATGACCCTACCAATGATGTTAGAGTAAGTATTTTTCATTATCATTTCATGTTATTTCATTACTATAAAAAAATAATGAAACAAATATTATGACAAAAAAATACATAAAACCAATTAAATGGGGCTGGATACATGGATAAAAAGATGCCAATTTAGCACCATTTGATACATCTATCCATCCCCAATTAATTGGGATTAAGGCTTATTTTTTGTTATAATTTATTTTTCAGTATTATGCTTTTATAGTAATGAAATAACAATACATAGTAATAAAAAATTTATTAATTACAAAATATTTTTAAGTTCAATTATTTTAAAACATAATTGTAAATATTTATGTATTAACTGGTTCAAATTCAATAAATATGGGATGTGAACCATTCAAAATCATCATCATTTTCCCAGAACGATGAAGTTCTAATTGTTTTAGGGAAGGATAATCTGACACATGTACATGGGATGGGTTTTGGACATACACCGTCACTTGTCTTTTGTAGGGATCCATCATCAGTTACTACTACACATACCGGGGGATCGAGTAGCGCTATTGATATGGAATCACAAAGATAAATTAGAAGGTTGAAAGTAAAAGTGCAAGAACATGACTCTTATAGGAAAAAATAGGATCAATGGTGAGAGAAAATGGAAAAGGATTTAGTTATTATATTTCAATGGATTACTTGAATGATAACCAAGGAAATTTCTAGCCTTATAGCTTATCCGATCAATGTAAATTATACATTTCATAGATCATTCACACATTTTCAAAGAACACATACAACTTCCTGAAATAAAAATAAATTGTCACTTTTATATTGAAAACATGCACTTTGAGACATACCGACAAAATCTTGCACCTGATTGTCGTTAGTTTGATTACTACACATAATAAATTAATTATATATTGTTATCCTTATGTTTGAAAATAATTCAAGCTCATTTTCTCAGTTTTGACACAGTAAATAGTTTGTAACAGTACCAAAGCCTTTAAAAACATGTGTGTGGGGGGGGGGGGGGGAGGGGGGTCAAAAAATAGGAATTATATTCCATATCAATATAAAATCAGAGGAAAATAACTGTGGATTGATTTTTGAAATGTAGGAATAGATGACACATCATTTCGAGTTGTAGTTTACCTGAGAAGTGTGTAAATATATTTTTAATGTTTTAAAACACCAAATCATGTGTGTAATGGTTCAAACAATAAAAAACGATATCATATTGGCATGAAATCATGAGAAAACCACCATTGAATTATTTTTGACATGTACTCATATAAAAAATATCAATTAGACTTGTAGTTAAGTCAAAAATCCTTAGTTAATAGTTTTTAAAGGTACTAAATCCTTTAAAAACACATAATAGGGGATCAAAATTTGAAAAATGATGTTGGATTTTCCATGAAGTTAGAGGAAAATAACCATGGTTATTTTTTGAAATGTAGGAACCAACAACATGTTATTCCAAGTTACAGTTTTCCAGGGATTCCTGTAAATGAATTTTTAGTGTTTTAAACTACTAAAACATGTGTATAAAATTCCAAACCAATGAAAAAAACGTCATATTGACTTGAAATCCTATGAAAACAACCATTGAATTAATTTTGACACGTAATCATAGACAAAAAATCATTCCGACGTGTAGTGTGGTTGGAATGAATTAGTAAATAAATTTTAAGGGCATTAAAGCCTTTAAAAATGTGTGTCGGGGTGTCACAATAAGGAAAATTTCATCATTTTTCCATAAAACCAGATTGGAAAAAAATTGATTATTGATTTTTGAAATGTAGGTCCCGACGATATGTTATTATGTGTTAAAGATTTTTTGGAATCTTTATAAGTGGGTATTTAGTGTTTAATCCACATAAAGATGCATGTAACAATAAAAAAAATAGAAAAAGACCTCTAATTGACATGAAGTCATGAAAAACCCATTGTTTAGTAATTTATAGTGTGTATTCATAGAGAACACATCAATTTGATATGCAGTGTGGTCAGAATGGATGGTAAACTGTTTTTAAAGGTACCAAAGCCCTTAAAAATGAGTGTTAGAGGGTCAAAACCAAGAAAACATTGTCTGATTCCCATGAAATTATATAAAAATGACTATAGATTAAATTTTGAAATGTAGGAACTGATAACATGCCATTATGATTTATGGTTTTATTTGGATGCATGTAAACACATTTGTAGTGTTTTAAAATTGTAAAACAAGAATATAATGTTGAAAAGCGTAGAAAAATAACTTATATTGATGTGAAATCATTCTAAATTAACCATTGAGTTATTTTTGACATTTACTCGTAGAAAAGACATCAATATAACATGTGGTGTGGTCGGAATGACTCGGTAAATGATTTTTAATGACATGGAAGCCTTTAAAAACATGTATATAGGGTTCAAAACTAGGAGAACATTAGTATATTTCTATGAAATAAAATTAAAACAAAAATAGATATTTATTTTTGAAATTTTGGAACGAACAGAACCTCATTCTGAGTTATTATTTTCCTGGGATGCCCATAAATGTGTTTTTTGTGTTTTAAAACACTAAAATGTGTGTGTAACATTCAAAAAAAGAGAAAATGAACTCATATTAATGTGAAATCAGGGTAAATATACCAATTAGTTAATTTTTTACATGTACTATCTAACAACACATCAATATGATGTGCGATATAGTTGGAGTGGCTCAGTAAACTGTTTTTAAAGGTAATAAAGCCTTTAGAAACATGTGGTGGGGGTTAAAAACCAGGACAAAATCATTTGATTGCCATGATATCATAATTCAATAAACATAGGTGGATTTTTTAAATCTATTAATAGATGAGATGTCATTTTGAGTTACGGTTTTCTTAGGATTCCCATAAATTCTTTTTTATTATTTTAAAACACTAAAACATGCAATAGCCAAAGGCATAGAAAAAAACATCAGATTTATGTCAAATCAAGGGACAACCACCATTGTTTTATTTTTCAAGTGTATGCGTAATGTCAATCTAATGTGAAGTGTGGTCAAAATGTCTTGGTAAATAGTTTTTAACGGTACTGAAGCCTTTAGAAACTTGTTTTGGGGGGGAGGGTCAAAACTAGGAAAATGTTGTCATATTTCCATGAAATCATAGAAAAATCACCATAGATTTATTTTTGAAATGTAGGAACCGACATAACATCATTTTAAGTTACGGTTTTCGTGGGATTTCTTTAAATAGATTTTTAGTGTTTCAAAACACATAAATGTGTGTGTAATGGTAAAAACCATATAAAATTAATCCATATTGACATGAAATCATGGGAAAACCACTGTTGAGTTATTTGTGATGTATACACATTGAAAACATGTCAGTCCGATAAGTGGTGTGGTCAGAATGGCTTAATAAATAGTTTTTAAATGTATCGAAGCCTTTAAAAACATTTAATAAAGGGGTAAAACTAGGAAAAATCATCTAATTACCTTGAAATCAAAGTAAAACAACTATATATTGATTTTCGAAAAATAATAACTAACTACACATCATTTCATGTTACAGTTTTCCTAGGATTCCTGTAAACACGATTTTAGTGTTTTAAATCACTAAAACATGCATGTAATGTTCAAAACCATAAAAAAAGACCTCAAATTGACATGAAATAATGGTACATCTATATTTTAGTTGTTTTTTATCTTTACAAATAGAAAAAACATCAATATAATGTGTAGTGTGATTAGAATGGATCGGTAAATAGTTTTTAAAGGTACTGAAGCAATTAAAAACATGCATCAAGGGGTCAAAACCAAGAAAACATCATCTAATTTCTATGAAATCATAGTAAATGGACCAAATAATTATTTTTCAAATTTAATAATTTATGACACATCATATTTACTTACAGTTCACCTATGATTCCTATAACATGTTTTTAGTGTTTTAAAAAACAAAAATACATGTGTAATAGTCAAAACCATAGAAAAGGACTACAGATTGATGTGAAATCATGGTAAAACCACCGTTATGTTATTTTTGACATGTAATTGTAGAAGACATTTCAAACCAGAGTGTTTTGTGTTCAAAATGGATCGATAAATAGTTATTAAATGTATCCAAGCCTTTAAAAACGTGTATTGGGGGGGGGGGCAAAACTAGGAAAACATCATCAGATTTCCATAAAATCAAAGGAAAATGACCATATATTTATTTTTGAAATTTAGGAATCGAATTAATTTCATTTAATGTTTTGTTTTACCTAGGATTCCCATAAATAGGTTTTAGTGTTTTAAAAAACATAAACGTGTAGGTAACAATCAAAACCATATAAAACAACCTCAAATTGGTGTGAACCCATAGAACAACCACCTTTGATATAGTTTTTAAATATATTAAATGCTTTTAGGTCAAATTCGTTAAAAAAATTAAGTAAAATTTAAGCACATTGCAGATCGATTTAAAAATCAATTAGAATTTTATAAACTTATCCCTGTTTAGATTCAAGTGTTGAATCAAATTTTAAATAGGAAAAATTATATATTAAAAGTGTTTTTCATGGTATATTATTTGTTTTATGTTAAAATGTCTTTTGTTTGATTAACAAAATAACAAATTTTATGTGCAACATTATAAATATATTCCATTTCTTTTCACGTTTGTATTCATTTTCTTAAATGTTATGGTTTTTATTGTAGGTGACAGATGTTAACCGAAGGAAAGAGGTTGACCATTCAATTCAAGACATTATTTATAAGGTAGTGGTGATGGTTCTTAATTTCTTTGGTATGTCTAAATTTTATCAATGATTCTATTGTAATTCTGATTTGTTATGTATAGTTTTAATTTCTCTATTTTTTATTACAATTGATGAGATTATGTGGAATGTATTAATTGATGAGATGATGTGGAGGTAGAAGGATGAAACATAGGTCATGGGGACGGAATATATTGGGCATGGGTTTTTTTGGACATATTTTATATTTATATGTTGATAATTGGGGTATGGGTTGACTGAGGTAATTAGTTTACTGAGGTTATGATGACTATGAATGTATATGTATATAAATATGGATGTATCATGTATGATGTATGTATGATGGGTTTATTGTGCATTTATGTTTTAGTTTATTTCATGTAAAATCTTTTATATTTATATATTTTTATTAAATATTTTTAAAAAGTAAATTTTTTTAAATATATTGAGAGGCGATTTTTAAGAACCAATGTTAAAAAAAGGAATTTGAATCATAATTAATAGTGGTTAATATTATCTACCAATAATCCTCACATCCATTGACCTATTTATCAGTTGTTAGGTTCATCTTATCTATTTTATTTTCATGTTTTTTTAAAAAATAATTGTTAAATAAAATTACATTCATTGCTAAATTCTCTCAAAAAATCAGATAAAAAACCAGCGCTAAAAGAATCAATCTACAGTGAAATGACTAGTGAACATACAATACAGAGAGCTTTTAGTAACCACCGCTAAATAATTAGGCAATGGTTTAAAATACTTCCACTAAAAAAACCACTACTAAGAACCGTATTTTCTGTAGTATGCAGTCTTTTTTCAATGGTTTTTGTAATGCCTTCACCTGAATTGTCGGGTTCGAACCGGAGTACTACAATAACTCATGTATGCCTCCCTGCACACAAGTGGTTTCTGACTAGTAGTGAGGGTCTATGTCCATCTGTGGGGTGACTATACCAATAGTATCATGTCATAATATAAAAAATAAATAATAAATAATACAATAGAAACTACAGTAATTATGTGAAAACATAAACATGAGACACATGTCATACAATAATAAATGGGGTTCTAAAGTGGAAATCTAAACTTGAGTAATAATAGGCAGATAAATAAATAAATAAAACATCAGGGTCCACCGAAGTCCATCTCGATATACTACCATCTCCATTCTCATTTGATCAGCCATCAACCATAGGCCCCTTTTCCTTATCCAAATCTCTAAACATAAGGTCTGAATGTGCATTGATATTTTTATGCAAGGTGTGAGTAATAAAATTCAGTAGGACACCACTAATTCATCCTTTAGAAGTGTGATCATGTTTAGTTGGTGTATTCAGTGATAATAATAAATGAAAAATAAATCATAAAATCAAAAATTACATAACGAGTGGGTGTGCGTTAACCAAGCCGCTACAACACCTGAATGTACTTTCATTAACTCCATGTTGAATGGAAATTTAATATATCAAATATATTAAATATATGGCCATGATACTAGTGATCATTCTTCTTGCAATTGTGTGTACGTACAACTTGACATCCACTGAGCTCGAACATTAGACTTCTGCCCCCACATATCCTCTTGGAGCTATCCATACTGCCAAAGGATCTAAAAAAACATCACCATATAATGGTTCCGGGAGTAGTGGAAGCATGTGGTGGTGGGAAAAATATTAAAATTTCTTTCAATGTTTATATTCTCAAAACCAAGAGTGAGGAGCTGGAACATCAAATTTTTAATTAATCTATTCAATGTCATAAAAATGATTACCTTATGTTAGGAATATTTCTTCATTAATGATGTTAATCATATGAAAAGACCCTTTCAAATTTCCTTCATTGCGCTATGAGAATAGAAGAATAGAATCCCTCTAGTGAAAATCCACACATGATCCACTGATATCTGATAAATGTTAAACTATCTCTATGTGCTAGTGTGGGGAATAAAATTTCTTTCATTGTTCATTCATGATCACTTATTTTTTAATCATTAATAAATCTCTCAAACATTTAGTTTTCTAGAGAGGGATAGATATATATGAGTTAAAAGAAAATTCATTATTTTAAACAATTATCTATTTTCAATTACCTTCACAACATGCATAACATGCTATTTATTGAGGTAGATTTTAGGTTAGGATTTTTTTTATTTCATTATAGCCCTTAAAAAATACTAAAACATTTAATAAACCTTATTTTATATAATAATAATAATCTTATTATTATTCAATGGTGCACTCCAACTTGAGCATCAAAAAATATTATATAACCATATTTTTAATTAATATTATTTATTATACATGGTCTTGGTCTACTCAAACTCTTATTTTATTTATTAAACACCTAAATAAATATTTAATTTAAATATTTCATTAATCAATATATATTTGTTATCAATAAAACATGAATAAAATTATACCTCAGTCCTGAGAACCATATTTATTCAATTAATTAAATTCAAATTGTATTTAATCAAGATCATCAGAAACACTTATTGTTTGACCCTCTAGGATTCATTCTAACTGGCATCAAGAGAGCTTGCCTAATGTCCAAAATTACTATCTAGAAATGATTAAAGGAACCCAAGAGAATAACGTAATTTTGAAATGATGAAAACCAAAAATGAACACTCACTATATAATATAATCCCTTTATCATAATATCTCATCAAGAAGGTTGCACATCTATGTCACCAACCTATTTTCTTGGTACATATTTCTTTAAATATCTAAAATAAACACATCTTACACCATGTACATGGAATTTAATGAAATGGTTCTATTTCAATCAAATGGATGAGATATCGGCTTCCATAAATATAGAAGGGATAAATCATTCTTTAACTTATTCATTAATGACATGCGAGTCATGACAAGAACAATGTAACCTAACATACCATGAATATATGTCTTCATGGTTTTAATCAAAAAATCTAATTGCATGAGTTATAAAATTTATTAATGATAATTTTTATGTCCACTTACCATTACACATGCTCGTATATCAGAATATCTGATGTCACCAAAACATGTAGAATTTTTACCAGTGATTCTTTCTCATAATATCCTATATCGGTGATTACCAAGTGAGATCTTCATGATACTAAGACTCATCCCCTTATGAGTGCTCTCACTTATCATTCTAGGAACTATGTGTCCCATCATAGTACATTATCCATGAGAAGAACTTTCTTTATGAATATCATCATAAAACTTCAATGTTCATTATATAACAGAGAACTGCTATGACCTTATCAATGTGACATATACTGTAGGAAATTATTACATTAGAGTCTTACAGAAAAATGAAAATATATTATAATATGTTTTATTAATATTCAATATATCGAACATACTTGTAATTAAAGTACAAATAGCTAATCCTAGGAAACCAACTCCAAGAAACTCCCATGAGGACTAGATCCAACTACCTACAACACTCAGTCCAATTGAACTCACTTAATAATCATATTTATGGAGATTCAAGATTTTAGACAAGGGGTATGATATATTTTATTCTTTGGAAATACTTCGCACTAAAACCTCACCTCTCTTAAAAAAATCCCTCAATAGATGATACTTCCAAATTACAATCTTCGTCCGTTGATGTGTACTTGGATCTTTTACGATAGACACCACTACAATATTATCACAATAGAGTGTAATGGTATATTTACTATTATATACCAATTCAAGATCTTGGGTGATTTTTTTTCATCCATAATGCTTATTTAGCTACCTCATAAGTCACAATATACTAGGACTCTACTGTAAAATCTATGACTATAGCCTTTTTTGAGCTCTTCTAACTCAGAATACCTCCACTCAAAGTGAATATGTATCTCTTTTGTGACTTCATGTCATCTTGATAAGTTTGATAACTATAATCTTCATATCTTTCGGTGATGGGTTCCCCATATCATCCATAAACTAGGAACATATCCCCAATAAACCTCAAATAATTAAAGATAATCTTGACTGCCATCTAATAGAGGTCAACTGGGTCATCTTGATATCTCCTTACTACACTTGATGCATAGGAAACATATATCCTAGTAAATATCATAATATACATGAATGACCCAACCACTGATGCATATGAAATCCTTCCATTCTATTTATTTCCCAATGTATCTGAGAAAACATTTTCCTGGAAGGATGAATGCCATGTGACATTGGAATCAATCCCCACTTGGATTTTTCCATACCAAATCTCTTAAGTATCATATCAATGTATGTACTTTGACTTAGACTGAGAAACTTCTTGGATATATCATGATAGATCTTGATTCAAAATATATATGATGTCTCTCCCAAGTCCTTCATAGAGAAGCATTTTTTTAACCACATCTTAAAAAACTGTAAGACTTGTATTTGATTTCCAATAAGTAATATGTCATAAACATATACTATTAAGAAGATGAATGCAATCCCACTAAATTGTTTGTAGACACAAGGATCACACTAATTCTTTATGAAACAAAATTCTATTATAGATTCATCAAAATGAATGTTCCAAATCCTAGATACTTGATTTAATCCATAAATGTATTATTTTTCAATTTTTGTATAATTTCATCCTTTGAATCACAAACCCATCAGGTTGTTTTATATCAAGATCTTCCTGATGGTTCCCATTAAGTAAGGCAGTTTTGACATCCATTTATCAAATCTCATAGCCATGGTAAGCCTCAATGTCAAGTATAATTCTGATGGATGGCAACTTTACAACTGGTGAAAAAGTTTTATCTCAGTTAATTTCTTGATGCTATTTCAATCCATTTACTACTATTCATACCTTATATGTACTGAATTTCCCTTCAATGCCTAGTTTCATATTGAATACCCACTTGCAACCAATGGGTTTTACATTCATTGTAGGATCTACCAAAATACAGACTTGATTTTGCTAGAAGGAATCCATTTTAGATTTGATGTATTATTTTCACATGGAAACATTTGTGCCACTTACTGCATCCTTTTAGGTTATAATATCATTATTATAAACTAATAATTAGTCACCATACTTGGTGACAAGAAAACAATACCATTCTGGTTCTCTAACCTCTCTTGTGCTCCCACACATTACTTGTGTCTCTAGAATAGTTTCTTCTTACATGTGGATTTATAGAACCTGTTCCTATGAAACGTCTTATGTACCTTGAGTATCAACTTCATCTAATTCTATCTCCATCCCACAATCACTTTTAGACATGTTTTCCCTCTCAAAGAATATGGAATGTCATTCCACTATTACTTTTTTTCTAAGGTTTCATATAGGTAATATCCCATTGTTTCATTGAGTTATCCTATAAAGTCACATTCTAAACTTCATGGTTAAAGTTTCTTCCTAAAATAGGCCTAAAAAAACACATTCCAAACAAAAATATGCAAGTATGACAACATTGGATTCTTTCCATTTCATAAATGGTCTGGTATACTGAATAACCTTCATGATGTTTTTTTAAAACGTTTTGTATTTGTAAAAAACTAATACTTTGAAAAATAATCCCTTTTGAAAAACATGTCTAAGTTTCTAAATGTTCAAAGATAAACATAAATAGTGAGAAAAGTTTTTTTTAGAGAAATTTGTTTTCTGGATACAGATGATCTGACTGAACAGCACCAAACTCAAAGTATCAAACTCTTTAGCACCAATTGGATAATTTGTTAGAATAATAAAGTTGTCGATAAAACACATCATTGGTATAAGATCCATTATCATGATGTTATGGTTTCATTGGACTCAGTGTTGGTTATAAGTTCAAAATGTTATTGAAGAGTTTTGATCAAGATAGTGATGTTAGGAGTTAGAAAGTTTTAAAATTTCTAACCTTCATCCAGATGATGATTTTCCAGTTTTTAATTTTCAAATATCATAAATTGTCTATAAGAATAGTGATACAACACTTATGAATAAAAGGGAGAGAATAGGTGAAACCATTCATATTGTGTTTTGGTTGAAAAGAAACAAGGTTTTGAAAGTAATAGAAATCATAATAATTTCTCATGTAAGTCAGAAGGTGCTTTTCCAGTCTTGAAGTTATCATAACTCATGATAAATCTCATGATAAATGCATTTGAATAAATGGGGAATCATAATGATTTTCATAGTTATAGGAATCAAGAAATTTTTTTCATAAGATCCAAAAGTAACGAGCACAAATGTTTTTAGATGTACGAATGAGTTATAGCTAGTGAGGTTAGAATAATTTAAATGTTTCAGAAAGTAGTTTCCATCGTAATGAGAATTCTATCGTTATGAAGATTGTATCAGACTAAAGCTAAGGATGTTCCATCAGACTAACTATGAGGAGTAATTTCAATAAGACTAACTCTGAGCAGGAAAGTCAATCATAATGACTTTGACAAGGAAATTCATTCAATATTGACATTGAGAACAAATGTCAATTAGACTAACTCTAAGAAAAAATTCAACCAGACTAACTCTGATGAGGAAAGTCATTTAAGAATGAGATGAGGATGTTCTGTCATTATTAGTTGAGGAAGATCCATCCTAATGACCTATGTAAGTTACATCATAATGAGCTAATGATGTTCCATCATACTGAAGAAAATTTAGGAAGTCTGATAGTAATAATTAAAAATAAGGATCAATACAATTTCAACAGATTTGTGAAGAGTTTATGTGGTCAAAATTCAAATTCAAATATGTGTAGATCATGAAGTTTTTTTAATTTAATTAAGTAGTAAAAGTTTTCTAGTTTCCTACCTTTGTATTTATGGGATTCCTGTTAATAGAATCACAATAAATTCATACTTTACATCTTTTTTATGTGATTGGAAAAGGTGGAGCACTGTAGAATTCATGTCAAAGTTATCTTTTTGGACTGAGACCTCATTATAAGGTTGGACATCTTAATGTTTTGTGTACCGAACTAAGGAATATATGACTAAGAATTTGATAAGAGTTTGAGTAATATATATTAATAATGGGTTAATCGTAATGTTTCCATTAGACTAAATTCATTGGACTAAGTCCATAGAACCCATCCCCATCAGAATGAGAGAATCAGGCCTTGCCACATTGGACTGAGGATTCTAGATAGAGAATTTGTGGAGAAGGTTCAATAAAGTCTTTATTATTTTATTTTGGATCAATTTTTTGTATTGAAATTTTTAAGGGTATTGGAGTTAGTATAAAAATTTCTACTGAGACATAGTAGCTATCTAGCAGGAGTTGGCAAGAGTTGTATTCACTTATTCATTATAGAGAATTTATATAGACCCATAGGAGTGGCTATGTAAAGGATGTAGGTTCTCACACTGAGGAAAAACCTTTTAAATCTTACATGATTTACTTGATTTCCTACATTTCCATGCATGGGTATTTACTAAAAGAAAATAAGGATATAAAATTTAACAGGATTCAAGGGTAATGTTTTTTAAAATTACTGCTACTTATAAAAGTGACCAACTAATTCAACCCCCTTATAAGTTGTTATTTAATCCTTAGAAACATTAATTGGGTCATAGGGAAGGTTCCCTTATTTAATCATTATCATGGATAATATCAATTCTATCAATAGTAGAGGAATTCCAACATTGATGGAAAAAATTATTATGGATGGAAAAATTAGATTATTCTTTATCTTCTATATTTTGACCTAGTAGTTATTGATGCTACTACAATTGGTTTTACACCTATTATGAAATATTTTCCTATGTTGTTTACTAATAAAATAAATATAGAAGTTTATGTAAAGGATAAAAATTATATTCTTATGTCCTTATCAGAAAATGGTTATATGAAGGTGATGGGTTTCAAAACATCAAAGAGTATGTGGGATAAGCTGGAAAGTATATTCAATGGGAATACTAAAGTGAAGGAAGAAAAGATAGAAATTTGGAATATTAATTATGAAGACATAAGAATGAGATATGGATAATCCATTGATTAATACATCATGAGAATAAATGAAATTGTTTGTGTAAGATCCCAACCTTTCCTGAAGATGACTCGAGATTATTTTCAGGTATTTATTTTTTTCTTATTTGAGAATAAATGGGTTGGTTTTTAGGTTGGGGTGTGTTTGGAATAAAATTTGAGAAAATTGGAAGGGAGAAGATAAATTCATGGTTGGGGCCTGGTTTTCCCTAACCATGTGCCCCATCCCATCAAACTGTGCAACACTGGATAGAGGAATTTCACGGTTAGAGCACTGTTTTTAAAACCATGCTCCCTCTTAAGAGAAACTGTGCACCCCCATAATATAGGTGCATGGTTAGGCTCACAGTTAGGGGAAACCATTCACCCCTTCCCAACTAACCATGCCCTACATTTTAAATAACCCAAAAATTATATTTTTAATCACTCAAACCCCCATTTTAATTTTTTATTTGACCCCTATTCAACCCTAGATTATATTTCATGATTTTGGAGCCTCCTAGATGGATTAAAAGTCTTCATGACCTCCATTATTTGTGATTTAAAGACTATATCAAATATATTCACCCTTCTTAGTAAGAGGATCTCATCTCACATAGTTTCTCATTCCTTTTACCTTATTCTCCTATTTTAGATAGGGTTTGTTATTCTTATTTTGATTGGATATATACCTTGTTTTTTTGATCTAGATATATTATTGTAGATATATATAAAGATTTAAGATATCTTTATTTGTTCAATCTTGATTTATGGTTTTAGATTCAGACCATGTTCTATGTCGTTGTGCTGCTCAAATTTTGGGGATTTCTGTTGGACGACCGCTTGTCAATGAATCGAGTTAGTTGGTCTATAATCCAAATCCTGAAGTCTTTATTTTAATTATGTATATGTTATTTTATAATTTCTATTGGATTTTTGTAAATTGTGTTCTTGACTAAATTAATTAATTTGGTGAATTAATTAATTAAGGAAATGTGAAATTGGGGATTTCAGAAATTATAGAATGAGATGATTAAATGTAGAATTAATTGTGAGATATTGAGATTTGCGGATTAAAATATTTAATTTTTTCATTAATTATGATCTATTGAGCTTGTGATTGGCATAAATAATTGTGGAATTAATTATGGAATTTCGAGTTTGTGGATATTGATTAATTAATTGAAGAATTAATTAATGTGATTGATATACTCCATTAATTAGGTAATTAATTAAGGGTATTTATGTGATAAAATAATAGTTGAATTAGTTATGAAATTTGTGGGTTTAGTTAATTTTTTAACTGAATAATATAATTTATGTTATTAATTAATTGTATAATTAATTAATTTACATGATGTGGTCAATTAATTTTTGAATTAATTAATGTTATTTATGTGATTATTTAATTATTGAATTAAATAATGGAATATTTGTGTTTAAATAATTGTTGAATTAATAATGAAATTTATTTTGATGTTTAACTATTGAATTAATTATGTGTTATGAATACTAACCTGGAAATTTAGTTTAGAATTAAATAATGGGAAAATGTTCATTCTAATGTGTAAGTTATGAATGGTAACATGGTTATTTAGTTGTGAAATAAAGAATGGGAACATGATCATTATAATGTGTAAGGTATGAACGGTAACATTGCCATTTAGCTATGGATTAAATAATGAGAACATGGTCATTCTATTGGGTGATGTATGAATAGTAGCACAGGAATTCAAATATGAATTAAATAATGGAATCAATGACATTATGAGATAAGATATTCATCGGACATACATCAGGACCCGGTATGAGACAAAGTAGGTATTGAATGGTAGAAATGGAATTATGAGATATGAAATCGATTAGACATACATTAGGATTAAAAATTATCCAATGCAAGCATTAAGGTACGAGTGTCTATGAGAGTTCGGGGGTCTATGTTGTTAAATAAAGAGTAATTGATAATGTGATAAGTATTTACTTTTGAATTGTAATTTTGTAATTATACAATTGCATACACTTTCTATTAGCTATATATTGTTTTATACACCATTGGTGGTGGCCTACTGAGCTGTACTCACACCCTAATCAGGATGCCTTATTTGTACCCCAATAGACATTGGGTTTTCAGGATACGTAAAGGGAAAATATCATTGTTATATGGATGATATGGGATAAAGCATGGATGAGGGAACTAGAAATGATTCGGGACCCAATTAGGGGTTTCATCTATGTATTTATTTTGTGTTTAATTTTAGACACATGACACGTACATTGGCAATGCATATTTTCTTCTTTAGTTTTGATATAGTATTTCCACATTTAGCCATCTCGTGATACAAGTTATTTTGGGTTATGATTACATGTTATATAGATATTGTTTATTATTTTTTTCTAGTGTATTTAATCTGATAAAAGGTTGTATAGTCTCCAAATTATCGATATTTCATACCTTCATTGCTATTCGGTATCCTCTAGCATACGGGGAGGCACACCTGGAGTCATGTGACTGACCGACTCGAGGCACCGATGTGTGGCACCTGGGTCAGGACATTACGATGTGGTATCAGAGTCAATTTTTCTTTTCTTTTTTATTTTGTATTACTATTTAGTAAATATAGACACGAAACTAGAAAGAGTCGGGCCTTGGTAATGATCTCATGCATGGGAGTAGCTAACCCATGTATGGGGGAGAACCCATGTACACATGGTGGGATTGTTGTTATTCCAATTTGCCGTTACAGTTGAATATTATTTCTTCTTGGGTGACACACATGTTGTGATTATTGATGTTAATTTTTTCTATGTTTTGACTCGTGGACCAGTATGGCACAATATTTGAGTTACATGCATCATTCTAGGAACATAGGGTTATTGTGACATGCATCATTTTAGGCGCACATAGAAAAATGGGTTATGGGTATGTTATTGAACTTGAACTTTTTTTCCATGCTTGTGCAATTGAAATGAAAATGGAACCTAACATGAAATTGATAAAGATTGTAGAATGATGTAAGATGAGAATAAATGGGTGTCTAAATGAGAAACTTGAATAATTATAATGTGTTTACCCTTGTTATCTAGGACTAAGGATTAATATTATTATGGGTAGTGATAACACCTCAGTTTTGTCTATGTTGTAGGGTTTGGGGAAATGACTTGTTGTGGAATATTGTATTTTACCTTAAATGTGTTAATTTTTTAAAATGTGTCCTAAGGTACCTATTTGTAATGGTATAGATATTTCTATATGAGAGTGCTTATTAAGAGGATAACATGATTATATGGCTAGAGATGATCTACCAGTAGTTGGAACTAAGGCACCAATTGTGTCAGGTGAGGAATTCACGGAGCAGTTCCAAGAGAACAATTCCCACTTCATGAAATTCATGGGAAGAGACCCAAGGTGGGTTGTGAAGAGTATGTTTGATCTAAAAATGGAGTTTCAAATTAAACACCCTCCTGATTTTATTGAAGAGGGTGGACTCGAGAGAGATGATTTCTGGGTTGAGTCCATCGAGACTATAATTGACCACTTTGAGACTCATGTAGAGATGATGCTCATGTTGGCTGTTTACAAGATATGAGGATCAGTGAATCACTGGTGGTATGTTCAGGCGTGGACTGTATAAGACAATGGTATGTTATGGAAGGAACTCTTGGATAAGTTTCTAAAGAACATTGATCCAGAGATACTGAGGTAGGAGAGAGTAGCTGAGTTCATGAGGTTGACTTGGGGGAGTATTTATGTGATAGACTATGTTGGACACTTTACACATTTGCAACACTGTAACACCCGAGATTTTTATGAGAAATATTTTGTTTTTATACATCATAAAAGGAATATTTCACTACACACTACACTATATTGGCTTTCTTTACAACAACCGCGGCCTTCCTCGATAGCCTGCGTTGTACGCAATACCGAGTTTCACTAAAAAACGATATGCTATTAAAATATTATTAAAAATATCCATTATGATTAGTAATAAACACTTATTAAAATTTTATAAATTTTATTTTTCAAAATGAAATTCATTTTTCGATACGGAATATCGAAATTAGTCTAGGGTGAAATTTTGGTATTTTTCTAAAAACATTCAATTTTTGAAGAATAGTGAAAACACTTGGTTACTATTTAAAAACCGACTTTTTATTTAAATAATTATTTATTTTATTTAAATTTATTTTAGGTCAAAATTGATACATAATACCTATATAAGATCAATGTAATTCATTAGAGTAATTTTATAATAATTTATGATATATAAAAATTTTATTGAACTTTTGACTGTCTTTTACCCACCTCCTTGGAGAATTTGCAAATTTACATAAAACTAAATTTTACCGCTTTTGTGAATGGAATATCAAAAATCTGAGAGACATAGTTGATGTCAGTATGTAAAATTTGGTTCAATGAGATGGAATTAATTTTTGGTGAATAGTAACTTTTTTCTTTTATTTACCACCGTTAAAAGTAAATAGGGTAATTAAGGGTAAAAATTATATTATTATTACCCTAACACATGTCCTGATTCTATTGGATAAGTGTAATTCGACGAAAAACAACATTAGAGATAAAATATTACCCTTTAGGTCCGCTTGGATAAATTAGGACATTTAATATCATTTTATTTAATGAATAGTTAAATAGTTAAAATCAATGTTTAATAACTAAAACATTTTTAATATAGGGTTATTCATAAGATAAATTCGACTATAAATATTCATTATAAAGATAAATATATTTCCTACATAATGGTATTTTATTTATTATTTTTAGACATTAAATAATTTAATTTATTTATGACACAATGGTGATGTAGTAATTATCTTATTAATAAAATATTAACATAATTGACGTTATAAATACTCAAATAAAATTAATGTGAGATTTTATTTGAATTAAACTAATTAAATAGGTTAATATTACATGTTAGTATTGATTTAATTAACTTTTTTCTAACTAATCATCCTGTTATGATTTTCACAAAAAGTCAATTACCAAATAGTGTCAAAATTGACATAAAATAGTTTTTAAAAAACTTATTATATTATTAATTGATAATTTATTCATAAAAATATAACGATTGGCCCAATGACTATGATAAGGTTATATATGTTAATAATAAACAACTTGTGGTTCTTTTGGCTTGTTATAGTAAGTTTATTAACCTTATATTTTAAGAAAACAAGAAGACACGGTAAAAGTTAAATTATCTAACGTAAAGTTAAATCTAAATGATAATGTTAAAATAGAAAACAAAACTTGTCTAAATTATACTAGATGATAGGATTTCGACCCATCCCCAACTTATCTTCGAAATAAATCAATTTAGAGATATTAAAAACTGAATATAACTTTATAATAAAATAATATTTTTAGTTTTTCCAAAGGTGCCCCTCTCCTCCCTTATAAAAAGGCACCTCCTCCCTCTACCCCTCACACCACTTTGAGCAATAAATCTCAGCCAAACCCAGCAAAATTCTCTTCTACAATTCCCTAGAAATATTATAGAGGTACTGGTCTTCTTAAAAGACCATCCCTAGTGCCCTAAGAGGAGGTTAAGAAAAGGTAATATCCATTACCGATCCTTTCCAATTTCTTTCTTCTTCAACATATTCATACTTAGTTGATTAATTATGATGTAATAACATAAGTATCAATCATATAATGATATTTTATTATAAATATTAAACAACACTATTTCACCTTCTATTCATCCAACGGAAAATGAAATCATCGCGCGTGCGTACGTAGGGAATACCGTCTCCACGCTATTGTGTAATCTATTTTCCACAACCACCTTACTTGGATGGGTATAATGGTGTAGAGAATAAGTATACATGATTATTTTAATGTGATATTGATTCTGAAATAGTATACTTACACTTCAATACAATTCCACAATCATGGGAATGATATCATCGCTCGTGCGTACGTACGACCTACCATCTCCAAGATGTGATGCGACTCTTTATACATGATCTTCATTGCATAATGATTATATAGATGAATTTGATGAATAAATATGATATATATTACACTAATCCCATTCTGTAAATTAGTTATCTATAACCTAAAAAGAAGAATAAAAATTTATTCGACAAAACACGCATAAGAACAAAAAAAGCAATAAACACCCAAATAACAAGATGCAATAAGATATCACTAATACGAAGCTAAAAATATGACCATATATGATATCATAACAATGAGTAAAATTCTGTAATAAGTCAATAACATTATTTAAATCATTATACAGGAGGTTCAGACATGTACGAAGAAAATCGGACCTAAGGTAAAGGAAAATCTCACAATCTCAATTTTTATCTGAGATTGTTTTTACTTCAGAATTTACTGGGGAATATTTATCATCCATATCCATGTTTTGTCAATATGTAATATTATTTCTATCCTCCTAAACTTTTTTAAATACAGTATTACTTGTTGGTGATTTTTTAGTAAAATACATAAAGAAATATTTTGTCATTTTTAGTACGAGGTACTTTTTGACTTTTTTTGGCCAAAGTACGAGAGGAATATTTTTTTAACTTCTACGGCATGAATGAATTTTTAGAACATTATTTCCATGAAGAATACTTTAAATGTTTTCATGTTTATTTTTAATCAACTTATTTTAGTTTAAAATTATATGACATGTTAATAAAGAAAAATGTTTTTGAAATAGAAAGGATATTTTCCTCAAGAATGGAGTTCAAGTGTTCTATAAAAATTATTTTCCATATAAGATAATATAGGGTTCTGTTTCAATCCCTATTTTTACATTGTTTTGATTATGTTATGATGGAATTATTTTTATGATGTCCTTTTATCTTATATGGATTGTGTTATGATGGCATGATGATTAATAATCCCATTTTTATTACATGGGTTATATTTTGATGTATGATTTATGATCTTGTGGAACACATATGAATGGTATCATTATGAGATGGGTGGGACCTATATCTCCCTCCAATTTATTGGGTAAATATTTATATCTAATGAGATAGACATGGCTGGAACGATAGGTTAAACCGGTTCAGTGATACAGGACTGAAACGTGGAGTGAACTCAGTTCATAAATGGACTTTGTCCGCTATGGTAGTCTTGTAAATGAGTCCTAACTAATAAGAAATGAGTCTTTATGATTATGTGTGTATGACACAATGTTTCATGTTTTAAGTTATGATTATTTTGGATTACATTTCACCACTAGGATTTATCCCATCATATGATATTATGATCTCTTTTGCAGGTTATGTTTTCCAAAATGTTATGTTCTTATGAATATGATGTGATTGATATTTCTTTTGTTTACCCTTACTAAGCATTTGAGCTCAACCTTTTGTATGTTTTATTTCCCCTGGTCAGGAAGAAGGTTACTAAGTATAATATGCCAAAAGGGACTCTATATATGATGAATGAAATGGGAGACAACATAGTTGATTTATGAACAAGTTGTTATGTTTCCCATTTTCTAATGACACTATACCTATACGGTCCTTTCATGGTTTTGTTATATGTTGTAATAACTGTGATTCAATTATGAAGTAATAACAATGTATGTAATGTATGGGTCGTTATAGTTGGTATTGGAGGAAAGGTATAGTCATCCTTTGGAAACTAGGATGTGAAAGCCTTAGTAAGAACCCTAAGGATAAGTCTAAGTATAGAACAAAATCATAGTGTTTTAGAAATGGCCATGAATAACCTAAGATAAGACCTTAAGTGTAAAATTTTATTCTTGATAATGTGGTTTTCCTATTATAATTAGTGTTTCTCACACTATTCTTCTTGGTTTTAGTCAATAGATGGAACCTGAAAGAACCGTGTTAATGTGGAATGTGACGGGCAATGAAATAATTGTCCCCCTGAGAAACCAAACGTTATGGGAGCTAGAATGAAAAATCTTGTAGCCATGCTCACATAACTTTCTCAAGCTATGAATCATGCAAGACTTCCAAACGAGCAAAGGAAGGAGAAAAATTCTGTGGAATCCTTCATGAGGCATCGTCCACCTTCATTCAGTGGGTCTACTGATCCATTAGTTGATGAACATTGGATTAGTACTACTGAAAAGATATTTTTAGTTCATCAATGTTCTGAGCATGATAAAGCCATCTTAGCAGTATATCGTTTGGAAGGTGAAGCTGGTCAATGGGGGAATCTTGTCAAGAATACGAGGCAATGGGATGAAATTGAATCCATGGAATGGAATGAGTTCAAGAACTAATTTTTCAATTAGTACTTCTCTCGTATTATTCGAACAAAGATATAGAATGAGTTTCTTGAAATGAAAAAAAGGATGATGAATCTGTTGGTACCTACAATGAAAATTTTACATGACTTTCAAGGTACACTTTTGGGATTATTATCCAAAATGAGAGTAAGATTTATCGATTCTTTAGTGGCTTAAAACAAAGTCTTTGAAGGGCGTTAGCCATAAGGGACTTCAATAGATATGAGGAAATCGTTCGATGTGCTCTCAAATTTGAGATGGAGATTGGAGTAACCCATCAGTAATATGTGTTTGATAAGAAGAGGAAAATGGAATTCAAAGGAAAATATAAAGACCACACTGAATAAAAAAGATGAGTTTTACCTTATGCTCAAAGTGTGGAAAGAATCATGGAGGGAGTTGTCTTAAAGGGACAAGTAAATGTTTCAAATGTGGAAAAGAAGGTCATCAGGCATTTGAATACTGCAATGGTGGGAAGAAGATGTCTAGTGATGTGAACAAAGAAAATTCCACACAGAGTGCACCTCCTACACTTCAATGTTACAAGTGTAAGGAAATGGGGTATTATGCTATTCCGTACCCAAATCCAAGGTTTATTGATGATTATCAACGTCAACAAACTCTTAAGGCTAAAGAGAAATGAAATTCACATGAAATTTTTATCAGCGATGTGGAGTATGAAAACAAAGTGATGAAAGGTACACATACAATCCACTCTAAAGTAGAAATGTTTTATTTGATTTAGGATCCACACACTCTTTTATTTCATAAGAATTTTATAAGGGTATCGCCGTATTACCTCAACCATTTTATGTTGAGTTACCTCTGACAACCCCTAATGGCACAACAATCGCATCAAAAGTTTATAATTATTCTCTGATTGAATTTTGTGGGATATTGCTTCCTGAAAATATTGTGATCCTTCCAATAGTGGAATTTGATGTGATTCTTGGCATGGATTAGCTTTATTTAAATGGAGCTCATATCAATTTCCAAATAATGGAAGTCACATTTCATACTCCAGATCAGTCTATGATTGTCTATCGATGCAAGGATTAACATAACCTTCTAGTGGAAGTTTCTTCCATCTTATGGGTCTTGATTCCACTAAATGAAGGTTATTTATCTCAAATGGTTGGTGAGAAACTCATGAATAATAATATGCCCATTGTACGGGAGTTTGATGATTGATTTACGGAGGAATTGTCGGGTCTTCCACCAAATTGTGAAGTTGAGTTTTCAATAGAACTCATACAGGGTGCTTTACATATTTCAATGTCACCTTATAGAATGTCCCCAATTGAGTTGTAGGAATTGAAGAAGCAACTCCAGGAGAATCTTGACAAGGGATTCATACGCCCCTAGTGTGTCACCTTGGGGAGCACCTGATTGGTTTGTTAATACAAAAGATGGATCAATGAGACTCTGCATTGATTATCAAGAACATAACTAGATCACTATCAAGAACAAATATCCTCTCCCATGCATTGATGACTTATTTGATCAACTACGTGGAGCTCAATACTTTTACAAGATTGATCTCTGTTTAGGGTATCATAAATTAAGGGTCAAAAGGGAGGATATACCAAAGACAGCTTTCTGTACAAGGTATGGACACTATGAATTTGTAGTGATTCCATTTGGTCTTACTAATGCCCCTGCTATCTTCATGGATCTGATGAATAAAGTCTTTAGAGATTATCTTGATCTGTTTGTGGTAGTATTTATAGATGATATTCTTGTCTATTCAAAGAGACAATAATAACATAAATTCACTTGAGAATTATGTTGAAGACCCCGAGAAAGGAGAATTTTTATGCAAAATTTACCAAGTGTGAATTCTGGCTCCAAAAAGTTTCATTTTTCGGTCACATAATCTCAAAAGAGGGGATACCTTGGGATCCAGTAAAAAAACATGTTATAGAAAGATGGTTGAGACCAACAACAGTAACTAAGATCCGATGTTTTCTTGGTTTGGCTGGATATTATCAACATTTAGTGAATGATTTTTCACGATTATCTAATGCACTCACCAGGTTGACTCGAAAAGGAGTTAAGTTCGTGTGTATGGAGGAATGTGAAGAGAATTTCATGGAGTTGAAAAGAAGGTAATCACGTGCACCTGTACTCACACTTCCTTGTAGTGGAGAAAGGTTTGTGATCTACAGTGATGCATCCAAGAAGGTGTGGGGTGTGTTCTTATGCAAAATGATATGGTGATAGCTTATGCCACACGACAGTTGAATATCCATGAGCAAAATTACCCAACTCATGATTTGGAGTTAGCTGTGGTAATACTTGCATTAAATATTTGGAGGCATTATCTTTATGGTGAAAGGTGTGATATTTATACTGATCATAAAAGTTTAAAGTATATTTTCAAACAAAAGGATCTAAATATGCGTCAAAGAAGATGGTTGGAGCTGATTAAGGATTATGACTGCTCAATTCATTACCACCCTGGGAAAGCAAACAAGGTGGCAGTTGCATTAAGTCGGCAAGGCTATGCTAGCTTATCCATGATGAGGATCACAAATGATCCAATATTTATGGATTTACAATGGCTGGATCATGGAATTATAACGGAAGGGGAAAATCATATCTTTCTCAAATGAATGTTCAACCATATATACATGTGAAGATTAAAGAGGCATAGAAAGAAGATGTACATTTACAAAAGAAGGTGAGAAATGTTCTTGAATTCAACCATGATTGTGATGGGATAATAAGGTTTAGGAATCGGGTTTGTCTTCCTCCCATCCCAGAATTAATGAAGGAGCTGCTGGATGAGGAATATAGTTCTTCATTCTCTATACGTCCTGGAAGCATGAAGATGTATAGGGACCTGAAAGAGTAATTCTGGTGGGATGGAATGAAAAGAGGTGTTGCTGAATATGTCTCTTGATGCTTGGTTTGTCAGCGAGTTAAAGCTGAGAGACACAAATCTAAGTGGATGTTACAACCATTACCCATACCCGAATGGAAAGGGGGAAAAAATCACTATGGACTTTTTCATTGGACTTTCTAAAACATCCAAAGGCAATAATACTATCTAGGTTATTGTTGATCATCTTACGAAGTCAGCACACTTCATTGCTATTAGAGAGGATTTTTATCTTGATCAGCTTGACAGGATATATGTAAAGGAAGTGGTTAGATTTAATATAGTACCACTTTCCATTATATCTGATCGGGATCCTAGGTTTACCTTGAAGTTTTGGCGAAGTCTTCAGCATACTCTGAAAACAGAGTTGATATTCAGCACTGCTTATCATCTTCAGACAGACGGTCAGTCTGAGAGAACAATTCAAACTCTAGAAGACATGTTAAGGTATTTCTCTATGGACTTCAAAGGTTTTTAGGATCAACACCTACCTTTGATGGAATTTTCTTATAATAATATCTTTCACTCTAGTATTCAGATGGCTCCTTATGAAGCTCTCTATAAAAAGAAATGCCGAACTCCAACTTGCTGGGATGACTTTGGGGAATGAAAGCTATTAGGACTTGATCTTGTTGATGAGATGGCAGAAAAGGTCCGATCTATTCAACAACACATAAGAGAATCTAGAGTCGACAAAAAAGTTACACTGATAACTGAAGAAAAGACCTAGAATTTGAAGTGGGTGATAAAGTGTTCTTATGAATATCTCCTTGGAAGTGAGTAATGATTTTTGGAAAGAAGGGAAAGCCGAGCCCTAGGTATATCGGTTCTTTCGAAATACTGGATCGTGTTGGGAAGGTAGCTTATCGAATGGTGCTTCCACCGAATCTCTCTCAAGTACATGATGTGTTCCATGTATCGCTCCTAAGAAAGTACAAACCCGATCCTTCACATGTACTCAGCTGAGAAGTTGTAAAGGTGGAGCAAGATCTTTCTTATGAAGAACATCTGATAGAGATTCTGGATCATAGCAAAAAAAGTTCTACAAAACAAGACCACTCGCTTGGTGAATGTTTTATGGAGGAACCACCAATTAGCAGAAGCTACATGGGAGCTTGAGGATATGATGAGGGAGAGGTATCCTCATCTATTTGTTACGATGTGAAGAATTTCATGGGAGAAATTCATTTTAAGGGGGGTAGAATGTAACACCCATGTTTTTTATGAGAAATATTTTGTTTTTATACATCAAAAATGGAATCTTTCACTATACACAACACTATCTTGGATTTCTTTACACGCAATCGCGGCCTTCCTCAATAGCTTGCATTGTACACAATACCGAGTTACACTAAACAACGATATGCTATTAAAATATTATTAAAACTAGCCGTTATGAATAGTTATAACCTCTTTTTGAAATTTTATAAATTTTATTTTTCAAAATGGACTTCATTTTTGGATTCAGAATATCAAAATTAGCCTAGGGTGAAATTTTGGTATTTTTTCTGAAAACATTCAATTTTTTATGAATAGTAAAAACACTAGGTTACTATTTAAAACCCGACTTTTTATTTAAATAATTATTTATTTTATTTAAATTTATTTTAGGTCAAAATTGATACATAATACCTATATAAGTTCAATTTAAATCATTGGAGTCATTTTAAAGTAATTTTAGACATATAAAAATTTTATTGAACTTTTGACCGTCTTTTACCCACCTCCTAGGAGAATTTTTAAATTTACATAAAACTTAATTTTGCCTCTTTTGTGATTGGAATTTAAAAATTCCAAGAGACACGGTTGATGCCAGTAAGTAAAATATTGTTCAATGAGATGAAAATAATTTTTGGTGAAAAGTAACTTTTTAATTTATTTACCACGGTTAAAAGTAATTAGGGTAATTAAGGGTAAAAATGATACTATTATTACCTTAACACATATCATAATTCTATTGGATAAGTGTAATTCGACCAAAATCAACATTAGGGATAAAATATTACCCTTTAGGTCCACTTGGATTAGATTAGGACATTTAATATTATTTTATTTTAAGATTATTTAAAATAGTTAAAATCAAAGTTTAATAACTAAAACATTTTTAATATAGGGTTATACATAAGATAAATTCCAATATAAATATTCATTAGAAATCTAAAAGTATTCCCTACATAATAGTATTTAATTTATAATTTTTAGACTTTAAATAATTTAATTTATTTATGACATAATGGTGATGGAGTAATTATCTTATTAATGAAATATTAACATAATTGGTGTTATAAATACTCAAATAAATGCAATTTGAGAATTTTTATGAAATACTATAATTTTATAGGTTATTATGACAAGTAATTATTGATTTAATTTTATTTTTTCTAACTAATCATTTTGTTATGATTTTCACAAAAATCAATTACCTAATAGTGTCAAAATTGACATAAAATAGTTTTTAAACAATATATTATATTATTAATTGTTATTTTATTTATAAATATCAAAGGATCAGATAAATGACATATATAAGGTTATATATATTAAAAATAAACAACTTGGGGTTCTTTTGGCTTGTTATAGTACGTTCATTAACCTTATAGTGTATGAAAACAAGAAGACACGGTAAAAGTTAAATTATCTAACTTAAAGTTAAATATAAATGATAAGGTTAAAATAGAAACCTAAACATGTCTAAATTCTATTTTATGATAGTATTTAGACCCATCCCCACCTTATCTTCGAAATAAATCAATTTGGAGCTATTAAAAACTGATTATGACTTTATAATAAAATAATATTTTTTGTTTTTCCTATGGTGCCCCTCTCCTCCCTTATAAAAAGGCACCTCCTCCCTCTCCTCCTCACACCACTTTGAGCCATAAAGATCGGCCAAACCCTGAAAAATTTTCTTCTACACTTCCCTAGAAACATCCAGAGGTCCTTGTATTCTTAAAATGCCATCCCTAGTGCCCTAAGAGGAGGTTAAGAAGAGGCGCGTCAAAGAAGTGGTAATATCCATTACCGATCCTTTCCAATTTCATTCTTCTTCAACTTCTTCTTCCTTTTTTGTTTCATTATGAAGTAATAACATAAGTATCACTCATATAATTATATGTTATTGTAAATATGAAACAACACTATTTCACCTTCTATCCATCCTAGGGAAAATGAAATCACAGCGCTGCTTACGTATAGATTACCATCTATACGTCGTGGTGTAATATATTTTCCACCACCACCTTACTTGGAAGGGTATAATTGTTTAAAGAATAAGTATAAATTATTATTTTAAAGTGATATTTATTCCAAAATAGTATAAATACACTTCAATACAATTCCACGATGATGGGAATGATATCATCGCTCGTGCGTACGTACGGCCTACCGTCTCCACGGTCTGATGCGACTCATTCTACATGATCATCATCGCATAATGATTATATAATTGAATTTGATGAATAAATATGATATATATTACAGTAATAACATTCTAGTAATTAGGTTTCTATAACCTAAAAATAATAATAAGAATGTATTCAACAAAACACGCATAAAAACAAAAAAAGCAATAAACACCCGAATAACAAGTAGCAATGAAATATTACTAATACGAAGCTAAGAATATGACTATATATGATATCATAACAATGATTAAAATTCTGGAATAAGTCAATAACATTATTTAATTCATTAAACAGGAGGTTCGGACACGTACGAAGAAAATCCGACCTAAGCTAAGGGAAAATATCACAATCTCATTTTTTATCTGAGATTGTTTTTTACTTCAGAATTTACTGGGGGGGGGGTATTTATCATCCATATCCATGTTTCATAAATATGTAATATTATTTCTTTCCTCCTACAATTGTTTAAATCCAAAATTAATTGTTGGTGAATTTTTAGTAAAAGATATGAAAGGAATCTTTTGTGGTTTTTAGTATGAGGTACTTTTTGACATTTTCGACCAAAGTACGAGAAGAATGTTTTTTTAACTTATACGGAATGAATGGATTTTTAGAACACTATTTACATGAATATTCCTTTACAAGTTGTCATGTTTATTTTTAATCAACTTATTTTTGTTTAAATTTATATGACTTGTTAAGAAAGCAAAATGTTTTTGTAGTAGAAAGGATATTTTCCTCAAGAATGGAGTTCAAGTGTTCTATCAAAATTATTTTCCATCTAAGATAATATAGGGTTATATTTCTATCCCTATATTTACATATTTTTTATTATGTTATGTTGGAATTATTTCTATGATGTCCTTTTATCATATATGGATTGTGTTATGATATCATGATGATTAAGAATCCCCTTTTTATTACCTGGGTTATGTTATGATGTATGATTTTGATCTTGAGGCCCACATAAAAATGGTTTCATTATTATATGGGTGGGACCTATATCTCCCTCCAATGCATTGGGAAAAGATTTATATCTCATGAGATAGACATGGCTGGAATGGCAGGTTAAACTGGTTCAGTGATACAGGACTGAAACGAGGAGTGAACTCAGTTCAGAAATGGACTTTGTCCACTAAGATAGTCTTGGCAATGAGTCTTGACTAATAAGAAATGATTATCTATGATTATTTGTGTATGAATCAATGTTTCATGTTTTAGGTTATTATTATTTGGTATTACATTTCACCACTATGATTTATCCCATGTTATGATATTATGTTCTCTTTTTCAGGTTATGTTTTCCAAAATGTTAAGTTCTTATGAATATGATGTGATTGATATTTCTTTTGTTTACCCTTACTAAGAATTTGAGATCACCCTTTTGTATATTTTATTTCCCCAAGCCAGAAAGAAGGGTACTAAGTAGAATATGTCAAAAGGGACTCTAGATATGATGAAATAAATGGGAGACAACGTAGATGATTTATGAAATAGTTGTTATGTTTCCCCGTTTCTAAAGACATTATACCTATATGGTACTTTCACGGTTTTGTTATATGTTGTAATATGTGTGCATAAATTATGATGTAATAACAATGTATGTAATGTATGGGTCGTTATAAACACTTTTCTCCAACATTGGCAGTGGATGAGATAACTACATCGAGACATTTTTAGGACGGGCTTAAATGTGAGATTAATTCCCAAGTTAACCATTTTCAGTTAAAGGAGTTTGCTGAGGTGGTGGATAAGGATATCATAGATATGGGTAACCTAAAGAGGCTTCCAGTGTAGGAAAAGTGTTTTCATTTGAATGATTAGAAGGTATGACTTCTGAGTGTAGGAAGCATTGTTATGAATACATCAACCAGGGTAGTGGGAAACAAAGTACCTATAAAGAGGGATCAGATGCGTAGGACATTAATTGACTGATCTATCACCAGTGTGGTAGATTAAAAAACTATTGAAGATAGTTACCTCAACCACCAATATAGTTACTATCTTTTGTAAATATGGAACATCTATTAAAGTTCTACAGGACCCAGCGATAGATGATTAGTAAGGGTATAACTAGTCAGAATCTGTGTGTAAGAAGAGGATATTTTTCACCATATCAGTCTTGCATCTGGAGTTCTACTGGACAAGGTGGTAAAGGTAGTGTATGTGGATATTTTGGGTAAAATCACTCATATTATTAGAGTAGTGTAGCACATGGGACTTAGACTACATCATGGGGAAGTTGGGTAATACAGTTGAATTCTATTCACCCTACACTTGTGGATATCAAGGATGGACCATTGGCCATGAGAGGTATATTTTTAAAGCTTCTATGATATCTAGTGCCTTATTTGATATTGGTTCCTATCATTCATTTATTTCAACAAAACTTGTTAATGGTTTGAGCCTCGTGATGGAGTTTGTGAGTGGGGTGCTAAAGACAAACACACCTCATGGAGTTCAGTCAAGAGACATTGTTTTGTGCAAGGGGTGTACTCTATAGGTCGATTAGTATCAATTTCTATGGGATCTTTATATCATAGACATGACAGGCGTTGAACTAACTATGGGTATGGACTGGTTAGTATCATATTTTCCCCACATTGATTTTTACCATAAGAGAGTGACCATTACATCTCCTACGGGTTACAAATATATTCAATGTGGAGAGTGGGATATCGAGGCATTCCAAGTAGGGCCAATTACTCATCAAATAGGAGAGATCACAACCCAAGTTTCTAGTTTATTTATGGATGATGGAGTTGGAAAATGAGATGTATTTCCACTCATAGTGGATAGGTTTTTGGATGTGTTTAATTAATATTTCTCAGGGATTCCACCTGAGAGAGATGTGGAATTTTGCATTGAGCTCATACATAGGGAAGAGATGATTTCTATTCCACCATATAGAATGGCATCAGATTATATTCAAGTCCTCAAGACCCGAATGGAGGACTTAGAGGATAAGGTATTTATTTATCTATGTATGTCGCCATGGGGTTCACTAGTGTTGTTTGAAAAGAAGGATGATAGGAGTTTATGCTTATGTTCTGATTACTGAATGTTAAACCAGATGACTGTGAAGAACCATTATCCTATCCCCCATGTCGATGACCTATTTGACCAGTTGAGAGGAGATTGTGTCTTCTCAAAGATTGACTTAAGATTAGGGTATCCTAAACTAAGAGTTCAGACATCTGATATACCAAGGGATGAATTTAGAAGCAGGTATGGTCTTTATGATTTCATCATAATATTGCTTGGGATGACGAACACACTAGTAATGTTTATGGACTTAATGAACAAAATATTTAATCTTTACCTAGATCAATTTGTAGTAGTGTTTGTGGAAGACATCTTGGTGCACTCTAAGACACATGATCATTATGACCATCATCTTGATATCATCCTATGTACACTAAGATAGCATTGGATATACATCAAGATATCTATGTACAATTTTTTGGATCGATCATGTACACTTCTTGGGTAGCATCATCTCGGAGGAATGACTGTTGGTAAATCTTGAGAAGGTTCAGATCGTGGTTTCATGAGATCATCCCAAGAGAATGCTTGATATCCATAGATTTCTTGGATTTTCTGAATATTATTAGAGGTTCATTCAGGACATTTACCGATTGGAAACATTGCTGACGGGCTTGACCAAAAAAGGATAAAGTTTTATTGGTCATAAGACTGTGATAATTTTTTCTAGGAGATTAAGAATATTTTGGCATCAGTGCCAATATTGATCCTACCTAAGCAAGGTGAGAAGTAAACAATGTATTGTAACACATCTGGGATTGTAATTGGAGTTCTGTTGATGCAGGGAGATCAATTTGTGGTTTATGGGTCTTTGAATTTGAGGCCCTATTAAATGAACTACCCTACATATGACCTCAAGTTGGCTATAATGTTTTATGTTTTAATGTGTTGGGGACAATAACTATTAGGAAATTATATTACTATGTATATTGGTCACAAGAGATTAAAGTACATATTTTCACAGTGAGACTTGAATATTCAATAACAGAGATGGGTTGAGTATATGTGGCCATTCAATTTTGAGCAAACATATATGCCTGGAAAGGGGAACATTGATGATGATGCTTTCATAAGGAAGACACAAACTCAGGTGGTTCAGGAGTCTAGCGCTGAGTGGAAGATGATGGATTTACTGGACGAGATACACATTGTGGTTTAGGAGATTCAGGATTAGCTTAATCTCGTAATAGTTTCATTAGAGTATACATTTTTTAGGTAGATCTATGATAGGAAGTATGTGTATTTATAATGTTTTACCTTAAGGTAAAACCTTGAAGGTAGGGAGTCACCTTCTAATTGGAGCATAGATGTGGACAAGGTCATCTATGTCAGGAATCTGGTTGTCATTCCTAAAATAATGTGAGACAAGATGATGTGTGAGTTTCATGCCCCGAAGAGGGTGGTACATCCAGGTGTGACCAAAATGCATAATGAACTACAAAGATAGTTTTGATGGTTGGAAATGAAAAATAAAATAGTAAGGTTTGTGATGTGATACTAAACCAATCAGTAGGTGAAGGCCGAGCATTAATGACCTATAGGTTTACTATAGTTGTTGGCCATTATAGAATGTAAGTGGAACAATGTGACCATGGACTTTATGGTGGATCTCCAAAGGATTCCTCAGAAGAATAAATCTATTTGGGTTATTGTGGATAGACTGAAAAATGTATTGAATTTATTGAATATATGGGAGACTTTCTCAGTGGATCAGTTGGGATATTTGTATGTTTGGGTGATAGTCTGTATGCACGAGGTGCCATATAATTTTGTTTCAGACTGAAACTTGTGTTTTACTTCATAATTATTAGAGGGATTGTAGAAGGTTCTTGGTATGTAGGTTTTATTGAGTATAAATGTAGAGACCCGAATCTTGACGTACATGGACATTACATTACTTTTGCGGAATACTTAGTATATAACAAAAACACACACACAAGGATCGTAATAGTTTAGTGTCTTTGGAAACTTGGAACGTAATCTTCTAATCGTGGTGAAAGATCTTCAATATCTCCCATAAAGATCTTCCCTTTTTTTACCTAAAATCTTTCTTTATATCATGGGGAAAAGAAAACATAAAAGGGTGAGCTCAAATGCTCAGTAAGGGTAAACAAAAGAGAAATCAATCACATCATATTCATAAGAACATTACTTTTGGAAATCTTAACCTGCAAAAGAGAGCATAATTTCATAAAATGGGATAAATCATAGTAGTGAAATGAAATCCCAATAATCATAACTTAAAACATGAAAATTTGTGGCATACACACATAATCATAGAGAATCATTTCTTGTTAGTCAAGACTCATTTCCAAGACTATCTTAGTGGACAAAGTCCCTTCCTGAACCGAGTCACCCTCGTTTCAGTCATGTTTCACTGAACCGGTATAACCTACCATTCCATCCATGTCTATCTCATGAGATATAAAATCTTTACCCAATGCATTGGAGGGAGATATAGGTCCCACCCATCTCATAATGATACCATTCTTATATGTGCCACAAAATCATAAATCATACATCATTGCATAACCCATGTAATACAAATGGGAATCTTAAACATCATGCCATCATAAAACAACTCATACAAGATAAAGGAATTCATAAAAATAATTCCTTCACAACATGATCAAATCAATGTAATAATATGGATAAAAACAGAACCCTTTATTATCTTATATGGAAAATAATTTTGATAAAACACTTGAACTCCATTCTTGAGGAAAATATACTTTATTCTTCAAAAACATTTTTCCTTTCATAACATGTCATACGACTGTAAAATAAATGAAGTTGATTAAAAATAAACTTGAAAACATGTAATGGAAGATTCTTTGAAATAATGTTTTAAAAATCCATTCATGCCGTATAAGTTAAAAAACATTCTTCTCGTACTTTTGTCAGAAAAGTCAAAAAGTACCTCGTACGAAAAATGACAAAAGATTCCTTTCATATTCTTTACTAAAAACTCACCGAAGGGTAAAATTGGATTTAGACTAATGTAAGTGGATGGAAACAATATTACATATTTAGGGAACATGGATGTGGATGATAAATTACACCCCAGTAAATGCCAAAGTAAAAACAATCTCAGATAAAAATGAGATTGTGATATTTCCCTTACCTTAGGTCCGATTTGCTTTGTATGTGTCTGAACCTCCTTTATAATGATTTAAATAATGTCATTGACTTATTACAGAATTATATTCATTGTTATGATATCATATATGGTTAAATTATGACTTTATATTACCCGTTCTTTTGTAAATTCCATGTTAAAGAAGCGTTTTGGGTAAAATCGTTTCATTTATCGTAGGTGTTTTTACTTGTTGTTCTTGACATTATTATTACTTATATAATTATTTACTTACTTCCATAATATAAAATATGTTTTATATATCATATATATTCAGAATATATATATATATATATATATAATAGATAGATAAATGAAATGAAAAACACCGTTCATGGAGACGGTAGTCCGTACGTACGCATGAATGCTGTTTTCCTTTCCTTATTGTCTTCAATGGAAGTAAGTATATGACATACATATATATATATACATAAATCCAGTAGCTTTATAATGTCATATATTTCATTATTATTTCTTATATATACTTTGTAATCATTCTTAAATAGTTAACATGGAGAATGAATCTCATCGCGTCGTGGAGACGGTAGTCCGTACGTACGCACGAGCGATGATATCATTCCCATGGTCATGGAATTGTGTTGAAGTGTATGTATACTATTTTAGTATCAATATAACTTTATAATAATCATATATAGTTACTAATTACACCATTATACCCATCCAATTAATGTGGTGGTGGAAAATAGATTACACCACGGCGTGGAGACGGTATTCCGTGCGTACGCACACGCGGTGATTTCCTTTTTCCGTAGGCTGGATAGAAGGTTAATTAGAGTTGTTTCATATTTATAATAACATATCAGTATATAAAAAATACTGATGTTATTACTTTATCATGAAACAACTAAAGGAGAAGAAGTTGAAAAAGAAAGAAATTGAAAAGGATTGGTAATGGATATTACCTCTTTTTGACGCGCATTTTCTTAGCCTCCACTTAAAGAACTAAGGATGATCTTTGAAGAAGACCAAGACCTCTATAATGATACTAGGGAAGTGGAGAAGAGATTTTGTCAGGGGTTGGCCGAGCATGAAGTCTCAAAGTTGTGTGAGGAAGAGAGGGAGGAGGTGCCCTTTTATAAGGGAGGAGAGGGGCACCTTAGGAATATCTCAAAATATTATTTTATATTAAAGTCAAAATCGGTTTATAATGGTTCCAAAGGGTCTTATTTCAAAGATAAAGTGGGGATGGGTCGCGATCCTATCAACCAATAGGATTTAGACCAGTTTAGGTTATTATTTTAACCTTATCAATTAGATTTAACTCTAAGTTAAATAATTTAACTTTTACTCTGTCTTTTTGTTTTCTTACACCATATGGTTAATACACTTACTATAACATGCCAAACGAACCCCAAATTGTTTATTATTAATATATATATCCTTATATAAGTCATGTGGCCGAACCTTAGATTTTTATGAATAAAATAACAATTAATAATATAATATTAGATTTAAAAACTATTTTGTGTCAATTTTGACAGTATTTGATATATGATTTTTCTAAAAGTCATAACAGAATTATATGTTCGAACCAAGATGCTTAAATCAACACTAATATATCATAGTACCCTAGTAAATTAGTGGAATTCATAAAAAGTCTTAAATTACATTTATTTTGGTATTTATAATATCAATTATGTCAATATTCCATTAATAAGATAATTACTGCATCATATTTGTGTCATAAATAAAATAAATTATATGATGTCTAAAAATTACAAATAAAATACCATTATGTAGGAAATCGTTTTAGCTTTCTAATTAATATTTACAATATAATTTATCTTATGTAAAAACCTATATTAAAAATGTTTTACTAAATAAACTTTGATTTTAACTATTTTAACTCTTCTTTGAATTAAATAATAATAAATGTCCTAATCTAATCCAAGTGGGCCTAAATGATAATATTTTACACTTAAAGTTGTTTTTAGTCGAGATACACTTGTCCAATAGAATTAGGACATGTGTTAGGGTAATATTAATATCATTCTTACCCTTAATTACCCTATTTACTTTTAACCGTGGTAAATAAAAGCAAAATGTTACTATTCACCAAAAATTATTTTCATCTCATTGAACCACATTTTACTTACTGACATCAACCGTGTCTCTCTAATTTTTGATATTCCATTCACAGAAGCGGTAAAATTAAGTTTTATGAAAAATTCAGTTTTTTAACTACCACTTAGTAGTTTCACTATTCATCAAAAATTGATGTTTTTCAGAACAATGCCAAAATTTCATCCTAAGCTATATTTCATATTCCGAATTCAAAAATGTAGTCTATTTTAACAAATTCATAACATAGAAGTTGCATTAATTAATTTTATAATTAAATCCCGCTGTTAAAACAAATAGCGTGTTTTTAAGAAACAATATCTATCAAAAGATTGACAGTTGATTATGTCTGGTTTAAATGTGAAATTACATCCAATGACCAACATTGTATTAAATTGTAAAAATATATTCTAAATATACTTTAAAACCACTCAAATTAATGATTTATCACTATTAATTATTTCGATTAAAAAATTTGGTTTTAATTATAATTTAGTAATTTTCACTATTCATCAGAATATGAAAGTTATCCAAAAAGTACCAAAATTTCACCTTAGGCTAAATTCGATACTCCGAATCCAAAAATGAAGTCCATTTTGAGAGCTAAAATTTCTATAATTTAAAAAGTGGTTATTACTATTCATAACTGCTAGTTTTAATAATATTTTAATAGCATATCGTTGATTCGTGAAACTCAGTATTGCGTACTACACACGCTATCGAGAAAGGTTGCGATTGCGTGTAATGCAAGGCAAGTCAGGGATGCGTGTTGTGCAAGCTCCTTTTGGTGTAGCGTACAACACAAGAAATTAATAAAATTAAAAAGAATATTTTTCATAAAATCTCGGGCTGTTACTTTCTACCCCCCTTAAAATGAATTTCTCCCTCAAAATTCGTCGAGGTTCTAAATGGTTTACTATTCGAAAGTTTCTTTAATAGAAACCCACATCGTAAAAAGGAATATCAAAACCAATCTTTAAAAACAAAAGTATGAAACGTGACGGTTACCCAAATAAACTAATCACTGGGTTTCCACATAGGTGAAAATATGGATATGGAAGAGAAATCTAACCATCATGTTCTGATGGAGAGTGGTAGAGAGCATGGCTATGGAAAATCCAGCAGTAACAAAGCCATAAATTTGTGACGATCTAAGGTACCATCTGATTCATTAGATATAAGATCACTAGGACAACATTTTTGGTTTTCAAGATTGTTTCCCTAAAGTTAAAGAATTTGAATTAGAATAAATACTTACTTTATTTTGGTACAATCTCACTGTTGTTCGTGCCTTTAACAATTTACACTTCATCTCTTAAATAAATGATGTTGGATTTGTTATTCGTGAAGTGTTAGCAGATCATGTGATAGAATGACGGGTCATTCCATCTGTCTCAAACAAAAGGATAGCAAAAATTATATACATAAGTCGATCTATAGTGAGATTAATCATATATGGTTCCTAAAATGGACTTTATATTTCATATATCATACTGTATAATATAATAAAACTAGTTTCTAATAAACATGGACTTCTTGTAGGCCAGTGGTAGGCGATAAAGGCTAGTCTCACTTCGGTTGTGGGTTCGATTCCCACATCCTTGTCCGACGCGACGGGCTGTCGCCCGTCCTGCATGTTGTCCTTTTTCTAAAACTATATTACTATAACATCCCATCAATAATATCGAGAAAACTTCGATCCTTAAACAATACTAACTTTTTTCCAACATAATCCATTCCAATCTGCAGTCCACTCTCATAACATAGTGAAAACGATTACTAGAGATTTAACACCATCGTCGATCCCCATATATCATAAGATATGTTTTGTTGGTCACATTCCAAACATTCAAAGTCCTTAATAATGTATTCTCTTGAATACCTTAGTGAAAACATGAATGCAGTTAAAATTTAACACTTTCCACATACCAAAATCCTCAAAATTCTATATACTCAAACCATGATATCACTTAGTCCTTATATCAATCATGAGCTCATGAATACTGTTAAACATTTCATTTTCTCATTTTCCCTTCATTATGCGCATATCATCATATTTCCAAAAATATCTCAATCACTTTTAATACCACATTAGACCAATACATAAATATTCCAATACTCCATGATACAATATTATTTTGGAATCCCATTACATAAACACTTAATCATTCCACCACATCGTTGTCATATTAAACATCGCCAATAGTGATCGCATGTGACTTCCCTTTGTCCTTTGCCTTTAGTGGTTTCTCATGTTTATCATCACTAACCCTTGGAGTAGGGCATTTATTAGCATAATGTTCCATTTCCTTGCACTTGAAGCATTGAAGATTTGGTGGTGCGTTCTCTGCAGTGTTTGCTTTATTCACATCATTAGAAAACCTTTTTCCATTACTTCGACACTCAACTGCTTGATGACCTTCTTTTCCACACTTAAAACATTTTCTAGTCCTTTTAAGACAATCTCCACCATGCTTCTTTCCACACTTTGTTCATAAGGAAACATTCATCTTCTTTTCACCATTATTCTGAGATTTCTCCTTGAACTCCATCTTTCGTTTCTTGTCAAAACCATGAGATGGATATATAACACCAACTTCCATTTCTACCTTGATAGCACAACGCACAATTTCTTCATAGCAACTGAAGTCTCTTATAGCTAATGCCCTTCGAAGACTTGGTTTTAAGCCACTGAAAAATCGATCAACTTTACTTTTAGGTTGGATGATAATACCAGAAGCGTACCTTGCAAGTCTTGTAAAATTTTCTTCGTATATACCAACAGATTCATCATCCTTCTGCTTCAGCTCAAGAAACTCCTTTTCCATCTTTGGTCGAAGAATAAAAGGGATGTACTTACTGAAAAACAAGTTCTTGAACTCGTCCCATTCCATGGACTCAATTTCATCTCTTTTCCTCGTATTCTTGATAAGATTCCACCATTGATCAGCTTCACCTTCCAAACGATATAATGCTAAGATGACTTTATCATGCTCAGAACATTGAAGAACTGAAAATATCTTTTCAGTGGTACTGATCCATTGTTCAGCAACAAGTGGATCAGAAGACCCACTGAAAGAAGGTGGACGTTGCCTTATGAAGGACTCAATAGAATATTATTCCCTTCTCTGCTCATTTGGAAGTCCAGAATGATTCATAGCTTGTGTAATTATAGCAATAAGAATTTTCACTCTATCTCCCATAACATTTGTTTGTTCAAGAGGACAATCATTTCATTGTCCATTGCATTGATCAACACAGTTCCTTCGAGTTCCATCCATCGTCTAAAACCCAAAAAGAATAGTGTGAGAGGCAAAAATCATGCTAGGGAAAACAACATAATAAAGGGGGAATACCTTCAATATCTAACATATTAGGTTTAATTCTATGATTGTTAGCGTAATTCTAGTACTATAATCTATACGTATACTTAACCTTAGGTACATCCCTAGACATACCATAGAAATATATCTCTAGGGATCTCACTAAAGTTTTCACATCCTAGTTTCCAAAGGTTGACTAAACCATTCCTCTGATACCAACTGTAGAGACTCGAAACTTGACGTACATGGACATTACATTACTTTTGTGGAATACTTAGTATATAACAAAAAGTCATACACAAGGATCGTAATAGTTTAGTGTCTTTGGAAACTCGGAACGTAATCTTCTAATCGTGGTGAAAGTTCTTCAATATCTCCCATAAAGATCTTCCCTTTTTTACCTAAAATCTTTCTTTATATCCTGGGGAAAAGAAAACATAAAAGGGTGAGCTCAAATGCTCAGTAAGGGTAAACAAAAGAGAAATCAATCACATCATATTCATAAGAACATTACTTTTGGAAATCTTAACCTGCAAAAGAGAGCATAATTTAATAACATGGGATAAATCATAGTAGTGAAATGAAATCCAAATAATCATAACATAAAACATGAAACTTTGTGGCATACATAAATAATCATAGAGAATCATTTCTTGTTAGTCATGACTCATTTCCAAGACTATCTTAGTGGACAAAGTCCCTTCCTGAACCGAGTCACCCTCGTTTCAGTCCTGTTTCACTGAACTGGTATAACCTACCATTACAGCCATGTCTATCTCATGAGATATAAAATCTTTACCCAATGAATTGGAGGGAGATATAGGTCCCACCCATCTCATAATGATACCATTCTTATGTGTGCCACAAAATCATAAATCATACATCATTGCATAACCCATATAATACAAATGGGAATCTTAAACATCATGACATCATAAAACAATTCATACAAGATAAAGGAATTCATAAAAATAATTCCATCACAACATGATCAAATCAATGTAATAATAGGGATAAAAACAGAACCCTTTATTATCTTATATGGAAAATAATTTTGATAAAACACTTGAACTCCATTCTTGAGGAAAATATCCTTTCTTCTTCAAAAACATGTTTCCTTTCATAACATGTCATACGACTGTAAAATAAAAGAAGTTGATTAAAAATAAACTTGAAAACTTGTAAAGGAAGATTCTCGGAAATAATGTTTTAAAAATCCATTCATGTCGTATATGTTAAAAAAACATTCTTCTCGTACTTTTGTCGGAAAAGTCAAAAAGTACCTCGTACGAAAAATGACAAAAGATTCCTTTCATATTCTTTACTAAAAACTCACCGAAAGGTAAAATTGGATTTAAACTAATGTATGTGGATGGAAACAATATTACATATTTAGGGAACATGGATGTGGATGATAAAATACACCCCAGTAAATGCCAAAGTAAAAACAATCTCGGATAAAAATGAGATTGTGATATTTCCCTTTCCTTAGGTCTGATTTGCTTCGTATGTGTCCGAACCTCCTGTATAATGATTTAAATAATGTCATTGACTTATTACAGAATCATATTCATTGTTATGATATCATATATGGTTAAATTATGACTTTATATTACCCGTTCTTTTGTAAATTCCATGTTAAAGAAGCATTTGGGTAAAATCGTTTCATTTATCGTAGGTGTTTTGACTTGTTGTTCTTGACATTATTATTACTTATATCATGATTTACTTACTTACAGAATATAAAATATGATTTATATATCATATATATTCAGTATATATATATATATAATAGATAGATAAATGAAATGAAAAACATCGTTCATGGAGACGGTAGTCCGTACGTACGCATGAATGCTGTTTTCATTTCCTTATTGTCTTGAATGGAAGTAAGTAGATGACATACATATATATATATACATAAATCCAGTAGCTTTATAATGTCATATATTTCATTATTATTTC
Organism: Viscum album; assembly: GCA_963277665.1. NCBI lineage: Eukaryota > Viridiplantae > Streptophyta > Magnoliopsida > Santalales > Viscaceae > Viscum > Viscum album. Next base: position 943,094,643 of record OY728148.1, read on the forward strand.
TTATATATACTTTGTAATCATTCTTAAATGGTTAACATGGAGAATGAATCTCATCGCGTCGTGGAGATGGTAGTCCGTACGTACGCACGAGCGATGATATCATTCCCATGGTCATGGAATTGTTTTGAAGTGTATGTATGCTATTTCAGTATCAATATAACGTTATAATAATCATATATAGTTACTCATGACACCATTATACCCATCCAATTAATGTGGTGGTGGAAAATAGATTACACCACGGCGTGGAGACGGTATTCCATACGTACGCATGCGCGGTGATTTCCTTTTTCCGTAGGATGGATATAAGGTTAATTAGAGTTGTTTCATATTTATAATAACATATAAGTATATAATGAATACTGATGTTATTACTTTATCATGAAACAACTAAAGGAGAAGTAGTTGAAGAAGAAAGAAATTGAAAAAGATCGGTAATGGATATTACCTCTTTTTGACGCGCATTTTCTTAGCCTCCACTTAAAGAACTAAGGATGATCTTTGAAGAAGACCAGGACCTCTAGGATGATACTAGGGAAGTGTAGAATAGAATTTTTCAGGGGTTGGCCGAGCTTGAAGGCTCAAAGTTGTGTGAGGAAGAGAGGGAGGAGGTGCCCTTTTATAAGGGAGGAGAGGGGCACCTTAGGAATATCTCAAAATATTATTTTATATTAAAGTCAAAATCGGTTTATAATGGTTCCAAAGGGTCTTATTTCAAAGCTAAAGTGGGGATGGGTCTAAATCCTATCAACCAATAGGTTTTAGACAAGTTTAGGTTATTATTTTAACCTTATCAATTAGATTTAACTCTAAGTTAAATAATTTAACTTTTACCGTGTCTTTTTGTTTTCTTACACCATATGGTTAATACACTTACTATAACATGCCAAACGAACCCCAAATTGTTTATTATTAATATATATATCCTTTTCTAAGTCATTTGGCCGAACCATAGATTTTTAGGAATAAAATAACAATTAATAATATAATATTATATTTGAAAACTATTTTGTGTCAATTTTGACACTATTTGATATATGATTTTTGTGAAAGTCATAACATAATTATATGTTCGAACCAAGTTTATTAAATCAACACTAATATATCATAGTGACCTATAAAATTAGTGGAATTCATAAAAAGTCTTAAATTACATTTATTTTGGTATTTATAATATCAATTATGTCAATATTTCATTAATAAGATAATTTCTTCATCATCTTTGTGTCATAAATAAATTAAATAATATAATGTCTAAAAATTACAAATAAAATACCATTATGTAGGAAATCATTTTATCTTTCTAATGAATATATTTACAATCTAATTTATTTTATTTACAACCCTATATTAAAAATGTATTAGTAAATAAACTATGATTTTAACTCTTTTAACTCTTCTTTGAATTAAATAATAATAAATATCCTAATCTAATCCAAGTGGTCCTAAATGATAATATTTTACACTTAAGGTTGTTTTTGGTCGATATACACTTATCTAATAGAATTAGGACATGTGTTACGGTAATATTAATATCATTCTTACCCTTAATTACCCTATTTACTTATAACCGTGGTAAATAAAAGCAAAAAGTTACTATTCACAAAAAATTATTTTCATCTCATTGAACCACATTTTACTTACTGACATCAACCGTGTCTCTCGGATTTTTGAAATTCCATTCAAAGAAGCGGTAAAATTATGTTTTATGAAAAATTCAGTTTTTTAACTACCACTTAGTAGTTTCACTATTCATCAAAAATTGATGTTTTTCAGAACAATGCCAAAATTTCATCCTAAGCAATATTTCATATTTCGAATTCAAAAATGAAGTCTATTTTACCAAATTCATAACATAGAAGTTTCATTAATTAATTTTATAATTAAATCCCGCTGTTAAAACAAATAGCGTGTTTTTAAGAAACAATATCTATCAAAAGATTGACACTTGATTAAGTATGGTTTAAATGTGAAATTAAATCCAATGACCAACATTGTATTAAATTGTAAAAATATATTATAAATATACTTTAAAACCACTCAAATTAATGATTTATCACTATTAATTATTTCGATTAAAAAAGTTGTTTTTAATTATAATTTAGTAATTTTCACTATTCATCAGAATATGAAAGTTATCCGAAAAGTACCAAAATTTCACCTTAGGCTTAATTCGATACTCCGAATCCAAAAATGAAGTCCATTTTGAGAGCTAAAATTTCTAAAATTTAAAAAGTGGTTATTACTATTCATAACGGCTAGTTTTAATAATATTTTAATAGCATATCGTTGTTTCGTGAAACTCAATATTGCGTACTACACACGCTATCGAGGAAGGTTGTGATTGCGTGTAATGCAAGGCAAGTCAAGGATGCGTGTTTTGCAAGCTCCTTTTGGTGTAGCGTACAACACAAGATATTAATAAAATTAAAAAGAATATTTTTCAAAAAATCTCGGGCTGTTACAATAAATTTCCACCCACTGACACATGGGTGGTCATAGCATACTATACAAGAGCTTGAGGATATGTTGTGAGCTTGTGTTCTAAACTTCATTATGTCTTGGGAGAATCACCTAGCACTCATGGAGTCCACCCATACCAATAATTACTGGGAAACTATATAGATGGAACCATGTGAGGCTCTTTATAGTAGGAAATGAAGACCACATCTAGTCTGGATGGTGGTATGTGAGTCTAAGTTGTTGGGAAAAAGTCGCATGTAGGACACATTAGAGCATGTACAGTTGATTCAGAAATATATGGATATAACCCAAAGTATATAGAAGTCATATACTGATAGAAATAAATAACACCTGGAGTATACAGAGGTTGATGATGTATTAATTTTGGTGTTTCCTAGATTCAATCACTATAGAATACAGAGACAGGGGAAGTGGGCACCCATGTTTGTTGGACCGTTTGAGGTTGTGGAGAGAATCAAGCTAGTGGCATACCGATTGTCCCTTCCACTGAGATATAGTGCTATGTATGATGTTTTCTAAGTGTCAAAACTAGGTTGGTATCACCCCAAACCTTCTAATGTGATCAATATGGATGATGTTGACATTCAGATAGATTTTTCCTTTGATGGGCATCTAATACGTGTGTTGAATCGCAGTGAGAAAGTGTTGCGGGGAAAGACCAATCCTATAGTTTGTGTATATTGGAAACATGGGAATGTGTGGGAGGAGACATGGGAAAAGAAAGAAGATATGTGGGATCATTTTCCTAATCTTTTTGACTCAGAATCTAAGAGATTCTTGGGAGTGCAGTTCAAGGATAAGATGTTATAAGGTGGTGAGATTGTAAGATCCCGACCTTTACTGAAGATGACTTGGTCTTAATTTCATGTTTTTATTTTTTCCTTTTTTAGTATAATTGTGTTGGGTTTCACCTTGGGGTGTGTTTGGGTGAAAATTTGAGAAATTTTGAAGGGATAAGGGTAGTGCATAGTTGGATCACTGCTTTCCCTAATCGTGCACCCCTGCCCAGCAAACCATGCATCCTTGGACAGAGAGGAATTACATGGTTGACACATGGTTTGTCAATATGTACACCCTATTATGAGAAACTATGAACCCCCATAATAGAGTTTCACATTTCGGTTCACATTTAGGAGAAACCATGCTTCTCATCCCAACTAACCATGCATGAATTTTTAAATCACCAAAAAATAAGTTTTTAATCACCAAAAACCCCCATTTAACTCCTATTTGATCCCCATTTAACCCAAGAAAATATTTCATGATTTTAGAGAATCCATTTTGGATTAAAATACTTAAAAACCTTATTAATTTTTTATTTTAAGCCTGGATTGAATATCTTTACCCCTCCCTATCAGAGGATCTTACATCGCTTGGTTTCCTATTCCTTATCCTTTATTATCCTATTCTAGAAAGGGGGTTTTATTCCTATTTTGATTGGATGTAGACATTTTTTTGTTCATCTGGTTCTAGTATTTTAGATATATATCTATATTTAATAGATCTTGATTGATTTGATATTGATTTAGGGTTTTAAATTTGAATCTCATTCTATATAATTATGCTGCTGAAATTTTGAGGATTTTCATTGTGTGATCGCTCTTCAACGAATTGAGGTAGGTTGTCTAAAATTCAAATCACAAATTATTTATTTAAATTACATGTATGTAATTGTATAATTTCTATTAGATGTTTAGAAATTATGTTCTTTATTGAATTAATTAATTTGTTGAATTAATTAATTGAGGAGATCAGAAATTAGGGATCTTGGGAATTATAGATTGAGATACATAATTGTAGAATTAATTATGAGATATTAAGATTTTAGGATTAAGATATTTAATTGTGGAAATAATTATGATCGATTGAGATTTGGATTGAGATAATTAATTATGGAATTAATTATGGGTTTTTTAGTTTGTGGATATTGATTAATTAATTGAATAATTAATTAATGGGATTTACATACTCAATTAAGTAGAAAATTAATTAACGAGATTTATGTGATAAACTAATTATTGAATTAGTAATAAAATTGGTTTGGTTGATTAATTATTGAATTTAATAATAGAATTTAAGAGATTAATTAATTTTAGAATTAATTAATGTATTATATGTGATTAACTATTTTTTAAATTAATTAATGTTATTTATGTGATTAGTTAAATTTTTTATTAACTAATCGAATTGTTATGTGTAACTAATTGTGGAATTAGTAATGGAATTGATGTGGATAATTAATTATTGAATTAATTATGTGTTAATAATAGTAACATGGTCAATTAGTTGTGAATTAAATAACGAGAACATGGTCATTATAATGTGTATGGTATGAATGGTAACATGGCCATTTAGTTGTGAAATAGAGAATGTGAACAAGATTATTCTAATGTGTAATGTATGAATGGTAACACGGTCTTTTAGTTGTGAATTAAAGAATAGAACCATAGGCATGCTATTGTGTGATGTATGAATGGTAACATGTGAATTAAAATATGAATTAAATAATGATATCAATGGAATTATGAGATATGATATTCCTTAGACATACTTTAGGCTCCAAAATATTTCAAAGTAGGTATTGAATGATAACAATGGAATTATATGATATGATATCCCATAGACATACTTCATCCTCTGACATGAGTTGAAGCGGGGATTGAGGTATGAGTGTCTACAGGAACCCAAAAGTTTATATAGTTAAATAAAGATTAATTGATAACGTGACAACTATTTACTTATGCATTGTAATTATTTCTTTATACAACTACATACACTTGATATTGATTAGATATTGTTTTAGTTGTCATTAGTAGTGGCATACTATAATGCCTTAGATTTTCCTTGCACTTTTTTTTGGATACTATATAGATTAGTTGTGAGACCAGACAATGAGACGTTGTGCGATTCTGAGGCCGCCGTTCCTAAAATAAATGGTTGAAATATATCAAATAGTATGATTGGTAAGTTTTCATTAAAAAGTGTAATAACTTCTAAACGAATACCCTAATCATAAATATTATGGTACCGTTGAGTTCAGAATGTGAGGTTTACCCTAGGAATGACTTAACATTAGTCGGTATGGGTCATTTGTAGAAAAGTCATCACATGCGTGGAAATGAAAAAAATAATTTAATAAGTTATTTTATTTCATTTTTGTTGATGCAGTGATTGATGTAATTTAAATAGAATATTATAGAGTAATACTAGGGTTAGCTGTACAACCCTGGAACCGTTGGAGAGCAATTGGAGATAGCTTCAGTTATTCCTATCAGATGAATGGCCATATGATCTTCGATCAGTGATCGATGCAAAGAAGATTCAAAAGATCCCACCAAAAAATAGGATACATCCCCATTCTTCATTAGTGATCGATTTGAATCAAGGTAGGGTATGGATTTTTTTATTCTTCCCCATTCTTGATTTACACAGTGAACATGAATCAATCATTAAAAATATTGATATGTGGTTTGATCATTATGGGGGATGAGTTTATTTTATGAGGTTTTGATGGGAGAATATATTTTTTATTTTGTTATTCAGATTTTCATTCTAATAATGATGGATCAAGATAAGAATGAAAATCGATCAATGTTTGTTACTCCAATATGTTCATGTTCTTTTCTCCCCCCATTCATCGTTCGTCATGAGCATTCTCGATCAATCGATCATTGCGCACCCATTTCCTGGTGCAACGATCTGATATCGCAGATCTAAGATTGGAATAGCCTGAGAGAGGTGTGATGATGGAGATAAAGCAATTTAGATGATAGAGGATACCCAATTTACAATTCTTCAACACACAACCAAGAATGAAAATTTGATTCATTTTTTGAGTAGATTTGATGGCGTAATTCATTCTTCATCGACATAAAGGATCAGATGAGTTGATATCCTCAATATCATGGCAAAATGATCACCACATCGAAATCTAGAGGCACTGGATCAAATGCGGGAGTAGATATGGGATTCTGAAAAATCCTGAACAACACAGTGTTTAATCTGGATCTATACATTGATTGGGGCCACATGAGCTGTGATTAGGGTTTCCATAGGTAGTAAAATATCACATGGAATGTGACCCCTTTCACATAGCATGTGGTATCACCTGGGTCACTCAGCATGTACTCAGGAATCACACGGGCTGTTTACATGGGAACATGTTCACAGGATAAGCAATGTACTAGTACTTGAGAAGACGTGCGTAGGATGGTGATGTTTACTAGCACATGGTTAGAGTAAATGGGATACATACATGGTGTGTACTACTACACGGACATAGTTTGATGAGATGAGCCATTTACACGGGAAAGACCCAGGTTCAAGGGACATGGAGTGCGGCCCCTAATACACACTGTGTACTCTTTTATACATGTCTTGGAGCCCTTGCACACTATATTTGGGAAATTTTTTGTGAGGTTTTTTTACCTTTATATTTTCTATGAGGGTTAGTATGCAATAATTTTTTACTCCCAGGAAAATGATCTCTTCAGCAGTAATTCCTAGATAGAGTTGTTGGAATCCCTCTAAGAGGCCCAGAGTGAGATCCTCTATTCATATTCTTGTACTAGGTGGAGTTCTTGGTATCGACATGACAAACACTACATGGGAGTCAATCCTCTACATAGAAGGTTAATCCGGATTGATTTGTTGGTATCACCCCATGGCCTTTCCATTGATCCTTATTTGTGTATTGAATTCTATTCAAATTATTAGCATGCTCTTTCTCATGAAGAGACCCCATAAGAAGTACCTATTGGACAGACATCATCAATGCTATCAGATTCAGTAGTGTGTTCTCTCAGGTGAGTGATTTGTGGAATATTCTATATGGAATCATAGACTAGTATAATATTGTTGGGACATACCTATAGAATGTGTGTCTTTGTTGAGTATATCTGGATATTTTTGTTATATGTGTTTTTTAAATATACCTATGTAGAGGTGAATATATTTCCTTTGTTTTATGTGAGTAACGCCTATCATAGGGCATGTAAAAATAAATTTAATTTTCCTAGTGTAGTATAATGGATCACCAAATTCATCTCACTCGAGGAAGTTTCTCATTTGTTCACTCCCTTAATTTAATTCACCTAAAATAATTATTTTTAATTGTTTTTTTAATTTAAGAAGGTTATGAAATTTTAATTAATGAAAATATTAAACTAACATGCAATGAAAAAAATTAATTAGTGAAAAAAGAAATTTGAATTTATGTGTTGGTTTTTGGGTTCCATCATTCTCCTTGTTGTTATTTAAATAATGTTTGATAATTCAATTTTGAGATCTCATTCCAGAATTACTGTTATTTTATTAATTGCTGTGAAATATTGAATCCATTTAGCATTATTAACTTCCCCTCATACCTTAATCAAAGTTTATGGAACAACTCAATCGTGAGAGTGACAACTTCCAAGACGTGGCCCTATCGTATGCCATTTCAACAACTGAATTGCTCAAATCCATCGTATTAAGAGCCTGTATTCAGTATAAGTGAGGGAAAAGATTTAATAAAATAATAGAAATGATTTTTATTTTAGTTTCCTGGTGTAATATCGGCACACCTGTGCACGTCACTCTTTCTTATCAAAAAATTAATAAAACTTAAGAATTTAACCGTAGAATAAATTAAATTGACACATACCTCCCTCGAGTAAAGGATTGAGTAAGTATATTATTTTTTAGGGTAAGCGGTAATGGTGGATAGTATGAGAATAAAAAATAAAAAATAAGGATAAAAGATGGAGAATAATGGAGGGTGGTTGGGTGGAAGAAAACACAAAAATAAAAACCATGCATAAATTTATTAAAAGTCTAAATTACAATTGAAATATAAAAAAAATAAAGAAAATAAAAAAATTAATAATATTATAAGGTAAATATTTTTTAACGCCCTCCCTCAGTGGAGATCTCCCCTTAGTTCCTTGGAATAAATGTGATGGAAAATGGGATGAGATGAGAGCTGGGGGCTCCCCTCCTTTTATGGGAAGAAATTGTGCTCCTCATGTTTTCACATTTTTGGAAATCTAAATGGATGATTAACACATTCCATACTTCATAAAAGTTTTTAATAAATTAATTTTTCATTCAACCTCAAAATTTCATATTGATTGGAATCTTCTAGAAGGATTTATGTATTTTTTATTGATAATGTATTTTTTTTCTAGATGAATTTTCCAGGAAGCTTCCTTCAATGTATAAAATATATTTTCCACCATAATGGGAGAGATACTCCATGATATTTATTTAGGTAGTGAATATATGTGTCCTACTTCATATCCATTTCTAATCAACTCCATTGTAGGTGTGTAGCCTGATTTATACATACGTTGCGGAGGTGGGGTCCACGCTGTCAACCAAGACAATTTCCAAACATCAATGATATTTTAGGGCCTTTAGATATTCGAATAAGCCTCTAGTCTAGAAGAAAAAGTTAAAGGAATTAAAATAAGTATTCTATAAAAGTAATCATTCAATTTGGAATTATATTTTTATATAAATGACCAAAATACCCTTAATGTAAAAATCTGTCAAAAATCCAGAATTTAATCACATTTCACATTTTAGATCAAAACACACCATAAATCCTAAATTGATCCATATAAGCTCAAATTTATAAATTAGGAGGGTTAAAACCATTGAAATGTATATAAAAAATGTGGAAAATATTTGTTTTATCAGTATATTTTTTGGTTTTTGGGGTGTCAAACTATGTATTGTTATACTCACCCATACATGGGGTTTTCCTTCATGTGTCGTGTCTTGTGTAGAAGATTAAAATTTTGATAGAGTCTTATAAGGACCAGGATCAGACGGTTCTTAATGAGGCATTAAAAAGTTATCACAAAAGGAGAAAGAACTAGTGGAAATCATTTTCAAGTTAGAGAATATAAAAACTATTGTTATCCAAGTTCCAAATATGAGAATAAGTTATGGTGCCAAAGAATTATCCAACATGGGATAAAAAGAATGAAAAAACGTTTTAATCTTTATTATGTACAAAATTTTCAAAAATTGAAAAGAAGAGAGGATGATTTTTGTGTTAATTGTTAGAAAGTGAAGATGACTAATAAAAGTAATAATAATGTAGAGATTCCATCTACTGGGCCTCTTTAACTTATTCATTCCAATTTATGTGGGTCAATGTGACATCAATAAAATAGGATATTTATAATTTTTTCATTTTAATGGTGATTTCACTCAAATGACAAGAATTATGTTTTTGAAACACAACTCAGAGCCTATAGAAATGTTCAGGTTTATCAAAATAGAAGTTGATAACGAGATGGGGGTATATATAAAGAAATTTATAATGGATAATGGTATTGAGTTTACGAGAAATAATTTCAATAATTAGCTTGGAGATCATGGTATTAAACATTAGTATAGTTCTCTATATACCCCCACAACAAAATGGAGTAGTAGAAAGGTATAATATATGTTTGGTGGAAATGTGAAGAATCATGTGAGAAGAATAAAAACATTCAATTTTCTACTAGAGTGAAGTTGTTAGTATTATGTTACATGTTTAGAAAAAAAATTATGTATGGAAACCAGCATGAGTTATTATAAAATTTTCTAGGAAAAAAATACTTTATTGAAGTACATCAATGTTTTTGGAATCCCATGTTTTCTTAAAATAATTAATTTAGATTAGGAAAGTTTGATGAGAAAGATGAGGAAAGAACTTTTATTATTCACCTATTGGAAGAAGTTACAAATATTGGAAAACATGTCTATAAATGTTTGTGGAATGATATTATGTGGAATTTATTGATAATAATTCTTATTTAACAATGTTTTATGGGGATTTTGAGGAATAAAAACTGAAATTTTCCAAAGAAAATGAATGTGATAAAAGTAATGTTCATGAAGATTCAGATGAATCCTATGATGAGGAAAGTGAATAAGGAAGAGGAAATATGAAATTTCATACTTTAAAAAAAATTCAGACTAAAAATATTTTGGGGAATTAAAAGGCTCTAGTTAAGTCTAGAAGAAAGCAGATATTAGAAAATAAAACGTCAATGTAACAGCCCGAGATTTTATGAAAAATATTCTTTTTAATTTTATTAATGTATTGTGTTGTACGCTACACCAAAGGGAGCTTGCACAACACCCATCTTTGACATGCCTTGCATTACACGCAATCGCAACCTTCCTTGATAGCGTGTGTAGTACGCAATACTGAGTTTCACGAAAGAACGATATGCTATTAAAATATTATTAAAACTAGCCGTTATGAATAGTAATAACCACTTTTTAAATTTTAGAAATTTTAGCTCTCAAAATGGACTTCATTTTTGGATTTGGAGTATCGAATTTAGCCTAAGGTGAAATTTTGGTACTTTTCGGATAACTTTCATATTATGATGAATAGTGAAAATTACTAAATTATAATTAAAAACAACTTTTTTAATCGAAATAATTAATAGTGATAAATTATTAATTTGAGTGGTTTTAAAGTATATTTAGAATATATTTTTATAATTTAATACAATGTTGGTCATTGAATGTAATTTCACATTTAAACCAGACATAATCAAGTGTCAATCTTTTGATAGATATTGTTTCTTAAAAACACGCTATTTGTTATAACATCAGGATTTAATTATAAAATTAATTAATGCAACTTCTATGTTATGAATTTGGTAAAATAGACTTCGTTTTTGAATTCGGAATATGAAATATAGCTTAGGATGAAATTTTGGCATTGTTCTGAAAAACAGCAATTTTTGATTAATAGTGAAACTACTAAGTGGTAGTTAAAAAACTGAATTTTTCATAAAACTTAATTTTACCGCTTCTGTGAAAGTAATTTAAAAAATCTGAGAGACACGGTTGATGTCAGTAAGTAAAATGTGGTTCAATGAGATGAAAATAATTTTCGGTGAATAGTAACTTTTTTACTTTTATTTACCACGGTTAAAAGTAAATAGGGTAATTAAGGGTAAGAATGATATTAATATTACCCTAACACATGTCCTAATTCTATTGGACAAGTGTATCTCGACCAAAAACAACCTTAAGTGTAAAATATTATCATTTAGGCCCACTTGGATTAGATTAGGACATTTATTATTATTTAATTCAATGAAGAGTTAAAAGAGTTAAAATCAAAGTTTATTTACTAAAACATTTTTAATATAGGGTTTTACATAAGATAAATTCGATTGTATATATTAATTAGAAAGCTAAAACGATTTCCCACATAATGGTATTTTATTTGTAATTTTTAGACATCAAATAATATAATTTGTTTATGACACAAAGATGATGCAGTAATTATCTTATTTATGAAATATTGACATAATTGTTGTTATAAACACCAAAATAAATGTAATTTGAGACTTTTTATGAATTCCACTAATTTTCTAGGTTACTATGATATATTATTGTTGATGTAATCAACTTTTTTCGAACGTATAATTCTGTTATGACTTTCACAAAAATCATATATCAAATAGTGTCAAAATTGACACAAAATAGTTTTTAAATCAAATATTATATTATTAATTGTTATTTTATTCCTAAAAATCTAAGGATCGGCCAAATGACTTATATAAGGATATATATATTGATAATAAACAATTTGGGGTTCGTTTGGCATGTTATAGTAAGTGTATTATCCAAATAGTGAAAGAAAACAAAAAGACACGATAAAAGTTAAATTATTTAACTTAGAGTTAAATCTAATTGATAAGGTTAAAATAATACCCTAAACATGTCTAAATCCTATTGGTTGATATGATTTCGACCCATCCCCACTTTATCTTCGAAATAAGACCCTTTGGAACCATTATAAACCGATTTTGACTTTAATATAAAATAATATTTTGAGATATTCCTAAGCTGCCCCTCTCCTCCCTTATAAAAGGGCACCTCCTCCCCCTCCTCCTCACACCAATTTGAGAACTCAAGCTCGGCCAACCCCTGCCATTTTCTCCTCTCCATTTTCCTAGAATAATTCTATAGGTCCTGGTCTTCCTCAAAGACCAATCTTAGTTCCCTAAGTGGAGGATTGAAAGAGGCGTTTCAAAGAAGAGGTAATATCCATTACCGATCTTTTCAATTTCTTTCTTCTTCAACTTCTTCTTATTTAGTTGTTTCATGGTAAAGAAATAACATCAGTATTACTTACATACTGATATGTTATTATAAATATGAAAAAACCCTAATTCACCTTCTATCCATCCTACGGAAAAATGAAATCACCGCGCGTGCGTACGTACGGAATACCGTCTCCACGCGGTGGTGTAATCTATTTTCCACCATCACCTTACAAGGATGGGTATAATGGTGTGATTAGTAACTATATATGATTATTATAAAGTGATATTGATACTGAAATGGTATACATACACTTCAACACAAGTTCACTATCATGAGAACGATATCATCGCTCGTGCGTACGTACGGACTACCGTCTCCACGACGCGATGAGATTCATTCTCCACATTAAACCATTCATGAATGATTATAAAGTATATATAATAAGTAATAATGAAATATATTACATAACAATGATACTAGATTTATGTGTATATATATGAATGTCATCTACTTAATTCTGTTCAACTCAATAAGGTAACGAAAACAGCGTTCATGCGTACGTACGGACTACCGTCTCCATGAACGGTGTGTTTCATTTCATTTATCTATCTATTATATATATATATACACTGAATATATATGATATATAAATCATATTTTATATTCTGGAAGTAATTAAATCATGATATAAGTAATAATAATGTCAAGAACAACAAGTCCAAACACCTACAATAAATGAAACGATTTTACCCAAAACGCTTCTTTAACATGGAATTTAAAAAATAACGGGTAATATAAAGTCATAAGTGAACCATATATGATATAATAACAATTAATATGATTCTTTAATAAGTTAATGACATTATTTAAATCATTATACAGGAGGTTCGGACACTTACGGAGCAAATCAGACTTAAGGTAAGGGAAATATCACAATCTCATTTTTATCCGAGATTGTTTATTCGTAAGTATTTACTGGGGTGTATTTTATCATCCAAATCCATGTTTCCTCAATATGTAATTTTATTTCCATCCACCTAAAATTGTTTAAATCCAATTTTACCCTTCTGTGAGTTTTTAGTAAAAGATATGAAAGGATTCTTTGGTCGTTTTTCGTACGAGGTACTTTTTGACTTTTTCGACAAAAGTACGAAGAATGTTTTTTTTAAACTAATACGGCATGAATGGATTTTTAAAACATTATTTCCAAGAAGCTTCCTTTAAATGTTTTCAAGTTTATTTTTAATCAACTTCTTAGTGTTTATAATTGTATTACTTGTTATGAAAAAAAAGTGTTTTTGAAGAAGAAAGGATATTTTCCTCAAGAATGGAGTTCAAGTGTTTTATCAAAAATATTTTCCATCTAAGTAATAAAGGGTTATGTTTTTATCCCTATTATTAAATTGAGTTGATTATGTTGTGAGGGAATTATTTTTATGAAGTCATTTACCTTATATGATTTGTTTTATGATGTCATGATGTTTTTGTTACATGTGTTATGCGATGATGTATGTGGCACACATAAGAAAGGATTCATTATAAGATGGGTGGGACGTATATCTCCCTCCAATGCATTGGGTAATGATTTTATATCTCATGAGATAGACATGGCTGGAACGGTAGGTTATACCGGTTCAGTGAAACAGGACTGGAACGAGGGTGACTCGGTTCAGAAAGGGACTTTGTCCACTAAGATAGTCTTGGCAATGAGTCATGACTAACAAGAAATGATTTTCCATGATTATGTGTTCATGCCACAAAGTTTCATGTTTCATGTTATGATTATGGGGATCTCATTTTCACTTCTATGATTTGTTCCATGTTAAGATATTATGATATCTTTTGCAGGTTATGATTTTCAAAAAGATATGATATGATTTTTATTTCCTTTATTTGCCCTTGCTAAGAATTTGAGCTCACCCTTTTATGTTTTCTTTTCCCCAGGATATAAAGAAAGGTTTTAGGTAAAAAAAGGGGAAGATCTTTATGGGAGATATTGAAGATCTTTCACCACGATTAGAAGATTACGTTCCGAGTTTCCAAAGACACTAAACTGTTACGGTCCTTGTGTGTGTGTTTTTGTAATGTACTAAGTATTCCGCAAATGTAATGTAATGTCCATGTACGTCAAGCTTCGGGTCTCTACAGTTGGTATCAGAGGAAAGGTTTAGTCAACCTTTGGAAACTAGGATGCGCAAATGTAAGTGAGATCCCTAGAGATATTTCTAAGGTATGCTAGTGATGTCCCTAAGGTTAAGTATACGTATAGGTTATAGTACTAGAATTACACTAACGATCATAGAATTAATCCTAAGATGTTAGATATTGAAGGTACTCCACCTTTTTTATGTTGTTTTCCATAGCATGATTTTTTCCTCTCACACTATTCTTTTTGGGTTTTAGACGATGGCTGGAACCCGAAGGAACTGTGTTGATCAATGCAATGGACAATGCAATGATTGTACGCCTGAACAAACAAATGTTATGGGAGATGGAGTGCAAAATCTTATTTCTATACTTACACAAGCTATGAATCATTCTGGACTTCCAAATGAGCAGAGAAGGGAACAATATTCTATTGAGTCCTTCATGAGGCAACATCCACCTTCTTTCAGTGGGTCTTCTGATCCACTTGTTGCTAAACAATGGATCAATACCACTGAAAAGATATTTTCAGTTCTTCAATGTTCTGAACATGATAAAGTCATCTTAGCAGTATATTGTTTGGAAGGTGAAGCTGATCAATGGTGTAATCTTATCAAGAATACGAGGCCAAGAGATGAAATTGAGTCCATGGAATGGGACGAGTTCAAGAACTTATTTTTCAATAAGTACTTCCCTCGTATTCTTTGAACAAAGATAGAGAATGAGTTTCTTGAACTAAAGCAAAAGGATGATGAATCTGTTGGTATATACGAAGCGAATTTTACAAGACTTGCAAGGTATGCATCTGGCATTATCATTCAACCTGAAAGTAAAGTTTATCGATTTTTCAGTGGCTCAAAACCAAGTCATCGAAGGGCATTAGCTATAAGAGACTTTAGTAGCTATGAATAAATTGTGCGTTGTGATATCAAGGTAGAAATGGAAGTTGGTGTTACATATCCATCTCATGGTTTTGACAAGAAACGAAAGATGAAGTTCAAAGAGAAATCTCAGAATAATGGTGAAAAGAAGATGAATGTTTCCTTATGCACAAAGTGTGAAAAGAAGCATGGTGGAGATTGTCTTAAAGGGACTAGAAAATGTTTTAAGTGTGGAAAAGAAGGTCATCGAGCAGCTGAGTGTCGAGGTAATGGAAAAAGGGTTTCTAATGATGTGAATAAAGAAAACACTGCAGAGAATGCACCACCAACACTTAAATGCTTCAAGTGCAAGGAAATGGGGCATTATGCTAATAAATGCCCTAATCCAAGGGTTAGTAATGATCAACATGAGCAACCATTTAAGGAAAAGGACAAAGGGAAGTCACATGCAATCACTATTGGCGATGTTGAATATGACAACGATGTGGTGGAATGATTAAGTGTTTATGTAATGGGATTCCAAAATAATGTCGTATCATAAAGAATTGGAATATTTATGTGTTGGTATAATGTGGTATTCAAAGTGCTTGAGATATTTTTGGAAATAATATGATATGCTCATAATGAAGGGAAACGAGAAAATGAAATATTTGACAGTATTCATGAGCTCATGATTGATATAAGGACTATGTGATATCATGGTTTGAGTATATAGAATTTTGAGGATTTTGGTATGTGGAAAGTGTTAACTTTTAACTACATTCATGTTTTCACTAAGGCTCAATGGGTATTCAAGAGAATACATGATTAAGGACTTTGAATGTTTGGAATGTGACCAACAAAACATATCTTATGATATATGGGGATCAACGATGGTATTAAATCTCTGGTAATCGTTTTCACTATGTTATGAGAGTGGACTGCAGTATTATGGATAAGCCTAAAGATTGGAATGGATTATGTTGTACATAAGTTAGTATTGTTTAAGGATAGAAGTTTTTTCGATATTATTGATGGGATGTTATAGTTTTAGAAAAAGGACAACCTGTATGATGGGCGACAGCCCATCGCGTCGGACAAGGCTGCGGGAATCGAACCCACAACCGAAGTGCGACTAGCCTTTATCGCCTACCACTGGCCAACATGAAGTCCCTATTTAGTAGAAACTAGTTTTATTATATTAAGCAGTATGATATATGAAGTATAATTCCATTTTAGGTACCATATATGATTAATCTCACTATAGAATGACTTATGTATATTTAATAACTTTTGCTAACCTTTTGTTTGAGACAGATGGAATGACCCGTCATTTTATCACATGATCTGTTAACACTTCAAGAATAACAAATTCAACTTTATTTATTTAAGAGATGAAGTGGAAATTGTTCAAGGCACGAACAACAGTGAGATTGTACCAAAATAAAGTAAGTATTTATTCTAATTCAAATTCTTCAACTTTAGGGAAATGATCTTGAAAACCAAAAATGTTGTCCTAGTACTCTTATATCTGATTAATCGGATGGTACCTTAGATCGTCACAAATTTATGGATTTGTGATTGTTGGCTTTTCCATAGCCATGTTCTCTACCACTCTCTATCAGAACATGATGGTTAGATTTCTCTTCCATATCCATATTTTCACCTATGTGGAAACCTAGTGATTAGTTTATTTGGGTAACCGTTACAGATTGGTTTTGATATTCCTTTTTACGATGTGGGTTTCTATTAAAGAAACTTTCGAATAGTAAACCATTTATAACCCCGACGAATTTCGAGGGCGAAATTCATTTTAAGGGGGGTAGAATGTAACAGCTCGAGATTTTATGAAAAATATTCTTTTTAATTTTATTAATGTCTTGTGTTGTACGCTACACCAAAGGGAGCTTGCACAACACACTTCATTGACTTGCCTTGCATTACACACAATCACAACCTTCCTCGATAGCGTGTGTAGTACGCAATACTGAGTTTCACGAAACAACGATATGCTTTTAAAATATTATTAAAACTAGCCGTTATGAATAATAATAACCACTTTTTAAATTTTAGAAATTTTAGCTCTCAAAATGGACTTCATTTTTGGATTCGGAGTATCGAATTTAGCCTAAGGTGAAATTTTGGTACTTTTCGGATAACTTTTATATTCTGATTAATAGTGAAAATTACTAAATTATAATTAAAAACAACTTTATTAATCGAAATAATTAATAGTGATAAATTATTAATTTGAGTGTTTTTAAAGTATATTTAGAATATATTTTTACAATTTAATACAATTTTGGTCATTGAATGTAATTTCACATTTAAACCATACATAATCAAGTGTCAATCTTTTGATAGATATTGTTTCTTAAAAACACGCTATTTGTTTTAACAACGGGATTTAATTATAAAATTAATTAATGCAACTTTTATGTTATTAATTTGGTAAAATAGACTTCATTTTTGAATTTGGAATATGAAATATAGCTTAGGATGAAATTTTGGCATTGTTCTGAAAAACATCAATTTTCGATGAATAGTGAAACTACTAAGTGGTAGTTAAAAAACTGAATTTTTCATAAAACTTAATTTTACCGCTTCTGTGAATGGAATTTCAAAAATCCGAGAGACACGGTTGATGTCAGTAAGTAAAATGTGGTTCAATGAGATGAAAATAATTTTTGGTGAATAGTAACTTTTTTACTTTTATTTACCACGGTTAAAAGTAAATAGGGTAATTAAGGGTAAGAATGATATTAATATTACCCTAACACATGTCCTAATTCTATTGGAAAAGTGTATCTCGACCAAAAACAACCTTAAGTGTAAAATATTATCATTTAGGACCACTTGGATTTGATTAGGACATTTATTATTATTTAAATCAAAGAAGAGTTAAAAGAGTAAAAATCAAAGTTTATTTACTAAAACATTTTTAATATAGGGTTTTACATAAGATAAATTCGATTGTAAATATTACTTAGAAAGCTAAAAATATTTCCTACATAATGGTATTTTATTTGTAATTTTTAGACATCAAATAATAGAATTTATTTATGACACAAAGATGATACAGTAATTATCTTATTTATGAAATATTGACATAATTGATGTTATAAACACCAAAATTAATGTAATTTGAGACTTTTTAGGAATTCCACTAATTTTCTAGGTTACTATGATATATTATTGTTGATGTATTCAACTTGGTTCGAACATATAATTCTGTTATGACTTTCACAAAAATCATATATCTTATAGTGTCAAAATTGACACAAAATAGTTTTTAAATAAAATATTATATTATTAATTGTTATTTTATTCCTAAAAATATAAGGTTCGGCCAAATGACTTATATAAGGATATATATATTGATAAAAAACAATTTGGGGTTCGTTTGGCATGTTATAGTAAGTTTATTAACCATATAGTGAAAGAAAACAAAAAGACACGATAAAAGTTAAATTATTTAACTTAGAGTTAAATCTAATTGATAAGGTTAAAATAATACCCTAAACTTGTCTAAATCCTATTGTTTGATAGGATTTCGACCCATCCCCACTATAGCTTCTAAATAAGTCCATTTGGAACCATTATAAACAGATTTTGACTTTAATATAAAATAATATTTTGAGATATTCCAACGGTGCCCCTCTCCTCCTTTATAAAAGGGCACCTCCTCCCCCTCCTCCTCACACCAATTTGAGCACTCAAACTCGTCCCACCCCTGCCACTTTTTCCTCTCCACTTCCCTATAATAATCCAAGAGGTCCTGGTCTTCTTCAAAGACCAATCGTAGTTCCCTAAGTGGAGGATTCAAAGAGGCGTTTCAAAGAAGAGGTAATATCCATTACCGATCTTTTCAATTTCTTTTTTCTTCAACTTCTTCTTCTTTTGTTGTTTCATGATAAAGTAATAACATAAGTATTACTTACATACTGATATGTTATTATAAATATTAAACAACCCTAATTCACCTTCTATCCATCCTACGGAAAATGAAATCACTGCGCGTGCGTACGTACGGAATACCGTCTCCACGCCGTGGTGTAATCTATTTTCCACCATCACCTTACAAGGATGGGTATAATGGTGTGATGAGTAACTATATATGATTATTATAAAGTGATATTGATACTGAAATAGTATACATACACTTCAACACAAGTTCACGATCATGAGAACGATATCATCGCTCATGCGTACGTACGGACTACCATCTCCACGACGCGATGCGATTCATTCTCCACTTTAAACCATTCATGAATGATTATAAAGTATATATAATAAGTAATAATGAAATATATTACATAACAATGATACTGGATTTATGTGTATATATATGAATGTCATCTACTTAATTCCGTTCAACTCAATAAGGAAACGAAAACAGCGTTCATGCGTACGTACGGACTACCGTCTCCATGAACGGTGTGTTTCATTTCATTTATCTATCTATTATATATATATATACTGAATATATATGATATATAAATCATGTTTTATATTCTGGAAGTAGGTAAATCATGATATAAGTAATAATAATGTCAAGAACAACAAGTCCAAACACCTACAATAAATGAAACGATTTTACCCAAAACGCTTCTTTAACATGGAATTTAAAAAATAACGGGTAATATAAAGTCATAAGTGAACCATATATGATATAATAAAAATGAATATGATTCTGTAATAAGTTAATGACATTATTTAAATCATTATACAGGAGGTTCATACACTTACGAAGCAAATCGGACTTAAGGTAAGGGAAATATCACAATCTCATTTTTAACCGAGATTGTTTATTCGTAAGTATTTACTGAGGTGTATTTTATCATCCACATCCATGTTTCCTCAATATGTAATATTATTTCCATCCACCCAAAATTGTTTAAATCCAATTTTACCCTTCTGTGAGTTTTTAGTAAAAGATATGAAAGGAATCTTTTGTCGTTTTTCGTACGAGGTACTTTTTTACTTTTTCGACAAAAGTACGAAGAATGTTTTTTTAACATATACGGCATGAATGGATTTTTAAAACATTATTTCCAAGAAGCTTCCTTTACATGTTTTCAAGTTTATTTTTAATCAACTTCTTAGTGTTTATAATTGTATGAAATGTTAAGAAAAGAAAAGTGTTTTTGAAGAAGAAAGGATATTTTCCTCAAGAATGGAGTTCAAGTGTTTTATCAAAATTATTTTCCATCTAAGATAATAAAGGGTTATTTTTTTATCCCTATTATTACATTGAGTTGATTATGTTGTGAGGGAATTATTTTTATGTATTCATTTACCTTATATGATTTGTTTTATGATGTCATGATGTTTTTGTTACATGTGTTATGCGATGATGTATGTGGCACACATAAGAATGGATTCATTATAAGATGGGTGGGACCTATATCTCCCTCCAATGCATTGGGTAAAGATTTTATATCTAATGAGATAGACATGGCTGGAACGGTAGGTTATACCGGTTCAGTGAAACAGGACTGGAACGAGGGTGACTCGGTTCAGAAAGGGACTTTGTCCACTAAGATAGTCTTGGCAATGAGTCACGACTAACAAGAAATGATTTTCCATGATTATGTGTGCATGCCACAAAGTTTCAAGTTTAATGTTATGATTATGGGGATCTCATTTTCACTTCTATGATTTGTTCCATGTTAAGATATTATGATCTCTTTTGCAGGTTATGATTTTCAAAAAGATATGATATGATTTTTATTTCCTTTATTTTCCCTTGCTGAGCATTTGAGATCACCCTTTTATGTTTTCTTTTCCACAGGATATAAAGAACGGTTTTAGGTAAAAAAGGGGCAGATCATTATGGGAGATATTGAAGATCTTTCACCACGATTAGAAGATTACGTTCCGAGTTTCCAAAGACACTAAACTATTACGGTCCTTGTGTGTGTGTTTTTGTAATATACTAAGTATTCCGCAAATGTAATGTAATGTCCATGTACGTCAAGCTTCGGGTCTCTACAGTCACTCATCTCAAAATTTGAACCAGAATCTGTATCATAAGCTATTCAACAAAAATAATGGGTGAATTCTATGAATGAAGAGTTGGATCAAATTGAGAAAAATGAAACATAAGAACATGGTTTATCTCTGAAATATAAAAAAATTATCATAATAAATGGGTTTATAGAAATATTTTGAAAGATTACGGAGATGTTTCAAGAAAAAAATCTAGGATTTTTTATAATGGGTATGCACAGTTTGATGGTAGATATTTTTATGAAAAATTTTCCCCTATTTAATGGTTAGAAACCTTTATAATGTTTTGAGTAGTGCCTGCTCATCAAAATTAAAAAGTATATCAGATAGATATAAATTTGGATAAATTGAAGAAGATGTTTACAATGAGTAACCTTTTGGGTTTCTACTTGATAAGGATGAAATATTTTTTTTTATTGAATAAAGATTTATATGGGCTAAAACAAGATCCACATTCATGGTATTATAAGATTGAAAATTATTTGAGAATGATTATTTTTTCAAAAGGAAAAGATGACACAAACTTATATATGAAATATGTTGACTTTGGAACTCTAATTTTAATTGTTTATGTTGATAATATAATTTTTTATGAGGATGAAGAAATTTTTTGTAAATAATTTTCTTAGGAAATGAAAAAGAATTTTGAAATGTCAATTTTGCAAGAATTAACTTTCTTCCTTATCTTACTAGTTCAATATAAGGAAAAATAAATTTTCTTATCTTAAGAAAATTATGCAAGGTAATTGATACAAAAATTTGGAATTGTAGAATATAAATAAGTTTCTACTCCTATCTCAATGAGGATGAAGATGAGTAAAGATGAGTCTGGAAAAAGTGTGAATTAGAAAGAATTTTGGAAGATGATAAGAAGTATACGTTACCTTATAATTTCAAGCCTGATATTTTTTATGCTATAAATTTTTGTGCTAGTTATCAAAGTAATCTAAAAGAGTCAAATATGTTGGCAGCAAGGATAATTCTGAGATATGTCAAACGAAAAAATTCATAAAGATTATTATAAAAAATAAATTATGAGATGAAGTTTCATGGTTATAGTAATATTGATTGGGCGGGAGATTGTAATGAAAGAAAATCAACCTCACGTGAAACATTTTTCTTGGGTGAATGTTGGGTAAATTTTCATTGTAAGAAACAAAGATCAGTATCCTTGAGAAACGTGGAATTAGAATATGTTGTGACTATTCAAGTATGTACTCAGATATTGTGTATAAAAGTTGAATTGGAAGATTTGAATAAAAAGGTTTCTAAAATATTGAAGACCCTTTATGACAATCATATTGCGATGGATATTTCTAAAAATCACGTCCAACATTCAAGATCAAAACACATAAATATAAAGTTTCACTTTATAAAAGAGAAAGTTTCTGCTAGAGTTGTTTTGTTGGAATATGTCTCAATGAAGTATCAAATCATTGATATCTTCACAAAGCTAATTCCAAAATATAGGTTTAATGAGTTGACGTTGAAAATTCATGTTCATCGTACTATAATGACTTCAAAAAACACATAAGGAAGTCCCCTACCATGCTTTGGATTATATTGAAAAAGGAGAAGAAAAAGTAAAAACTCTGTACTATGTAAGAAGTTTTTAATTATCTTTATTTTATGAATATGAAGTTGTGTTAATTTGATAATGGGGGAGAGGAAATTAAAATTTATAGAAAAATAAATTTGATAAAATATAAAAGTTAGGGGGATTTTATCTTAGCATGGACATACAATTTTCTTCTCACCAAGGGATGGATTTTTGTCAAAAAAATACCTTATCTATTAGTGTGGTGTGTAAACACTCTTTTAATAAAGGATTTGTTTTGGTAAGATTCAAAAAACATGAGTTGTTTACAAAATTTGAATTGTGAAAATTTTCTGATAGTTGAAAAAGTTATTAATGAGTGTTGTTAAAAAATATTGATGGGGAGATTGAAGAACCTTTGTGATGTTTTTTTAATAATTTTTTTTATTTGTTGATAACTAATCTTTTATAAAAGAATGTTTTTGAAAAACAAGTGAATGTTTCTAAATGTTCAAACCAAAACATAAAGGGGGAGAGAAGTTTTTTTTTTGAGAATGTTTCTTTATAGACACAGAGGATTGAACTGAGAAACACCAGATGAAAAGTATCAAACTGATCACCACCCATCGTAGAATTCATAAAAAAGTTAGAGTTTTTTATTAGACACACCATCAGTCTCAGATCCATTGACATGAAGTTCATGTTTCATTGGACTCAATGTTGCTTATAATGTTAGAATGTTGTTAAATATGTTGAATGAATAAGAAGAAATGTATATTCATAAATTTCATCATGATGAGATGAGGATGTTCCATCATAATGAGTTGAGTAATTTCAATTATAATGAGATGAAGAAGTTCCATCATAATGAGTTTATTAATTTCTATTATACTGAATAAAAGTTAGGAAGTCTGAGAAGAATTATTATACAGAAGACATAACAAGATGTCAAAATATTTGGGAAGAGTTTAAGTGGTGAAACTTGAAATTAAAATATGTATAGATGTTGGATTTTTTTAAATTTGATAAAATGGGAAAAGTTTTTTAGTTTCATGAATTTTTCTTTTTGGGATTCCTATAAATAGAAGAAATGTATATTTATACTTTTCAACTTTTTTATGTGAGTGGAAAAAGAAGAGCACTACAGAATTAATGTCAATGTTATCTTTCCACATTTAAATCTCATTAGAAGTTTGGACACCTAATTTTTTTATTGGACTGAGTAATATCAGATTGAGAATTTGAGAAGAGTTTGAGTAATTCATATTGAGAATGGATTCATCAGACTGAGTCCATCATACTGAATTCATCGGATTGAGTCCATCGGACCCAGCCCTATCGAATGGAGAGAATCAGACCCAACCACATCATAATGAGGATTCTGAGCTGAGAATTTATGGTGTAGTTTGAACAAAGTATTTTTTTTGTTTTATCTCAATTTTTTTGTAATAAAAATTTATAAACCAGTAGGATTCAGTATAATCAGAACAATTAGGATATATAATGTGTCTAATGGGAGTTTGCACGAGTTGTATTCACTTATTAATTTTACTGAATTTCTATAGACCCATAGGAGTGTCTATAAAAATGATATAGGTTCTCACACTGAGGTCGAACCCTTTAAATACCATGTTATTTTCTTTTTTTACTAATTTTTAATACATTAGTATTTACTAAAAGATGATAAGGATATAAACTTTAACAAGTTTCAGGGTTTAATATTTTCAAAATTATTGAAACTTATAAAAGTGAACAACTAATTCACCCCCACTTTTGAGTTATTATTCGATCCTTCGGAACTTCATATAATATTTATCATTTTATTTGAATATTTTTTTAATATTTTTTCTACTTTTTTGTAATTAAAACCCCTAATTGAATAATGTAATACTTGCATGACTCATCATTGATCTCACCATGTCCAACAAGATGTGGTTCCTCCATTCACTTACATCAATCCATTGATGTGTATAAGGAGGAGTGAGTTAATATAGGATCCCAAAATCCTATAAGTAATCAATGAATTCTCGATTGAGATATTATCCACCATGTTCTAAGAGGATTTTCTTAATCATATTACCAATTTGGTTCCCATTTTCATTCTTTTTTTTCTTGAATTTATCAAAATAACCCGACTTATACCTCATTAAGTAGACATATTCATTTCTACTAAAAACATCCGTAAAATTTATGAATTATGAGAACCCAGCCCTGCCTCAATAGGAAATTGTCCACACACATATGTATGAACTAATTAAAGAATCTCTTTAGACCTTTCACATTTTCTACTAAATGGGGATTTATTCATTTTACCATATAAATAAGTGTGACACATACCAATTGGTTTTAGTTCAAAAGAATCTAAATATCCATTTTGGTATATCCTAGTCAAGCATTTTTCATTTACATGAACAATACAATGATGCCATAATTGGGTGTGGCACGAGTTATGTGAAGTAGTTTCATTATCAATATCCATTACTTGGTTTGTGTAATACAATATAAAAAATGGTTATTTAAATTCACCTTACTATAAAAAATGTTATTTTTAGAAAAGAAGAAACATTCATTTACAAATATTAAAATAAATCCATCTATATCATGTTTAGATATATAAATATTTTTTTAATGGACGAAACATAATATCAACCTTTCAAAACCAAGATCATTATAAGAGCACATATTTTTCTTGGTATGTCCCACTCTATGGTTTTCATTGAACATATTTTGTTAGGGTTTCCTTGGTAATAAATCCTTAGTGACTAAGTCTTATTTGATGAAAGAGAGCCATTTTTTGGAGAAAATAACCTTAATTTTAGGCATGTATGTCTATTTAAATTAATGGATTCCATGTATAAAAATGTTAAATGGGATTACTAGGGTTTTCTATGAGTTTACAAGGATCATAGGTGGTTTGGACACTTTTATAGAAGCTAGTATAAAAACTATTCAATGAAAAATTATATGGTGTTTACATGTTACATGACATGTAACTATTTATAGATGCATTTAATGAACTAGTTTATTATGTGATGTGGTTACATGTCGTGAAACTGATTCACATCGTGTAAATATTGATCAAAATAAATATTAACCCGGGGCAAAAGTTTTTTCCAGCATAACTTAAAAATGAGGAAACACATGACATGAAAGGATTACACATCATGTATTCCTCATACCTAGTAGTTTTAAGTGTGTCATGTACTTTTGAATCTCATTATTTTTTATTATAGCCTCTCCTCTCTCGCTCCTAGGGTGAACTCTAGGAAATTTTAATAATCTTCCCCACTTCCAGATGTCCCATTTTGTCATTCGATCCTTGGCGAGTTTACTAACTTTGGTTTCCCTCTTCTCACCCATCATTAATTGTCATTGTAGTGTACATCTTTTGAACATGGATTTTGTTTTGGGAGTTGATCTTGTTTTGGGTGAATCTAGGTTCTTCTTGTGATCTTCTATGACTTCATCTTTAATGGATTTTGTCATTAGAAGCGTTGTGTTAATCACATGATAATGGTATGGAGACAAAACCTAACCCTGGGTTATATTTAATTGTGAATTATATGAAATATTTTGATTATGACCATGTAATTTGAACTATAATTAATTAGTTAATTTATAGTAAATCATGGATTGGATTCCTTTAGATTTAATGGATGATGTAACCTAGATTATGGATACCTGTTGGGTGAGATAAAATTTGAGTGAAAAGAACTTGGCTAATTGTTTAAATCTTGGTGTGTATGACATGATACCGTAGGTGATTTCATGATATATAATCCCTAGGTAATCTATTACTAATTATTGATATGACTGTTGATCATTTGAGAGCTAAATGAATGTTTATTTTAATTAGAAACTGTAATTTTCATAATTAACCATTGAGATTTATGATGTCATATTATGATATCCATACTATTATGACTTGTTGAGTTGGTGATGAAATGATTATAAATAGAGATATATCAGTATTTTTTAAATAATTATATAGTAGGCTTCGCCCAGTGATACATGATAAAATCCTTATATATAGGGATTTTCTTGGAGGATGAAATGCTTATATTGTAGGGAATTCCCAGTGTTACTTGCTAAAATGCTTATATATCAGGGTACTCCCAGGGACACATGCTGAAATGAATTTACATAGGGTGATGATCGGGGGATGAAATTATTATACAATGAGAGCTACCTGATTGTTAGATTTTTCCATGGTATATGGATATAGATGGAATGGTTGTTTTACATGCTCAAAGACATTTCATCATGGGTTTGAAAAAGGTTAATTGAAATATTATATTAATTAGTTAATTAATAAATCTATTTAACACTTTATTTAATATAATTATTATTAGATTGGTTGTGTTTAGGGATGGTGGTGTTGACCTACTGAGTTTTATTCACACCCTATTTGGGAACCGTTTGGTACTCAAGAAATTTATATAGATGCATGTTTGGACAAGGGAAAGGGACATTATTGTGGATTCTTTTGTTTCTTGATGGATGGGATGGATTTTGGAGATGGGTATGACATGGGGTTCGGGACCAGAGCCTTTTCGGATTATTTAATGTGATTGGATTATATTTTTTGTATTGGTTTCAGTTTTACTTTTAGATACATCTTAGCTTGTCATTATTCATCATTATAGGTTCCTCCTTTTATTTTCCTTGCTGTATGATATACTATTTCCACTATTTCTTTGTTACTCTTACTTTTATTACTATGGATTAGTTCCACTATGTTTTACCAGGGGGTATTGTCTCCCCACTATAGATATCACAGCCTCGCTACTAGTCAATAGCCTCTAGCATATGGGGATACATTATTGATGTCTAATAGCCAAATCATTTTGACCATGTGAGAGTGTACCAGCTCAGGGGACATTACACAGTGGTATTAGAGGACCAGCTTGTTATTTTCTATTGCTTTATTTTTTTTGGAAAAAGTATAAAGGATACTAGGATCTATTGCGACTTGGTAGTGAGCTTATTTATTGGAGTAGCTAACCTATGTAAGGGGGAAAATTTGTGTTCCAGGGATGGGATTATTGTTTATGTTGTTCTCTTGTTACTATTGATGTTATTTCACCTTGGTTGATTTTTGTTTGGTGTGATGTTATTATTTTCTGATGTTATTGTTTATTGATATTTACACTCATGGACTATTATGGGGAGATATGAGTATGCATTCATCATGATAGGCACATAGGGATATATATATATATATATATATTGACATGCATTGTTCATGAGGGGACATGTTTATTGAATGTGTTATATACTTTCCAATATGAATTATGAAATAATATATCTATTATATTTAAAAAATGGAATGAAATAAACTATTATTTAATCATAAAACACTTATAATAAATGGTTAGAGAGACACAGAGTAATGGTTCTCAACTGTTATCGCATTTTAAGGTTGACTTTATTTTTAGCCAAAGTTTATAGGAGTGTGTTTTTATTGTAGATAAAATGACTCCTCATCATCTTCGGGTTGAGTTCTAAGAGAGTGGAAATCAGTAATCTCCTAACGTTGATGAACTAGAGCTTCCTGTAGCACTTGAGGATAAAATATATGTTCTTCATCACAACAATTTCTTAAGGGTCATGAAATCCATTGGAAAGGAGACTATTTTCATCGTGCCTTTGATGTATGAGTTGATGAGAGATATTCTGCTACAACATCCACCTATGTTCACTGGGGAGGGAGGCTCCAAGGTAGCTGAGTTCTAGATTAAGTCAATATATACAATCTTCAATCATCTTCAGACTCCCACATACAGGAGGGAGAATCTTGTTGTGTATATGTACAGTGGACCTACTAAACATTGGTGGGATATTCTAGAGTAGGATGGGAAGAAGGAGGAGTTATCATGGAAGGAATTCAAGGTGAATTTATTGAGCCACATCTATCCAAAGATGATGAGGGATGATAAGGATCATTAGTTCATGAATATGATATAGGATATAATATCAGTGATGAACTATGTTGAACATTTCACCAACATTCAATGATGTGTGCCATATTTAGCTATTGATGAGATCTATAGGGAGAATCATTTTCAGGATGGTATTCACTATAAGGTCAGGTCATAATTCAATTTTTTTATTCTGTGTAACTTTTTAGATTTGATGAATCATGAACTCATCACATCAAATAATATGAGAGAGGACCCAAGAGGTAGCCATGCTATTTCCATAGGGTAAACTATGATCACTTATTTTAGTGGAAAGAAGTGATTCTATGATAGTTTTTTCCAAGAAAATGGAATGAAGATCAGTTAGGGTAGTTGGAATCCAGCTTAGGATTATATTCCATTATAGTAAATCAATGTAGAAAGTTAAACCAAAATAAACCATATTTTTTATACACCACATTGGAGTACCATGTTTGAGGAAGAATGGGTCGTCATCATAAGTTTTTTTAGAAATTATCATAGTATAATAGTGGTAGGGGAGTAAGATAGGTACTAGAGTATAGGAAGGACTCAACTACTCCTCATCAGATAGGTAGCTATAGTTATATAAAACAATTAGGTTGAGGCGGGAGATGTGTTACCCCATTGTAATGATATAATGTTTATTAGTAAAAAAAATTTCCTGAATAAATTTGTGTTGTATTATATTTTATATTATACACATAAAAAAATATAGAGAAACCAATAAAAACTATATTAATAAATATTTTTTCATTAATTATAAGTGAAACTAATTAAATTTCCAAACATTACAACTGAAAAAAAAGTATAAAATATAAAAATATAAAATGAGAAAATATAGATCGACCTCATATACTAGAATTATTGGCCCCACTACCAACACTATATAAAAGAAACAAAATTATGGTAAACCAATAAAAATAATTTAAAATGGAAATATAGAACCTTCAGAGGAATTTATTTGAATATTGAATGAAATAATTGAGTGGTATATATATAAGGTAATGTGACTGTTGGAATAGTAATGTGACCGTTGGAATAGTAACATGATCGTTGGGAATAGTAACCTGACCATTGGAAGAGTGATTTTACCAAAAAATAATAAATTATGATATAAATAACATTTATCATGATTAATTTATATAAATAAAAATATTATAATTCAATAAAATAAATATCATGATTAAAAACCTCAAAGAAAATAAAGCATATTTTTAATAAACTGTATTTTAAAGTATTTTGTAAAAATCATTATTTTCCTATTAAAATTTATATTTTACCTATTTTAGATATTTATTTTTATTAAATTAGAATCATTTTTGAAATGATCATGTTAAAATTTTCCTTGGGTGAGTTTCTGATAATTCTCTTAAGTACATTAATTTTAGGTGAATAGTAATAATATAGTTTTTCACATAATCGATGTATCTTAAGTTACATCATTCATGATGTAATAATGACATAATACTTTATAGAAATTTATTTTCAGCCATTATATATTTAATTTCATAAATGATTGATTAAAATACAATAAAATGAATTTTCAAACCTAAAAATCACTTTCCAAAACCTAAATTCAAAAGTGATTCCTTAAAATATCAATTTCTTTTTTTCAACAATTTTCTTTTCAATAAGAGAATGAGTTAGAATTATAAAGAGGATTTAAAGTCTTAAGCCCATTATATTATATTTATATATAATTTATTTTCTCAAAAATGCACTATTTCATGTTATTTCTTTGATATATTATTTTATTAAATATTTTATTCTAAAAATACACCTCTCTTAAAGTATAAATAACCACTCTCCCTTCCCTTGGAAACACACTCCTCTCAAACATTCCAAAGTACAATATCTTCGCAAATACTCCCTCTAAATCCCATTACATTACTTAGGGACATTTTTGAGCAATCCAACTCTAATCACCAAGGGTGTTATAGCCTCTTACAAGAGAAATAACATTGAGGAGAGAGTAAGTCTATATTAACGTTTCCCTTTTTTCTTATTCTCTTTATTATTTTTACCAATTAATTTAAAAACCATATACTATAAAACTAATTATTCAATAATTTAAAATTATCTTATTTAGGTTAAAATGATGAAATTTTCATATTTATGAAAAAAATAAATGCAATACATCTCTTTCCCCTGTTTTAACAACGCCCCGTTAAAGGTTGATTAACCACCTACATAGACATTTCTAAGACAATTCTTATAACCACATTCATGGATGGAAATTATTAATTATATATAATATATAAATAATTAATTACATTTATTATAATCTAATAGAGTTAATCATACTTTTCTATAATTGACTCTTGATGAAAATTGAGAAATCCAAGTAAAACAAGAAATTTTTAGGAAAATCTTAATATCAAAACACATCAATTTCATCAATAGAAATTAATAAATATAATAAAATGATTATAATTGATAAATAATTGTACAAATGTATATAATTAACATATTTATTATTTTTTTAATAAATATATGTTTATTATTTAAGAGGTGAAAAAGTGACAAAATAAAGAAGGAATTAAGGTAAGGGGATTCATGAACCCAACTCTTTTTCATTGGGTTATCCATATTTCATGACATATTTGGAATAAATAGTCCTCTAATGTTCCTTAAATATAATTTCATTATTCTTCCCTCTTATTTTTTGGGATATACATTTTTTTTATTTGATTTTATGGAAAATACAATGATTTTCCAAAATAACACTTCTTTCCAAAACACATCATTGACTCCTCTTGAGTTGTTTATTATTAACTAAAGAATGCTGATTCTTATAGAAAATATTTTTTTTCCATTTTTCATTTTGGAACCAGATGTTTCTTTATGAAATCATAATTTTTGAAATCCTCAAGAAACCCATTCCTTTTCCATGGGTTATTTCGTGAAAGGATTGTTACACATTCTATGTGACATGCATGATTATGTAAAAATTATGATGTGATGACTAGACCAAAATTATATATGCATTGGGTAATGTGTTGTATATCATGAGATAATTTTTATTATATGTGAATATGATGCTAGATTTTTTACAGTGAGGATTTCACATATGTTATGTGTTAACATGATGATAGCTTTATTCACAACTATATGTGGCATTAGACCACTATGACATGATGTTTCATATTTATGCATTTCCACATTCAATAAATTTATCAAATTTTTACCTCATGATATTGATAATGATCCTAGGCTTATGATATGAAGATTATGCTCACCCATGTTATATTGATTCAAGTTCCTTATTCATCCTCTTACATAGATTTTGTCTTACCCCTTTCATTGATGTATATCCTTAGGTAATTGCATGTACTAAGGATAATGTTATATTTTAGAAGGATAATGAAGAAGGATTTAAATAAATTCTTATGTTTTGTTATGTACAAGTTATTGATGAGCCTAATTTTTCTATGAAATAAACCATTGGATCCTAGATTTGTAACTCTATTATGTTGTTTATCTTTAAAATGATGTAATATTTATGTATGAATAATTAGGGCCACTATAGTTGGTATCTATGAATGGTTTAGTTAATTTTGGAATTATGATTAGAAAAAAAGAGTAAAAACCATTAGTAGAAGTCTATGTATAGGTAAAACATCCTAGAAAACTATTTTTAGAAAATTATAGACATAGGGATCCCATAAGATATTCCTTTAGTGTTAATTACATAAAAGAATAAATTACTCATGATTTATTGACTTATGTTTTGTTCTAACATTTTCTATTATAGAAAATGGTAGGAACCAGGAGAAACTAGGCCTAAAATCTGTGTGAGGGACAATGAAACAATTATCCACATGAGATCCTCAATTCCATGGGAGGTTGAGTTCAAAACATTATATAAATGATTACCTAGTTGCCTCGAGAGATGAATAATAACATGAAATATATAGAATGTACATATTCACACATGAAGGATCAATAATCCATTGAGTCTTTAACGAAAAAATGACCATCAATGTTTAGTGGAACTTCTAATCCACATGATGTGGAATAGTGGGTTAACACAATAAAGAAGACATTTTCTATGATCCATTTCTCTAATAAGGAGATGGTGACTCTTGCAATTTATAATTTATATGTAAAAGCTATTCAATAGAAGTAATTGATAAAGAACAAAAATCCAAAGGTTTAAATGGAAGATATGGAGTGGGAATAATTTAAGAAAATATTTCTTACAAAGCATTTCACTTGAACTTTTAAAAAATATTCAATGAGAATTCATATAGCTATAGAAAAAGGAAGGTGAAGTTTTCACATCTTATGATGAAATATTCATAAGGTTTTAAATTTATTCCTTTCATTTTTTTATCAATAATGATAGAAAAATAGATATGTTCATTTTTTTTGAAAATACACCTTTGAAACGATCTAGAAATATAAGAGTTTGGGAATTTTGATGATGTGGTTAAATGTGCTCTTAAAGTAGATATGGAGTTCAAAGAATGGTCCCATGGTTATGGAGATAATAAGTGAAGAATGGGGTTTCATCATTGTGGGTCAAATGACAAATAAGGAAATAGGATCCAACTACCCACATGTCAAAAATGTGGGAAGAAGCATCATGTTAATTACCTCAAAGGGATGGAGAAATTATTCAAGTGTGGGAAAGAAAGACACCATGCTAATGAATATTGAAGATACATGAACAAGATGACCAACATGATAGAGGAAAGGAAGGAACATCCTAATGCACCACCCATGGTTCAATGCTTCAAATATAGGGACCAAGGGTGTAATGCAAGAAAGTGCACTAAACCACATGTCCTTGAGGGCTACCAGTGTCAGCAATCACCAAATTCAAAGGAGTAAGGGAAACCTTATATTATCACTACTAATGAAGTGGAGTGTAAAAATGAATTCATACAAGGTATGATTCCTATTCACTAAATAAGAGAAAATGTATTATTTTATTCTAGTTATACTTATTCATTTATATCCTATTTTTTTCTAGAACTATTGAATTGAAGTCCTGATACCTTTAAGTGGAGATATCCATAAAAAACATAGTGGTGTAATCATTAAAACCCAAGTGTTGGACTGTTCTCCAATAATCATATTTGGGATTATTCATCTTGAAAATCTTATTATATTTCCCTTGTTGATATTTGATGCTATATTGGACATGTATTGGCTTTCATTATATATAGAAAAAATCAACTATTGGAAAAAATATATTTTTATATTCTGAACCATCCCATGATCCTCTAAAAATGCAAGGAATATCATGAATATTCTTTGGAAAATCCATCAACAGTGTGGGTGTTGATACCCTGTAGAAAATCATACCTTGCCCAAATGGTTGAGTCAAATGAAGGTATTAACCTAGAGGAAATGTCCATTTTTAGGGAATACATTGATGTATTTCTCAAAGAGTTACTTAGAATCCCATGATCGTGAGCTAGAGTTCTCAATATATCTCATACCCAGAGCCACTCCTATCTCGAAATTCCCATTTAGGATGGCCTTGATTGAAATGGAGGAGTTAAAGAATTATCAACAAGAGAATTTGGAAAAATGATTCATAAGCCCTAGTCAATCACCTAGGGGGGAACCAATGCTCTTTGACAAGAAGAAAGATAGATCAAAACAGGTGTATATCAATTACCAAGATATCAAAAACATCACAATAAATTAAAATTTTCCTCAACCAAGGATCGATGACTTTGTCAATAAACTAAGAGGAGTGAAATAATTCTCAAAGGTGTATCTATTGTATGGATATCATCAATTAATGTTGAAGAAGGAAGATATTAAGAAGACTACTTTTCTTACAAGGTATGGGCACTATGAGTTTATATTAATTCCCTTAAGACTTACTAATTTTCCTACAATCTTTATGGATTTGATGAATATATTTTTTAGAGACCACCTCAACTAATTTTTTGTACTGTTTATCGATTATATTCTCATTTATTCCAATATTAAGTAGGAAAATGAAGAGAATCTAATGATTGTGTTGGTTATCTTAAGGATGGAGAAAAAGTATTCTAAGTTCAAAAAGTGTGACATTTGGATGCAAGAAGTCACATTATTGGGGAGCATGATCAAAATTTATGGAATTAATGTGTACCCTTCAAAGACAAAGGCAATTTACGAATAACCTAGACCCACTAGTGTCATAGAAATCTATAGTTTTATAGATTAGCTCGTTAATATTTACATTTTGTGATAAATTTATCATTATTATTTAGCCAACTAACTAATTTACCATAAAATGGGGTAAATTATTTATGGATGAAAGATATGAGAATGTTTTAAGGAGATCAAGAAGAGGCTAATCATTGTTCTTGTACTATAATTTCACAGCCAAGATAATTGTTTCACTGAGAGGGGGAGAGATTGAATCAGTGATATATTTTTCTTCTATATTTCCTTAATTATGTAATAACCTTAGAATCCTATTAAATATTTCTTTCCCTATTGAAAACAATTAAAACTCACATCTATTAGAACACATGAATTTATAAGTATCACTATTCAATAAGAATAGCTACATCCTTTCTATGATTTTGAAATGTTTTAATACCACACAATTTGTTAGAAAATAATCCTTTTGTGTGGAATACAATGAGTAGGATATTCCATTTCACTCATGTAGCTCTATATAAACAACACTATAGTGAATCTGATCCTTCTATAAAAAATTATTAAATACAAGGTTTTGTAATAACACATGATATGGTGATTCGTTATCAACTTTCACAAATGTATTATTTTAAAAAAATTCTTCAATTTCTTACCTAGAAGTTGGTAAGAACTTTTCTAAATATTGTTACAAAACTCAGTATGATTTCCCAAACCAATTTCTTACCTAGAAGTTGGTAAGAACTTTTCATTATCAATTTTCAAAAATGTATTATTTTTGAAAAATTTTGTAACTCCATTGTGTATAAATAACAAGAAAAATTATGATTGTTTATAACCTTCCCACCAGAGAAAATGTTTCATCAAAATAAACACCTTCTATTTTAGAGTAACCTTTAAAAACTAATATTTCCTTGTTTGTTATCACTTCACCTTATTCATTCATTTTGTTCTAGGAAACCCCCTATGTACCAATACCATTTTTGTTATCATGATTAGGTATGAGTTCCTATGAATCATTCTTTTCTACCTGGTCTAACTCTCCATTCATGGAACGAACCCATTTTAGGTACTCAACATCTTTTTTCACATCATTTGGCCCAATTTTTGAATACAAATAAGTACCTGTAATGGAATTTTTTGTTCTTATTGATTTACCCTTTTTATGTTGAACACCAATAATGTTTTAAGTTTCTACTAGCTTCCACATATTGGGATGAGATTTTATAGATTATTCTTCATCACTCGAAATAGCTGAGTATGATTCTTGTTTTTTAGAAGGATTACAATTGGATGTGTCCTTATCAAAAATGTTGACAAAACATTCTTAATCCTGCTCAACTTCATTATCTGTTTGATTATATTTATCCTTAATATATTTTTCAATAACTTTCAAATTATTAGAATAAAAAATTCTTTCAATTTCTTTTTTGAAACATCTATATCCTCTTCTTTCTAGATCATAACTAAGAAAAATTCCATCTTCACCTTTCTGCTCAAACTTTCTGAGATTTCCACCTTTCTTCATTATAATGCATGGACTACTAAAACCTCTTAAGTGTTTAAAACATGTTGTTTTTCTATTAAAAAGTGTGAATAGTGTCATATAAAAATATGGCCTATGAAAACATTAGTTTTGAATATAAACAATAGTACTCATGGGTTGCCTCCAATAAGAATGGGAATGACCTTGGTAAAGTAACATAGTTCTCTCCATTTCCACCAAACTTATATTCTTCCATTTATCAACCCAATTTTGTTGAGGTGTGTATAGGGAACTATACTCATTAAAAAGTCCATCCTTCATAGGATAACATTCAAATTATTCATTCTTATACTCATCACCATTATTAGTTTTCAAATTTTCCACTGAATAGTCACTTTTCTTCTCAGATTTTCTCCTAAAACCATTAAACATTCTCCGAGCATATGATTTATGTTACATATTAATAACACAAGTAATGTGATTAAATTCATCAATGAAAGTGATGAAGTAAATATCATCATTATTTTATTGTTTTGTCATTGGTCCATAGATTTCGGAATGAATAAGTTCCAAGGGTTTTTTTGAACTAATATCAACATTCTTATACACAGACATTGTAATTTTTCCAGTATGAAAAATAGTGCAACAAAAATCGATTATTCATTGAAAATCAAGAATATCTTGAACACAGTATCCCTTCCATAACTTACTATTTTTTATTTGAAACATGTTTCCCATCCTTTTATGCCATAATTAATTTTCTTCTACCATACCCATGTAATAAGAGTATTGTACCTCACCAACTTGAAATAAGTTTCCTTATGTATGTTGGCCTCTTGTAACTACCTTTTCATCCTTATCAATTTTCACAAAAAATAAATCTTTCCCAAAGCTAACATTGTTACCTTCATCACACAATTGTGAAACACTCAACAAGTTATGTTTCAACTCATCAATATATAAATATTTCTTAGATTTAAACTTTTCTTTCCCAATGATAGTTGATCCAACACCTTTGATTATTATTGTTTCATCCTTGTTAAATGTCATAGTTACCTCTTTGATGTGTTTTAAATTATTCAAATAAATTTAATATCCTTTCTTGTGTGAGGAACACCCACTATCAAGAATCCAAGGTTGTTCACCTTTAAATGATTTGAGGGTAGTTTTAACAACAATATAATTTTCTTTCTTCACTTTCAGCTTATGAGAAATGATAAGAAAATTATATTGTGCCGGTAACAAAAAAATAAAACCCTTAGAAAGATTACCTAGTTGTACACATCTCTAACAAATAGTTTCTTGGGGTTGGAACCTATTCTTAATTTTTACACCATCATTATCAGGTTTCTTTAGAATTCATTTTCATACTTATTATTTTGAGAAGATTGACTCCCCTTAAACGTATGACTTTCATAACCTATGGAATAGTAGTAATGTTGCTGGTTGAACCAGAAAATATTTATTTTATTTATGATTCCATCAAAATACCATTAGTAACCATAGAAATAATATTTTCCTCTATAGCTTCCATACTGACTAGAGTTATGAATATGTTTCTTAGAAACCTTCTAATCTGAATTTTTTTGACCACCAAGCTTTTTGTTATCAATCAGAATCTTCCTTTTTAGCTTATTTCTGCTTTTATCCTTGTCATCACTAGAAATAGTAGAAACATTTACATATTCATAATTTTTAGAAACATTTTTAGACTCAGGTTTTTCAAAAAACTTATGAATTATCATCTTTGTTAACCTTAGCCACATGCATAAATTTCTAAGAGTTCGTATTTCTAGAAATAATTCTATCCTTCCTATCTCGTTTTGATGGTTACTTTTTTTTATCCTTTTCAGTTTTTTCCTTATGAAAACTTTCACCAACTTCATATATATAATAAATGGAAATATAATTTTATTTTCATCTTTACACCGTTTTTACTAGACAAGTTCTAACTATTATTTTTATGCCTTTAACTTCAATTCTAGATGTTCATTATAATTCTTTTCTTCCTTAAGATATATTTTAAGTTGAGTTTCTTCTTAATCAGAACTATTGATTATGAATTATTCATCATTAATTATTACACTAAAATTATTCTTACAAACATGCTCAATAGAATTTTTGGATTGAGCTTTACTATCTTCTTATTCATTATCTATAGATAAGAAAATACACCTTTAAGATTTTGAGAATTTTTTAACATTCCCTATATAATAAAATTTTCCTTTCCATCCTATTTCTTCCATGACCTTCTTGGCCTTATTTATTCTTCGTCACCATCTTTTTCTTTCTTTCTTTGTGGATATTTTTTTGTAAATTACCCAATGAATCCATAATCAAATCATTTCAATGTAAAATTCCCTTTATATTTACCTATACCACATCTCACATTTTTAGAATAAAGGGATAAATATCATCATGATTTTTACATACCTAATTTTCAGAAACAAAATAACCACCTTCTTCTTCAATAATAATCTTCTTTGAATTCTCTTTCTTCACAGTATTGAATGAAATTTCTCTATAAAATTTTATTTTTATTTTCATATCTTTATACCTAATTATTTTATAAGTGATGAGAGTTCTATGAAAGTCGTCTATAGATAATTTATTATGATATCTATCTTCTAATTAATAAACATTAGCATAAAAATTGTAAGTAATAATTCTTAATATCTTTTCAATAACTATAGAATCCTAAAACTTTTAAAAAAGACATCTGATAGTGTTGTTGATGTTATTTAACCAGGTAAATAAGTCCCCAATAGATTCATTCCCACCCATTTTCATGTCTTCATACTTCAGCCTCTAGATTTGTAATTTTTCTTCTTCCATTTTGTATTGCATTCATATATGTTTTTCAGCTTATCCAATATACCTTTAGCTATGGAAACACCCTTCACCCTTAAAAATTAACTTTTAGAAAGTTATGATAGTAAATAATTCTTGTCCCTTCCATCTCTATCAAGATTATTCTTATCAATAGATTAAGATGAAATTTATCATCAATAGGAGGAAATACATATATTGCTTCTTCAAGAAAATCATATCTAATAGACATAAGATGCGGAAACATTATATCTGTCTAGATATGGTAATTATTACCATAGAAAACCAGGATTCCTTTATTGTTGACAAAATTCAAATTATCCATCAAATTCTCTTCAAAACATCAACAAAGAATAAATTAAGGGAACCTATCTCTGATACTAATTTTAATTCCCCAGTCAAGATAACTGTATCACTAAGAGGGGGAGGGGTGACATAGTGATATATTTTTCTTTTATACTTACTTACATATTAAAAAACATTTTTCTCATGTTAAATATTTATTTTTCTATTGAAAATAATTCAAACCCACATCTATAAGAACACAATAATTTACAAGGTTTATTATTCAACAAGAATATCTACATCCTTGGTATTGTAAGAAAATGATCCAATACCACACAATCCACTAGAATACAATCATTTTGTTTGGAAAACATTGAGTAGGAAATGACCTTTCACTTGTGTGTCACTATGTAAAAAATTCAATAGTGTATATTATCCTTCCAAAACAAATTATTTAATACAAATTTTTGTAAAAAAACATGTTATTATTATTCTTTATCGACTATCACAAATGTGTTCTTTTTTATAAAAAATATTTAATTTCTTACCTAGAAGTTGGTAAAAAGTTATATGGGATTTGTTATA
This sequence comes from Viscum album, assembly GCA_963277665.1. Classification (NCBI taxonomy): domain Eukaryota; kingdom Viridiplantae; phylum Streptophyta; class Magnoliopsida; order Santalales; family Viscaceae; genus Viscum; species Viscum album. Next base: position 943,134,972 of record OY728148.1, read on the forward strand.
AAACTCAGTTTGATTCTCCTAGTCTAATTTATCAATAAGATAAATATATGACCTTGTTAGAATATATTTGAGAAAATTCTGAACCATTTCTTCTTCAATCTAGACATCCCAATACAATATTTCCAGTTTGACGATTCAGCCCAATATGATGACCAGTTGAATAAAATCTTGTCTTTTCTCATATTCTTCTTCTATATGAAATACTTCTTCAACAAAATTCAATCAGGAAACCTCTTATTCACACTAAATCTCTATCTTGTCTCTTATTCACCATGAATAGCACATCTATCATAAATTAAAAAGTAATTTCTCTTTTTTACTCACCCCAAATATGGTTTGGGTGGGATTCCTGAAAATTTTTCCTCGCATTTACATTTAACAAATCTATATGTTCCTTTGAATTTCAGGTTCATCTTTCCTTAATATATGCTTCTCAACACTTCTCGATCCACCATGAATCTTCAAATATATTTATCTATACTTTATACTTTCTTTAAAAACATTATTCTGATTCTAATTTCCCATTATGATTTGTCATTATGATCCAACTCATTAGGATGAAGACAAATGTAAAATAATATATTCTTATTTGTCTATTTTCATGACCCACTTGAATGATAAAAAAAGTAATTAAACTTATTTTAAATGGTTTCCTAAATTATTGTTAAATCCTGAATTTATTCTTCACATTTACCACCACATAATTTTTATTTTCATTACATTCATCAGTTTCAAACAATTCATCCTTTGATGATTATGATGGCATACCGAGTCTGATAGACCTTTATCAACATCATCAACTTAAACAACTTCTTTTTCTTCTAAATATGATACCTGTCAATTTTTATCACAAAAAATTCAAACTTTGATGAATATGATGACATGATAAATCCAATGGATCATCATTAAGAGCTTAGAGATTTTTTTAATATGATGCTCGCTATCTTCTTTATTTTAGGATATAAATATTTTTGGCATTCATTTTATCTAAAAACTAGCACCTTCATTATGATCATCCTCCTTCTCTATTAAACAATTATTCATCTAGTAATATCATTATGATGATATTGAGACTGTAATGATTCAAATTCATCAAATTTATTCTTTAGTAAACTTTCAACAAGTACCCTTAATTCCTTCATGACATTAATTATGTTGAATATCAGCTTCATCGTCATATAAATTACCAAGTAAAGTGTTTCTACTTACCTATATTTTATCAACATCTTTCATTCCTTCTCAACCTGAATATGATTTGTATGATTATGATCAAACTGAATATGATAGGAAGAATCTTTTTCTTCTCATTATTTCATCAATAAATCATCACTATATTTATAATATACTAATGATTTATCAGAACTCCAAGATCAGCAAAGCATCATTATATTTTCATCGATGTCAAGAAGAAACTGATTTTCCCCATTACAATTAAAACATTCATTCTTGATTCAGGGTGAGTATAATGATCCTCTTCATCCTGAAAACATATTCCCAATACAATGGAATTTATTAACCATTGTGAGTATTATTTTCTTGAATATGATGGTCAGTCTGATTTTAACCAAATAAAAAGTGAGGTGATTTATTTTCTGCATAAACTTCCTTGACAACAAAAAATAATACCTAAATATTATAGTCATCCTTATCATCTCGGTCTTAACATGTAGTCAAACTACCAATATGTGGAAAAGGATTTGTGATATATAGTGATGATTCAAAGAATGTCTTGGTTTGTGTACTCATGCAGAATGACAAAGTGATATCCTATTCCTCATGATAGTTAAAGATCCATGAGAAGAACTACCTGGTGAATGATCTAGAGTTAGATGATATGATCTTGGCTCTAAATATTTGTGCGCACTATCATTATGGTGAGAAGTTTGACATATATACCGATTATAAGAGTCTAAATTATATACTCACATAGAATTAAATCAATATTCATCAAAGAAAATGGCTTGGTCTAATCATGGACAACAATTTCTCTATTCACTACAATCCGAGAAAGGAGAATAAGTTAGATGATGCTCTTAAAATAAAAAAAATTCTACTATATCAATGATGAAAATAGAGAGAGACTTTATCTTCATGTATATGAAAAGGATATGTCTTGAAATCCTAACTATATGGAATATATCCCACCTCTTTCAAATGATTTCCCAACCATCTATCTAAGTGAAGACCAAGGAGATATAAAGGGATGATCTAGAGCTAAAAATGTTGAAATAAATAAAAGAATGTGATCTACATGAGTTCCAAATTGATGAGGATTATGTAATTTAGTTTTTAATGAGGCTTTGTGTTCCTTCAACACCTGAGATAATGACCATGCTATTGTATAATGCACATATCCTATCATTCTACACTACCCCAGAAGTACTAATATGTACCATGATCTTTAGGAACACTTTTTATTTGACTACATGAAGAAGGATATTACAGAGTATATATCAAGGTGTTCGTTATTCCATCATGTTAATGTAGTGGGAAAAAATTCCAAACGGATGATGAATCCATTTCTTATAACCATGTGGAAATGGGTGAATATCACCATGGACCTTATCACCAGTCTCCCAAAAACATCCATTGAAAAAATACGACATGGTTTGTAGTGGATTAACTCCCCATGACTGACCACTTTATCACTATTTGGGAAGATTTCTCACTTGACAAAATTTCCAAGATATATGTGAAGGAAATGGTGAGGTTTCATGGGCTTCCACTTTTGATCTTATTTGATTGTGATCCAATGTTGATCTCTAAATTCTATAGAACCATTCAATAATATTTAAGTACTAAATTAAATTTTAGCATGACCTATCACCCCCAAACTGATATAAAATCTAAAGGGAATATTCCAGCACTTGAGGACATGCTAAGAGCACACTTGATGGAATTTAAAGGAGGATGTGATCAACATATCCCATTGGTTGAGTTCTCATATAAAAACAACTTCGACTCGATTATTTAAATGGATCTATATGAATCTTTGAATGTTAATCAATGTAGAACTCAAAATATTTTGGGATGAAGTTGTGGAATGAAAGATACATGGACCTAATCTTGTTAAATTTATGGAAAAATAGATTCAATCCATACAAAAACTTATAAAAGATACCTAGAGTCGGTAAAATAGCTATACTGACTAATACTAAAGGGACTTTAATTTTGATGTTAGAGAAAAAGTTTTCCTTTGAATATAACCATGGAAGAGAGTCATACACTTTTTAAAAAATGGGAAGTTTCAGCCCGAGGAATATTGGCCCCTTTGAGATCCTTGATCGCATAGGATTAGTGACATATCAACTTTCTTTTCCACAATGTATGGATCAAGTTCCTGATTTGTCCAAAACTAATTTTATGGAAATAATAAGGCCATTTACCTTCCATTATTGAGTTTGGTTGGTTTTTTATAAATTTTTATTAGGTAAAATTTTGGGTAAAACTAACATGTTTTCAAAATAACCAGCGATTCCTTTTCCTCCCTTATAAAAAGTCACAACCTCTCTTCATTCCTCACACCTCTCAAACCAATTAGTTTCAACCAATATCTTCCCATATAGATTTCAGAAATCCCAACCCTAGACCTTGAATCCTCCCTTTGGATAGAAATCCTTACAAGGAAACCTTTTGGTAAAAACCAAAAGTAGTTACCAGATTAAGAGGTAACATCTTATCTTAAGATTTTTTGTTTTATTTCCATTATCCAAACCCTCATATCTTATTATTTTATTATTATATAAATAACCATATCCTCAATATATTAGTACGTTTTATTCTAAGGGTAATACCTATACTTAAATATACTTACATTTAATGGGTAATGAACATATTGTGTCAGTGTAAAGTGAAATACTGCCTCACAAAAAACGACGATTGTTCATTTTACTTTACAAACATTCATAGTTGGCCATTATGATGGAAAAAAAATTTATATGATATAAATGATATTTATTAATTATTTATTCTAATTTAATCTGTTTATAATACACACCCTTAATACTTTCTGTTTTTCATTAATATGATAACATCGTTTGAGGAAGTATGGACTACCGCCCCTCAAAGCAATGTGATTCATTCACATGATCCATGTAATGAATAATGAATGATTATAACTAAAAAGATATGAAATAAATAACCTCTATATGATATAAATAAAATAATTAATTTTTTTGGAAATATACTTTATATATCTATATCAATTTCTTTATTACCCCTTCACACACATAAAAAGTGACAACTTCATTCATAGATGTATCGACTACTGCCTCCTCGACACGATGTGATTCGTTTTACACCACAATAATTATATATATAATTATATATGATTAAATAATATATTATTTATTTTATATTGGTCATTCTGGAAATATTTGGTGTTACTTACCTTATATCCATAATGATCATTGAAAAATAATAACATCACTCATGCGTGCATACGACCTACCATCACTATGACTGTAATGTTGGTTCATCTTTCATTACCATATTTAATAATTTATTTTAATGGTATAATTAATGAACGAATATGATAATTATTTCATGATTATTATTCTTTAGATGTCATATAATGACCCCTTTGACAATAGTTGACCTACCAATGTGTTTTTTGACACATAATCCGAATTTGGTTTAAATGGATGATGTAAACAGAATTGTTTAAGTAGTTGTATACAACATAGTATAAAGTGAAATAAATGTAATGTTGAACATGAAAATATTTCTGAAGAAATTAGAAAATTAAAATAAGTTTATTATATAGTAAGTCAAAGGACGTTCTCCCAAAATGAAACTCAAGGTAAGGTATTTACATTTGTCTTTTTACATCTATGAGATAAATGTCATGTTCACCATTTAGTTATTTTGTGTGGTGTATCTACTACCCATTTTGATATTTTATATCATGAATTATTTTAACATTATGGTATTTAAAATATTCATTCAATATTATTCCTTCATCAGGCATATGATTTAAATTGTATTAGAGTGTAATGGGGCACTTTGGGATGTTTAAATATTATTTTCCTTATGAGTAGTACTAATGATCTCTCAATGGAATTACCATTCTTGGATATTATATATCCATTTTTCAATAAAACCATTCATTATTATCTGTTTATTCATGTCCATTTTCATGTATTAGTACTATTTTTTCCTCTCTTTGGTACTCAAAATATTTTAAAAAATTCTTTTAAGAAAACTCATCTTTATTTCTCTCTTTAGTCAGAGAACCTGTTTTCTTATAAAACCCATTTTTTAATAAAAAAAATTCAAAAATGATTTAAAAATGATTTGGTAAAGGAAGTTTTACCCTTTTTTTCTTTTACCATTGTTTTCAAAGGAATATTCTAATAACATTTTTAACAATTCATTTTTTAACCTTTAACAATGAAAAACGAATGTTCTTTTACCTCATATGACAAGTACATATTTACCCACCATCATTTATTTGAAGTTTCCTTTTCATGTATAAAAGGTTAATTTTTAAAGAAAATGTATTTAAAATTTATTTTCAAATAAAAAATTTTCAAAAATGTTTTTCATAATAAAATGATATTTTCCTCAAGGATTTTTTTAATTATTATTTTATAGTATTTATATTAATCATCAACAATAACCATTTATTTTTACTCCACAAGAGATTAATTTATTGAAACCATCCTTATTCTTTCTCAAGGAGGCTTATTATAGATTTGTGTAAAGATAATATTCACATTCACTAATTTGAATCATTTGTTATTCTCCTTAAAATATTCAATATTCTATGATCATTGAACATTTAATTTCCCCCTAATTATCCATTTCATTCATCATGTATATTACTATTACCTAAACCCTATTCCAGTTTACATACAATGTGTACATTGATAGTTAATTTATTATTTGGGAAAATATTGATAATTTCATATACTTTATTCAATAAAGATATTTGATAAGGGATGTTAATTATTTTGATTATTCAATATGAGTAATTATTTGGACAGGAAATGACGGGAGGAGCCTAAAATTTATATAGGTCCTCAATGAATCGATAGGTTCTCATGAGAAAAATTAGTTTAACAGATTAGAATTTTTTAAACTATCTTGTGAATGTTATTGATGATATAGTTTCACGTGTTCCTCAAACATGATGTATATTAAGAAATCATTTCCCTCGTTTAGTTTTGGTTATTATCCATCCATGATATTTTACATCGACATATCTAAGGATACATTTCATTTTCAGTTATTTAGATAGAATGTGTTTCAGTTTCTTACCTTTCCATATTTATTTTGCTTTATCTAGTAATTTCAATGGAATGTGTTTTCAGTTATTACCTTTCCATAATATTTATGATATTCCTTATCATTTTATTGATTATATAGTGAACTTACATTGTTTTTTGATTATATGGAATGTGAGTTCATTTATTGACCACGTCATAATTATTATTCTCATTGATTCAATAGTACTTCAACATTATTTTTCCCTTACAGATAATTTGAGCTCACCATTTTTATGTTTATTTCCATAGTAATCCACGAAGCATACATTGAAAGATATAAAAGGATTTACTAGATGGATTAGATTTATCCTTGAAGTTATTTATTTAGAAAGAATAAAAAATTATGTTGGAATTAGTGTATTCTTTTCTCATGTATGTATCTCGTTTACCAAGAATAATAAACTCTCGATCCTTCGGGATTTAATTCCTTGTAATATTTCCAATGTAATAGTTGTAGACATTGACTCTGGGCTTTCTGGGGTCAGGTTACTACTGTTTGTATTAGAGGAAGTTTAGTATCATGCTTCACAACTAGATTTAGGGAAACATTGGTTAGAGAACATAGACCTAAGGTAGAATTTGAGGATAAGAATAGAATAAAATCCTAGAATTTTGGTCAGGTAGAGATTATGTGGTTATTTCAAAAAATACATCCATGTCTGGATAATTCAAGTGTATGTGGTTTTGATGCATATGTAGCTAGGATTAATAACTATGACAAGGTATTTTGAGCCTAACTTGGGGTAACCTGGTATACAACAATGAGCCTTACTGCACAACTTCTTTGACATTCATGGGGGATATGTTTAGAATAATTTATATTTTCATTAAAAACCACCATGAAGGATTTTTACAATGAATAACCTAGGTTAAAACTAGGGTGTTTAGATTGAAAATAGGGTATCATGATTTAAAACTCCTATAAATGATATTATGAATAAACTCTAGACTAAGGAAATATCTATGAGGAAATAAGTGGATGAAGTATTTATGTATTAGGTTTGTATTGAAATATTTAGTAAAATGTCTATTTTGTGATTAACCTAATTTAATGGATTTCCATCAAATTTATTTAAGGAATTATATTAATTTTTTTAGAAAAGGAAGACCTATAAGATGGGTGATAGCCAATCAAATCTAGCAAGGCTGCGGGTCTTAAACCCATGACGAAATGATGATAAGGGTTTCTTTCCAACCACTAACCTATGAAATTTCCTGGTAATTTTTTCAATTATTTAGTTTAACAATTTGATGAATTAACATTAATAATAAACTAGTAGTTTCACTTTTGAGGATTAGATATTAATCTATTAACCATATTGGTTTTGGAAGATAGTGAAAGAAAATTGTTAGAATTTTCACTCTTTTATAGGCCTCGGGATCCATTAAATATTTCTTTTAGTGCTTCGGGCATTAAAAAAACATTATTAGGTATTTAATTTCTAGGAGTAAAGGAATTAATTAGAATTTGATCAATGCAAAACCAACATTTAGGATATTTCATATGAAATTGAACATTATCATGTAATAATATTTCATTATATTCTTATGTAGTAAAATAATTACCCAACATTAGGAAAATGTCTTAAAAATAAATTTTTTTCCCAATAACTTAATTTCTGTTGAATCTGTGGTCTTCTAAATCATCACAGATTTATGGCTTTGAGGTCCTCAACTTTCCATTGATCATTCAGTTGTTTGTGATTGATGACCCCATTAACTCTATATAAATATTTACATTTTTCCTATAAGTATTTATTTACAATGATGTTATCTTATTAGAGACCTAGTTACATGGTCGTACATGTGGCCTATATACTTTTTACTCTACCTTTAATAGGGGATGACTTATAAACCCTTCTCAGGATGTGGGATTTCAAACATAGGAAGTATCAAAAAATCTATCACCATGATCGAGTTTAAATTGCGAGGATGTAATTTAAATAAGGTGGGGAGAATTTGATGAACTAAAAATCTAAAGTAAGAACCTTTTATTCGATAACATGTATGACACGCGACATCGAACACGTAAGGTAATATAATATCTTGAAACTTTATAAAATATTTACTATTTAAAATAGATTCTAGGTATTTCAATACATGAAACATTGAGTTAGCTTATGTTTCATGCAAGAAAGGCCTTCCTTGATAGATTATGTTACATGAAATAGTGGGCTTCCTTGGTAGCTTGAGTTACATGAAAAAATGACCTTCCTTGATAGTTTCCATTACAGGCAAGACCGGTTTTCACCAAATAATAATGTATTATTAAAATAATATTCTTTAATTTAATATGATATAACCTAGCCGTTATGTTAGAAGTTATAAATAGTATTAACTAGATTATAAAAATTTATGGTTTATATAAATAAAAAATGAATTCACTGGTAACCAACTATTGATAAATGAAAATAAGAACCAATTGGATAAAAAAAGAAATATTTTTATTTATATACATCCAAAGGAGTTTTTTCTTAATAAACATAGTTAATTAAAATTAATTAATGATTTTAATTAATTATATATGTTATATTTTAAATAAAATATTTTTTATATTTATACATTATGTTTGATATGCATAAGATAAGAATAAATCCTATTTTACATATAAAACATAAATTTTTATAACAGCATATTTACCACCTTTTAATAGAGAACCCATTTTAAATTATAATTTTGACACATTAATTTCTTTAATAGGTAAAAATAAATTTAATCATGGAAATTATAATATAATAATTATTTTATGGTGAATTTTTTATATTTTTCTGAAACATTTCATATTTAATGAATAGTTAAAAATACTGAATTTTAGTTCAAAACATCATTTTTTATCTAATTTATTTATAAGGATAAATTATATTTTTAATTGGGTTTAAAGATTAATTAGATAATATTTTTATAAATTAGTACACTGTAATTAATTATAATAAATTTTAATTTTAAATTGATTATAAAAAATAGAAAACTTTCATACCTTTTTACCTTAAAAACATGCATTGTCGTCCCATCTTCGGGATTAAATTTAAATTAATTACTACCAATTCTATGATTTGAATTTGTAAAAATTGATTCCATATTTGGAATAAAAATAATTTATAATTTCTAATAATGCTAAATTTGGTTTTTATAAAAATATTAGTGAATGTAATTAAAATTAATTACAATTATTAAGGTAAAATTTAGCTTAATAAAGGACTAAACCTTTAACAAAAGGAGCACAATTACCTAGAAACTTCTCCAAAACCCCTTTTATGGAAATAATTAGGAAATTAACCTTCCATTATTGAATTTGGTTGGTTTTTTATGACAACTTTTTGGTTAAAACATTGGTACACCTAACTTGATTTCAAAAGATCAAGTGAGTCCTTTCCTCCCTTATAAACGGCCGCCACCTCTCCCCATTCTTGACAAATCTCAAAACACATAGATATGAAGAATATCATCGAATATAGCATCCCAAAATCACTCCACTAGAACTCTAAGCCTCCATTTTAGTATAAATCCTTCCCATGAATCCTTTTGGTAGAAACCAAAAGTAGTTTCCCAATTAAGAGGTAATGTTTTCTCTCATGCAATCTAGTTTTATTTACATTCTCCAACCACTCATATATTATTAATATATTATTATATAACAACACACTTATCCTTAATATACTAGTATTTTGTTATGGTAAAGGTTATACCTACAATTACACACGCTTCCATCTAATGGGCAAGGAACATATTGTTTCTGTGTACAAAAAACTATAGCCACAAGAAATGATGATTGTTCATTTTACTTTACCAACTTTCATGGTTGAAAGTTATGATGGACACTCTGTTAATATATTATATTTATGAAATTTATTATTTCTTTGTACTTATTTAATTTTTTATAACAAATACCTTTAATACTTTCCATTTTTAATAGGATAACTTTGTTTGATGAGTGTGGATTACTGCCCCCTCAAAGCGATGTGATTTGTTCACACGATCCATGGAATGTATAATTGATGATTATAATTAAGAATATGTGAATAAAAAACTTCATATTATATTAATTAAATAATTATTTTTCTATATATATACTATATATATATATCATTTTATTTATTACCCTTTCACACACTTAAAAAGTGATAATGTCCTTCATGGACATGTGGACTACCATCTCCTCAACATGATGTGATTCATTTTACATCACAATAATTCTTTATAAAATTATATATGAATTAATAATATGATATTTATGATATAATGATCTTTTTGGAATGATCTGGTGTTACTTACCTTCTCTCCATAACAATCATTGAAAAATAAGAGCATTAATCATGCGTACGTACAACCTACCATCTCCATGATTGTAACGTTGGTTCATTTTTCATAACCATATTTAATGATTTATTTTAAATGAATAATTAATGAAAAAATATGATAATTATTTCATGATTATAATTTTTTATATGTTATATAATGATCCCGTTAACCATAGTTTTCCTACCAATGTTGTTTTTGACACATAATCCGAATTTGTTCTAAACACCCAATGTAAAAAAAGTTTTTCAAGTAGTTTTATTAAACATAGTAAAAAGTGAAATAAAAGTAATTATAAACATGAAAAATATTCTCAATAAATTATAAAATTTAAATAGATTTATTATAAAAGAAGTGAAAATATGTTCACCCAAAAGGAAACTCAACGTAATGGATTCTAATCTCACTTTTTACATCTGTGAGATAAATGTCATATACAAAATTTGATTATTTTGTGTGGTGTATATACTACACATTTTGATATATAATATCATGAATTGTTTTATCATCATTGTATTTGAAAATTCAATTCAATATTATTCCTTCATGAGGCTTATGATTTCAAAATTTTCAAAGTTTGAATGGGACACCTTGGGATGTTTAAAGATTATTTTCCTCAATAATAGTACTAATGATCTTTCAATGGAACACCCATTAGAGGAAATTGTATAAATTTTTTTCAACATACCCTTTCATTATTATCTAGTTACTAATGACTATTTTCATTTATTAGTACCATTTTTACACTCTTTGGTACTGAAAATGTTTTATATTTTTTTTAAGAAAACCCACCATTATTTATCTCTTTAGTTTGGGAACCTATTTTCTTTTAAAAATCACGTTTTAATAAAAAAAAGTCACATATATTTTTAAAATGATGTGGTAAATAAATTATTATCCTTTTTTTATTGTACATTTGTTTTCAATGGAATATTATTTTCTATTTTAAAATAATTCATTTTTCTAAATTTTAACCATGAAAATAAAATATTCTTTTACCTCGCACGACAAGTACGGATTTACCTATCGTTATTTCTTTGATGCTTCCCCTTCTTGTCTAAAAGGATACTTTATAATGGAATTTTTTGAAAAGTGATTTTCAATGAAAAGTTTTTCCAAAAGGTTTTCCTAATCATAGGATATTTTCCCCAATTTCTTTTAGATATCGTTTTATAGTATTTCTATTCAACAGCATCAACAAAAATTTCTAAAAAACTAGGATTATCCAATACTTGGGCTTTAACAGCACTTGCTAAAAAAATTATAAAGACCCTGTTTTTTAGTGCTAAAAACATTATTAAATGAGGTATTTAATAATAATGAAAAAACATTGTTAAAGGGGGACCTTTATCAGCACTTTTAAAAAAGAACTGATAAATGGGATCTTTTAACAGCACTTGTAAAAAAACACTATTAATGGGGGGTCCTTATCAGTGCTTTTTAGAAGCGCTGATAAAGTCCCCTCTTTATCAATGCTTTTTCAGTAGCACTGATAAAGGTATACTTAAAAAAATCATTAAGAATAAAATATTAATATTTAAATATATTTATATTGATATAAATTTAATATATATTTTTTAAAATATGTTTTAGATAAGGTAAATAGAATTTTACACTTAATATATAAGATATTTTGTGAAAATGGATTACAAAATAAATAAATAAAAATTTAATTAATAATTTTTTTCTTATTTCTAATTAATAGTCATTTAATATCAATTTGATGATAGAAAATCAAAAAAAATCTAATATAAGTTGAAAACGTAACTCAAATGTCAAACAGTGATAACTTTTGATCTTGGTGTCCATTTATGCTCTACCACATATTAAATCAAATTTTTTGATGAGATCTACACCCTTAGTGACAATGGTAAACCTCTATCACATGTTTAAAGACCAAAAAATCTCATAAGATCTCAAAAATAGAGTTTTTAGTCAGGGTACCCTGATTTTTTGACATTTGATGGATTTTCAACCTATTTTAAGGGGGTCTTATTGCATTTTTTGGTGGTGACTAATTTTATTCTTAGTTATTACATTTATATTTATATTATGGTTTTGAAATGTATTCATTTTTCATAATTTAAAGTTATTTATAATTAAATATATGCATGTTTCTTATGTTTACTTATAATAAATCAAACATATAAATACATATATAAACATATTTATGTAAAACTATATATTCTAATATATATAAATAAATACATATTCTAAAGATGTATTTAAAATAATATCCTTCCATTTTTACATTATATATACATATACATATGTGTGTATTAATAAAGAGATATATATTTATATTATATTCTATTATATATAAATGAATATAATATATAATATATTTAATTAAATAAAAGTATATATATATCACACACACACATATATTGGATAAATGTATTTTAAAATAATTATATAAATATATGTAAATATATATATATATATATATATAAACATAAATATCATTAAATAGACATCAAAACAATAGTGTAGTGGTAAAGGTGTTCCATCTTCGAAGGAGAGGTCTAGGGTTTGAATCCATGAAGATGCACATAAGGATAGAAATTCAAAAAGTGATGATAAAAGGTGGCGGGGTGAAAAGCACTGATAAAGGGGGGTGGAGCACTATTAAAGGGTTCATGGAAGCACTGATAAACGGGGTAAATCTCATAGGTGTCCAAAAAAATATAATTTTACCCCCTTTAAGAGTGTTTCCTTTATCGTCACTTAAAAAGTGTTATTAAAGTCCCCCTTTAACATCACTAAAAAGTGTTGTTAAAGGACCCTTTTAATAGTGTTTTTTATCATTGTTAAAGGGGGTCTTTAATAGTGCTTTTTTAACACTAATAATGTTTTGAACTTTTAAGCACGTTCATATTGTCAGTGTTTTATTATAATTGATAAAGGACTATTATAGCACATTTAAAGGACTATTTTGTAGTGGTGAACCCTTTATTTTTTACTCTACTTAACATTTTTTGTATTGATATCATTTGTATTCTTCCTTTGAATGGTTTATTATTGATTTTTTGAAGGATAGTATTCACATTCTCTTCCTTGAATTATTTGTTATTCCCCTTGAAATATTCAATCTCCTTTGATCATTGAACATTGAATTTACCCCTAATTATCAATTTCATTCATCAGAGATGTTACTATTTCCTAAACCAGATACGATTTTACATATGACGTATAATATGACAATTATTTTATTATTTCAGAAAATATTGATAATTTCATCTTCTTTATTCAATACAGATATTTGATAAGGCATATTATTTATTTTGATTATTAAATTTAAGGAATAATTTGGAAAATAAATGATGGGAGGAGACTAAACATTATATAGATCCTAAATGCATCGATAGGTTCTCATGAGACAAATTATTTGTGCAAGTCAGAATATTTTAAATCGTCATGTGAAAGTCTTAACGATATATGTTCTCATGTGCCTTAGACATAACGTCTATTAAGAATGAATTTACCTAATTTAGTTTCATTTATTATTCATCCATGAGATTTTGTGTCAACATATCTATGGATACATTTCATATTTAATTTTTTAGATAGTATGTGTTTTAGTTTCTTACCTTACCATATTTCAATTTTCATGTCTAGTTATTTTAATGTCATTTGTTTTTATTTTTTACCTTGTCATGTGGTTTATGCACCTCTTTCTCAGTTTATTGATTATATGGCATGTGAATTCAGTTATTCACCACCATCATCACCATTATAATATTATTATTATGACAAAAGGCTACAAGAAAAGAGAAAATCCAGGACCTATGGTGGCCGAAAGTAATGTAAGCCAAGGGCACCAGCCTAAATCAAATTCACCTCCTCGGGTTTAAGTAAGAAATCATCAGAAAGGAAACTAAACATGGTACTAGGAGCAGCCCGGGAGGCCAAATAGTCCGCCACTTTGTTCCCCTCCCCCCAAGTGTGGGTGACCAAAATGTTGTCGCTTAGGAGGGACTTACATTTCTGAATGATGTAAGATATTGACCAGGGGATAGAGACTTTACCAAGTAAAGCGTCATGGATAATCATATAATCAATCTCCACCTGGGAAATAAAAATGTCACATTCCCTATAGATGGACAGACCTGAGAGAACAACTCTTGCCTCCACTCGAACAGAATTTCCACTACCAATGTGAGCTGTGAATGCCAGGATGACACTTCCACTAGCATCACAAACCAGCCCACCGCCACGCATGTCCCCCAGGACACAGGACCCATCCGTGTTGAGTTTGAGGCTGAACTCAAGAGGAACTCATCGAACCCAACGTCCCTTGGAAATAAAGGGAAGAACTGCAAACATAGGGACACCCAACAAGAGAATGGACGGAGCCTCCTTCAAGTTACTAGAATGGAAAATCAGCTCAACCATCATGCACTGAACTCTTCCCATGATGGAACTACCAGTGGAACTAATCCCCTCGAACTTGGCTCGGTTCCTGGCTTGCTATAAGCACTAGCATCCAATGTTAAAGATTAAGGAGCAGGCCATCTTTTCCACCTCTGAACCCTCGGACCCCTGAAACCAGCACTCCAGGATGAAATCAATGCTAGAAACCTGCGGAAAGTAATCTGTAAACACCCCAATGGTAATCCAAACCATGCGCTCCCAAAACCATTCAAAAAAAATATGGCTTGTGTTCTCTTCTTTTCTGTCCAAACAAAACTGACAACAGGAGGCCAGGGAAATACTTAGGCGTTTGACGTTGGAATCAGAAGCTACAAAATTGTTCCGAATTCTCTAGGAGAGAAAGTTGAGTTTAGCAGGGATTTTTTTCACCAGATGATCTCATTCCATCTATTATACAGATCTTGGGATACGGTCATCCTACGAAAGTCCTTCGAGTTAAATTTCCCTGATACAGATGCAGTAAAAACACACCTATCCTGCACCGAGGTAATGAGAATGGATTCAAATAGTTACTTCTGAGACATATTCAAAACTGATCTAAAAAATTATGGATAGTGGATTGATTCCATGAAGTAGATCATAGAAGCAGGACACCTGGGAAAGGAAAGAATATTACCTGACCAGTTATGAAACCAGTAATGTATGTTTCCTTCAGTAATGATCCATTTAGAATGAGGAAGGAGGTTAGAAATTATAATACACACAGAGGACCATAAGGACAACCCATTTGTGGAAGGAGAAGCAGAACATGTTCAATGATTTTGGGACATAAGTTTCCCCCACAAGGAACGCTCCTCGATAATCTCCTAGGCGAGCCTCACATGCATGAACTGGATTGTGACCACCAAGCTATTGACACTGATCCCTCCCTAGCAAACTGGCCTCACCATCTTCCTCCATTAGACCCAATGTCTCTTCCCCTATGAATGGGCGTCCCAGATGAAACGATCAAGGATCCTATCAATGGATTGTATGAAACCTTTAATCACAGTAGAGGCGGTAATAGCATGCACTAGAATTGCTGAAAGAACATTGTTGACAAGAGAGATGCGGCCGCCGAAGGATAGGAAGTGATTTTTTCAGTTGAGAATACGGCCGATGATTTTTTGCATCACTTTGTCGATGTCCCTGATACAGATTCTGCCACGAGACATTGGGGTGATGAGATACTTCATGGGGAAGACTCCACACATCATGTTCAAACTAATACTCAGATCACATACTCTTCTTTCATAGCCTGAATCAGAAACATAGAAGTTGATCTTCTCTCTGTTGATGATCTAGCCACTCCATGAGCAATATTCCTCTAATAATTTGTTAATTATTTGGACAGAGCTCTTTATTGATTTCATGAAGATAACTGTATCATCAGCAAACATCAAGTGTGATTTATAATGGAGCCTAAACTTCCTACGAATGGGAAAGATGACCCCATCAGAAATACCCTTGTTGATCAACCTACAAAGGGTATCTTGCATGAGAATAAAGATACGCGAAGACAGAGTGTCACCTTACCATAGACCTCATACGGCCTTGAAAAAACCGTGAGTACACCCCATGAAAGAATCAACCATCCATGAAGAGCTAACTCATCAAAAGATGAGGTCAGAGGCCCAAGAAGAAAAACCCATCATTGTAAGTACCCTATTGATAAAACCCCACTCCATACAATCATACGCCATGATCATGCCCAACTTAATGAACATGTTGGAACCTCAAGATTTGAAGTTATGATCTTTTAGCATTTCCTGCACCAGCACTATCGCACCATGAATGGAAAAATATATAACAGACTACAACTTTGAATTCCAGATCACAACTCATCCTTTAAAATTAACCACATAACCCATAGTCTATTTTTGTTGGTCATAATCACCTACAAAATCTGAATCTGCATAGGCTCTAATAGTTGATTCTCAATAACATAATACAACCTATGAGATCTCCTTGATG
The DNA here is from genome assembly GCA_963277665.1 of Viscum album. Taxonomy (NCBI): domain Eukaryota; kingdom Viridiplantae; phylum Streptophyta; class Magnoliopsida; order Santalales; family Viscaceae; genus Viscum; species Viscum album. The sequence continues at coordinate 943,151,924 of OY728148.1, forward strand.
TATCTAAGGGTCTTATTTAATATATTCCAATGCTCCCGTAGTTAATTCTCTACATACCAACTAACTTCTCCCACTACATGTGCAATTTATGGTCTCATATAAACCATAGATAATATAGTACTACCCACTACTGGTGCATAAGGTAATTGAGACATCTCCATCCTTTATACTTCATTGTTATCACTGTTAGTATTCATCATTGAGGAGAACATAAAATTAATATTAAGTGGGGTAAATATAGGCTTATAATGTCGCATGTGGGAGTATTTCAAGATATTCCTCAAGAAATTCTGTTTTGATAGCTAAATCATACCCTTATTTCTATCTCATTAAATCTGTATGCCAAGATATTATTTTTTGGTCCTAATTCCTTCATATCATACTCCCATGAAAACTATCAACATATCATCCACATACAATAGAAGAATGATAAAATCATTACCATCTGAACCCATGAAATATGCACAAGTTTCTGAATAAAGTATTTTGTGTCCAATACTCATGATATAGGAATAAAATCTCTTATACCAATGCCTTGGTGCCTGCATAATACCATTAAAAGTTTTTCTCAACCTAAAAACCAAGTTCACTTTTCCTTATTTTGAAAAAAATTCCGATTAGAAAATATATATGTATTTATCAAGATCACCATGTAGAAACGTTCTCTTTACATCTAGCTACTATAGAGTTAAATAATATTTTTCACACATCCCCATAACTATCTGAACAACTGTTATTCTAACAATGGGATAAAATATGTCCTTGAAATCAATAACTTCTCCCAATGCATATCCTTTGACCCCCAGTCTTGCATGATATCTTTACAATTATTCCTTTTCATCCCAATTGATCTTAAAGAACCTATTTTTACTGATAGTCTTCCTTCCATGAGGTAATGGATCAATATCTCAAGTATTTTTATTATGAAGGGTATCAAGTTTCTCCTAAATTGCATCCATCCTTGTGGATATTTCTAAACTCTACATCATCTCCAAAAAAATAAAATGGATCACCATACTCCATCAATAAGTAGTACAAAATAATTCTCTTAGTAATAAATTCTGAGTTACATATTGGTTCTCTTTTAACTTGAGTTGATCATCATAGTCCAAAATCAATCATAACATGATCGTCATGCTCCTAAAAGGAAGTGGGTTCTTCTATGGATTATTCCTCCACCCAAACTATTATATTATATGTGTTCTCTTTCTTCAATTCACCATTAATCATCACTTTCACCTTATCTTCTAGATGTATAACATCCATGCTGATGATAAGTTAATGGGTAGTGGGATCCCACATACAATACCCCTTCACACCATCAATGTATCCTAAGAATATACATTCATTGGATCTCGAATCCAACTTCAATCTTTCTTGATCATTAAACAATACAGATACATGACCTCTATAAGTATTTAACCAAGCATAGTCAGTAGGTTTAACACTCCAAATATTTATTAGTGTTTTCATATCAATAATCACAAAAGTAAATCCATTGACCACATGACATTTTCTCTTCATTACTTTATCCCATAACTTCTTAAAAATTCCTACAGTATTCAATATCTCCCTTGTTCTATCAAAAAAGGTTATGTTCACCCACTTTTGCACTCCATTGTGTTGAGGAGTGTACGACACCATGAATTGTCTCTTGATGCCTTCTCATTAAAAAAAAGTATCAACATCCTCACTTGAATATTTTCCACCACTGTTAATCCTCAAACACTTGATCTTCTTTCAAGTTTCCATCTTCATCCAGGCTTTGAATGTTTTGAGGACTTTCAAAACACATGATTGAATCTTGATTGGGTACACCTAACATCACATGAAATAATCATCAATGAATTATAAAAAGCACCTTTCTCTCCCCAGGGATATAAACAGTGCTTACCAAATATTGGAATGGATCAACTCTAAGATATCCTTTCTCCTCATTGTCGACATCCCAAAATTCAACCAATGATTGTTGAAAAAATCATAATGCTCCCAAAATGGAAAGGATACCATTGTAATCTACGAAGAAACTTATGTTCAGTAAGAATCATCAAGCTTCATTCGAACATAAGATCATGATTTTGATACCATGACTTCCTCAATGCTTTTGTTGAGTAAATTAACAGGACAACTATTGTAATGTCTCAGAAATTCCATATAATTTTTTTTAATTATATGGGATTATTTCGAGACCGCAAAATTTGACGGTGTGAAATTCTGTGTCCTAGGGTGACCAGAATGATCCTTCGAAGTTTTTTAAGTTGTAATTAGCACACGTAAGTAGTTTTCCAAAAAAGTGGAATAATTCTTAAAAGGTTAATTGAATTAAAAATGTGAGGGAATTATTGCACTCATAATGGCGGGTTTACCCTTGCCACATATTATGTTTAGTCAGTGCGGGCCTCCAATGAGATAACCTAAAAATGGAATAACCATAAATAAAATAATTAAATAAAATAGTTTTATTTCTCAAATGCTTATAACTCATGAATGGTAACTCAGATTTAAAATCTGAGACCACCACTGAGCTCGAGAGGGTATGCTCTCTTTAGGAAGATACTAACTTTGGCCAGTGCGGGCCACCAGTGAATGTCATTTATTGGTCGTAAATAAAATAATTAAGTGACAATTATTTTATTTTAAAATCCATAAATTTCAAACGGTAACTCGGATTGGAAATACGAGAGTACCATTGGGTTTGTTGGGGAGTGTTTCAATTAGGAAGATCCTAACCTCAACTGGCATGGGTTGAGGGTGACTGTTAATAATTTTCCGAATTTTTTTTGGGAATGTTCAGTAAACACAGGAGTGGCATTTTCTAACTTTTGAACTATTGTTCGGCTTAAAAATCAAAGGGCATCATTGAACCCACAACACCATGATTCTCATTAAAGAGGCATAACTTCGACCGCAGTAGGTCGAGTGAAAAAGTTATTTTTGTGGACTTTTGAAAGAATAATAAAATAACATGTTTTGTTATTATATTTTACTTCTTTGCTCCAATGGACGAATGACGCTAGCAGAACCCATGATGACTCAATCCAACAAATGGCATGACTCTTCTTTTCGTGTAACCACACCATTGGAAATTCTGGAGGTTCATAAATTAAATGAAACGAATTAATTCCCCGAGCATTATACACTCCCTCTCCTATCCTATTTATTTGGAGATCGGGGAGGGGTGTTGGTACGGATTCACAAAATGACAAAGGTCTGGAAAAGTACTGTGATTACAACCACTAGGAGGACGAGACTGGTTCCAATTGGTGGTGACAAGCGCCACCGAGTCACGAACCGATGACAATGATAAAGGAGGTTTCGTTGACCGTTGTCAGTGGAAGTCTCTTCAAGGTAGGGGTTTATTTTCATTTGTGCGTTTTGGTTTCCCTCTTCCACATTCATGAAATTATATGAAGAATACGGGTCAACTGACTAATGTGTTGACCCGTGATTCATCTGTCTTTGCGGGAGGTTATTGCCAGGAATCTTGTGGGGTTAATCTTGTGTTCAATAAAACTGTTTATTGAAGTCCCTTAATATCCTTCATATTGCGATCTAATGCGGAGGGTGAGGGCCTAAAAACATAGATTGAACCCTCCACTATCTTTCTTTTCCCTGCACCGCCTCAGAAGACCATGAACACGTTGACGCATGCCGCAAGAGGAGAGTCACGGATTGTTAGCCGCGGTGAACGGAGGAAGCGGTCAGCACGACAGCCAACCACGGGAAGGAAGGTGACACGACCGCCGTGCCTCTATTGAATGGAAGCTACGGTGGAGGTCAAACCCACCTACGGAGGATTCCGCAGCACCCACACGATGATGCCGCCTCACCAACCGAACGACCTCCGAGCCTTTTGGGAATCTAGGTGACCGGGGGGTAACACCCCCCCCCCCCCCCGCATCAGACTAAACTGGGCCGCATCCGTTGGAGCGGGCCGCGACCCTCGAGTCGGGGCGCTGCACCCACACCGGGGCATCGCCCTCAGACCAGGTCACCACCCTCGGATTGGGCTGCCACCCACGGGTTGGGTGGCTGCCCTCGGACTGGACTGCCTCCCTCTGAGTGGGCCACTGCCCTCACACTGGGCCTCCGCCCTCACACCGGGCCCCCGCCCTCGGATCGAGCCGGCGCCCTCACACCTGGCCGCCGCCCTCAGACCGGGCCGCCACACTCAAAAAGGACCACCTGCCTGGACCAGGTCTCCTCCCCATGTGGGTCGGACCGACCCATTGCGGACCGCGCCCTAGTGGGATGCCCCCCATTGTGGGCCACCTTATTCTGGTCGGGCCGCCCTTACAGGCTGCGGTGGGCTGCCCTTGCGGACCGCCCCTCTTGAGGCTCAGTCCAAACATCGGCCCATCGGGATGAGTCCACCCCAGCCCAGCCCAGAGCGAGTCGGGCCGGATCCGTCCGACCAGGTCAGACCGGACCCAGGGCCAACCGGACCCTAGAACACTTAAAGGAGCATATCTTGAGAACTTGACATCTGTTTGACGAACCGTCTACAATGTTGGGATCCTTGGATTTAGAAGGTCCTTTTGGTATTTTCCAATTTAGTTTTTTATACAATTAGAGTAAGTCCAGGTTGGATCGAACCCGAATCCAATTGGGCCCCCAAAGCTAAAATGCTTTTAACTCACAGACCGAGCGTCTGATTGACGCGTCTTCTATCGTGTTGGAAACCATACGTCATGGAAGTCCTTTGAGTTATTCCACTGTGGAGCTTAGTGGCGATTGAGGTACGAATAATATCTCAAGGATGAGATTCTATGGAACTTGAGCGTACCGAGTGCAAGGAATCCTGTGGCAGGCTGCAACGTGAAGAAAGATCATCGATCCTATGTGGGTCAGATCCTGTGTGGGTCAGTACTCAACGAATCTTTGTGGGTCAATCTATATCGATCCTGTGTGGGTCAAATTCTGTGTGGGTCAGTAGGGGTTAGCTACCTATCGATCCTGTGTGGGTTAGTAGTAGTGCTTCTTAATATAATAAGACTCTATATTTTATGACTAATCATCTATACTTCTGTACTTAAGTTATACCTGATTGTGAGATGATTCTTTTGCTCATGTGGTACTTCTTGCTTTGTGGTGTTACTTGTGTGGTACTTATACATTTGTGGTATTGTCTTTTTGGTGTTACATGCATGGTATTTATCCCTTTGTGGTGTTACTTGCGTGGTACTTCTACCTTCGTGGTTTTATCTTCGTGGTGTTACATGTGTGGTACTTATACCTTCATGATGTATTCTGTTTACTTTCAGTTGTATTGTACTACGAGTCATACTTGTACTTTTACAGTTGGACTTGTATTCCGGCCCCTTTTTACATTCAACACTCTTTTACGACAGAAGTTTACATTGTGGTTGAATCTTATTGTGTTCTAGTCTGTGTGGTTGCATCTTGTTTGGTTCATGGACTGTGTGTCGTACAGGTTAAAAAAGAAACGTGTCCCCATTTAAGGGACACACATTTCTAGTGCTAGTTGTCAGCCTCTGGCCTATGGAAGACTGGTTTGGGGTTGTCACGACATGGTCCCTGAGGTACGGGTCGTGACAACTATCTCCACCTCCTTGTATGCTTCACCATAAAGAACACATAGATTCTTTGAGATCTTCTCTGTCTTCATCACCAAAAGCACACCCTTCACAATCTTCCCCACTCCATAGTTAGTGTGTGTCTTACACCTGATGTCATCAAATCCACCCAAAGAAAATATGTTAATATTCAGCATCTTCGCATGGCGTACTCCTTAGGCGGTTTGAATTATACAATCATGCATCTTCAGTTTGTTGGTATTGACTCCAAAGATCTTCATGGTGTGATTGTTCCCCTTGTAAAGAATTCCTTTCGAGATATGGTCATACTGATCAAACCATTCCCTTTGAGCCATGTTTCTATTGAATCAATTATCCATGCGTTGTTGAGATGATGTCTACCTCCATCTATCGTTGATGTTTTGCTGACTAGTATGTCTCCATTTCTGTAAGTACATGTCATATTTTATTGAGAGTTGTTTCCACCACTCTTATTATTCCAACGATTATTTTTGGTGTGCCCCTACTTTCCAAAACTGTAACATGTGATTTTGTTATTCTTCTTGATTTGGACCTTCCATGATTTTGGATCCTACATAGAATTATGCTCCATCATCCTACCTCTCTCTATTGACAAATTCTTCGACTGGTGCAATGTTTTTTGTTTATCACATTGCTCTTGCATTGAATTTGTTCTTTAGGAACCACAACTGCAACGTTGTTGAGTATAAACATGTCCATTATGATATTTTTTGTAAGGTTGATGATCAACTGATCATATGGATTTGTAAATACTTAGTGAAAAATACTAGCACATTCTATAATCCCTAATTTTGTAGCCCAGTTTTAGGAGTTGATGGAATAGGGTATTGACATTTTTGATGTGATCAGTCACTAATGATGACTATTAATTTCAAATTTTGAAGCTTTATAGAGCTATCGACCTTTTTGCCACCCGCCAGACTTTTTGGCGTGGGCCCAATATTAAAGTGTTAATCTAAAATAGATGTGGTAGGGCCTGTTAGGGATGACAGAAGGTTCTTTGAGATACGTTGGCTGTTGTTTCCCCAACCCACGGCCACCCATGGAACACATCGTGCTTTTGCAATGATCTTGACCATTGACGAACTACCTAAGGGGTGTGACCATATGTTTTCTTAGTTTAAGGAATCTCGGTTGTACCTAAATGAGGCTTAATTACTTACACCAGAGATTAATGCACGCCTATCACATGGCGTGGACAAAAACAATTAATATTTTCCTAGTGCAACACAATGGCTAATCAGGGCCATCTCTCTAGTGGATCCTCCTCTGTGTAGTCCACTTACTTTATCTAATTCACCTATTCTATCTCTTTTTGTGGTTTTGTTTATTAAATGAAAGTGATGAAAATATTTTTGGGTTTTTTATTATTAAAAATAATGAAATGTGAAGCAATAATTCTTAATTTATACTAAGATGCATGTCGAAAAATAATAAATTAATAAGAAAGAACTTGGTTTTGGGGGTTGGTTAAATATTAAATCATTATTCTCTTTTATATGTTTTATTTCAGTTTGATAATCCAAACATGAAATCTCATTTTTGAACTACAATTCTTTATTTATAAATTGTGGAATATCATAGAATGTTTGAGCACTCTCAATTCCACCTCCTCCTTTAATCCAAGTTGGTGACACACCTTTTTCTAGAATGTGTCATCTTCCAGGACATGGTTCAATCGAAGTAGTTTCATCCATTTATTATCTCACCTGAAACAGGTGTAGAACAAACCAATTGAGAGAGGTAAAAATGATTAAATAAAAGAATAAAGATAGGTTGAGTTGCATGACATTGGAGAGAGTCACAAGATTGGGGACATTCGCCTTACTCGTGCATGCTACTCAAATATATCTACAAACATAAAATTAAACATTAAAGAAAATTCATGATCACATTCACCTCCCCTCGGGCCATATCCCGGGGTTATCCTCTAATTTCCGAGAGTAAGATATTACTTGGCCGAGTGAGTGGAAGAAAAGAGAGAGAGAGAGAAATGAAGTAAAGTGGATGGAGAAACAAAAAGGAATGGATTAATAATACTAAAATTTGAATTACATTTGAAAACTAATACAAAACTAAAATTAAAATAAAATAAAAATATGATATGAGGGGGAAAGAGAGGATAAGCAGCAGCTCGTGCCCCGATGGGATCCCTCCTTAGCTGTGGGTGTCAAGCTGATGATTTGGGAAGGAGTCGAGGGCCTACTTTTATAGAGTACACCATATCCCCCCCCTTCACAATGAGGTATAGCCTTCATGGTGGGGTAGGATGAAGTATGAATCATCCTCCTTCTAGGTTTCTACTTGTGAAACCTCTTCTTCTCTGTCCATTGGTTCCTCAAGATATGCTCTATCAAAATAATAGTCAATAGGAAAGTCAGAGTGTAATTCATTTTGAATAATATTAAAACATGAAGTATCAAGATCAAATTCTTCCCCATCAAAGTAAGAATATTTTATCATGATTTCCATAGGGAAATACACTATAATCTCTTCAGGAACTTCCTTTAATAAATATTCAACGTGTCTAGGGAGCTCCATATGTTCCTCAACATGTGCGCATCCTGGTTTTTCATCATCCTCCAAGGCATAGATAAGATTGTCAGATTAAATATAGTTAAACCCACAAGGAGTAATGTAGAATTCAGATTCATTAAAATTAGAAGGGATAGAGTCAGTGAATGGTTCAACTACCTGATTCGGTTCAGCTTCAATCTCTACCTCAGTGGTAAGTGCCTCTTGGAGTAGACTCTCTGAGGATGGAGGCAGGTAGTCGGGCTCCTCCATCTTGACTTCAAATTCAACCACTTGGGTTGTTTCTTCCTTCAGTGGTGATGAATATTATTCTTTTTATTGTATGGGGAGTTCAGGAAGTTCCTCACATTTAATCACGAATTCATCCAAACATTTTTGATCTCCCACTTTTAGTTCACCAGGTAAGTCTTCCTACATTGACTCCTCAGGTTCTTAAATTTCAAATATAATTAGTGAAATTTCTTCCACCACTTTCTCATATTATTCCTTTGGATTAGATTTGGGTATCTCCATTAAATGACAATGATGAAAATATTTTTATGTTTTTTATTATTTATAATAATGACATGTGAATTAAGAATTCTAAATTTATACTAAGATGCAAGTCTAAATAGAATGAATTAATAATAAAGAACATGGTTTTGGTGGTTGGTTAAAAGTTGAATCATTATGATCTCTTATATGTTTTATTTTTGTTTGATAATACAAAAACTAAATCTCATGCTTGAACTACAATTATTTAATTATATATTGTGGAATATCATTGAATGTTTGAGAACTCTCAATTCTACCTCCTCCTTTAATCCAAGTTGGTCACACACCTTTGTCTAGATTGTGTCATTTTCCCAGACCCAATTCATTCAAATCCCCTTCATAAATTTATTATCTCAAATCCAATGTGTGAAGAACTAACCAATGGAGAGAGGTAAAAATGATTAAATAAATGAATAGGGATAGGTTTAGTGGCATGTCAATGGAGTCGGTCACAACATCAGAGACATTCGCCTTACCTCTGCATGCTACTCAAATCGATCTACAAAATTAAAATTAAAGATTAAAGAAAATTCATGATCACCTTCACCACACCCTGGGCCAAGTCTCTGGGTCAGCCTCTCATTTTGGAGAGTATGATATTACTCAGTGGAGTGGGTGGAACAGAAGAGAGAGAGAGGGAATGAAATGAAGAAAAGTGGATGGAGAAACACAAAGGCCTGGATTAATAAAACTAAACTTTGAATTACAATTGAAAAATATTTCAAAAATAAAATTAAAATAAATTATGATGAATAAATTAAGGGGGAAAGAGGAGAATTATTGGACCGTTCCCTGGTGGGATCCCTCCTTAGCTTTTGGTGTCAAGCAGATGATTTGGGATGAAGGTGAGGGACTCCTTTTAGAGGCAGAATTCATTCCTCTGAAAGTTTTCAAATTGATGGCCTATTAAATGTCAGAATAATGTGTGTAACCCTTCATAAATGTTATTGAATAATGTTTTTTCCATTCACCCTCCAAATTTCAGCTCATTTAGCAACAAGATTATAGAGTTATTGAATTTTCAATGAATATGACTTATTATGGTTGAAATTTCCAAGAAGTCATCTTCAAATTTATAACAATCAATCGAAACCTTAATGATATTAAAATCCCCCCAAATTTGTTTTAATGTCGGTATAATGTGTTCTAGTGCTATCCTAGGTGGATTCACCTATATATGAGGTGAGGTGACTGATTTTTTCATTCGTTATAGTGGTGGGGTCCATTCTATTTGCCTATAAAAATTTCCCACTTTAATGAATTTTTTGGACTAATATATCATTAAATCAACTCTATGTACTTAAGATAATGTTGAATGATATAAAATCATGATTCTAAGAAAAGGAATCATGAATTTTGGAATTATATTTTTTTTAAAATGAGAAAAATACCATTGTAGTAAAAATCTATCAAAAATCCAAAATTATGCACTTTTCTCAATTTTTTTCAAAATCATTCTAAAATTCAAATTACCCATTATTTTAATAAAACATTGAAATAAATTTGTTTTATCATTGAATAAAATTAAAAAATTCTCATTATTTGATCAAAAATATGCACATAAATTTGATCTCTCAATTACCCCCACACTTAAACCATGCTTGTCCTCAAGTATAAAATCTCAATATAGAAATTAGAGGACTCCAATGTAACCTATATTCAAATTCCAATTCAATTAAATCAAACAATTTTTAATGTGAAATCAAACTTTCAAAAAATTTCAAAAATATCAATTTAATTTCACATTTTTCAAAGAAACAAATAATTCACATATTTTACTTTTACCATTTGAAAATTGTTGGAACTTATAATTTCATTCATTCAAGCTCCTTGAATCATTATTATAAAACATTCAATGTCATGATTTACCTCAATTTTGATTATTTTCTCTCATTACTCGTTATAAAATTCAAGTATAGTTATGCTCATGTCATGAGAACATGATCTTTATCCACAGGATTGAAAATAAACGTTTTCTACACTTTGTAAAGACAAAATGAAAATAAAATCACGAGGACTTGAAATTAAGGTTCTATTGACTCTGAGGTTTAATGTTGGTAGGATTTGATTCTCTAAAAATTAAGGATCAAGGAGGAGGCTAATATATTAAGTACTAATAATGATATCAAAAATAAAAGTATAATGAAATTATCTCCTTCATAGTAATAACACCCACTTCCCAAAACTCAAAGAAAATGTTATGATCAAGTTACAATAATGAATGATTTGTGCACCCTCTTGAATATTTTTTTTATTTTGTACTTTATTTTATTTTTTCTAAATTTAAAATTATATCAGACCTCACATCAATCACCTAACCATATACTCTCATAAGATTGTCGGTCTAGAAAATGGTGATTTTGGGTTTTCCCAAATAATAACCAATTTATTTCCCTTTTTGTTGGTTCTATTTGTCAATTTTTCATTTTTTTAATTCAAGAGGGAAGAAATAGAGTATAATGAGTGATTCCACAAAATTTTACAATTAACACAATAAAACCCCTACACATCTTCCTTACAAGTTTTATCATCCAGTTCACCATGATTCTCTTTACCCGCACACTTCAACTTTAAACTATCATGAAAATACTCAGAGGAGGGTAGGAATGGATAAAAATGGCTTGAAACATGACTCATTCCTATAAAGTTCATTCATGGTCTCTATGTGCTAAAAGAATGATTGATTTAAAGGTAATATTTTAAGGAATATTAGTTTTTCAAAGGATACCTCAATCATTTTAAATGTGTTTTTGCACAGTCATAGATTTAACAAGTTTCAATACATGTTATGGTTGGTTACATGTTCCAAGATTACTCAAGAAATATGCTCAAGAATAAAAAGGAAGTACTTGGTCTAGAAATCTTCTTGGGAATGAGAAATATAACATTAGAGAATCACTCATAGCATGACTAATAAATCAATTCACATGAACATCAGAAATTCAAAGCCTGAAGGATGGTAGGGAAATTTCATTTAAATGAATCAATTAATTCCTTTAAACCATATGTCAGTAAGTCAATATCCATGATTCAATTAAAAAATTCAGTTATTAATTTCAATAATTTAATCATATAAACATTGAAATCTAAAACATGGAATCCTAGGATTCCTAAGAAACTCATGTCTCCTATATAAGTCAAGTAAAACAGGAATTCAAGTTTGGGCATGAAATTTTTTCTTTAAATATCAAAACATGTTGTGGAAAAAAATGTGGAGAGTTTAAAAGATTAAACACTAAAATTGAACACCCTTTTTCTACGAAACTTCGTCCATCATGTTCACTGTCTGGGGCTTCCTTCTACCATTATGATCAGTCAAATGAAAATTACTCAATTAATCACAATGATCATTTCATTTAAGCTCAAAATGAAAAGAGGGAGGGGGACACATGCTAAATTATTTGAATGAAAATAAATTGATATCTAAATTCCTAGAAACCAACTAAACATAAATCTTGGTATTATACCCTAAGTAGGCCTTGAATTTTGACTACCTCCAGAGGGCAGTACCAACTGTTATCAATAGTTTGATGGAGGATGAAGATTGTTTGATTTGAACCACTACATTTGGCTTTTCCCAGCTTGTGATTTATCCTTATGGGTGAGTAATGATGCAGGGATAGAGTACACCATATCCCCACCCCCATTACAATAAGGTATATCTTTCATGGTGGGGGTTGGATGAAGTATGAATCATCCTCCTTCTTGGTTGCTACTTGTGAAACCTCTTGATCTCTGCCCATTGGTTCCTGGAGGCATGCTTCATCAAAAGAATAGTCAATGGGAATTTCAAAGTGTAATTCTATTTGAACAATATTAAAACATGATTTATCAAGATCAAATTCTTCACCATCAATGTAAGAAGATTTTTTCATAGTTTCCCTAGAAAAATACACTAGTATTTATTCATGAACTTCCTTCAACAAATATTCAACATATCGGGGGAGATCCATATGTTCCTCAACATGTTCACATCTAGGTTCTTCTTCATCCTCCAAGGCATAGTTATGTTTGTCTAATTATGTATAATCAAAACCACAAGGAGTTATGTAGAATTCATATTTATTAAAATTAAAAGGGATAGAGTCAATGAATGGTTCAACTCCCTTAGTTGGTTCAGCTTCAATCTCTGCCTCAGTGGTAAGTGCCTATTGGTGTAGACTCTCTGAGGATGGAGGCTGGTAGTCGGGCTCCTCCATCTTGACTTCAAATTCCACCACTTGGGTGGTTTATTCCTTTTGTGGTGATGAATCTTCTTCATTGTATTGTATGGGGAGGTTAGGTAGTTCCTAAAATTTAATAAATAATTAATTAAAACTTTTTTGATCTCCCAATTCTAGCTCAATAGGTACGTCTTCCCCCTTTGCCTCCTTCGGTTCTTCGATTTCAAATATAAGTGGTGAAATTCCTTACACCACTTTCTCATGTTCTTTCTCCAGCTTAGGGTTGGGTTGCTCCATTAATGCACGAACATAATAAAAATCTCTATTATCCTTTCTGGTTAATTGTTCAATGCTTTTTGTAAGTTCATGCACCTGAGATCTTCTAAAATATTCATCTTCTTCTTCTTGTTTTTGCTGAACCTGTGAGTAATTTTTCCATGCATAATATTTTAATTTTGAATACATCTTGGAAATCTTTTTTAATTTTTTTAAATGAAATGAAATCTAAATAAGACATGAAAATAGAAAAAGAAAATGAACTGATGATTGGATCCTCGAAAATAGCATCAGTTTTGAAGCACTCCTGTCTTGGGGTGTGGAAAAAAATAATTATATTCTTCCTAGTGCAGCACAGTGGGGGACCATGGTAATCTCTCTTGAGGATCCTTCTCAATGTAGTTCAATTTCTTTATCTAATTCACATATTATATATATTTTTGTGGTTTTATTTATTAAATTATAGTGATTAAAATCTTTTTGGGATTTTTATGATTAAAAATAATGACATGTGAAGCAATAATTCTAAATTTATACTAAGATGCAAGTCTAGATATAATGAATCACTACTCGAATTTTACACTTTAAAAGTGGTTGTAAACCATTGGTAAAGGCCTGGAAACCATTAATATGTAGTATATCAGCGGTTCCCTCAACTATGGCCAAGTAAGGTAGGACAATAGGAATATACCAATAGTTCTATGAAAATCGTTGGTATAAGTGTCAAAATAGAAGGTATACCAATGGTTTGCTACAAACTGTTGGTATATGTGTGTTAAAGTATAACATATATGAAGGTTTTTTAAACTGTTGGTGTATGTGTGTTACACTTATACCAACGGTTATAAACCGCTGTTATAAAGGGGATATGGCAATCCATAATGCTATACCAACAGTTTTGTTATATCCAATGGTATAAACCTATACCAACGGTATTAACAAACTGTTGGTATAGTTATATTATAGTATCTATACCAACGGCTTTGAAACTGTTGGTATACAATAGCTTAGCTCCACAGCAGCAAGCCCCTCTCCCCTATCCAGAATTGAAACAACACAACGACCCCTCTCTAGACCCGCAACAACACCAATAGAAAAATTTCCATCCAAATTATTCAAAATTTTGAATTCATTCCAGAATTTAGAAATTTAGAAATTAAGAAATTCAAATGCAATAACACCCATAAGAGAGAAGGCCTACATGTTATAGGAAATTCAATAACACCTATAAGAGTATTCCAAATTTAGAATTCATTCTTCACTTAAACCACAACACCAACAAACATAAGAGTATTTGAAATTTAGAATTTATTCCTCACTCAAACCACAACACCAATACACACAAGAGAGAAAACCTACTTGTTATAGGATGAACATGGGATGTTTAGTCATGGTCTTGGGTTGAGTATCTTAATACCAATAGAAAAACGTGGGTAGAGTGGCAAGGATCATGACACCCATAAGATAGAAAATGGTAGTGGTCATGTTCTTAGACCTAGGATGAGTTATAAGAAGCACATTAGATGTTTATATTGCTCTAATGATTATATATCCATGTATAAATGGTTCCTGATGTGTTAGTGGGAAACATTGGCCAATCTCGACATATGAGATGGGTTACCAGAATAGCCTACATGTCTTTCATAGACATTTCAATTAGAATAAAGGGGAATGTAGCTAATTTTAATTTTCTCTCCTGTGTGTGATGTGAGATGAATCCCCATCTTGGGCAGTGGGTATGAATATTCAATTTTGTCTTTGGTATTGGGTTCCCAAAGGGACTTTGTTTTTGTCCTAGAACCCACTGTTTGAGGATGGGATTGAGGTGATCCATGGGTCTATGGTGTTACAATATGTATTCCTCACCATTGGGGAATTTTTATGAGACTTTGAAACTTATATTTCAAGGATCTATGTGTAGCCTTGTTGACCAATTTGTTATATGGTATTATTGAGTGTTCATAGGTTTCATATGAAATATCTATATGATATTTATTTGTTGTATGTTATTGTATAGAATGAACGACCCGTGATTGAGAATTAGAACATGAGGGTTGGTGCATGTTCATGACGGGATGTCGAGACTCATTCCTAATATAATTCATGTTTTTCTATATATACTATGACCCATTGTGTTTCAATCTATGCCTTCTGAATATTATCTTCTAATAACGTATGACTAATAGAACATATTTAATTTTTTAACCCTTAATTTTAAGAATATATGTGTAGCCTTGTGAAGATTTTCCGTATGTCAGTTGTTGTTATCACTTAAAATGTTGTCCATTTCAAACAAAAGTGACACACTTTGAGTGATACCAGTCACACCGTGCCTCAGATTGAGGTGGAGTTGACTCGTACCCATCACAAATGAACCATGGATCATTGGGTGGGGGCTGTCAGAGGGGTGCGGGGGGCTATCTGGGGGTGAGGGGGGATGTCCGGGGGGGGGGGGGGGGCTGTCCAGAGTGCGTTTTCGACCACCGCGGTCACAAAACACATATGATTGAAGTGTTTTCTAGCTGACAATTTCACAATTAACCCACTCTTTGTTGTTGTCCTATTTCATGGTATTCTGAGGTCGTTCGGCCAGTTTTGACCACCCCACACACATTTTTCAAGCACGCCAAACACCTAAAAACACATATTCTACCATGTCGCGCAAACTGCGAGTCCGAATGATGTGTCGTCATTTTTTACATCTCATGAATATTAATTAGGGTGTTTTCAGGTGATTTCAAGTCATTTTGATGTCGTTCAGTATGTATTTGACCATAAAACACCTGTTTTCTCTATTTACGACATGAAGAGTATGTTTTCAGCCACTGTGGTCACACGACACCTCCAATTGGAATGTCTTCTAGCCGAAAATTATACAATTCACCAACCCTTTTTTGTTGTCTGATTTCATGGAATTTCGAGGCCTTTCCGCCGATTTTGACTACCCAACGCACGCTTTTCATGCGCGCCAAACACCTAAAAAATATTCAGTTGTTCCACACAAACCACACATCTGAATGACATGTTGCCTCCTCATATGACTCAAAAATAATAATTAGAATGTTTTTTTTGTGATTTCAAGTCATTCCGATGTCGTTCGGTATACATTTGACCGTTAAACACATGTTTTGGCCATTTACGACATACGGAGTACATTTTCGGCCACCGAGGTCACACGACACCTCTGATTGACGTTCTGTTTATCGTACCATTTCAAAAATCACCCACCCATTTTTGTCGTCTGATTTCATGGCATTCTGAGGTTGATCGGATGGTTTTGACCACCCTACAAATGCTTTTCAAGCGCACCAACACCTAAAAAACACATATTCAGCCATGTCGTGAAAACTGCAGGTCCGAATGACGTGCCATCTTTTCTTACAGCTCAAGAATAATAATTAGGGTGTTTTCATGTGATTTCAAGTCATTCTGATATCGTTCGGTATGTATTTTACCTAAAAACACATGTTTTGGCCATTTACGACACGCAAAGTGCGTTTTTGGCCACCGGGGTCACACGACCCCTCAGATTAATGTGTCATCTGGCCAACCATTTTACAATTCACCCAACCATTGTTTTCGTCCAATTTCATGGCATTCTGAGGTCGTTCAGCCAGTTTTGACCACCCCACACACACTTTTCAAGCGCGCCAAACCCCGAAAAAACTCATATTCAGTCGTGTCGCGCAAAACACAAATTTGAATGAAGTTTCGTCTCCTTATACAACTCATGAATAATAATTAGGGGGGTTTTTGTGTGATTTCAAGTCATTTTGATGTCATTCGGCATGCATTTGACCGCTAAACGCATGTTTTGTCCATTTATGACAAGTGGAGTTCGTTTTCAGCCACCGTGGTCACACAAAACCTCCGATTGATGTGCCATCTGGCCAAAATTTTCACAATTCACCCACCCTTTGTTTTTGTCTGATTTCATGGCATTCTGAGGTCGTTCGGCCGGTTTTGACCACCCCACACACCCTTTTCAAGAGCGCCAAAGACCTAAAAACACATATTTAGCCGTTCCACACAAACCACACATCCGAATGATGTGTCATCTCCTCATACACCTCAAGAATAATAATTAGGGTGTTTTTGTATGATTTCAAGTCATTATGATAACATTTGACAGGAATTTGACTGTTAAACACATTTTTTGGCCATTTACAACACGCGGAGTGCGTTTTTGGCTTGGGAGGTCACACGACACCTCTGATTAATGTGTCATTTGGCCGACCATTTCAAAATTCACCCATCCTTTGTTGTCGTCCGATTTAATGTAATTATGAGGTCGTTCGGCCAATTTTGACCACCTCATGCACGCTTTTCAAGCGCACCAAACACATAAAAAAACCAATTCTGTCATGTCATGCAAACAACACTTCTGAATGATGTGTCGTCTCCTTATACACATCACAAAAAAATAATTATGGTTTTTTCATATGATTATATGTAATTCTGATGTCGTTTGACATATATTTGACCATTAAACACATGTTTTGGCCATTTAAGACATGCAGATGCATTTTTGGACAGTGCGATCACACGACGCCTCCGATTAACATGTTGTCTGGTTGATCATTTCACAATTCACCCACCATTTATTGTCGTCCGATTTCAGGGCATTCTGAGGTCATTCAGCCGGTTTTGGCCACCCCATGCATGCTTTTCAAGCGCGCCAAACACCAAAAAAACACATATTCAGTCGTGTCGCACAAACCGCACATCTTAATGACATGTTTTCTCCTCGTACACCACACGAATAATAATTAGGGTGTTTTCGTGTGATTTCATGTCATTCTGATGTCGTTCTGCATGAATTTTTCCATTAAACACATGTTTTGGCCATTTATGACACGCAGAGTGCGTTTTCAGCCACCACGGTCACACGACAACTCTGATTGATAGGTCGTCTAGACGACCATTTCAAAATTCACCCACCATTTGTTGTTGTCTAATTTCATGGACTTCCGAGGTCGGTCAACCAGTTTTCATAACCCCGGGCATGCTCTTCAAGCACACCAAACACCTAAAAAACACATATTCAGCCATTCCGTGTAAACCACATGTCCGAATGGCATTCCATCTCCTCATACACCTAATGAATAATAATTAGAGTGTTTTCATGTGATTTCAATTCATTATGATGTCATTAGGCATGCATTTGACCATTAAACGCATGTTTTGGCCATTTACAACACGCTGAGTGCATTTTCGGCCAGCGCCATCACATGATACCTCTGATTGACGTGCCGTCTAGTTGAACAATTCATAATTCACCCATCCATTTTTTTCATCTGATTTCATGTCATTTTGAGGTCGTTCGGCCGGTTTTGCCCACCCCCTACATGCTTTTCAAGCATGCCAAACACCTAAAAACACATATTCAGTCGTGCCATGCACACTACACTTCCAAATGATGTTATGTCTCCTCTTAAACCTCCAAAATAATAATTAGGGTGTTTTCGTGTGATTTCAAGTCATTATGTTGACGTTCAGCATGCATTTGACCATTAGACGCATGTTTTGGCCATTTATGACATACAGAGTGTGTTTTTGGACATCACGGTCACATGACACCTCTGGTTGAGGTGGAGTTGACTTGTACCCGTCAAAAATGACCAATGTATCATTTTCCTAAAGTATCAACACAATCCAAATGTGTTTGATCTGTTTTCTGTATGTCAGTTGTTGTTTTCATTTAAAATCCGGTCCATTTAAAATAAAAGTGAGAAACATTGAGTGGTACCGGCCACAGTGTGGATCAGAATGATGTAGGGTTGATTTCTACACATAAAAAATGTCCCATGGGTCATTGTTCTAAAGTATCAATACAATCCAAAAACGTTTGGTCCATTTTCTATATGTCAGTTTTTGTTTTCACTTAAAATGTTGTCCATTTCAAATAAAACTGAGACACTTTGAGTGGTACCGGCCACACCGTGCCTCAGATTGAGGTGGTATTGAGTTGTACATGTCACATATGACCCATGGATCATTTTCCTAAAGTATCAACACAATGCAAGTAAGTTTGTTCAGTTTTCCGTATGCCAGTTGTTTTTACTTAAAAGGGTGTCCATTTTCAACAAAAGAGAGTCACTTTGAGTGATACTAGCCACACCATTCCTTAGATTGAGGTGTGGTTGACTTGTAATGTCACAGATGACTCATGTATTGTTTTCCTAAAGTATCAACACAATCCGAATGTGTTTGGTTAGTTTTACGTATGTCAGTTAGGAAAATCGTGCAACAATAGTGATAATATCTTATACTAAAACAATAGACATTGTGCATGATGTGCATCCCCTGGTGCATGGTTAGGTTAAATCATGTACATTTCTTCTAATATATATCCCTATATTTTTTGTAGATACCCTGGGGGATGGATTAAATTTTTTACTAACCCTGAGGTATACTGTTTTTTTTACGCCGACCGGGGTTCCGAGCTCCGAACAAGCCCCAGAAGCCCCATAAACAATTATAACATCATTAGGATTCCATATTTGGTAAAAAATAAAGAGTTATAATGAATTCAAAAATATCAAAACCAGAGTGAAAATCTAGGATAAAAAAAAGAGTTCTACAAAATTCAAAAATGTAACGGATCAATCTACCCCTCATCACCATCACCATCAACACTGTCATCATCAGCCTCATCCTATCCTCCATCTTTGTCCTCGTCGACATCGTCCCCATGCTCATCCTCGACCCCATCCTCGCCCTCGGCCCCATCCTCACCCTCATCCTCATCCTCATCCTCACCCTCGTCCTCTTCCGCATCCTCGTCATCACCAAGAATTTCATCATCTCGACCGCCACTAGAACTACTACCTGGTGCATAGGATAATGCACCCATCGAAGACATATATGTTTGACAAGACACACTGGCCTCTGGTGGATGTGATGAAGATAAAGCTTTGAACAGTTTCATAAGTTCTTTCTCCCTTGTTTGAAAATGTTCTTCCAACTCTGTGACCCTTTTATTAGACTATCTTTCATGCTCCTTTACCTATTCCCACTCGGTGGTACTAGAATGGATACCCGGAGAGGACCAATTTCTCATCAGGACTATATTATTACCAGGTCGGTAGCTTAAAAGACTACAGTGCTCATCTCCCAAAACCTGATATAAATGATTGTGTGGCCCTAATTTGTCAAGCTACTGGGCATCAAGGGCCTCTAAATCAGCCTGTTAAGAATATTAATAGATTATTAAATTTCAAAATATATATTAAGCTTTTAAATAAAAAAATTAAACCTTATAATCTTTTCTTGTGTCGATTCATTAACCGCAGCTCCATCTTTTTTCCTTCTACTCGAGAAAAACAATTTTTCTCGAGGGAGACGTCCTTCAATATTCAATTTTTTTCTTCTGTAATTAAATTGAAACAATATAATGTTCAAGTATAATCATATATTCAATATTTCCATAAATCACATAATTTATGTAAGAAACAATAAAACGGGAAAGTCCTAAAGTAAAATTATAAACAACTATATTGTACCAGCTCTCTCTCATGATCTGACTTAGTAGTGCAGCCCAATGTGTGGAGGTATATCTTTGAATCAATGTTTTTTTCCAAATATTAGTAAATAATGATTAATATTAAAAAAGATAATATTAATGAAAAAGCTAAAAATTTTCATTTAAATACCTCAAATGGGATTAATACCTTAAATTTGGCAGTCTCCCAATGGGTAATCATTTCACGATATTGCTCTATTGGGTAGTCATCCAAGATATGTATTGTCTCCAACTCTATACCCACTCTATCACACCATCAAACATATTGCTAATGCATATAACCTATCCAAATCTCTCTTAGATCTTTTAAACGTGCTGGTCGTGCTCCTTCGCCATTAGGGAAGTTAAACTGAAGCTGACAGTCAATAGACTAATTCATATAAATAAAAAAATACTACATTAAATCCAATATTTTTTTTACCCATATTTGTTCCCACACAATATCCTTGATTTCATGTGGTAGATGTCTCCAAGAGAGAGGGTCGACTAGATTTATGTCAGAGTATTTGGCTTGCATCACCAAAAATCCCCAACATTCCTTCCCAGATTTATCAATCATTTTTCATTAATCATTGTATTCAACCATCAACTATGTCAGGGGGTTCCATACCACACGCAAGCGAGTATGCCCCCTCCCCCGCCTCCTATCAGTATATGAATTTGTTTTTAATGAAAAAAATATATGTACAAGTTATAATAAAAATAAATTTTGGTATAATAATTTGTAAGAGTTATATAAATATACCTATGGTAGTCGGATAAATGGGCATCACTGGATGTGCAGAAGCTGAAGAAATATCCTATATAGGTGGAGTGTCCCTCAGTGTATGATCCTCATCCACATACTATGTCGGAGTAGTAGTTGAAGACTGTGGAATATAATAGCTCGAAGATAAGGAACCAGAAGAAAAAGATGATGGCACAGAAGTTAGACCAACTGGTAGTGTAATCATCGGAGGCCTAAATATCATGTGTGTCCCTAAAGACACACCAGGATCAAAATGGGGCGTAGAAGATACTTATGTGGTAAGAGCATAGTCCAAACGGGTATGACCAGTAGATCGTATAACTCTCGCACCACATGCCCTCGTACCACCATCCTCAGTACCGGGATCACCATATGATCGTCTAACTCTGACACCACCCCACTCCTACCACCAGTCTATGTACTAAGAGTAATATCAAGCTCCTCGTCAGATAACTCTCCTCTAGGGGGTCGATCCTGAAAAAAAAGTTTAACCCAAAAGTAAAGACATGATATTATAAGTTATTGAAATATATATATTTGAAATAAAAATCTCAAAACATGGATGAGTGTAGGAACTCCCATATGTGTCATGAGACAGTTATTTTCTGTCATCTTTTTCCACTGTATCTCTTCAATGGGTGTCATTTCCTACAATGAAAACAAATATGGAAGTAATTAGAAACAAATACCTAATGTGTAACCCAAAAAACATAATATAGAAAATCCATTATGATAAAAAAACATAAAGAAATACAAGATTTGTGGTAGTTTGAAGGTAAGTACTAGGATACACACTCTGAATGATGTTGGTGTATTCATTGGATCATGTCCCAATTGATTTTGGGGTGGGGCCTTCAATAGTTATAGGTATGGATTTTATTTGAAACACATATAAAAAGGATATCTAGGAATTGTGACGTCCCAAACCAGAATGCTACTCATTAGTGACCCAAACCCAGATGGCCACATGGCCTCAAGTGCATCTACCAAAATTCCAAATGTTTTTCACTAATAGTGAGACCCTTTACTATGTCTGGGGAAGACTATTCCCTCATTACCTAAGTTGCACAATTTTAATATTATCATTTAAAAGTGGAATAAATATAACAATGGGAAAATATTGGAAATGGAGGAAAATAACCAAACCGATAATACAAACTAATAACAAAATCATAAACCGAATGATGGTAATGTATGTCATGTATCAAGAAGAAAAACATAGTTACAACTATTAGGAGGAAGTATTATACAAGAGGCTCAATAAATTCTAAAATTAGACCTAGATTATTGAGATACAACCCGATCATCTGGTTCATCAGTGGAAAGAGTGCGAGTCATGTCAATAACTCAAAATCCACAATCCCCAATAAAGGTTCATTGCCTCATCATCGAATCAAACCATTTTTAAAGGGAAGATTTTTACCAACGGTTGCACACTATTGTTGGTAAAAGAGGACTTCAAGGTCCCTTTATAGGCATCCCATATAGATTCACATGCCTCAGGCCCCATTATGTGTTACAGGAATCCCAAATCATTCACTCATGTTTAATAAATCATTATTGGAACCTCTATGGTCATACCTTTCATTACCCAATTAGTTCTTCAAGTCAAGACCACCCCTTGGGGGGATAAAGTTTAGGATTCTACACTAATAGGTTGTTCATGTCTTGTAAAAAGGTTTAATTTCATAAAGTATAGACAAAAACATTTATTTTTAATTTTATATTAATAATAATGTATGTCAATGTTAACAATATTATTGAATTAAACTTGTGACTTGTCTAACATTGTTATGGATGTATACCCATGCCAGCATGGCAAGTGAAAAGCACCCCACCATCATAAAAGTGAGTATTGGCCAAGAAAGAGACATAATATACAATGTAAAATGAGAACCATATTTAATTGACCCTAAAGTTATATTAGTATAGTCATCTTAGGAAGCCAATTATCACTCATGACTAACCATGCCACTATAAACAACTTGGAGTGTATGAGTTTTCTCTCTGATCTTAACAACATCATCACACATTCTTACCATGATGTGAATCCTGTGGAATATGGATGATATTAACACAAAATTACCAGAAATACCAAGCCTTCTATGAAATGAAATTTTTTGGATGATATTAACACATAATTTATTTTGAATCAAATTTGATTCACTGTCAAAGCCCAACAGACACACCCAAATCAAACCAAAAACAGAAGTCATACACACCCAAATCAAAATTGAAAACCTAAAGAGTAGATGTAGAACAATAAAATGAAAGTATCAGTTATAAATTAGAAATGTAGAACTAATAAATTTTTAAAATGGATCGGAATAAAAAATTTCCACAGTAGGGTAAAAATAATCTCGCTTCTCCACTACATCTAAATGAAAACATAAATCAAAAATAGTAGATGTAGTATCACTTACATAATACAAGTGAAGAACCGATAAAAAAATAAAATTAATATAAAAAATAATAATAAATAAGAGGGAAAAGAGGAGAAGCATCAGCCTGTACCATGATGGGAGCCCTCCTTAATTGTGGGTGTCAAGATGATGATTTGGGAAGGAGTCGAGGGCCTCCATTTATAGGCAGAATTCTATCCTCGGAAATTTTGCGTGTTGTTGGCCCAATAAATTTTCAATTCACACTAGGACCCCTTCATATTCTTTTTTTCATAAATATGTTTTCCATTCACCCTCCAACCTTCATCTCATTTATCCTTAAGATTAAAGAGTTATTGAATTTTCATTGAATAAGGATTTTTATGTCCGAAATTTCAAAGAAGATTCTTTCAAATGTTTAACGATCAATGGAAACCTTAATGACTTAAAAACTCCCACAATTTTTTTAGAGTTGTTCTGATGTGTACTAGTGCTATCCCTAATGTAATAACCTAAATGGTAAGTGAGGTGACTGATTTGTGCATCTATTACGGTGGTGGGGTCCACACTGTCCGCCCGGAAAAGTTTCCAACTTCAATGATTTTTTTGGACTAATAGATATTTGAATCAACTCTAGGACCTGAAAAGAAATTTTAATGAAATAAAAATAGGATTCTAAAAAAATCACTAATTTTGGAATTATATTTTTTATGAAATGAAAAAAATACCATTGCGGTAAAAATCATTAAAAAATCCAAAATTATGCACTTTTATCAATTTTTATAATAATCATTCTAAAATTCAAATTACCCATTATTTTAATAAAACATTGAAATACATGGGTTTTATCATTGAAAAAAATTATAAATCCTCATTCTTTGAAAAAAAAAATGCCCATAAATTTGCTCTGTCAAATACCCTCACACATAAACTATGCTTGTCCACATGTATAAAGTCTCAAAATGGAAATCAGAGGACACCAATATTACCAATATTCAAATACCAAGGTAATAAAATCAAAAAAAAATTCAATGTGAAATCAAACTTTCAAAAGTCTCCATAAAATATCAATATAATTTACCATTTTTCAAAGAAACAAATAATTCATATAATTTACTTTTACCCTTTGAAAATTGATGGAACTTATACTTTCATTCATTCAAGATCCTTGATTAATTATTATTAATCATGCCAATTCATGATTTACCTCACTTTTCATTCTTTTCTCTCATCACTCATGATACAATTCAAGTAGAGTTATTCTCATAACAGGATAACATGATCCTTATCCATAAGCTTGTAAATGAACTACTTTCTCGACATTGTAAAGAAAAAACGCACATAAAATCATGAGGACTTTCAATTAAGGTTCTATTGACTCTGAGGTTTATGGTTGGTAGGATTTGATGATTTAAAAATTAAGGCTCAAGTAGGAGGATAATATCTTAAGTACAATACATGACTTCAAAAGTAAAAATATAATGAAATTATCCCCTTCTAAGTAGCAACACCTAATTCCCAAAACTCAAAGAAAATGTTATGATCAAGTAATCATAATGAATGATTTGTACACCCTCTATTTTTTTTTTCTTTTTTTTTTCTCTTTTCAAAAGTTATTCTTATATCAAATCTCACATCCATTATCTAACCACATACGATCATAAGATCATCAGTCTAGAAAATGGTGATTTTTTGTTTTCCCAAATAACAACCCATTTTTTTCTCTTTTTGTTGGTTCTTTTTGTCATTTTTGTTATTTTTTTTAATTCAAGAGGGGAAAAATAGAGTATAATGAATGATTCCACAACCTTTTACAAATAACACAATAATACCCCCACACTTGTTCCTTACAATTTATATTATCCCGTCCACCATGATTCCCTCTAACCCCACACATCAACTTTGAAATATCAGGAATCTACTCAAAGGAGGTATAAATGGATAAATATGGCTTGAAACATGGCTGATTCCTATAAAGGTCATTCATGGTCTCTTTTCCATAAAAGAAGGATTGATGTAATGGTGGTCTTTTAAGAAAATTTTTCATTTCAAATGATGCCTCAATCATTTTAAATGCGTTTTTTCATAGTCATAGCTTTGATAAGTTTCAAAAGAAGTTCTTGTCAGTTACATGTCCCAATATCATCCAAGAAATTTGGTCAAGAATAAATAGGAAGTACATGGTCTATAAATCCTCTTGATAATGAAAAATATAACATTGTACAATCACTCATGGAATGACTAATAAATAAATTCACATGAACTTCAAAAATTTAATGCATGAAGGATGGTAGGGAAATTTCATTTACATGAATCAATTAATTCGTTCAAATAATGATTCATTACTTCAATATCCATGCTTCATTTTAAAACATCAATTATTCATTTCAATCATTTAATCATATACACATTTAAATCTAAAATATGGAATCATAGGATTCATAAGAAACTCATGTCTCTTTGATAAGTCAAGTAAAACATGAATTCAAGTTTGGGCATGAAATTTTATCTTCAAAGATAAAAACATGTTGTGGAAAAAAATGTAAAGTGTTTAAAATATAAAACAATAAAATTGAACACCCTTTTTCCATGAAACTTGGTCTGTCCCCTTTACTATTTGGGGATTCATTCTACTTTCATGATCCTACAAAAGAAAATTACTCAATTAATCACAATGATAATTTGTTTAATCTCAAAATAAAAGTGGTATGGGACCACATGATACATTATTTAAATTAAAATAAATTAAAATATAAATTCCTAGAAATCAAGTAAAGATAAATCTTGGTATTATCCCCCAAGTGGGCCCTGAATTTTTACTGCCTCTAGAGGGAAATACCTACTGTAATCCAAATTCTGATGGAAGATAAAGCTTCATTGATTTGAATGACCACATGTGGCTTTTCCCAGCTTTTTCTTTATCCTTCTAGGACATAGTTCACCATATCCCCCCTTTACAATGAGTTATAGCTTGCATTGTGGGGGTAAGATGAATTATGAATGATCCTCCTTTTTTGCTGATACTTGTGAAACCTCTTCTTCTCTTTCCATTAGTTACTTGAGGTATGCTTCATCAAAATAATATTCAATGGGAATGTCAGAGTGTAATTCAATATGAATAATATTAAAATATGAATTATCAAGATCAGATTCTTCAACATCAAAGCAACTTTTTTCATGGTTTCCTTAGAGAAGTACACTATAATCTCTTTATGAAATTCCTTCAATAAATATTCAATGGGTCTAGGGAGATCCATATGTTACTCATCATGTGCACATTGAGGTTCTTCTTCTTCCTCCAAGGAAGAGTTTAGGTTGTCAAATTCTGTATAATCAAAACCACATAGGGTGATGTAGAATTCATATTCAATTAAATTAGAAGGGATAGAGTCAATGAATGTTTCAACTCCCTGAGTCAGTTCAACTTCAATATCTAACTTAGTGGTATGTGCCTCTTGGAATATACACTATGAGGATGGAGGTAGGTAGTCAGGCTCCTCCATCTTGACATCAAATTCCACCACTTGGGTGGTTTCTTACTTCAGTGTTACTGAATCTTATTCTTTGTATTATATGGGGAAGTTCGGTAGTTTCTCATATTTAATCAAGATTTCATCCAAACTTTGTTGATCTCCCAATTGTAGCTAAGTAGATATGTCTTCCTCCCTTGCTTCCTCAGGTTCTTCAATTTCAAATACAAGTTGTGAAATTTATTCCACCACATTCTCATGTTCTTCCTCTGGATTAGGGTTGGGTGGATCTATTGATGCATGAACATAATCAAAATATCTATTAGCCTTTTCGGTTAGTTGTTCAATGATTTCTCTAAGTTCATTCATCTGATCTCTTCTAAAATATTCATTTTCTTCTTGTTTTGGTTGCTGCACCTGTGAGTAATTTTTCCATGCATAATATTCTGAATTTGAATAACTCATGGAAGTGTTTTTTTTGTTTTTTCTAAATAAAATGATATATAAATAATATGTGAAAATAGAAAAATAAATTAACTAATGTTTGGATCCCTGGAAATAGCGTCAGTTTTGATGCACGTCTGTTGTGAGGTGTGGACAAAAATAATTATATTTTTCCTAGTGCAGAATAGTGGTTGACCAGGGTCATCTCTCTTGAATATCCTTCACAATGTAGTACACTTAATTTATTTAATTCACCAATTATATCTTCTTTTTTGGTTTTTTATTAAATAAAATCGATTAAAATATTTTGGGGTTTTTTATTATTTAAAATAATGGCATGTGAAGCAAGAATTCTAAATTTATACTAAGATTCAATTCAAAATTCAATGAATTAATAAGTAATAACATGGTTTTGGGGGTTGGTTAAATATTAAATCATTGTTCTCCTTTATATTTTTTATTTAATTTTGATAATATAAATACTAAATCTCATGTTTGAACTACTATTATTTATTTATAAATTGTGGAATATCATTGAATGTTTGAGCACTCTCAATTCCACGTCCTCATTTAATCCAGGTTGGTGACACAGCTTTGTCTAGAATGTGTCATCTTCCAGGACCCAGTTCAATTGAAGTTGTTTCATCCTTTGATTATCTCAACTCCAATGTGTGAAGAACTAACCGATTGAGAGAGGGAAAAATTATTTAATAAAATAATATGGATAGGTTGAGTTGCATGTTATCGGTGGCAGTCACAACATTAGGGACATTCGACTTACCCATGCATACTCTCAAATATATCTACAAAATTAAAATTAAACATTAAAGAAAATTCATGATCACCTTCACCTCCCCTTTTGCCATGTATTGGGGTTATACTCTCATTTTTGAGAGTAATATATTACTTGGTGGAGTAGGTGTAAGAGAAGAGAGACATAGGGAAAGAAAAGAAGAAAAGTGGATGGAGAAACACAAAGGCATGGATTGATAAAAATAAAATTTTAATTACAATTGAAACATAATACAATACTAAAATTAAAATAAACGAAAATAAAGAAAATGGGTGGGAAGAGAGGTGTAGCATCGTCCCATGCCCCGTTGGGAACCCTCCTTGGGTGTTGGTGTTGAGTTGATGATTTGGGAAGGAGGCGAGAGCCTCCTTTTATAGGCAGAATTATATGCCTTAAAATATAGCACATTTTTGGCACAATAAATGGTCAATTAACACATGGAATCCTTCATAAAAGTTTTTCCTATATGTATTTTCCGTTCAACCTCCACATTTTAGCTCATTGAGACATTGTATTAAGGAGGTATGGAATTTTCATTGAATAAGACTTTTTATGGCCGAAATTTCCAGGAAGCTTCCTTTAAATGTATAACGATCAATGGAGACCTTAATGACTTCCAAAATCCCCCGAAATGGTTTTAGAGTCATTCATATGTGTCCTAGTGATATCTCAGGTATAACAACCAAAATTAGAGGCGAGGAAACTGATTTTTTCATCCATTACGGTGCCGAGGTCCATGTTGTCCGCCCAGAAAAGTTTCCAAAATCAAAGATTTTTTTTGCAGTAATACATCTTCGAATCCGCTCTAGGTCATAAAGATAAATATGAAGAAAATAAAATCAGTATTATAAAAAAATTAATAAGTAATTTTTTATTTATATATTTTAATAAATGACAAAAATACCCTTGTGGTAAAAATCTGTCAAAAATCTATAATTATGCACTTTTCTCAATTTTTCTCATAATCATTATAAAACTCAAATTACCCATTATATTAATAAAAAATTGAAATACGTCAGTTTTATCATTAAAAAAATAAAAAAAATCCACATTATTTGATTAAAATTATGCACATAATGTTTCTTTGTCAGAGATGCCATGCCTCCTAGTCTTGTGTTATCATAATATGTCATGACTAAATTGATTAAATGCTTAATTGGAACTTGTTAAATGAGTGGGTATACTTTTTAGTTGTTTTTATATTTCTTAAATGGTTTTTTTGGTAATTATGATTAATGGGCGGGTATATCCATGTGATGTGTTAAATGGAAATTAGTGATAAGTGGGTGGGTATAACCATGTGACATGATTAAATGGAAGTGGAGTACATGAGTGGATATACTCATGAGATGTAATGGTTTATATGAGTAGTTATACTCGTTGAATGGTGTTGAATGTAACTGATTTTATGAGTGGGTAGACTCATATGGTTGGAAATTGTTAAATTTATGGAATGGTTGATGATTTATATAAATTCCAAGGATGGATCTCCCTGGATTTGGAACGCAGTAGTGGACTCCTTGGTTGAGTATTCCCTTTGGGTCTTGATTTTGTGGGATGTCCTGGGCTTTGTTTTCCATTAGATCTGGCTTGATTGGACTCACGTAGGACATGCTAGTACACATTCTCCTAGGACTCCAAGCAGTGCCTATACTGAGTTTCTATCGAGATGATACTAGTACATGATGATGATTCCTTGGTCTTCAATACATTGGATTCAGCCCTTCATCGTCTACACTTCATTATATGAAACAGTCATGGGATATATGAATTTGGTTGTATGACAAGGTCATGGGTTTTTGATATTGTTTTCTTTGTAGAGTAAGGATGTGTGTATAGGATATGGATTGTTTTACAATAAGGTTGTTCTATCTATTTATATTTCCTATAGGTTCCTTGTTAGGAGTTTCCACTTGTTGTAGGGAGCCACAAGAGGCTGTTCGGTATAACTTGTTTGTGTTGGTTATATACCTTGGGTTTTCACACATACATTAATGCTCACTTGTACTTGTTTCGCATATTTCAAAGTGCAGATTATAATTGTATAGATATTTGGGAAGAAACCTACTGGGATGATTATCTCACACCTTGTTTGGGCCTCCTTGGGGACCCAAACAAATTATATGGTTTCAGGTGATAGTAGGGGAAAGCGCCCTAACACTAGTTGTTGTCATTTCATTAGAGCATGGAAACATGGTACTCAGCTGAGGCTTGTGATGATACTATTACACTTTTTGATCTTTTTGGATTTTGGATACTTGTATTGTACTTTATTTCTGTGTATATTTTTTGGTTGTTTTCTAGATACCTGTATCATCTACATCATGGTATATGAGACAATTATGGCTTGTTATATATTCATGTCTTGCTTATCTATTTTACCTATTGTCCGCTTATTGTATTTACTTCTTCTATTGAATTTGATTGACTTCCACTATGATATACTCGGGTTATGAGTGAATCGTCTCCCCAATAACTCAACTAGGACCTCACCACTAGTTGGAAGCATCTGGAATTTGAGGAGTGTGCATGAGGCCATGTAGCCCATCGGGCTTGGGGCACTATTGAGTGGCATTCGAGTTCAGGATGTTACAAAGTGGTATTAAAGAAAATTTCTTTTCTTGTTTGATTTACTGTTTGGAGACAATAGATAGGGATATGAAGAAAAATGGAATTTGTTAATGATCTATGCTCAAGCGTAGCTAACCCATGTACAAGAAAAATCCAAATTACCCTAAATAAAATTGTTATTTTTTGGTTTTGACTATTACAGTTGATTTGATTTCCCCATTAGGTGACACACATGATTTATGCTGATACTATTGATGCAATTTTGGGATCTATTTTTTTGCAACCCGATGAGATTAGGGTATTCCATATCATGCATCATATAGTCGCTTGTCAGAAATCACATAGCATGCATTATGTCATTCCAGTTAAGTTGAATTATTTGACGCATTCTATTGTGATCCGTTATCTAATAGTTGTTCCTGATTTTGTGGTAGACATTTTGCAGAGGATAGAGAAGTGACATCATCATTCAATTCATAAGGTGTATGTGCCCTTATGAAATAGAAAATTACATACCATTTAAATTAAAATTTTGAAGTGAATTTGATGAGTATGGATTATATGGGAATCAAATTTTGGTTTATGAGGTGTTATGGGTCTTTAAGGATAAGAACATGGTGCACCATTGGTTAAATCATTCCAAATAATTAAAGTTAAATGAATATAAATGGAAAATAGAGACTTGACCTACACCCAGACTTTGAGTGGGTGAGAGGTAGTGCAACTAGTTGTG
Source organism: Viscum album (assembly GCA_963277665.1). Lineage (NCBI taxonomy): Eukaryota > Viridiplantae > Streptophyta > Magnoliopsida > Santalales > Viscaceae > Viscum > Viscum album. Next base: position 943,183,676 of record OY728148.1, read on the forward strand.
TTGTGGTTGTTCGTTATACAGTCATGGATTTAGGATTAGGTTGTGTGTTATGAATTGTTTTTAGGAGGGTTTTGGCATGTCCTACACTTTTGAGATACAACATTGATATCATTCCTTTCCGAGGTGAGTTTTTGGAATTGTAGAGGCATGTCACCATGATGACCTCCAATGGTATGCCAAGAGGGTGGTGATGACCATGCTCTGATGTTGGTGGGCCATGAGATACTAGTGGATCCTCTTTTAGTGCTCTTTGTTGTACAATAGACTATTTCAGACATAGGTGCTAAGGCATTGTTCCACGAGGGGTTATTTTGCTATATGAAGAATTTTCAAGGAGCAATGTAGCCTACCATGACTATGGCCGGGCTGACATGGGTGTTCTAGTAGCAACATCCTTTCACGTTTTTGGGGGATGATGGTCCACAATCTTCTGAGTTGTGTATTGAGACCACATTATCTATCTTCAAGCATCTGGAGACAACTCTTGAGAGGAGGGTCAATCTCACCCCTTATATGATACATGGAGTAGTAATGTACTGGTGGTATGTTCTGAACTAGGATGAAAGGCTACGAGATATGGGTTGGACTGATTTCCAGACCTACTTCCTTGACTACTTTTACCCCAAGACACTATGGGCAGAGTGAGATAGTGAGTTCATGCGTCTAGAGCAGGGCACCATGACAGTTAGAGAGTACTCAACATAATTTATAGAGTAGCATAGTTTTGCACTGATGAACCTTACTAATGAGTTTTCGAGATCAAGATGCTTTGGGGAAGGCATGTGACATACTATCAAATCCCAGGTCAATGTGTTCAGGTTGACCTCAATAACTATGAATGTGAATCAGAAGCTGATTATAGAGTTGAACCTGAGGAAATTTGAAGATATAGAGCCAGGAAATGTTTCTTCTCAACCTAGTAGTTCTACATATTCATGCAGAAAGCACTATTTTGATTCTTCCCATGAGACGAGAATCAGTTAGGCTATGAGTTCTAGTAGCTCAGTGTTTTGTCACTAGTGTGGAAGGAGAGGACACATGAAGAATCATCATAACTGTGACCTAGTCGAGTGCCGAACTTATGGTGGGATGGGCCACATGCAATGGTTTGGCAAGACCTTCCCCACAGTTGTGAGTGGAAGGGGGTCAGCTTCGATGTCATTTTTAGGAGTAGGTTTCTAAGATCTATGTCAAGAAGGGAGATAGAGAAATGTAGGCTGATCATGCTGTAGAAATAGTGGTATTTGCTGAGGTTTCCATACACCAATTACTCATATACACTGAAGGGGACCTACTCTGAGCAGTGAGGTTGTTTCACAGGGTCCTGGTGTATGTCAATTATATTATGTACAACCTACCACTGAGGAGTAAGGTTTTATAATATCTATAGTGAGAGGAATGATTTTAGTAGCCACTACTATTGCATTTACTCTTTTTTATACAGGTGTATCTCATAGTTTCATATCGTCACATATGGTGAAAATCCTTGGGCTTGTTGTGTGGAATTTTGAAAGAATTTTAATTCTATAAATACTATTGGGAATCGAAATGGATGATGTGCTCTAGTGCATGGAGTACCACATTGAGGTTGGTCGGTGTCACTTCATTTGAGATATTTATGTCTTTGAGATGATTGGGTTTGATGTCATTCTTGGGATGGACTGTTTAGTATATTATCAATATAACATTGTCTAAACTCATGTAAGGGTAACTTTCACATCACCATAGGATGCAGTGTTTACTCACAATGGCGAATGGGGTGTCCAGGTGAGTTGAGATGGACTAGATCATCACGAGTTTGGAAGAATGATAGCCTATATTACTATTTTGTATTTTGGATGATCAGGGAGTGAGTCATGTTTACATTCCTTTAATGGTGGATCATTTCAGGGACATTTTCCAAGATGACTTTTCTAGTTTACCTCTTGAGAGATAGGTTGAGTTCACCATTGAACAAGTGTTATGAGCTGCACCAGTATCAATTTCTACTTACTAGGTGGCTATGATGGATTTGTAAGAAATTAAGTGGAAGCTAGAGTATTTGGAGGCAAAGGGGTTTATCCGACCTAATACTTCTCTCCGGGGTTTTCCAGTTCTTTTTTTTAAAATGTGGATATAAATCTTAGGCTATTTGGGGATTATCGTAATTTGAATCAGATAATGGTTAAAAACCGATATCCCATTCCTCAAATTGATGAAATGATTGATAATATTATAGGATCTCGAGTATTCTTGAAAATTGAACTAAGGATAGGATATCACAAGGTACATATTTGACCCACAGACATACCTCGTACAACCTTTCATAGTAGGTATGGTTTATATGAGTATTTCGTTATGCCATTTAGTCTCACAAACACGATAGTAGTTTTCATGGCGCTGATGAACTGAGTGTTCCATCATTAATCGTGACACATCATGTAATAGGCTGGGAGTAGTGCTGATGTATGGGGATAGAGTTTTGGCATATGAGTCTCAGTTTCTAAGGCCATGTGAGAGGAATTACCCTATTCATGATCTTCATCTAGATGCAGTTGTTCATGCTTTTCACTATTGGAGACACTATTTATTGGGAGATCATATTTTGGTGTATACAGAATACAAAATCCTCAAGTATATATTAACTCAGTATTATTTTAATATGAGGAAAAAAAGGTGGGTGGAGTACCTATAGTCTTTTGACTTCAATCTTGAATAAATGACTCGTAAAGGTAATGTAATGTTCGATGCACTAAGCACGTGGACTCAGATACAGACAGTGCAGCAGGTAAGTAGCAAGTGGAAACATATGGCATTATTCTCTAAGATCAACATGGAGGTGCACATCAGTTAAGGATAGACATATCTAACATCCCTAGTTGTGAACTATACCATATTGTATAAAGTAAGGATGTGGAATTTATCGAATTCAGAGGGTCTAGTCCTATGGGAGAGTGTGGAAGATGAAGACCCTCTTCCTGGTTGGACCATAGGTGTTTATGAGATCTTACACATCCATGGATGTGTTTGGGTTCTAGTGGATATATGTGGGGATATGATGTGGGAGTTTCATGCTTCATCTTGGGCACTACATCCCGAAGTCAGAAAGATGTACAGTGACTTGCATCATCAATACTAATGGCCAAGTATATAAATTGAGGTAGCTAGTTTTTTATGAGGTGTTACACCAGTCAGCATGTGAAGGAGGAACATCAATGACCAGCCATCATTTTATAGAATTTACTTATTCCAAAGTGGAAATGAGATGATGTCATAATGGATTTCATGACTAGTTTACTAAGGTATACTTGAGGTAACGATGTTTCATGGGTTGTTGTTGACGGGATCAAAAAGGTTGATCATTTGTTACCGATCAAAGATACCATTAATGTTAATGTACTTTGAAGGTTGTATATCAATGAGATAATAAACTTTACGGGTTCTCACACACTATCATTTCAAATAGGGAATTCCACTTTACACCTCGTTTCTTATAGAGTTTTCAGAGGCCACTGGGTACATAGGTGCTTCTGAGCACAGCCCACCACCCTTAGACTGATGTCCAATCAGATTGTATGATACAAGTGCTAGAGAACATGATGAGAGAATGTGTCCTAGATTTTGGGGGATCTTGGGAGACACACATTCATCTAGATGAGTTGTCCTATAATTACAATTATCAGGCAACGATACAAATGTCTCTTTATGATGATTTGTACAGTAGGCTATTCCAATCACCCTTGTGATGGCTAGAGGCAAGTGAGGTAGCTTTACTGGGACCTTGTCTCATGAAAGAGAAATTTGAGTAGATCCAATTGATTTAGAAGCAGATGGCTACTGCACAATCTTGATAGAAATCTTATGTCAATTACCGTATATGACCTCTAGAGTTTGAGGTCAGGGATCATGTCTTTTTATGTGTTTCACTAAGGTTGGGACATAGAAGGATCATGATACGGGATAAGCTTTTGCCACTATATGTTATGCCATTCGACATTATTCAGAGTAAGATCATTAGACTATTTGTTTTAGTTACCTAAGAGGTATTGATCCATTCATGACTTCTTCCACCTATCACAACTATACCATTGTAATTTAGACCCATCTCAAGCTTTTCAACCGGAGGAGGTTGAGTTGCAATTTGATGCATCCTACAAGGAGAATCTAATTCGTATTGTTGGAAGGATTATTAAGTTTATACAAGGCTAGTCAGTTCCTCTAGTATTGGTTCAATGGAAGCAAGACCATTCACATGATGACACTTAGGAGCGGGAGGCCAATATATGTGCTCAGCGACATGAGTTTTTTCAAATGGATCATTAATAACCTTGAGAGGGAAATTCGAGGAAGAATTTCATTAAGGGGGGAAGATTGTAAGATCCTAGGTTTTTCTTCAGGTATGAATCATTTTCATTATTTTTAGGCTTAAACCGTAAGCTGGGCTATGGGCTGGTTGGGTTGTTTCTGGGAAATAATATGCAAGAAGGTTGGGTACCGGTTGCAGGCCAATTACACGAAGTGTAATTGGATTACACACTATGTAATCTGATTTCATAACATGTAATTGTTTGTCTAGGACCTTTAACAATGTGTATGGGTTTTAACCCATTAATGGAAAACCGATAATTACACACTATGTAAGGAAAGTACTTATCATGTAATTTCCCAACTATGTTTTCTAAAAATAGAGGTAGGGACCTCTATTTTTTGGACAGAATCCTTTTTTCTCTCTTTTGAAGCCTACAAACTTTCTTAACTAGCTTTTCAGATCTAGCGCCAATTTGGATTCCATTTCATTACTTGTCATTTTTTGTTGGAACCACGACGGTAAGATATTGATTCTTTTTTAGCCATTCCTGATTCTTCAGAACAACAGTTGCATTGTTTGGATTTAGGGTTTTATGCCCAAATTTCTTGTTCTTAATATGTTCTTTAGATTTATTCCAAACCAGGATGAATTAGGGCGTGATACTAGATGAAAACACCACTAATGTGATAAGGTAGGTTGTCTATACCTTTATTTCGGCTTTTGATACTTTATAGAGCTATTGACCATTTTTCGGCCCGCTGAACATTTTAGCGCGGGCCAAATTTTAAAGTGTTAATATGAAATATATAATGTAGGACCTGTTTGGGACTCCCTTAGGTTCTTTGAGATACGTTTATGGTTGCTAAACCATCCCAAGAACACCCATGGGGTGCACCATGCCTTTACATTGGTTTTTACCATTGATGAACTACCCATGGGCTGTGACCTTGAGTTTTCCTAGTTTAAGGAAGCTCAGTTGTACTTAAATGTGTCCGAATTACATACATAAGATATATCATGCCTCCTTACCTTGTGTTATTATAATATTCCATGACTAACATGATTAAATAATTAAATGGAAATTTTCAAATGAGTGGGTATACACGTTGGCTATTTTTAGATTGCTGAAATCGTTTTGTTTGTAATTGTGATTAATTGGTGGGTATACCCATGTGATGTGTTAAATAGAAATTGTTGATAAGTGGGTGGGTATATCCATGTGACATGATTAAATAAAAGTGGAGTACATGAGTGGGTATATTAATGAAATGTAATGGCTTAAATGAGTGGGTATACTCTTTGAATTGTTTCGAATGTAATTGTTTATATGAGTGGGTAGAATCATATGGTTTGAAATTGTTAAAGGCATGGAATGATTAATGATTTACATAGATTCCATGAATGGATATCCATGGATCTGGAATGAGGTATTGGACACCTTGGCTGATTATGAACCATTGGTCTTTATTCCATGAGACGACTTAGTCTTTGCTGCCCCTCGGATCCAGATATCTTGGACTCATGTAGGACATGTTGGTACACATGTTCCTAGGATTCCAACTAGTTCCTATTCCATGTTTTTAATGAGATTCTCCTGAGACTTGAAGAGGATTTCTTGGTCTTCAGCACTAATGATCAAGCCCTTCATGATCTACACTCCATTATACGGCATGACTGTGGGATATATGATTGTGGTTGTACGACAAGGCCATGGGTTTTTTATATAGTTTTTTATACGGCAAGGACGTGTGGACATGATATGGATGGTTATGTGTAAAGGCTATGTTGTTTGTTTATATTGCTTGTATATGCCCTGTTATGAGCCGAAACTTATTGCAGGGGACCAGAAGAGTTTGTTTAGTATTACTTGTTTGCATTAGTAATATGCCTTGGCATTTCAAAATCACATTACTACTTACTTTCACTTGTTTCTAAGATTTCACTGTACTTCTTAGAACTGTATAGATATTTAGGTGGAAGCCTACGACGATGTTTATCTGACGTCCTATTAGGGCCTCCTTGGGGACCCAAACCTATTATATAGTTATAGGTGATAGTAGGGGAAAGATCCCTAAAACTATTTATTGATCATTGTATTAGAGCATGGGAGTATAGGACTTAGATGAGTCTTGCGATGCTATGGGGGAACTTTTCTGTCATTTTTGGATTTTGGATACTTGTATTTTATTATATTTCTATGTACCTATTTTGGATATTTTCTAGATACATGTATCATTTTCATCATGGTATATGAGACACTTCTGGCTTGTAACATATTCTTGTCTTTCTTTTCTATTTTATCTATTGTCTGCTTATTGTATCTACTTCCACTATTTAATGTTATTGACTTCCATTGTGATAGACTATGGTAATGGTGGTATATTCTCCAAAATGAGTCACCTAGTCCCTAACTGATACTCATAAGACACTGGAATTTGGGAAGATGTGCTTGAGGCCATGTAGACAACCGATCATGGGGCACAGTTGAGTGACATCTGGGTTCGGGATGTTACATTTGTACAATGATTCAATGATTTCATTTCAAAATTCATTGATGTCATATGAAGTTATAATATGATGTTGTGCATGTACGTACTATATCACATCTAGGTGTGAATAAAATTCCTTAATGTAAAAAATAAATTCCTTTGGCTGATAATTCATATAGTGAGATAAATTCCTTAGAATAATAAAAAATACTATGGGTGAGAAAATTCATAATGTGGGGAAAGAATTCTGGTGACAGAAATCCAATTGTTTGTGAGGTTAGAGAGATGGTATTTCTTGGTTACTTTTATAGCTTTAGAATTGATAATAAAATTATATATGTCACTTATAAGGTAAGATTCATTCAAACTATGTTATTTAGCACTATAAAAAAGAGTGGTTGTAGTGAATGTTTATTAGTGGCAGTTCTAATAATCCCTACTAAAAAACATTATTAAATATATTTTAAATATAGTGGCAGTTTCAATGAAACCACTGCTAATATTTTTAAAATATATCTGACCCCACCCCCTCCACCCAATGCCCTAACCCTCTCGCTCCCTTGGTCATGCCTCTCCACGATGTTGGCGACTACCCTTCCCCCTTAGCGGTACCTCTCCTCGACGTCCACAATCACCACTCCCTCTCATCCTTGCCTCTCCCAAACACTGGTGACCACCCCCACCTCAATCACGAATCTCCCCAGTGCTAGTGACTCCCTCCCTCCCCCTACCCCCCACCGATCCCTTAGCCCCTCCTATCCCTGATGTTGATGACCACCCCTCCCTCTCGACCGTGCCCCTCCCCCAACATCGGTGACCGCCCCTCTCCCTCGATCACACCTCTCCCCAATTCCAGCAACTGCCCCTCACTCTTGATCATGCCTCTCCCTAGCGCCAGTGATTACCCCCCATATACCCAACCTATCTTCGAAACCGGTGAACACCCCTCCCCCTTGGTTGCACCTCCTCCCAATGTAGGTGACTGTCCCTCACCCTTGAACCTACGTCTCCCCTACACTGACCCCCATTCTCTCCAACAACATACCTCTCCCCCTTCCCCCACGTACCCCCAACGGCTCACCCCTCATCCTAGATGGTGAAAACCTCTTTTCCCACTCTCACATATTGTCCTCATGACCCCAACCCAACTTTCTACCTGGTGAAGACCCCACAATGACCCCCCTTCTCCTTGATAGCGATCCTCAACAACGACCCCTCTCCCCCATTTCCCGAATAGTGCAATCCCCAGTCATAAGGTGTAATTTTTTAATATTTTATGTTTGGTTTGCTATATCATTATGTAATATATCATATTGTACAATCAAATGATAAATGTTATCACATAGGAATCATATACACATAACTATCATTAATGCCTATTATAAATGGGGATCATGAATCATTTATATGATGAATACTTGTTTGTCTGTGTGGTTATAAATAGTCTGTAACTGCATGATTCATTTATTCTTCATGAATTCTTTGTGAGTAATCCTTAGTGCGTTTTTGATAATGGTTTATTATAGGATAGTAACCCATTTGGTTTTATTGATTATTCACTAATGTTTTAGTATTCTTCTTCACATTTACATGAGACTTTCTATGTAAGAACATACGAAGTTTACATGTTTTTTCATCATGATTTTATATACTATATTTATAGAATTATAGGATAAATTTGGTGACCAAGCTTAAAGAAGTTAATTGATGTTTACATTTAATTGTACTTGTTTCATTAACCATTATATCTTTATATCTGAATATATAGAGAGAAGAGTGAAAATAAAATACCTATGGATAAAAGGTGGATTACTTTACCTCGAAACACACCTCATTATGACAAGTGTTTGAAAATATATATTATGTAATTAAGAACTGATCAGTGGTTGGTAGAATAAAATGTGTATTCCTGATTGAAAATTCATGTGATGGTTAAATAGAAATGAAGTATGTGATCATTTTATATAGAAACAATTTTTGGCTCAATATGTATGTAGGATTTGGCATGGTGAATATATTGTTATGGAAATTCAAAACAAAGATAATCCTATCGACGAAACACAAAGTGACCCTCCGGAGGGGAATTCAGTTTAAAATTTGATAAATGAAACGTTTTTCTTTGCAGGATATAATGTCCAAGATTTCAATAGATCAAAAAATCCCTCAATTGACCTAGATAATTTTAATCCTTCTAATAACTTCCAAAACCAAAAAAATGAGCTTTATGAATTAGTTGAAGACGTGAAATATGAACTATATGAAGGGTGTGATAATTTTTCATTGTTTTTTTTCTACTTAAGTTGTATTGTATAAACAGTCTCTGTGATTTTTTTGACAATGAAATGTACATGATTTTAGAGTTTCGTCATGATGTATTTAGTGAATCTATGATCGTTGCATCATTTTATGAGATTAATAATTTAATAAATAAACATGGAATGTATTATACAAAGATACATGAATTCCTTAATGAGTGCATCCTTTAACAGGGAGAAGAGTTCGACAAAGAAGAATTCATAAGATGTCATAAAAGTAGATGAAAGTCAAAGAACATCAATGAGAGTATAAATCAATGCATCCCCAAGAAGAAAAAAAATAAGAAAACTCATTCAACTATATTTCATTACTTTCCTCTGATATGATGCTTGAAAAGATTATCCATGGCATCTAAGACTACATACAAAATGAAGTGACATGATCAAGATAGTAATGATGTCTTGATGAGACATCCAAAAGATTCAATGTCATAGAAAATGTTTGATTCATTATATCTATATTTTTCTTCAAATATTAAGATCTCACATTTGGGAATGGATTATGATGATTTTAACCCCTTTTGTACTTTAGGTATTAATTATTGTATTTGGCTAGTTATTTTTATCCATTATAATATACCGCCATAGATGTGTATGGATAAATATATTTTTTTTAATTTTTATGATTATTTATTGAAATAAAATGCCTAGAAATGGAATTGATTGTATACCTTCAACCTCTAATCAAATATTTGCATGAATTATGAGATTATGGAATGGAATGATATGATGCTTCAATGAGAAAACTATTAAAAAATACATTATAATTTAATATAGAAAATTACTATCATTCTTGGATTAGGAAATTTATCTGATTAGAACACTCATACTAGTTTGTCTTGTCTAGTTTGTAATTTTGTTCATCAACGATTACCTTATATATGAAAATTATGTTTTATGCGTCATCATTGATTTCATTATTTCTTCTCATAAGTTGAGGTTTAACAAGACCCAATTCAATGAATATATTAAACTAAGAAATCCACTAAAAGTGTTATTAGGTTCAGAAATCATGGGATAATTAATGAGTGTCATTGAAGAATATAGAAAATATAATCATTTTAATGAAGGGGAAAAGGGTACAAGTTACAATATTTGATGCATCTGGAATAGAAAAATAAAGGATATATTTTTCAAAATTCATCATTAGGAGTTTAATTTGATATGTTATAATCATGATATAATGAATATTGAGAAAAACTTTCGTGGAAATTTAATTTTCACATTGATTAATGAGAAGGGAAATCAAAGGATCGCCTTAATGCTCATAAGAATTTGGAGTTAATGAATATAAGGCATGATTTTTGGGAAAATTAGAATGGAAAGTATCCTTCGACTATTTTTACAAAGAAAAATAAAGAGAAAGACGTATTCCTTCAAACTTTAATGAATTTAAAAGTGGAAGATGGATATTCAAGTAATATATAAAGGTGCATTGACTAAAAAAATTGAAAGTTACTTGGATTGAAAAGTCACAACTCATGTATTTTGATGTAAAAATTGCTTTCATTAGAATTTTGTAATATGTTAAATGAAAAAAAAACTATTGTACCTTTTTCAATGATATTTGTAGAAAAAATATAATTCCAATTGAGCTTAATAGACTTCAAGAAACAATTATTTTGAAACTTTTTATTTGTAGATGTTATTTTCCCCTTCATTATTCAATGTGATCATTCATTTGATTGCTCATTTGGTTGAAGAAGCTAAACTTGGCTGACCAGAACATTATTAATTGATGTATCCAATTGAAAGGTACAATGATATTAATTTTATTTTCATTACTGAATTTAATTTTATTAAATTATTGCATTATTTTTTTATATGTTTCTTATTCTTTTCATCAGGTATATAGGTCATTTGAAATCATATATGATGAATAAATATCAACCAAAAGGCTATATTTCTAAAGGATACGTATCCAAAGAGTGATTGAACTTGTATTCAAGGTATTTGGATGGGATTGAAAATAGATTCAATCGTGTTTAATGTTTTGATGATATCTACACTATTTATCATTTTGAAAACTAGTTATCAATATTTCCAATTATTGGATAACCAATTAGAAAGGGGTCAAATATCACACTAAATGAATTGGAGTTTCTATAAGCATATAGATATATACTTCTTAGTAGTCTTATTACAGATCCATTTATTGAATAATCGTGATTTCAAACAAATAAGTGATTAACGGTTAGATCTTGAAATGAGATGGAATTAAAAAAAGATGTTAATAAGTAGATTGTAAAATGGATCACCCATTTGGTAAGTATATACTCATATTAGTAGCATTGACATGTAGTTATTTTGTTTATGTTAATACTAAAACATTATATATATTTTTCTAGAAAATGAATGTTGAAAATTAAGCTGAAATATCAAATTCATTTAAGTTTTTTTTGGCTCGATGGGCTTTAAGAAAGTCTAATATATTCGATGCCTACAATATTCATGGATTTAGGTTTCATACAATTTATCCTGATGAAGACTTAAAAACTCAATATAGTGATGTATTTACACTTATAGAGGAGGGATATTATGGAAATTTGGATGATATAATTGAATTAATCTATCATGGTTAGTTTTTGGTTGTCTTAATCAAATGAATGTGGGTTAATATTGTTATGGGTAAAATGATTGATTCATCACATTTTAATTCTATCAACTTCTATCTATTTATCTATACCAATGAGCATGTAGTGAATGATCCATTTATCTTGGCTTCCTTAGTGAAGATAGTTTATTATGTGGATGATGAAATACACGAAGGTTAGTGTTTTTTTACACTTAAAGTAGAGAGAATTATATGATATGAGTGATGAAGATCAATTGGTACTTTATGATAGTGAACCTAATCAACCACAAAACATTAAATAATTTTTTAAGTACAATACGGAAAAAATAGAACTTGCAATAGAGGGTGAAAATGAAGCACTCGTCATAATGGAGGTTTATAATAATGAAGATAATGAAGATGAAGATAATTGAATGTATAAATTGGTAATGAAAATATATTACAATTTATCATTGATAAGTGTTTCATACATATATACATTGTTCTATTTTTTCTTTTTTCTTTTTTGTAAAAATTTATTAGTTTTTAATTTTCTATAAATTAAATATATCTAAACCAATTGAATTGCAAGAATTCTGAGAACAAATAAATTTCAAAATCCTAGCTGGTTATCATCTCGGAGTACACTACAACTACCGTCAACTTCACTGGATTTGAGTGATTTGGTTGTACTTGAGACTCCCAGAGAGCCAACCATTCCTCAGATGTTTTCAGTATCCCACCATCCAATTCACCTCCTTTTATGGAGTAGTTGGTCATCCCTTCATCTAGTGGATATCGGTGAGTTACTAATAGTGGTATGTATGTCATTGTAAAAAAACTATATATTTTATTAATTATTTAATTCATTTTTCAAATGGATAAAAATAACAATAGATGATATATAAATATGAACATGAAAGATGTGTGAGACATGAAGGAATTAAATATTATCATTCTATTTGATGAGTTTGGGTGCCTACTGATTATTTTTCTAGAATATATGGGCAGATTATTAGGCAACTTATTTGTGATACAATGAGAATTATAATTAATTATAAATATTGGAGTCATATTCCTACAACTTGTAAAAATGAGGTTTTTGATACATAATTAAACGTAATTTAATATAATATTCATTGATAAATAATTTACATGACATGAATAAAATTTGGTAATATATGTATATAGTGTTATGTTTTTTATTTCTAGATGTTTTTTCATTTGTATTTCCTAGTCTCTATTTCACGCCCATGCACTATGAAAAAGTCAGTAAAGAAATGGTGATATTTTAAATGAATATTATGACATGATTTTAATGAAATATCTTTGAGATCATGATATATGTATGAGTAAGTATGTGAATGAATTTCTCATTTGAAATGGAATTTGTTTGTTGATATTTACAGAGATGTATCTCATGAGGTAATTGCATATTTTAGAGTATCGTAATAACATAAACAAAATAAAATTATAATTTTTGTTAATGTTGATATTTTTGTAGGAAGTATTGAAAAAAAACTATGAATCATGAGAAATATATCATTTTTCACATCAGTGTGTCTTAGAGTTTTTTTAGAAAAAGTATAATTTTAGTTTGACTTTTATTCATTATTATTTATATCATTTTATTATAAGTTAAAAATTTTCTAACTTGTTTATATTTTTTATAAAGGCTAATGAATTAGGTTTCTATGTTGTCCATACATAGCTGTGGTTTAAAGTGCATTGGGAATCTGATGTCAGTTTTGTAAATGACCCTACCAAAGATGTTTGAGAAAGTATTTTTCATTATCATTTCATGTTATTTAATTACTATAAAAAAATAATGAAAAATATATTATAACAAAAATATCCTTAAACCCAATTAAATGGGGCTGGATACATGGATAAAATGATGGAAATTTAGCACCGTTTGATACATCTAGCCAACCCCAATTAATTGGGATTAAGGATTATATGTTGTTATAATTTATTTTTCAATATTATGTTTTTATAGTAATAAAATAACAATACATAGTAATAAAAAATTTATTAATTAGATAATATTATGAAGTTCAAATATTTTAAAAAATAACTGTTAATATTTTTGTATTAACAGGATCAAATTCAAGAAATATGGGATGTGAACCCTTCAATATCATCAACAATTTCCTAGAGCGATGAAGTTCTAATTTTTTTAGGGAATAAGAATCCCATACATGTACAAGAGATGGGTTCTGGACCTACTCCATCAGTTGTCTTTAGTAGGGATTCACCATCAGTTACAACTACACCTAGTGGGGGTTTGAGTATCAATATTGATAGGGAACCCCAAAGAAAAATTGCACGGTTGAAAGGAAAAGTGCGGGAACATGACTCTTATAGGAAAACATAGGATCAATGGTGAGAGAAAATGGAAAATTATTTAGTTTTTATTTTTCAATGGATTACTAGAATGATACCCAAGGAAATTTCTAGCCTTATAGCTTATCCTATCAAGGTAAATTCTAAATTTCATATAAAATTCACACATTTTCAAAGAACACATACAACTTCCTTAAATAAAACTAAAATGAAACATTTATATTGAATACATGCACTTCGAGTCATACCAACAACATCTTGCACTGGATTGATGTGTGTTTGATTCCTACAGATAAAAAATAAATTATATACTGTAATCCTTAAGTTTGAAAATAATTCAATCTCATTTTCTCAAATTTGACATAGTAAATAGTTTGTAACGGTATCAAAGCCATAAAAAACATGTGTGTGGGGGGGAGGGGGTAAAAAATAGGAATTAGCTTCCATATCAACATAAAACAATAGGAAAATGACTGTGGATTGATTTTTGAAATATAGGAATAGATGACACATCATTTCGAGTTATTGTTTACCTGAGATGCATGTAAATGTATTTTTAGTGTTTTAAAACACCAAAACATGTGTGTAATGGTTCAAATAATAAAAAACGATATCATATTGACATGAAATACTGAGAAAACCACCATTGAATTATTTTTGACATGTACTCATATTAAAAATATCAATTAGACTTGTGGTGTTGTCAAAATGCCTCAGTAAATAATTTTTAAAGGTAATAAATCTTTTAAAAACACATGATGGTGGGTAAAAATTAGAAAAATGATGTTGGATTACCATGAATTTAGAGGAAAATAACCATGGATATTTTTTGAAATGTAGGAATAGATGAAACATCATTTCGAGTTATAGTTTACCTAAGATGTGTGTAAATGTGTTTTTAGTCTTTTAAAACGCCAAAACATGTGTGTAGCGGTTCAACCCATAGAAAACGATATTATATAGACATGAAATCATTAGAAAACCACCATTGAATTATTTTTTAATTGTACTCATATAAAAAATATCTATTAGATTTGCGGTGCATTCAAAATTCCTTAGTAAATAGCTTTTAAAGGTACTCAATCCTTTAAAAACGCAAGATAGGGGGAAAAATTAGAGAAATGATGTTGAAATTACATGAATTTAGAGGAAAATAACCATGGTTATTTTTTGAAATGTAGGAACCAACAACATGTTATTCCAAGTTACATTTTTTCAGGGATTCCTGTAAATGTATTTTTAGTGTTTCAAACAACTAAAACATCTGTATAATATTCCAAACCAAAAAAAAACCATAGATTGGCTTGAAATCATAAGAAAATCACCATTGAATTATTTTTAACATATAATCATAGACAAAAAAACATTCTGACGTGCGGTGTGGTTGGAATGACTTAGTAACTAAATTTTAAAGGATCCAAGCCTTTAAAAATGTGTGTTGGGGTGTCACAACTAGGAAAATTTCATCATATTTCCATAAAACTAGATAGGAAAAAATTGTTTATTGATTTTTGAAATATAGTACCCGACGATATGTCATTATGTGTTACAAGTTTTTTGGAATGTTCATAAGTGGACTTTTAGTGTTTTAAACTACATAAACATGCATGTAATAATTAAAACAATAGAAAAAGGCCTCAGATTAACATGAAGTCATGAAAAAACCATTGTTTTGTTATTTTTGATGTTTATTCGTAGATAACACATCAATCTTATATGTAGTTTGGTCAAAATGGATGGTAAATTGTTTTTAAAGGTCCCAATGCCTTTAAAAATGTCTGTAAGAGGGTCAAAACCAGGAAAACATTGTCAAATTCCCATGAAATTATATAAAAATAACTATAGATTAATTTTTGAAATGTGGGAACTAATAACATGTCATTATGATTTATGGTTTTCCTTGGATGCCTATAAACACATTTTTAGTGTTTTAAATGAGTAAAAGAATAATATAATGGTGAAAACCACAGAAAAATAAATCATATTGACGTCAAATCTTGCTAAATTAACTATTGAGTTATTTTTGACATTTATGCATAGAAAACACATCAATCTAACAAGTGGTGTGGTCGGAATGGATCGATAAATGATTTTTAAAGATATTGAATCCTTTAAAATCATGTATATGGGGGTCAAAACTAGGAAAACATGAGTATATTTCTAGGAAATAAAAGTAAAACAACCATATATTTATTTTTGAAATGTTGGAACCAACAAAACATCATTATGAGTTATTATTTTCCCAGGATGCCTTTAAGTATGTTTTTTGTGTTTTAAAACACTAAAATGTGTGTGTAACATTTAGAAAAAGAGAAAATGACCTCATATTAACGTGAAATCAGGGTAAATATACGAATTAGTTATTTTTTACATGTACTCGCTAACAACACATCAATATCATCTGCGATGTAGTTGGAATGGCTCAGTAAACTGTTTTTAAAGGTAACAAAGCCTTTAAAAACATGGGGTGGGGGTCCAAGACCAGGAAAAATCATTCGATTGCCATGAAATCATAATTCAATAATCATAGGAGGATTTTTTTTAAATCTATTAATTGATGAGATGTAATTTTGGGTTATGGTTTTATTAGGATTCCCATAAATTCATTTTTAGTATTTTAAAACACTAAAACATGCAATAGTCAATGCCATAGAAAAAACATCAGATTTATGTCAAATCGTGGGACAACCACCATTGTGTTATTTTTTAAGTGTATGCGTAATGTCAATCTGATGTGATGTGTGGTCAGAATGGCTTGATAAATCGTTTTTAAAGGTACTGAAGCCTTTAAAAACTTGTTCTGGGGGGTCAAAACCAGGAAAATGTTGTCATATTTCCATGAAATCATAGAAAATTTACCATAGATTTATTTTTGAAATGTAGGAACCGATATAACATCATTTTAAGCTACGTTTTTTCGGGGATGTCTTTAAATGGATTTTTAGGGTTTTAAAACACATAAATGTGTGTGTAATGGTAAAAACCATAGAAAATTAATCCATATTGACATGAAATCATGGAAAACCCAATGTTGAGTTATTTGTGATGTATACACATTGACAACATGTCAATCCGACAAGTGGTGTGGTTAGAATGGATTAATTAATAGTTTTTTAAAGGTATTGAAGCCTTCAAAAACATGTGACGGTGGGTCAAAACAAGGAAAAAATCATCAAATAAACATGAAATAAAAGTAAAACAACTATATATTGATTTTTGAAATATAAAAACTGACGACACATCATTTCAAGTTACAGCTTTCCTAGGATACCTGTAAACACGTTTTTTGTGTTTTAAAACACTAAAACATGCATGTAATGGTCAAAATGATATAAAACGACCTTATATTGACATTAAATCATGGTACATATATATTTTAGTTATTTTTGATGTTTACACATAGAAAAACATCAATATAACGTGTAGTGTGATCAGAATGGATCGGTAAATTGATTTCAAAGGAACTGAAGCCTTTAAAAACATGCATTAGGGGGTCAAAACCAAGAAAACATCATATAATTTCTATGAAATCATTGTAAAATAACCAAATATTTATTTTTTAATTTTAATAATTGATGACACGCCATTTTTACTTATGGTTTGCCTATAATTCCTATAACATGTTTTTAGTGTTTTAAAAAACTAAAATCCGCATGTAATAGTCAAAACCATTGAAAATGACTACAGATTAATGTGAAATCATGGTAAAACCACCATTATGTTATTTTGGACCTGTACTTGTAGAAAACATGTCAATCCGGTGAGTTTTGTGGTCAAAATGGATCGATAAATAGTTTTTAAATGTATCGAAGCCTTTAAAAACATGTATTGGGGGGCAAAATTAGGTAAACAACCTTAGATTAACATAAAATCAGAAGAAAATGTCCATAAATTTATTTTTGAAATTTAGGAATCGAAGTAACGTAATTTCAAGTTAGGTTCTTTCTATGATGCCCACAAATAGGTTTTTAGTGTTTTAAAACAAAAAAAGGTGTAGGTAACCATTAAAATCATAGAAAACAACCTCAAATTGATGTGAAGTCAAGGGAAAAACACCATTGTGTTATTTTTGATTTTATGTGAAGAAAACACATCAATTTGACATGCATTGTGGTCATAATGGCTCAGTAAATAGTTTTTAATGTTATTGAAGCCTTTAAAAGCATGCATCAGTGGGTTAAGACTTAGAAAACATCATCAGATTGCAATGAAATTAGTGGATAATGACTATAGAATGGTTTTTGAAATTTATGAATTAACAACACATTAATCAGATTTATGGTTTTCCTAGGATTCCCATAAATACATTTTTAGTGTTTTAAAACACTAAAACTTGCATGTAATGGTAAAAACCATAGAAAAAACTCTCATGTTGACATGAAACCATGTAACCACCACCATTAATTTAGTTTTTAAATATACTATATTCTTTTATACCAAATTCTTTAAAAAAATATTTAGTAAAATTTAATCACAGTACACATAGATTTAAAAATCAATTAGAATTGTATATACTTATCCCATTTTAGTTTCATGTGTTGAATCATATTTTAAATAGTAAAATTTATGCTTTAAAATTGTTTTTCATGGTATATTATTTTTTTATGATAAAATTTCGTATGTTTGATTAGAAAAATAACAAATTTTAGGTGAAACATTACAAATATATTCCATTTCTTTTCACTTTTTCATTTATTTTCATAAAGTTTACGGTTTTTATTGTAGGTGATATATGTTAACCGAAGGAAAGAGGTTGACCATTCGATTCAATACATTATTTATAAGGTAGTGGTAATTATTCATAGTTTCTTTGGTATGTTTAAATTTTATCAATGATTCTTTTGTAATTCTGATTTATTATGTTTAGTTTTAATTTCTTTCTTTTTTATTTCAATTGATGAGATTATGTGGTATGTTTCAATTGATGAGATTATGTGGAGGTAGAAGGATGAAACATAGGTCATGGGGTTGGAATATATTGGTAATGGGTTATTTTTGGACATATTTTATATGTATATATTGATAATTAAGGTATGGGTTGACTGAGGTAATCAGTTGACTGAGGTTATGATGACTATGAATGTATATGTATATAACTATGGATGTATCTTGTATGAAGTATGTATGATGGGTTTATTGTGCATTTATGTTTTATTTTATTACATGTCAAAGTTTTTATATTTATATTTTTATATTAAATATTTTTAAAAAGTATATTTTTTAAAAATATTGAGAGGTGATTTTTAAGAACAACTGTTAAAAAAATGAATTTGAATCATAATTAACAGTGGTAAATATTAACTACCAATAAACCTAACATCCACTGACATATTTATCGGTTGTTAGGTTCATCTTATCTATTTTATTTTCAGGTTTTTATAAAAAAATCACCATTAAATAAAATGAAAGTCACTGCTAAATTCTCAAAAAAATCTCATAAAAAACCAGTGCTAAATGAATCATACTACAATGAAATGACTAGCGAACATGAAATGCAAGGTGATTTTAGTAAACACAGATAAATAATTAGGCAAAGGTTTAACCTACTTCCACTAGAACAAAAAACCACTATAAAGAACGATATTTTAGGTAGTATGGAGTCTTTTTTAATGGTTTATTTTAATTCCTTCACCTGATATGTCGAGTTTGAACCGGAGTGCTATAAGACCTCATGTATGCCTCCCCATACACAAAAGGATTCTGACTAGCAGTGAGGGTCTAAGTCTATCAGTGGGGAGACTATACCCATAGAATCACGTCATAATACAAATAATACATAATAATCAAAATAATATCAACTAGAGTAATTATGTGGAAAATTAAATATGAGACATATGTCATACAATAATAAATGGGATTCTAAAGTGGAAATCCAAACTAGCGTAATAATAGGCCGATAATTAAATAAATAAAACATCAGGCTCCTCCGGAGTCCATCTCAATATACTACCATCTCCATTCTCATTTGCTCAGCCAGCAGCCACAGGTCCCTTTTCCTTATCGAAATCCCTAAATATAATGTCTGAATGTGCATCAATATATTTATGCAAGGTGTGAGTAATAAAATCCAGTAGGACACCACTAATTCATCCTTAACAAGTGTGACCATGATTAAATGGTGTATTCAGTGATAATAATAAATGAAAAATAAATCATAATATCTAAAATCACATAATGAGTGGTTGTGCGTTAACCAATCTATTACCACCCCCGACTTTACTTTCTTTAACTCCATGTTGAATGGAAAGTCAATATATCGAAAGCAATCAAGATATGGCCATGAGAGTAGTGATCATACTTCTTGTAATTGTGTTTACGTACTACTCGACATCCACTGAGCTCGAACATTAGACTTCTACTCCCACATCTCCTCTTGGATCTATCCATACTACCAAAGGATCTAGAAAAATGGCACCTTATGATGGTTCTGGGAGTATTGGAATCATGTGGTGGTGGGAAATATATTAAAATTTCTTTTAATGTTTATATGCTCAAAACCAAGAGTGAGGAGCTTGAACATAAAATTTTTAATTAATTTATTTAATGCCAGAAAAATGATTACCTTATCTTAGGAATATTTCTTGATTAATGATGTTAATCATATGAAATGTCCCTTTCAAATTTCCTTCATTGTGCTATGAGGATGCAAGAATAGAATCCCTCTAGCGAAAATCCACACATGCTCTGTTGATATTCGATAAATGTTAAACGATCTCTATATGCTAGTGTGTGGAATAAAATATCTTGCGCTGTTCATTCTTGATCACTCATTCTTTAATATTGAATAAATCTCTCAACATTTTATTTCTTGAGAGGGCGAGAAATAGAGTTGATAGAAAATTCATTATTTGAAACAATTTCATATTTTCAATTACCTTCACAATAGCCATAACAGGCTATTTATTGAGGTAGATTTTAGGTTATGATATTTTTTATTGCATTTTAGCCCTTAAAAAATACTAAAACCTTTAATAAACCTCATTCCATATAATAAAAATAAAAATAATATTATTTTATGGTGCGCTCCAACTTGAGCATCGAAAAATATTATCTAACCATATTTTTAATTAATATTTTTTATTAGACATGGTCTTGGTCTATTCAAACTCTTCTTTTATTTATTAAACACCTAAATATATATTTAATTTAAATATTCATTAATAAATATATATTTTTGATCAATAAAACATGAATAAAATTATACCTCATTCATGATAATAATATTTATTCAATTAATTAAATTCAAATTGTATTTAATCAAGATCATTTGAAACACTTAGTGTTTGACCCTCTAGGATTCTTTCTAATTGGAATCAAGAGAGATTTCCTAATGTCCAAAATTACTATCTAGAAATGTGTCAAGGCACCCAAAAGAAATAAATTATTTTTGAAATGATGAACACCAAAAATGAACACTCACTATATAATATAATCCCTTTATCATAATATCTCATCAAGACGATTGCACATCCATTTCACCAACCTATTTTCTTGGTACATCTTTCTTTAAATATCTAAAATAAACACATTGTTACACAATGTACATGGAATTTATTGCAATGGTTGTATTTCAATAAAATGGATGAGATATCAGCTTCCATAAATATAGAAGGGATAAATCATTCTTTAACATATTCATTAATGACATGCGATTCATGACAAGAACAATGTAACCTAACTTACCATGAATATATGTCGTCATGGTTTTCATCATAAAATCTAATTTCATGAGTTATAAAATTCATTAATGATAATTTTAATGTCCAAGTTCCCTTACACATGCTCGCATATAGGAATATCTGATGACACCAAAATGTGTGGAATTCCTACCAGTGATTCATTCTCATAATCTCCAATATTCGTGATTACCATGTGAGAACTTCATGATACTAAGACTCATCCTCTTATAAGTTCTCTCACTTAATAGTCTTTGAACTATATGTCCCATCATAGTACGTTATCTAAGAGAAGAACATTTTTTAAGAATATCACCATAACACTTCAAGGTTCTCAATATAACATAGAATTGATATGACCTTATCAATGTGACATATAATCTAGGACATTATTACATTAGAGTCTTACGAAACAATAGAAAATATGTAATAATATGTTTTATTAATATTCAATATATCAAACATACTTGAAATTAATGTACAAATAGCTAATCCTAGGACACCATCTCCAAGAAACTCCCATGAGGACTAGATCCAACTACCTACAACTTTTAGTCCAATTGAACTCACTTAATAATCATATTTATGGTGAGCCAAGATTTTAGTCAAGGGTTATGATATATTTTCTTCTTTGGAAATACTGCTCACTAAAACCTCACCTCTCTTAAAAAATCCCTCAAGAGATGATACTTCCAAAGTACATGATTCGTCCGTTGATGTGTAATTCTCTCTTTTACTAGAGACACCATGTAACACCCCAATATTCCACGGTACTTTTCCCTTCGAATAATGCAATGGCGGGCATTGTACGCAACTTCGAGATTCTAACACACCACAACCAATCAAACTAGCCCTTATGAATAGTAATACCTACTTTTTGAAATTTTATAAATTCTATCTCTCAAAATGGACTTCATTTTTGGATTCAGAATATCGAATTTATCCTAGGGCGAAATTTTGGAATTTTTCGGATAACACTTATATTTTGATGAATAGTGAAAATTAATAAATTTTTAATTAAAAACATATTATTTAATCAAAATAATTTATAATGATAAATTATATTATTGAGTTGTTTTAATGTATAATTATAATATAATTTTACCATTTTATCCAATGGTGTTCATTAGAAATAATTTCACTTTGAAATTTGACCTAAACAATTGTCAATCTTTTGATATATATTGTTTTTTAAAAACTCGCTATTTGTTGTGACAGCGGGAATTAATTATAAAATTAATTAATGAAAATTATATGTTTAGAATTTTGTAAAATAGACATCAGTTTTGAATTTTGAATATCAATTATAGCTAAGGGTAATATTTTGGCATTGTTCTGAAAAACTTCAATTTTTGATGAATAGTGAAACTACTAAGTGGTAGTTAAAAAATTAAATTATTCATAATACATAATTTTACCGCTTCTGTGAATGGAATTTCAAAAATCCGAGAGACCTCGTTAATATCAAGAAGAAAAATGTGGTTCAATGATATGAAAACAATTTTTGGCGAATAGTAACTTTTTACTTTCATTTACCACGGTTAAAAGTAAATAGGGTAATTAAGGGTAAAAATGATATTAATATTACCCTAACACATGTCATAATTCTATTGGACAAGTGTATCTCGACCAAAACCAACCTTAGGAATAAAATATTATCATTTAGGTCATCTTGGATTAGATTAGGACATTTATTATTATTTAATTCAAAGAAGAGTTAAAAGAGTTAAAATCAAATTTTATTTACTAAAACATTTTTAATACAGGGTTATACATAAGATAAATTCGATTGTAAATATTCATTATCATGCTAATAAGAATTCATACATAATTGTATTTTATTTATAATTTTTAAACATTATATAATTTAATATATTTATGACAAAATGATGTTGCAGTAATTACCATAATAGTGAAACATTAAAATAATTGATATTATAAATTCCCAAATAAATATAATTTAAGACTTTTAAGGAATTACACTAATTTTCTAGGATAATATGACATATTATTATTGATTTAATTTACTTTTTTCGAATTAATCAATCTGTTATGAGTTTCACAAAAATCAACTGTTGAATAGTGTCAAAATTGACAAAAAAAGAGTTTTTAAAACAAATATTATATTATTAATTGATATTAAATTCCTAAAAATCAAATTATCGTCCAAAAAACTTATATCATGATAGGTATATCATTAATGGACCACTTGGGGGGCTCTTATATTTATATAGTATGTTTATTAACTATATAATATAAAAATACAAAGTGACATGGTAAATGTCAAACTAATTAACTAAGAGTTAAAACTAAAAGATAAGGTTAATATAGTAACTCAAACCTGTAAAAATTCTATTGGATGAATTTTATTCGACCTATACCCACCTTAAAATTTTAATAATAAACTTTTGAGCCATTAGAAACCGAATATTAATTTATTATAAATTAATATTTCTAGCTTTTCCAAAGGTGCCCCTCACCCCTCTTATAAAAGAGAACTTCTCCTTCTCATTTCTTCACACCTTAAAAGCCTTTTGGTTCAGCAAACCCCTGACCAAATACTCTCTAAACTTCCCTAGCTACATCCTATAGGCCTTAGTTTGATCAGAAAGCCAACCTATGGATCCCTTTTGATCAAATGAAAAGGAAGAACCCGAAGAAGAGGTAAAGTTTTCACCACCCCTTTTAATGTTCCTTTCTTCTTCCCCTGCTTATTACTTTGTTTTTACCATTCTAAAATAATAAATCCAGTATCTTATATATACTGTGATGTTATTATAAATATGGTACAACCATATTCAGTGGTCTATCCACCCTTTGAATAACATGTCACCATACGTGCGTACGTACGGGTTACCGTCTCCCATCGTGGTGTAATTGTTATTCAATATATTATTATATGGGGGGGTATAATAATGATATTTAAATCATTTAAATAATAAATATAACATGATAATGATTCTGTATATATGATATACCATCCAATTATATATTATTTTAATATCATATAATGATATTGTCGCTCGTGCGTACGTACGGACTACCGTCTCCACGAACGCGATGAGATTCATTCTCCATCATATCCATTCAAGTATAATTATCATTTAATGATTTAAAAATAATTTTTAAGAACTTTATATCATTCTGGATATTAATAAGATACAACCTATCCATGAAAAACATGGCTTACGTAAGAGAACATATAAAAGAAAACGAGTAAGTTAACACCCGAAACGACAATAATTCTAAGATATTATTAACAAAGCAATGTTAAAAGATCATATATGATATCATATTAATTTATATGATTCATAAATAATTTAATAACAATTATTTAAACATTATACATGAGGTTAACCTACCCCCAACCAAGGAAAAGTACAATGTAAGGGGTTTCTTATCTCACTTTTAATTCCGTGAGAATTCTATTGTTCACCACTTATTTATTGCATGTGGTGTGTGTACTGCCCATGATTGTATCCATTGTGTAATATAATTTAATTTATGGATATTTACATCATCATGGTATGATCCTTCTTTCATGGTTGTATGTTTCGTAAGTTACCTAATCGACAAGGGAGTTTGAAATTTCAATTTCTACTCATTTGGCTTTACACATATTTCATTGATTATATTACCCCAAGATTGTGTGTGGAATAACTATTCATTTGATTATGTCATAATTTCCACTCCCCTTCCTGTGGATATACTTTTTATACACATAATCACTCCATTGATAATTTCTCAAGTCATTGATATGAATTTTATAAGTGTAATTTTAACTCATTCTCCATTTGTTGAGTTAAAAATTCAATTTGTTGGTGTTGTTTTTACAAGAATATGTGTGAATGTTCTTTGATTGTTTTACACTTAATACCCAATAATATTTATTGTATTTATATTTTTCACACATTATTATGTTGTTGATCTATCCTTAACCTAAGGATACGGCCTTTATGAGATATTTCTTCTCAATTTACATTCCATTGATAATTCTTTGTTGTTATACACCAAATCACTTTTATGTGGTGTATATAATGTACTTTGACATAGTATATCATGAATTCATTTATTCTCATGATATTACAATGTTTTGATTACCTCAATCATTTTTATTCAAGTGTATCTCTTTTGGTTATAAACTCTAACTAAAATACCATTTTTAAATGTTTTAAAGACTTATTCTTCTAAATATTGCTCATTAATGTCCATGTTTTAAAAATGGTTTTAAGGATTTATTTATATGGACATTAAAGATTTAAAATTAAAACTCCTTTTAAAAGTTTCAAAGTGGTATTGGACACTTTGATTAAAAAATCTATTTTTAAATGACTTCATGACAAATAGTGTGACTTTTAAATGTTTTGAAGAAAAGGGGGATATTTATCTCAAGTAGTTTTGATGGTTATTTTCATATATGTCAATATCAATCATTATTATTGATTGAGGTACAATAAAATCTTCCATATTTTATTGAATGAGTTATGTTTGACTGTGGATGTGCTATTTTCATACCATTCATGGTTTGTGGTTAATGTATTGACATTTCGTATGCTAGTTTAAATACAAATGTTTATGTTATGCTTAAACATGTTCATATGAGGAATGCATTGGACTTAATAAGTGACGGGTGGAGCCCGTTATAGCTCCTCGATGAATCGGTAGGTCTCATTAGACAAACTAGTGTCTTGGCACAAGGCCTTGGCCAAATCTTATTGGTAGTCTTGGCACGAGGCCTTGGCTATGTGGTTTTGATAGTCTGGCATTATGCATTCCATCATTATGAAAGTGGTTATTGATATTGTATGTTATCATTCGACTAGTAGAATATCCATGTGAGTAAGTAAATGGAAATAATTTATTTTAACTTTCCCATTTTATGCTGATGTTCTAGTTTAAAAGGCTTTGATTTTAGTTAAAAACTGCCTTAATATTTATGCTTATCTATGAAAGCTTCTGCTATAATGTTATCCTTACTGAGCATCTGAGATCACCCCTTTCAATGTTTTATTTTTCCCAGGATTATGAAGAAGTAATTTATAAATGACCTAGAGGGATTGTATGAGGGGATATGAAGACAAGATGTTGTTGTAGTTTTTTACCTTATGATGTAATGTAAGACTTATGAATAGATCTAGTGTTTCCAAGACTACTATACTAATCGGTCTTTCGAGACTTGATCCTTTGTGATCATGCCAATGTTATGTAATAATGCACTGACTCTGGGTATCCAGGTTCGGGGCGTTACAGTTGGTATCAGAGGAAGTTTAGTACAAACCTTGGAAGCTAGATTTAGATAAACCCTAATTAGAGCACGTAGACCTAAGATGAACTTTGAGGATTAGTATAGAAGAACATCCTAGAATTTTAGTATTGTAGAGATTTTGTGAGTTTTCCAAGAAATACATCCCTGTCTGGATACGAGCAGGTAGAGGCGGCTCTGGCACAGATGTACCTTGGGGTAAAACCCGAAAACACCACTTTGAGCTAGACTCAAACGAGAACTGGTGCAAGACAACGGGCCTTGCTTCACTCTTGGTTACGACACTCCCGAGGGATATGCTTAGGATAATTTACATTTTCTTTACAAACCAATTTGAGGTATTATATATATAAGATGAGAGTAAATGACCTCGGTTAATCCTAATGTGTTTCAAATAGAGAATATGGTGACATGTTAATCTCTAAATGATTTTATGACTACTTTTACTCACACAATGCTTTCTGGTTTTAGTCAATGGATGGATTCCAAGGAAGTCATAGTGAGTTTGAGAATGATGTAAAAGGTGGGAACGGTGGTGGCAATGAGCAACAAAATAGAATGTTCATAGGCATAAAAGATATCGTCTTTATGCCAAATCAATTTTCCAAAAATATGATCAACAATATATATATTAACCAATTACCGGACTCAACAAAGTAGAGAAAGGGGATGAATGATAAGAGCTCCAATAGTGGAGACCATGGAGAAAGAAATCCTCAATTTCCATCATGCAGGAAATGTGGAAGGAGACACCCAGGAAAGTGTCTCAATGGGACAAAGAAATGATTTACGTGCGGGAAGGAAGGACATAAAGTGAAGAATTACCGATGGAAAATGAATATTACTATGGAAGAAGATAAAAATGGTCCCAAGAATCCATTTACAGTCATTTTTCATAAATGTAGGGGACTTGACCATTACCTGAGTGAATGCCCTATTATATAGGATATATTCGTGGTCAAAGAAGAAGCTATGTGGAAATAAATGGTTGGAGAAATGTTTAAAAAGTGTTAGTGATCCTTGTTAATGGGTTTACTTTGGAATAACTTTCTCTTGTATTTGTAACCCTGTAGTTTTCCATGTGAGAATGATATTTGAGGAATAATTATCCTTTCTCTTATGTATATAGTTATGAATAACCATTTGGTTTTATATGATCATTAGGTTTGAACCAATTATAAGTTATTATAATTTGGGATGAAAATGCAAGGTATGACATAACATTTGGGCTTAAATTATGTTACGGTTATTTTGAGGAATTTATCACATTTTGATAATGTTATAAAATATAGTTTTTGAAAAGTGACAACACGCAGACCGCGTGACAACCCGTCACGTCGGACAAAGCTGTGGGAAACAAACCCACAACCAAAGTGCGATTGGGATTTATCACCTACCACTGGACTACATGAAGTCCCTGGTTATTGTGACTATTATTTTTAGTTAAATGATTTTATTGATCAATAATAATTTGATTTGGGATCTTATGTCTTATCAAATGAATACCCTTAGTATAGGAAAATGATTTGGTGATTAAGTGATAAATGTTATTTTTGAAGTTGTTCTCTTTGTTGAGAACACTATATGCCAAAGGAAAATAGAGTAGTATGGGATTTCATAGGAGGAGTAATGGTGGATTTTTATCTATGTTTTTAATGTGAGTTTAAAATTATTTTGGTTATTTATGGAAATGATTAGGTTAATTACTTTTAAGTATGTGACTTTAAGAGTAATTAATGTCATTTGGAGATAAAATTTAACGTGGAAGACTACATTATTAATAAGTTTTGGTTTTCAATATTAGTTTTGATTATATTAAAGGATTTTAAGGACAATTGATTATTGAATGGTATTTATTTAACTTTGGGGTATTGTTGGTTTAATTTTGGAAATTATGATTAGTGTTTATTTCTCTCAAAGAATATCCTTTTGGGGGATCATTATATCTTGTACTAACCATTTTGGTTTTGATTAATCTCTAAAGAAAATGTAAATATATAGTTCATCGTGCATGGATCATGTGATTCTATAGAAGTTTATTCTAGATCTTCTAGTGTGACCAAGTCTTCTTGAATACTCATCGTTTAAAAAAATGAGTTAGTGGGGGAAATTTATTAAAGAATGAATCTCTACATAAAATGTAAGTATATATCTTGATATTATTATTCAATATCATAAATAAATTCCTCATCTTTATGTAATATAACATAAAACAGAAAAATTTTGTCCGTTTACTTTCCTACTAGGAGACTAATGACCGTTTGTCCCAACATAAATTTGTGGTTTTCTTATAGTTAACTTTCTCATGATCATGATTTCTATCCCTCTCCATCAGAACATGACACTTATTTTATCATCCATATCCATGTTTTCTTACATGGAATCCGAGTATGGGTTATCTTGGTTGACCTTTATACCTCTCTTTCTTCCTTTTAAAGTGATAGTTTTATTGACTCTTTTTCCGATGTGGGACTTTCCATTATATTCCCAAGCACAACTTTAAAAATTACGAGGACGCAATTTATTGAAGGAGGGGATAATGTAACACCCCAAGATTCCACGGTATGGTTCCCTTCGAATAATGTAATGGCGTGCATTGTATGCAACTTCGAGATTATAACACACCACAACCAATCAAAGTAGCCATTATGAATAGTAATACCTACTTTTTAAAATTTTATAAAGTCTATCACTAAAAATGGACTTCATTTTTGGATTTGGAATATCGAATTTATCCTCGGGTGAAATTTTGGAATTTTTCGGATAACACTTATATTTTGATGAATAGTGAAAATTACTAAATTTTTAATTAAAAACAACTTTTTAAATCAAAATAATTTATAATGATAAAATATATTATTGAGTGGTTTTAAAGTATAATTAGAATATATTTTTACCATTTTATCTAATGGTGTTCATTAGAATTAATTTCACTTTGAAATTTGACCTAAACAATTGTCAATCTTTTGATATATATTGTTTTTTAAAAACACGCTATTTGTTGTGACAGTGGGAATTAATTATA
This sequence comes from Viscum album, assembly GCA_963277665.1. Lineage (NCBI taxonomy): Eukaryota > Viridiplantae > Streptophyta > Magnoliopsida > Santalales > Viscaceae > Viscum > Viscum album. The sequence goes on from OY728148.1 coordinate 943,213,632, forward strand.
AAATTAATTAATTCAACTTATATGTTTAGAATTTTGTAAAATAGAAATCATTTTTGAATTCGGAATATCAATTATAGCTTAGGGTAATATTTTGGCATTGTTCTGAAAAACATCATTTTTTGATGAATATTGAAACTACTAAGTGGTAGTTAAAAAAAGTAATTTTTCATAAAACATAATTTTACCGCTTATGTGAATGGAATTTCTAAAATCCGAGAGACACGTTTAATATCAAGAAGTAAAATGTGGTTCAATGAGATGAAAATAATTTTTTTGTGAATAGTAACTTATTACTTTTATTTACCACGGATACAAGTAAATAGGGTAATTAAGGGTAAACATGATATTAATATTACCCTAACACATGTATTAATTCTATTGGACAAGTGTATCTCGACCAAAAACAACCTCAGGAATAAAATATTATCATTTAGGTCCACTTGGATTAGATTAGGACATTTATTATTATTTAATTCAACGAAGAGTTAAAAGAGTTAAAATCAATGTTTATTTACTAAAACATTTTTAATATAGGGTTATACATAAGATAAACTCGATTGAAAATATTAATTAGCAAGATAATAATATTTCCTACAAAATTATAATTTATTTATAATTTTTAAACATTAAATAATTTAATATATTTATGACACAATGATGATGCAGTAATTACCATAATAGTGAAAAATTAAAATAATTGATATTATAAATACCCAAATAAATATAATTTAAGAATTTTAATGGATTAAACTAATTTTACAAGATAATATGACATATTATTATTTATTTAATTTACTTTTTTCGAATTAATCATTCTGTTATGAGTTTCACAAAAATCAACTATTTAATAGTGTCAAAATTGACATAAAAGAGTTTTTAAAACGAATATTATATTATTAATTGATATTAAATTCATAAAAATCTAAGGATCGGCCAAGAGACTTATTTAATGATAGGTATACCATTAGTGGACCAATTGGGGGTCTCTTAGATTTATATATTATGTTTATTATCTATATAATATAAAAATACAAAGTGACATGGTAAATGTCAAACTAATTAACTAAGAGTTAAAACTAAATGATAAGGTTAATATAGTAACTCAAACCTGTCTAAATTATATTGGATGAATGTTTTTCGACCTATACCCACCTTAACCTTTGAATAATCATCTTTGGAGCTATTAGAAACCGAATATGAATTTATTATAAATTAATATTTCTAGCTTTCCCAAAGGTGCCCCTCACCCATCTTATAAAAGGGAACTCCTCCTTCTCATTTCTTCACGCCTTCAAAGCCTTTTGGTTCGGCCAGACCCTGCCCAAATACTCTCTAAACGTCCCTCACTACAAACTAGAGGCCTTAGTTTGATCGGAAAGCCAACCTAAGGAGCCCTTTTGATCAAATCAAAAGGAAGAACCCGAAGAAGAGGTAAAGTTTTCACAACCCCTTTTCATGTTCCTTTCTTCTTCCACTTCTTCTTTCTTTGTTTTTACCATTATAAAATAATAACTCTAGAATCTTATATATACTGTAATGCTATTATAAATATGGTACAACCATATTCAGTAATCTATCCACCCTTTGAATAACATGTCACCATACGTGCGTACGTACAGGTTACGGTCTCCACGTCGTGGTATAATTGTTATTCAATATATTATTATTTGGGGGGGGGGGTATAATAATGATATGTAACTCATTTAAATAATAAATATAACATGATAATTATTCTGTATATTTGATATACCTTCCAATTATATATAATTTTAATATCAAAAGAATGATATTGTCGCTCATGCGTACGTACGGACTACCGTCTCCACGAACGCGATGAGATTCATTCTCCATCATATCTATTCAAGAATAATTATCATTTGATGATTTAAAAATAATTTTTAAGAACATTATATAATTCTGTATATTAATAAGATACAACCTATCCATGAAAAACATGGCTTACGTAACAAAACATATAAAAGAAAACGAGTAAGTTAACACCTGAAACGACGATAATTAAAAGATATTATTAACAAAGCAATGTTAAAAGATCATATATGATATCATTTTAATTTATATGATTCATGAATAATTTAATAACAATTATTTCAACATTATACCGGAGGTTAACCTACCCCCAAATAAGGAAAAGTACAAGGTAAGGGGTTTCTTATCTCACTTTTAATTCGGTGAGAATTCCATTGTTCACCACTTATTTATTGAATGTGGTGTGTGTACTGCCCATGATTGTATCCATTGTGTAATATACATTAATTTATGGATATTGACATCATAATGGTATGATCCTTCTTTCATGGGTGTATGTTTCGTAAGTTACCTAATCGATAAGGGAATTTGAAATTTCAATTTCCACTCATTTGGCTTTATGCATATTTCATTGATTATATTACTCCAAGATTATGTGAGGAATCACTATTCATTTGATTATGTCATAATTTCCACTCCCCTTTCTGTGGATATACTTTTGATACACATAATCACTCCATTTATAATTTATCAAGTCATTGATATGAATTTTATAACAGTAATTTTAACTCATTCTCCATTTGTTGAGTTAAACATTCAATTCATTGGTGTTGTTTTTACAAGAATATGTGTGAATGTTCTTTATTGTTTTACATTGAATATCCAATCATATTTAGTGGATTTATATTTTTCACACATAATTATGTTGTTGATCTATCCTTAACCTAAGGATACAGCCTTTATGAGATATTTCATCTCAATTTACATTCCATTGAGACTTCTTTGTTGTTATACACCAAATCACTTTTATGTGGTGTATATAATGTACTATGACATAGTATATCATGAATTCCTGTATTCTCATTATATTACAAAGTTTTGATTAATTCAATAATTTGTATTCAAGTTTCTCTCTTTTGGTTAGAAACTCTAACTAAAATACAATTTTTAAATATTTTAAAGACTTATTCTTCTAAATATTGCTCATTAATATCCATGTTTTAAAAATGGTTTTAAGGATTTATTTATATGGGAATTAAAGTTTTAAAATTAAAACACCTTTTAAAAGTTTCAAAGTGGCATGGGACACATTGATTCAAAAATCTATTTTTAAATGACTTCTTGAAAAATAGTGTGACTTTTAAATGTTTTCATGAAAAGGGGGATATTTATCTCAAATAGTTTTGATGGTTATTTTCATCTATGTCAATATCATTCATTATTATCGATTGAGGTACAATACAATCTTACATATTGTATTGAATGAGTTATGTTTGACTGTGGATGTGCTATTTTTATACCATTAGTGGTTTGTGGTTAAAGTATTGACATTTCGTATGCTAGTTTAAATATGAATGTTTATGTTATGTTTAAACATGTTCACATGAGGAATGCATTGGACTTAATAAGTGATGGGTGGAGCCCGCTATAGCTCCTCGATGCATCAGTAGGTCTCATGAGACAAACTAGTGTCTTGGCACAAGGCCTTGGCAAAATCTTATTTTTAGTCTTGGCACGAGGCCTTGGCTATGTGGTTATGATAGTCTGGCATTATGCATTCCATCATTATGAAAGTGGTTATTGATATTGCATGTGATCATTCGACTAGTAGAATATCCATGTGAGTAAGTAAATGGAAATAATTTATTTTATCTTTTCCATTTTATGCTGAAGTTCAAGTTTAAAAGGCTTTCGTTTTAGTTAAAAACTTCCTTAAGTTTTTATGCTTATCTATGAAAGCTTCTTCTATAATGTTATCCTTACTGAGCATCTGAGATCACCCCTTTCAATGTTTTATTTTTCCCAGGATTATGAAGAAGTAATTTATGAATGACCTGCAGGGATAGTATGAGGGGATATGAAGAGAAGATGTTGTTGTAGTTTTTTTTACCATATGATGTAATGTAAGACTTATGAATACATCTAGTGTTTCCAAGACTACTAAACTAATCGGTCTTTCGAGACTTGATCCTTTGTGATCATGCCAATGTTATGTAATAATGCACCGACTCTGGGTATCTAGGTTCGGGGCGTTACACACCACTACAATATTATCACAATAGAGTGTAATAGGATATTTACTATTATATACCAATTAATGATATTGGCTGTTTTTTTGCATCCATAATGCTTATTTAGCTCCTCAGAAGTCACAATATACATGGGCTCTACTATAAAACCTATGACCATATCCTTTTTGAGATCTTCTAGCTCTCAATACCTCCATTCAAAGTCAATATGTTTCTCGTTTGTGACTTCATGTAATCATTATAAGTTTTAAAACTATAATATCCAAATATTTTTATAACTGGTTCCCCATATCCTCCATAAACTATGATCACATCCTCAGTACACCTCAAATAATTAAAGATACTCTTGACTGCCATCTAATAGAGGTTAACTAGATCATCTTGATATCTTATAACTGCACATGATGCATTGGAAGAATCTATCCTATTACATATGATAATATACTTGAATGACCCAACATTGAGGCATATGAAATACTTTCCATTCTATTTATTTCCCCATGAATCTGAGGAAATATTTTTCTGGAATGATTAATGCCATGTGACATTAGAAACAATCCCCTCTTGGATTTTTCCATACCAAACATCTTAAGTTTATTATCACTGTATGTACTATAAATTTGGCTGAGAAACTTCTTGGATATATCATGATAGATCTTGATTTGAAATATATATGATGTCTCACACATGTCCTTCATAGAGAAGCATTTATTCAGCCACATCTTAAAAAACTGTAAGACTGGTATTTGATTTCCTATAAGTAATATGTCATCAACATATACTATTAAGAAAATGAATGCAATCCCACTAATTTTTCTCTAGACACAAGGATCAAAATCATTCTTTATGAAACTACATTCTATTATAGATTCATCAAAATTAATGTTCTATATCCTAGATAATTGATTTAATCCACAAATGGATTATTTTTCAATTTGTATATATTTTAATCCTTTGAGTCACAGACCCTTCAGGTTATTTTATATCAACATCTTCCTGATGTTTCCCATAAAGTAATGCAGTTTTGACATCCATTTCTCAAATCTCATGGTCACAGTAAGCCTCAATGTCAAGTATAATTATGATGGATCTCAACATTACAACTGCTGTAAAGGTATTATCTCAGTTAATTTCTTGATGCTATTTCAATCCATTTACAACAATTCATACCTTATAGGTACTGAATTTTCCTTCAATGTTGAATACCCACTTGCAACCAAAGGGTTTTAAATAAATTGTAGGATCTACCAAAATACAGACTTGATTTTGGTATATGGAATCCATTTTAGAATTGATGGATTATTTTCACTTGGCAACATCTGTGCCACTTACTGCTTCCTTTTAGGTTATAGTATCATTATTATAATCTAATAATTAGTCACCATCCATGGTGACAAGAAAACCATACCATTCTGGTTCTCTAACATCTCTTGTACTCCCACACATTACTTGTGCCTCTAGAATAGTCTCTTCTTAAATGGGGATTTATTGAACCTATTCCTATGACAGGTATTATGTACCTTGAGCCTCAACTTCATCTAATTCTATCTCCATCCCATTATCACTTTTAGAGATATTTTACCTCTCAAGGAATATGGAATTTCATTCCACTATTACATTCATTCTATGGGTTCATATTGGTAATATCCCATTATTTCTTTGAGTTATCCTATAATGTCACATTCTACACATCATGCTTAAAGTTTATTTATAAAATAGGCCTTAAAAACACTTTCCAAACCAAAAAATTAACGTATGACAACATAAGTTTCATTCCATTTCTTAAATGGTATGGTATACTAAATAACCTTGGTGATGTTTTTTAAAAAAAGGTTTGTATTTGTAAAAAACCAATCTTTTGAAAAATAATTATTTTTGAAAAACTGGTGAAAGTTTCTAAATTTTCAAACCTTAAAATAAATAGGGATAAATGTTTTGTTTTAGAGGATGTTGTTTTCAAGATACATATGATCAGACTGAGTAGCACCATACACAAAGTATCAAACTGTGTAGCACTGATCAGATAAGTTGTTAGAATAATAAAGTTGTTGATAAGACACATCATTGGTATTAGATCCATTAGCACAAAGTTCAAGTTTCATTCGACTCAGTGTTGGTTATAAAGTCATAATGTTATTGATGATTTTGAATGAAGATAGTGATGTTAGGAGTTAGAAAGTTTTAAACTTTCTAACCTTCTGTCAGACGATGATTTTCTAGTTTTTAATTCTCAAATATCATAAATTGTCTATAACATTTGTGATACAATACTTATGAAGAAAAGGGGGAGAATAGGTGAAACCATTCATATTTTGTTTTGGTTGAAATGATACAAGGTTTTGAAAGTAATAAAAGTCATAATAATTTTCTATGTAAGTCAGAAGGTTCTTTTCCAATATTGAAATTATCATAAATCATGAAAACTATCATGATAATAGATTTTGAAGAAATGGAGGAATCATACAGATTTTCTTAGTTATAGGAATCAATAAAATGTTTGCATCAGATCAAGATGTACTGAGAAAACAAGTATTTAGAAGTATGAATGGGTTATAGATAGTGAAGTTTGAAAAATTTCAATGTTGCGTAATTCAGTTTCCACCGTAATGTGAATTCCATCATTATGAGGATTCTATCATACTAAAGCTAAGGATGTTCCATCAGAGTAACTATGAGTGGGAAATTCAATTAGAATGACTTTGAGGTGTAAATTCAATCATAATGACTTTGAGAAGGAAAATAAATCAATATTTCCTTTGAGAAAAAATGTCAATTAGAATAACTCTAAGAAAAAATTCAATGAGACTAACTCTGATGAGGAAAGTCAATTCAGAATGATATGAGGATGTTCCGTCATAATGAGTTGAGGATGTTCCATCATAATGAGGTAAGTAAGTTACATCATAATGAGCTAATGAAGTTCCCTCATACCAAAGAAAATTTAGGAAGTCTGAAAATAACAATTACAAATAAGACTCAATAAGATTTCAACAGATTTGTGAAGAGTTTAAGTGGTCAAAATTCAAATTCAAATATGCGTAGATCTTGAAGTTTTTGAATTTAATTAAGTAGGAAAAGTTTTCCAATTTCCTGCCTTTATCTTTCTGGGATTCCTATTAATAGAAGCACAATATATTCGTACTTTACATATTTTTTATGTGATTGGAAAAGGTGAAGCACTGTATAATTCATGTCAATGTTGTCTTTTTGGACTGAGACCTCATAATAAGGTTGATAATCTTAATGTTTTTTTATCGAACTAAGAAATATCTGACTAAAAATTTTAGAAGAGTTTGAGAAATATATATTGATAATGAGTTCATCATAATATTTCCATTAGACTAAATTCATTGGACTAAGTCCATTGAACCCATCCCCATCGAAATGAGAGAATCAGGCCTTGCCACATTGGACTGAGGTTTCCAGATAGAGAATTTGTGGAGAAGTTTCAAGAAAGTCTTTATTATTTTATTTTGGATCAATTGTTTGTAATGAAATTTGTATGGTGATGGGAGTTAGTATAATAATTTCTACTTAGACATAGAAGCTATCTAGCATGAGTTGGCACGAGTTGTATTCACTTATTCATTATAGAAAATTTATATAGACCCACAGGAGTGGCTATGTAAAGGATGTAGGTTCTCACACCAAGGAAAAAAATTTAAATATTACGTGATTTACTTGATTTCCTAAATTTACATGCATTGGTATTTACTAAACGAAAATAAGGATATAAAAATTAACAGGTTTCAGGGGTTATGTTTTTTAAAAGTATTGCAACTTAAAAAAGTGACCAACTGACTCAACCCCCTTCTAATTTGTTATTTATTCCATTGAAACTCTAATTGGATTCATAGTGAAGGTTCCCATATTTTTTCCTTACCATGGATAATATAAATTCTATAAATAGTAGAGGACATTTGATGGAAAAAATTATTATGGATGGAAAAATTAGATGATTCTTTTTTCTCCTATATTTCGTCCTAGAAGTTGTTTTTGCTACTAAAATTGGTTTTATACCTATTAAGAAATATTCTCTTATGTTTTTTAATAATAAAATATATATGGGAGTTGATGGAAAGGCTAAAAATTCTATTCTTGTGTCCTTATCAAAAAATTGTTATATGAAGGTGATGGGTTTCAAAACATCAAAGAGTATGTGGGATAAGATGGAAAGTATATTCAATGGGAATACTAAAGTGAAGGAAGAAAATATATAAATTAGTTATAGTAAGTATGAATACATAAGAATGAGAGATAAAGAATCTATTGATGAATACTTTATGAGAGTAAATGAATTTGTTTGTGTAAGATCCCGACCTTTCCTGAAGATGACTAGAGATTAATTTCCGGTATTTATTTTTTTCTTGTTTGGGAATACTTGGGTTGGGTTTTACCTTGGGGTGTGTTTGGGTGAAAATTTGAGAAAATTGTAAGGGAGAAGACAAATTCATGTTTGGGGCATGGTTTTCCCTAACCAGGTGCCCCAACCCATCAAACTGTACAACACTGGACAGAGGAATTTCATGGTTAGCGCACGGCTTTTAAAACCATGCACCCTATTAGGAGAAACTGTGCACCCCCATATAGAGGTGCATGTTTAGGCTCACAGTTAGGGTAACTCATTCACCCCTTCCCAACTAATCATGCACTACCTTATAAATAACCCAAAAATTATATTTTTAATCATTCAAACCCCCATTTTAACTTGTATTTGATCCTTATTCGACCCAAGATTATATTTCATCATTTTGGAGCCTCTGATATGGAATAAAAGTATTCATGACCTCCATTATTTGTGATTCAAAGACTATATCAAATATATGAACCCTTATTAGTAAGTGGATCTCATATCACTTAGTTTCTCATTCCTTCTTCCTTCTCCTATTTTAGATAGGGTTTGTTATTCTAATTTTGATAGGATATATACCTTGTTTTTTGATCTAGATATATTATTGTAGATATATATATATATATATATTTAAGATATCTTTATTTGTTCAATCTTGAATTAGGGTATTAGATTCAGATCTTGTTCTATGTTGTTGTGCTGCTCAAATTTTGGGGATTTCTGTTGGACAACCACTTGTCAATGAATAGTGTTAGTTGGTCTATAATCCAAATCCCAAAGTCTTTATTTAAATTATGTATATTTTATTTTATAATTTCAATTAGATTTTTGGAAATTGTGTTCTTGACTGAATTAATTAATTTGGTGAATTAATTAATTAAGGAAATGTGAAATTGGGGATTTCGGAAATTATAATTAATTGTAGAATTAATTGTGAGAAATTGACATTTGAGGATTAAAATATTTAATTTTGTGATTAATTATGATCTACTGAGGTTGTGATTGACATAATTAATTGTGGAATTAATAATGGAAATTTGAGTTTGTGGATATTGATTAATTAATTGAAGAATTAATTTATGTGATTGATATACTCAATTAATTGGGGATTTAATTAAGGGTATTTATGTAATAAACTAATAGTTGATTTATTAATGAAATTTGTGGTGTTAGATAATTGTTTAATTGACTAATTTATTTTATGTTATTAATTAATTATAGAATTAATTAATATACATGATCTGGTTAACTAATTTTTTAATTAATTAATGTTATTTATGTGATTAGTTAATTATTGAATTAAATAATGGAATATTTTTGTTTAACTAATTGTTGAATTAGAAATTGAATTGATTTAGATGTTTAACAATTTAATTAATTATGTGTTATGAATTATAACATGGCAATTTAGTTTAGAATTAAATAATGGTAACATGTTCATTCTAATGTGTAAGTTATGAATAGTAACATGGTTATTTAGTTGTGAAATAAAGAATGGGAACATGATCATTATAATGTGTAAGGTATGAATGGTAACATGGTAATTTATCTGTGAATTAAATAATGGGAACATGGTCATTCTATTGTGTGATGTATGAATTGTAACATGGGAATTCAGGTATGAATTAAATAATGGTATCAATGACATTATGATATAAGATATTCCTTGGACATACATCAGGACCCAGTATGAGTCAAAGTAGGTATTGAATGGTAAAAATGGAATTATGATATATCAAATCCATTAGACATAAATCAGGATTCAGAATGAGCCAAAGAAAGCATTAAGGTATGAGTGTTTATGAGAGTTCGAGGTTTATGTTGTTAAATAATGAATAATTGATAATGTGATAATTATTTACTTATGAATTTTAATTATGTATTTATACAACTACATACACTTTCTATTAACTATATATTGTTTCATACACCATTGGTGGTGGCCTACTGAGCTGTACTCATACCCTACTCGAGATGCCTTTTTGGTACCCAAATAGACTTTGTGTTTTCTGGATACGTTAAGGGAATAATATCATTACTATATGGATGATATGGGATTGATCATGGACGAGGGAACTTGAAATGAATCAAGACCCAATTAGGGGTGTCATCAATTAATTTGTTTTGTGTTTAATTTTAGACACATGACACGTACATTGGAATGGAATATTTTCTTCTTTAGTTTTGATATTGTATTTCAACTTTTAGCCATCTCATGATACCGGTTATTTCAGATTATGATTACATGTTATTTAGTTCGTGTTTCTTATTTTCTTCTAGTATATTTAATCTAATAAATGGGGGTATAGTCTCCCCATTATCGATATATCAGACCCTCAGTGTTATTCGGTACCATCTAGCATATGGGGAGGCACAACTGGGGTCATGTGACAAACCGACTCGAGGCACCGATTTGTGGAACCTGGGTCAGGACATTAAAAATTGGTATCAGATTCCATTTTTCTTTTCTTTTTTATTTTGTATTATTATTTGGTAATGGTAGACATGAAACTAGAATGAGTCGGGCGTTGGTTGTGATCTCAGGCATGGGTGTAGATAACCCACGTATGGGGGAGAACCCAAGTACCTATGGTGGGATTGTTGTTATTCCTATTTGATGTTACAGTTGAATATTTTTTCAACTTGGGAGACGCACTTGTTGTGTGTTCTAATTGTTGATGTTAATTTTTTCTGAGTTTTGACTCATGGACCAGTATGGCACAATATTTGTGTTACATGCATCATTATAGGAACTTAGGGTTATTGTGACATGCATCATTTTAGGCACACATAGAAAAATGGGTTATGGGTATGTTATTGAACTTGAACTGTTTTTCCTTGCTTGTGAAATTGAAATGAAAATGGAACCTAACATGAAATTGAGAAATATTTTAGAATGATGTAAGATGAGAATAAATGGGTGTCTAAATGAGAAACATGAATAATTAGAATGTTTTTACCCTTGTAATCTAGGAAAAAGTAGAAAGATTATTAAGGGTAGTGATAACAACTATGTTTTGACTATGTGGTAGGGTTTGGGGAAATGACTTGTTATGGAATATTGTATTTTACCTTAAATGTATTAATTTTATAAAAGGTGTCTTAAGGTACCTATTTGTAATGGTATAGATATTTCTCTATGAAGGAACTTATTAAGAGGATAACATGAGGATATGACCAGATATGATCTACTAGTAGTAGGAACTAAGGCATCAATTGTGTCAAGTGAGGAACTCATGGAGCAGTTCCAAGAAAACATTTCCCACTTCATGAAATTCATGGGAAGAGACCCAGGGTGGGTTGTGAAGAGTATGTGTGATCTAAAAATGGAGTTACAAATTCAACACCCTCCTACTTTTATTTTAGAGGGTGGACCTGAGAGAGACAATTTCTGGGTTTAGTCCATCAAGACTATAATTGACCACTTTGAGACTCCTTTAGAGAGGATGGTCATGTTGGCTGCTTACATGATATGAGGATAAGTGAATCATTGGTGGTATGTTCAGGCGTGGACTGTATAGGCTAATGGTATGTTATGGAAGGAACTGTTGGATAAGTTTCTAGAGAACTTCTATCCAGAGATACCGAGGTAGAAGAGAGTAGCTGAGTTCATGTGGTTTACTTGGGGTAGTATATATGTGATAGACTATTTTGGACACTTTACACATTTTCAACACTTTTCTCTAGCTTTGGCAATGGAGGAGATAACTACAGCGAGACATTTTTAGGATTGTCTTAAATGTGAGATTAAGTCCCAAGTTAACCATTTTCAGTTAATGGAGTTTGTTGAGGTGGTGGATAAGGATCTCATAGATATAGGTAAACTGAAGAGGCTTCCAGTGTAAGAAATGTGGTTCCATTTTGAACATTAGATGGTAAGACTTCTGAGAGTAGGAAGAATTGCTGTGAAAACATCAACCAGGGCAGTGGGAAACACAGTACATAAAAAGAGGGATTAGTTGCATAGGACCTTAATATAGTGATCTATCCCTACTGTGGTTTATTGGGAAACTTTTGAAGATAGTTACTTCAACCACCAATACAGTTACAGTCTTGTAGAAATATGGGACATCTAAAAAAGTTCTACAGGACCCAGCGATAGATGAGTAGTAAGGGTGTAGCTAGTCAGAATCAGAGTGTAGGAAGAGGATATTTTGCACCATATCATTCTTGCATGTGGAGTTCTACTGGACAAGGTGGTAAAGGTAGTGTATGTGGAGCTTCAGAGTAAGAGTTCTCATATTAGTAGATTAGTGTAGCACGGGGGACTTAGACTGCCTCACGGGGAAGTGGGGTAAGACCATTGCATTCTATTCACCCTACACTTGTGGATATCAAGCATGTACCATTGACAGTGAGAGGTACTATTTTTATAGATTCTATGATATCTATTGCCTTATATGATATCAGTGCCTATCATTCCTTTATTTCTACAAAACATGTTAATGGTTTGAGCCTGGTGATGGAGTTTGTGAGTGGGGTGTTGACGACAAACACACCTCATGGAGTTCGGTCAAGAGACATTTTTTTTGCAAGGGGTGTTCTCTTGAGGTCGAGTAGTATCAATTTCTATGGGATATTTATATCATAGACATGTCTGGATATGAACTTATTATGGGTATGGACTAGTTAATATCATATTATCCCCACATTTTTTTTACCATAAGAGAGTGACCATTACATCTCCTATGGGTTACAAATATATTCACTGTGGAAAGTGGGATATCGAGGCGTTCCGAGTAGGGCCAATTACTCATCAAATAGGAGAGAACACAAACAAGTTTTCTAGTATATTTCAGGATGATGGAGTTGTAAAATGAGTTGTCTTTACACACATAGTGGATAGGTTTTAGGATGTGTTTATTTAATATTTCTCAAGGATTACACCTGAGAGATATGTGTAACTTTTCATTGAGCTCATACCGGGGGAAGAGATTAATTCTATTCCACCATATAGAATGGCACTGAAAGATATTCAAGAGCTTGAGACTCGGCTGGAGGAGTTAGAGGATAAGGTATTTATTTATCTGAGTATGTCACCTTGGGGTTCGCTAGTGTTGTTTGCAAATAACGATGATATGAGTTTATTCTTATGTGAGGATTACCGAAAGTTGAACCAGATGACCTTGATGAACCAGTATCCTCTCCCCCGTATCGATGACCTATTTGACCAGTTGAGAGGATCTTGTGTGTTATCAAAGACTGACATGAGATTAGGGTATCTAAAACTAAGAGTTCAAACTTCTAATATACAAAGGCATGATTTTAGAAGAAGGTATGGACTATATGATTTCATCATAATATTTCTTGGGTTGACGAACACACCAGTAATATTTATGGACTTAATGAACAAAATCTTTAATCTGTACCTAGATCAGTTTGGGGTAGTGTTTGTGGAAGACATATTGGTGCACTCCAAGACACATGATTATTATGAACAACATCTTGATATCATCCTAAGTACACTAAGATAGCATTGTCTATACATCAAGATGTCTATGTACAATTTTTTGGATCGATCAGGTACACTTCTTGCGTAACATCATCTCAGAGGAATGTGTGTTGGTAAATCTAGGGAAGGTTCAGAGAGTGGTTTCTTGAGAGAATTCCAAGAGCATGTTTGATATCCATCTATTTCTAGTATTTTCTAAATATTATTAGATGTTCATTCATGACATTTACCGATTGGAAAAATTGCTGACAAGATTGACCAAAAAGGGATAAAGATTTATTGGTGGTAATATTGTGATAATTCTTTCTAGGAGATGAATATGATTTTGGAATCAATACCAATATTGATCCTACCTATGAAATGTGAGAAGTACATAGTGTATTGTGACACTTCTTGGATTGTAATTGGAGTAATGTTGATTCAAGGAGATCAATTTGTGGTTTATGGGTCTTTGAAGTTGAGTCCCCATGAACCGAACTACCCTACATATGACCTCATGTTGGCTATAATCGTTTATGTTTTAATGTGTTGGGGACATTATCTGTTGGGAAATTATTTTTCTATGTATATTGATCCTAAGAGATTAAATTACATATTTTCATAGTGAGACATGAATATTCGATAACAGAGAATGGTTGAGTATATGCAGCCATTCAATTTTGAGCCAGCATATATGCCTGGAAAGGGGAACATTGATAATGATGCTTTGAGTAGGAAGACTCAAACTCAGGTGGCTTAGGAGTCTAGTATTGATTAGAACATGATGGATTCACTGGACGAGATACACATTGTTGTTTAGGAGAGTTAGGATTATATGACTCTCGTAATAGTTTCATTCGAGTATACATTTTCGAGATAGATCTATGATAGGAAGTATGTGGATTTATAGTTTTTTTCCATGAGGGAAAACCTTGATGGTTGGGAGTCACCTTATGATTGGAGCATAGACGAGGATGAGGTCATCTATGTCAGGAATCAGGTTGTCGTACCTAAAATATTGTGAGACAAGCGGGTGTGTGAGTTTCATGCCTTGAAGTGGGTGGCACATCCAGGTGTGACCAAAACTCACCGTGAACTACAAAGATAGTTTTGATGGTAGGAAATGAAAAAGAAAATAGTAATGTTTGTGACACAATTATACACCTATCAGTAGGTGAAGGCCAAGCATTAATGACATATAGGATAAGTACAGTCGTTGTCCATTATAGAATAGAAGTGGGGCAAAGTGACCATGGACTTTCTGGTGGTTCTCCCGAGGATTCCTTAGAAGAATAATTCAATTTGGGTTATTGTCGATAGACTGAAAAAGGTATTGAATTTCTTGAATATATGAGAGACTTTCTCAGTGGAGCAGTTGGGATATTTGTATGTTCGTGTGATAGTCTGTCTGCATGAGGTGCGACAAAATATTGTTTCAGACAGAAAGTTGTGTTTTACTTCACGATTATTATAGGTATTGCAGAAGGTTCTTGGTATGTAGGTTTTATTGAGTATGAATTTCCAGCCACTGATAGAAGGGTGGTTAGAGCATATTATACAAGTGCTTGAGGATATGTTGTGGCCTTGTGTTCTAAACTTTAGTGGGTCTTGGGAGAATCACCTAGAACTAGTGGAGTTTACCCATACCAATATTTATTGGGAAACAATATAGATGGAACCATATGAAGCACTTTATAGTAGGTCATGAAGACCACCACTAGTCTGGATGGAGGTAAGTGAGTCTAAGTTGTTGGGACAGAGTCTCGTGTAGGACACATTAGAGCATGTATAGTTGATTCAGAAATATATGGATATGACCCAAAGTAGATATAAGTCCAATGTTGATAGAAATAAATTACACATAGTGTTTACAGAGGTTGATCATGTATTCATTTGGGTATTTCCTAGATTCAATAACTATATAATACAGAGACATGGTATGTAACACCCCGGGATTTTATGAAAAATATTGTTTTTAATTTCATTAATGTCTTGTGTTGTACGCTACACCAAAAGGAGCTTGCACAACACACATCCTTGACTTGCCTTGCATTACACGCAATCGTGACCTTCCTCGATAGCGTGTGTAGTACGCAATACCGAGTTTCACTAAACAACGATATGCTATTAAAATATTATTATAACTAGCCGTTATGAATAGTAATAACCACCTTTTAAAATTTTAGAAATTTTAGCTCTCAAAATGGACTTCATTTTTGGATTCGGAGTATCGAATTTAGCCTAAGGTGAAATTTTGGTACTTTTCGGATAACATCATATTCTGATGAATAGTGAAAATTACTAAATTATAATTAAAAACAACTTTTTTTAATCAAAATAATTAATATTGATAAATTATTAATTTGAGTGGATTTAAAGTATATTTAGAATATATTTTTACAATTTAATACAATGTTGGTCATTGGATGTAATTTCACATTTAAACAAGACATAAACAAGTGTCAATCTTTTGATAGATATTGTTTCTTAAAAACACGCTATTTGTTTTAACAGTGGGATTTAATTATAAAATTAATTAATGAAACTTCTATGTTATGAATTTGGTAAAATAGACTACATTTTTTAATTCGTAATATGAAATATAGCTTAGGATGAAATTTTGGCATTGTTCTGAAAAACATCAATTTTTGATGAATAGAGAAACTACTAAGTGGTAGTTAAAAAACTAATTTTTTTCATAAAACATAATTTTACCACTTCTGTGAATGGAATTTCAAAAATCTGAGAGACACAGTTGATGTCAGTAAGTAAAATGTGGTTCAATGAGATGAAAATAATTTTTGGTGAATAGTAACTTTTTACTTATATTTACCACGGTTAAAAGTAAATAGGTTAATTAAGGGTAAAAATGATATTAATATTACCCTAACACATGTCCTAATCCTATTGGACAAGTGTATCACGACCGAAAACAACCTTAAGTGTAAAATATTATCATTTAGGCCCACTTGGATTAGATTAGGTCATTTATTATTATTTAATTCAAAGAAGAATTAAAAGAGTTAAAATCAAAGTTTATTTACTAAAACATTTTTAATATAGGGTTATACATAAGATAAATTAGATTTCAAATATTCATTAGAAAGATAAAAGGATTTCCTACATAATTGTATTTTATTTGTAATTTTTAGACATCAAATAATTTAATTTATTTATGACACAAAGATGATGCAGTAATTATCTTATTAATGAAATATTGACATAATTGATATTATAAATACCGAAATAAATGTAATTTAAGGCTTTTTATGAATTACACTAATTTTCTAGGTTACTATGATATATTAGTGTTGATTTCATCAACTTGGTTCGAACATATAATTCTGTTAAGACTTTCACAAAAATCATATATCAAATAGTGTCAAAATTGACACAAAATAGTTTTTAAATCAAATATTATTTTATTAATTGTTATTTTATTCCTAAAAATCAAAGGTTCGGCCAAATGACTTATATACGGATATATATATTAATAATAAACAATTTGGGGTTCGTTTGGGATGTCATAGTAAGTGTATTAACCATATAGTGTAAAAAAACAAAAAACACAATAAAAGTTAAATTATTTAACTTAAAGTTAAATATAATTGATAAGGTTAAAATAATAACATAAACTTTTCTAAATCCTATTGGTTGATATGATTTCGACCCATCCACACTTTAGCTTCGAAATAAGACCCTTTGGAACCATTATAACCCGATTTTGACTTTAATATAAAATAATATTTTGAGATATTCCTAAGGTGCCCATCTCCTCCCTTATAAATGGGCACCTCCTCCCTCTCTTCCTCACACAACTTTGAGCCTTAATGCTCGGCCAAACCCTTCCAAAATACCTTCTCCACATCCCTAGTATCATCCTAGAGGTCCTGGTCTTCTTCAAAGACCATCCTTAGTTCTTTAAGTGGAGGCTAAGAAAAGGCGCGTAAAAAAGAGGTAATATCCATTACCGATCTTTTTCAATTTCCTTCTTCTTAAACTTCTTCTTCATTAGTTTTTTCATGATAAAGTAATAACATCAGTATTTCTTATATACTGATATGTTATTATAAATATGAAACAACTCTAATTTACCTTCTATCCATCCAACGGAAATAGGAAATCACCGCGCGTGCGTACGTACGGAATACCGTCTCCACGCCGTGGTGTAATCTATTTTCCGCCACCACCTTAATTTGATGGGTATAAAGGTGTAATGAGTAAATATATATGATTATTATAAATTTATATTGATACTTAAATAGTATAAATACACTTCAACACAATTCCATGACCATGGGAACGATATCATCGCTCGTGCGTACGTACGGACTACCGTCTCCACGACGCGATGAGATTCATTCTCAATGATTAACCATTCATGAATGATTATAAAGTATATATAATAAGTACTAATGAAATATATGACCTTATAATGATACTGGAATTATTTATATTTATATGTATGTCATCTACTTAATTCCATTCAATTCAATAAGGAAACGAAAACAGCGTTCATGCGTACGTACGAAATACCGTCTCCATGAATGGTGTATTTATTTCCATTTAATGATTTATTATATATGTATATTCTGAATATATATATATATATATATATCATGTTTTATATTCTGGAATTAAGTAATCATGATCTAAGTAATCATATGAATTATTACAAGTTAAAAACACGATCGAAAAATGAGACGATTTTACCCTAAACAATACTTTAACATGAATTTACAAAAGAACGGGTAATATAAAGTCATAAGTGGACCATATATGATATAATAACAATGGATATGATTCTGTAATAAGTCAATAACATGATTTAAATCATTATACAGGAGGTTCAGACACTTACAAAGCAAGTCGGACCTAAGGTAAGGGAAATATCACAATCTCATTTTTATCTGAGATTGTTTATACTTTAGTATTTACTTGGGTGTATTTTATCATCCACATCCATGTTTCCTGAATATGTAATATTATTTCCATCCACATACAAATGTTTAAATTCATTTTTACCCTTCGGTGAGTTTTTAGTAAATAATATGAAAGGAATCTTTTGTCGTTTTTCGTACGAGGTACTTTTTGACTCTTCCGACAAAAGTACGAAGAATGTTTTTTTAACTTATACGGCATGAATGGATTTTTAAAACATTATTTCCAAGAAGCTTCCTTTACAAGTTTTCAAGTTTATTTTTAATCAACTTCTTTTAGTTTAAAATTGTTTGACATGTTAAGAAAGGAAAAGTGTTTTTGAAGTAGAAAGGATATTTTCCTCAAGAATGAAGTTCAAGTGTTTTATCAAAAATATTTTACATCTAAGATAATAAAGGGTTCTATTTTTATCCCTATTATTACATTGATTTGATTATGTTGTGATGGAATTATTTTTATGAATTCCTTTATCGTATATGAATTGTTTTATGATGTCATGATGTTTAAGATTCCCATTTTTATTACGTGGGTTATGCAATGATGTATGATTTATGAATTTGTGGCACACATAAGAATGGTATCATTATGAGATGGGTGGGACCTATATCTCCCTCCAATGCATTGGGTAAAGATTTTATATCTCATGAGATAGACATGGCCGGAATGGTAGGTTATACCGGTTCAGTGAAACAGGACTGAAACGAGGGTGAATCGGTTTAGAAAGGGACTTTGTCCACTAAGATAGTCTTGGCAATGAGTCTTGACTAACATGAAATGATTCTCTATGATTATTTGTGTATGCCACAAAGATTCATGTTTTATGTTATGCTTATTGGGATATTATTTCACTACTATGATTTATCCCATGTTATGAAATTATGATCTCTTTTGCAGGTTAAGATTTCCAAAAGTTATGTTCTTATGAATATGATGTGATTGATTTGTCTTATGTTTACCCTTACTGAGCATTTGAGCTCCCCCTTTTATGTTTTCTTTTCCCCAGGATATAAAGAAAGGTTTTAGGAAAAAAAAAGGGAATCTCTTTATGGGAGATATTGAAGATCTTTCCCCACGATTAGAAGATTACGTTCCGAGTTTCCAAAGACACTAAACTATTTCGATCCTTGTGTGTGTGTTTTTGTTATGTACTAAGTATTCCGCAAAATTAATGTAATGTCAATGTACGTCAAGCTTCGGGTATCAACAGTTGGTATCAGAGGAAAGGTTTAGTCAACCTTTGGAAACTAGGATGCGAAAACGTTAGTGATATCCCTAGAGATATTTCTACGGTATGTCTAGGGATGTCCCTAAGGTTGTGTATACGTATAGGTTATAGTCCAAGAATTACGCTAACGATCTTAGAATTTAACCTAAGATGTTAGATATTGAGGGTACTTCCCCTTTACTATGTTGTTTTCTCTAGCATGATTTTTGCCTCTCAAAGAATTATTTTTGTGTTTTAGTTGATGGAGGGAACCAAAAGGAATTCGGTTAACATTGAATCCAATGGACAAATTGGTGACTATGAGAAACAAAATTGTGTAATGCCTAGAGAGAAAGATATTGTGATTATGCCGAATCAGTCATCGCAATATATGATTAACAAGGTGAAATTTAGTGGTGTGCCTAATTCATCAAAGAATAGGAAGATAGACTATTATGCATGTTCGCATGTTGAGGAGCATAAAGAAAGGAATATTGAGATTTCTAAAGAAGGGAAGAAGAACCTTGAGGAATACCTCAAATGGAGGGACCGATGTTATCTGTGTGGAGAATAGGGTCATAGAGTGACAAACTGTTATGGAGTTCAATGTCTAATTTGTGGAGAACATGGGCATTACCCAACTCAATGCCCTGACCTAAAAAGTAAAATCTAAATCAAGGAAGTAATTATTCTAGGACAATCATTGAAGTGGATGGACTGAAGTGTTTATTTATTGGTATTCAAGAATAATGTTTTTGAGGTACTTTTATGTTGTTTTGGAATATTTATGTATTGGTCTATTGTGGTTTTCAATAATTTCAAGGTACCGGTAACCATGAAAAGTGATTCAGATATTTTGGAAAGTAGATGATATGTGCATAATGAAGGGATAAGGAGAAAATGAAATGTTTGAAAGTATTCATGAGCTCATGATTGATATAAGGACTAAGTGATATCATGGTTTGAGTATATAGAATTTTGAGGATTTTGGTATGTGGAAAGTGTTAACTTTTAACTGCATTCATGTTTTCACTATGGTATTCAAGAGAATACATGATTAAGGACTTTGAATGTTTGGAATGTGACAAACAAAACATATTTTATGATATATGGGGATCAACGATGGTGTTAAATATCTGGTAATCGTTTTCACTATGTTATGAGAGTGGACTGCAGTATTATGGATAATCCTAAAGATTGGAATGGATTACGTTGGACATAAGTTAGTATTGTTTAAGGATAGAAGTTTTTTTTCGATATTATTGATGGGATATTATAGTAATATAGCTTTAGAAAAAGGAAAACCTGCAGAATGGGCGACAGCCCATCGTGTCGGACAAGGATGTGGGAATCGAACCCACAACCGAAGTGTGACTGACCTTTATCACCTACCACTGGCCTACAGGAAGTCCCTGTTTAGTAGAAGCTAGTTTTATTATATTAAGCAGTATGATATATGAAGTATAAGTCCATTTTAGGAACCATATATGATTAATCTCACTATAGATCGACTTATGTATATAATTTTTTCTAAACTTTGTTTGAGACAGATGGAATGACCCTTCATTCTATCACAAGATCTGCTAACACTTCACGAATAAAAAATTCAACTTCATTTATTTAAGAGATGAAGTGGAAATTGTTCAAGGCACGAACAACTGTGTGATTGTACCAAAATAAAGTAAGTATTTATTCTAATTCAAATTCATCAACTTTAGGGAAATAATGATGAAAACCAAAAATGTTGTCCTAGTTCCCTTATATCCGATTAATCAGATGGTACCTTAGATCATCACAAATCAATAGCTTTGTGATTGTTGGATTTTTCATAGCCATGTTCTCTACCACTCTCCATCAGAACATGATGGTTAGATTTTTCTTTTATATCCATATTTTCACCTATGTTCTCCTATGTGGAAACCCTGTGATGAGTTAATTTGGGTAACCGTTGCATTTCATACTTTTGTTTTTAAAGATTGGTTTTGGTATTACTTTTTACGATGTGGGCTTCTATTAAAGAAACTATCGAGTAGTAAACCATTTATAACCCCGACGAATTTCGAGGGCGAAATTCATTTTAAGGGGGGTAGAATGTAACACCCCGAGATTTTATGAAAAATATTCTTTTTAATTTCATTAATGTCTTGTGTTGTAAGCTACACCAAAAGGAGCTTGCACAACACACATCCTTGACTAGCCTTGCATTACACGAAATCGCGACCTTTCTCGATAGCGTGTGTAGTACGCAATACCGAGTTTCACTAAACAACGATATGCTATTAAAATATTATTATAACTAGCCGTTATGAATAGTAATAACCACCTTTTAAAATTTTAGAAATTTTAGCCCTCAAAATGGACTTCATTTTTGGATTAGTAGTATCGAATTTAGCCTAAGGTTAAATTTTGGTACTTTTCGGATAACTTCATATTCTGATGAATAGTGAAAATTACTAAATTATAATTAAAAACAACTTTTTTTAATCAAAATAATTAATAGTGATAAATTATTAATTTGAGTTGTTTTAAAGTATATTTAGAATATATTTTTACAATTTAATACAATGTTGGTCTTGGATTTAATTTCACATTTAAACCAGACATAAACAAATGTCAATCTTTTGATAGATATTGTTTCTTAAAAACACGCTATTTGTTTTAACAGCGGGATTTAATTATAAAATTAATTAATGAAACTTCTATGTTATGAATTTGGTAAAATATACTTCATTTTTGAATTCGGAATATGAAATATATCTTAGGATGAAATTTTGGCATTGTTCTGAAAAACATCATTTTTTGATGAATAATGAAACTACTAAGTGGTAGTTAAAAAACTGATTTTTTTCATAAAACATAATTTTACCACTTCTGTGAATGGAATTTCAAAAATCCAAGAGACACGGTTGATGTCAGTAAGTAAAATGTGGTTCAATGATATGAAAATAATTTTTGGTGAATAGTAACTTTTTACTTATATTTACCACAGTTAAAAGTAAATAGGGTAATTAAGGGTAAAAATGATATTAATATTACCCTAACACAAGTCTTAATCCTATTGAACAAGTGTATCTCGACCAAAAAAAACCTTATGTGTAAAATATTATCATTTAGGCCCACTTGGATAAGATTAGGACATTTATTATTATTTAATTCAAAGAAGAATTAAAAGAGTTAAAATCAAATTTTATTTACTAAAACATTTTTAATATAGGGTTATACATAAGATAAATTCAATTGTAAATATTCATTAGAAATATAAAAAGATTTCCTACATAATTGTAATTTATTTGTAATTTTTAGACATCAAATAAATTAATTTATTTATGACACAAAGATGATGCAGTAATTATATTATTAATGAAATATTGACATAATTGATATTATAAATACCAAAATAAATGTAATTTAAGACTTTTTATGAATTCCAATAATTTTTTAGGTTACTATGAAATATTATTGTTGATTTAATCAACATGGTTCGAACATATAATTCTGTTATGACTTTCAGAAAAATCATATATCAAATAGTGTCAAAATTGACACAAAATAGTTTTTAAATCAAATATTATTTTAGTAATTGTTCTTTTATTCCTAAAAACCTAAGGTTCGCCCAAATGACTTATATAAGGATATATATATATTAATAATAAACAATTTGGGGTTCGTTTGGCATGTTATAGTAAGTGTATTAACCATATAGTATAAGAAAACAATAAGACACGGTAAAAGTTAAATTATTTAACTTAATGTTAAATCTAATTGATAAGGTTAACATAACAACCTAAACTTGTCTAAATCCTATTGGTTGATAGGATTTCGACCCATCCCCACTTTAGATTCTAAATAATACCCTTTGGAGCCATTATAAACCGATTTTGACTTTAATATAAAATAATATTTTGAGTTGTTCCTAAGGTGCCCCTCTCCTCCCTTATAAAAGGGAACCTCCTCCCTCTCTTCCTCACACAACTTTGAGCCTTCAAGCTTGTCCAACCCCTGACAAAATCCCTTCTACACTTCCCTATTATCATCCTAGAGGTCCTGGTCTTCTTCAAAGACAATCCATAGTTCATTAAGTGGAGGCTAAGAAAAGGCGCGTCAAAAAGAGCTAATATCCATTACCGATCTTTTTCAATTTCTTTCTTCTTCAACATCTTCTTCTTTAGTTGTTTCATGATAAAGTAATAACATCAGTATTTCTTATATAATGATATGTTATTATAAATATGAAACAACTCTAATTAACCTTCTATCCATCCTATGGAAAAAGGAAATCATCACGCGTGCGTATGTACGAAATACCGTCTCCACGCCGTCGTGTAATCTATTTTCTGCCACCACCTTAATTGGATGGGTATAAAGGTGTAATGACTAACTATATATGATTATTATAAATTTATATTGATACTGAAATAGTATACATACACTTCAACACAATTCCACGACCATGGGAACGATATCATCGCTCGTGCGTACGTACGGACTACCGTCTCCACGACGCGATGAGATTCATTCTCAATGATTAACCATTCATGAATGATTATAAATTATATATAATAAGTACTAATGAAATATATGACCTAATAATGATACTGGAATTATTTATATTTATATGTATGTCATCTACTTAATTCCATTCAATTCAATAAAGAAACGAAAACAGCGTTCATGCGTACGTACGGACTACCATCTCCATGAATGGTGTATTTCTTTCCATTTACTGATTTATTATATATGTATATTCTGAATATATATATATATATCATGTTTTATATTCTTGAATTAAGTAATCATGATCTAAGTAATCATATGAATAATTACAAGTTAAAAACAGAAACGAAAAATGAGACGATTTTACCCAAAACGATACTTTAACATGAATTTACAAAAGAACGGGTAATATAAAGTAATTAGTGGACCATATATGATATAATAACAATGAATATGATTCTGGAATAAGTCAATAACATGATTTAAATCATTATACAGGAGGTTCGGACACTTACAAAGCAATTCGGACCTAAGGTAAGGGAAATATCACAATCTCATTTTTAACAGAGATTGTTTATACTTTAGTATTTACATGGGTGTATTTTATCATCCACATCCATGTTTCCTGAATATGTAATATTATTTCCATCCACATAAAAATGTTTAAATTCAATTTTACCCTTCGGTGAGTTTTTAGTAATGAATATGAAAGGAATCTTTTGTTGTTTTTCGTACGAGGTACTTTTTGACTCTTCCGAAAAAAGTACGAAGAATGTTTTTTTAACTTATACGGCATGAATGGATTTTTAAAACATTATTTCCAAGAATCATCCTTTAAAAGTTTTCAAGTTTATTTTTAATCAACTTTTTTAGTTTAAAATTGAATGACATGTTAAGAAAGGAAAAGTGTTTTTGAAGTAGAAAGGATATTTTCCTCAAGAATGAAGTTCAAGTGTTTTATCAAAAATATTTTCCATATAAGATAATAAAGGGTTCTGTTTTTATCCCTATTATTACATTGATTTGATTATGTTGTGATGGAATTATTTTTATGAATTCCTTTATCGTATATGAATTGTTTTATGATGTCATGATGTTTAAGATTCCCATTTTTATTACATGGGTTATGCAATGATGTATGATTTATGAATTTGTGGAACACATAAGAATGGTATCATTATGAGATGGGTGGGACCTATATCTCCCTCCAATGCATTGGGTAATGATTTTATATCTCATGAGATAGACATGGCTGGAATGGTAGGTTATACCGGTTCAGTGAAACAGGACTGAAACGAGGGTGACTCAGTTCAGAAAGGGACTTTGTCCACTAAGATAGTCTTGGAAATGAGTCTTGACTAACAAGAAATGATTCTCTATGATTATGTGTGTATGACACAAAGTTTCATGTTTTATTTTATTCTTATTGGGATTTCATTTCACTACTATGATTTATCCCATGTTGTGAAATTATGCTCTGTTTTGCAGGTTAATATTTCCAAAAGTTATGTTCTTATGAATATGATGTGATTGATTTTTCTTTTGTTTACCCTTACTGAGCATTTGAGCACACCCTTTTATGTTTTCATTTCCCCAGGATATAAAGAATGGTTTTAGGTAAAAAAAGGGAATATCTTTATGGCAAATATTGATGATCTTTCAGCACGATTAGAAGATTACGTTCCGAGTTTCCAAAGACACTAAACTATTACGATCCTTGTGTGTGTGTTTTTGTTATGTACTAGGTATTCCTCAAAATTAATGTAATGTCAATGTACGTCAAGATTCAGGTCTCTACAGGGTAAGTGGGCACCCAAGTTTGTTGGACCATTTGAGGTGGTGGAGAGAATGAGGCAAGTGGTGTACCGATTGGCTCTTCCACAGAGATACAACGCTGTGTATGATGTTTTCTAAGTTTCAAAACTAGGTTGGTATCACCCAAACCCTTCTAATGTGACCGCTATGAATGATAATGAGATTGAGATAGATTTTTCCTTTGAATAGCATCTAATACGTGTGTTGAATCGTAGTGAGAATGTGTTACGGGGAAAGACCATGCCTATAGTTTGTGTATTGCGGAAACATGGAAATTTGTGGGAGGAGACATGGGAAAGGAAAGAGGATATGTGGGATCATTGTGCTAATCTTTTTGACTAAGAATCTTAGAGATTCATGGGAGTTCAGCTCAAGGATAAGATGTTATAAGGTGGGGAGATTGTAAGATCCTGACCTTTCTTGAAGAAGACTTGGTCTTAATTTCAGGTATTTATTTTTGCCTTGTTTCAGTGTAATTGGGTTGGGTTTTACCTTGGGGTGTGTTAGGGTGATAATTTAAGAAATTTCGAAGGGAGAAGGGTAGTGCATAGTTGGCTCACTGTTTTTCCTAATTGTGCGCCCCTGCCCAGCAAAACATGCAACCTTGGACAGAGAGCAATTACATGGTTGACACAAGGTTTGTCAATCTGTACTCCCTATTATGATAAATTATGAACCCATATAATATATGTTCACATTTAGATACACATTTAGGATAAACCATGCTCCTCTGCCATACTAACCATGCATGAATTTTTAAATCACCAAAAAATAGATTTTTTATCACCAAAACCCCTATTTTACTCCTATTTGATCCCCATTTAACCCTAGATAATATTTCAAGATCTTGGAGAATCTTATATGTATTAAAAGACTTAACAACCTTTTTAATTTTTTATTTTAAGCCTGGATTAAAGATCTTCACACCTCCCTGTACGAGGATCTTACCTTGCTTGGTTTCCTATTCCTTATCCTTTATTATCCAATTCTAAAAATGGGGTTTTCTTCCTATTTTGATTGGATATAGACATGTTTTTGTGGATATGGTTCTAGTATTGAAGATCTATATCTTTATTTAAGATATCTTGATTGATTTTATCTAGATTCAGGGTTTTAAATTTGAATCTCATTCTATATAATTGTGCTGCTCAATTATGAGGATTTTTGTTGGGTGATCACTTGTCAACGAATTAAGGTAGGTTGTCTATAATTCAAATCTCAATGTATTTATTTAAATTACATGTATGTAATTGTATAATTTCTATTTTATGTTTAGAAATTATTTTCTTTATTTAATTAATTAATTTAGGAGATCATAAATTGGGGATTTTGGGAATTATAAAATGAGATAATTAATTGTATAATTAATAATGAGATATTAAGATTTTAGGATTGAGATATGTAATTGTGGAAATAATTATGATCTATTGAGATTGTGATTGAGATAATTAATTATGGAATTAATTATGTGATTTTTAGTTTGTGGATATTGATTAATTAATTGAATAATTAATTTATGGGATTTACGTACTCAATTAATAAGAAAATTAATTAAGGTGATTTATGTGATAAACTATTTATTGAATTAGTAATATAATTGTTCTGGTTGATTAATTATTGAATTTACTAATAAAATTTATGTGATTAATTAATTTTAGAATGAATTAATGAATTAATGTATTTTATGTGATTAATTATTTTTTGAATTAATTAATGTTATTTATGTGATTAGTTAAATTTTGAATTAACTAATGGAATTTTTATGTTTAACTAAATGTGTAATTAGTAATGGAATTGATGTGGATAATTAATTGTTGAATTAATTATGTGTTAAAAATGGTAACATGGTCATTTATTTGTGAATTAAATAACGGGAATGTGGTTATTATAATGTGTAAGTATAAATGGTGGCATGGCCATTTAGTTGAGAAATAGAGAATGTGAACAAGATTATTATAATGTGTAAGGTATGAATGGTAACATGGTCATTTAGTTTTGAATTTCCGAATAGAAACATGGACATTATATTGTGTGGTGTATGAATGGTAACATGTGAATTAAAATATGAATTAAATAATGATATCAATGGAATTATGAGATATATATTCCTCAGACATACTTTTGGCTCCAACATATTTCAGAGTAGGTATTGAATGATAACAGTGGAATTATAAGATATGATATCCCTCAGACATACTTCAGCCTCTGACATGAGTTGAAGCGGGGATTGAGGTATGAGTGTCTACGGGAACCCAATGGTTTATACAGTTAAATAATGATTAATTGATAATGTGAAAATTGTTTAATTATGCATTGTAATTATTTATTTATACAACTGCATACACTTGCTATTGATTAGATATTGTTTTAGTTTTTATTATTGGTGGCATACTATAATGCCTTAAATTTTTTATGCACTAATTTTGTGGATTCTATATAGATTATTTGTGAGACCAGGAACTGAGACGATGTGTGATTCTGAGACCATTGTTCCTAAAATAAATGTTTGAAATATATTAAATAGAATGCATGCCCAGTTTTCATGAAAAAGTGTAATAACTTCTAAACGGGTACCCTGATCAGAAATATGATGGTACCGTGGAATTCATAATGCGAGGTTTACCCTAGGAATGACTTAACATTAGTCGGTGTGGGTCATTTGTAGAAAATCCAGCACAGGCGTGGAAATGAAAAAAATAATTTAATAAATAATTTTATTTTATTTTTGTTGATGCAGTGATTGATAGACTTTGAATAGAATATTATGGAGAAATACTAGGGTTAGCTGTACAACCCTGGAACCGTTGGAGAGCCATTGTAGATAGCTTCAGTGATTCCTCTCAGACGAATGGTGATAGGATCTTCGATCAATGATCGATGGAAAAAAGATTCAATGGGATCTCACAAAAAAACACGACACTACCCCATTCTTTGTTAGTGATCAATTTGAATCAAGGTAGGGCATTTATTTTTATTTTATTCTTCCCCATTCTTTATTTATACAATGAACATGAATCAACCAATAAAAATATCGATCTGCGGTATGATCAGTATGCAAGATGAGTTTATTTTATGAGGTTTTGATGGGAGAATATATTTTTTATTTTATTATTCAGATTTTCATTCTAATAATTATGGGTCAAGATAAACATGAACATCGATCACAGTTTGTTACTCCAACATGTTTTTGTTCTTTTCTCCCCCCATTGATCGTTCATCACGAGGATTCTCGATCAATCGATCATTGCGCAACCATTTCTTGGTGCAATGATCCAATATAGCAGATCTAAGATTGGAATAGCCTGACAGAGGTGTGATGATGGAGATAAAGAAATTTCTATGACAGAGGATACCCAATTTACAATTCCTTAGCACACAACAATGAATAACAATTTGAT
Organism: Viscum album; assembly: GCA_963277665.1. Classification (NCBI taxonomy): domain Eukaryota; kingdom Viridiplantae; phylum Streptophyta; class Magnoliopsida; order Santalales; family Viscaceae; genus Viscum; species Viscum album. The sequence continues at coordinate 943,243,282 of OY728148.1, forward strand.
TCATTTTTTGATTAGATTTGAAGGTTTAATGCATTCTTCGTCGAAAAAAAAGGATTGGATGAGTTGGGATCTTCAATATTATGGTAAAACGGTCACCATATCAAAATTTGGAGGCATTGGATCAAATGTGGGAGTAGATATGGGTTTTTGAAAAATCCTGAACAACATAATGTTTAATATGGATCTATAAGTTTTGTGGGGCCACATGATCAATGATTAGGGTTTCCATAGGAAGTTAAATATCACATGGAATGTGACCCCTTTCACATAGCATGTGGTATCACCTGGGTCACACGACATATACTCAGGAAACACACAGGTTGTTTACATGGGAAGATGTTCGTAGGCTAAGATGTGTACTGGTACTTGAGATTACATGCATAGGATGGTGATGTGTACTAGATCATGGTTAGAGTAAATGGGATACATACATGGTGTGTAATACTACATAGACACAATATGATGAGATGATCCATTTTCATGGGCAAGACCCTGGTTCAAGGGACATAGAGTGTGACCCCTATTACACATTGTGTACTCATTTATACATTTCTTCGAGCCCTTGTACTCTATATCCTGGATAATTTTGTTTGGATTTTCTACCTTTATATTTTACATGAGGGTTAGTAGGCAATTATTTTTTACTCCCGAGACCATGATCCCTTCAGCAGTAATTCCAATATAGAGTTGTTGGAATCCCTCTGAGAGACCCAGAGTGAGATCCTCTATTCATATTCATGTCCTAGGTGGAGTTCTTGGTATTTATGTGACCAACACTTCATGGGATTCAATCATCTACTTAGCAGGTTAATCCAGATTGATTTTTTGGTATAGTGATCCTAATATGTGTATTGTATTCTATTCAATCTATTATCATCCTCTTTCTCATGAAGTGACCCGATAAGAAGTACCTATTGGATGAACATCATCGATGCTTTCAGATTCAGGAGTGTGTTCTCTTAGGTGAGTACTTTGTGTAATATTCTATATGGAATCATATACTAGTATAATATGGTTGTTACTTACCTCTAAAATGTGTGTCTTTGTTGATTATATCTAGATATTCTTGTTATAAGTGTTGTAGAAATATACCTGTGTAGAGATGAATGTATTTCCATTGTTTTATGTGACACACGCCTATCATAGGGCATGTAAAAAGGAATTTAATTTTCCTAGTGTAGTATAATGGATGACCAGGTTCCTCTCACTTGAGGAACTTTCTCATATGTTCACTCACATAATTTAATCCACCTAAACTAATTCTTTTAAATTGTTTTTGTTAATTTAAGAAGGTTATGAAATTTAAATTAATGAAAATATTAAACAAACATGCAATGAAAAAAGTTTAATTAGTGAATAAAGAACATTGAATTTATGGGTTGGTTTGTGGGTTCCATCATTCTCCTTAATGGTGTTTAAATAATGATTGATAATTCAATTTTGAGATCTAATTCTTGAATTACTATTCTTTTATTAATTGGTGTGAAATCTTGAATTATTTAGAAATCTTGACTTCCCTCCTACTTTAATCTATGTTGATTGAACAACTCAGTCTTGAGTGTGACAACTTCCAAGACATGGCTCTATCATATGCCATTACAACCACTTAATGGCTCAAATCCATCGTATTAAGAGATTGTATTCAGTATAAGGGAGGGAAAATATTTAATAAAATAATAGAATTGATTTTGAGTTTAGTTTCATAGTGGGATATCGCCACACCCGTGCACGACACTCTTTATCATCAAAAACATAATGAAACTTAAGAATTTTACCGTAGAATAAATAAAATTGACAGATACCTCCCCTGAACCAAGGAATGAGTAAGTACATCATTTTTTAGGGTAAGAGGTAATGGTGGATAGAATGAGAATAAGAAAAAAAATAAGGATAAAATATGGAGAAGAAAGGAGGGTGGTTGGGTGGAAGAAAGCACAAATGTAAAAACCATGCATGAATTTATTAAAAATCTAAATTACAATTGAAATATAAAAAAAATAAATAAAATAAAGAAATTAATAATATGATAAGGGTAGGATTTTTGAACATCCTCCCTCGGTGGAGATCACCCCTTGGTTCCTTGGAATAAATGTGATGGAAAATTGGATGAGATGAGAGGTGGGAGCTCCCCTCCTTTTATAGGAAGAAATTGTCCTCCTCAAGTTTGCACATTTTTTGGAAATATAAATGGATGATTAACACATTCCATCCTTCATAACAATTGTTAATATTTGACTTTTTCATTCAACATCAAAATTTCATATTGATTGGACTCATCTAGAGGGATTTATGTATTTTTTATTGACAATGTATTTTTTTCTAAGAGAATTTTCGAGGAAGTTTCCTTCAATGTATAACATCTCTTTGCCACCATAATGGGAGGAAAACTACATGAAATTTATTTAGGTAGTTCATATATGTGTCCTCATTCATATTCATTTCTAATCAACTCCATTTTCGTATTGTAGCCTTATTTATTCATCCGTTATGGATGTTGGGACCACGCCGTCAGCCCTGACAATTTCCAAAGATCAATGATTTTTCCAGGCCTTTAGATATTTGAATATGCATATAGTCTAGAAGAAAAAGTTAAAGGAATTAAAATAAGAATTCAAAAAATATAATCTACAATTTGGAATTATATTTTTATTTAAATGACCAAAATACCCTTGATGTAAAAATCTGTCAAAAATCATGAATTTAAGCACATTTCGCATTTTAGCTCAAAACACACCATAAATCCAAAATTGATCCATATAAGCTCAAATTAATAAATTAAGAGGGTTAAAACTATTAAAATTCATATAAAAATGTGGAAAATATTAGTTTTATCAGTATATTTTTTAGTTTCGGGGAGTCCTACTAAGTATTGTTATACTCACCCAGACATGGAGTTTTCCTTCATGTGTCATGTCCTGTGTAGAATATTGAAATTTTGAAGGAGTCTTGGGAGAACTAGGACCAGACGGTTCTTAGTGAGACCTGAAAAACTGAGGTGTGTTCCTATAGCTTTTTAAAAGAAGTCCCAATACTTACTTTTAGGTTGTACTTTTGTTTTCAAACTCTTTTTTGTGGGCTTGTATTTTTCCCTAATTACTTTTTATTACTTCCTTTTATACTCTGCTTATGAAATTTAGATGTATGAATGCATGGGTTTTCAGTTGTTTTTATATTTCATTATTTTATAGGCTTCGATATGTGTGTTTCTTTACAGGTAGTTAAGCTAAGGCCTCTCATGTTGGTGATACACCTTCTCAGTGCTAGTCACTAGCCCTTATCCTATTTGAGGTGGGATTCGGGGGTCGCGGCATGGGCCCCTCTAGGAGGGGGCATGACACCTACTGAGTTGTACTCTCACCCTACTTGGCCTGCCTAATTAGTACCTGAATAAATTTTGTGCTTTCTATAGAGGTTAAAGGGAAATACCCTGTGTTAGATCATTGATATGGGACAGGGCATGGATGAGGGAACCAGACACTATTCGGGACCTGCTTAGGGGAGTCATCGATGTCTTTATTTTGGGATTCATTTTAGACACTTCACATGTACATTGGCATGCCATATTATCTTATTTAATTTTTTATATTGTATTTTCATTTTTGGTCATCTTGTCATACTGGTTCTTTTAGGTTATGATTACATGTTATTAATATATAGTTTATTATTTTTTTTCATGGGGTATTTACATTGATAAAATTGGGAAATGTCTCCCCATGATCAATATATCAGACCCTCACTACAAATCAATGACCTCTAACATATGGGGAGGCATGCCTGAGGTCATGTGACTAACCGATTGGAGGCACTGGTGTGTGGAACCTGGTCCGAGATGTTACAGTTTTCAACATTAGAGGTTTTGGAGATGTCTTGTAAGATTCTACAATTGTGAAGAAAATCATGTGAAACTTTTCAGATAGGTTTGATTCTAAAATTTTCTCTTTATAAGATAAAGATGATTTATCTCTTGATGGATTTCTTAAATTTCTTATAACTTATGAAATGAGAAAATCTCAAAAGTTAAAAAAATATGAATGATGAAATAGATTTTGAATCAATGATAATGATGATAATTCATGATGTTGGATATGATGATCCTTGCTACTTTGAAGATAATGATTATGATAAGTTGAATGAAAAAATCATGTCTCTTATATCTAAGAACTGTAGTAGAGGAATATGAAATTATGGTGGTAAACTTAATCTTAAATGTTTTGATAGTGGTCGAATTGGACACTTTACTTTAAATTTACCTAAGAATAAATTTGGTGAGTATCGATATTATTTTGATGAAACACCTTTATGAAAGTAGTGAAACAAAATTTATGAAGAAGATAATTCATACAACAAACAAAATAATAAGTCTACTAGAAGCAAAATAAATATAATGAGTAATAAAGTTGAATCGTACTCAACTGAAAACAATTCTTCAAAATATGAAAGTTAAAAAAAAATATAACCTTCATTGCAAAATTTTAGAAAATAAAAGATTCCGTAGATGGTGAACAAGGTGGTAAAGAATAATATAGAGAGTATCCACTCAAAACATAACATATATTATGTATTGAGAAAAACATAAATATCAATTATGAAATTATAGTAATGAATAAATATTGTGAAGATGTTTCTAAAGTAAGAAATTATGTCATCATGTCTGAGGAAGAATACATTCAGGAGTTCTTAATTTACAAACGAATAATCACTGAACATGGAAGGATGGTTGAAGATGTCAATAAAAAATTGGAATATAAGGAAACATAAGTCAATAAGTTTCAATATAAACTTCTTTATTCTATAAATACCTTGAGAAAGATTAATTAAAACATTAACAATTCTTTAGTACTAAAATATAAGACTAATAAATTTGCTGACAAATCTCAAATAAAGAATTAGGTGATTTCCTCACACACCAAAAATAATGTTTCATCTAATTTTTCTATCATTTCAAGTGATATGAAAATTAATAGGAATGTTTGGGTGGATAAATAATGTGATAAACCTATCACATATAAAAAAATTTAAAACTCACTTAGACGGAAATATGGTATACACCCAGAGTATGTTAGGGTTGGAGGGATTTATAAACTTCAAAAAAAATTTACAAAGAAAGATCATTCTTCAATAAAAAATTTATATTTAATGGATTCTAATAGTTCTATAGAATATATTGGCACATGAATTTTAATATTTGTCATAACATATCACTTCCCAAAATAATATTTGAATTGAGTGGAAGAAATAGTGAAATCAGAATGGATAACATTCGTAATACATCAGAAGTTAGAAAAGAAAAATCACAAGAAGTTAGAAACATTCCAAAAAATATAAATTTAAATTTATGGAAGAAGTTTATGGAAGATGTGATTTGTCTTCTCATCATGTCAAAAGATGTATGAAACTCCTTCTAGAACAAGTTTCTTATGGGAGATAATGAAAAGGAATCTTGGATAAAGAAATTTGGGGAAATATTGTTTTGTGGAGATTGTCTTGAAAGAATGTTAAAAAGAACAAACCATGGATACATGATAGTGGTTGTTCATCATTCATAATAGGTGATTTAAAAATCTTGAAACATGTTAAAAATCATGAATGAGGTTATATTACCATTGGGAATAAAAGTTATTTAAAAATCATAGGTATAAAAATGATTGAGATTAAATAAGAAAAGTTGAAATCTTAGGAATTTTTATTCATTGATGTGCTAAAACATAATTTACATAGTGTAAGTCAACTTTTTGATGATGGAAAAGAAGTTATTTTCAGAAAATATTCATGTGTTATCAGAAGTGTGAGACATTGAAGAGTTATCACAAAAGGAGAAGGAACTATTAGAAATCTTTTTCACGTTAGAGAATTCAAAAACTCATGTTATCTAAGTGCCAAAGATAAGAATAAGTTGTGGTGCCAAATACTTTTCCAACATGGGAATAAAATAATGAAAAAAACATTCTAAAGTTTATTATGTACAAAATTTTCCAAAATTGAAAACAAGAGAGGAAGATTTTTGTGTTACTTGTTAGAAAGGGATGATGACCAATAAAAGTCATAAGAAAGTTGAGATTCCATATACCAGGCCTCATAAACATATTCATTCCAATTTATGTGGGTCAATGAGACATCAATATAAAAAGGATATTTATAATTTATCAATTTTAATGGTGGTTTCTATCAAATGAAAAACATCATTTTATTGAAACAGTACTCATAGCCTATAGAAATCTTCAGGTTTTTCAAAAAGGAAGTTGAGAAAGAGATGGGGGTTTATATAATGAAATTGAGAATGGATAATTGTATTGAGTTTACAAGAAATAATTTCAAAAGTTATCTTAGAGATAATGGTATTAATCATTATTATTGTTCTCTATATACCCCACAACAAAATGGAGTAGTAGAAATGTAGAATATAGGTTTGGTGGAAATGGGAATAATCATGTGAGAAGAATAAAAACTTTCAAAGTTATACTAGAGTGAAGTTGTTTGTATTATTTTACATGTTTTTTAAAAGAAATTAAGTTTGGAAACGAACATGAGTTCTTATGAAATTTTATATGAGAAAAAACCTTTATTGAAGTACATCAATGTTTTCAGAATCCCATGTTTACTTAAAATAATAAATTTGGATCGGGGAAAGTTTGATGAGAAAGCTAAGGAAGGATCATTTATTATTCACACAATGGAAGAAGTTATAAATGTAAATTTTTTTTAATTATAATTATCTTATGAATATTATGTTGTCTTTATCAGATAATGGGGGAGAAGAAAATAAAATTTATAGAAAAATAAAAGTGATAAAATATCAAAGTTAGGGGGATTTTATCTTAACATGGCCATACAATTTTATTTTCAACAAGGGATGAATTTTTTTCAAAAAAATTACCTTTTCTAATAGTGTGGTTTCTAAACACTACTTTAATAAAGGATTTGTTTTGGTAAAATTCAAAAAACATCAGTTGTTTACAAAATTTTAATTGTGAAAATTTTCTGAGAGTTGTAAAAGTTTTTAGTGAGTGTTTTTAAAAAATCCAAATGGGGAGATTGAAGAACCTTTGTGATGTTTTTTAATAAATTTTGGTATTTGTTGATAATTAATATTTTATAAAAGAATGTTTTTGAAAAATAATTGAATGTTTCTGAATGTTCGAACCCAGACATAAAGGGTGAGAAAGTTTTGTTTTTTAGAAAGTTGTTTTATAGACACAGAGGAATGAACTGAGAAACACCAGATGAAAAGTATCAAACTGATCACCACTAGTCAGAGAATTCATCAAAAAGTTATAGTTTTTTATCAGACACACCATCAGTCTCAGATCCATTGACATGAAGTTCAAGTTTCATTGGACTCAATGTTGGTTGGAAAGATAAAATATTGCTGAAGAGGATGAATGAAGAAAGTGATGCAAGGAGTTAGAAATTTCTTATTCTTTCTAACCATCAGTCAAATATTTCTATTCTAATTTTTAATTCTCATATATCATAAGTTGTCTGTAACACTTGTGATGTGATCTTTATGAAGAAAAGGGGGAGAATAGGTGCAACCAATCAGATTGAGTTTTTGTTGGAAATAAAGAAGGTGTTCAAAGTAAGGTAAGTCGTAATACTTTCCTATATACGTCATATAGTACTTTGATAATATTGAGGTTCTCATAAATTAGGAAAACTATAAGGATAAAAGATTTGTATGAAATTGACGAATCATAATGATTGTATTGATTCTAGGAATCAAGATAAAAGTTTTCATCAGATCCAGAAGTACTGAGCATAGAAGTTTTCAGAAGTCTGAATGGGTTATAGTTGTTTAGGGTTGAAGTATATCAAAGTGGTTGATTGGAGTCTCAATCACAAATAAAATTCCATCATAGTGATAATTACATCATTATGAGGATTCCATTGGATTGAATATGAGGATGTTCTATGAGGTAGAATCTGAAGAGGAAAGCTAATTAAACTGACTCTGAGGAAGAAATTCAATCAAACTATCTCTAAGAAGGAAATTCAATCAAGACTGACACTGAGAAGGAAAGTAAATCACACTGAATCTGAGAAAGAAAGTTAATTAGACTAACTCCTATGAGGAAATTCAATTTAGAATGATATGAAGAAGTTTAAACATAATGATATGAGGGAGTTTCATCATAATGAGTTGAGTAATTTCTATTATACTGAATAAATTTTAGGATGTCTGAGAATAATTATTATAATGAATACATAAGAATATTTCATAATATTTCTAAAGAGTTTAAGTGGTCACACTTGAAATTAAAATATGTATAGATATTGGATTTTTTTAATTTGAGTAAGTGGGAATTTTTTTTAGTTACTTAAATTTGTCATTTTGGGATGCCTATAAATAGAAGAAATGTATATTCACACTTTTCAACCTTTTTATGTTACTGGAAAAAGAAGAGCACTATAGAATTCATGTAAAAGTTATCTTTCCATATTGAAATCTCATTAGAAGTTTGGACGTCTAAAATTTTTGTTTGTTGGACTGAGTAGGATCAGACTGAGCATTTGAGAAGAGTTTGAGTAATGAATATTGAGAATGGATTCATCAGAATAAGTCCATCAGACTGAATTCATAGGATTTGGTCCATCGGACTCAACCCTATTGGATGGAGTGAATCAGACCCAACCACATCATAATGAGGATTCTGAGCTAAGAATTTTTGGTGTATTTTAAACAAAGTAAATTTATTTTTTTTTGACTCATTTTTTTGTAAGATAAATTTATTAACCAAAAGAAGAATTTATAATCATTACAATTAGGATATATATAATGTGTCTAATGGGTGTTGGCACAAGTTTTATTCACTTATTCATTTTAGTGAATTTTATAAATCCATATGAGTGTCTATGAAAATGATATTGGTTCTCACCCTGATGTCGAATCTTTGTAATATCATGTTCTATACTTTTTTTACTAATTTTTCATACATTAGTAATTACTAAAAGATGATAAATATATAAACATTAACATGTTTCAGGGTTTAATATTTTCAAAATTATTGAAACTTATAAAAGTGAACATCTAATTCAACCCCACTTCTATGTTATTATTCGATCCTTTGGAACTTCATTTAATATTTCTCACTTTATTTAAAACATTTTTTAATATTTTTTCTACTTTTTTGTAATTAAAATCCCTAAATGAATAATTGAATACTCTCATGACTCATCATTTATCTCACCATGTCCAATAAGACGTGATTCCTCCTTTCACTTACATCATTACACTGATGTGTATAAGGAGGAGTGATTTAATATAGGATCCCAAACTCCTATAAGTAATCAATGAATTATTTATTGAGATATTCTCCACCAAGTTTTTAGTGGATTTTCTTAATCATATTACCAATTTGGTTCCCATATTCATTCTTTTGTTTCTTGAATTTATCAAAATAACCTGACTTATACCACATTAAGTAGACATATTCATTTCTAATAAAATAATCGGTAAAATTTATGAAGTAAGAGAACCCATCCCTACCTCAATAGGAAATGGTCCACCCACATATGTATGAACTAATTGAAGAATCTCTTTAGACCTTTAACCTTTTCTACTAAATGGGTATTTATTTATTATACCATATAAATATGTGTGACACATACCAATTGGTTTTAGTTCAGAAGAATCTAAATATCCATTTTGGTATAACTTAGTCAAGCGTTTTTCATTTACATGACCAAGACAATGATGCCATAATTGGGTGTGTCACGAGTTATGTGAAGTAGTTTCATTATCAATTTCCATTACTTGGTTTGTATAATACGATAAAAAATTGTTATTTAAATTCACCTTACCATAAAAAATGTTATTTTTATAAAAGAACCAACATTCATTTACAAATACTAAAATAAATCCATATATATCATGTTTAGATATATAAATAATATTTTTTGTAATGGATGAATCATAATAACAACCTTTCAAAACCAATTGAATTATAAGAACCCATATTTTTCTAGGTACGTCCCACTCTGAGGTTTTCATTGAACATATTTTGTTGGGTTTTCCTTTGTAATTAAGCATTAGTGACTAAGTCTTATTTGAGGATAGAGATCCTTTTTTAGAGAAAATAACCTTACTTTTAGGCATGTATGTCAATTTAAATCAATTTATTCCATGTATAAATATGTTAAATGGGATTAATAGGGTTTTATATATGTTTAGAAGAATCATAGGTGGTTTGGTCACTTTTATAGAAGCTAGTATAAAAACTATTCAATGTAAAATTATATGTTGTGTACATGTTGCAAGACATGTAAATATGTTTAGATTCATTTCATGAACTAGTTTATCATGTGATGTGGTTACATGTCGTGAACCTAATTTACATCGTGTAAATGTTGATCAAAATAAATATTAACTCGAGGAAAAAGGTTTTTCCAGCATAGCATAAAAATGAGGAAATACATGACATGAAAGGATTACACATCATGTATTCCTCATACCTACCAGTTTTAAGTGTTCCGTGTACTTATGACTCTCATTAATTTTTTATTATAGCCTCTCCTCTCTCTCTCCTAGGGTGAACTCTAGGAAATTTTGAATTATCATCCCCCCTTCCAGATGTCCCATTTTCACATTCGATCCTTGGTGAGTTCATTCACATTGGTTTCCCTCTTCTCACCTATCATTACTTTTCATTGTAGTGTACATTTTCTGAACATGGGTTTTGTTTTGGGAGTTGATCTTGTTTTGGGTTAATCTAGGTTCTTCTTGTGATATTTTGTGACTTCTTCTTTAATGGATTTTGTCATTAGAAGCGTTGTGTTAATCACATGTTAATGGTATGGAGACTAAACCTAACACTACAGTATATTTAATTGTGAATTACATGAAATATTTTGATTATGACCATGTAATCTTCACTATAATTAATCAGTTTATTTATAGTAAATCATGGATTGGATATCATTAGATTTAATGGTTGTTGCAACCTTGATTATGAATACCTGTTGGGTGAAAAAGCATTTGAGTAAAAAGAACATTGCTAATGGTTTAAAGCATGGTGAGTATGAAATGATACCTTAGGTGATTGCTTGATATAGAAACCCAAGGCAATCTATTACTGATTATTTATATGACTGTTGATCATTTGAGAGATAAATTAAAGTTTATTTGAATGAAAAATGGTAATTTTCATAAATAATCATTGAGATTTATGATGTGATATTATGATATCCATTATATTATGACTTTTTGAGTTAGTGATGAAATTATTATATATAGTGATATCCTAGTAATGTTTAAATTATTATATAGTGGTCTTGGCCCAGTGATACATGCTAAAATTCTTATATATATGGATTTTCTTGGAGGATGAAATGCTTATATAGTATGCAATTCCCAGTGATACATGCCGAAATTCTTATATTCCAGGCTACACCAAGGGACACATGCTGAAATGCATTTATATATGGTGATGATTGAAGGATGAACATATTATACAAAGAGAGCTACCTGATTGTTGGATTTTTCCATGGTATATGGATATAGATGGAATGGTTGTGTTACATGCTCAGAGACATTTCATCATGGTTTTGAAATAGGTTAATTGATATACTATATTAATTAGTTAATTAATTCATCTATTTATCACATTATTGCTTATAATTATTATCAGGATGGTTGTGTTTAGGGATGGTGGTGTCGACCTACTGAGTTTTATTCACACCCTATTTGGGAACTGTTTGGTACTTGAGCAGATTACATGGATGCTGGTTTGGACAAGGGAAAGGGCCATTATTGTTGATTCTTTTGTTTCTTGCTTGATGGGATGAATTTTCGAGATGGGTCTATCATGGGGATCAGGACCAGAACCTTTTGGGATTATTTATTGTGAGTAAAATATTTTTTTTGAATTGGTTTCAGTTTTAATTTTAGATAAATATTAGCTTATCATTACATTTTTTCATCAGTATAGGTTCCTCCTTTTATTTTCCTAGCTGTATGATATACTATTTACACTATTTCTTTGTTACTCTAATTTTTATTACTATGGTTTAGTTCCACTATGTTTTACCATGGGGTATAGTCTCCCCACTATAAATATCATAGCCTCGCTACTGTTCAATAGCCTCTAGCATATGGGGATGCATGCTTGACATTTAATAACCAATTAATTTTGACCATGTGAGAGAGTATCAGATTGGGGGACATTACAAAGTGGTATTACATGATCAACTTGATATTTTCTATTGCTTTATTTTTTGGAAAAAGTAGAAAGGATACTAGGATCTATTTGGAAATAGTAATGAGCTTGGTCATTGGAGTAGATAATCCATGTAAGGGGGAAATTTTGAGATCCAGAGATGGGATTATTTTTTATGATGTTCTCTTGTTACAATTGATGTTATTTCACCTTGTTTGATTTACATGTTTTGTGATGTTATTATTTTGTGGTGTTATTGTTTATTGATATTTACACTCATGGACCAATATGGTGAGATATGAGTATGCATGAATCATGATAGGCACATAGGGATATAATATATAAATATATACATGCATTTTTCAGGATAGGGACATGTTTATTTCATGTGTTATATACTTTCCAATATGAACTGTGAAATAATATATCTACTATATTTGATAAATGGAATGAAATAATATTTTTTTTCATTATAAAGCACTTATAATCCATGGTTAGAGAGACCTAGATTAATGGTTCTCTACTGTCATCACCTCTTGAGGATGACTTTATTTTCCACCAATGTTTATAGGAGTGCATTTTTCTTGTAGATAAAATGACTCGTCATAATCTTCAAGTTTAGTTCTAAGAGAGTAGAAATCAGTTATCTCCTAATGTAGAGGAACTGGAGCTTCATGTATCTCTTGAGGATCAAATGGAAGTTCATCGTCACAATAACTTCTTAAGGGTCATGCAATCCATGGAAAAGGATACTATTTTCATCACCCCTTTAATGTATGAGTTGATGAGAGAGATTCAGCTACAATATCCACCTATGTTCACTTGGGAGGGAGGCTCCCAGGTAGCTGAGTTCTAGATTGATTCAATCTATACAATATTCAAGCATCTTGAGACACCCACAGATAGGAGGGAGAATCTTTTGTGTATATACTTAGTGGACCTACCAAACATTGGTGGGATTTGCTAGAGTAGGATGGGAAGGAGGAGGAGTTATCTTGGAAGGAATTCGAGGTGAATTTATTGAGCCACTTCTATCCATAGATGCTGAGGGATGAGAAAGATCATTAGTTCATGCATCTGAAATAGGATAGAATATTATCGAGGGACTATGTTGAACATTTCACCAACCTTCAATGCTTTGTGCCATATTTAGCTATTGATGAGATCTCTAGGGAGAACAATTTTCAGGATGGTATTCACTATGAGTTTAGGTAATAGGTGAAAGTTTTTATTCTTATTATCTTTTTAGATTTGATGAATCATGAACTCATCACAACAAACAATCTGAGAGATGACCTAAGTGGTAGCCAGACTATTTCCACAGGGTAAACTAGGATCACTTATTTTGGTGGAAAGAAGTGATTCTATGACAGTTTTTTCCAAGGAAATAACATGAAGACCAGTTAGTGTAGTGGAAATCCATCTTATGATCATATTCCATTGTAGTGCGTCAGTGTAGAAAGTTAAACCACAAGAAACCTTAGTTTCCATACACCACTTTGGAGTTCCATGTATGCAGCATGATGTGCCATATTTATAAGTTTTTTATAACTTTTCATAGTATAGTAGTGGAAGGTGAGTAAGATAGGTACTAGAGTCTAGGAAGGACTCAACTACTCCTCAACATATTAGTAGCTAGATTTCTATAGTACGTTTAGGTTAACGCGGTAGATATGGTACCCCATTGTAATGGCATAATGTTTATTAGTAAAATTTGTTTCCTGAATAAATGTGTGGTGTATTATATTATATATTATACACATAAAAAATATATAGAAAACCAATAAAAACTATATTAATAAATATTGTTACATAAATCAGCAATGAAACCAATTAAATTTCCAAACATTACAACTGGACAAAAAGTATAAAATAGAAATGAAAAAAATGAGAAAATATGGATCGACATCATCTACTAGAATTATTGGCCCCACTATCAACACTATATAAAGGAAGAAAATTATAGTAAACCAATAAAAATTATTTAAAATGGAAATGTAGACCCTTCAGAGGAATTGATTTGAATATCGAATGAAATAATTGAGTGGTATATATATAAGAAAATATGATTGTTGGAATAGTAATGTGGCCATTGGAATAGTAACCAGATCGTTTGAAATAGTAACCTGACCATTGGAAGAGTGATTTTGTCACGACCCGTCCTCGGGGCCCGTGCCGTGACTACCCCAAGCCCGCATTCCATATTCCAGGGGCTGGCGACTAGCACCAAGGCGTAAATCCCAACAAGAAGGGAAGGAATTTCCTTTGAAAGGTAAACAAGCACCACAAAGTAAGCAAGCGGAAAAGTAAACACTAAGTAAAACTGTAACAAGCTGTGCTGGAAGTAAAAGGGGCCGGAAATACAAGCCCAACTGTAAAGTACATCTGAAAGGAAAAACAGCAACTGAAAGGAAAAGCCGCAGCGTCGAGCCGTCCTCTGGAATTCCCACCTGAAGTGTGGGTACAGATAGCCTCCACAGCTCCTCGGTCCAGCCGTCCGCTCCGAGTACGTCCCGCCCAGTGGTTCACCTCCAGGTACCGACCTGCTCCTCACGCCTCCACCTCGATCAGCGCTGCCCATCCTCTGCAACCAACACCACGAATTGCAGGCATAGCCCGTGCAGGGGTGAGTATAAGCTACTTAGTAGGGACCCCGAGGCCCCCGGAGTTCTTCCGAAATCCTCAAAGGATAAACCACAAAGGAAAGATACAATCACAAATTAACAACCAACACTGCTTAGGTATATGCCCATACATATACCTAAGTCATCAATTCCCGTTCGGCTCCAATGTCCGAGCCCAAGAACAACCCAGTACACACAGGAAAGCAAAACGTATACCCACACAGGATAGCACAACACAATCCACAAAGGAGAGTAAACAGTAAATCCACACAGGATAGCTCAACACAATCCACATAGAAGAGTAATCAGTAAATCCACACAAGATAGCTCAACACAATCCACAAAGGAGAGTAATCAGTAAATCTACACAGGATAGCTCAACACAATCCATAAAGGAGAGTAACAGAAGAATCAGCTCACACAGGTATACATCATCGAAAAGGTGAAAGAGATGATCAGACATAGACACTGAATCATCTAAGCTGGGACCCACATAGGTTACAAGACCAGCCGTCCTCATTGTTTCGTTTATGCTGGGACCCACATAGGATACAAGACCAGCACGGCTGGGACCCACATAGGATACAAGACCCGCACTGAGTAATCTAAGCTGGGACCCACATAGGATACAAGACCAACACTCTTCCTTGATTCATCTATACTGGGACCCACATAGGATACAAGACCAGTATAGAATCATCTAAGCTAGGACCCACATAGGATACAAGACCAGCACATCTAGGACCCACATAGGATACAAGACCAACTGTCTTCATTGATTCAACTATACTGGGACCCACATAGGATACAAGACCAATATTGAATCATCTAAGCTGGGACCCACATAGGATACAAGACCAGCACAGCTGGGACCCACATAGGATACAAGACCAGCACTGAGTCATCTAAACTGGGACCCACATAGGATACAAGACCAGCACTCTTTATCGTCGCAGTCCACTGAGGATCTCTGCACAATCGTCGTCGTCGAAGTCGCAGCCAGCACTAGGGTTCCCGCACACAGCAAGCTCGTTCGGGAGGGTCCGCTCCACGAGCCGAGAGGCCGATACATCCACTGTCACAAAGTCCGAAGTTGATGTATCCAAAATTTTCATATCGTCAACAGGAACTCAACGTCGCAGACAGCGCGTCAATCGGACATCCAGTCTGAGAGTTATTGGCTTTTTCGTCCCGGGGGCCCGGTTGGGTTTTAAGTCAAAACCAACCCGAACGTACTCCACCTGCGCCCAAACCTCGGGCGGAGTATTCCAAAAGATCCATCTCACCTAGAGGAACTCAACAAAGCTGATGGTGCGTAAATCGGACGTCCGTAGCTCAAGATATGAGTGTTTCCGCTCCGAGGTCCCGGTTGGTTTCGTGTACGAACCAACCCGACTGTACTCCACCTGTGCCCAAAACACGGGTGGAGTATGCCAAAAGATCCGTCTCACATAGAGGAACTCAACAAAGCTGACGGTGCGTCAATCGGACGTCCGTAGCTCAAGATATGAGTGTTTCCGCTCCGAGGTCCCGGTTGGTTTCGTGTACGAACCAACCCGACCGAACTCAAAGTATTCCGACACCTTGAGTGCGATATACCGAAACGACCGTCTCGATCCAAGGATCGCGTTGCCGCTGACGAAAAATTCGTTTGGAGGCCCGTAGCTCATGATACGACCATTTGAACGAAAACCATCCGAAGACGGGGGGTCCGGGCCCGGGCCGACCCGGCCCGACCCCCTTGGGTCAGCCAAACCAGGTCCGACCCGGTCCGACCCGATCCGACCCGGTCCGACCGGTCTGGCTCGGCCAGCCCGGACGGGCTCGGCCGAGCGGCCGAGAGGCCGACGCGGGGGGAGCCACCGCCCCGCATGACACCCCCGCTGCACCCGCGGGGTGTCGGCCAGACAGCCGGAGGTGGCTGAAGCCGCGTCCCGAGTGACGCGGGGGGGGAGCCGCCGCCCCCCGCGAGACACCCCCGCGACACCCACGGGGTGTCTCCCTGGTGGACGGACGGGGCTTCAGCCGCGTCCCACGAGCGACGCTGTCGCGGCCGGTGCCGCGGCGGTCTCGTCCGGCGGCGCGCCGGGCGCCGCCGGAGTCGCTCCGGTGGCCCGATTTTCTTCCCGTATGCACCGTTGCTCCTCCCGGGACTCGTTCTTCACTGCGGAATCATCAAACCTCTGTTGTGGCACGTTCCGTCGTCGCCCGTCAATCCGCCCATGAACGAAGAATGGCGGAGGGTCGTCGGGCCGTGTTCGTTTGGCCCGCACCCTCCGCGTTAGATATAAACAATGGGAGAATTTTTATCCCACAAAGGAAACAAAATTTTTTAATAAATTTAAAATTGTTCACAAATCCGGTTCTTTAACTTTTTAAAGAAACATTTACGGGAATAATAAAAATGGGTAATTCCAAAAATAAAATCCCTACCTCGTAGTCGTTGCGCGTGAGCGTTCTTCGCGGAATTGCTCGTCGCGGAAGGTGGAGATCGTCGCGTTGTCGTGGAAGGGCGTCGCGTCGTCGCAGAATCCGGCGTAGCGTCGACGAACTCGACGGACCAAGAAACAACAGATTTTAATTATAAATAATTAAATCCGTGTTTCGTTTTAAACCACAAAGAACTTTTAGAAGAAACCCGAAATCACTCACCTCAAACGGCTGGTGATCGGAGATCGGGGAAGGGAAGAACGTCTTAGATTAGAGCGTCGTCGATTTCCACGGATGACGGTGTTCTTCGCGTTCTTCGCGTTCTTCGTGTTCTTCGCAAAGGAGAAAGAAGATACAAGGATTCTATCAAATCCTCTCAACGTGCAAACTTCCAAAAGACTGGTTGGTCTTATTTTATTATTATGCCAACACACGAAAAAAGGGTAAGTAACGACTCATAAATTCATCGAATTAATTCAATGAAAGAAACAACTCATTTAATTTACGAAATAAACCGCCCAATTAAATGGTATGTTAAGAATTTAAGAAAACACTTTAGTTTACTTTCATAATGATGGGTTATCGCGGGTGCGTTACTTAGCGGAAAGAAACGGCGGGGCTCGTGCGGGCCCCACCTCACAAATATCCTACCAAGGGGGTAAGATATTTCTAGATAACATCCTATCCGGATCAACTCAGTTTAGTCCGTTTTAAGTGGCTTCAAGTGGCTTTCAAGTGGCTTAAGTGAAATAAAATAAAGTTGTCATAAAATTATTTTATTTCTTAACTTTAAGCCCGAAAATTAAAAACCACACCCGAGCAAATGCAACTCAGGAAGAGTCATTTCTAAGAGAATACCGGTGCTGCGATTTCATCGGTGCCCTCAGAAATCGTTTCCGGGCACCAGTTCAAAAGTTAGAAAAACCCACTCGTCCGTTCACTGAACGTACCCGAGCCAAACTTCGGAAAATGATTCCGGGCACACCGGGCCTCGGAATCAGGTGCCGTCAGAAACTGCGCTCTTGTAAAATTCCAAATAAAATTAAAGAAAAAATTTTATTGAAATTTACGGGTCTTTACATTACTCCCACCAGAGGGCTTTACGTCCCTGTAAAGCTTCAACGCAAACTAGGGAAACAAAGGCGGTACTGAGCACATAATTGAGCCTCCCGCTCCAAAGTTCTCTCTGGAGGTTCTCGTGCTGCCATCTGATGCACACTAGAGGAATCGATCGTCCACATAGGACCCACTCCTTTCGATCCTCGATCTCCACTGGGACCTCCACAAAAGTCGCCCCATCATCCACGTCTAGCTCCCCATAGTCAAAGGTTTGCGTCGGGTTGTGCACGTATCTACTTAGCTGAGACACGTGGAAGACGTCGTGCACCCGGTGCAACTGAGGTGGCAGAGCCAAGAGATAAGCCACCTCTCCAATCCTGCTGAGGACTTGGAAAGGCCCGATGAAGCGTGGAGACAACTTGCCGCCTCGGCCAAAACTCCGCAAACTACGTCGAGGTGAGACCCGCAAGAAGACGTGGTCGCCAT
Source organism: Viscum album (assembly GCA_963277665.1). Classification (NCBI taxonomy): domain Eukaryota; kingdom Viridiplantae; phylum Streptophyta; class Magnoliopsida; order Santalales; family Viscaceae; genus Viscum; species Viscum album. Next base: position 943,262,033 of record OY728148.1, read on the forward strand.
CCTCAAACTCTAGTGGCCTCCGCCTCCTGTCAGCATATGACTTCTGCTAGCTTTGAGCTATACTCATCCGCCCCTGGATGACCTGGACCATCTCAGCCATGGCCTGGACCATCTCTGGCCCCACAAGAGTTGCTAAGATTTCTTCTTTGCCGATAAGAGAAATCTGGTCCCATCGCCTGGATGAACCACATTCTTTTCCTAATACAGTCAATCCCGACATGGATGATACTAATCCATACCAAGGATGACGTCGTAAGGCCTTGACGCTACTACCAAGAGATCCAACCGTTACTCTCGCCTTCAAGGGTTGAGTCACACTATCGGTATCAGTGTGTGGTAACTGGGTCTCCTCTAGTAGATGTCTCACAAGTGAGGGTCAAGTCAACAGTCAAAACTGGAACCTCTTAGTAACAACACAAAAGAGGACAGGAATGAAAACATCACAAAGGTATGCATTTTTCATTATTGCAGCTCATAATAAAAAGACGCTACACAATAGAAACAAGGAACTAGAAGTACAAAGGACATATCCACTAGTTCCTCTCCTGTCCATCTACTCCCAGAGCTCCATGATCGAAGGCCTCAACTGCCTGAAGCTGAGCTCTCACATGACCACCTACTCCCTGCGGTCGGGGTGGACCTCCTAGTGGTTGTGGTGGAAACACCTCGAAGTGTCTCCCACCATCGGCTACTCGGCCAACTCCTTTGCCTCGTCCGCATACACCCTGCGGACCACTGTGGCCGAACCTCTGTCTGGGAGGTCCCTCTACCACCTGCTGCTCATCTGCAAGACGAGTCGGGCAGTCTCGAGCCATGTGACCTCGCCCACTGCATGCGTAGCAATGTTTTCCCCTCGCATAGCTGGCTCTCCTTCGGGTGCCCCGCACAACCTAATATTCATCCTGAGACTGCCCATCTGATGGTCTAGCCCATTTGAACCTCTGCGTCACCTGTCTACTGCCAGCTACAGAAGACCCTGCTACGGGCCGTCCTGCGGAGGGTCCTGTCACTAGAGCCTGCTCGGCGAGAAAAATCTCCACTAGAAGGGCTCTCTCCAACACCTCTTCCTGTGTCGGAATGTTGAGGGAGATCATTGAAGCCCTGATCTCGTGCCTCAGTCCCTGCTCGAAGGTCCGGGCCCGGAAGAACGGGTCCCATACCATATCTGTGGATTAGCGCGAGAGATCAGAAAATCTCGCAGAGTACTGGGCCACTGTCATACTGCCCTGTCATAGCTGTAGAAGCTCTTGGATGTGCACCGCACGGAGGGTGGCTGGGACGAACTCAGAGCAGAAGATGATCTCTAAGTCCGTCCAGAGAAGAGATGTCTCGTCGTGCACTTGGAACATCAAGCTCCACCATCTGCCTACTGCCGCGTGCAGGAGGCTCGCTGCGAGGATCACCATGAGGTCTACTGGTGTCCTCACTAGCCTGAAAACTCGCATGAACGCCTCCAGCCAGTCCTCAGCTGCCTGGGTGTCCATTTCCCCACGAAACCTGGGTGGTCGCTAGTGCTTGAACTCATGCAGAGCTCCAAGGCGACGTGCATCGTCAGCAGTCGTGGCAGGAAGCATCGGTGGCTCGGCGGGTAAAGGTACCGCTGGTGCCTCTGCTGACAAGGAGCCCTGCACCGAGGCCTAGTCTCTCAGTGGGTTTTCATCACGCTCCACTCTCGGAACCTCAGCTTGCTGCCGTCGTGGGGCCATCCTGAAAAGGAAACAAGTGCGCCACGGTCAGAACAGTATACCTGGTGAGCTGACACAATTAATCACAAAAAAAACTTGAAACATATGCAATCAATGTTTTCGTGCATTAAGTCGAAAATCAGAAGTCAGGGTCCTGGTGTACGGATACGTCAGCCGCCGCACCAACACTGGACTCCCTGGACTGATAATCACACCCAATATGCTAAACACTATTGCTTCACATAGACGAAAGATCAGAGTCTGTGGTAGAACCGACCGCCTCTGATACCAATTTGTCACGACCCGTCCTCGGGGCCCGTGCCGTGACTACCCCAAGCCCGCCTTCCATAGGCCAGGGGCTGGTGACTAACACCAAGGCGTCAATCCCAACAAGAAGGGAAGACATTGCCTTTGAAAGGTAAAAAAGCAGCACAGAGTAAGAAAGCAGAAAAGTAAACACTAAGTAAAACTGTAACAAGTTGTGCTGGAAGTAAAAGGGGCCGGAAATACATGCCCAACTGTAAAGTACAACTGAAAGGAAAAACAACAACCGAAAGGAAAAGCAGCAGCGTCGAGCCGTCCTCTGGAAGTCCCACCTAAAGGGTGGGTACAGATAGCCTCCACAGCTCCTCGGTCCAGCCGTCCGCTCCGAGTACGTCACGCCCAGTGGTCCACCTCCAGGTACCGTCCTGCTCCGCACGCCTCCACCTCGATCAGCGCTTCCCGTCGTTTGCAACCAACACCACGAAGTGCGGGCATATCCCGTGCAGGGGTGAGTATAAGCTACTCACTAGGGACCCCGAGACCCCCAGAGTTCTCCCGAAATCCACAAAGGATAAACAACAAAGGAAAGATACAATCAAAAAGTAACAACCGACACTGCTTAGGTATATTCCCATACATATACCTAAGTAATCAATTCCCGTTCAGCTCCAACGTCCGAGCCCAAGCACAACCCAGTCGACACAGGAAAGAAAAACGTATACCCACACAGGATAGCACAACACAATCCACAAAGGAGAGTAAACAGTAAATCCACACAGGATAGCTCAACACAATCCACATATGAGAGTAATCAGTAGATCCACACATGATAGCTCAACACAATCCACAAGGAGAGTAAACAGTAAATCCACACAGGATAGCTCAACACAATCAACAAAGGAGAGTAACAGAAGAATCAGCTCACACAGGTATACATCATTGAAAAGGTGAAAGAGATTATCAGAAATAGATACTGAATCATCTATGCTGGGACCCACATAGGTTACAAGACCAGCCGTCCTCATTGTTTCGTTTATGCTGGGACCCACATAGGATACAAGACCAGCACGGCTGGGACCCACATAGGATACAAGACCAGCACTGAGTAATCTAAGCTGGGACCCACATAGGATACAAGACCAGCACTCTTCATTGATTCATCTATACTGGGAACCACATAGGATACAAGACCAGTATTGAATCATCTAAGCTGGGACCCACATAGGATACAAGACCAGCACAGCTAGGACCCACATAGGATACAAGACCAGCAGTCTTCATTGATTCAACTATACTGGGACCCACATAGGATACAAGACCAGTATTGAATCATCTAAGCTGGGACCCACATAGGATACAAGACCAGCACAGCTGGGACCCACATAGGATACAAGACCAGCACTGAGTCATCTAAGCTGGGACCCATATAGGATACAAGACCAGCACTCTTTATCGTCGCAGTCCACTGAGGATCTCTGCACAATCGTCGTCGTCGAAGTCGCAGCCAGCACTAGGGTTCCCGCACACAACAAACTCGTTCGGGAGGGTCCGCTCCACGAGCCGAGAGGCCGATACATCAAATGTCACAATGTCCGAAGTTGGTGTATCCAAATGTTCCGTATCGTCAACAGGAACTCAACGTCGCAGACGGCGCGTCAATCAGACGTCCAGTCTGAGAGATATTAGCCTTTTCGTCCCGGGGGCCCGGTTGGGTTTTAAGGCAAAACCAACCCGACCGTACTCCACCTGAACCCAAACCTCTGGCGGAGTATGCCAAAAGATCCGTCTCACCTAGGGGAACTCAACAAAGCTAACAGTGCGTCAATCGGACATCTGTAGCTCAAGATATGAGCGTTTCCGCTCCGAGGTCCCGGTTGGTTTCGTGTACGAACCAACCTGACCGTACTCCACTTGGGCCCAATCCTCGGGCAGAGTATTTAAAAAGATCCGTCTCACATAGAGGAACTCAACAAAGCTAACGGCACGTCAATCGGACGTCCGTAGCTCAAGATATTAGTGTTTCCGCTCCGAGGTCCCGGTTGGTTTCGTGTACGAACCAACCCGACCGAACTCAAAGTATTCCAAAACCTTTAGTGCGATATACCGAAACGACCGTCTCGATCCAAGGATCGCGTTTCCACTGATGGAAAGTCTTTTGGAGGCCCATAGCTCAAGACACAGTAATTTGAAAGAAAACTGTCCGAAGACGGGGGGTCCGGGCCCAGGCCGAACCCGGTCCGACCCGGTCCGACCCGGTCGGACCGGTCTGGATCGGCCAGCCCGACTTGGCTCGGCCGAGCGGCCGAGCGGCCGACGCGGGGGGAGCTGCCGCCCCGCGTGACACCCCCGCGGCACCCGCGGGGTGTCGGCCAGACAGCCGGACGCGGCTGAAGCCGCGTCACGAGTGACGCGGGGGGGAGCCGCCGCCCCCCGCGTGACACCCCCGCGACACCTGCAGGGTGTCTCCCTAGTGGCCGGACGTGGAATCAGCCGCGTCCCGCGAGCGCCGCCACCGCGGCCGGTGCCGCGGCGGTCTCGTCCGGCGGCGCGCTGGGCGCCGCCGCCTCCGGGAGCCGGCGCCGCCGTGCCGCCGGAGTCACTCCGACGGCCCGATTTTCTTCCCATCTGCGTCGTTGATCCTCCCGGGACACGTTCTTCACTGCGGAATCATCAAACATCTGTTGCGGCACGTTCCGTCATCTCCCGTCAATCCACACAAGAACGAAGAACAGTGGAGGGTCATCGGGCCGTGTTCGTTTGGCCCGCACCCTCCGCGTTAGATATAATCAATGGGAGAATTTTTATTCCACACAGGAAACAACAATTTTTAATAAATTTAAAATTGTTCAAAATCCGGTTCTTTAACTTTTTAAAGAAACATTTACGGGAATAATAAAAAGGGGTAATTCCAAAAATAAAATCCCTACCTCGTAGTCGTCGCGCGTGAGCATTCTTCGCGGAATTGATCGTCGCGGAAGGTGGAGATCGCCGCGTCGTTGCAGAAGGGCGTCGTGTCGTCGTAGAATCTGGCGTAGCGTCGACGAACTAGACAGACCAAGAAAAAACAGATTTTCATTATAAATAATTAAATCTGTGTTTCGTTTCAAACCACAAAGAACTTTTAGAAGAAACCCAAAATCACTCACCTCAAACGGTTGGTGATCGGAGATCAGGGCGGGGAAGAACGTCTCGGATTAGATCATCGTCGATTTCCACGGATGACGGCGTTCTTCGCGTTCTTTGCGTTCTTCGCAAAGGAGAAAGAAGATACACAGATTCTGTCAAATCTTCTCAACGCGCAAACTTCCAAAAGACTGGTTGGTCTTATTTTATTATTATGCCAACACACGAAAAAGGGTAAGTAACGACTCATCAATTCGTCGAATTAATTCAATGAAAGAAACAACTCATTTAATTTACGAAATAAACCGCCCAATTAAATGGTCTATTAAGAATTTAAGAAAACGCGTCAGTTGACTTTCATAATGAAGGGTTTTCGCAGGTGCGTTACTTAGCGGAAAGAAACGGCAGGGCTCATGCGGGCCCCACCTCACAAATATCCTACCAAGGGGTAGGATATTTCTGGATAGCATCCTATCTGGATCAACTCAGTTTAAGCCGTCTTTAAGTGGCTTCAAGTGACTTCCAAGTGGCTTAAGTGAAATAAAATAAAGTTGTCGTAAAATTATTTTATTTCTTAACTTTAAGCCCAAAAATTAAAAACCACACCCGAGCAAACGCAACTCTGGAAGAGGCGTTTCTAAGCGTATACCGGCGCTGTGATTTCATCGGTGCCCTCAGAATTCGATTCCGGACACCGGTTCAAAAGTTAGAAAAACCCGCTCTTCTGTTCACTGAACGTACCCGAGCAAAACTTCGGAAAATCATTCCTGGCACTCCGGGCCTCGGAATCAGGTTCCGTCAGAAACTGCGCTCTTGTAAAATTCCAAAAAAAATTAAGAAAAAAACTTCCTTGAAATTTACGGGTCTTTACTAATTTTACCAAAAAATAATAAATTATGATATAAATAAAATTTATCATTATTAATTTATTCAAATACAAATATTATAATTCAATAAAATAAATATCAATATTAAAAACCTCGAAGAAAATGATGAATATTTTTAATAAACTGTATTTTAAAGTATTTTGTAAAAATCATTATTTTCCTACTTAAAATTGTATTTTATCTATTTTAAAAATTTATTTTTATTAAATTAATATCATTCATGAAATTATCATGTTAAAATTTTACTTGGGTGAGTTTTTGGTAATTTTCTGAAATAAGTCTGTTTTTAGGTGCATAGTAAAAATATAGTTTTTCACATAATCGAAGTATCTTAAGTTACATCGTACGTGATGTAATAATGGAATAATCTATTATAGAAATTTATTTTCAGCCATTATATATTTAATTTCATAAATGAGTCATTAAAATAAAATAAAATTAATTTTGAAACCAAAAAATCACATTCCAAAACCTAAATTCAAAAGTGATTCCTTAAAATATCAATTTCTTTTTTTATTCACTTTTATTTTTAATAAGTTAATTAATTAGAATTATAAAGAGGATTTAAAGTCTTAAAACCATTATATTATAATTATATATAATTTATTTTGTCAAAAATGCACTATTACATGTTTTTCCTTGGATATATTATTTTATTAAATATTTTATTCTAAAAATACCTCTCACTTAAAGAATAAATAATCCATCTCCCTTCCCTTGGAAACAAACTCCTCTCAAACATTCCAATGTAAAATATCATCCCAAATACTCCCTCTAAATCCCGTTACATTACTTAGTGAGTATTACAAGAGAAGCTACATTGAGGAGAGAGTAAGTCTCTAATAACTTTTCCCTTTTTTCTTATTCTCTTACTTATTTTTACCAATTAATTTAAAAACCATATACTATAAAACTATTTATTCAATAATTTAAAATTATATTATTTATGTTAACATGATTTAATTTTCATATTTATAACAAAAATAAATGCAATACTTCTCTTTCCCTCTCTTTTAACAAAGTCCCGTTAAAGGCTGATTAACCACCTATGGAGATATTTCTAAGAAAATTATCATGACCACCTTCAAGGATGGAAATTATTAATTATATATAATATATAAATAATTAATTACATTTATTATTATCTACTGGAGTTATTCAAACTTTTCTATAAATTAATCTGAATGAAAGTTGAGAAATCAATGTGAAACAAGAAATTTTTAGGAAAATCATGATATCAAAACACTTCAATTTCATAAATAGAAATTAATAAATATAATAAAATGATTATAATTGATAAATAATTGTATAAATGGATATAATTAACATATTTATTAGTTTTTTAATAAATATATGTTTATTATTTAGGAGGTGCAAAATTGACGAAATAAAGAAGGAATTAAGGTAAGGGATTCTTGACCCCGACTCTTTTTCATTGGGTTATCCATATTTCATGAAATATTTTCATAAGTAGTCCACTAATGTTCCTTAAATATAATTTCATTATTCCTCCCCCTTAATTTTTTGAATATAAATGTTTTTTATTTGATTTTATGGAAAATACAATGATTTTTCAAAATAACTCTTCTTTCCAAAACACATCTTTGACTCCTATTTAGTAGTTTATTCTTAACTAAAGAGTGATGCTTTATATAGAAAATATGTTTTTCAATTTTTTATTTTAGAGCCCGATGTTTAATTATGAAATCATAATTGTTTAAATCCTCATGAAACCCATTCCTTTCCATGGGTTATTTCATGAAATGATTTTTACACATTCTATGTGACATGCATGATTATTTAAATATTATTATGTGATGACTAGACCAAATTTTTATATCCCTACAATGGCTTGGGTAATGTGTTTTATCTCATTAGATAATGTTTATTATATGTGAACATGATTCTAGATTTGTTTACAGTGATGATGTTATGATTATTCCCAAGTGTTATGTGTTAACATGATGCTAGCTTTATTCCAAACTATATGTGTAATTTGACCACTATAACATGATGTTTCATTTTTTTGCATTTCTACATTCTATGAATTTATCACATTTTTACCCCAGGATATTGATAATGATCCTAGTCTTATGATATGATGATTATGCTAACCCATGTTATATTGATTCAAGTTCCTTATTCATCCTCTTATAGGGCTTTTATCTTACCCCTTTCATTGATGTATATTCTTATGTAATTGCATTTACTAAGGATATTGTGAGATTTTAGAAGGATAAAGAAGAAGTATTTAAAAAAATTATTATGTTTTATTATGTACAAATTATTTATGAGCCTAATTTTTCTAAGGTATAAACCTATGGATCCTAGATTTGTAACTCTATGATGTTATTTATCTTTAAAATGATATAATATTTATGTATGAAAAATTAGGGTCACTATAGTTGGTATCTAAGAATGGTTTAGTTAATTTAGGAATTATGATTAGAAAACACGAGTAAAAATGATTAGTATAAGCCTATGTATAGGTAAAACATCCAAGAAGACTATTTTTAGAAAAGTATAGATATAGGGATCCCATAAGATATTCCTTTAGTGTTAATTTCATAAAATAATAAATTAATCTTGATTTATTGACTTATTTTTTGTTCTAACATTTTTTATTCTAGAAAATGGTAGAAAATCGGAGAAACTAGGTCTAAAACCTGTCTGAGTGACAATGAAACAATTATCAAAATATGATCCCCAATTCCAAGGTAGGTTCAGGTCAAAACATTGTGGAAATTATTACCTATTTTTCTCGAGATATGAATAATAACATGAACTATGTGGAATGTCCATATTCACCCAAGAAGGATCAATTATCCATTGAGTCCTTAATGCAAAAATGATAATCGATGTTTAATAGAACTTCTAGTCCACATGATGTGGAATAGTGGGTTAACTCAATAAAGAAGATGTTTTCTATGATCCATTTCTCTAATAAAAAGATGGTGACTCTTTCAATTTATCATTTATATGGATAAGCTATTCAATAGCAAGAATTGAGAAAGAATAGAAATCAAAAAGATTAAATGAAAGAGATAGAGTGGGAAGAGTTTAAGAAAATATTTCGCACAAAGCATTTCCATTGAACTCTTCAAAAAAAAGATTGAAAGAGAATTCATATGGCTAAAGAAAAAGGAAGGTGACGTTTTCAAAGCTTATGATGAAAACTTCAAAATGTTTTAAATATATTCCTTGGGTTTTTTGTCAATAATGATAGAAAAATAGATATGTTCTTTAGTGCTTTAAAAATTCACCTTTGAAACGATCAAGAAATATAAGAATTTGGGAGTTTTGAAAATGTGGTTAAATGTGCTCTTAAAGTAGATATAGAGTTCAAAGAATGGTCCCATGGTTGTGGTGATAATAATAGAAGGATGGGGTTTCAATATTGTGGGACAAATGACAAATGAGGAAATAGGATCCAACTACCCACATGTCAAAAATGTGGGAAGACGAATCATGTTAATTGCCTCAATGGGATAGGGAAATTCTTCAAGTGTGGGAGAGAAAGACACCATGCTAATGAATATTGAAGATACATGAAGAAGCTCACCAACATGATAGAGGAAAGGAAGGAACATCCTAATGCACCACCAATGGTTCAATGCTTCAACTATATGGACCAGGGTTGTTATGCAAGCAAGTGCACTAAACCACATGTCCTTGACGGAAAGCAGTGTCAGAAATCACCAATGTCAAAAGAGAAAGGGAAATCTTATTTCATCACTACTAATGAAGTGGAGTGTGAGAATGAATTCATTGAAGGTATGGTTCCTATTCACTAAATAATTGAAAATGTATTATTTGATTCTGGTTCTAATTATTAATTTATATCCTAAAAGTTTTCTAGAACTATTGAATTGAAGCCCTGATAACTTTATGTGGAGATATCCATCAAAATCATATTGGTGTATTAATTACAACCCAAGTTTTTGACTCTTCTCCTATAATCATATTTGGGATGATTCTTCTTGCAAATCATATTATATTTCCCTTGTTGAAATTTGATTCTATATTGGACATGAATTGGCTTTCATTATATATAGAAGAAATCCACTAATGAAAAGAAATCTATTTTTATATTATGAACCATCCCATGATCCTCTTAAAATGCAATGTAGATCATGAATCTTCTTTGGAAAATCCATCAACAGTGTGGGTGTTGATACCCTATAGAGAAGAATACCTTTTCCCAAATGGTTGAGTCAAAGGAAGGTATTATCCTCAACGAAATGACCATTGGTAGGAAATACATTGATGTATTTCTCAAAGAGTTAATTAGAATCCCTAGATCGTGAGGTAGAGCTCTCAATAGATCTCATACCCAGAGCCACTCCAATCTCAAAATTCCCAAAAGATGGCATTGATTGAAATGGAGGAGTTAAATAAGTATCTATAAGGGAATTTGTGAAAATGGTTCTTACGCCTTAGTACGTCACCTATGGGTGCACCAATTCTCTTTGTCAAGAAGAAAGATAGACCAAAACAGGTGTATATCAGTTACCAAGATATCAACAAGATCACCATAAATAAAAATAATCCTCAACCAAGGATTGATGACTTGTTAAATCAACTATGAGGAGGGAAATAATTCTCAAAGGTGTATCTTTTTTATGGATATCATAAACTAAAGTTGAAGAAGGAAGATATTCAAAAGACTACTTTCCTTACAAGGTTTGGGCAATATGAGTTCACTATAATTCCCTTCAGACTTACTAATTTTCTTACAATCATTATGGATTTGATGAATATATTCTTTAGAGACCACCTCAACAAATTTTTGGTAGTTTTTATCAATTATATTATCATTTATTCCAAGATTTAGTAGGGACGTGAAGAGAATATAATTATTTTGATGGTGATATTAAGGAAGGAGAAAAGGTATTCTAATTTCAAAAAGTGTGACATTTGGATGAAAGAAGTCACATTATTTGGGAACGTGATCACAAGTGATGGAATTTATGTGGACCATTTAAAGACAAAGGCAATTGAAGAATAACCTAAACCCACTTGTGTCATAGAAATATCTAGTTTTATAGATTAGCTAGTTAATATTTACATTATGTGATAAATTTATCATTATTTTTTAGCCAACTAACTAATTTACCACAAAATGGGGTAAATTATTTATGGATGAAAGATACGAGGAAAGTTATAAGGAGATCAAGAAGAGGCTAATAACTGTTCTTGTACTGTAATTTCTCTGTCAAGACAATTGTATCACTGAGAGGTGGAGAGAGTGAATCAGTGATATATTTTTCTTTAATATTTCCTTAATTATGTAATAACCTTAGAATCCTATTAAATATTTCTCTCTCTGTTGAAAAAAATTAAAACACACATCTATATGAACACATGAATTTATAAGTATCACTATTCAACAAGAATAGCTACATCCTTTCTATGATTTTGTAATGACCTAATACCACACAATCTATTAGAAAATAATCCTTCTGTGGGGAATAAAATGATTAGGATATTCCATTTAACTCATGTAGCTCTATATAAACAATTAAATAGTGAATGTGATCCTTCTATAAAAAATGATGAAATACAATGTTTTGTAACAACACATGATTTGGTGATTCTTTATCAACATTCACAAATGTATTATTTTTAAAAAAAATCTTCAATTTCTTACCTAGAAGTTGGTAATAACTTTTCTAAATTTTGTTACAAAACTCAGTCTGATTTCCCAATCTAATTCTCCCATTCTGATTATCCAAGTTTTATTTCACAATATGAAAAATATATGACTTTTTCAGAATACGGTTGTGAAAATTCTGAACAACTTCTTCTTCAATCCAAAAATCCCAATATGATTTTCCCAATTCGATGATTCATCCCAATACGATGACCAGTTGAATAAAACAAAACAATATATGGAAACCCCTTCTTCTCTCTAGAGTTATGTCTTCTATATTCTTCTCTGTGAATAGTACATCTATCAAAAGTACAAATTACTTTCACTTTTATACTCACCCAAAAAATTGTTTTGGTGGGATTCCTAAAAACATTCCCAGTCAATCAAACTTTCTTAATCTACACTTTCCATTGAATTTTGGGTTCATATTAACTTCATAATTTCTTGTCAACACTTATTTAACATTCTCAAATCTTCTCACAACTTCAAATCTACTTTAGAATTTCTATAAACATCATTCTAATTCTGATTTCCCATTTAAAGTTGTTCTTATGACCTGCTACATTATGATAAATACAAATTTAAAACAATATATTATTCTTCATCTCTTCTCTTGACCCTATTGAATTATAAACAAAGAAATTAAAACTATTTTAAATGATTAACTAAATTATCGATATAGCTATTAATTTCTTCTTCATATTGGACACAACATAATTTTCCTTTTCTTTTCTTTCATCAGTTCCAAAAAACTATTCCTCAAATGATTATTATGGAATACCGTGTATGGACCGGTATCACCAGCTTCAAAATAAAACAAATTAGTTCTCTTCTTAATATGATACCAATCAATATTTATAACAAACAATTCTAGAAATAATTAACATGATGACATACTGAATTCAATGGATCAACATCAGTAACTTATTTATTTTTTTAATATGATTCTCAAAAACTTCTTTCTTCAAGGATTTAAGTCTTCTATATTTTGGTCTGACCAAAAAATAGAACCTTTATTATGACTATCCTAACATACCATTAAAGAAATGTATATCCAGAAATATCATTATGATGATCTTTAGACCAGATCAATTAAAAAACATAAACATTCTTATCTCATAAACTTTTAACAAGTATCATGACTTTCTTTATGACTTTTATTACTTTGAAGATCAACTTTAGCATCATCTCACTTACCGAGTAATGTGTTGCAACTTCCCTATCATTTATAAACATATTTATTTCCTACTCATCTTAAATACGATTGGCTTGATTATAATCAGGCTGAATATGATTGGAATAATATTTTTCTCCCATTTCTTTCATCAAGATTTCATCACATGTTTTACAACTTACTTATGATTTATGAGAACTCCAAGATCCGAAAAGAAACATCACATTTTCATCAAATTTAGGCAGAGTCAAATTATTCCCCATTATGATCAAACATTTTTTTGCAATCTTTAGCAGTGTTTGATGATCCTCGTTATCTAGAAAACATATTCCCAATGTGATGGAATTTCTTAACCATTGTGATTCTGATTTTATTGAATATGATGGTTTGTCCAATTTTTATCAATTACAATGTGAGGTGATTTATTTTCTTCTTAAACTCCATTGGAAACAAATGAAAATACTTGAATAAAATATTCATCATTATCATCTTGGTCCTAACAATCTCCCACTTTGGATCTTTTTGTCATCCATGGTTCATAACTCACTGAACATTTTATCCTCAAGCTATGTATTACATATCAATAATTATAACACTACATGTTCTAAATCATTGTAGGAAACAAGAATTATTGACATAAAATTCATGATTTCCAAAAGTAGTGATTATGAAAATTTTCCTTATCTTTTCTTCCTCAAATTTTAAACCTCCCTAGAATACACAAAAAAAATTGTTTCCAACAACCACCCCAACAAATAGTTAGAATATCTCACACAATTATAACAATGAATTCACAATTTACCCACAACTCTCTCTATTTACATGCTTCTATAATGATAGATTTATAAAACAATTCCCACCCTTGAAAACACTTTCCAAAGATAAGATAATAGAGGGAACGAAAAAAAACATACCTCAACCTTAATGAGGAAGTGGTTAGATGGACTTATTCAAGATCAATTTAGATAATGCTTCCATGGGTAATGGTTTTGTGAAAATGTCGGTAGCTTGTTACAATTTAAGAACATACTCCAACATCAACTCATTATTCTACACACGATATTTTATGAAATAATTATTGATATCAATATGTTTTGAATGATAATGTTTTAGCAGATTATTGGGAAGGTTGATTTCACTTTGATTATCAAAACCCAAGATAAAGTGTAACGTCAATTCCACAAGTAATTATTCTTACTGATTCTTCATCCAAATAAGTTGGGTAGAAGATTGTGTAGTAGAAAAATATTCAGATTCAGTTGTAATGAGAGTTACTGAATTCTATTTCTTTATAGTCCAAAAAATATAATTTTTACCTTGAAATATAACTCCACCTGATTTGGATCTTCTATCATCAACATTTACTTCCCAATCAGCATCTGAATACCCAAAAAAATAAATACATTCTAAGATATCAAACCTTATTTCGAAATTTTTTGGGCCTTTTATGTATTTGAGTATTCTTTTTCTAGAATGTAAATTTGATTATTTAAGATCACTATAAAATATTCACATAAGGTAACATAATAAACAATATTGGGTCCTAAGGTAGTCAAATATAAAAAAAAATCCAATCAACTTTGGAACTCTTTCTGATCAACTTTCTTGTATTCTCCATCATTACTCAACTTGGTTCCCACTGTTATTAAGGTGTAAACTAGTTTAAAATTTTATATACCAAACTTTTTAAGAATTTATTTAGCATACTTTTCTTGAGAAATAAAAATGTGTTTCTTCTTTTATAAAATTTGTATCCTAATAAATTATTTTATTTCTCCCAACATGGAAATCTCAAACAACATTTTCATTTATTTAGAAAACATTTCACAAGATCTTTAATTATTCCTAGTAAAGATAATGTCATTAATATAAAAAATTATAATGAAAGAAACCTCTTGAATTTCATTGATGTTACTCTTACTTTATTAAAATCATATTCCTTAAGAAAGTATCCAGTTTGGAATGCTATGCCCTCATATATTTCATTAGTGCATACAAGGATTTGATAAATATGCACATATAACTTTCCTCTTTCCCAACAACAAATCCACAAGGATATTCAATGTAAACTTCCTCATTAAGATCAACATTTATAATTTAAGACATTACATCCATGTGAAAAAAATTGTAACTTCATTGTGTAGAAATAAAGAGAAAAATTATGATTGTTTCTAACCTTTCCACCACAGAAAAGTTCTCATAAAAATCAACACCATAAATTTTAGAGTAACCTTTACAAACTAATCTTTCCTTGTTTGTTATCACTTCACCTTATTCATTCATTTTTTTCTGGGAAACCCACTTTGTTCCAATAACATTTTTGTTATCTAGATTAGGTATGAGTTCCTATGAATCATTCTTTTCTATCCGGTCAAAATCTTTATTCATGGACTGAACCCATTCAAGATACTCAAAATCTTATTTCACAGCATTCGGCCCAATTTTTGAATACAAAGAAGTATGTGTAATAGAATTTGTTGTTCTTTTTGTTTAAACCTTTTTATGATGGTCACCAATAATTTTCTACGTTTCCACTAGATTCCTCATCTTGAGATGGGATTTTAGATATTCTTCTTAATCACTTGAAATAGATGATTCTGATTCTTGTTTTTGAGTAGGATTACAACTGGATGTATCCTTATCAAAAATGTTGACAAAACTTTCTAAATCATGCTCAACTTCCTTATCTGTTTGATTATATTTATCCATAATATATATTTCAATAACTTTCAAATTATTAGAATAAAAAAAATTCTATTTCTTTGTTGAGACATCTATATCCTATTCCTTCTAGAGCATAACCAAGAAAATTTCCATCTTCACCTTTCCGCTAAAACATTCCCAGATTTCCGCCTTTCTTCTTTATAATGAATAGAATCCTGAAAACTCTTAAGTGTTTCAAACATGTAGTTTTTATATGAAATTTTTTTATGGAGTCATATACAAACGTGGCCTATAGAAACATTCGTTTTGAATATAAACAACAGTACTCATGGGTTGCCTCCAATACGAATGAGAAATACCTTGTTCAAGTAATATAGTTCTCCCTATTTCCACCAAACTTCTATTCTTCCATTCATCAACCCCATTTTGTTGAGGTGTGTATAAATAACTTTACTCATGAAAAATTCCATTATTCTCAGGATATCTTTCTAATTCTTCATTCTTATACTCGTCAAAATTATTAGTTTTCAACTTTTTCACTGAATACTGACTTTTCTTCTTATATTTTCTCCTAAAACCTTTAAACATTCTTAGATAATATGATTTATGATTCATATTCATAACACAAATAATGTGATTAAATTAATCAATGAAAGTGATGAAGTAATTATCATCATTTTTTGATTGTTTTCTCATCGGTCCATAGATGTTGGAATGAATATGTTCCAATGATTATTTTGAACAAATCTCAACATTCTTATACACAGAATTTGTAATGTTTCCCTTATGAAAAATTGTGCAAAAAAATATCTTATTCATTGAAAATCAAGAATATATTGAACACAATATCTCTTTCATAACTTCCTATTTTTTATTTGACACATGTTTCCCATCCTTTTATGCCATAATTAATTTTCTTCTACCATACCCAAGTAACAAGAGTTTTGTACCTCACCAACTTGAAAAATGTTTCCCTTTCGTATGTTGGCCTCTTGTAACTATCTTTTCATCATTATCAGTTTTCAGAAAAAAAAAATACATCATTCCCAAAGGTAACATTGTTACCTTCAACACACAATTGTAAAACACTCAACATGTTTTGTTTCAACTCATCAATATATAAATATTTCGTAGATTTAAACTTTTCTTTCCCAATGATAGTTGATCCAACACCTTTGATTATTATTGTTTCATCCTTGTTGAATGTCATAATGACCACTTTAAATTCTTTTAAATTATTCAAAAAATTTAAATCTCCTTTCATGTGCGAGGAACACCCACTGTCAAGAATACATTGTCATTCACATTTAAATGATTTGAGGGTAGTTTTAACAACAAGAGATTTTTCTTTATTCACCTCCGTCTTATGAGAAATTTTAAGAAAATTATATTTTTCCTGTAACAAAAAAATAAACCCTAAGCAAGATTACATGGTTGTTCACATCTTTTACAAATAGTTTCTTTAGGTTGGAACCTATATTTAATTTTTACACCATCATTATCAGGTTTATTTTGAAATTCTTTTTCATACTTATTATTTAGAGATGATTGAATCCCACTAAACCTATAACATTCATAACCTTTGGAATAGTAGTAATGTTTTTGGTTGAACCAACACATATTTGTTTTATTTATGATTCTATCACAATACAAGTTGTAACCATAGAATGAATTTCTTCCTCTATAGCTTCCATACTGACTGGAGTTATGAATATGATTCTTAGAAACCTTCTTATCTGAATTTTTTTGATCACCAACCTTTCTGTTATCAATTAGAATCTTCTTCTTTTTAGCTTATTTCTCATTTTATCCTTGTCATAACTACAAATAATAGAAACATTTACATATTAATAATTTTTAGAAACATTTTTAGAGTCAGGTTTTTCAAAAACATATGAATTATAAACTTTGTTAATCTTATCCACATACATAATTTTCAAAGCTTTATTATTTACAGAAATAATTCTATCTTTGTTATCAACTTTTGATGGTTACTTTTTTATCCTTATCAGGATTTTCCTTATGAAATCTTTCAGCAAATTCATATATAGAATTTTTGGAAAATATAATTTTCTTTTCTTCTTTACAATGTTTTTACTAGACAAGTTCGAACTACTATTTTTATGCCTTTAACTTCATTTCCAGATGTTTATTATGATTCTTTTCTTCCATAAGATATTTTTGTGAATCACTAATATCCAGTTGCATCTTTTTCTTCTTATCTAAAAAAAATTCATGATTTTTTATGAGATACAATCATCTTCCAACATCATGTTTTGTTTTTCAAGACTTCTAATATTTCTCAAATATATTTCAAATCTTATTTTAAATGAAATTTATGTTGATTTTCTTCTTAATCAAAACTAATGATTCTGAATTCTTCATCATTAATTGTTACACTAAATGTATTCTCACCAACATGCTTTGTAGAATTTTTGGATTTATCATTACCATCTTCTTATTATTTATCTTTATATAAGAAAATACACCTTTTAGATTTTGATAATTTTTTACCCTTCCCTATAGAAGAAAACTTTCTTTTCCACACTATTTCTTCCATGACCTTCTTGGCCTTATTTCTTCTTCACCTGCATCTTTTTCTTTCTTTCCTTGTGGATTTTTTTTGTAAAGTTCCCAATGAATCCATATTAAAAACATTTAAAGGGAAAATTCCCTTTATATTTACCTATACCTCTTCCCACATTTTTAGAAAAAAGCGATAAAATATCATCATGATTTTTACATACCTCATTTTCAGAATCAAAACAACCACCTTCTTCTTTAATAATAATATTTTTTAAAATATCTTTCTTCGCATTATTGAATTAAATTTCTCTATAAAATTTTATTTTTATTTTCATATATTTATAACTTATTATTTTATATGTGATTAGAGTTCTATGAAAATCATCTATAGATAATTTTTTATGATATGTATCTTCTAATTAATAAACTTTATCATCAAAATTGTTGTGAATAATTCTTAATATCTTTTCAATAACTATATAATCCTTGATCTTTTAACTAAGGTATATGATAGTGTTGATGATGTTTTTTGACCTAGTAAATTAGTCCCTAATAGATTCATACCCACTCATTTTCAAGTCTTTATACTTCAGCCTCTAGATTTGTAATTTTTCTTCTTCACTTTTGAATTTCCTTCATATATGTTTTTCAGCTTATCCCATATTCCTTTAGCAATGGCAACACCCTTCACCCTTAAAAATTCAATTTTAGAAAGTGATGATAGTAAATAAATTTCCTACCTTCCATCACTCTCAAGATTATTCTTATCCATAGATTAAGATGAACTTTATCATCAATATGAGGAAATACGTCCTTTGCATCTTCAAGAAAATCATATCTAATAGACCTAAGATGGGGAAACATTATATCATTCCTAATATGGTAATTCTTAACAATGAAAACCAGGATTCCTTTATTGTTGACACAATTTAAATTATCCACCAACTTCTCTTCAAAACTTCGACAAAAGAATAAATGAAGGGAACATGTCTCTGATACTAATTGTAATTGGACAGTCAAGATAATTGTATCACTGAGAGGGGGAGGGGTGAAATAGTGATATATTTTTATTTTATATTTTCTTAATTATTAAAAAACATTTTCCTCCAATTAAATATTTCTTTTCCTATTGAAAATATTAAAAACCCACATCTATAAGAACACAAGAATTTACAAGGTTTATTATTCAACAGGAATATCTACATCCTTGGTATTGTTTGAAAATGATCTAATACCACACAATACACTAGAATACAATCATTTTGTGTGGTATAAATTGAGTAGGATATGTCCTTTCACTTGTGTGTCACTATTTAAACAATTCAAAAGTGCATATTATCCTTCTAGAACAAATTATGTAATATAAAGTTTTGTAACAAAACAAGTTATGATGCTTGTTTATCAACGTTCACAAATGTGTTATTTTTTATAAAAAATATTTACTTTCTTACCTAGAAATTTGTAAGAACTTTTATGGACTTTGTTATAAAACTCAGTCTGATTATCTTAGTCTAATTGATCAATAAGAAAAATATATTACTTTGTTAAAATATATTTGATAAAATTCTAAACCATTTCTTCTTCAATCTAGAAATCCCAGTACAATTTTTCCAGTCTAATGATTCATCCCAATATGATGACCAGTTGAATACAATCTTGTCTCTCCATATATGCCTTTTCTATCCTAAATACTTCTTCAAAGAAATTCAATCAGGAAACATCTTATTATCTCTAAATCTCTTCCTTGTCTCTTATTCACCATGAATAGTACATCTATCATAAATTACAATGATATTTTTCTTTTATACTCACCCTAAAAATGGTTTGGGTGGGATTCATGAAATTTTTCCTCTCAATTACATTTTACAAATCCATATGTTCCTTTGAATTTCAGGTACATCTTGCCTTCATTAACACTTATCAACACTTCTCGAACCATCATGAATCTTCAAATAGCTTTATCTATACTTTATAATTTCTCTAAAATAATTAGTCTGATTCTAATTTTCCATTCTGATTTTCCATTATGATTCACCTCATTACGATGAAGAAAAATGTAAAATAATATACTCTTCTTTATCTCTTCTCTTGACCCACTTGAATACAATACAAAGTACTAAAACCTATTGTAAATGGTTGACTACAATATTAATAAATCTCTGAATTTATTCTTCATCTTGGCCACTACATTCTTTTCCTTTTATTTACATTCATCAGTTTTAAACAATTCTTCCTCTGATGATTATGATGGCATACCGAGTCCAATCAACCAGTATCAGCAGCTTCAACTTCAAAAACTTTTTCACTTCTAAATATGATACCGGTAAATTTTTATCACAAAAAAATAAAACCTTTGATGAATATGATGACATACTGAATCCAATGGATAAACATTAAGGGCTTATTTATTTTTTGAATATGATGCTTGCTAACTTCTTTCATTGAGTATTTAAATCTTTTTGGCATTTAGTTTAACTAAAAACTAGAACCTTTCTTACGATCATCCTCCTTGGTCATTAAAAAATTATTCATCCACAAATATCATTATGATGATCTTGAGAATGGAATGATTCAAATTCCTCAAATTTATTCTTTCATAAACATTCAACAAGTACCCATAATTCCTTCATGACTTTGATTATGTTGAATATCAGCTTCATCATCATATAACCTACCAAGTAAAGTGTTTTTACTTACCTATAATTTATCAACATCTTTCATTCCTTCTCAACCTAAATATAGTTGGTATGATTATGATCAAAATGAATATGATTGGTATAATCTTTTTATTCTCTTTATTTCATCAATCATTAATCACTAGTTTTATAACTTGCTACTAATTTATGAGAAGTCCAAGATCAGCAAAGCATCATTACATTTTTATCAAAGTCAGGAATACTCTGAGTTTCCCCATTACCATTAAACCTTTCATTCCAGACTTAGTGTGAGTATAATGATCCTCTTCATCTTGAAAAAATATTCCTAATACAATGTAATTTCTTAACCATTATGAGTATTATTTTCTTGAATATGATGGTCAGCCTGATTTTCACCAAATAAAAAATGTGGTGATTTATTTTATTCTTAAACATCCTTGACAACAAAAACGAATACCTAAATATGATATTGATCTTTATCATCTTGGTCTTAACATGTACTCACACTACCAATAAGTGGATACTGTTTTGTGATATATAATGATGATTCAAAGAAAGCCTTATGTTTTGTACTCAAGTATTATGATAAAGTTATTTTCATATTCCTCATGATAGTCAAAGACCCATGATAAGAACTACCTGGAGCATGATCTAGAGATAGAATATATGATCTTTGCTCTAAATATTTGGGCGCACTATCTTTATGGTGAGAATTTTTACATATATACTGATCATAAGAGTCTAAAGTATATATTCACATACACTTATATCAATATACATCAAAGAAAATGGTTTGATCTAATCATGGAGTATGATTTCTCTATTCACTACAATCCGAGAAATGAGAATAAGGTAGATGATGCTCTTAACAGAAAAAAAACATGCTACTATATCCATGATGAAAATTGAGAGAGACCTTATCTTCTTGTATATGAAAAGGATATATCTTGAAATCATAACAATATGGAACACATCCTATCTCTCCCAAATTATTTCACATCCATCTATCTAAGAGAAGATCAAGAAGACATAAAGGGATGATCTGGATCCAAAAAATGTTGAAATCAATAAAGTAAGGGGAGCTACATGAGTTCAAAATTGATCATGATGATGTAATTTAGTTTTTAATGAGGCTTTGTGTTCCTTCATCACATGAGATAAAGACCATGCTATTGTATAATGCACATAGCCTATCTTTCTACACCATCCCAGAAGTACCAATATATACCGTGATATTTGAGAACACTTTTGATGGGACAACATGAAGAAGGAGATTTCGGAGTATATATCAAGGTGTTTGGTATGCCATCAAGTAAAAGTAGAGTGAACATATTCCAAAGGGATGATGAAACCATATCATATAACCATGTGGAAATGGGTGAATATCACATTGGAATTTATCACCAGTCTCCCAATAACAACCACAGAAAAATTATGATATGGTTTGTGGTGGATCAACTCACCAAGACTGACCACATTATCAATATTTGGGAAGATTTTTCACTTGAAAAAATTTCCAAGTTATATGTGAAGGAAATGGTGAGGTTTCATGGGGTTCCACTTTCGATCATATTTGATTGTGATCCAAGGTTCAACTCTAAATTCTATAGAAGCATTCAATAAGATTTTAGTACTAAATTAAATTTTAGCCTGACCTATCACCCCCAAACTGATAGAAAATATAAAAGGACTATTCAAACACTTGAGGACATGCTAAGATCACGCTTGATGGAATTTAATGGATGATGTGATCAACATATCCCTTTTTTGAGTTATCATATAAAAACAACTTCCACTCGAGTATTTAAATGGATATATATGAATCTTGGAATGTAAAGTGATGTAGAAGTCAAATTATTTTGGGATGATGTTATGGAATGAAAGATACCTGGACCCAATCTTGTGAAAGTGATAACAAAGAAGTTTCCATCCATACAAAAACATATAAAACCAACCTAGAGTCGGTAAAAGAGCTATACTGACTACTACTGAATAGAATTTAATTTTGATGTTATAGAAAAAGATTTAATTTGAATATAACCATGGAATAGATTCATACACTTTGTAAATAATGGGAAGTTTTAGATCGGGTAATATTGACCCCTTTGAGATCCTTGATCACATACGATTAGTGACATATAAAATTTCATTTCCATATTGTATGGCTCAAGTTCATGATTTGTCCAAAACAAATTTTATGGAAATAATTAGGCCATTAACCTTCCATTATTGAGTTTGGTTGGTTTTTTATGACTTTTTTCTAGGTAAAATGTGGGTAAACCAAACTTGTTTTCAAAATACAAAGTGAGTCCTTTTCCTCCCTTATAAAAAGTCACAACCTCTCCTCATTCCTCACACCTATGAAACCAATTAGTTTTAACCAATATTTTCCCACATAGATTCACAAAATCCCTCACCTAGTCCTTGAATCCTCCCTTTGGTTAGAAATCCATTCAAGGAATCCTTTTTGTACCAAACAATAACAGTTACCCGATTAAGAGGTAACATCTTCTCTTAATATTTTTAGTTTTATTTCCATTATCCAACCCCTCATATCTTATTATTTGATTCTTTTATAAAAAAAAATCCTAAATATAATAGTATGTTTTATTCTAAGGGTTAGACCTACACTTACACATACATACATTTAATGGGTAATGAACATATTGTGTCTGTGTATAGTGAAATACAGCCTCACAAAATGATGATGGTTCATTTTACATTACCAACTTTCATAGTTGGCCATTATGATGGAAAATTTATTTTTATATGATATAAAAGATATATATTAATTATTTATTCTAATTTAATCCTTTTATAATACACACCTTTAATAATTTCTATTTTTCATTAATACGATAACATCCTTTGAGGAAGTGTAGACTACTGCCCCCTCAAAGCGTTGTGATTCATTCACACAATACATGGAATGTATAAAGAATGATTATAATTAAATATATGTGAAATAAAAACCACTATATGATATAAATAAAATAATTTCCCTTTTGTAAATATACTATATATATATATCAATTTCTTTATTACCCTCTCACACACTTAAAAAGTGATAACATCGTTCATAGATGTGTGGACTACTGCCTCCTCGACATGATGTGATTCGTTTTACACCACAATAATTATAAATATAAGTATATATGATTAAATAATATAGTATTTATGTTATATTGGTCATTATGAAAATATTTGGTGTTACTTACCTTCTTTCCATAACGATCATTGAAAAATAAGAACGTCACTCATGCGTACGTACGGCCTACCGTCACCATGATTGTAATGTTGGTTCATTTTTCATAACCATATTTAATAATTCATTTTAAAGGTATAATTAATGAATGAATATGATAATTATTTCATGATTTTTATTCTGTAGATGTCATATAATGACCCCTTTGAAAATAGTTGACCTACCAATGTTGTTTTTGACACATAATCTAAATTGGGTGTAAACATCCGATGTAAACAGAATTGTTTAAGTAGTTGTATACAATATAGTAGAAGGTGAAATAAAAGTAATGTTAAACATGAAAAATTTTCTCATGAAATTTGAAAATTAACATAAGTTTATTATACATGAAGTCAATAGATGTTCACCCAAAATGAAACTCAAGGTAAGGTATTTACATATCACTTTTTACATCTATGAGATAAATGCCATGTTCAACATTTAATTATTTTGTGTAGTGTATCTACTACCCATTTTGATCTATTATATCAATAATTATTTTATCTTTATGGTATTTAAAATATTCATTCAATATTTTTCCTTCATTAGGCTTATGATTTAAATTGTTTTAGAGTGGTATGGGACACATTGGGATGTTTAAAAGTTATTTTCCTTTTTACTAGTACTAATGATATTTCAATGGAATTTCTATTCTAGGATATTATATATCCATTTTTCAATAAAACCATTCATTATTATCTGGTTATTCATGACCATTTTCAAGTATTAGTACTATTTTTTCCACTCGTTGGTACTCAAAATGTTTTAGAAAATGATTTTAAGAAAACTAAACTTTATTTCTCTCTTTAGTCAGAGAAACTACTTTCTTCTAAAACCCATGTTTTAATAAAAAAAATTAAAAATGTTTTTAGAATTATTTGGAAATGAAATTTGTACCGTTTTTCTCTTTTACCACTATTTTCAAAGGAATCTTCTTATCACTTTATGAACAATTCATTTTTTTACCTTTAAAAATGAAAAAAGAATGTTCTTTTACCTCATAGGAAAATTACATATTTACCCACCATTATTTATTTGAATCTTTCTTTTCATGTATAAAAAGTTGATTTTTAATGAAAATGTTTTTAAAAGTGATTTTCAACGAAAAAAATTTCCAAAAGGTTTTTCATAATAAAATGATATTTTCCTCAAAGATTTTTTTAAATATCATTTTATAGTACTTCTATTCATCATAAATAATAACTATTTATTTTTACTCCACTTGAGATTTCGTTATTGATACCCTCTTTATTCTTCCTCTGGGTGGCTTATTATTGATATGTCCAAGGATAGTATTCACATTCACTTCTTTGAGTCATTTGTTATTCCCCTTGAAATATTGAATCTTCTATGATCATTGAACATTGAATTTTCCCCTAATTATCAATTTCATTCATCATGTATATTACTATTACCTAAACCCAATACCATTTTACAAATGGTGTCTACATTGATAGTTATTTTATTATTTGGGAATATATTGATAATTTCATATCGTTTATTCAATACAGATATTTGATAATGCATATTATTTATTTTTATTATTAGATATGGGGAATGTTCTAGATAGGCAATAATGGGAGGAGCCCAAAATTTATATAGGTCCTCAATGAATCGATAGGTTCTCATGAGAAAAATTAGTTTCACAAATTAGAATTGTTTAAACCGTCTTCTGAAATGTATTAATGGTATAGGTTTTCATGTGCCTCAAACATGTTGTCTATTTAGAAATCATTTCCCTCGTTTAGTTTTAGATATTATTTATCCATGATATTTTAC
Source organism: Viscum album (assembly GCA_963277665.1). NCBI lineage: Eukaryota > Viridiplantae > Streptophyta > Magnoliopsida > Santalales > Viscaceae > Viscum > Viscum album. The sequence goes on from OY728148.1 coordinate 943,287,689, forward strand.
ATCGACATATCTATGGATACATTTCATTTTCAGTTATTTAGATAGAATGTGTTTCACTTTCTTACCTTGTCATATCTATTTTTCCTTATCAAGTTATTTCAATGGAATGTTTTTTTAGTTATTACCTTTCCATAAAATTTATGAACTTACTTCTCAGTTTATTGATTATATAGTGAACTTACTTCTCATTTTACTGATTATATGGAATGTGAGTCCAGTTATTCACCACGTCATAATTATTATTCCCATTGATTCACAATTACTTCTTCTATATTTTTCCCTTACTAAGAATTTGAGCTCACCCTTTTCATGTTTATTTCCCTAGGAATCCAAGAAGCGTACTTTGAATGATATACAAGGATTTACTTAATGGATTAGATTTATCCTTGAAGCTATTTATTTATAAAGAATAAAAAATTATGTTTTAATTAGTGCATTCTTTTCTCATGTATGTATCTCACTTAGTAAAAATACTAAACTCTCGATCCATCGGGATTTAATTCCTTGTAATATTTCCAATGTAATAGTAGTAGACACTGACTATTGGCCTTCTGGGGTCAGGTTACTACTGTTGGTATCAAAGGAAGTTTAGTATCATCTTTGGGAACTAGATTTAAGAAAACATTTGTTTGAGAACATATACCTAAGGTAGAATTTGAGGATAAGTATAGAATAAAATCCTATAATTTTGGTAAGGTAGAGATTATGTGGTTCTTTATAGCAATACATACATGTATGGATACAACATGTGTATGTGTTTTAGGTACATGTGAAGCTAGGATTAATTACTATGATAAGGTATTTTGAGCCTAACTTGGGGTAACCTGGTATACAACAATGGACCTTACTGCAAAACTGCTTTGAAACCTCATGGGGGATATGTTTAGGATAATTTACATTTCTTTAAAAACCACCATGAAGGATTTTGACAATGAAGAACCTAGGATAAAACTAGGGTGTTTAGTTTGAAAATAGGGTATCATGATTTAAAAATCCTATAGATGATATTATGGATAAACTCTAGACTAAGGAAAGATCTATGTGGAAATAAGTGGATGAAGTATTTATGTATTAGGGTTTTATTGAAAAATTTAGTTAAAGGTATATTTTGTGATTAACATAATTTAAAGGATTTTCATCATATTTACTTTAGGAATTATATTAATTTTGTTTTAGAAAAGGATGACCTATAATCTGGGTGATAACCAATCAAATCTAGCAAGGCTGCGGGTCTTAAAACCATAACCAAAGGATGATAAGGGTTTCTTTCCAACCACAAACCTATGAAATTCCCTGGTTAATTTTTCATTGTTTTTAGTTAAACAATTTTATGAACAAATATTAATGATAAACTATTAGTTTCAGTTATGAGGATTAGATATTAATCTATTAACCATATTGGTTTTGGAAGATAGTTTAAGAAAATAGTTATAATTTTTACTCTTTTATAGGCCTCATGATTCATTAAATGTTTCTTTTAGTGCTTCGGGCATAAAAATAATTATTTGTAATTAATTTCTAGGATTAAAGTAATGAATTAGAATTTGATCAATGTACAACCAAAATTTAGGATTTTTCATATGAAATTGAAACCTATCATGTAAGAATATTTCAATATATTCTTAAGTAGTAAAATAATTACCCAACACTAGGAAAATGTCCTAAAAATAATTTTTTTCCCAATATCTTAATTTCTATTGAATATGTGGTCTTCTAAATCATCAAAGAATTATCGCTTTGAGGTCCTCAACTTTTTATTGATCATTCACTTTTTTTATTAATGACCCCATTCACTCCTTATAAATATATACATTTTTCTTACAAGTACGTATCTCTACTTTACACTGATGTTATCTTACTTAGAGACCTAGTTACATGGTAGTCCATGTGACCTATGTACTTTTTATTCTCTATTTTATAGAGGATTACTTATAAACCCTTCTTATTAGGTGGGATTTCAAACCTAGGAAGTATCAAACAATCTATCACCATGACAAAGATTAAATTGTGAGGATGTAATTTATATAAGGTGGGGAGAATGTGATGAACTGAAAATCTAAAGTAAGAACCTTTAATTCAATAGAGTGCATGCCACGCGACACCGAACACGTAAGGTAATATAATTTCTAGATACTTTATAAATTATTTACTATTTAAAATAGATTCTATGTATTTCAATACATGCAACACCGAGTTAGCTTGTGTTGCATGCAACAGAGGACTTCCTTGATAGATTATTTTACATGAATGAGTGGCCTTCCTCGATATCTTGTGTTACATGAAAAATTGACATTCCTTGATAGTTTACATTATACAAAAGACCAATTTTCACCAAATATTAATGTATTATTAAAATATTATTATTTAATATAATACTATATAACCTAGTCGTTATGTTAGAAGTTGTAAATAGTATTAACTAAGTTATAAAAATTTATGGATTATATAAATATAAAATTATTTCATTGGTTACCAACTAATTATAAATGAAAATAAGAACCAATTGGATATAAAAAAGAAATATTATTATTTATATACATCCAAAGGAGTTTTGTCTTAATAAACCTAGTTAATTAAAATTAATGAATGATTTCAATGAAAAATATTTTTTATATATTAAATAAAATATTTTTTATATTAATCCATTATGTTTGATAATCATAAGATAAGAATAAACCATATTTTACATATAAAACCTATATTTTAATAAAGGCTATTTTACCACCTTTTAATAGAGAACCCATTTTAAATTAGAATTTTGACACATTAATTGATTTAATATGTAAAAATAAACTTAATCATGGAAATAAAAATATAATAATTATTTTAGGGTAAATTTTTGATATTTTTCTGAAACATTTCATATTTAATGAATAGTTAGAAATACTAAATTTTAGTTCAAAAATTCTTTTTTATCTAATTTATTTATTAGGATAAATTATATTTTTAGTTGGTTTTAATGTTTAATTAGATAATATTTTTATAAATTAATACAATTTATGTCAATGGAATAAATTTTAATTTTAAATTAATTATAAAAAATACCAAACATTCATACATTTTTACATTAAAAACATGCATTGTCATCCCATCTTCAGGATTAAATTTAAATTAATTTTTACCAATTCTGGGATTTGAATATAAAAAATGGATTCCATATTTGGATTAAAAATAATTTATAATTTCTAATAAGACTGAATTTGTTTTTTATAAAAATGTTATTGAAAGTAATTAAAATTAATTACAATTATTAAGGTAAAATTAAGCTTAATAAATGACTAAACCTTTAACTTAAGGGTAAAAATGACCTAGAAACATCACCAAAACCCCTTTTATGGACATAATTAGGACATTAACCTTACATTATTGAGTTTGGTTGGGTTTTAATGACATTTGTTTGGTTAAAACATGGGTAAACCTAACTTGGTTTCAAAATACCAAGTGAGTCATTTTCCTCCCTCATAAAAGGCCACCACCGCTCCCCATTCTTGACACATCTCAACCCACTTAGATTTGAAAAATAACATCCCATATCGATTCCCAAAATCCCTCCACTAGAACATTAAGCTTCCATTTTAGTATAAATCATTCCACGGAATCCTTTTGGTAGAAACCAAAAGCAGTTACCCGATTAAGAGGTAATGTCTTCTCTCAAGAATTCTAGTTTATTTCCATTCTCCAACCCCTCATATATTCTTATTATATTATTATATTAAAACACAATTATCCTTTATATACTAATATTTTGTTATGATAAAGGTTATACGAACACTTACACACACTTCCTTCTAATGTGTAACGAACATATTATTTCTTTGTACGACAAATTACTGCCTCAGGAAATGATGATTGTTCATTTTCCTTTACCAACTTTCATGGTTGGAAATAATGATGGAAACTCTATTTATATATGATATATATGATATTTATTATTTTTTTATACTTCTTTAATTTTTTTTATAACTCATACCTTTAATACTTTCAGATTTTTTAATACGATAAATTTGTTTGAGGAAGTGTGGATTACTGCCCCCTCAAATCGATGTGATTTGTTCACACGATCCATGGAATGTATAAATGATGACTATAATTAAAAATATGTGACATAAAAAAATTATATAATATTAATTAAATAATAATTTTTTTTATATATACTATGTATATATATATATATCATTTTCTTTATTACCCATTCACACACTTAAAAAGTGATAACGTCTATCATGGACATGTGGACTACCGTCTCCTCAACACCATGTGATTCATTTTACATCACAATAATTCTATATAAAAGTATATATTATTTAATAATATGTTATTTATTATATAATGATAATTTTGGAAATATATGGTGTTACTTACCTTCTTTTCATAACAATCATTGAAAACTAAGAGCATTACTCATGCGTACGTACAACCTACCATCTCCATGACTGAAACATTGGATCGTTTTTCAGAACCATATTTAATGATTTATTTTAAATGCATAATTAATGAAAAAAATATGATAATTATTTCATGATTATAGTTTTTGATATGTTATATAATTACCACTTTAAACATAGTTGAACTAAAAAATTTGTTTTTGACACATAATCCAAATTTGTTCTAAACACCCAACATAAACATAAATTTTCAAGTAGTTTTATAAAACAGAGTAAAAAAAGAGAAATAAAATTAATTATAAACTTGAAAAATTTTCTCAATAAATTAGAAAATTAAAATAAGTTTATTATACAATAATTGAAAGGATGTTCACCCAAAAAGAAAACTCAATGTAATGGATTCTCATCTCACTTTTTACATCTGTGAGATAAATGTCAAATTCAAAATATGATTATTTTTTGTGGTTTATATACTACCCATTTTGATATATAATATCATGAATTATTTTATAATCATTGTATTTGAAAATTAAATTCAATATTATTCCTTCATGAGGCTTATTATTTAAAAAATTTCAAAGTTGTATGGGACACATTTGGATGTTTAACGATTATTTTCCTCAAGAATAGTACTAATGATATTGCAATGGAACTTCCATTAGAGGAAATTGTATAACAATTTTTCAACAAACCCTTTAATTATTATCTAGTTATTCATGACTATTTTCAAGTATTAGTACCATTTTTACACTCTATGGTACATAAAATGTTTTAGGGTTTGTTTTAAGAAAATCCAACTTTATTTATCTCTTTAGTTCGAGAACATGTTTTCTTTTAAAAATAATAGTTTTAATAAAATGTTTTCAAAAATATTTTTAAAATGATTTGGTAATGAAATTTTTATCCTTTTTTCAATTTTCCATTGTTTTCAAAGGAATATTATTTTCTCTTTTCAAACAATGTATTTTTCTAACCTTTAACAGTGAAAAAAGAATGTACTTTTACCTCGCACAACAAGTACAGATTTACCTATCATTATTTCTTTGAAGCTTCCCATTCCTGTATAAATGGTTACTTTATAAAGAAATTTTTTTCAAAATTGATTTTCAAATAAACTTTTTTCAAAAAAAGGTTTTCATAATCATAGGATATTTTCCCCAATTTTTTAAAAGATCCTTTTATAGTATTTCTATTCATCAACATCAACAAAAACTACTACAAAACTAGGTTTATCCAATACTAGGGCTTTAATAGCGCTAGTTAAAAATGATGTTAAATACCCCCTTTGTCAGTGATAAATGAAATTAATAAAGGAGGACTTTAATAATGATAAAAAATCATTGTTAAAGGGGTTCCTTTATCAGTACTTTTAAAAAATCACTGATAAATGGGATCTTTTAACAACACTTGTAAAATAACATTGTTAAAGGGGGGTCTTTATCAGTGATTTTCTAAAAGCGCTGATAAAGGCCCATCTTTATCAACACTTTTTTAGTGGCACTGATAAAGGTATACATAAAAAATTATTAAGAATAAAATAATAATAAATAAATATATTTATATTGATATAAATATAATATATATTTTTAAAAATATGTTTTAGATAAGGTAAATAGAATTTTACCCTTAATATATAAGATATTTTGTGAAAATGGTATACAAAATAAATAAAGAAATATTTTTAATTAATATTTTTCTTATTATTTCAGATTAATAATCATTTAATATCAATTTAAAGGTATAAATCAAAAATAATAATAAAATATCTAAAATAAGTTGAAAACGTAACTCAAACTTCAAACATTGCTAACTTTTGATCTAGGTTTCCATTTATGCTCTACCACATATCAAATCAAATTTTTTGATGAGATCTACACCCTTAGTGACAATGGAAAACTTTTATCACATTTTTAAAGGCCACAAAATCTCATATGATCTCAAAAATAGAGTTTTTAGTCAGGGTACCCTGATTGTTTGACATTCGATGGATTTTTAACCTATTTTAAGGAGGTCTTATTTCCTTTTTTGGTGGTGACTAATTTTATTCCTATGTATTAAATTTATATTGATATTATGGTTTTGAAATTTTATCATTTTTCATAATTTAATGTTACTTATAATTAAATATATTTATGTTTCTTATGTTTACTTATAATAAATCACTGATATAAATACATATATCAACATATTTATGTAAAAATGTATATTCTAATATATGTAAATAAATACATATTCAAAAGATGTATTTAAAATAATATCTATCCATTTTTACATTATATATAAATATACCTATGTGTGTTTTAATAAAGAGATATATATTTATATTATATTCTTTTATATATAAATTAATATAATATATAATATATTTAAATAAATATAAGTATATATATATCACACACACGAATATATATTTTATAAATGTATTTTAAAAGAATTTTATAAATATATGTAAATATATATATATATATATAAACAGAAATATCATTAAATAGAAATCCAAACAACATAGTGTAGTGGTAAAGGTGTTCCATCTTCGAAGGAGAGTTTTATGGTTTGAATCCATGAAGATGCCCATAATTATAGAAATTCACAAAGTGATTATAAAAGGTGGAGGGGTGAAAAGCACTGATAAGGGGGGGGGGGGGGGGGGTGGAGCACTATTAATGTGTTCGTGGAATCGCTGATAAAGGGGATCAAGCTCATAGGTGTCCAAAAAATATAATTTTACCCCCTTTAATAGTGAAGCCTTTATAATCACTAAAAAAGATTTATTAATGGCCCCCTTTAACATCACTAAAAAATTGATGTTAAAAGACCCTTTTAACAATGTTTTTTTATAATTGTTAAAGGGAGACATTAACTGTGCTTTTTAGCACTGATTATGTTTTGAAATTTTAACCATGCTCATATTGTTAGTGTTTTATTAGAATTGATAAAACAGATACCATTTTACATATGATGTCTACTTTGATTATTATTTTATTATTTCAGATAATATTTATAATTTCGTCTACTTTATTCAATACATATATTTGATAAGGCATTTTATTTATTTTGATTATTCAATTTGAGGAATAATTTAGAAAATAAATGATGGTAGGAGACTAAACATTATATAGGTCCTAAATGCATAGATAGGTTCTTATTAGACAACTTATTTGTGCGACTCAGAATATTTTAAACTGTCATGTGAAAGGTCTTGATGGGAAAAGATTTCATGTTCCTTAGACATGACGCCCATTAAGAAAGAATTTACCTAATTTAGTTTCATTTATTATTCATCCATGAGATTTTGTGTCCACATATCTATGGATATATTTCATTTTTAATTATTTAGATAGTATGTGTTTTAGTTTCTTACCTTTCCATATTTCTTTTTTCTTATCTAGTTATTTTAATGTCATGTGTTTTCATTTATTACTATGTCATGTTGTTTATGAACCTCTTTCTCAGTTTATTGATTATATGGCATGTGAATTCAGTTATTCACCATTCCATAATTATTATTCTCATTGATTCGTTATTTATTCCACTGTATTTTGACCTTACTAATCATTTTATCTCACCCTTATTATATTTATTTACCTAGTAATCCAAGAAACATACTATGAAAGATATGTAGGTATTTACTAACTAGATTAGAATTTTCCTCAAAGGTATTTATTTAGAAAGAAGAAGAAAAATATGTAGTAATTAGTTTATTATTTTCTCATGTATAAATCAATTTTTTCAAAACAACTAAATTCTCAGTCCTTTGGGATTTAATTCCTTGTAAGCATGTCAATGCAATAGTAGTACACACCATCTTTGGGCCTTCTGGGGTTGGGTCTCTACAGATCTCCTCTTAGAGATTCTAGGGAATGACTTTTGAGAAGACCAGAACCTCTAATATGTGTATATGGAAGTCATGAAGATAAATGGTTAGGTTTTGGTTGATCTAGAATGTTAAAATTGGCGTAATGAAGTGAGGGAGAAAGTTCCCTTTTATAATTTAGGTGGGGCATTTTAGGAAACTCCCAAAATATTAAATTAATATATATTATTTTTTAATTAAAAATGTGTTAAAATTATGTTTTTTAAACCCTAAGATGATTATGGGTCTAAATCCTCTCAAAAAATAAATTTTAGACTTGTTTAGGTCACAATGTTAACCTTATCATTTGTCTTTAACCCTTAGTTAAACCCTTTAACTCTTACCATGACAAATTGTTTTTACTCTTTAGGGATAATATAGTTACTATAAAATAATTAACGAACCACAAATGGATAATTCATGAAATATTTAACCATATTGTAGTTATTTGTTCAAATTTATATTTTTATGAATTTTATATCATTTAATAAAATATTATTTATTTTAAAGTATCATTTTTTTCATTTTTTGATACTATTCAATATTTTTCTTTTTAAAAAATATCCTAACATCATGATAACTTCAACCCAAAACTTATAATATATCACTAAAATTTTTAAATTATCTATAAAATTCATGGATTTCATTAATTATGTCACATTTTATATATTTAAATGTTTTTAATATCATTTATTTTTTATTTCCATTAATTAAACAATTACTACCTCATTATTATGAAAGCATTTAATCAAATAATTTCTTCTCTAAAAATTTTAAATAAATTATCATGATGAAGATAAATTTATTATCTTTCAAATGAATATGTGTAGTTTAATTTATCTTTTCCATAACCATGTATTAAAAATGTAATACATATTAAAAACATGAGTATGACATTTTTAACATATCTTTAAATAATATATAATAAATTAATTATTCTCATCCAAGTGGCTTAAAAATAGCATATTTCGGTCTAATGATGATTTTGGTAGAAAAACACTCATTAAATTAAATTAGGACAAGTGTTAGAGTAATTTTATAATATGATTTATATATATAATTACCTAATTTACCCTTAACTATGGTAATTAAAATATTACTAAATTTTACTATTCATATGACCAAAAATAAAAGAAAAATATTTAAATAATTTGGTCCCACTAATTCCAAATATAGAATCAATTTTTCATAATTCAAAAAATAGAATTTCTATTAATTAATTTAAAATTAATCTTTTTGGCGGCGTGAGAAAACGAGTTATTAATGATTAAACCTACAACAGATTGAATCATTTTTATATCTAAATTTATTGTAAAATTGATTAAAATTACCTAAATTGTATTAAATGATAAAAATAATCTATTCATACTTTAAAAACATTCAATAATATAATTTAACACTATAAATTATTTTGATGAAAAAAAGTTGTTTTCAATTAAAATTTAGTATTTTTCACTATTCATCAAAATATGAAACTTATCAGAAAAATACCAAAAATTTAACTAAAGTAAAATTTTATATTTATATTTAAAAGATAAAGTTTATTTTTTCAAATAGAATTCATAAAATTGTCCAACATTGGATTTAAAATAAGTTATCCATTAAAAGATGCTAAAAATGTTTTTATAAAAAATAGGTTTTATGTGTAATATTGGGTTTGTTATTTTCTTATACCTGTCAAATATATTATATGAATATAAAAAATATTTTATTTAATTTATAAAATATATATTTCATTAATATCATTCTATAATAGTAATTAATTTAATTTATTAGAATAAAATGACTTTGGGAGCATAAAAATAGTACTTTAAAAAAACATCTCATATATTTTTAGTTGGTTACTATATTCATTTTTAATTAATTTAAAACCAATGAATTCAGCCATATAATTTCATATGTTAGTTAATACTATTCCGAACAACTAACTTAATGGCTAGGTTTTATCTAATTATATTAAATAATAATATTTTAATAATATATTGTTGTTTGGTAAAACTCAGTCTTGCATGTAACGCAAGCCAACTCATTGTTGTGTGTGGCATAAACATATTTTTGTATTGAATACAACATAATATATCAAATAAAATTAATTTATTTAAGAAGTGAAATACTGTAAAATCTTGTGGTGTTACAGGTGATGTAGGGACATCGGGTGTTTATGTTAATGCATTTCATCTACAAGGTGGAGATTTTAGAACATTATTCACTCAATATAGTAAATTAAATGATTTTAATTCCATAAATTATTTGAAGACCCAACCCCAGAAAAACCTGGATTCGGCGCCTTCTGAACTTGATGTGTCGTTTTAAAACAAAAACATGCACTGATAAACACACATCACATCCCATACAGAGGATCGAGTTCGGTTCGAGCTCTAGGAAACTGGAAACTTCATAAATGTTTCATCTGATAAAAGTTGTTACATGAAAACTTAAAATTCAAAACGTAGAATGAGAATAAGAATACCCATGAAGGGGTTTATAATAAACCCATGAAGCTTTTGAAAGCATTTTTTAAAAACTTATCCAATTAACATTCTCTTATAGAAAACTGTAACACATATAACATAACATAAAAGTGCTCAACTATGATTTTCAAGGAATACATGAATAAATTAGGAAATTTTCAAAAATGGGTAGTAAAAGATATCCTGAACAAGTATAACGTATGAAGGTTTAAGCAAAAATTAAACCGTTAAATGTAATAATTAATTAGAGTTTCATGTGAAGGAAAAAAACTTCAATTTGATATGTTGGTTACTATTTTTCACGAATCATGCCCCAAAATCTTACTTTTGACATCAATAAGAACATGATAAAAATATAAGGGCAAGAGTAGTGAAATAATAGTCATATCATCTTGAAAAGAACATGTAACATGACATGAATATGTGGCTTCAACATTTCATTTATACATTCATGAACATATCACCGAGGTTCATCCCCAAGGTCTCAATAATGAAAAATTACGGAGGTTATTCACCAGGTTATCATGAAGCTTCACATCTCTAGAGATTAATTCTTTACCCAGTGCATTAGAGAAATATCAGGGCGCACCATTAATATGTCTTTACTTTAATGTGAGCCACATATATCAATACATTACTTAAACGGGGTTGTATATTCATGATTTCCCATACCACCTTGAATAGTTTATTCATAGTTGGTCATAGTAGATGAATTTACATATCCTATGAGTGATAAAGGCATCTAGATGATTAAAACCCAAGATAAAAATCATATGACTGTTATTAAAAGGAAAGAAGAAATGCAGATTATGGCACAAACATTGACATCTAAGGTACTGAATGAACAGAAAACTAGAATTTATCTCATGCAAATTTGTTTTTGAAATTTTAAAATTTTATCATCCAAATGACTACAAGGTGAACCAAAAATATAAATTAGGGTTTTGAGGTTTCACATGCTACACCATTCAATATTGTTATGCCTTTTCATAATACTGAATAATGTCCATGATAGAAAGCATGGATCTTTACCATAAGCAACATCATTTAAAACATAAGGAAAAAAATAAGTTACTCATAAATGTGGATATAAGTTTTGTTTAACACCATATTTCTTATGTTTTTAAAACTCCACCTAAACTCGAGACTTAATGTGTAAGGACCATAACAACTGAAATCATGGTTCATGCAACATATAAAATATATGATTGTACCCGAACTCAAACTAAAATATTGGCACACCCATGTGTGTTAATCCCCTATGAATATTAGTTCAAAAACATTTTGAATAGGGCTGGTCATGCCCTTAGTCCTAAAAATTTGTTTATGAAAACCTACAAAAAAATAATTTTAGAAAAACCTGATCATATATATAACATTTTCAAAATTTATTTATTATTTAAATAGGAAATTAAGTGTATGTGAATATGTGCAGTGCATGAACAATTATACACAAACATCATAGATATAACCGAAGTACAATGGTCATGCCCATTCCTGCATATAACTGATGTATATACATAAAACCAAAAGTACCTATGTATTTTCAAAACCAAAAAATGAGGCCAGGTATAATCCTTACATTTTTAAGCTATTTGAATGCAAGAGAACTGAAAGGCCTTCATTCAACATTTAAGAACGTTTGGACTGAACCAAAAGGTTAAAAAATATATTTTTTTCAAATATATAAGTGTATATATTCTCAATGAAGCAAAACAGTCCAAAACTAAAAACCCTTACTTAAAAAACCATGGAAAGGAGGAATTCAGGGAGGGTTCATCAGGCTCACTAGAGACTTGAACGGGAGAGAATAACTGAGAGGTCTCAGTTATTTATATACAAAAGCTCACACACCACCTTCCACATAAAAAACATACCCACTTGCATTTCATTCAATGGGGGTGTCGTGCTTGAAGAAAACGAGGAGACATGGTGGTCATCAGCGGTCAGAGGTGATGAAAATGAGGGGTGTGCCATAGGGTAGGGTTATTAGTGTAACCCATGCATGGAGGAAGAAGACGATGAGGCTAGGGGAAATTCCGAGGAAAAATGGACGGTCCAGATCACTCCCAACATCGATCCAAGAGATGAGATGCGTCTGCTGTTTAAAATAATTGAGCCGAAAAGATTAGATCTAAGTTTCATAGGATGGTCCACATTCTATGATATAATTTAAAAACCTTGAATGACCATAATTTGATCATGCCTAATTGAACGGTTGACAAAAACCACGGAGAGAGATGCGGTCGCTGAGGGTCAAGTGCGGGATCGGAAACAACAGCCCAGATCACGCGCGATGCTATCCAACGGCCCAGATCGCGTTTCACCCAAAAAACTACTTCCCACATCAAAACAGAGAGCAGTTTTAGCCTCCCTTATAACCCTGGTCCTCCCAATGAGTGCTCAAAAATCACACAACACCCATGAATGGGGCCCTATACACAGGCTCCAGCCCGCAGGCCTTAGCCTACCCAGACCCCACCGCGACCTCATTCCCGCACTGGTGCGCCTATGCACTCTTTCTCGCTCCTGAGCACCATTTGGGGAACCTCTACCCGAGTTTAGTCTGTCCATGTCTTGGGGACGATGGTCAAGCTCAGCCACATAATGTGAGTGGCCTCCCTCGGCCCTAGCCTTAATGGGCTGGCCCTAGTGGGCCATCATTTTTTGGAAAAGCTACAGTAAAAAAACATTTAAGAAGCGGAAACAATCCATTTATTAAAACAATATAGAATTTTATATTCTCAGACATTAATTAATACAAAGTAAACTTGTTTTAGTTAGACGTATTTCTAAAATTAAAAATACTAAACCACTTTTTTTTTAATCAAAAAGTTATGAAAATGAATTTTTAATAAACTTACATTATAATTTATATACTAGTATCCATGAAAACATAGTTCAATCAAAACATAATTTAATTTGAAAAACATAAACATATTTTTTATCATTATTTATGAAATGATAATTTTTACATTTTATTTGAAAAATTCGCAAAGTGTTATGAATTATTTAATTCTTTTCCAAATCACTTAAGGGTGAAATGATGTTTTACACAATATCCTTTTAGAGTTCATAAATTATGGTTTAGTTATAACCTTTATCATACCTCAATTATTTGGAAACTAATTAATATTTAAATAAGTTCAATTATCCAAACAATGTCCAACGACTATTTTTTTTATAACCGTTAGCTTCCAACTGCCACTAGAGCAACGGTCTAAAAAAGTGTCCTATAAAAACAAACATTATAGTGTCCTAAAACTCAAAAGGAAAAAGATGGTGCTTCCCATTCTGCTGATGCTCAGCATGGTTTTTATGATCACAGTGGTGATGTTTTTTTCTTTAGTTGACTCGAAGGATCCCTTTTACTTACTAGGCCTCATTGTGGTGATTGGGGGTCTTCCATTAGTTCTGATAGGGTTTATAATAGGTATATTTGGTTAGCATGATTACTCCTTTGATCTCGGTGTATTGTAGACACTACGGTGTTCTTATTTAAATAAAGATCTTTATGTTTATCCTTTAAATTTTTGTTATGTTAAAAGGGCTTTAACAAAAGTAAATTCATAATATCATCATTATATGACACCCAAAATTTGAGGTGTTACATTACTCCCCCCATCAAAGAATTATGTCGCTGCAATTCCTTTCATACAAATTTGCTAAGAGGAAGCTCTCAGTTGTTCCACCCATATCCCCCATCGTAGAGGATCCTCAGGTGCATTCAGTGGAACACCCAAATTGATGCCCAACTCCTCTATTTATCTGATCCAGATACACTTCAGGCAGAGGGGGTTTAACTCATGCACCAAACACTCGGGTTTCCAGAGGGAAGCTCGAATGGTACAAAGTATGGAAATGTCCATTTGGACCAACATATGAAGAACATTCCGAATTATGTCTCTATCGATAAAATCTATGTTATAGATGTTTTCGTACGGCTAACGCTGAGGAGTTGGTAGTTGTAGGTCATTTAAATGTTTCCCTCTAATGAATCCTCCTGAAATTTTACTTTGGCTGTGTAGTTCTGGCCTAGGGAGAAACACAGAAAGATCCATTCTTGGTATTTTCCCCTCTGCTTATGCTAGGCCAATTGTGCTGAGCCTATGTGGTAGTCGATGGGGGAATTCCCTTGACTGGTGCGGAGAATCCCTAGACTGTTTTTCACCTCAAAAAATTTCATGAACATTCTCCATAGTTTTCCTAAGGGACGATACTCAGCTTCAGAGGTTTTGATTGCAATAATATCCAGTATCTTAGTAGGATTAGATAACATATGTGTTTGTCCTATCATCTAAAAGATTAAGATGAGAGTTCAATCACTTGAAATCCATCCAAAAGTATAAGCAATGTAAAGACATAAGAAAGAAGAGATAAAAAAATATGTTCATTATATGACTATTGGGGCACAATGTAAAATGGGGCTAATGGTTTCCCCAGTTCCCTAACAGATGAATTCCCAATACAAGCTCGAAACACTCTATCTCCCTAAACTATATGCAACCCGAGCAATCAGGTTCGATGTTGTGGGATCACATATGGTTTCTCCATAGTCTGACATGTGGGTTGTAAAACTGTGATACATCCCTATGTACTTTTTGTCTCCACACAGAATGAGAGGCTTTGTATTAAAGGATTCCAATGTCCATCATTTGACCAAAATAGCCATAGGACAAGACTTGACACATGTATGCTGCGTAGAGATCTCCCACTGCAGCAGCCTCTTGGAAAGCTGTGAGGGACAAGACACCTTCCGCTATGGTGAAGCATCTAAAAATTCCCTCGTAATACAAACCCCATCAAGTGTAAGATGGAAACTGGCCATGCATCATAAATATGTAATCCAGACCCACTCTTCGGTGGAGTTGTAGTACTCGGGGAGAGTTGGACACATCATAGAGATGTTTTCACGCATAAGGATATGGGCGTAGTTTATAAAATCTTCATGGATGGCTATCAAAATTATGGTTTCTAAGGAGTCATTGGGAAGAGAAAAAAGATTAGTACCTTTGTTTTCCATCTGAAAATTATGAAAACTCATTTTTAGTAATGCTGACGTATATTTTTCATTGTTTCAGTTCGGTATTTTCAGAGTTATCCAAATCTAATCCTTTGATACCATCTCTGAAGACCCGACCCCAAAAAAACCAGGATTCGGTGCCTTCTGAACATAATGTGTCATTTTAAAACAGAAACATGCACTGATAAACACACATCACGTCCCATACAAAGGATCAAGTTCAGTTTGGGCTCTGGGAAACCAGTAACTTCAGAAATGGTTCATCTAATAAAAGTTGTTACCTAAAAATTTAAAATTCAAAATGTAGGGTGAGCATAAGAATGCCTAGTAAGGGGTATAAAAACCCAATGAAAATTTCAAAAGAATTTTTCACAAACTGTTCCAAAGAACATTCTCTTATAGAAAACTCTAACACATGTAACATAACCTAAAAGTGCTCATCTAATATTTTCACGGAATACATGAATTAATTTGGACATTTTCAAAATGGGGTAGTAAAAGATATCTTGAACAAGTATGACGTATGAATGGTTAAGCACAAATTAAACAGTTAAGAGTAATACTTAATCATATTTGAGTGTGACGGAAAAAACATCAATTTCATATGTAGGTTACTATTTTACATGAATCATGCCCCAAACGTTTACTTGTGAAATCAATATGAACGTGATAAAAAATAAGGGAAAGAGTAGTGAAAGAATAGGAATATCATCTTGAAAAAACTTGTATCATGACTTGAATATGTGGCTTCAACATTTCATTTAGACATTCATGAACATATCACCGAGGTCTATCCACAAGCTGTCAATAAAGCAAAATTACCGAGGTTATTCACCAGGGTATCTTGAAGCTTGTGATCTCTAGAGATTAATTCATTACCCAATGCATTGGAGCGCTACCAGGGTGCACCCTTAATATGTATTTACATTCATGTGAGCCACACAAATCAATACTTTACTTAAACGGGGTTGTATATTCAAGATGTCCCATAGCACCTTGAATAGTTCATTCATAGTTGGTCATAGTAGTTGAATTTACATATCTTATAAGTGAGACATGCATCTAGATGATCAAAAACTAAGCTAATAATCATATGATCGTTATTAAAAGGAAAGAAAAAAGGAATATTATGGCACATACATTGCCATCTACGGTACTGAAAGAACATAAAACTAGAATTTATCACATGCAAGTTTGTTCTTGAAATTCTAAAATTTTATCATCCAATTAATTAATAGGTGAACCAAAAATCTCAAGTAGGGTTTTGAGCATGCACATGCTAAAACATTCAATATTGTTAAGCGTTTTCATAATACTGAATAATTTCCATGATAGAAAGCATGAATCATTACCATAAGAAACATCATTTAAAAGATAGGGAAAACAAATAAGTTATTCATAAATGTGGATATAAGTTTTTTTTATCACCCTATTTATTATGTATTTAAAACTCCACCTAAACATAAGATTTAATGTGTTAGGACCTTAACAACTGAAATCAAGGATCAGGAAAAATAAAATATGTGTATGTACCTGAACTCAAACTGAATGATTGGCACACCCATTTTTGTTAATCCCTTATGAATATTAGTTCATCAACGTTTTAAATTGGGCAGGTCATTCCCTTAGTCATAAAAATTCGTTTATGAAATCCTACAAAAAAATTATTTTATAAAAACCCGATCATATATATAACATTTTAAAAATTTATTTATTATTTAAATATGAAATTAAGCGTATGTGAATATGTGTAGTGCCTGAACAATTATACACAAACTTTGCACATATAATCGAAGTAGAATGGTCATGCCCATTTCTGCATATAACCGACCTATATACATATAACCAAAAGTATATATGTATTTTCAAAACAACAAAATGAGGCCAGGTATAATCATTACAATCTATAAGATGTTTGAATGCAAGAGAACCTGAAGGCCTAGGTTCAACTTTTAAGTACGTTTGGACTGAACCGTAAAGTTAAATATATATATATAAATATATATATTCAAATATATAATAGTATATATTCTCAAATAATCCAAACAAGGGAAAAATAAAAACCCTTACTTTTAAAACTAGGGAAATGAGGACTTCAGGGAGGGTTGGTTGGGCTCCATGGAGACATGATCAAGAGAGAAGAATCGAGAGGTCTCAGTTATTTATATACAAAAGATCACACACCACCTTGCACGCAAAAACGTACCCACTTGAATTCCATTTAATGGGGGGTGTTGTGCTTGAAGAAAACGAGGAGACATGGGGGTACCCGGTAGTCAGAGGTGAAGAAAACGAGGGGTGTTCCATAGGGTAGGGTTACTGGTGTAACCCATGTGTGGAGGAAAATGAAGACGCGGCTAGGGGAAATGTCGTGAAAAAACGGACGGTCCAGATCAATCCCAACATCGATCCATAGGATGAGATGCGTCCGTTTTTTTAAAATAATTGAGCAGCTTAGATTAGATCTTAGTTTCATCGGACGGTCAATGTTTGACGTGGAAATTTAAAAACCACGAACGGCCAGGATTATATCATATCAGATCGAATAGTAGAAAAAGACCATGGAGAGAGACATGGTCGCTGAGAGTCGAGCGTGGGATTGAAAACAATGGCCCAGATCACACGCGGCGCGATCCAAAGGTCCAGATCACGTTTTTCCCAGCAAACTGCTTCCCATATTGAAACAAAGAGTTGTTTTCGCCTCCCTCAGAACCCCGAGCCTCACAACGAGTGCTTAGAAATCACACAACACCCACGAAGGGGGCCCTATAAACGGGCTCCCACCCGCATGCCTTGGCCTACCAAGACCCCACCACAGCTTCACGCTCACAATGGTGTGCCTATGCACTCTAGGTCGCTCCCAGGCACCCTTTGGGGAACCTTTGCTCGAGCTCGGGCCGACCTTGGCTTGGGGATGAGGGTCAGGCTCAGCCACTTCGTGTGAGGTTCCTCCCTCGGCCCTATCCAAAAAGGGATGGCCCTAGTGGGCCAATTTCTTTTGAAAAATTTACACTAAAACACATTTTCAGAAGAGGAAACAATCCATTTATTAAAACTATATATAATTTTATATTCTTAAACATTAATGAATACAATGGTCGAAACAATTTTCTATAAAACCAAACCATACGGTTTCCTAAAACTCAAAATCTAGAAGATGGTGCTTCCCATTCTGTTGACTCCCAGCATGGTTTTTATGATCGTTGTGGTGATGTTTTTTGATTTAGTTGACTCGTACGATCTCCTTTACTTACTGGGCCTCGTTGTGGTGATTGAGGGTCTTCCAGTAGTTCTGATAGGGTTTTTAATATGTATATTTGGTTAACATGATTACTCTTTTGATCTCAGTGTATTGTAGACACTACAATGTTCTTATTTAAATAAAGATCCTTATGTTTGTCCTTTAAATATTTGTTTGGTTAAAAGGGATTTAACAAAATTAAATGTATAATATCATCATTATATGATACCCAAAATTCGAGGTGTTACACATTGTTTTTTTACCTGTCATAATATTCATTTTCATTTAATTTTTTGTTTTTTTATATGTTGGATTTCGGTATTATTGAGGTTGAGCTTGTTTTATTAGTTCATTTGGGCCTTTTGTTCAGTTTATACATTTGGTATGTGCCATTAGCCTTGGTCCACATTCTCATTTGATCAATGCCATCCTCATACCTGATGTTTGTCCAATGATCCTTATGATCCTATGGTTTTCTATTCCTCCCTTTTTTTCATTCTTCATGAAATGGATTGTCTTGATCTATGGGTAACCCTTGATAGCTTATCCTCTAATGTCATATGTCATTATTTTGTTGTTTACATGGTTATGTTGCAACACTTATCTAGATTTTTCATATCCTTGGTTATATAATCTAATATTCCTCTACCCCTACTAGAATGACTCATCGATTTCGAATCTAACTATCCAATTGAGGGAGATTTAGTTGGGCGAAAAATCTCCATGGTTTTGGGAGCTCTAGTTTTCCTTGAGGGAGAAGATTAGATGAAGGAGGACTGGTGGGATTCCTTGACTTACCGAAGAAGAAATAGTTATCTAGATATGTTTTTATAATATTCATCTATTCTTGGTGAGGAGTTCTAATGATGTTCTAGTGTTCCTTGGTGTTCATTTTACCTAGATGGATATGATGATTATATAGGAGTACAATCTTGATGACCCTAACAACAAGACCTAATTACAAAGAGGCTCTATGAAAACACATAGGAGATATTTATCCCTATTAAGGGGACTTAGTATGGTATTCTTCTTCTTTTCTATCAGTTATTTATTCCTTGTATTTGATTATTCATTGGTTCTATGATGCGTGTGTTGTTTGAGTTTTTCCAAGGTGCGCAGTATATGATGAATCCCCAACATGGTTCTACTGTGAGTCCAAGCATTTCAGAAGCCTGAACGTTTGATATCTTCCTCATGTGCCTTTTTCTTATATGGTTATGTTTCACTATTTATCACATATCTTTTATAATCCCATTTTTTTCATAGTGAAATCTTGGTACGCCTCCACCATGCATATAGGCCAAATAGATAAATAATGTATAAAACCTATGGTCCTCTTTATGATTTGATTACTACTTTATGTCAATCATTTCTATTGATCATCTCACTTATGTTTGAGTCTATTATCTGTAATAGTTCTTGGTACTTATCAGTATTAATATCATACTGGTTATATATATTCTCATCATCATGTTATCTAATGTAAATGTTTACATGATTTGGTAATTTTTATTCTCTCGTTCTTTGTTTATGGTTTGTTAGAATCAGCATGTTACACTTCCAATTATGATAAATCATTACAAGACTTGTATTATTCATGTTTTATATATTCTTCCTACTATTTATATAATTATAAACATGTTAAATTTTTGTTCTGTAATTTTGAGAAACAAAATTATACCCATACAACTCAATTACTCTATTGAAAGTGGGCTACCTCATAGCACATCCCGAATTTTTTTATAGAATCCGATAAAATAATATTTAGTAAAGCTTCTATTGGGATCAAATATTATTGTCCCTTTCATGATGTGATAATTGTGAGATAAAAGTAAAGTAAAAATGAATAAAAAATGAACAATAGATGTAACACAGAAAACCCCACAAATAAAGAGGTGTAAAAACCCATAGAAAAATAGAATGATATCACTATGGTAAAAGAGGATAAACACACTCTCTTTCTATTATAAGGAAAATATCCATGTAATTAACTCTCTTGAGTAATGTATAATTCACCTCACAAAATACAACACTCAAAATGTTGAAATAGAAAGCTCAATACTTGAGGTGATGAGCTAAAACCGTTAAATCGACTTCCCTTTTATAGGCAACACCATTACTTGATCTTCCACATCTATTTAACTCCATGGGATAGTTTTTCCACCCATCCCACTAACCACACTAGCCCCCTTTGAAAAATTCCAGGGGTGAAACTGTTTGTGAGAAACAAATGCCAATATAAATCACACTTGGATATCTGATTGGGAACTAATAATATTTCCACAAATCTTTTCTATCTTACAACCATGTTTCTCTTATATCTAGGATTGCGATTGAGTTTTTTTACTATATTAACTTAACAAAGTTAATAAACTTCATCATAAAATTAACCAAATTTTCTTCTATATAAATTTTCTGCATATTCACTTTTCCTTCCACCACCACATCTTGAACAAAGTGATATTGTACGATAATGTTCATTATCTTCGAATGAAAAGATAGATTCCTTTTAATTTTCAAGGTGATATGATTTTCACAAAACAATTGGGTATACTTCTGTCATTTTCCGGGATCCTCTAGAAACCTTCACATCTAAATCACTTCTTTGCAAGCCTATGTAGTTTTCATGTACTCTACCTTAGTCGTGGATAAATATATAACAGACTACTACTTTGAATTCCAGCTCAAAACTCATCCTATAAAATTAAACACATAACCCAAAGTGTATTTTCATTGGTCATAATCACCTACAAAATCTGAATCTGCGTAGGCTCTAATAGTGAAATTTGATCCTTAATAACATAATACAACATATAAGATCTCCTTGATGTATCTAAGGGTTTTCTTTAATATGTTCCAATTCTCCTGTATTTAATTCTCCAAATACCAACTAACTTCTCCCACTACATGTGCAATTTCTAGTCTGATATAAACCATCGATAATATCATACTACCCACTGCTGGTGCATAAGGTAATTGAGACATCTCCATCCTCTATACTTCACTATTATCACTTTTAGGGTTCATCATAGAGGATAATATAAAATTAATAGTAAGTGGGGTAAATATAGGCTTATAATGTCACATGTGAAATAATTTCAAGATATTCCTCATGAAATTATTTTTTGATAGCTAAATCATACCCCTATTTCTATCTCATTAAATGAATACCCCAAGATATTATTTTTTGGTCTTAATTCCTTCATATCATACTCCCATGAGAACTATCTACATGTCAACCACATAAAATAGAAGAATGATAAAATCATTAACATATGAACCCATGAAATATGCACAAGTATCTGAATGAAGTATTTTGTGTACAATAATCATGTTATAGAAATAAAATCTCTTGTACTAACACCTTGGTTCCTGCTTAATACCATAAAAAGTTTTTCTCAACCTAAACACCATGTTCACTTTTCTTTATTTTGAAAAACATTACGATTATAGAATATATATTTATTTATAAAGATCACCATGTAGAAAATATCTATTCACATCTAGCTACTCTAGAGTTAAACTATATATTGCACACATCCCCATAAATATCTGAACAGTCGTTATTCTAACAGTGGGAGAAAATAATTCCTTGAAATCAATAACTTATCTCTATGCATATCCTTTGACCATCAGTCTTCCATGAAATCTTTACAATTATTCCCTTTCATCCCAATTGATCTTAATGAACCTGTTTTAACTGATAGTCATCCTTCTATGAGGTAATGGATCAATATCTCAAGTCTTGTTCTTGTAAATGGCATCAAGTTTCTCCTGAATTGCTTCCATCCATGTGGATATTTCTAAACTCCACAGCACATCCAAAAAATAATAAGTATTACCATCCTCCATCAATATGTAGTACACAATATTTCTCTCAGTGATAAATTCTATGTTCCATATTGGTTCTCCTTTATCATGAGTTGATCGTCATAGTCCAAAATCAATCATAACTTGATCATCATTCCCCTCAAAGGAAATTGGATCTTCTATGGATTCTTCCTCCACCCCAACTATTATAGTATTTCTGTCCTCTTTCTTAATGTCCCCATTAATCGTCACATGAACCTTATCTTCTAGAAATATAACATCCATGCTGATGATAAGTCTATGGGTTGTGGGGTCCCACATATGATACCCCTTCACACCATCAACCTATCCTAAGAATATACATTCATTGGACCTCGAATCCAACTTCAATCTTTCCTGATCAATAAACAATACAGATAGATAACCTCCATAAGTATGTAACCAAGCATAGTCAGTAGGTTTAACACTCCACATATTCATTAGTGTTTTCATATCAATCGTCACAAAAGTAAATCGATTGATCACATAACATTTTATCTTCATTAATTTATCCCATAACTACTTGAAAATTCCTATAGTCTTTAATATCTCCCTTGTTCTATTCAACAAGTTTGTTTTCACCCACATTTGCACTCCATTTTTTTTAGGAGTGTATGACACCATGAATTGTCTCTTGATTCCTTCTCATTGAAAAAAAAGTATCAAAATCCTCATTTGAATGTTTTCCACCACTGTCAATCCTCAAACACTTGATGTTATTTCAAGATTACATCTTCATCCATGCTTTGAATGTTTTGAAAACATTAAAAACACTTTATTTCATCTTGATTTGGTACACCAAACATCTCATGAAATAATCATCAGGGAATTTTACAAAGCACATTTCTCTTCCCCAGGATATAAATAGTGCTTTCCAAATATTGGAATGGATCAACTCTAATATATCATTGCTCCTCATTATCGGCATCACAAAATTAAACCAATGTTGGTTGAAAAAATCATAATGCTCCCAAAATGGAAAGGATACCTTTGTAATTTATGAAGAAACTTATGTTCAGTAAGAATCTTCAATATTCATTGAAACATAAGACCAAGCTTTTGATACCATGAATTCCTCAATGCTTTTGTTGAGGTAGTTAACAAAAAAACTATTGTAATTTCTCAAAAATTCCATATATTTTTTTTAATTATATGGAATTATTTCAAGACAGAAAAATCTAACGGCGCACAATTATGAGGCCCAGGCTGCCCAGAATGATCCGTCGAAGTTTTGTTAAGCTTTAATTAGCACATGTAAGTAGTTTTCCCGAAAATTTGATATAATTCATAAATGGTTACTCAAATTAAAAATATGAGGGAATTGTTGTTCTTAGAATGGCAGGTTTACCTTAGGAACGACTTATGTTTAGTCAGTGCAGGCCTCCTGTGAGAAAACCTAAAAATGGCATAACCGAAAATAAAATAATTAAATAAAATTATTTTATTTTTCAAATGCTTATAACTCATGAATGGTAAGTCAGATTAAAAATCTAAGACCACCACTAAGCTTGTGAGGGATGTCTCTCTTTAGGATGATACTAACTTTGGATGGCGCGGGCCACCAGTTAAAGTTAATTTTTGTTTGTAAATAAAATAATTAAGTGACAATTATTTTATTGTAAAATCTATAACTTTTAAATGGTAACTCAGATTGGAAATCTGAGAGTAACGTTGGGTTCGTTGGGGCGTGTTTCAATTAGGTAGATCCAAACCTCAACCGACGCGGGTTGAGGGTGACTGTTAATAATTTTACAAACTTTTTTTGGGTACGTTCAGTAAATGCGTGAGTGGTATTTTCTAACTTTTGAACTGTTGTTCGGTTTAAAACCATGAGGGCATCATTATACCCGCAACACCGAGATTCGCATAAGAGAGGTATAACCTTGATTGTAGTAGGTCGGGTGAAAATGTTATTTTTGTGGACTTTTGAATGATTAATAAAATAACATGTTTTGTTATTTTATTTTCATTCTTTCCTCCAACGGACGAACGATGCTGGCGGGACCTACAATGTGTCAAGACAAAAAAATGTCTTAACTCTTTTTTTCTTGTAACCACACCATTGGAAGTTCGGGAGGTTCATTAATTAAATGTACCTCATTAATTCCCCGAGCGTTATACACTCATTCTCCTCTCCAATTTATATAGAGCTCCGGGAGGGGTGTTGGCACGACTTCACAAAATGATGAAGCTCTGGGAATGTACCACAACGCCAACCACCAGGAGGACAACACTGGTTCCAACAAGCAGTGACGAGCGCCACCGAGTCATGAACCGATGACAACGATAAAGGGGGTTCCATCGATCGTCATCAGCAGACGTCTCTTACATGTTGAAGGTTATTTTAGTTTGTGCGTTTTTGTTTCCCTCTTCCACATTCTTGATATTATACAAAGAACATGGGTCAACCGAATAACGGGTGGACCCGTGATTCATCTGTATTTGTGGGAGGTTATTTCGGGGAATCTTGTTGGATTAATCTTGTGTTCAATACAAATTTTTATTAAACTCCCTTAATATCCTTCATATTGAGAGATAACATGGAGGGTGCGGGCCTAACAAACCCGGCCCAAACCCTCCGCTATCTTTCTTTCATTGAACCGCCTCAGAAGGTCGTGAACACGTCGACGTACGCCGCAAGAGGAGGGTCACGGCTCGTCTACTGCAGCGAAAGGAGGAGGCGGCTTGCACGACGGCCGGCCAAGGGAAGGAACGTGACGCAACCGCTGTGCCGCCGACGAATTGAAGCTGCAGCCGAGGCCGAACCCACCTCCGGAGGGTTCTGCGGCGCCCACACAGTGACGCCGCCTCACCAACCGAATAGCCTTCGGGTCTTTCTGGAATCCGGGTGACCGGAGGGTTACAGCACCCACCCGCCCCCT
Organism: Viscum album; assembly: GCA_963277665.1. Taxonomy (NCBI): domain Eukaryota; kingdom Viridiplantae; phylum Streptophyta; class Magnoliopsida; order Santalales; family Viscaceae; genus Viscum; species Viscum album. The sequence continues at coordinate 943,313,393 of OY728148.1, forward strand.
GAATCGGACTGAACTGGGCCGCAGCCCTCAGAGCGGGCCGCTTCCCTCGAGTCCGGGGGCCGCCCTCAATCCGGGTCGCCGCCCTCAGACCGGGCTACCGTCCACAAGTTGGGCCACTTCCCTCAGACCGAACTTCCTCCCTCGGAGAGGGCCACCTCCCTCGCACTGGGCCCCCAACCTCGCACCAAGACCCTTCCATCGGAGTGGGCTAATGCACTCAAATCGGGCCGCCGCCCTCAAACCAGGTTTCCACCCTTGAAGCGGGCTGCCTCCTCAGAACAGGTCGCCGCCCCATGTGGGTCGGGCTATCCCTTTGCGGGCCGCCCCCATGGGGGCTGCCCCCCTTGCGGGTTAGTCCAAACATAATCCCATAGGGCCTAGTCCACCCCGACCCATCCAAGAGCAAGTCGGGCCGGGTCGGTCCGACTAGGTCAGACCGGACACTAGAACACTTAAAGGAACATATCCTAAGAACCGGACGTCAGTTTGACGAACCGTCTACAGCGTTGGGATCCTTGGATCAAGACGGTCCTTTTACTATTCTCCAATTGAGGTTTTTAGATATTTGAAGTATGGACAGGTTGGATCGAACCTGAATCCAACCGGGCCCTCGAAGCTAAAATGCTTATAAGTCACAGATCGTGCATAAGATTGGTGTGCCGTCTATCGCGTTGGAACCCTTACGACATGGAAGTCCTTTGAGTTATTCCTTTGTGGATCTTAGTGGTGGATGAGGTATGACCGATATCTTGAGGGGCAGATTCTTCGGAACATGGGCGTACTGGCACAACTACAAAAATGGGCCTTATCAGCGCTCAAAATGGGTTTTATCAGTTCTAAAAAAGCGTTGTATAACTCGGAGATGATATAGAGTGGTCCCCTTTATCAGTGATTTTTTAGCACTGGTAAAGGTAGCTTTTATCAGTGCTAAAAATTGATGATAACTGTTTATTTTATCTACACATTTTTAGCACTGATAAATGATTCTTTTATAAGCACTAAAAAAGTGCTGATAAAAGCCATGTCTGCACCAAAAAAAATATCTGCAGCAGCACACCCAAACAGCACCTACAATTATTTCAGCATCTCAATTTGCAATCCTATAAAAAATTAACACATAAATCATATGATAATTACACCAAGTATACCCATACACCATTAACACATAATTCATAAGTTAATTAAATACATGAAGAGTTCATTTTAGAATTCAAGGGGTTGGGGTGGTTGTTCAGGGGTTTTGGGTGGCTGTCCACGGTGGGTATGGGGTGTCCGGGGGGATGGGGGTGTCCAAGGGGGTGGGGTAGTCCGGGAGGTTGGGGGCTATCCAAGGAGGGTGTTGGTGTCAAGGGGGGTGGGGTGTCTAGGTGGTTGGGTGGTGTCCAGGGGGGTCCATGTGATGGGGGGCTTTCTAGGGGGTGGGCTAGTGTCCAGGGTGTTTGGGGGGGCTATCTAGGAGGTGGGTGGGGTGTTCGGGGGGTGGGAGCGGTCCGGGAGGTTGGTGGGGATATCCAAGGGGAGTGGGGTGGTGTCCAGGAGGGTGGGATGGGGGAGTTCGGGGGGATCGGCATGTCCAAGGGTGGGGTGTCCAGGGGAGTGGGGGCTGTCCAGGGTGTTGGTAGGGCTTTCCATGCGGGGTGGGGTGGTGTCCAAGGAGGGGGTGTTCAGGTGGGGGGGGGGGGGGCTGTCTATGGGGTGTTCATGGGGTTGGGCTGGTGTTCAGGGTGTCGGAGGGCTTTCTAGGGGGTGGGGGATGTCTGAGGGGGGTCCAGGGGGTTGGTGGGCTGTCCAAGGGTGGTGGGACGGTGTCTGGGAGGGTGGGGATTGTCTTCCATGGGTGGTGGTGTCCATGGGGGTTGGGTGTACGTAGGTGGTAAGGTGTTGTCAAGGAGGGGTGGGGTGTCATCTAGGGGGGTGGTGGTTGTCCAGGGGTGGGGGTGTCTGGGGGGTTGGGGGGCTGTCCGAGGTGGGGGGAGGGGGGGGGGGGCTGTCCATGGGCGTGTCCAGGGAGGGTAGGGTGTCCAGGGGGTTGAGGGGGCATTCAAGGGGGTTGAGGGGCTTTCCAGGGGGTGGGGGTGTCCAGAGGGGTGGGGTGTCCAGGGGGTGGGTTGGTGTCCAGGGGGTGGGGCGGTCCAGGGAGTTGGTGGGGTTGACTCTTACACGTCACAAAGGACCCATGGATCATTCACACAAAGTATCAAGACAATTCGAATGCGTTTGGTCAAATTTCCGTAGTTCAGTTGTTGTTTTCACTTAAAAATTTGTCCATTTCAAACAAAAGTGATACCCTTTGAGTGATACTGGCCACACCATGCCTCAGATTGAGGCAGGGATAACTCGTTCACATAAAAAGGACTCTTGGATCATTATCCTAAAGGATCAAGACAATCAGAATGTGTTTGGTCGAATTTTCGTATGTCAGTTGTTTTTTTCACTAAAAAATATGTCCATTTTAAAAAAAGTGAGACCCTTTGAGTGGTAACGGCCACACCGTGCCTCCTATTGAGGCATGGATGACTCATGCACATCCCCAACGCACATGTGGATTGTTATCTTCAAGGATCAACACAATATGAATTTCGTTTTGTTAGATTTCCATAGTCCAGTTGTTGTTTTCACTTAAAAATCGGTCCAATTTAAACAGAAGAGGGTCCTTTTGAGTGGTACCAGCAACAATTTGCCTCAGATTGAGATGGGGATGACTCCTGAACGTCCCCAATGCAACCATGGATCAATCTCTTAAAGGATCAAGACAATATGAAGGAATTTGGTTTGATTTCCATAAGTCAGTTTTTGTTTTCACTTTAAAATTTTTCCATTTCAAACAAAAGAGAGACCCTTTGAATGGTACCAGCCACACCGTGCCTCGGATTGAGGCGGGGATGACTCATGCACATCACAAAGGACCCGTGGATCATTCTCAGAATGGATCAAGACAATCTGAATGCGTTTGGTAAGATTTCCGTAGGTCAGTTTTTTTCACTTAAAAATATGTCCATTTTTAACAAAAGAGAGACCCTTTGAGTGGTACCAGCTACACTGTGCCTTGGATTGAGTTATGGTTTACTCTAACAGATCAAAAAGGGCACATTAATCTTTCTCATAAAATATCAAGAAAATATGAATGTGTTTGGTCGGATTTTCATAGGTCAATTGTTGTTTTCACTTAAAATTGGGTCCAATTTAAATAGAAGAGAGACCCTTTGAGTGGTACTTGCCACACTGTTCCTCTGATTGATATGGGGATGACTCTTACACGTCAAAAATGACCCTTGGATCATTCTCCTAAAATATCAAGACAATACTAATGCGTTTGGTTGAATTTCTATAGGATAGTTTTTGTTTTCACTTAAAAATTTGTCCATTTCAAACAAATGTGAGACACTTTGAGCGGTACCGGCCACACCGTGCCTCAGATTGAAGCTATAATGACTTGTGTATGTCCCCAACACACTCATGTATCGTTATCTTAAAGTATCAAGACAATCTGAATGTTTTGGTTGAATTTCCATCGGTCAATAGTTGTTTCCACTTAAAAATTTGTCTATTTCAAACAAAAGTGAGACCCTTTGAGTAGTACTAGCCACACCGTGCCTCAGATTGAGGCAGGGATGACTCTTGCACGTCCTAAAGGACCCTTGGATTGTTATAATAATGGATCAAGACAATAATAATGTGTTTTGTCTAATTTCCATAGGTCAGTTGTTGTTTTCACTTAAAAATATGTCCATTTGAAACAAAAGTGAGATCCTTTGAGTGGTACCGGCCACACCGTGGCTAGGAATGAGAAGGATATGACTCATGCACGTCTCCAATGCACTCGTGGATCATTTTCCTAATGTATCAACACAATCTAAATGCGTTTGGTAAGATTTCCGTAGGTCAGTTGTTGTTTTCACTTAAAAATCAGTACAATTTAAACAGAAGAGAGACCCTTTGAGTGGTACCGGCCACACCGTGCCTCGGATTGAGGTGCGGATGACTCTTGAACGTCCCCAACGCACCCATGTATCATTTTCTTAAAGGATAAAGACAATCCGAATGTTTTTGGTAAGATTTCCGTTAGTCAGTTGTTGTTTTCACTTAAAATTGTGTCCATTTTAAAGAAAAGAGAGACCATTTGAGTGGTACTGGACACACCATGCCTCATATTGATGCGGGGATGACTCATTCATGTCAAAAATGATCTTTGGATCATTCCCATAAAGGATCAAGGCAATACAAATGCATTTGGTTGGACTTCCGTAGGTCTGTTGTTGTTTTCACTTAAAATTTTGTCCATTTTAAACAAAAGAAAGACCCTTTGAGTGGTACCGTTCAAACTGAAGCTCATATTGAGTCAAGGATGACTCATTAACGTCACAAAGGAACAGTTTATTGTTCTCATAAAAGATCAAGACAATCCTAATGTGTTTGGTCAGATTTCCATAGGTCAGTTGTTGTTTTCACTTAAAAATATGTTCATTTTAAACAGAAGAGAGACCCTTTGAGTGGTATCGGCCACACCGTGCCTCGGATTGATTTTGGGTTGACTCTTACACATAAAAAAGGTTCCATGTATCTTTCTTATAATTGATCAAGACAATATGAATGTGTTTGGTCAGATTCTCGTAGGTCAGTTGTTGTTTTAACTTAGAATTGTGTCCAATTTAAATAGAAGAGAGACCCTTTGAGTGGTACCGGCCACACCGTGCCTCAGATTGAGGTGGGTATGACTCTTACACATCAAAAATAATCCTTGGATTGTACTCATAAAATATCAAAACAATCTTAATTCGTTTGGTTTAATTTCCGTAGGTCAGTTCTTGTTTTCACTTAAAATTGTGTCCAATTTAAACAGAAGAGAGACCCTTTGAGTGGTATCGGCCACACCATGCCTCAGATTGAGGCGAGGATGACTCTTTCATGTCACAATGGACCTGTGGATCATTCTCTTAAAATATAAAGACAATCCTAATGCGTTTGGTCTAATTTTCGTAGGTCAGTTGTTGTTTTCACTTAACAGTTTGTCCATTTTAAACCAAAGTGAGACCCTTTGAGTGGTACCGGCCACAATGTCACTCAGATTGAGGCTGGGATGACTCTTTCATGTCCCAATGTTCCAATGGATCGTTCTCTTAAAGGATCAACACAATACGAATGAATTTGGTTAGATTTCGGTAGGTCATTTGTTGTTTTCACTTAAAAATATGTCCAATTTAAACACAAGTGAGATCCTTTGAGTGGTACCGGCCACACCGTGCCTTGGATTGAGGTGAGGATGACTCATTCACATCCCAAATTTACCCTTTTATCGTTCTCTTAAGGGATCAACACAATTTTAATGTTTTTGGTTGTATTTCCATAGATCAGTTGTTGTTTTCACTTAAAAATCAGTCCAATTTAAACAGAAGAGAGACCCTTGGAGTGGTACCGGCCACACCGTGCCTTAGATTGACAGGGGATGACTCTTGCACATCCCCAACGCACCCGTGGATTGTTATCTTAATGGATAAAGTCTATCCAAATGCGTTTGGTTGGATTTTCGTAGGTCAGTTGTTGTTTTCAATTAAAATTTTGTCCATTTCAAACAAAAAAGAGACCCTTTGAGTGGTACCAGCCACACCATGCCTCAGATTGAGGTGGGGGTGACTCGTGCACATCAAAAAGGACCCTTGGATCATTCTCATAAAGGATCAAGACAATCTGAATGCGTTTGGTCAGATTTTTGTAGGTCAGTTGTTGTTTTCACTTAAAAATCTGTCCATTTTTAACCGAAGATTGGCCATTTGAGTGGTACTGGCCACACCATGGCTCAGATTGAGGCAGGGATGACTCATGAACGTCCCCCATGCACCCATGGATCGTTATCTTAAAGGATCATGACAATCTGAATGTGTTTGGTCGAATTTCCATAGGTCAGTTGTTGTTTTCACTTAAAATTGTGTCCATTTCAAACAAAAAAGAGACCCTTTAGTGGTACTGACCACACCGTTCCTCATATTGAGGTGGGGATGACTCGTGTACATCACATAGGACTCATGGATTTTTCTCCTAAAGTATCAAGACAATACGAATGCATTTGGTCAAATTTTCGTAGGTCAGTAGTTGTTTTCACTTAAAAATATGTCCATTTTAAACAAAAGTGAGATCCTATGAGTGGTACCGGCCACACCGTGCCTCTGATTGAGGTAGTGATGACTCACTCACGTCTCAAATGCACCCATGGATTGTTCTCTTAAAGGATCAACACAATCAGAATGTGTTTGGTGAGATTTCCGAATGTCAGTTTTTGTTTTCACTTAAATATTTGTCCAATTTAAACCGAAGAGAGACCCATTGAGTGGTATCGACCACACCGTGCCTCAGATTGAGGCGGGGATGACTCGTGAATGTCCACAATGCACCCGCGGATCACTCTCTTAAAAGGATCAAGACAATCCAAATGTGTTCGGTCAGTGTTTTGTAGTTTAGTTGTTGTTTTCACTTAGAAATCTGTCCATTTAAAAAAAAGAAAGGCCTTTTGAGTGGTTCATCATTCTTGCATGTTGTTGGTGTATATCATCTTTTAAAATTGGAAATTGACTCATTAGAGAAAGTGTGTTTTATTTAATTACAATTACAATATTCCAACGAACATTTACATACAATAATTCTTCATCTTTTGATCCCCCAAACCCCTCTCAAAAATTACCGCCATTTGTACATGTCCCCAAGTCAGATCATCATCTTATTTCTGTAAAATCTGTCATCAGGTATGCGGACCACTCATTTCTAAACATATCTATATTGTTATGTGAGTACGAGGCTTTTCTTCAGTCAGAGTAGTACTAAAAAATATAAAAATATAGAATTAATAAATAAATTAAATGAAGTAGTCATTTTTTTAAAATACCTCTTTAGGGATGCTTGTTTCTTGATGAAAAATGTTCTCCTTCATAAATTTACAAACATAATAACCGCAATCATTATCGTTTTTTTGTTTTGGGCACTGCAAAAAAAAAGATCATTATAAGATTAAGAAACTTATATTGAGTTGTGTTTGGATAGTGAAATTTTATTATATATACCCTGATATTTGTCCAGACATAGTACTTACTCGCCTACTTATGCTTAGCCCCTGTCCTTATTCCTTTTTTAGATGATAATTATACACTTCCCTATCATAACAGAATCCCTAGTAAAAGATAATATAAATTATATTTCTTGATTTTTAGACCTAAAACGTAGGATGTAGTGTCTTAAAGATTAACAACCTCCATCATGTGTGGTCAGTTTGATGGATTTCCTTGCTTTGAATCTAGAAAATAAATCTTTGGAGTATCCAAGTTCACCGCAATTAGTATTGAATTTTGCCTAAAAACACAAATAAGAATAAGGAATAAAAGAAGTCAAAATATAATTGATATGATTTAATCATTGATTTTTACCCCTACAGGGTTGGTATTAATAAGAGTCTGTTATCTATAATCTTTCTTTCAAATGTTTTAAGCAAGTCGTTCAGTATTTCATTCTTTTTTTATTGATCTATTTTCCTCAGATGTGATGATGTGGGATGAGGACTAACGAGTCTAAATCTTGTCTCATGTGAAAATTACTTCAACTGTTTTTCATATATACATTTTTCAACAATAAAAAATGCATTTAGTCATAATTTTCACATTTGATGAGCTTTTAGAAAATCAAATCACGGAAACGTACCTCATATATATATTTACAATTGTGATGCCTAGCCAACCGTTTTCAAGGATCTCGTTTACATATTCAACAGCAATAAAATATTGAAATTCCACACTGTATATATTCTCTTCGAAAACCACTATATGACTACTACCACCTATTAGCGTCATATCCACATTGAGTCTTTAATTCTGGTAAATGTGGATAGAGAACAGGTGGTGTTATTATGCTTTCAGTAGCTCCTTGGGATCGGTTGGTCAGTCCTTTAGATGGTTTTGAGTCGAGGTTGGTCTCCCCTTTCCCTTCCTCCGTCTATAATAACATTCATTGGTTTAAACCCTTTTTTCATTAATTGTTAAAGGTTTAGCTTGAAAAAAAAGAAATAAATTCCTCTTTGGCCACATGTACTCTAACAAATTGTGACGGCCATGCAATGAATGTCCCAATAGCCTTTTCGACCGTATAAATATCATCATCATCAAGTGGAATAGATAGCTCTGCATTTTTCTCATGAGCTACAATAGTCGTCACTTTTAGATGATCTTTCAGAAGTGGTCTATTATGCAGTGTGTCATCTGGGATGTTGAACATTATAGATCTCACTACAAGGTGATATGTAGGTGTTGACAGATATAAATCACAATCATTATAACCCTTTAGAAGATCAGTACAGGAAAAGTATCAGTGTTTTTCTGATTCACATTTCATGGGAACAATTATTAGAATATTGATTACCACGGCTAAGATAGCTCTTTGAGGGGAATGGATCACCTCAAATCTGGTGGGGGTGGGGTGGGATCTTCATGCGTTGGTTGTTCCTGAGTTGTGTCTTCTCCTTTCTTCCCACCCATAAAAGTTTCTATCAACTCTCCATGCCATTGCAATCATTCTTCAAGGGTTGCTAGTTTTTCGCTCATTTGTTTCAATGTTTTATCTCTATCAGCCGTTTTTTTCTTCTCAAAATATACTCGGGGTGTCACCCCAAACTCTGCATCCCTGACACGACTGTATTGTTCTGGATGCTTCAAATCCATCGATAATAGGTCTTCATCCACTACAGGAGTAGCTAATTCCTGTGACTTTTTGATATAGGAAAGTAACTAATTATTTTTATGTAATAGAAATTTAAAACAAATATTTTTATTGTCGTTTCATACTTACAAAAATTTCCCACACTTTTTGTGTGATCCCCTCTACTAGCTTCCCTTCATTATTAACATGTGCCTCCTTCCAAAGAACATGACATGGGATGGAAGTGTATTTTGTTTTAGACTTATCAATCTACATATAAACATAGAAAGATAATTATGATGTTGTTTGTTGGCACCTAACAATGTTACTATAAATTTAAAATACGTACCATTTTCTTTTCTAGTGAAGCGTACCCCATCCTTGATTTACGATAGGGGATATTGGTTTTGATGCATGTTCCATATTTTCTTTACAGAGTTGTTGTTTCATAAATGAAATATTGAAAATCAATGTGATGAATACATGTATCCTCAAACAACGTATTATCACCCACAATGTACCTGAAACTTCTCATCACCACGACAGCCAATAAATGCATCCCATGCTTCTTGGGATATCGGGTGGTCATAGACAATGGGTGGGTGTGGGTTTATTTTACCTTTAGAATCATTCTGGCGACATCTTGTTAAAATTGTGCGAAAACCTCGATGAATCTTTACTACAAGCCTTAGAACATAATCCTTGTGTGAATCGTCTACTATAAATGTATTCTGTAAGAGATTGAGAAGAGTAATACATTGTTTCATTATTTTATTTTCTAGTAAATTAAATAAATAAATTTATAATGTTACAATAATTTCTTCCCAGATCATAGCATTCAGCCCAGACACAACATGGTGCCATGAATCTATGTCAATTGGCACGTGTTGCCGAGTGACAACTCCAATGTAACTACTAAACACATCCTTGTTTGGATTCACATGTTAGACTCATGTATTCCATCCTACATCAAATTTAATGCCTTTTCTTTTCACCTTAATAACTTTGGCTAACACCGTCAAACTACGACGCACTTGTGTTTTATGCGACGTTGATCCTTCATTCCTGACCATTTCATCGATATCAACATCTTCTATATGTTCATCTGAAATGGTAGCAATGGAATGTGATGATGGTTGGTGGACCTCAACACTTGGAGAAGAAGGATCCACAGGTGCCACAACAGTAGGAGCAACATGAGTAGCAGTAGGAGCAGCAGGAGCAGTAACAGGAGTAGCAGCCGCTGCAGTAGCCATAACAACAGCTTGAGAGACTTGTTCAGCCTCAAGGATAGGAGCACCAGAATGTGAAGAAATCATTGTCTTCAAAATTGGTTGAATAGTTAATTTATATTACATAAATATTGTAATGATAATATAATAAATAATTTGATAACAAGTTTTATATTACAAAAAAATATAACCCTTTTACTGAACACTCATTATTTTTTTTCAAAGGATAAAGGGATTTGACACCTCTATCGATTATCCAAATACATTCATTGTGGTCTCCTGTAACATAAAAAAAATCATCTACATTGGGACCGCTCCGAAATGATTTTGACGTACCACTAAAAGTATCATCCTCAGCTGAATTTTCATCGAAACCTTCAGTAGTTTTTGACGCTAATAGAACAATCAACCACTTTTGGTTTGCGAGATCTGGAACATAAAAAACTTTTACTACTTGTGATTCCATTATAAACTATTCGTCTTTGTACCCTTCATTACTAAAATCAACATTCACAAATCCCCATTCATCAATTTTAACACCACTGTTATTATCAACCCATTTGAATTGAAAAATCTGTAATTGGAATGTCTTATAATAAAACTCCCATATTAGTTTGATAATGTCAAAGTATGACATATTTTCATAAATTTTATTTCTATCCTTACTACCAGAAACACGCATCACTTCATCCCCTAGTGTAACTCCACTATTTTGCATGGTACTATCTTCATCGTGTTCATTTGTATAGAATGTATAACCATTAATTACATAACCACTGTAATATAAAACATACACACCTTGTCCAGCGGCTAGCCATCGAAGTAATTTAGAAAATTAATTTGGACTTTCATCCAACTGCTTAAAAATATGGTCCCGTAATCAACATATAAACTGGTGATTATGTGTATTTGATAACCATTTTTTAGCCCTTGATGGATTCAACTGCCTAAGAATTTCTTTGTGAGTTTCAATATATGGAACAACCTCCCAACTGTTATGAAAAACATAATGGTGGGCCTGTTCCGGATCTGTAATGCGGATTGTCACAACGTCTCTTCCAAAAATTCCCTCACCCTCAATGTGTCCAGTGTGACAAGTTTTTGGGAGACCAATGTTTTATACATCAGATAGGTATTCGGTAAAAAATTCAATGGATTCCTCAAAAATATATCTCTCCACTATACAAACCTATGGCCGACTTCGATTTTTGACATACCCTTTCAAATTATTCTTATACCGTTCAACATGATACATCCATCTATAGTGCAGAGGACCACAAAATCGAATCTCTCGCACCAAGTGAATCATTAAATGAACCATCATATCAATGAATTTTAGCAGTAAGAACATTTATAATTCACATAATATGATGACAATTTATTTTTCAATAACTATCAATTTCACTGGGTCTAAAACATTGCTACATATAGCATTGAAAAAGAAACAATGTTTTCTTAACGTATGACGAACAATCTTGGAAAAAATTCAACTTAAAGCTATAGGAATTAGATCTTTCATCAAAACATGGCAGTCATGTGATTTCAAACCTTTTAACTTAAAATCATTCATTGACACAATGTTATTGATATTTGATGAATACCCCAATGGAACCTTTACATCATTAAAGATGTTTCAAAACTAGTATCTCTCCTCCCCAGAAAGTGTATAAGAAGATAGAGGAAGAAACATTCAATTTACACCCTTCATGGGAGCCAAATCTTCTCATATTCCCATGTCAACCACGTCCAACCTTGCCTTAATTCCATCCTTAGTTTTTCCAGGGGCATTTAGAAATATTCCGATTACATTATCACATTCATTTTTTCCACATTCATCACATCAAGAAAATGTCTGAAATAAAAACAATTCCAGTATGGAAATTCAAAAAAAAACTAATATCTTTTTCCAACCAATTTTTATAAGGTTTTTCGAAAATGGTTTACCAAAAATACTATTCATATATTTTACTTTCTCAAACAGCTGATCAGCTATTAGTGGAGACAGTGTTGCGCATTGTTCAGAACTTCCATTGAATAATGTCGTCCAAGATCGATACTTATGCCGATGAGGATGAAATCTACGATGTCCTGGAAAAAAATATTTCGATGAATGTTTCAACCTAATTGATTATGTATCTTCTTCTCACATGGGACACCCTTGAGTTCCATCAGTTCTATAGCCTGAAAAACTTCCGTAAGTAGTGAAATCATTTATTATCCTATACAACATCTCTCTCAATGTGAAGTATTCACTTTTATAGTAATCATACAACATAACTCCTGAATCCCACAATAAATTCAAATCCTCGATCAAATGAGACAAAGAAACATCAATATCATTACCTTGTTGTTTTGGTCCGAATATAAACATATATAACATAATGAATTTCCGCTTCATGCATAACCAGGGTGGCATGTTATAATTTACCAACATAACAGGCCATGTACTATGAGTGTTGGTTTAAAAACCAAAAGTATTTACTCCATTTGTAGATAATGCAAGAAGATGGTTTCTCAGATCCTTTCCAAATTCAGGATACTCATGATCAATTTTCATCCATTGAGGAGAGTCGGATGGATGATGTAATTTCCCATCATTATTTATTTTATCTACATGCCACGACAATTGTCTTGCAGTTTCTTTAATTCCATATAGATGCCTAAACCTTGGAATGATTGGAAAGTACCATACAACTTTCCTAGGATTGGATTCATCTTTCTTGTATCGAGTAGCACCAAACTTTGGGAATTTTGTAAGTGATTTGTTATCCTTGGGAAAAAATATAGAGTCTTTCGGGCTGGCATGTATTCTTCCAGAAATCATACCCATCGAGTGTAGAATTGTTTTAGCTTCATATGTCCAGCTTGGGAGCTCATAATCATCAGGGATCATGTCATTCAAGAGACAAAGTAATTCTGTAAAACTGACATCACTCCATATGTTGCCTGCTTTCAATTTATACAACATCAGTACAGCTGACAATGTTGAATACTTGGTGCAACCAGCATACAATGGTATCTTTGCAGAACTCTTTAACTTCTCAAACAATTTTGTGCAATCAGGGAGTTCATATTCAATTGTCTTTGTCATTTCCTCAATACAATCTTCATCATCATTGACATATGTAATCATATCCTCCATACGGTCTTCTTCATTATTCATATTTGTATTCACATCTGATGATCCGTAAAATGCAGTTTTATCACAGCCAGTAGCTACATTCACTTTTTCTCCGTGTTTATTCCAACATTTATAACTATGATCTATTCCATGACATATCAAATGTTATTCCAACTCCTTTGGAGTAAGTAGTCTAGAATAACAACAACGTAAACACGAACAATGGATTTGAGAAGGACCATTTATGTGATCCTTTTCAAATTTGATAAACTCTTTTACTCGATTCTCGTACGCTATTGTCAAATTATTAACAACCATCCAATATTTATTCATCCTCATCCTATTTGAATCTCAAATATTAGTATTTATGGATCATGTACACAAAAAAGGACTTCCAAATACATTAGAAGAGAACCACTTCCTTATAAAAAAAGAGATTTATAGAGCATAACCATTAGTATTTATTCATCTCCATTAAATATAATTACTTTAGATTCATTATAGTTTCCTCAAATCACCCCAGACCAAACACAAGAATATTCAAGAATGATACATCTAACACTCCTAGGGCTCTTCCCTACAATAAATGTCATCATGCCTAAATACCCATATATCCACACATGTACATGTCACAAACACATAAAAAACCATATCCACAATAGAACCAAAGTACCAATATGGATTTCAATCAGGTTACTCGACTCAAGTGGTGGTTTGTAAGAAATAATAAGAAAATATAATAAGTATATAGTCACACATAAATCTCAAACTGGTGTTAATAATCCAATAAACCCAAGGTATCATTCTATCTATCAAAATACTCTGAAGCACATATGCGACGGTAGTCCCAGGTGGTGAAGGTTCCTGAGGAGTAAGGGGAAAAATGCACCTATCAAGGTTCGAGGTTAGGTCACTGAGGTTGAAGGTGGACTGATACTCATACAAGGGTTCCTTCCATATTTCACAAACCATGTATTGGTACCCTAGGATGTTAACCCATTGCTGGTAGAAGTGAAACCGTTCCTGATGATCATGCCAAGAAAAATGGAAACCAAGAGGGGGGAGTGGTTCAAAATACCTCTAGAAAGATGAAAAAACATGGTATTTTAGAATAGGTTATTGGATTTCATGTTTTCTAGACACCTATCCAATAGACTAACCAAGTGGTGATGGCCCCTGTAGTTGTTGCACCAGGTGAAACTGTCACCTGAGAAGCTGAGATCAATGAGGCCCTTCCCAACCATGAACTAAAAAAACTCCATGATGGCCTTCCTTTGTTGGGGTGACTTTAATGTCATTTCCAACCCTATGGAAAGGAAGGAGGTGTCACCGTTGGACACCTTGGTAGTGATGAATTGATATCAATCTTGAACAGTCTCAACAACATATTTATTGTTCGAAAATACCCATTTTTGTTTGTTGGAGGGGTCATAGTGTAGAAATCCATGCAACATAATCTTCCAGTTGAATTATATGATTATTATAGTGTTTTTTGTGTTATTTGATAACAACAACAGTGACATTATAATTTTTGATTTCTATGGTGAGGAAGTCCAATTTAACATGGGCACGTAGACCATGAGCATTATATATGAAGACAATAATGATGGGTAGGTCAGGGATCTAGCATTGGATCTAGATCTAGTAGACTTATTGAAGTGGGAGGATGATCTCTCATTGAGGTACCTTGATTTTGAACATGTTCGTAATCCCTTCTAGTTAGTAAGATTCATATGAGTGGGATATAAGGATCCAAAGGGGCAGGGGAAGGATGGGTAATGAAACTTGGGGGCTGGTGAGGGAGTTCTCTCTGCATCAATAAGTATTTGGAGCTAGATGAAAGGCTCAGAGCCATGGGAGACAAGAACAGACACTGCTAGAAATGGGCCTAGCCACTACAGAGAAGCAGACAGGAACCTCAGCGAGGGAGAAGGACATAGATGGAGGTAGGGGTGGCAAGGCTAGAAAGCTTGGTTGTCCGGGCATCATGCCATACAAGTGCACTGCCAGACAAAGTCACTTAGATATCATGAAGGAAAGAAGGGGGGAACCCCTCGAAGAAAATAGGGTTCAAGCATTGGATGACATAGAAATGCATCAGAACCAGGTGGTGTTGTCCTTAAAGAAAAAGGTTATCCTTAATTCTTTACTTTATGGTGACATGTTGTTGGATTTAAGGGAATCTATGATACCTAGGAGGAATCTAGTGATATTTTACATGAATAAACCACCCATTTTATAGAAAATCAACCCATGTCAAACATTCCCCAAAGATTCCACATTTTGATTTATAGTAAAAAAACTATACTAACAGAAAATCATAGAATAATAGATTAATGATAAAAGAAAAAATAAATATGTCATAGCCACATATGTTCAAATAGTATGTGAAATTATAAAAACTAACCCATAAAACACCACTAAATTCAAATTTCAAACAAAAATATGATATTGAATCATGCCTCAAATCATGATATTACTCATGCTTTGATACCTGCACCGTGATGCGCCTGATCAACATCATCATCAATAACTTCACTAACAAGATAACGAACTAGAATTAATCACCTTAGGAACCTCATCACCCATTTCCAATGCAACATAACCTAATAATATAATTAAATCAAAGAATATATATTCTATGATTCAAACCACACCTTCTCATAAAGGTGATTGTTGGAAAAATTTATATAACATATCCATCCATACAACTTTCAAATTGAATGGTTTCTAGGATCTAGAATAAACAAATACCAAATCACCTAAAAACCCACTATAGTCATTAGAAAAAAGGTTATACCCTAGGAGTAATACAAATATATTGTATGATTACCCCCAAGAACCCCATAACAATATGTAGGAAGAACACTCATGAATCTACGATGATGCATAATCCTCACCACTAGAGGAAATGAAACCTAGGGAAGAAATAATTCAACACAAAATCCAATAGAACAACATCGATAGCCAAGCCCCACATCCCAAAATACTAATTAAATTTTTTAAATATTATTATATGATTTATAGAATAATAGTTCTATAACCATTAGAAGAAGTTGGACCAAACTCGAGCTTCGGTAGAGGGCATTAACCTAGAGACAAACATGAAGAAGAAAAAGGAGGTCTGGCCAATCAACACATGGTATGTGTGATGGGAGAGGAGAAAAATATTAAAAAATTACTTCGAAAACAAGCCTTAAAGGGCTGTCCAGCAAGGTGAAGCTCAGCGGGTAGCGGAGGTATGGCAACGCAAAGCTCGAGGGCGTTGCGGGTGGCGGAGGTCCAGCAAAGCGAAGATCAGTGGGCAGTGGAGGTCTGGAAAATGGAAGCATGGGGGCGGCGGAGGTCCGGAAAAGCGAATCTCGATGACAGAGGTGTGACAACAATAAGCTCGAGTGTGACACAGGTCCGACAACGTGAACTTAGCGGGTGGCGGAGGGGAGTCACATGTTTCCAGTACCGCGAGAGCTTTAGGTTGTAATAACACGAGGTCACAGTGCGATCGACTTTATAAAGAAATGGAATAAGGTTTTATCAGTGCTAAAAATCCACTGATAAATCCTTCCTGTATCAGCGCTAACATTATAGTGCTGATACATGGTTTCTTTATCAGCGCTTTTCTAGCGCTGATAAAGTGTATTTTAATCAGTAATTTTTTAGCGCTGATAAAGGGGTTATTTATCAGCGCTTTTCTTGCGCTGATACAGGGTTTCTTTATCTATGGTTTTTTTTAGCGCTGATATAAGGTATCGCTTCCCCTTTCACATTTTTATAGTAGTGAGGGTGCAAGGAAACCTTTGTCAAGCTGCAACATGATGAAAGAACATCGATCCTATGTGGGTCAGCATCTATTGATCGTGTGTGCGTCAGATCCTATGTGGGTCACTGCTCTGGGATCCTATGTGGGTCAACACATGTCGATCAAGTGTGGGTCAGCAGTAGTGCTTCTTAATAGAATAAGATGATATAGTTTATGACTAATAATCTATACTTCTGAACGTACGTTATACCTGATTGTGAGCTGAGTCTTTTTTCTGTGTGGTACATCTTTCTTTGTGGTGTTACCTGTGTGGGACTTATACCTTTGTGGTACTATCTTTGTGGTGTTACATGTGTTGTATTTCTATATTTATGGTGTTACTTCTTTGGTACTTCTACCTTAATGGAGTTACCTTTGTGGTTTTATATTTGTGGTGTTACCTATGTGGTACTTCTAACTTCGTGATGTATTCCGTTTTCTTTTAGTATTATTGTACTAGCAGTCGTACTTGTACTTTTACAGATGGGCTTGTATTCCAACCCCTTTTTACTTTCAACACTCTTATACTACAACAGTTTACTTTTGTAGTTTAATCTTATTGTTTTCTAGTCTTTGTTGGTGCATCTTGTTTTATTCTTGGACTGTGTGTTTGTACAGGTTAAAAAATCAATGTGTTCCCGTTTAAGGGACACACCTTTCTGGTGCTATATGTCATCCTCTGGCCTATGGAAGACGGGTTTAGGGTAGTCACGATGTGGGCCCTGAGGTATGGGTTGTGAAAACTATCTCCACCTCCTTGTATGATTCACCATAAAGAATGCACAGATCCATTGAGATCTTCTCTATCTTTATCACCATAAGGACACCAATCACAATATTCCCCACTCCATTGTTAGTGTGAGTCTTACACCTGATGTCATGAAATCAAACCAAAGAAAATATGTTAGTCTTTAGGATCTTCGCATGGCGTACTCCTTAGGTTGTTTGAATTATACCATCATGCATCTTTATTTTGTTGGTATTTAGTCCAAATATCGTCATGGTGTGATTGTTCCCCATGTAAACAAGTCATTTCGAGATATGTTTATACTGATCAAACCATTTCCTTTGAGACATGTTTCAATTGAATCAATTATCCATGAATTGGTGAGATGATGTCTACCTCCATCCATCATTTATGTTTCGCTAACTATTATGTCTTTATTTCTGTAAGTAGTCGTCATATTTCATTGAGGGTTTTTTCCACCACGCTTATTGTTCCAACTATTCTTTTTGGTGTCCCCTACTTTCCATAACCGTAACATGTGATGTTGTTATTATTCTTGATTTGGACCTTCCATGATTTTGGCTCCCACATAGAATCATGATCCATCATCCTTCCTCTATCTATTGAAAAAGTCTTCAATTGGTGCAATGTTTTTTGTCTTTCACTTTGCTCATGCATTGACTTTTTTCTTCAGGAACCACAGCTGCAACGTTGTTGAGCATAAACTTGTCCATCATGATATTGTTGGTATGGTTGATGATCAACTGATCATATGGATTTGAAAAACATTAGAGCAGAATACCAGCACATTTAGTATCCCTAATTTTATAGCCAAGTGTCATGAGTTGAGCGAATAGGGTATTGATAGTGTTAGATTTGATCAGTCACTAATGATGACTCTTCATTCGAAGAGTGTATAACATTCTTTTTCAGAAAATTTTGGTGTGCAGTGACATGGTCATATAATGTTTCTTAGAACATCATAATTTTCTTCCATTGTATTTTTCTATGAAATTCTTGAGTGGACCATGTCCACCAATGCAAAAGGGATGTTGGAAATAAAATTCATATCCATGTTTTCCCATTTCTCCTCTTCTAGAACCACCGGTATTTTGTGGATCAATAGTAGGAAATAGTTCTTCCACATCATCGCTGGCATCCTCATTTCCCACAATATAAAATTATTTGTTTTGAATTTCTCGATCTCGAATTTTTCCTCCATCAGGGATTTCTATCGGTCTAGAACCTCCTATGTTTCACAACCGTGAATTTAATCGCATTTGCAATCACAGAACATAATAAAATTTATGAGATTTATTAATACCTAAAAAATGATCATCATCAGACCACCACAATTGAAGTGTGTTTTTATCAAAATGATAAATAGTACTCTATAACATTTAGAGAAGTCAAATTTTTACCATAACTTAGTACTCCATAACACACTTGATTGACCATCACATTATTTTTCATTTGGAATCACCAACAAAGATTCATTTTGATGTCACCAACCAATCAGAGAAAGCCTGGAGGGTGTGGGTTTCCATGTGGTAGTGTTTTTGGATTAATTCGTAGAAGGTGGGCCATGGAAGTCTGGGTACGCCCTCCTAGGGTTCCCACTATCCAACAACTGCAGCGGGGGGACTCACCACCCTGTCCCTCGCTAGACAAAGAAAGAAGCTTATCGCCTTCCTCTTCCTCCACTCATTCACCACCACCCTATGTACGCAGCTCTTGTACATCCCATTCATCAGAGCCTGCGATTTTCCCATTCATTATGACTACGAAAATCAGATGTGGTTAATGCAGACGTGTGTACCATAAAAGTGTCACAGACGAGAACAATGAATGTGGCTGGAGCGGGGGGCGACAGAATTCCACCTCTCGTCCTACGAAATTTACATATAAATTCCTAGAAATCATGTAATGATAAACCTTGGTATTATCCCCCATTTGGGCCCTAAATTTTGACTTCCTCTAGAGGGTAGTACCAGCTGTTATCCAAAGTCTGATAGTGGATGAAGCTTCTTTGATTGTAACCACCACATGTGGATTTTCTCAACTTTCTCTTCATTATTCTGGGTGAGTAATGATCCAGGGATAGACTACACCATATCCCCCCCCCCCCTCAAAATGAGGTATAGCTTGCATGGTTGGGTAGGATGACATATGAATAATCATCCTTCTAGTTTTCTACTTGTGAAACCTCTTCTTCTCTTTCCATTGGTTCCTCAAGGTATGCTTTATCAAAAGAATAGTCAATAGGAAATTCAGAGTGTAATTCTATTTGAATAATATTAAAACATGTAGTATCAAGAACAAATTCTTCCCCATCAAAGTAAGTAGCTTTTATCACGGTTTCCTTAGGGAAATCCACAAGCATATCTTCATGAACATCCATCAATAAATATTCAACGTGTCCATGGAGCTCCATATGTTACTCAACATGTGCACATCCCAGTTCTTCTTTGTCCTCCATCGAATAGCTGAGACTGTCAAATTTTGTATAATCAAAACCACAAGGAGTGATTTAGAATTCAGATTCAATAAAATTTGAAGGCATAGAGTCGATGAATGGTTCAACTCCCTGAGTCGGTTCAGCTCCAATCCCTTCCTCAATGGTAAGTGCCTCTTGGAGTAGACTCTCTTAGGCTAGAGGCAGGTAGTCGGGCTCCTCCATCTTGACTTCAAATTCCACCACTTTGGTGGATTCTTCCTTCAGTGGTGATAAATATTCTTCTTTTAAATTTAAGGGGAGGTCAGTTAGTTCCTCCCATTTAATCAAGAATTCATCCAAACATTTTTTATCTCCCACTTGTAGCTCACTAGGTAGGTCTTCCTCTCTTGACTCCTCAGGTTCTTCAATTTCAAATATAAGTGGTGAAATTTCTTCCACCACTTTCTCAGGTTCTTCCTTCAGCTTAGGGTTGGGTTACACCATTAACGCAAGATCATAATCAAATTATACATCATCCTTTCTGGTTATTTGTTCAATGATTTCTCTAAGTTCATGCACCTATGCTCTTCTAAAATACTCAACTTCTTATTATTGTTGTTACTCCATCTGTGAGTAATTTTTCCATGCATAATATTTTGAATTTTAATACATCATGGGTGTCTTTTTTTAGGTTTTTTAAATTAAATGAAATCTCACTAAGATGTAAAAATAGAAAAAGTAAATAAACTAATTATTGTCCCTTTGGAAACAATGTCAGTTTTGAGGCACGCCTGTTGCAGGTCGTGGACAAAAATAATTATATTTTTCCTAGTTCAACATAGTGGTTGACAAGGGTAATCTATCTTGAAGAGCCTTCTAAATGTAGTTGAAATACTTTATCTAATTCACCTATTATATTTATTTTTTTGGTTTTGTTTATTAAATTAAAGCGATGAAAATATTTTTGGGTTTTTATTATTTAAAATAATGACATGTCAATCAATAATTCTAAATTTATACTAAGATGCAAGTGTAAACAGAATGAATTAATAAGAAAGAAATTGGTTTTGGGGGTTGGTTAAATGTTCAATCATTATGATCCTTTATATGTTTTATTTTAGTTTGATAATAAAAACATGAAATCTCATGTTTTAACTACTATTATTTAATTATAAATTGTGAAATATAATTTAATGTTTGAGCACTCTCAATTCCACCACCTCCTTTAATCCATGTTGGTGACACACCTTTGTCTAGAATGTGTCATCTTCTAGGACCCAGTTCAATCGAAGTTGTTTCTTATATTGGTTAGATCAAATCCAACTTGTGAATAACTAACCAATAGAGAGAGGAAAATTTGATTAAATAAAATAATAGGGGTAGGTTGAGTTGCATTTCATTGGAGGCAGTCACAACATCGGAGACATTCGCCTTACCTGTTCATGCCACTCAAATCAATCTACAAACAATACTTTAAACATTAAAGAAAATTCATGATCACCTTCACCTCCCCCCAGGCCAAGTCTCAGGGTCAGCCTCTCATTTTTTAGAGTAAGATATTACTTAGTGGAGTGGGTGAAAGAGAAGAGAGAGAGAGGGAAAGAAATAAAGAAAAGTGGATGGAGAAATACAAAGGCATGGATTAATAAAACTAAAATTGGAATTAAAATTTAAAAATAATAAAAAATTAAAATTAAAATAAAATATAAAGAATAAATTAGGGGGAAAGAGGAGAAGAAGTGGCTCATTCCCTGGTGGGATCCCTCCTTAGTTGTGGATGTCGAGATTATGATTTAGGAAGAAGGCAAGGGCCTCCTTTAATAGGTAGAATTCATTCCTCTAAATGTTTTCACATTGTTGGCCTATTAAATGTTAGATTAATGTGTGGAACCCTTTATAAAAGTTATTCAATAATGTGGTTTCCATTCAGCCTCCAAATTTAAGCTCATTTATCCACAAGGATTAATGAGTTATGGAATTTTCATTGAATAAGACTTGTTATGGCCAAAATTTCCAAGATGTTGTCTTCAAATTTATAACGATCAATGAAAATCTTAATGACTTAAAAATCCCCCCAAATTTGTTTTAAAGTTGGTCCTATGTTTCCTAGTTCTATCCTAGTTGGAATCACCTAAATATGAGGTGAGGAGACTAACTTTTTTATCTTTTATAGTTGTGGGGTCCATTTTATTTTCCTAGAAAAATTTCCAACTTCATTGGATTTTTTGGACTAATAGATCATTGAATCAACTATATGTATTTATGATAATGTTGAATGAAATAAAAGCATGATTTTAAGAAAAAGAATCATGAATTTTGGAATTATTTTTTTTAAATGAAAAACAGACCTTTGTAGTAAAAATCTATCAAAAATCCAAAATTATGCACTTTTCTCAATTTGGCTCATAATCATTCTAAAATTCAAATTACCCATTATTTTAATAAAACATCGAAATACATGGGTTTAATCATCGAATAAATTTAAAAAATACTCATTATTAGATAAAAAATATGCACATAAATTTTCTCTCTCAGATACCCCCACACTTAAACCATGCTTGTCCTCAAGCATAAAATCGCAACATAGAAATTAGAGGACACAAATGTTACCAATATTCAAATTCCAATTCAATTATATAAAACATTTTTTAATGTGAAATCAAAATTTAAAAATTTTTCAAAAATATCAATTTAATTTACCATTATTCAAAGAATGAAATAATTCACATATTTTTCTTTTACCTTTTGAAAATTGATGGAACATCACCTTTCATTCATTCAAGATCCTTGATTCATTATTATTAAACATGCCATGTCATTATTTACCTCACTTTTGATTATTTTCTCTCATTACTCATTGTACAATTCATGTAGATTTATTCTCATATCATGAGAACATGCTCCTTATCCATAGGCATGTAAATAAACTAATTTCTCCACTGTGTAAAGAAAAAATGCACATAAAATCACAAAGACTTGAAATTAAGGTTCTATTGACTCTGAGGTTTAAGGTTTGTAGGATTTGATGCTTTAAAAATTAAGGCTCGAGGAGGAGTCTAATATATTAAGTACTAAGCATGATATCAAAAGTAAAAATATAATGAAATTATCCCCTTCATAGTAGCAACACCCACTTCCCAAAACTCAAATAAAATGTTATGATCAAGTAAGCATAATGAATGATTTGAGCAACCTCTTGATTTTTTTTAATTTTATAATTTTTTCTTTTTTTGAATGTTATGATTATATCAGACCTCACATCAATCACCTAACCATATACGCTCATAAGATTGTTGGTCTAGAAAATGGTGATTTTGGGTTTTCCCAAATCATAACCCATTTTTTCCCCTTTTTATTGGTTATTTTTGTCATTTTGTCATTTTTTTTAATTCAAGATTGGAAAAAAATAGAGTATAATGAGTGATTCCACAACCTTTTTCAATTATGACTATAAAACCCCTACACTTCTTCCTTACAATGTATATCATCCCGTCCACCATGATTCTCTTTACCCGCACACTTCAACTTTAAAATATAATGAAAATACTCAGAGGAGGGTAGGAATGGATAAAAATGGATTGAAACATGACTCATTTCTATAATGGTCATTCATGGTCTCTATGTTCTAAAAGGAGGATTGATGTAAATGTAGTCTTTTAAGGATAATTATCTTTTCAAAGTATGCCTTAATAATTTTAAATGTGTTTTTGCACAGTTATAGATTTGACAAGTTTCCATATAAGTTATGGTTGGTTACATGTCCCAAGGCTACTCACGAAATTTTCTCAAGAATAAATAGGAAGCACTTGGTCTAGAAATCTTCTCGGTAATGGAAAATATAACATTAGATAATCACTCGTGTCATTAATAATAAATCAATTCACATGAACTTCAGAAATTCAAATCCTAAAGAATGGTTGGGAAATTTCATTTAAATGAATCAATTAATTCCTTCAAATCATGAGTCATTACTTCAATATCCATGCTTCATTTAAAAATTGAATTATTAATTTCAATCATTTAATCATATCAACATTGAAATAAAAAACATGGCATCACAGGATTCCTATGAAACTCATGTCTCTTAGATATGTCAATTAAAACATGAATTCAAGTCTGGGAATGAAATTTATTCCTTAAAGATCAAAACATGTTGTGGAAAAAATGTGGAGAGTATAAAAGACAAAACACTAAAATTGAACACCCTTTTCCCATGAAACTTGGTCCTTCCCATTCACTGTTTGGGGATTCCTTCTATTGTTATGATCCTACAAAAGAAAATTACTCAATTAATCACAATGATCATTTCATTTATGCTAAAAATGAAAAGATGGAGGGGGCCATGTGCTAAATTATTTGAAAGAAAATAAATAGACATCTGAGTTCCTAGAAAGAAAGTAAAGATAAGTCTTGGTATTATCCCCTAAGTTGGCCCTGAATTTTGACTACCTCTAGAGGGAAATACCAGCTGTTATCCAAAGTCATATGGAGGATGATGCTTCATTAATTTAAACCAATACATGTGGCTTTTACTATCTTGTACTTCATCCTTATGGGTTAGTAATTATCCAGGGATAGAGTACACCATATCCCCACCATTTTAACAATGAGGTATATCTTTCATGGTGGGGGTAGGATGAAGTATGAATCATCCTCCTTCTTGTTTGCTACTTGTGAAATCTCTTATTCTCTGTCCATTGGTTCCTCGAGGAATGCTTCATCAATAGAATAGTCAATAGGAAAGTCAGAGTGTAATTCTATTTGAATAATATTAAAACATGAAGTATCAAGATCAAATTATTCCCCATCAAAGTAAGAAGATTTTATCATGGTTTCCTTACGGAAATCCACTAGTATGTCTTCATGAACATCCTTCAATAAATATTCAACATATCTAGGGAGATCGATATGTTCCTCGGCATGTCCACATCTAGGTTATTTTTCATCCACCACATCATAGCTTAGATTTTCTGATTCTGTATAATCAAAACCACAAGGAGTGATGAAGAATTAAGATTCAATAAAATTAGAAGTGATAGAGTAAATGAATGGTTCAACTCCCTGAGTGGGTTCAGCTTCAATATCTGCCTCAGTGGTAAGTTTCTCTTAGTGTAGACTCTATGAGGATGGAGGCAGGTAGTCGGGCTCCACCATCTTGACATCAAATTCCACAACATGGGTGGTTTCTTCCATTTGTGGTGTTGAATCTTCTTGTTTGTATTTTATGGGGAGGTCGGGTAGTTCCTCCTATTTAATCAATAATTAATCCAATATTTGTTGATCTCCCACTTGTAGCTCAGTAGGTATGTCTTACTCCCTTGCCTCCTTAGGTTCTTCAATTTCAAATATAATTGGTGAAATTTCTTACACCACTTTCTCAGGTTCTTTCTCCAGATTAGGGTTGGGTTGGTCCATTAATGCATGGACATAATCAAAATCTCTATCGGCCCTTATGGATAGTAGTTCAATGCTTTTTCTATGTTCATGCACCTGAGCTCTTCTAAATTATTCATCTTCTTCTTGTTGTTGTTTCTGCAACTGTGAGTAATTTTTCCCTGCATAATATTCTGATTTTGAATACATCATGGAAGCCTTTTTTATTTTTTTAAATTAAATGTAATCTAAATTATTTGTAAAAATAGAAAAATAATATGAACAAATTATTGGCTCCTCGAAAACAGATTCAGTTTTGACGCACGCCTACCGTGGGGTGTGGAAACAAATAATTATATTTTTCCTAGGGCAGCACAGTGGCAGACCATTGTCGTCTCTCTTGAGGATATTTCTCAATGTAGTTCACTTTAATTATCTAATTCACCTATTCTATCTCCTTTTTTGGTTTTGTTTATTAAATGATAGTGATTAAAATCTTTTTGGTTTTTTTATTAAAAAAATGACATGTGAAGCAAGAATTCTAAATTTATACTAAGATGCAAGTCTTTATAGAATGAATCACTACTGGAATTTTACACTTTACCAACGGTTGTAAACTCTTGGTAAAGGCCTGGAACCCATTGGTATATAGTATATCAACGGTTCCTTCAACTGTGGCCAAGTAAGGCGTGACAATAGGCCTATACCAACGGTTCTGTGAAAACCATTGGTATAGGAGTCAAAATAGAAGGTATACCAACGGTTTGCTACAAATTGTCAGTATATGTGTGTTAAAGTATAACATATACCAATGTTTTGTAAACCGTTGGTATATGTGTTTTACACTTATACCAATGGTTAAAACCGTTGATATAAAGGGGATATGGAAATCCATAAGTCTATACCAATGGTTTTGTTACAACTGTTAGTATAAAACAATACCAATGGATAAAACAAACCTTTGGAATAATTATATAAGAGTATCTATACCAAAGGTTTTGAAAACATTGGTATACTATTTCTCAGCTCCACATCAACATGCCCCTCTCCCCTCTCAAGACCTGCAACAACATAACAACCCCTCTCTAGACCTGCAACAACACAAATAAAAAAATCCCCATCCAAAGTATTCAAAATTTAGAATTCATTCGAGAATTTAGAAATTTAGAAATTTAGAAATTAAATGAAATAACAACCATAAGAGAAAAGGCCTACATGTTATTGGAAATTCAAAAACACCCATAAGAGCATTCCAAATTTAGAATTCATTCCTCACTCAAACCAAAAAACAACACACATAAGAGTATTCAAAATTTAAAATTAATTCCTCACTAAAACCACAACACCAATACACACAAGAGAAAAAACCTAAATGTTATAGGAAGAACATGGGATGTTTAGTCATGATCATGGGTTGAGTATTTTAAAACCAACAGAAAAACTTGGGTAGGGTGGCAAGGATCATGACACCCATACTATAGACAATGGTAGTGGTCATCTTCTTTGACCTAGGATGAGTAATAGGAAGCACATGGGATGTTTATATTCCTCTAATGATTATGTATCCATGTATAAATGGTTCCTGATGTGTTAGTGGAAAACATTGTTCAATCTCGACATATGAGATGGCTTACCAGAATATCCTACATGTTTTTCATAGACTTTTCAATTAGAATAAGGGGCAATGTGGCTAATTGTAATTTTCTCTCCTAAGTCTTATGTGAGATGAATCCCCATCTTGGGTAGTGGGTATGAATATTCAATTAAGTCTTTGGTATTGGGTTCCCAAAGGGACATTTGTTTGGTCCTAGAACCCACTGTTTGAGGATGGGATTGAGGTGATCCAAGGGGCTATGGTGTAACCATATGCATTCCTCACCACTGGGGCATTTTAATGAGACTTTGAAACTTATTATTCAAGAATCTATGTGTAGCCTTGTTGACCAATTTGTTATATGGTATGATTGAGTGTTCATAGGATTCATATGAAATCACTATATGATATTTATTTCTTGTATGTTATTATATATAATGAACGACCCATGATTGAGAATTAGAACATATGTGTTGGTGCATGTTCATGACGGGATGTCAAGACTCATTCCTAATATAATTCATGTTTTTCTATATATACTATGACCCATTGTGTTTCAATCTATGCCTTCTTAATATTATCTTCTAATAACGTATGACTAATATAACATATTTTATTTTTTAACCCTTAATTTTAAGAATATATGTGTAGCCTTGTGAAGATTTTCCGTATGTCAGTTGTTGTTTTCACTTAAAATGTTGTCCATTTCAAACAAAAGTGACACACTTTGAGTGATACCAGTCACACCGTGCCTCAAATTGAGGTGGGGTTGACTCGTACCCGTCACAATTGATCCATGGATCATTGGGTGGGGGGCTGTTCGGGGGGGGGGGGGGGCTATTCAGTGGGGGTTGTCCGGTGGGTGGGGGATGTCCGGTGCGGGGGCTGTCCGACGGGTGTGGGTGGCTATCCGAGGGTGAGGGGGGCTGTTTGGGGGGGGGGCTGTCCGAAGTGCGTTTTCAGCCACTACGGTCACACAACACATCTGATTGACATGTCATCTAGCCGACCATTTCAAAATTAACCCACTCTTTGTTGTAGTCTGATTTCATGGTATTCCGAGGTCGTTCGCCCAGTTTCATCCACTAGGGTGTTTTTGTGTGATTTCAAGTTATTTCGATGTCGTTCGGTATGTATTTGACCGTAAAAGACATGTTTTGGCCATTCACGACACACAGAATGCATTTTCGGCCACTATGGTCACATGAAACCATCGATTGGCATGCTGTCTAGCCGACCATTTCACAATTCACTGACTCTTTGTTGTCATCTAATTTCATGGAATTCTGAGGACGTTAAACAGATTTTGACTACCCCACGCACGCTTTTCAAGCACGCCAAACACATAAAAACAAATATTCAGACGTTCCGTGCAAACTGTGAATTTGAATGATGTGTTTTCCCATAATACACCTCAAAAATAATAATTAGGGTGTTTTTGTGTGATTTCAAGTCATTCCGATGTCATCCTATATGCATTTGACCATTAATCACATGTTTTGGCCATTTATGACACGCATAGTACGTTTTCGGCCATTGTGGTCACACGACACCTCTGATTGATGTTACATCTAGCTGAACATTTCAAAATTCACCCAACCATTGTTGTTGTCTAATTTCGTGGAATTCTGAGGTTGTTCGGCTGGTTTTGGCCACCCTATGCACGCTTTTCAAGCACGACAACACCTAAAAAACACATATTCTGTTGTGCCATGAAAACTATGGGTCCGAATGACGTGTCATCTTTTTATACACATCATGAATAATAATTAGGGTTTTTTAATGTGATTTTAAGTCATTCTGATATCGTTCGTATGTATTTGGCTGTAAAACACATGTTTTGGCCATTTATGACACGCAAAATGTGTTTTCAGCCACCGCAATCACACACCACCTCTGATTGATGTGTCATCTGGCCTACCATTTCAAAATTCACTCACCCTTAGTTGTCGTATGATTTCATGGAATTTTAAAGTCGTTCGGTTGGTTTTGACCACCCACACACATTTTTCAAGCACGCCAAACAACTAAAAAATAGATATTCAGTCATGTCGTGCAAAACGCACATTCGAATGACATTTAGCCTCCTCATACTCCTCAAGAATAATAATTAGGGTGTTTACATGTGATTTCAAGTCATCTCAAGGTTGTTCAGAAGGCATTTGACAGTTAAATGCATGTTTTGGCCATTTACAACATGTGGAGTGCGTTTTCAGCCACTATGGTCACATGACACCTCCGATTGACATACCATTTGGCTGAAAATTTCACAATTCACCCACCCTTTATTGTCGTCTGATTTCATGACATTCTAAGGTTGTTCGGCTGGTTTTGACCACCCCACACACCCTTTTCATGCGCGCCAAACACCTAAAAACACATATTCAGCCGTTCCACGCAAACCGCACATCTGAATGAAGTTTTTCCTCCTCATAAATCTCAAGAATAATAATTAGAGTGTTTTAATATATGTTCAAGTCATTCTGATGTCATTCGGCATGCATTTGACAGTTAAACGCATGTTTTGGCCATTTACGACATGTGGTGTGTGTTTTTGGCTAGCGCAGTCACACGACACCTCTGAGTAATGTGTCATTTGGCCGACCATTTGAAAATTCACCCACCATTTGTTGTTGTCTGATTTCATGGAATTATAAGTTCGTTCAGCCAATTTTGACCACCCCACGTATGCTTTTCAAGCATGCCAAACACCTATAAAAACTTATTCAACCATGACGCGCAAACCATTCATCCAAATGATGTGTCGTCTCCTCGTACACCTCACGAATAAAAATTAGGGTGTTTTCATGTGATTTGAAGTCATTCCAATGTCATTCGACATGCATTTGACCGCTAAACACATGTTTTGGCCATTTATGACATGCAGAGTGCGTTTTCGGCCAGTGCGTTCACACGACATCTCTGATTGATGTGCTATCTGGCTGATCATTTCACAATTCACCCACTCTTTGTTGTTGTCCGATTTCATGGCATTCCGAGGTCATTCTGCCGATTTTGACCACCCCTGGCATGCTTTTCAAGCGCGCAAAATACCTAAAAACACATATCCAACCGTGTCTCACAAACCACGCATACGGATGACATGTCTTCCCCTCTTACACATCACGAATATTAATTAGGGTGTTTTCGTGTGATTTCAAGTCATTACAATGTCATTCGACATGAATTTGAACGTTAAACACATGTTTTGGCCATTTACGACATGGGAAGTGTGTTTTCAGCCACCGCGATCACACGACACCTCCGATTGATTTGTTGTCTAGCCGACCATTTCACAATTCACCCATCCTTTTGTTGTTATCTGATTTCATGGAATTCTGAGGCCATTCGGCTGGTTTTGACCACCCCACACACGCTTTTCAAATGCGCCAAACACCTAAAAACACATATTCAGCTGTTCCGTGCAAACCACATTTCCGAATAGAGTGGTGTCTCCTCTTACACCTCATGAATAATAATTAGGGTGTATTTGTGTGATTTCAAGTCATTATGATGTCGTTAGGCATGCATTTGACCGTTAATCGCATGTTTTGGCCATTTACGACACGCAGAGTGCATTTTTCAGCCTCCGCGGTCACACGAAACCTCTGATTAACGTGCCATATTTTTGAACATTTCCAAATTCACTCACCCTTTTTTAGTCTGGTTTCATGGAATTTTGAGGTCGTTCGGCCTGTTTTCACCACCCCACGCACGCTTTTCAAGCACGCCAAACACCTAAAAAACAAAAAACACATATTCAGTTGTGTCGTGCAAACCACGAGTCTGAATGACGTTATGTCTCCTCGTACACATCACGAATAATAATTAGGGTGTTTTATTGTGATTTAATGTCATTCCAATGCCTTTTTGCTTTCATCTGACCGTTAAACGCATGTTTTGGCCATTTACAACATGCAGAGTGCGTTTTTGGCCATCGCGGTCACACAAAACCTCTGGTTGAGGTGGAGTTGACTTGTAACCATCACAAATGACCAATGTATCATTTTCCTAATGTATCAACACAATCCGAATGTGTTTGATCAGTTTTCCATATGTCAGTTGTTGTTTTCACTTAAAATCTGGTCCATTTCAAATAAAAGTGAGACACTTTGAGTGGTACCGGCCACACCGTGCATCAGATTAATGAGGGGTTGACTCCTACACATAATAAATGTACCATGGATTGTTGTTCTAAAGTATCAATATAGTCCGAATACGTTTGGTCCATTTTCCATATGTCAGTTTTTTTTCACTTGAAATGTTATCCATTTCAAATAATAGTGAGACACTTTGAGTGGTATCAGCCACACCGTGCCTCAGATTGAGTTGGGATTGAGTCTTACACATCACATATGACCCATGTATCATTTTCCTAAAGTATCAACATAATCCATATACGTTTGGTTAGTTTTCTGTATGCCAGTTGTTTTTACGTAAAAGGGTGTCCATTTGAAATAAAAGAGTGACTATTTGAGTGATACCAACCACACCGTGCCTTATATTGAGGCAGAGTTGACTCGTACATGTCACATATGAATCATGGATTGTTTTCCTAAAGTATCAGCCAAATCCAAATGTGTTTGGTTGATTTTCTGTATGCCAGTTAGGCATATCATGCAACAGCAATGATAATATCTTATACTAAAACTGTAGACATTGTTCATGATGTGCATCCACTGGTGCATGGTTAGGGAAAATCATATACATTGCTTCTAATATATATCCCTATATGGTTGGTAGACACCCTATGGGATGGACTTAATTTTTTTACTAACTGTGAGGCATAGTGTTTTTTACGTCGATCGGGGTTCCGATCTCCGAACAAGCCCCAGAAGCCCCATAAACCATTATAACATCACTAGGCTTCCATATTTGGTAATAAATAAAGAGTTATACTTTATTAAAAAATATAAATACCAGAGTGAAAACCCAAGTTAAAAAATAAAGAGTTATACAGAATTCAAAAATGCAATGGATCAATCTGCCCCTAATCACCATCACCATCACCACTGTAATCATCAGCCTCATCCTCACCACCATCTTTGTCCTCATCATCATCCTCATCATCATCCCCATGCTCATCCTCGGCCCCATCCACGCCATCGGTCCCATCCTCTCCCTCGTTCTCATCCTCATCCTTGCCCTCGTCCTCTTCAGCATCCTCGTCATCACAAGGAACGTCATCATCTCGACCACCACTAGAACTGCTTTATGGTGCATAAGATAATTCACCCATCAGTGACATATATGTATGATAAGCCACTCTGGCCTCTGGTGAATGTGATGAAGGTAAATCTTTGATCTGTTTCAGAAATTCTTCCTCCCACATTTGAACCAGTTCTTCCAACTCTGTGTCCCTTTTATCAGAATATCTTGCATGTTTCTTGACTTGTTCGATCTCGGTGTTACTAGAATGGATACCTGGAGAGGAAAAATACCTTGTTGGGACTATATTCTTACCAGGTCGGCAGCATAATCGACCATAGTGCTCATCTCCCAAAACCTGATATAAATGATCGTGTGGCCCTAAATTGTCCAGCTCCAGGGCATCAAGGGCCTCTAAATCAGCATATTAAAAATATTAATAGATTATTAAATTTAAAAATAGATATTAATCTTTTAAATAAACAAATTAAAACATACAATCTTTTCTTGTGTCGGTTCATTAACCGCAGTTTAATCTTTTTTCCTTATACTCGAGAAAAACAATTTTGCTCGAGTGAGACATCCTTCAACCTTCAATTTTTTTTCAGTAATGACATTGAAATAATATAAAGTGAAAGTATAATCATATATACAATATTAAATAAATCACATAATTTATGTAGGAAACAATAAAACTGGAAAGTCCTAAAGCAATGTTATAAACAACAATATCATACCAGCTACCTCTCATGATCTGATGTAGTAGTGCACCCCAAAGTGTGGAGGTATTTATTTGAATCATTATTTTTTTTCTTAAGATTCCTAAAAACTGTTTAATAATAAATAATATGATATTAATGCAAAATATGAAAACCGACATTTAAATACTTCAAATGCGATTAAAACCTTAAATTTGGCAGTCTCCCAATGTGTAATCATTTGATGATATTGCTCTATCGGGTAGTCATCCATGATAGGTACTATCTCCAACTCTGTGCCCACTCTATCACACCATCCAACATACTACCCATGCTTATAACCACTCCAAAGCTCTCCTAGATCTATTAAAATTGATGGTCATGCACCTTCTCCATTAGGGAAGATAAACTGACGCTGACACAGAATAGATTAATTCTTATAAATATATGAAAATACTACAATAAATCCAATATATTTTTTACCCATATTTGTGCCCATGCATTAACCTTGACGTCGTGTGCTAGATGTCTCCAAGAGAGAGGGCTGACCGGAATAATGTCGGAGTATTTAGCCAGCGTAGCATAAAAACCCCAACATTCCTACCCAGATTTATCAGTCATTTGTCATTCATCATTGTATTGAACAATCAACTGTTTCTGGCGGTTCCATACCGCACACAAGCGAGTATGCCCCCTCCCCCACATCCCACGCAAGCGAGTATGCCCCCTCCTCCACCTCGTACCACTAGCCTTAATACCGGGATAACCAGAAGATTGTCTAACTCTGACACCACCCCCCTCCATCCACCAGCTTCTATACTGGGAGAAATATTAGGCTCCTAATCAGATATCTCTCATCCAGGGGGGTCAAACCTGAAAAAAAGTTTACCACAAACGTATACACATGAAATTATAAGTTATTGAAATATATATATTTGAAATAAAATACTCACAACATGGATGAGTGGAGGAATGCCCATCTGTGTCATGCGATGATTATTTTCTGTCATCTTTTTCCACCGCATCTCCTCAATGGGTGTCATTTCCTACAATAAAAACAAATATGTAAGTAATTAGAAACAAATAACTAATGTGTAACCTAAAAAACATAATAAAGAAAATCCATTTCGATAAAAAACATAATGAAACAGAAGATTTATGGTCTATTGAAGGTAAGTACTAGGATACACACTCTGAATGATGTAGGTGTATTCATTGCATCATGTCCCAATTGATTTTGGAAATTGGCCTTCAATAGTAATAGGTATGGATTTGATTAGAATCTCCTCAAAAAAGGATATCTAGGAATTGCGACATCCCAAACCAGGATGCCACTCATTAGTGACCCAAACCTAGATGGCCACATGGCCTCAAGCACATCTACCAAAATTCCAAATGTTGTTTACTTATTGTGAGAGCCTTTTCTTTGTCTGGGGAGAATATTTCATCATTACCTAAGTTTCACAATTTTAACATTTTCAGTTAAAAAGTGGAATAAAGATAAAAATGGGAAAATATTGGAAATGGATGAAAATAACCAAATCAGTATTACAAACTAATAACAGAATCATAAATTAAATTATGGTAATGTATGTCATGTATCAAGAAGAAAATCATAGTTACAACTATCAGGAAGTAGTACTATACAAGAGGCTCAATAAATTCTAAAATTCGACCTAGCTTCTTGAGCTAAACCCAATCATCTGGTTCATCGGTGGAAAGAGTGTGAGTCATGTCAATAACTCTACAATCATTAATAAAGGTGCATTGCCTTGTCATTGAATCAAACCATTGGTAAAGGGAAGAGTATTACCAATGGTTGCACACAACCGTTGGTACAATAGGACTTCAAGGACCTTTTATAGGCATCCCAAATTGAGGCACATGCCTCAGACCCAATTATGTGTTACATGCATCCCAAATCATTCATTAATGTTCAATAAATCATTCTTGGAACCTCTATGGTCATACCCTTAATTACCCAATTAGTTCCTCAAGTCAATCACACCCCATGGGTGGATAAAGTATAGGCTTATACACTAATAGGTTGTTCATGGATTGTAAAAAGGTTTAATTTCATAATGTATAGACAAAAACATTTATTTTTAAATTTGAGTTTAATAATAATGTATTCCAATGATAATAAGAAAATTGAATTAAACTTGTGACTTATATAACATTGTTATGGATGTATACACATGCCAGAATGGCTAGTGAAAAGCACCCAACCATCATAAAATTGGGTATTGGCCAAGAAAGAAACATAATATACAACGTACAGTGAGAACCTTATTTTATTCATCCTAAAGTTATATAAGTATAGTCATCTTAGGAAGTCAATTATCACTCATGATTAACCATGCCACAATAAAAAACCTAGAGAGTATGAGTTTTCTCTATGAACTTAACAACATCATCACACATTGTTACCATGATGTGAATCATGTGGAATATGGATGATATTAACACAAAATTCCCAACAATACCAAGCCTTATAAGAATTCAAAATTTATGGATGATATTAACACATAATTCATTTTGAATCAAGTTTGATTCACTTTCAAATCTCAACACAAACACCCAAATCAAATAGAAAAAAAGTCATACACACCCAAATCAAAATAGAAAACCAAAAGAGTAGATGTAGAACATTAAAATGAAAGTATCACTTACAAATTAGAAGTGTAGTACTAAGAAATTTTGAAAATGGATCGGAACGAAGAATTTCCGCAGTATGGTAAATAGAATCCCACTTCTCCACATCACCCAAATGAAAACATAAAACCAAAATATTAGATGTTGTGTTACTTATATAATACAAGTGAAGAACTGATAAATCTTAAAGAAGGAGGGATTTTAGCTGTAGGGGAAAGAAAATACCAATTATCCCTTTTGTTTAGGGCTGCAGTCGTGTGGAATGGAGGAGTTCGAGCATTTTTGAAATTGGAGAAAAACATTCCCAACATTTTGTAAAAACCGTTGATAAAGGATGATTTAAACCTGTCAATACCAACAGTTTAAGAAAAACATTTCTATAGATTATAAAATTCCCAACAGTTTTGAAAAACTTTTGGGAAAAGTTGATTTAACCATCTTTTACCAACAGTTTCCTCAAATCTTTGGTAAAAGTACTCTATAGGCATTGAGAAAACCTCCCTTTCTATAAGTGAATTAATATGAAAGAATTTGGTTTTCGGGGTTGGTTAAATGTTCAATAATTATTATCGTTTATATCTTTTATTTCAGTTTGATAATACAAACATTAAATATCATGTTTTAACTACTGTTCTTTATTTATAAATTGTGGAATATCATTGAATGTTTGATAACTCTCAATTCCACCTCATCCATTAATCCAGGTTGGTGACACACCTTTTTCTAGAATGTGTCATCTTCCAAGACCCAATTCAATTGAAGCTATTTTATCCATTAAATAAGTCAAATCCAACGTGTGAAGAAATAAACAATAGATACAAGGAAAAATGATTAAATAAAAGAATAGGGATAGGTTTAGTTGCATGTCCTCGGAAGCAGTCACAACATCGGGGACATTCGCCTTACCCACGCATGCTACTTGAATCTATCTACAAACATAAAATTAAACATTAAAGAAAAATCATGATCACCTTCACCTCCCCCTAGCCCAAGTCTCAGGGTAATCCTCTCATTTCCGAGAGTAATATATTACTTGGTGGAGTGGGTGGAAAAGGAGAGAGAGAGGGGTAAAGAAATGAAGAAAAGTGGATGGAGAAACACAAAGGCATGGATTAATAAAACTAAAATTTGAATTACAATTGAAAACTAATAAAAAAATTAAATTAAACTAAAATTAAAATTATAAATAATGGGCAGAAAGAGGAGAAGAATCGGCCCATGCCCTTATAGGATCCCTTTTTAGGTGTGGGTGTTGAGATGATGATTTGGGAAGGAGTTGAGGGCCTCCTTTTATAGGAAGAATTATGTCTTCTGAAATTTTGCGTGTTGTTGGCACATTAAATTGTTGATTCACAAATGGACCCCTTCATAAAATTTGTTCAAAAATATATTTTCCATTCACCCTCCACCATTCATCTCATTTATCCATAGTATTGCGCTGTTATGGAATTCTCATTGAATAAATATTTTTATAGCCGAACTTTCTAAGAAGATTCCTTCAAATGTAAAACGATAAATGGAAACCTTAATGACTTAAAAACTCAAACAAAATTGTTTTAGAGTAGTTCTGATGTGTTCTAGTGTTATCCCTAGTGTAATAACATAAATGGGAAGTGAGGAGACTGATTTGTGCATCTGTTACCATGGTAGGGTCCACGCTGTCCACCTGGAAAAGTTTCCAACTTCAATGATTTTTTTGGACTAATAGATATTCGAATCAACACTAGGACCTGAAGAGAAATTCGAATGAAATAAAATCAGGATTCTAAAAAAAATCACGAATTTTGGAATTATATTTTTTATGAAATGAAAAAATACCCTTCTGTTAAAAGTCGTTCAAAAATCCAAAATTATGCACTTTTATCAATTTTTCTCATAATCATTCTAAAATTCAAATTACCCATTATTTTAATAAAACAATAAAATACATTGGTTTTATCATTGGAAAACATTAAAAATCATCATTATTTGATCAAAAATATGCACATAAAGTTTCTCTGTCAAATACCCCCACACTTAAACCATGCCTGTCCCCAAGTATAAAATCTCAAAATGGAAATCAGATGACACCAATATTACCAATATTTTAATTCCAAGGTAATAAAATCAAAAAAAGTTCAATGTGATATAAAAATTTCAAAAATCTGCAAAAAATATAAATTTAATTTCCCATTTTTCATCGAAACAAATAATTCACATATTTTACTTTTAATCTTTGAAAATTGATCGAACTTATCCTTTCATTCATTCAAGATCCTTGATTAATTATTATTAAACATGAAAATTCATGATTTACCTCACTTTTGATTCTTTTCTCTCATCACTCATTATACAATTCAAGTAGAGTTATTCTCATATCACGAGAACATGCTCCTTAGCCATTGTCTTGTAAATAAACTACTTTCTCCACTTTGTAATGAAAAAAGCACAAAAAATCTTGAGGACTTTAAATTAAGGTTCTATTGACTCTAAGGTTTATGGTTGGTAGGATTTGATGCTTTAAAAATTAAGGCTCAAGAAGGAGTCTAATCTCTTATGAAATATGCATGATATCAAAAGTAAAAATATAATGAAATTATCCCCTTAAAAGTAGCAATAGCTAATTCCCAAAACTCAAAGAAAAGGTTATGATCAAGTAAGCATAATGGATGATTTGTGCACCATCTTGATTGTTTTTATTTTTTACTTTTTATTATTTTTTTGAATGTTATGATTATATAAAATCTTACATCCAACATCTAACCACATACGATCATAAGAACATCGGTTTAGAAAATGGTGATTTTTGGTTTTCCAAAATCACAACCCAATTTTTTTCTCTTTTTGTTGGTTCTTTTTGTCATTTTTGTTATTTTTTTAATTCAAGAGGAGAAAAATAGAGTATAATTAATGATTCCACAACCTTTTACAATTACCATAATAATACCCCCACACTTCTTCCTTAAAATGTATATTATCCCATCCACCATGAATCCCTTTAACCCCACACTTCAACATTTAAAAATCATGAAAATACTCGAAGGAGGGTAGGAATGGATAAAAGTGGCCTGAAACATGACTCATTTCTATAAATGTCATTCATTGTATCTATGGGATAAAATATGGATTGATGTAAAGGGTGTCATTTAAGGAAAATTTTCTTTCTAAAAGATGCCTAAATCATTTTAAATGTGTTTTCCATAGTCATTTCTTTGATAAGTTTCAATACAAGTTCTTCTCAGTTACGTGTCCCAAGATCATCAAAGAAATATGCTAAATAATAAATAGGAAGTACATGGTCTATAAATCCTCTTGGAAATGGAAAATATAACATTGGAAAATCACTCAAGGCATGACTAATAAATCAATTCACATGAACTTTAGAAATTCAATGCATGAAGAATGGTAGAGAAATTTCATTTACATGAATCAATTAATTCCTTCAAGTCAGGAGTCATTACTTCAATATCCATGATTCATTTTAAAAATTCAATAATTCATTTCAATCATTTAATCATATAAATATTGAAATCTAAAACATAGAATCACAAGATTCATAAGAAACTCATGCCTCTTTATTAAGTCGAGTAAAACATGCATTCAAGTGTGGGAATGAAATTTTATCAGTAAAGATAAAAACGTTTCGTAGACAAAAATGTGGAGTGTTTAAAAGATAAAACAATAAAATTGAACACCCTTTTTCTATGAAACTTGTTCCTTAACATCACTGTTTGGGGATTCCTTCTACCGTCATGATCCTACAAAAGAAAATTACTCAATTAATCACAAATATCAATTTGATTAATCTCAAAATAAAAGAGGGAGGGGACCACATGCTAAATTATTTCAGTGAAAATAAATTGAAATATAAATTACTAGAAAGGAAGTAAAGAGAAATCTTGGTATTATCCGCCATGTGGGCATTGAATTCTGACTGCCTCTAGAGTTTATTACCTACTGTTATCCAAACTCTGATGGAGGATAAAGATTCATTGATTTGAACAACCACAAGTGGATTTTCCCAGCTTTTTCTTCATCCTTTTGGGAAAGAGTGTAATATATCCCCCCCTTTACAATGAGTTATGACTTTCATGGTGGGGTTAGGATGAAGTATGAATCATCCTCTTTCTTAGTTGATACTTGTGCAACCTATTCTTCTCTGTCCATTAGTTACTTGAGGCATGCTTCATCAAAATAATAGTCAATGTGAATGTCAGACTGTAATTCAATTTGAATAATATTAAAACATGAAGTATCAAGATCAAATTATTCACCATAAAAGCATATTTTGTCATCGTTTCCATAGGGAAATACACTACCATATCTTCATGAACTTCCTTCAATAAATATTCAATGTGTCTGGGGAACTCCATATGTTCCTCAGCATGTGGACATCCAGGTTCTTCTTCGTCCTCCAAGGCAGAGTTGAGGTTGTCTAATTCTGTATAATCAAAACCACATAGGGTGATGTAGAATTCATATTCAATAAAATTAGAATGGACATAGTCAATGAATGGTTCAACTCCTTGAGTCGGTTTAGCTTCAATCTCTGCCTTAGTGGTAAGTGCCTCTTGGAGTATACTCTTTGAGTATAAAGGTTGGTAGTCAGGATCCTCCATCTTGACTTCAGATTCCACTACATAGGTGGTTTCTTCCTTCAGTGGTTCTGATTCTTATTCTTTGTATTGTATGGGGAAGTTAGGTAGTTCCTCATATTTAATCAATAATTCATCCAATCTTTGTTGATCTCCCACTTGTAGTTCAACAGATATAACTTCCCCCCTTGCTTCCCCAGGTTCTTAAATTTCAAATATACGTGGTGAAATTTATTCCACCACTTTCTCATGTTCTTTCTATGTATTAGGGTTGATTTTCTCTATTAATGCATGAACATAATAAAAATCTCTATTAGCCTTTCTGGTTAGTTGTTCAATTCTTTCTCTATGTTCATGCATCTGATCTCTTCTAAAATTTTCATCTTATTCTGGTTTTTGTTGCCGCACCTATGAGTAATTTTTCCAAGCATAATATTCTGAATTAGAATACACCATGGAAGTATTTTTTTTAGTTTTTTAAATAAAATGATATATAACAAATATGTGAAAATAGATAAAGTAAATGAAATAATGATTGGATCCCCAGAAACAACGTCCTTTTTGACGCACGTCTGTTGTGGGGTGTGGACAAAAATAATTATATTTTTCCTAGTGCAGAATAGTGGTAGACCAGGGTCATCTGTCTTTAAGATCCTTCTTAATTTGGTAAACATAATTTATTGAATTCACATATTCTATCCATTTTGTGGTTTTGTCTATTAGATGAATGTGATTAAAATATTTTTGGGTTTTTTATTATTTAAAATAATGATATGTGAAGCAATAATTCTAAATTTATATTATGATTCAAGTCTAAATTGTACGAATTAATAAGAAAGAACTTCGTTTTTGGGGGATGGTTAATTATTCAATCATTATTCTCCTTTATATTTTTTATGTCAGTTTGATAAACGAGACACAAAATTTCATGTTTGAATTACTATTTGTTATTTATAAATTGTGGAATATCATTGAATGTTTGAGCACTCTCAATTCCACCTCCTCCTTTAATCCAAGTCGGGGACACGCCTTTCTCTAGATTGTGTCATCATCCAAGACCCGGTTCAATTGAAGTTGTTTCATCCATTGATTATCTCAACTCCAATGTGTGATGAACTAACCAATTGAGAGAAGGAAAATTATTAAATAAAATAATATGTATAGGTTGAGTTGCATGTTATCTGTGGTAGTCACAACATTAGGGACATTCGACTTACTTGTGCATGCTACACAAATATATCTAAAACATAAAATTAAACATTAAATAAAATTCATGATCACCATAACCTCCCCTTTGGAAAAGTCTTGGGGTTATCCTATCATTTCTGAGAGTAATATATTACTTAGTGGAGTGGGTGGAAGAGAAGAGAGAGATAGGGAAAGAAATGAAGAAAAGTATATGGAGAAACACAAAGGAATGGATTGATAAAAATAAAATTTGTATTAAAATTGAAAAATTAAACCAAACTAAAAATAAAATAAAATAAAACAATGAAATGGGGTGGTATGAGAGGTGTAGAATTGTCTGATGCCCCTTTGGGAACCCTCATTGGCTGTTGGTGTCGAGCTGATGATTTGGGAAGGAGGCGAGATCCTCCTTTTATAGGAATAATTCTATCCCCTAAAAGTTTGCACATTTTTGGCAAAATAAATGGTAGATTAACACATGGAATCCTTCGTAAAAGTTGGTCCTAAATGTGTTTTCCGTTCAACCTC
The DNA here is from genome assembly GCA_963277665.1 of Viscum album. Classification (NCBI taxonomy): domain Eukaryota; kingdom Viridiplantae; phylum Streptophyta; class Magnoliopsida; order Santalales; family Viscaceae; genus Viscum; species Viscum album. The sequence goes on from OY728148.1 coordinate 943,355,137, forward strand.
CACATTTAAGCTCATTTAGACATCGTACTAAGGAGGTATGGAATTTTCATTGAATAAGACTTTTTATGGCCGAAATTTCTAGGAAGATTCCTTCAAAAGTATAACGATCAATGGAAACCTTAATGACTTCAAAACTCCCCCAAAATTGTTTAAGAGTCATTCCTATGTGTCCATGTGATATCCCAAGTAGAATAACCAAAATTAGAGGTGAGGAGACCAGTTTGTGCATCCGTTACGGCGGTGAGGTCCACGATGTCTGCCCAGAAATGTTTCAAATTCAATAATATTTTTGGACTAATAGATCATCAAATCAGCTCTAGGTCGCAAAGATAAAGTTGAAGAAAATAATATCAGTATTATGAAAAAAATTAATCAGTAAATTTTGACTTATATATTTTAATAAATGAAAAAAATACACTTTTGGTAAAAATCTGTCAAAATCCAAAATTATGCACTTTTCTCAATTTTGTTCATAATCATTCTAAAATTAAAATTACCCATTATTTTAATAAAAGATTGAAATTCATGGGTTTTATCATTAAAATAAATCCTCATTATTTGATAAAAAATATGCACATAATGTTTTTTTGTCAGAGATGTTATGCCTCCTTGTCTTGTGTTATCATAACATGTCATGCGTAAATTGATTAAATGCTTAAATGGAACTTGTTAAATGAGTGGGTATACTTGTTAGTTGTTTTTAGACTGATTAAATGGTTTTTTGGTAATTATGATTAATGGGTGGGTATATCTATGTGATGTGTTAAATGGAAATTGGTGATAAGTGTGTGGGTATAACCATGCGACATGATTAGATGGAAGTGGAGTATGTTAGTGGATATACTCATGATATGTAATGGTTTAAATGAGTAGGTATACTCATTGAATGGTTTTGGATGTAATTGTTTATATGAGTGGGTAGACTCATATGGTTAGAAATTTTTAAATGTATGGAATGGTTGATGATTTACATAGATTCCAAGGACGGATCTCCATGGATTTGGAACACAGTAGTGGACACCTTGGTTGATTATTCACAATGGGTCTTGATTATGTGGGATGTCTCGGGCATTGTTTTACATTAGATCTGGCTTGATTGGACTCACGTAGGACATGCTGGTACACATGCTCGTAGTAATCCAACCAATGCCTATACTGAGTTTATATCGAGATGATACTAGGAGTTGATGATGATGCCTTAGTCTTCAATAAATTGGATTCAGTCCTTCATGGTATACACATCATTATATGGCACGATCGTGGGATATATGACAGTGGTTGTACGACAAGGTCGTGGGTTTTTATATTGGTTTCCTTATAGAGTAAGGTTGTGTGGACAAGATATATATTGATTTATGACAAGGCTGTGTTTTTTTGTTTATATTGCCTATTGGTTCCTTGTTAGGAGTTGTCACTTATTGCAGGGAGCTGCAAGAGGCTGTTCGGTATAACTTTTTTGCATTGGTTATATAGCTCGGGCTTTCACGCATACATTACTGCTTACTTGTACTTGTTTGGCATATTTCATAGTGAATCTTATAATTGTATAGATCTTTGGGTGGAAACCAACTGGGATGTTTATCTCACACCTTGTTTGGGACTCCTTGGGGACCCAAACAAATTCTATGGTTTCAGGTGATAGTAGGGGCATGATCTCTTACACTAGTTGTTGATTATTTCTTTTGAGCATGGGATCATGAGACCCTGCTGAGGCTTTTGATGCTACTGTGTCACTTTTTGGTCTTTTTGGAATTTGGATACGTGTATTGTGCTTTATTTCCAGGTATATTTTTTGGTTGTTTTCTAGATACATGTATCATCTGTATCATGGTATATAAGACACTTATGGCTTGTTATGTATTCATGTCTTGCTTATCTATTTTACCTATTGTCCGCTTATTGAAATTACTTTTGCCATTGAATTCTATTGAATTCCACTCTTTTATACTCTGGTAATGAGGGAATAGTATCCCCAATAACTCAACTAGGCCCTCACCACTAGTCTGAAGAATCTGGCATTTGAGGAGTGTGCTTGAGGCCATATAGCCAACCAGGCTTGGGCACTATTGAGTGGAATCCGAGTTCAGGATGTTACAAAGTGGTATCAGAGACAATTTCTTTTCTGGTTTGGTTTACTGTTTGGAGATAATATACATGGATATGAAGGAAAATGGAATTTGTTATTGAGCTATGCTCGAGTGTAGCAAACCCATGTACAAAAAAAATCCAAATTACCCTAAATGAAATTTCTATTTTTTGGTATTGAATATTACAGTTGAGTTGATTTCACCATTAGGTGACACACATGATTTATGCTGATACTATTGATGCAATTGTGGATTCTATTTTGTTGCAACCTGATGATATGAGGGTATTCCATCTCATGCATCATATATTCTCTTGTTAGAAATCACATATCATATATTATATCATGCCATTTAAGATGAATTATTTGATGCATGCTATTGTGATAGGTGTGGTAATAGTTGTTCCTAATTTTGTGATAGACTTTGTGCAGAGGAGAGAGAAGTGTCATCATATTTCAATTCATAAGGTGTATGGGCCCTTATGAAATAGAAAATGAATTACCTTTTAAATGTAAATTTTAAAGTGAATTGGATGTGTATGGATTATATGGGCATCAAATATTTGTTAATGAGGTGTTATGGGTCCTCATTGATCAGAACTTGGTGGACCATTGGTTAAATAATGTTAAATAATGACTTTTAAATGAAAATAAATGGAAAATAAAGACTTGACCTACACCCGGATTTTGAGTGGGTGATAGGTAGTGTTTCTAGTTGTGTTGTGGTTGTTCTTTATACAGTCATGGATTTAGGATTAGGTTATGTGTTATGACTTGTTTTTAGGAGGTTTTTGACCTATCCTATTCTTTTGAGATGCGACTTTGATATCATTCCTATCGGATGTGAGTGTTTGGCATTATAGAGGCATGTCACCATGAAGTCCTCCAATGGTATACCAAGAGGGTGGTGATGACCATGCTTCGAAGGTGGTGGGCCATGAGATACTACTGGATCCTCTTTTAGTGTTTTTTTGTGGTACAATAGACTATTTCAGACATTGGTGCAGAGGCATAGCTCCACGAGGGGTTATTTTCTATATGCAGACATTTCATGGAGCACTGTAGCCTACCATGTCTATGGCCGAGCTAACATGGGAGTTCTAACAGCAACATCCTTTCACATTTTTGGGGGATGATGGTCCACAAGCTTCTGAGTTGTGGCTTGAGACCACACTAGATGTCTTCAAGCTTCTGAAGACACCTCTTTAGTGGAGGGTCAAGCTCATCCCTTATATGATTAATGGAGTAGTAAAGTATTGGTGGGATGTTCTGAACCAGGCTGAAAGGCTATGAGATATGGCTTGGACAGATTTCAAGACCTACTTCCTTGAATACATTTACCCCAAGACACTATGGGAAGAGTGATCTAGTGAGTTCATGCTTCTAGAGTAGGGCACCATGACAGTTATAGATTACTCAACATACTTTACAGAGTTGAATAGTATTGCACTGATGTACCTTATTGATGAGCTGTTGAGATCAAGTTGCATTGAAGAAGGCCTATGACATACTATCAAATCCTAGGTCAATATGTTCAGGTTGACATCTATCTCCGAGATTGTGAATCAGGCACTGATTATAGAGTGGAACCTGAGGGAATTTGAGGATATAGAGCAGGGAAATGTTTCTTCTTAGCCTAGTGGTTCTACATCTTCAAGAAGGAAGCACCATTTTGATGCTTCCCATGAGATGAGCATCAGTTAGGCTATAAGTTCTAGTAGTTCGGTGTTTTATCACTAGTGTGGCAGGAGAGGACACATGAAGAATCAGTGTGACTGCGACCCAGTCGAGTGCCGAGCTTATGGAGGGATGGGCCACATGAAATGGTTTTGCAGGACCATCCCTCGAGTTGTGAGTGGTAGGGGGTCAGCGTTGATGTCAGGTTCAGAAGTAGTTTTCTAAGATCTGTGTCAAGCTGGGATCTAGAGCAATGCAGGCCGATCAGGCTGTAGAAATAGTTGTCTTTCCTAAGGTAGTCATACACAAATTACTCCTATACATTGAAGGGGACCTACTCTTAGCAGCGAGGTTGTTTCACAGGGTCATGGTATAGGTCAATTATATTATGTACAACCTACCCCTGAAAAGATAGGTTTCATACTGTCTATAGTTAGAGTAATGATCTTAGTAGCCTCTACTATTACATCTTCTCTTTTTGATATAGGTGTATCTCATAGTTTCATATCCGCACCTATGGTTAAAATCATTGGTCTTGTTGTGTGGTATTTGGAAAGTGTTTTAATGCTAGAAATACTATTGGGAATCAGAATGGATGATGTGCTATAGTGCTGGGAGAACACCCTTGAGGTTGGTGGGTGTCACTTCATTTAAATATTTATGTATTTGAGATGATAAGGTTTGATGTCATTCTTGGGATGGACTTTTTTGTATATTATCGATCTTAAATTGTCTACTATCGCCTAATGGTAACTTTCACTTCACTAGAGGATGCATTGTTTACTCACAAGGGTGAATGGGGTGTCCAGGCGAGTTGAGATGGACCAGATTATCATGAGTTGGGCAGAATGACTGCCTAGATTGCTAATTTGTATTTTGGATTATCAGGGAGTGAGTCCGGTAGACGTTCCTCTAATGGTGGATCGTTTCAGGGACATGTTCCAAGATGAATTTTCTAGTTTACCTTTCGAGAGATTGGTTGACTTCTCCATTGAACTAGTGTTATGAGCTGCACCAGTATCCATTTATACATACTAGGTGACTACGATGGAGTTGTAAGAAATTAAGTGGAAGCTAGAGCATTTGAAGGAAAAGGGGTTTATCTGACCTAAATCTTCTCTGTGGGGTATTCTAGTTCTTTTTTTAAAAAATGTGGATATAACTGTTATGCTATTTGTGGATTATCGTAATTTGAATCAACTAATGGTTAAAAACTGATATCACTTTCTACAAATAGATGAAATGTTTGATAATATTATAGGATCCCGAGTATTCTTGAAAATTGAACTAAGGTTAGGATATCACCAGGTACATATTTGACCAACAGACATACCGCGTACAAACTTTCAGAGTATGTATGGTATGTATGAGTATCTGTTTATACCATTCAGTCTCACAAACACAACAGTAGTTTTCATGGTGCTGTTGAACCAAGTGTTCCATCCTTAATTGTGATACATCAAGTATTGGGATGGGAGTAGTTCTGATATAGGGGGATAGATTTTGGGTATATGAGTCTCAGTTTCTGAGGCCACGTGAGAGGAATTACCCTATGCATGATCTTGAGCTAGATGCAGTTGTTCATGCTTTTCACTATTTGAGACATTATTTATTGGGAGATCATTTTTTGCTGTATACAGACTAAAAAATCTTCAAGTATATATTTACTCAGTATTATTTGAATATGAGGGAAAAGGTGGGTAAAGTACCTGCAGTCTTTTTACTTAAAGATTGAATACATGACTTGTAAAGGTAATGTAATGTTCGATGCACTGAGCGTGTGGGCTCAGATACAGACAGTGCAGCAGGCAAGTAGCTAGTGGAAACTTATGGTGTCATTCTCTAATATCTATATAGAGGTGCAAAAAATTTAAGGATAGACATATCTAACATCCATAGTTGTGACCTATACTCTATTGGATAATGTAAGGATGAGGCTGTTATCAAATTCAGAGGGTCTAGTTCTATGGGAGAGTATAGAAGGTGAGTTCCCTCCTCCTGGTTGGACCACATGTGTTGATTAGTTCTTACATATCCATGGATGTGTTTGGGTTCCAGGGGATATACATGGCGATATGATGTGGGAGTTTCATGCTTCATCTTAGGCACTACATCCTGGAGTCAGCAAGATGTATCGTGACTTCCATCATCAATACTAATGGCCACCAATGAAAAGTGAGGTAGCTAGTTTTGTTATGAGGTGTTACACCTGTCAGTATGTGAAGGAGGAACTTCAACGACCAGCAATGATTTTATACCAGTTACTTATTCAAACGTGGAAATGAGATGATGTAATCATGTATTTCATGACTGGTTAACTATGTTTTCCTTGAGGTAACGATGTTGCGTGTGTTGTTGTTGATGGATCAAAAAGGTTGATCATTTAATGCCGATCAAGGATACCTTCGATGTAAATGCTCTTGGAAGGTTGTATATCCATGAGATAATAAAACTTCATGGTTTCTCACACGCTATCAATTAAAATAGGGATTCCCACTTTAAATTTCATTTCTTATAGTGTTTTTAGAGGGCACTAGGTACAAAGGTGCTTCTGAGCACAGTCCACCACCCTTAGACTGATGGCTAATCAGAGTGTATGATACAAGTGCTAGAGAACATGATGAGAGAATGTGTCCCAGATTTTGGGGGATCTTGGGAGAGAAACATTCATCTAGATGAGTTATCCCATAATAACAATTATTAGGAAATGATACAGATGTCTCCTTACGATGCTTTGTACAGTAGGCTATGCCAATAACCCTTGTGATGGCTAGAGGCAGGCGAGGTAGCTTTACTGGGACCTTGTCTTGTGCGAGAGAATTCAGGGTAGATCTAGTTAATTCAGAAGAAGATGGCTACTGCACAATCTTGATAGAAATCTTATGTCGGTCACCGTATATGAACTATTGAGTTTGAGGCGAGGGATCAGGTCTTTTTATGTGTTTAACTAAGGTTGGGACATAGAAGGATCATGATACGGGGTAAGCTTTCACCACTATATATTGGTCCATTTGAGAATCCTGAGAGAGTAAGATCAGTAGACTATTATATTTAGTTACCTCAAAGGTACTGAGCCACTCATGACGTCTTCCACGTATCACAATTACACCATTATAATTCGGACCCATCTCACGCTTTTCAACCAGAGGAGGTTTAGCTATAATTTGATGCATCCTTCCAGGTGCATCTAGTTTTTATTTTTGATAGGAGAATGAAGGTTAAACAAGGCTCGTTAGTTCCTCTAGTATGGGTTCTTTGGAAGCAAGACCGTTCACAAGACGATACTTAGGAGCAGGAGGCCGACATACATGCTCAGTGACAAGAGTTTTTTCAAATGGATCTTGACTACCCATGAGAGGGAAATTTGGGGAAGAATTTCTTTATGGGGAGAAGATTGTAAGATCCTAGGTTTTTCTTGAGGTATGAATCTTTTACAATATTGTTTGGAATAGACCCTAAGCTGGGCCTTGGGCTGGTTGGGTTGTTTTTGGGAAATAATATGCAAGAAGGTTGTATACTGGTTGCAGGCCAATTACATGATGTGTAATTGGATTACACGCTGTGTAATCTGATTTCATATCATGTAATGGTTTGTCTAGGAACTTTCATGACATGTAAGGGTTTTCCCCCATTAAAGTAAAACTGAGAATTACACACCATGTAAGGAAATTACTTGTCATGTAATTCCCCAACTATGTTTTCTAAAAATAGAGGCATGGACCTCTATTTTGTGGACAGAAGCCTTTTTTCTCTCTTATGAAGCCTAAAAACCATCTTATCCAGCTTTTCAGATCCAGTGCCCATTTAGATTCCATTTCATTCTCTGTAAATTTTGTTGGAAACATGACGGAAAGATATTGATTCCTTTTTAGCAATTCTTGATTCTTCATAACAATAGTTGCATTGTTTGGATTTAGGCTTTTATGCCCTAATTTCATGTTCGTCATATATTCTTAAGATTTATTCCCAACCAGGATGAATTAGGACTTCATACTAGATGAGAACTTCACTAATGAGATAAGGTAGGTGGTCTATATTTTTCTTTCATCTTTTGATGCTTTATAGAGCTATTAACCTTTTTCTGCCCGCTGTACATTTTAGCACGAGCCTGATTTTAAAGTGTTAATCTGAAATAAATGAGGTAGGACCTGTTTGGGACCCCCTTAGGATCTTTGAGATACTTTTTTGGTTGCTGACCTATCCCAAGAACATCCATGGGGTGCACCATACCTTTACATTGGTTTTTACCATTGATGAACTACCCATGGGGTGTGACCTCGAGTTCTCCTAGTTTAAGGAAGCTCAGTTGTACAATAATGAGGCCGAATTACATACATAGGAGATATCGTGCCTCCTTACCTTGTGTTATTATAATATTCCATTCCTAACATTATTAAATACTTAAATTGAAATTTTCAAATGACTGGGTATACTCTTTGGCTGTTTTTAGATTTCTTAAACAGTTTTGTTGGTAATTGTGATTAATGGGTGGGTAAACCCATGTGATGTGTTAAATGGAAATTGGTGATAAGTGGGTGTGTATATCCATGTGACATGATTAAATGAAAGTGGAGTACATGAGTAGGTATACTCATGAGATGTAATGGTATAAATGAGTGGGTATAATCATTGAATTGTTTTTAATGTAATTTTTTATATGAGTGGGTAGAATCATATGGTTTGAAATTGTTAAAGTCATGGAATGATTGATGATTTACATATATTTCATGAATGGACCTCCATGGATCTGGAATGCAATAGTGGACACCTTGGCTGATTATGCACATTTAGTCTTTATTCCCTGAGATACCTTAGCCCTTGCTACCCCTTGGATCCAGCTATCTTGGACTCACATAGGACATGATGGTACACATGCTCCTAGGATTCAAACTAATGCCTATTCTAATTTTCCATCGAGATTATCCTGAGACTCGAAGAGGATGCCTTGGTCTTCTGCACCCTAGATTTGGCCATTCGTGATCTACACTTCATTATATAGCATGATTGTGGGATATATGATTGTGGCTGTATGACAAGACCGTAGGTTTTTTATATATATTTTTTATACGGTAAGGACACGTGGACATGATATGGATGGTTATGTGGAAAGGCTGTGTTGTTTGTTTATATTTCTTGTAGATTCCTTGTTAAGAGATGAAACTTGTTGTAGGGAGCCACAAGAGGTTTTTAGTATTACTTGTTTGTATTAGTTATATGCCTTAGACTTTCAGACATACATTACTACTTACTTTCACTTGTTTCGCATATTTCATAGTACTTCTTAGAACTGCATAGAAATTTATGTGGAAACCTACTGGGATGTTTATCTCACATCCTATTTGGGCCTCCTTGGGGACCCAAACAGATTATATAGATACAGGTTATAGTATGGGAAATCACCCTAAAACAATTTTTTGATCACTGTTTTAGAGCATGGGAGCATAGGACTAAGATGAGGCTTGTGATGCTACGGGGGAACTTTTCAGTCGTTTTTGGATTTTAGATAATTTTATTTTATTATATTTCTATATACCTATTTTGGATATTTTCTAGATACATGTATCATATGCATCATGGTATATGAGACACTATTGGCTTGTTACATATTCTTTTCTTGATTGTCTATTTTATTTGTTGTCTCCTTATTGTATCTGCTACCACTATTTAATGTGATTGACTTCCATTGTGATAAATTATGGTAATTGGGGTATAGTCTCCCAAATGACTCACCAAGTCCCTAACTGCTTGTCATAAGCCTCTGGAATTTGGGACTATGTGCTTGAGGCCATGTAGCCAACCGGGCTTGGTGCACAGTAGAGTGACATCCGGGTTCGGGATGTTACATTTATACAGTGATTCAATGATTTCATTTCAAAATTAATTGATGAAATATAAAGATATAATTTGATGATGTGAATATACATAGTATATCACATCTAGGTGTGAATAAAATTCCTTAATGTAAAAAATTAATTCCTTTGGGTGTTATTTCTTGTAGTGAGATAAATTCCTTAAACTAATAAAAAATACTATGGGTGAGAAAATTAATAAATTGGGAAAAAAATTCTAGTGAGAGAAATCCAATTGTTTGAGAGGTTAGAGAGATGGTATCTCATGGTGACTTTTATAGCTTTAGAATCGATAATAAAATTATATACGTCACTTTTAGGGTAAGATTCGATCAAACTATGTTATCTAGCACTACAAAAAAGAGTGTTCTTAGTGAAAGTTTATTAGTGGTTGTTCTAATAATCACAACTAAAAAACCATTATTAAATATATTTTAAATATAGTGGCGGCTTCAATGAAACCAGTGCTAATATTTTTAAAAAATAACTTACCCTGCCCCCTCCAACCGATGCCCTAACCCCCTCGCTCCCTTGGTCATGCCTCTCCCCGATGCTGGCGACTGCCCTCCCCATTGGCGACACCTCTCCTCGACGTTGGCAATCACCCCTCCCTCTCGGCCTCGCCTCTCCCCAACACTGGTGACCACCCCCACTTCGATCACGACTCTCCCTGGTGCTAGTGACTCCCTCCCCCTACCCCACAATGATCCCTCAGCCCCACCTCTCCCTGACGTTGATGACCACCCATCCCCCTCGACCCTGCCCTCCCCCAACATCAGTGACCACCCCTCTCCCTCGATCCCTCCTCTCCCCAATTCCAGCGACTACCCCTCACTCTCAATCATTCCTCTCCCCGGCACCAGTGATTACCCCCCCTATACCCAACCTATCCCCGACACCGGCGACCGCCCCTCCCCCTTGGTCACACCTCTCCCCAATGTAGGTGACCACCCCACACCCTCGACCCCACATCTCCTCCCGACACTGACCCCCCTTCTGTCCAACAATATACCTCTCCCACCTTCCCCCACCTCCCCCTGATGGCTCACCCCTCATCCTCATTGGTGAACACCCCTTTCCCACTCTCACATATGATCCTCGTGACCCCAACACCACTTGATACCTGATGATGACACCACAATGCCCCCATGCTCCTTGATGGTGATCTCCAACGACGACCCCTCTCCCCCATTTCTCGGAGTGTTAAATCCCCAATCGTAAGGTGTAATTTTTTAATATTTTATTATTGGGTTTCTATATCATTATGTAGTATATCATATTGTACAATAAAAGGATAAATTTTATCACTCAGAAATCCTATACACATAACTATCATTAATGCCTATTATAAATGGGGATCATGAATCTTTTATATGATGAATTATTGTTTGTATGTGTTGTAATAAATAGACTTTATTTTCATGATTAATTTTTCCCTCATGAATTCTTGGTGAGTAAGCCTTAGTGAGTTTTGGAAAATGGTTGATTAGAGGAAAGGAAACCATTTGGTTTTATTGATTATTCAATAAAGTTTTAGTCTGCTTCTTCCACACTGGCATGATACTTCCTATGTAAGAACATACTGAGTGTACATGTATGTTCACCATGATTTTATATACGATATCTATAGAATTATAGGACAAATTAGGTGACCAAGCTTAACGAAGTTAATTGATTTTTAATTTTAATTGTACTTGTCCGATTAACCATTTATATCATTATATCTAAATATATATGGAGAAGAGTGAAAACCCAATACCTATGTATAAAAGTTGGATTACATTACCGCGAAACACAACTCGTTATGACAAGAGTTTGAAAAAAAATATTATGTAATTAAAAACTGACCAGTGGATGGTAGAATAAAATGTGTATGTCCTGATTGAAAATTTAAGTGATGGTTAAATAGAAATTATTTATATGATCATTTTATATAGAAACAATTTTCTAGTCAATATGTATGTTGGATTTGGCATGATAAATATATTGTTATGGAAATTCAAAACAAAGATAATCCTATCAACGAAACACAAAGTGACCCTCCAGAGTGGAATTCATTTTGAAATTTGATAAATGAAACTTTTTTCTTTGTAGGATATAATGTCCAAGATTTCAATAGATCAAAAAAACCATCAATTGACCCTAAGAATTTTAATCCTTGTAATAAGTTCAACGACAAAAAAAATGCACTTTATGGATTAGATGAAGACTGCAACAGGAACTGTATGAAGGGTGTGATAAGTATTCAATGTTTTATTTTCTACATAAGTTGTATCATATATACTGTCTCTGTGAAATTATTGACAATGAAATGTACATGATTTTAGAGTTTCGTCCTGATGCATTTAGTGAAGATATGATCATTGCATCATTCTATGAGATTAATAATGTCATAAATAAACATGGACTGTATAAAATAAAGACACATGAATTCCTTAATGATTGCATGCTTTAATAGGGGGAAGATTCTGACAAAGGAGAATTAATAATATGTCATAAAAGTAGATGAAATACAATGAACAATAATGAGAGTATAAATCAACGAAACCCCAAGAAGAAAAAATAAAGAAAACTCCTTCAACTTTATTTCATTACATACCTCTGATATGATGCTTTAAAATATTATTCATGGCATTTAAGACTACAAACAAAATGAATTGACATGATCAAGATAGTAATTATGGCTTGATGAGACATCCAATAGATTCAACATCATAGAAAATGATTGATTAATTATATCTATATTTTTCCTCAAATATTAAGAATTCACGTTTGGGATTGGATTCTGATGGTTTTAACCCATTTTGTAATTTATGTACTAATTATAGTATTTGGCCAGTTGTTTTGATCCCTTATAATCTACCTCCATAGATTTGTATGAATAAATATTATTTTTTTATTTATAAAATTATTTCTAGAAATAAAATGCCTAGAAATGGAATTGATGTATACCTTCAACCTCTAATAAAATAATTGTGAGAATTATGATATGATGGAATGGAAACATATGACGCTTCAATGAGAAAAATATTAAAAATACTTGATAATTTAATATAGACAATTACTAACATTCTGGGATTAGGAAATTTATCTGATTCAAACACTCATACTAGTTTTCCTTTTCTAGTTTGTAATTTTTTTCACCAAAAATTACCTCATAGAAGAAAATGATGTTTTATGCATCATCATTTATTGCCCCTTTATTCTCATAAATCTGGGTTTAACAAGACACAATTCAACGAAGATATTAAACTGAGAAATCCAATAAAAGTGTTATTAGGTTATGAAATCATGGGATAATTAATGAGTGTCATTGATGAATTTGGAAAATATAACCATGTTAAAGAAGTGGAAAATGGTACATGGTACAATATTTGAAGCCTCTAGAACCCAAAAATAAAGGGTATATTTTTCAAAATTCCACATTAGGAGTTTAATTTGATATGTTATAATCTTTAAATAATGAATATTGAGAAATAATTTTGTGGCAATGTAATTTTCACATTGCTTAATGAGAAGAGTAAATAAAAGGATCACCTTAATGCTCATAAGAATTTCGAGTTAATGAATATAAAGTATGATTTTTGGGAAAATGAGGATAGAAAGTATCATTCAACAATTTTTACAATGATAAATCCAGAGAAAGACGTATTCCTTCAATCTTTAATGAATTTAAAAGTGGAAGAATGATATTCAAGTAATATATCAAGGTGCATTGACTAAAAAAATTGAATGTTTCATGGATTGAAAATTCAAAACTCATGTATTTTGATGGAATATTTGTTTTCATTGGCATTTTGTAATATGTTAACTGAAAAATAAACTATTTTACCTTTTTCAAATATCTTTGTAGAAAAAATCTAAATCCAATTGAGATTGATAGACTTCAAGAAAGAATTTTTTTGACACTTTTTTATTTGTAGATGTTATTTCCCCCTTTATTATTGACTATGATGATTCTTTTTATTGTTCATTTGGTTGAAGAAGATAAACATGGATGACCAGAACATTATCAATTGATGTATCCAATTGAAAGGTACAATGATATAATTTTTATTTTCATTAGTGAATTTATTTTTATTAAATTATTGCATAAATTTTTTTATATGTTTCTTATTTTTTTCAATAGGTACATAAGTCATTTGAAATCATATATGATGAATAAATATCAACTAAAAATCTCTATTTCTAAAGGTTACATATCCCAAGAGTGATTGAAATTCTATTCAAGGTATTTGGATGGGACTGAGACTAGATTCAATCATGTTTAATGTTATGAGGATATCTCCACTAATTGTCTTTTTGAAAACTAGGTATCAATATTTCCTATTATTGGATAACCAACTGGAAAGGGGTCAAATTTTACACTGAATGAATTGGAGTTTCTATAAGCACATAGATATATACAGCTTAGTAGTCTTATTATAGATCCATTTATTGAAGAATTGCGATGTCAAACAAATAAGTGATTAAGGGGTAAATCTTGAAATGGGATGGAATTAAAAAAAGATGTTAATAAGGAGATTGTCAAATGGATCACCCATCAGGTAAGTATATACCCATATTAATATTATTGACATGTAGTTATTTTGTCTATGTTAAAACTAAAACATTATATATATTTTTCTAGATAATGAATGATGAAAATCAAGCTGAAATATAAAATGCTTTTAAGTTTTTTTTGGCTCGAGCTCCTCTAAGAAAGTCTAAGATATTTGATGCCTACAATTTTCAGGGATTTAGGTTTCATAAAATTTATCAGGAAGAAGTATTAAAAACTCAAAATAGTGGTATATTTACACTTATAGAGGTGGGATATTATGGAAATTTGGTTGATATAATTGAATTAAACTATAATGGTTAGTTTTTTGGTGTCTTATTCAAATGAAAGTGTGTTAATATTGATATGGGTATAATGAATGATTTGTAACATTTTAATTCTATCAACTTCTCTCGATTTATCCATACCAATGAGCATGTAGAAAGTGATCGATTTATCTTGGATTCCTAAGTGAAGATAGTTTATTATGTGGATGATGAAATACATGACGGTTAGAGTTTTTTTTACAGTTAACATAGATAGACTTATATGATATGAGTGATGAAGATCAATTGGTACTTTGTGATAGTGAACCTAATCAACCAAAAAAACATTGAATAATTTTTTACTGACAATATGGAAAAAATAGAACTTGCAATAGAGGGTGAAAATGAAGCACTCGTCAAAATGGAGGTTTATAATAATGAAGATAATGAAGATGAAGATAATTGAATGTATAAATTTCTAAAGAAAATATATTAATACTTCTCATTGATAAGTGGTTAATATATATATACATTGTTCTAGTTTTTCTTTTTTCTTTTTGTAAAAATTTATTAGTTTTTAATATTTTATACATTTAATATATCTGAACCAATTGAATTGAAAGAATGCTGAGAACAACAATATTTCAAATTCCTTGCAGGTTATCATCTCGGAGCACACCACAACTACCATCAGCTTCAGTGGATCTGATGATGCTTCTAGAATCGATGGGCAGATTATTAGGAAAGAAATGGTGAGATTTTTTCATTTGGATGTCCTAGGCTCTATTTCACGCCCATGCACTATGAAAAAATTAGGAAAGAAATGGTGAGATTTTAAATGACTATTATTACATGAGTTTAATGAAATATCTTTGAGGTCATGATAGATATATGAGAAAGTGTGTGAATGAATTTGTCATGTGAAATGGAATTCGTTTGTCAACATTAACAGAGATGCATCTCATGAGGTAATTTCATATTTTAGAGCATCGTAGTAACATAAACAAAATAAAATTATAATTTTTATTAATGTTGCTATTTTTTGTAGGAATTATTGAAAAAAATACTATGAATCATGAGAAATAATTCATTCTTCATATCAGCGTGTCTTAGAGTTTTATAAAAAATAATAATTTTGGTTTATAGTTAATTCATTATTATTTATATCATTTTATTATAAGTCAATGTTTTTATAACTTGTTTATATTTTTTATAAACGCTAATTAACAAGGTTACTCTGTTGGCCATACATAGATATGGTTTAATGTGCATAGGGAATCTGATGTCAGTTTTGTAAATGACCCTACCAAAGATGTTAGTGTAAGTATTTTTCATTATCATTTCATGTTATTTCATTACTATAAAAAATAATAATGAAACATATATTATAACAAAGAAATCCTTAAACCCAATTAAATGGGGATGGATACATGGATAAAATGATGCCAATTTAGCACCGTTTGATACATCTGGCCAAACCCAATTAATTGGGTTTAAGGCTTATTTGTTGTTATAATTTATTTTTCAATATTATGTTTTTATAGTAATGAAATAAAAAAGAATAGTAATAAAAATTTATAAATTAGATAATACTATGAAGTGAAAATATTTTAAAAAATACTTGTTAATATTTTTGTACTAATAGGTTAAAATTCAATAAATATGGGATGTGAACCCTTCAAAATCATCATCAGTTTCCCAGAACCATGATTTTCCAATTGTTTTAGGGAAGGAGAATCCCAGAAATGTATAGGGGATGGGTTCTGGACATACTCCATCAGTTTTCTTTGGTAGGGAGTCATCATTAGTTACTATTACACCAAGTAGGGGTTCGAGTAGCGCTATTGATAGGGTATCACAAAGATAAATTGCAAGGTTGAAAGGAAAAGTGCGAGAACAGGAATCTTATAGGAAAACATAGGATCAATGGTGAGAGAAAATGGAAAATGATTTTGTTTTTATATTTCAATGGATTACTAGAATGATACCCAAGGAAATTTCTAGCCTTATAGCTTATCATATCAAGGTAAATTATAAATTTCATAGATCATTCAAACATTTTCAAAGAACGCATACAAGTTCCTTAAATAAAACTAAAATGACACGTTTATATTTAAAACATGCACTTCGAGTCATACCGACAACATCTTGCACCGGATTGATGTGTGTTTGATTCCTACACATAAAAAATAAATTATATATTTTTATCCTTAAGTTTTATTATCATTCAAGCTCATTTTTTCAGTTTTCACACAGTAAATAGTTTGTAATGGTACCAAATACCTTAAAAACATGTCTGTGGGGGGGGGAGGTGGACAAAAATAGGAATTAGATTCCATATCAACAAAAAATCAGAGGAAAATGAGAATGGATTGATTTTTGAAATGTAGCAATAGATGAGACATCATTTCGAGTTATAGTTTACCTGAGATGCATTTAAATGTATTTTTAGTGTTTTAAAACACCAAAACATGTGTGTAATTGTTCAAACCAAATAAAATGATATCATATTGACATGAAATCGTGAGAAACCCACCATGGAATTATTTTTTACATGTACTCATATAAAAAATATCAATTAGACTTGCAGTGCAGTAAAAATTCCTTAGTAAATAGTTTTTAAAGTTTATAAATCCTTTAAAAATGCATGATAGGGGTAAAAAATATAAAAAAGATGTTGGATTTCCATGAATTTAGAGGAAAATAACCATGTTAATTTTTTTAAATGTAGGATCCAACAACATGTTCTTCTATGTTATAGTTTTCCATGGATTCCTATAAATGCATTTTTAGTGTTTTAAACTACTAAAACATGTGTATAATATTCCAAACCAAAGAAAAGAACCTCATATTGACTTGAAATCATAATAAAACCACCATTGAATTATTTTTTACAAGTAATCATAGAAAAAAAATCATTTTGAAGTGCGGTGTGGTTGGAATGACTTAGTAAATAAATATTAAAGGCATCAAATCCTTTAAAAATGTGTGTCGGGGTGTCACAACTAGGAAAATTTCATTATATTTCCATTAAACTAGATAAGAATAAAATTGTTTATTGATTTTGGAAATGTAAGACCCTACGATATGTCATTATGTGTTAAATTTTTTTGGAATGTCCATAAGTGGGGTTTTAGTGTTTTAAACCACATAAACATGCATGTAACGATCAAAACAGTAGAAAAAGACCTCTGATTGACAGGAAGTCATGAAAAAACTATTCTTTAGTTATTTCTAATGTGTATTCATAGATAAGACATCAATCTAATATGCATTGGGGTCAGAATGGATGGTAAACTATTTTTAAAGGTCCCAAAGCCTTTAAAAATGTATGTTAGAGGGTCAAAACCAGGAAAACATTGTCAGATTCCCGTGAAAATATATAAAAAATGACTATAGATTAATTTTTGAAATGTAGGAACCGATAACATGTCATTATGATTTATGGTTTTATTGGGATTCCTGTAAACACATTTGTATTGATTTAAAGGAGTAAAACAGGAATATAATGGTGAAAACCCCAGAAAAATAACTTATATTGATGTAAAATCATGCTTAATTATCTATTGAGTTATTTTTGACATTTACGCATTGACAAGACATCAATCTAACATGTGGTGTGGTCGTAATGACTTGGTAAATGATTTTTAAGGACATAGAAGCCTTTAAAAACATGTTTATAGGGGTCAAAACTAAGAAAACATCATTATATTTCTAGGAAATAAATGTAAAACAACCATAGATTTATTTTTGAAATATTGGAACGAACAGAACATCAGTATGAGTTATTATTTTCCCGGTATGCCCATAAATGTGTTTTATGTGTTTAAAAACACTAAAATGTGTGTGTAACATTCAAAAAAAGAGAAAATGACCTCATATTAATGTGAAATCAGGGAAAATATACCTATTAGTTCTTTTTTACATGTACTCACTAACAACACATCAATATAATGTGAGAGGTAGTTGGAATGGCTCAGTAAACTATTTTTAAAGGTAACAAAGCCTTTAAAAACATGTGGTGCGGGTTCAAAACCAGGAAAAAATCATTTGATTGCCATGAAATCATAATTCAATAACCATAGGTGGTTTTTTAAATCAATTAATAGATGAGATGTCATTTTGAGTTACAGTTTTATTAGGATTCCCATAAATTCATTTTTAGTATTTTAAAACACGAAAACATGCAACAGTGAAAGACATTGAAAAAAATCAGATTTATGTCAAATCATGGGACAACCACCATTGTTTTATTTTTTAAGTGTATGTGTAATGTCAATCTGATGTGAAGTGTGGTCAGAATGGCTTGGTAAATATTTTTTAAAGGTACTAAAGCCATTAGAAATACGTTCCGAGGGGTCAGAACCAGGAAAATGTAGTCATATTTCCATGAAATCATAGAAAATTTACCATAGATTTATTTTTCAAACGTAGGAACTGACATAACAACTTTTTAAGTTACGGTTTTCCTGGAATGTCTTTAAATGAATTTTTAGAGTTTTAAAACACATGAATGTTGGTGTAATGGTAAAAACCATAGAAAATTAATCCATATTGACATGAAATCAAGGTAAAACCACTATGGAGTTATTTTTGATTATTATACATTGAAAACATGTCAATCTGACAATTGGTGTGGTCAGAATGGCTTAATAAATAGTTTTTTTAAATGTATCGATGCCTTTAAAAACATTTGATAGAGGGTCAAAACTAGGAAAAAATCATCGAATTACCACGAAATCAAATTAAAACAACTATATTTTTATTTTTGAAATATAATAACTAACGAAACATCTTTTCAAGTTACAGTTTTACTAGGATACCAGTAAGCACATTTTTGGTGTTTTAAAACACTAAAACATGCATATAATGGTCAAAACCATAGAAAAATTCCTCAAATTGACATGAAATTAAGGTACATCTATATTTTAGTTATTTTCGATGTTTACACATAGAAAAAACATCAATATAACATGTAGTGTGATCATAATGGATCAGTAAATAGTTTTTAAAGGTACTGATGCCTTTAAAAACATGCATCAGGGGGTCAAAACCAAGAAAACATCATCTATTTTCTGTGAAATCATAGTAAAATGACCAAATATTTATTTTCAAAATTTAATAATTGATGAAACATCATTTTTACTTATGTTTTTTCTATGATTCCTATAACATGTTTTTTGTGTTTTAAAAAACTAAAATACACGTGTAATAGTCAAAACCATCACAAAAGACTAAATATTGATGTGAAATCATGTTGAAACCACCGTTAAGTTATTTGGGACATGTAATTGTAGAAAAAATTTCAATCTGGTGTGTTTTTTGTTCAAAATGGATCAATAAATAGTTTTTAAATGTATCGAAGCCTTTAAAAATGTGTATTGGGGGGGGGGGTCATAACTAGGTAAACATCATCATATTACCATAAAATCAGAGGAAAATGACCATATATTTATTTTTTAACTTTATGAATCGATGTAATGTCATTTCAAGTTAGTTTTTTTCTAGGATGCCCGTAAATTGGTTTTTAGTGATTTAAAACAGATAAACATGTTGGTAACCATCAAAAACATAGAAAACAACCTCAAATTGTTGTAAATCCATGGAACAACCACCATTGATTTAGTTTTCAAATATAGTAAATTCTTTTATATCGAATTCTTTAAAAAAATACTATATAAAATTTAAGCACATTGTAGAATGATTTAAAAATCAATTAGAATTTTATATACTTATACCTTTTTAGTTTCAAGTGTTGTATCATAATTGAAATACGAAAATTTTTGTTTTAAAAGTTTCTTTCAAGGTATATTATTAGTTTTATGTTAAAATGTCTTATGTTTGATTGACAAAATAACAAAATTTATGTGCAATATTATAAATATATTCCATTTCTTTTCGCTTTTGTATTTTTTTTCATAAATGTTATGGTTTTTATTGTAGGTGATAGATGTAAACCGAAGGAAAGAGGTTGACAATACGATTCATGACAAAATTTATAAGGTAGTGGTGATGGTTCTTAGTTTCTTTGGTATGTTTAAATTTTATCAATGATTCTATTGTAATTCTGATTTATTATGATTAGTTTAAATTTCTGTCTTTTTTATTACAATTGATGAGATAATGTGGTTTGTTTCAATTAATGAGATGATGTAGAGGTATAAGGATGAAATATATGTCATGGGGTCGTAATATATTGGGCATGGGTTGTTTTTTGACATATTTTATATGTATATATTGATAATTGAGGTATGGGTTGACTGAGGTTATGATGACTATGAATGTATATGTTTATAACTATTGATTTATCATGTATGATTTTTTTATGATGGGTTTATTGTGCATTTATGTTTTAGTTTATTACAATTCAAAGTTTTTATATTTATATTTTGTTATTAAATATTTTTAAAAATTATATTTTTTAAAAAATATTGAGAGGTGATTTTTAAGAACCACTGTTAAAAAAATGAATTTGAATCATAATTAACAGTGGTTAATATTAACTACCAATAAACCTAACATCCACTGACATATTTTTTTGTTGTTAGGTTCTTCTTATCTATTTTATTTTCAATTTTTAAAAAAAATCACCGTTAAATAAAATTAATATCATCACTAAATTCTCAAAACAAATCGCATAAAAAACCAGTGCTAAATGAATCAAACTACTATGAAATGACTAGAGAACATGAAATACATGTAGATTTTAGTAACCACTACTAAATAATTAGGCAAACGATTTAAACTAAGTCCAATAAAAGAAAAAACCACTACTAAGAACGGTCTTTTTGTATTATGGAGTCTTATTTTAATGGTTTTTGTAATGCATTCACCTGTAATGTCGGGTTCGAACCGAAGTTCTACAAGACCTCATGTATGCCTCCCCGCACATAAGAGGTTTCTGACTAGTATTGACAGTCTAAGTCCATTAGTGGGGAGACTATACCCACAGTATCATGTCATAATACAAATAATACATAATAAATAATATAATAGAAACTAGAGTAATTATGTGAAAACTTAAAGATGAGACACAAGTCATACAATAATAAATGGGGTTCTAAAGTGAAAATCAAAACTAGAGTAACAATTGGAAGCTAAATAAATAAATAAAACATCAGGGTCCTCTGGAGCCCATCTCGATATACTACCATCTCCATTCTCATTTTCACAGCCAACAACCATAGGTCCCTTTTCCTTATCCAAATCCCTAAACATAAAGTCTGAATGTGAATAGATATTTTTATGCAAGGTGTGAGTAATAAAATTCATTAAGACACCACTAATTCATCCTTAAAAAGTGTGAGAATTTTTAATTTTTGTATTCGGTGATAATAACAAATGAAAAATAAATCATAAAATCAAAAATCACATAACTAGTGGTTGTGCATTAATCAAGCCGCTACAACCCCCAACTGTACTTGCTTCAACTCCATGTTGAATGGAATGACAATATATAGAATGTAATCAAGATATTTCCATGAGACTAGAGATCATACTTCTTGGAATTGTGTGTATGTACTACTCAACATCCACTAAGCTCGAACATCAGCCTTCCGCTCCTACATCTCCTCTTGGATCTATCCATAATGCAAAAGGATCTTGAAAAGTGGAACCTTATGATCGTTCCAGGAGTAGTGGAAGCCTGTGGTGGTGGGAAATATATTAAAATTTCTTTTAATGTTCATATTATCAAAACCAAGTGTGAGGAGCTTGAACATCAAATTTTTAATTAATATATTTAATGTCATAAAAATGATTTCCTTATCTTAGGAATATTTCTTCATTAATGAAGTTAATCATATGAAAAGGACATATCAAATTGCCTTCATTGCAATATGAGAATCCATGAATAGAATCCCTCTAGGGAAAGTCCACACATGCTCCATTTATATCTGATAAATATTAAACGATCTCTATGTGCTAGTGTATGGAATAAAATGTATTGCGTTGTTCATTCTTGATCACTCATTCTTTAATATTGAATAAATCTCTCAAACATTTATTTTTCTTGAGAGGGAGAGAGATAGATGAGTTAAAATAAAATTAAATATTAGAAACAATTATCTATTTTCAATTACCTTCACAATAGCCATAACAGGCTATTTATTGAGGTATATTTTAGGTTAGGATATTTTTTTATTGCATTCTAGTCCTTAAAAAATACTATAACCTTTAATAAACCTCATTCCATATAGAAATAATATTCTTATTATTATTCTATGGTGCGCTCCAACTTGAGCATCCAAAAATATTATCTAACAATATTTTTAATTAATATTATTTATTAGACATGGTCTTGGTCTACTCAAACTCTTATTTTATTTATTAAACACCTAAATAAATATTTAATTTAAATATTTCATTAATAAATATATATTTTTGATCAATAAAACATGAATAAAAATATACCTCAGTCTTGAGAATAATATTTATTCAATTAATTAAATTCAAATTGTATTTAATCAAGATCATAAAAAAAACTTATTGTTCGACCCTCTAGGATTATTTCTAACTGGAATCAAGAGCGCTTGCCTAAAGTCCAAATTACTATCTAGAAATTAGTCAAGGAACCCAAGAGAAATAACATAATTTTGAAATGATGAAAACCAAAAATGAACACTCACTATATAATATAATCCATTTATCATAATATCTCATCAAGTTGGTTGCACATCTATTTCACCAACCTATTTTCTTGGTACAACATTCTTTAAATATCTTAAATAAACACATCGTTATACCATTTACATGGAATTTAATTCAATGGTTCTATTTCAATCAAATGGATGAGATATCAGCTTCCCTAAATATAGAAGGGATAACCCTTCTTTAACTTAT
The DNA here is from genome assembly GCA_963277665.1 of Viscum album. NCBI lineage: Eukaryota > Viridiplantae > Streptophyta > Magnoliopsida > Santalales > Viscaceae > Viscum > Viscum album. The sequence goes on from OY728148.1 coordinate 943,378,396, forward strand.
TCATTAATGTCATGAAAGTCATGACAAGAAAAATATAACCTAACTTACCATGAATATATTTCCTCATGGTTTTCATCATGAAATCTAAGTGAATGAGTTATAAAATTCATTAATGATAATTTTAAAGTCCACGTACCATTACACATGCTCTCATATAGGAATATCTAATGACACCAAAACATGTGGAATTCCTACCAGTGATTCTTTCTCATAATCTCCCATATTGGTGATTACCAAGTGAGAACTTCATGATACTAAGTCTCATACTCTTATGAGTGATCTCACTTAACAGTCTATGAACTATGTGTCCCATCATAGTATGTTATCCAAAAGAAGAACATTCTTTAATAATATCATCATAACACTTTAAGGTTCCCTATATAACAGAGAACTGCCATGACCTTATCAATGTGACATATACTCTAGAACATTATTAAATAAGAGTCTTACAGAACAATGTACAATATGTAATAATATGTTTTATTAATATTCAATACATCGAACATACTTGTAATTAAAGTACAAATATCTAATGCTAGGACACAAAATCCATGAAACTCCCATGAGGACTAGATCCAACTACCTACAACTTTCAGTACAATTGAACTCACTTAATAATCATATTTATGGTGAGTCAATATTTTAGTCAAGGGGTATGATATATTTTCTTCTTTGGAAATACTTCTCACTAAAACCTCACCTCTCTTAAAAAAACCCTCAAGAGATGATAATTCCAATGTACATGCTTCGTCCGTTGATGTGTATTTGGCTCTTTTACGAGAGACACCACTACAATATTATCACAATAGATTGTAAGAGGATGTTTAAAATTATTACCAATTCAAGAGCATGGTTTATTTTTTTCATCCATAATGCTTACTTAGCTACCTCAGAAGTCACAATATACTTGGACTCTACATTAAATCTATGACCATAGCCTTTTTTGAGCTCTTCCATCTCACAATACCTCCATTCAAAGTGAATATGTATCTCGTTTGTGACTTCATGTCATCTTGATAAGTTTGAAAACTATAATCTTCATATATTTTGATGACTAGTTCCCCATATCCTCCATAAACTAGGAAAATATCCTCAGTAAACCTCAAATAATTAAAGATACTGTTGACTGTCATCTAATAGAGGTCAACGAGATCATCTTGATATCTTCTTACTGCACTTGATGCATATGAAACATCTATCCCAGTACATATCATAATATACATGAATGAACCAATCACTGATGCTTATGAAAGTTTTTCCATTCTATTTATTTCCCCATGTATATGAGGAAACATTTTCCGGGAAGGATGAATGATGTGTGACATTGGAAACAATCCCCTCTTGGATTTTTCCATACCAAATCTCTTATGTATTTTATCAATGAATGTACTTTGACTTAGGCTGAGAAAATTCTTGGATCTATCATGATAGATCTTGATTCGAAATATATATGATGTCTCACCCCAGTATTTCATAGAGAAGCATTAATTCAACCGCATCTTAAAAATCTGTAAGACTGGTATTTGATTTCCAATAAGTAATATGTCATTAATATATACTATAAGAAAATGAATGCAATCCCACTAAATAGCTTGTATACACAAGGATAATACTCATTCTTTATGAAACAAAATTCTATTATAGATTCATCGAAAATGAATTCTCCATAACCTAGATACTTGATTTAATCCATAAATGGATTATTTTTTAATTTGTATATATTTTCATCTTTTGGAGTCACAAACCCTTCAGGTTGTTTTATATCAACATCTTCCTGATGGTTTCCATTATGTAAGGCAGTTTTGACATCCATTTCTCAAATCTCATAGTCACGGTAAGCCTCAATGTCAAGTATAATTATGATGGATCTCAACATTACAACTGGTGAAAATATTTTATCTCATTTAATTTCATGTTTCTATTTGAATCCATTTATAACTATTCATACCTTATTGTTACTGACTTTTCCTTCAATTTCTAGTTTCTTATTGATTACCCACTTGCAACCAATGGGTTTTACATCCATTGAAGGATCTACCAAAATAAAGAATTGATTTTGGTAGATGGAATCCATTTTAGATTACATGGATTATTTTCACTTGGAAACATCTGTGCCACCTAATACTTACTTTTAGGTTATATGATCATTATTATAAACTAATTATTAGTCACTATCCTTGGTGATAAGAAAACCATACCATTGTGGTTCTCTAACCTCTCTTGTACTCCCACACATTACATGTGTCTCT